>OY829898.1:32500-2532500 GCA_963691955.1 Chloroclystis v-ata | reverse complement strand
TAGATGCCGCTCTCTTCATGTTCAAAGGAACCGTATGTATTGCGGCATATAATTTTCTCGACGGTTCTCGAAACTTCTCAAAGGATCCGAACGTGATCCTGTGATTAGGATGTGGTGCGTACTATTCTGTGCCCCAACAGTACATAGCGCTCAAGTGTTGTGAGTTATTGTGATACAAAACAGCTGTGTAATGATTGGATGTAGCTTAGAAGAAGAGCGTAGCGTATTTATGTTATACAGTTAATTTAAGGATAATAATTTCAATGTAACATATGCAGAAAAAAATATTAATGTAGTGTTAAGAAGGTAGTCTGCAAGCGACGCGGAAAATGGCACTTATCTTAGATGGGCACCACACGGCATTCTTACCGATATTTATTTGATTAAATCCATACTAATATTAGATATGAATGGGAAAGTGTGTGTTTGTCTATTATTTCTCCGTCATTCATGGCAAAACTACTGAAGAGATTATAAAGAAACTTTATACTGGGAAAGCATAGGCTTTTACCGCAGAAAAATTTACTGTAACGCGGACTGCAAGACGGACATTTAGTTCTAAATCTCTAATATACATCATAAACGCTTCCTCCTATGAACACGCTCATCACCTCTCCACTCTATTGATGTGTAGATGTTTATGACCGAATGATTCGTAGAATCGCAGAGCCGTTCACTGAGAGCCTTGGGCTGCCGTAACCCGAGCACCGAATCAATGGCCGGATTGTCTCATTAGAATCTGTTACTTATGCTTTATATCATCGGCATGTCTCTATAAATCGTTGTGTATACGAAGCTGTGTTTATTGGCATGGATTCCAGGATTTCTTATCACATCACGCTGCCACAATGTTATGTTTAAGCCGCGTATTCACTAGGCAACATTTTTTTCAAAATCAAAATCAAAATATTTATTCATAAATTTCAGGTACATTGTAGGTCTTAATATTAGAAAGTAGCTTAGACCGAAATTTACCATAAAGGTGTATGAATACATGAATACAATAATTATTAATGAATGAATACAATAATTATTAATTAAATTAGGTACGCTAAAATATAAATTAATTTGTGTAATAATATTAGGTATATAATGGTGTCGATTCTCTTGTTGCATTCACTAAACTAAACTAGCGATCTAAAATCAGAATTATAGTTTAGTGATTCGTAAAAGCTATTCTGTTGTTACGTCGAACTAAATTATAAATCGGTCTTGACAGTACTAAACACTCACTAAATTATGTGAGTAGTGATGAGCCTTTTCTACTGAAATGTTAACCGACTTATTACATCTGTGGTAGAAAATGCAAAAATTTGCATAGTCTGTGATTTCTGTCTCAGTAATGTCACGGGGACTTGCTCAAACTATTACATATTTTTAGCGAAAGTGTAGTTTCATTTCACATTTTTACCTACTTCTCTTTCTAATTTTTCATTTTATTTTCATGCTTCGTTTTTATAGCATAAAAATTTGGTTACGTGAACAAACCGAATCAAAATAAACAACAGCCACACCGAGTGTTAAAAATATTTATTTATCTAAAAAATAAATATGGAACCTACCACAACACGTAAACGGGCTAACAAACGCCAGCTAAATTAATGATTGGGCGGCTACACCATAATTTGGAGATGGCAAGAGGTAACATCCTGTTTTGTAATTTTATTGTTTGATTTTACTTGTAAACAGACAGCTAAGTGTTTTGTCTTACTAAAACTATACCTAACCGTTTAAGGCAATCAAGCAGATGCAGCAGTTATCGCATTTTAGTCAGTCCACCTTCGCCAGACCCACAAACGGAGAGCATGCCGCCATTCATGCAAAGTCCCGAACATCACACAGGAGCGGAAGGGACTGTGAGGTCGACTCGCCGATTTACCAGGCGCACACTACTACGGCGATTTTTACGCATTATCAGAAAAACGCAAAGAATAAATATAAATTTAAATACAAACTTTGATGTGTTTTGGTATGTGACCCTCCAATATAGTCTGGGATCATTTAATTTATTAATTAAAATTATGGCACCAGATGTGGGGAGCCTAAAGAGCTTCCGAAATTTTTCTTCCGATAATTCAAACGGATTAGATAAATCTCTCAGCTATTCTAACCTTTTTCTATCTTGGTATTTCCTAAAATATTTGAATTGTTAGGTTATTTCAAGTTTTATGTTTAAAAAAGGCTCACGATCTTTTCAAAGAAATACCTTTCCAAAAAATCAATAATCGCTGCTACGACATATTCCTCCATTATCACCTATATTTTTCTCAACAAAGTTATTAGACAAATTATAATCGTCACCTTTTAGATGGCCACTAATTTTAGTCAAATAACTCTAATTTTAGGTCTAATTTGACATAAAAAATGTACAACAGAATAGCAAAACACAACTAAAATGTAATTTGAGTAACTTAGAGCTGTCAAACTATAGTTAGTCCTTTTTAGTTTAATCCATCATTGCTAGAATAGGAAAAGACGTTTGACAGGCACTAAACCTAATTTTAAGTTAGTTTAGTCTAGTTGGCGACATCAGAATCGACACCAATATCATTCAAATAATCACTTATACTATAGTAACCTTTCTCTAAAAGTAAACTTCTAAGTTTGTTTTTAAATGATATTGCACTAATGGAATTACAGTCCTTTATACATTTCATTGCTTGGTTATAAATTTTAGGCGCCATACCTAATACACTTTTGCGTACTAAGGCTGTTCGTGACGGATGCAAACATAGTCTTCGCGAATTATCGTTGCCTCGGTCTCGCACTGCCTTGTCAGAGAAGCTAGTGAATAAGTTCTTGTTATTTCTTACAAACATGGCTACATTTAATATATAGAGTGATGGTAGAGTCAGAATTTTATGCGCCATTTGCCGCTTAGAGATAACTGTAATTGTGTATGTGTGTAAAAGAAGGTAGGTAGGTACAAAACTAAAAGGCACAACGAATTTAGTTAAATTTTATAATGAATGTTCGATATTACTGACGATGATTAAAAATTGTACTTGATGAGTTCTTAGACTATTTTCTGAATTCTAAACCTTACTAAAATGTAACAAAAAAGAACGCCAAAGCATTTCTATTATATCCACTGAATGTTTCAGTAGACAGAAGTGTTAAAAGTTTTTCTTTCCCTTTGTCTGAGTAAAAGCCTCCTAAAGTATCTTGTTCTTGGGTTATCCAGTTTTACCAGATTACTGTTCAAGTTTCAAAACGTTCCGGCAATAAATCTCAAACTTACACTCATAATAAAAGACCTAGGAGTTTTGTATAAAGATGGATAGTTAATGAAAGCAGACATGAAGGTTCAAGGGCCAGACATAATATAAATCTTGCGACGAAAACTAATAAGAACGGGTCGAGTGAAGGAACCAGCGGGACTTGACAAATTGGGAACTTGGAGGAAACTAGATAGCTCATCATCATTAGCTGTAAGTGCTTTCACACTTCGTGGACCTTCACACCTACTTCAGAGATAAACTTATGTGTGGCCTAGTTGACAACAAGCAAAAAGTCTTTCCACGATGTTTCTTTTTATATTTCAAGTTTATTTATATACTATCATCGACCATTCGATTTTGCTACTGGAAATGAAATGATTATCCTGCGATATGCACCCTATGTTTTTTTTAAGGTTTATAATCTGATGAATGAATTTTTAATATATGCAAAACTAGTTGTTAGTTTACTCCTAAAACTAATTTAAATATTCAATCTATACTTTTTGATTGATAATGAAAACGATTCGTGGCGTGCCGTGCTTTGAAACATCCAACCGATTCTAGACTTGTGCTCACATTTCCTGCGCTTATTCGAAATGGCTTGAAATCCGCAATTGTGATAAGTAAATATTCCAGTATTGGACACATTCCAAGCAGGTGGTTACTGAGACTTCAATATGTCGAAATAAGCTGGATGAGATATTCTACAATCAGTATTGTCCGTATGAAATTGTAGCTGGTTTAGCTGATACCCACTTTAACTTGTGCAAGTACGAGCGAAGCGAGTATGTTAAAGTTTATTATAATACGACCATTATAAGACGTATATCTTACATTATTAGAAGTAGGTATCGGTCATGGTCATTTGATAAATTTAGTTTTCCTTCCATTAGTTATTAATATTCTTTGATATCTTAGATTTGTGAAAACGAAAATTAGTAGACCTCTCGCTGTAAGCAAACACTATTGTGAGCAGTTACAATTTATCCTTGTGAATGAAATATATATTCTTGCGTAAAATTATTTTTATCGATATTGGCCTTATGGTTATAAGGTCAGTTACTGTTCAGAATATGATACATAGCAATGTTTAATATTTGGAACATTTTGAACCTTTTAAATATTTTACGTCGCCCTACTATCAATTATGATGATGGTGGGTTAATAACAGGCAAAAAGTCCTTGATACATCGACAACCTATTAGATCTGTATTAGGTCTCGGTATGTGATATTATTGGTGTACCCTGGAGACAATTTGGCAAATAGGATATTCAGTCAGTTGCCATTAACTGTTGCGGTAATTTTGATGAAGTTTCACGGGGACATAGCTGGGTCACTCTGGGGGTTTATGAGGAAAATGGGTCTGTTACGTCCTCACGGATAAATGAGCTGTTGCCTAATAACTCAGACCTTGGCGATGAACTAAGTAGCGGAAAGGTTTGGGTCCCTGTAGACTGAAATACTTAAATATACGCATTGTCATATAAACAGAAAAGCCAGAACCTTCATAATATGAAATGCATTGTCATATCAACATAGGATTTATATGTTGCAAAATAGCAACAGTTCAACTCAACTCAACATTGAGTTATCTCGATCTAAAACATTCAAAAACTTTGCATACATGCATTAAAAATATCTTGTCAAAAATATATCTTACGATTTTTATTGTTGACTAGCTTCCGCCAGCGGCTTCGCCCGCGTGGTAATAAAAAGTAGCCTATGTTATTTCTCGGGGTCTAAAGATTGTCTGTACCAAATTTCATCAAAATCGGTTGAGAGGTTTAGCCGTGAAAGCGTAACAGACAGACAGACAGACAGACAGAGTTACTTTCGCATTTATAATATTAGTAAGGATTAAACATATATCATGGAACTACACATGACTATATTACGTATCAATTTTGGAGCCGATCGCGGCATACAAATGGGCCGCTGAGCTACAGTATCAATTAGGGCGGTCACTGCAGACATCAGTATGTCTGAATTCTGGATACAAGGGCGTACTTCAAACTCAATTATACCATAAGCATAACTAAATACGGACACTTGATAGTTTATGGTAAGTCTTGATAGTTTATGGTAAGTGTTACTGACAGGCTTCAAGACCATTTTGTTGTTGAGTGGCTGTTGGTATCCGAAAAATATTTATTTTTTATTTATTTATATATTATTCATATAATTACACTATCCATCGAATGTATATTTGTTACCCTTTTACGCAGAATTTCAACGGGTTTTAATGAAATTTTCACGATCTCTCTATTTATCGCTTTAACATCAGAAAAATAAAGGCTTCTGTTTATCGCAATAATCTAATATTTTCGCTGGAAAATGCATCGTTATGAATTGTCCTGCGAAGCTAATAAGGCTTATCTAAAATTGTTATTTTGTTGAAAAAAAAACATAATTAAATTATAACACTTCTGTAACAAAACCTTTCAGCATGAGTATTTTCTCACAACTATGTAGATATAAATTGAAACCTGCGTTCCAAAGCTTTTTACCACAATTTTCCAGATAACAGACATTATTATGTAGTAATCGTTAGAACACAATGCGTACCTGCCCTTATCTCAATCAAATAGAGTACCGGAGCACCCACATTACGGTTCAAATCCAATACGTAAAGCGTGTCTCTTCAAATTGAGTTGCCACATATCGAACTCTCCATGAAATTGGGCAGATTCCAAGAAACACTTGGGAAAAATAAGGAATGAACAATTTATTATTTTGGCAAGGAATATCTGAATGTGAAATAATATTTTGTCATTAAAAATACGCAATCATTATTTCTTTCGAAACATCGGCGGGTTTAAGAGCTAATCCGATGATGTTTATTAGAAAACAGAGGTTAATATGAAAAATAAAAGTTAATTTAATTTTTATCAACATTATTAAAGAAGGTTCGCAGCACGTCATTCTGTGTAAATATTTTACCAACTTAATGCGATCGTTTGGTAAGTTGTATACCAATAACAATATATGGTAACGGGATGATTTCACTGACGTAAAGATTTCATTAAAAAAGATATTGAATTTTAAATGATCCGAAAATTTGACTTCCAACATTGTATTGTTGACGTAAGACAACATAATGTGTTGAATTTATAAATTGTTTATGTCAGTCCGGGAAAACAAAAAAAACTGATTGTGTTTTGATATTGGTCTTGATTAAAAAATGACTTACCAAAAAACTAAACCTAAAATAAAAAATAAAATAAAATAAAAAATAAATTTGGTTCTTCGACTTCTCGAAAACGAATCTTATGGTCAGTATATTTAAAAGTAAACTAAAACAAAGAAAGCCAATACTGCAAAGTTTTATCTGTACTTAACTGAGATAAAACTTTACAATGGCATAATTTTCTAGCTCGATGTGGCAACACCAGCACACTTGAAAGCACCAGCGTAGAACTGATAAACCTGTCTAGAGTCTGGATTTCTTCAGCAAATAGTCCGTAAAATCGGGCTATAGGCCTCGTAGTAAAAATGTCTTGTTCTCTGAACGGTGAAGATCAAAAAGTGTTGCAGAATCAAATTGCCCAATAAAACCCATCGGTTTTTATGTCCTTTGCACAAGAGCTTAGAAGGATTTAGGGAAAATGGGATTTACTCGCATCATTTTGTACTTTTTGTGATAAACTGAGTGCATAGGGTTAAGTATGCTAAGAGCGCTATCTCGTTCTTAAACAGATTTTTCTCTCGGTTTCCCTAAATTTCATCAGAGCTTATTTAAGTATATTTTGGATCTTGCTGTGTAAGCCAGCAATATATAAATAAATAGAATAGTTCTGGTGGAAAACGCCATATATCTATTTTGTCCAGCCATTGCATTGCATCTTGTACTACGAATAGGTACTTCTTATAGCTTAAATAAAATTGACTACAATTGTTAACAATTAAATATCGTTCTAACTTACTTCCTCAAAATACAAAAGAATTTTATTACAAATCAGTATTTTTTTTTGCAATGCGCATGTTTGTAATTTATGACACTGTTACATTACATACAACTTAGTTATATTTTCTTTTGTTTATCAACTTGTTACAAAGAAAGCATTCCCGACCCATCCAATACGATATGATTCTGATGCCCAACTAGCAAGGAAGTGTCCGATTTCTTTTAACGAGGGGCGAGATCGTTAGCAATTAATTGGCGTAATTGTCACGGAGAGACGTGTATTGTGCCAGAGAGCGGGGAACAATTACACAGGCTCTGAAAATGATATCACATTGCTGAATTATTGCTTCCTTCCATATTTCTTTCGTTCTTAAAAGAAAGATCTTTTGTGCGTCCAAATTGCGTGGTGCTGGAGAATAGTATATTAAATATAATTACCGGGTGGGTGTTGACGAAACTAATTTTTGTTAAATTTTAATATTGGTTTGAGATCTATTTACGACTAGAATAATCAGCAGCTGTGTAGGTTTTGTGTTGTATAAAATATAATAATTAGGACTTTTCATGATTTCATGATTGAGCGTATTACCATAACGAACAATTAAAAATTAACTTCCCTTGTAGATTTATACACAAAACCAATTTTAAAAATTAACAAAATTATATTTTTACGCTGGCAAATCTGCGGGCATGATTCGAATCGTAGATTTACAAATAAATATAAGTATACTTAGTTAGTCTATCCTACTTAAATCGATTAATCTAAGTCATACCATAAGCAAGCCGGAGAACGGTAACCAAATACTTAAAACTTTTAATGGTTTCGTAACCCGATATTAATTTGGCCTGAAGTTTTGGTTTGCTGATTCAAGTCAGAAGTTATCTTGGGTTGTTGACTTTTACTCCTACTATATCTACGCTATACACGATTGCGACCGCGACTTTACATGCTTTTTTTATCTATTTTTATATATTTTTCTTTTTATCTTTTTATCCGCGGTTAAACATGCCTGTGTGTGTATTATTCTGTGAGATTTATTTTTTACTAATTATTATATTAAACCGTATAAAAAAGCGAATGCCTCCCATATACCGACAGTCGTAGGATTTTTTAGTATTTACAATGCTATGAAAACCTCACACTTAAACTTTTTTTAAAGTTAATTCCAATTACTGTTATCTCACTGAAACATCGTTGCCGCAGGGTAATTTCAATTTGCATTTTACAACTCGCCACTTCTTGCCTAGAAATCTTTTTATCTCTGTGGTAATAGAAGTGACGGTCAGCAGGTCAGGTCGATTGAGTTCCCTATTATACGGAGTATTTCAGGAAACTCAAACGTTTTCGAAATCGGTACGTGACTTCTGTAGTTACCTACTAGGTACTTTTATTTAAAATGTCGACCTTTAAATGCTTAGTTTGCAAATCTCTACACTAACTGCAACATGCCGTGCCGACTAACCGAGATATTTGAGCTTATTGAGGAACATTGTGTAGCACCGTGTTATTAATTTCACAATAAAGTTTAAAGACATAACTACTGCCGCTTAGAGTTTAGTATAGTATAAGACTTGGGAATTGTATCTTATATTTATAGTCAAATGTGATAGAAAGACCGAAGTCCCATATTGCCAAACTCCTTAGTAGATACAAAAACTACCAGACCGAGAAAGCAATAGAATTCCAGACCTATATTTTTTCTCGTAAATTAAGCTTTCTTTCAGGTATCGCAAAAACAAAACCCAAATACCTGGCATAACGTATGATTTAGCAGAAACCACACATTTCCTCGCAAAAAAAATTGAATTCATTTTACGATGGGAGTTTTAGCCGCGATATGGCACGAAGCCAAGGGCCCCGAGTTGGGCTAATAAAATTTATGGCGCGCATCAGATACCCATATGAATTACATTTACTTTGTGCTTTACGCAAGATGTGTTGTAAGCTGAAATCCGGCGTTTTTACTGATCTGCTCTGTAGAAGATTATAGAAGGAATCCGAGGGCCGGTTTAGTTTTATTGTTATGATAATTATTAAAGAAGAACGCAAGATTATAACGAATTACGAACGACCATGTTAAGCAGTTTTACGTGCACACATTGCGCAAATAAAATTCAGTTAAAACGATTTTTGAGGCTTTTTTTAACTGTATTCGCATTCGAGTACGTACAGTTAAAAAAAGCCCAAAAAATAGTTTTGGTATCCGTTTTTGACGTCAAAACCCTTAAATAATCTTATAATAATTTTAAAGTAACCCAGCCCCAGGATCCCTCTCTACATGAAATGTGTTGTAATCCTAGATTCGGATTACACGTTTACGTAAAATCTGTGCTTTTGTAGAAGATATCAGATTTGGGTCAGTTTTCAGCGGTAATCTACGCCAAGAGCAAGCTCTATTGAATACGAAGATATTCTGCTTCCTTTCATTGAAAGCTAGGTTAGCGCGATGCGGTTTTGTTATGGTGATCATATAACGAAAACGTTTTTTTTTTATTTCTAGCCATTTAAAAGTAGAATAAAGGTTCATATTTCTGTAAAGAGTTATTTCGTTTGTAGACTACTCTTACTTTGGTAAGTACTCGTGCGATCTGATTCGTTTTTAGTTAAGATTTGGTTTAGCGTATAAGAAAACAATAGGTGTTACAAATATAAATGGTTTATCGAGTCGAGTGTCTTGGTGTTATACAATATTATATAGTAGGTATGTATTTTATGTTAAGTATGTTTAAATCGTATGTTGTTTGTATCTACAGAGAATCTGCAGGTTTTCGATAAACACAGTTTCTATTACAGCACTTATTACTTAATTAAACTATAATATTCAATAGCAGTACATTTTCATCTTTCCTATATTAATCCATAAAATTATTTTTAATTGTTGTTGTAAACACTTACACGTTATTACTTTAGGGATAATACAATTTAACTTTATTACGCTTTATAGGCGTTAATGGCCATTATCATGTAAAACAACAAAATAAATTTTAGTTTATTAAAAACAAACATAATTTATCGATATAATTTTAATTTAATTATTTAATACAGATTATTGCAAAAATGAGAAGATACGTTATACGAGGGTCAACAAAATAGAATGAATAAGCTCGTTGAATAGGGCAGGCTTGATATATTACATCCAAACCATAAAAGAAAGAAGAAGAAGTTATGTTTCATCAATTTTCATTGGATTTTAGTTTCACAAATAAAACAATTCCCTATTTAACCATAACAAGTTAACATAACTTTACCACTTTAATCCTAAATGAAATTCAGACCGATCGTCCATTTTCCATTAAAACTAACGCAATATTTACAAAGCTATAACCGTAACAGCTTATACGTTGTAATCCGCTATGGTTAGTATGATGCGTAGAGCTTTTAATAGCTATTTGAAACATTAAATTAGAGAGACGCAAATAATCAAATACGTAGCAACATCATCAGCATCGCCACTTTTTACGTTCCCACTGTTGGGACACAGGGACTTCTTACATTACTTCTTCCATAATTTAATTATTAACTTTTTTACGTGAATGTTAAGTAATTTTGTTTAATTTGGATTATTCTATAACTGATGGGTATAAGAGAAGATAGTACACGGGGAAGACCGTGTAGTGCTGGCCTAAGAGTAGTAACGTTCCATTTCATCTTGTGAAACTACCTATAGAAAAAGAACTTACGCTAAAATAAATTCTCAGTTTGCGCGGAATAAAAACACGTAGACTAGATAAATAACTAAAGCAAACTAAACTCTTTTAACCTTTAATAAGCAAGTATATTAAAAGGTTGTAAATCTTTACTTTGTTAAATGAAGCACTCTTAACTACTCATCCATTATCGTGATTAATAGTGATACCTCAACTTAGCAACTTAAGCAAATTAAGTTTGCTAAAATACGCCCTGGGACTATCTTAAGCTAGTTTAAGCTAAAGGTGGTAAATAATGGGAGGTAATTCACTCGTCTACTTAATATGCTGTAATCATTTTAATTATTTAAAGATTCTTCAAAAAGAGGGTCACATAATATCACAATTCGACCGTACAAATTCTTCTATTTTTGAGTATTCTCTGATGAAACTGGATCACTTGACAAGTTTGAAGGTTAGTATCTAAAACTCCTAATTGCTCTTCATGTCGATTGTCTAATTGGAAGATAATTAGCATCTTCCGAACTTATCGGCCTTGGCATCCATTAGTTAATTAATGCCGTCATTAGTGCCGAGTGAAGGAGTTTAAACTGGAATCCTAAATTCAACTTTATTTAAGAGTACTTCATTTCAGAGCATAAGTTTATTAATAAAATAAATACGTTCTTAACGTAAATATAAATAATATGACAAAAATGCAAGTAATTAAGCTTGCATACACTGCCATTCCTAAATAAATAAATAAATATTGCTGGACAATTTACACAACGACATCTAGCCCCGTGGTAAGCTCGAAGCTTGTTACGGGTGCTAGATTTCTGATATACTATTATATACATACATAGATATATTTTTTATTATACATATATAACACCCAGACACCCGGAACAAATATTTGCAGATCATACAAATTATTGTTCCGAGGCGGGAATCGAAATAGTCAGTAAAGATGATTTAGTCCACATTCGACTGGGAAGTATTAATAAAATAAAACGTAAATATAAATAATATGACAAATAAAATTCCCTTAAAATGCAATTAATTAAGCTTAATGCGATTCCTAAATAGTCAGTAAATATGATTAAGTCCACTTTCGTCTTGGAGGTTATTTGCATATAAATCTTTAGGGTTATTCAAATAACAAGAATGCCTTAAATTTTAAACCCGTAGTATCAACGGTATTTCATTAGTAGGGACGTGAGCCCAGACATCGTTAGGAAGATATTTATTGATTGAGGACTAGGATCGGTTCGTGAAGGAATTCTGAAGGGCCTCTGAAGACATGAGCGTCTACGAAATGATTAGATATAGATAATAACGTCCCAGTCTTGGGTAAATCTTCTCAATAAAACATATATTTGTTCGAGTTATCTTCGAGTTTCATAGAAAGGTGTTTACTGAATAAGCTTTTGCCGTGGAGACAGAAAAAATTGACTTCATTATGTTCGTACAGCAGCTACCATTTTGACGGTAACAACAATTTCATTTTTTTATTTAACTAATAGGTATAAATGTGAAGGTTAACAAAATTAAATGTTAATTGTATTTATTGTGTGTACATTACTTACAATTTACATCCACGGTTGTGGTTACTCGTATCTATTGAAAAAAAACATGAATAAAATAAATTCAAATTAAATATATTTCAAAGTATTGTTTTCCAAATTTAAAATAAAACTACAATAAATGGCGACTACTGTTTACCCCAAAATCTTCCAAATTTGCGGGAAATTTCTATACAAAAATGGTCTCAGTTGATTGTAGTGCCGAAATAGAGGCTCGGGGGACTGATTCTTGTAAGTGTTGTGCTAAATGTTTACGGTTATCTCTGCAGCAAGTCTATTTACAAAATTATATTTTATGAACTTACCCTCGAGGTTTCTTTTCATTTATTCTACTATAGCCAGAATCTTCATATCTTACTGACTAACTTGGGCTACTACGACGAATCATTTAAATCGGCCCAGCCGTTTACAACGAAAGTGGCATTTATTTTTAATATAAGGATATGCTATGGCTTCTAATGGGTTCTTTTGTAGAGATCCGTGTCCAATAAGGGTTATGTAATGGGTTGTGATGAAGTTTATTTTCGCACCGAAACGCGTCGCTTCGCTTTCGCATTCAAGTCACTCACGTAAGGCACCAAAGAAATTCGGTTAAAATGTTAAACATTGTAAATAGAATAGTTTATCCAACTAGTTAACAGTACAATAGAACGCATCCTTTGATAAGGGAACTTGGGGTGTGTAATTAACTTTTGTTGTAAGCCAGAGTAGTTAAATTCTAACTGTGGAAGGTAGAATTGAAGGAAAACCCAAATCTCTCATCTGACTGGGCATGGATCTTCGTCATATAAAACCCATTATACGTATTTGAGTTTGCTTAAGTTTTATTTTCATATTATTTTTTTATTATGATGAATGAGTCGAAGTTTTGTTATAGTTAAAATAGATTTAATTTTTTCATTTCATTCATTCAATTCAATTCTCTCTTTCAATTTAATTACAACAATAGTTGTACAATTTAGAAACTATATACCCATACCAAGATCTTCCTTACCTCTACTCTCCTTAATTCAAACCAACTACCATCAACCACGAGTTTTACATTTTGAGTAAAATGTAAAACAGACTGTAAAACTTTACAATCATTGGAAGAATAAACATGCTTCATCGCTTTTATTGCTTTTACTCTACTCTGTAATTTCAGTTATATGTATACTGGCAACTTAGAGATATTGTGGTTACCGTACAGGTATTGTAGATGCATGTATTTAGTATTTCATAAATTACAAGGCGCATCGTACCGGGGACGATGGCACTTGATTTGTGTCATCTGGTCCGTTTAACACATCACCGGGCCAGTTGCAACTTTTTTTTCCCATGTGCCCCGGTGCCGATGGGATACACTCATTAAAACAAGGATGTCCGAAAATACTTTCGCCAGTCAAAAGTTAATTGGAAAGGATAGGGTGCCTCAAAACGAACAAGGGTTATCATTATCATAGTACCTATAGATAGAGGTCATTTTACTTTGATCTGCTGGGTTTTGTAGTTAAAAGCGATGATTATGCGTAACATTTTACTTTATACTGAAAAAATATGACAAAGTTATACAAATGAAAAGAAAAAGTTATGACATGATAATGTCATAATTTATTTATGAAGTAACGGCGATAATCAATTTTAAAACTGATTATCTGAAAAAATATCTGAGCTAAATTCCTCAAAGCTTTTTTTTTTTTTTTTTTTTTTAATTCAAAAATATTTATTGGGAACATAAAACAATGGTTAGGGTACATAATTTTGTGAGATGACTCCGCAAAAGTTTAAAAAACTGAGTAGCGGAGTCAGCGCCCCCCTCCAAGTACAATTTGTGAGGTTTGTTCCCTCTTACAGGGTTGTGGTAAAACTAAAACTAAAGTTAAAACTAAATATAGAAGTAGTAGGCTAAATTAATTTATGATGTAACTAAAACAAGTGAAATACATAAATGCATTGAGTAATAATAATTTAAAAAATCCAGGTTGTGTTATGAGAATGAATGAATGTGAGTGAGTGATTGTGTGTGATAGAGTGATTGTGTGTGATAGAGTGATTGTGTGTGTTTGTGAGTGTAAGTTTGAGTGTGTAGTTATGTTTGTAGGTAGTAATTAGGGACAAACAAGCAACATCGAACAATTAGATGATCTAATTGTTCGATAGGCGTTCATAGAAGAACATTGGACTAAGTTCCTAGCTTCATATTTTATGCACTAGCTGCTAAAAGCCAGTTAATGGGCCAGCCGTAACGAACAAACTACATTTCCCACAATAAATTTATAGTTGCAATGTTTACTTGCAATTCATCAGCTTTGAACCGCAAGCTAATGAAACTAGGACTGTAAGCTTTTTTTTTTTTTTTTTTTATACCACTGAGATGGCAGACAAGCATGCGGCCCACCTGATGTTAAGTGGCTACCGCAGCCTATGGACGCCTGTAACATCAGAGCTGTTACCTGCGCGCTGCCGACCCCGTAAATGCTTCAGAATACCCTTTTTGAAAAGACCCATACTATAGTCTTTCGGAAAAACCGCGGTAGGGAGATCATTCCACAACCTGAGTGTTCGTGGTATGAAATTTCTTTCAAACCTAACGGTCCGCGAACTAAACGGTTTCAAGGTATGTGGATGAAACCCTTCCCGACGGCGAGTGGTGCGGTTGAGGAAGGTGGTTGATGGCACTAGGTCAAAAAGTTCATCAGAACAATATCCATTGTAAATGCGGTAGAACACACACAGAGAGGAAAAATCCCTTCTGAATCTTAGTGACTCGATACCGTTTGTGAGCAAGGGATCATCAACAATTCTCACAGCTCGTCTTTGAATTGTGTCGAGAGGCTCAAGCTGATATGCCGGAGCTCCTGCCCAAAGATGACTGCAGTATTCCATGTGCGGTCTGACTTGTGACTTATATAGCAATAGTCTATGCCCCGCACTGAAATACCTTTTAGATCTGTTGAGCACACCAAGCTTTTTACATGCCAATTTGGCCTTGTCTTCTAAATGACACCGAAACTGTACGTCACAAGAAATTTTTGTGAACGCATTGCTAAATAGTTCTATTTAAAACTAGAGGTTTTATTTTTAAACTAAACTGCGCTATATTAATACTCGTAATATTTTTTCAAACGAAATTGGTTTCATATCGTTTTGAATTTGTAAAACCTTTGCCAAAAAAACATATGAATGATAGAGCTATAATAGGGATAAGCCTGTATTATTTCATCTTTAACGTGTGTTATTAGGTATTTCATATGCCGTTGGCTAAGCGGTAAACTTGACTTTCATTCCAAAGTTTCAAACTCGCACGTCTGGATTTCTCTCCTAGAAAAATTAATATGCGCTTTAAAAACCCGTAAAACGGTGAAGGCAAACATTTTGAGGAAACCGGTATGTTCTAAGAACTTTTAAAGGACATAAGATATTCACAACCCTCTCTCTTGTTACGAGAGAAGTCCCTGTGTCCCAGCAGTGGGAATATAAAAGGGGTTATGTGATTTTTTCCGCATAATTATATTTGTGTAGGAACCATAGAGCAAAAAGCCGATTTCTGTATACCTTCTGTTTGCCTCAAAGATCGCTGCCTTGAAATTTATTGCCTGTTTTGTCTTTGGCAATCGTGGGGATCGAGAAAACCATTTGTCCCGCTGAATCCGAAGCTACAATGTCACCTGCAAAAGCTATTTACATACTAACATACAGTGGTGTCGAAACCAGCGCTTTGCTCCCCTTAAATATATCGCTTCAAGCACAGCTTCATACAAAATACAATTTTATTTGATAAAGCTAATATGTAATCACGTATTAGAAGACCTAAACCTCTTGTTCAGTGTCCTAATCTACCAGACTACCAAGTATCTTATTTAATGTTTTAAGAAATCTTGAGACAATTAAAGAATATCCGTCAATTTTTGTACTTATTTATTATTCACTACGTTTCAAACTAGGCCTAACCTGAAAAAATGGCCTATGTTTAAAGCTGACATAATTTAAGCCGATGCACAAATTTTATATTCAAACTTAATTTTAATTAATAACTAACATAATATCAGGACAATTCTCACAGAATCATTTCACCAGGTGGGAAGCTCGAAGCTTGAGCCATGGGTACTAGATATTCGATAAACTTAGTACATTTATCTAATATTATCCAATATAAAGTTTTAAAACCGCGTTTGTACTACAAAATCGTAAACCCTTTCCCGCTAACGGTCGCAAATTCACTCGCTGTGAGATCTGCGAACAAGCTATTAGCTTTGTCAGATTGTCACCTAGCTCTACCTCTTCTTTGTACCCCTTTCTCCCCTTTTACCCCTGGGGGCAATCTATCTATTTGGTAGATTTGCCTAATGATAGCTAACCTGGGTTTGGAAGCGTTTTGTTTCCCTACTTTAATCTAAATATTTTTATGACATGAATTAAAACGGTTTATGTTTTAAATATGTATATCCTGACGTATCGGCTCAGGCTTTACTTAAACTTAGTTCAGACATTAATTTATCGAATTTTTGTTTCAGATTACTCCTGGATTATAACTGGAGAAAAATTTGGGTATGTAAATTAATAAATTAGGTATCTGGAGTTCGTAAAATTATCCGCTATGTAACGACCAAAATATTTAATTTACCGTTAGTTTTTGAACCTTTGTAGTTTACCCGAAAACAAGGAACTTGTTTTTGTTTTATCCAACCTAATTAGGGATTCGAAGCGATGAAAAACTGTTGGTAGTCCGGTCACGACCCGCCGGCCCCTGTAGTTGGTAGGCGGCGCTAGTTTGTTTGTGATTAGGGAATTAGGCCGAGCCTGCTTTGCTAGAATCGCCGTGTTTTATACACCGATGAATGCTTAAATGTTCATTGAATAGTTTATATACGTTTTGTTTGTTCGAATTTATCTTGTGAAAAGTGTATCGTGAAGAACGATTTTTTTGGCTTTACTTTTGTGGTACCAAAAGTGGTATCTTTTTCTCTTGAACGCGCTATACTATATTTTAACGTAATTTAAAATATACTTAAGCTTCCGCCAGCGGCTTCGCCCGCGTAGAAATAAAAAGCCTATGTTCTTTCTCAGGATCTAAAGATTGTCTGTACCAAATTTCATCAAAATCGGTTCAGAGGTTTAGCCGTGAAAGCGTAACAAACAGACAGACATACAGAGTTACTTTCGCATTTATAATATTAGTAAGGATGATTATTATAGACATGGGTTATTTAATAAAAACCTATGCTACAATTTAGGAATATTCTATCTGTGGCGGAGGCAAGTTACACAGGAAACAACTCAATTCTCGTGAGTAAAATAACTAAGCTGAGAGTATCTCCCGCATAATGAATATTCAATTAAATCAACACATCGAGTTAGTAACTTTCCTCCGAGATCACTCAAGTTTTAATTAATTTGTAGGAATCTACATAATCATTCCTGAAACAGGTAATTTATATAATCACAGTGTAATCGGTTTTTGGGTCAATAGGGATTCGTTCTGTTTAACTGTTTGTTTATTATTACCCGGATAAGTTGAGAAGTTTTTCGATCGTTTGTGAATGGATTTATTCTTTTGGCACGCCCTACACTAATAGTGGGGGAGTTGAGTTGAGATTTGTGGGTTTATGGACTTGAGAATCCAACACACATAAAAGCCGCTTTCGTTGAATCATTGGCATTCTGGTCATGTATTTAACTAACTTATATTGAGAAGAAAGGAAAAGAAACGAGTGTCGCCTCGTTTTAGACGGTAAGGTGATGGGGGATGTATAACATTACAAATCGATCGGTAAATGCATTCACAAACTTCAATCCATGAATAAAACGGATAGTTCGGTAATAGCTGCTCGGTCACAGTGTATGCAGGATGTAAGGACAGACGGCTGAAATTATGTTAAAACGATAAGAACCCTTTGAACCAAGACCAGAGAAAATCGCTTGCAATCTCCATCGCTCCAATTTAATATAAAATATTCTTGTTGTAAATATGAAAGGTATAACACAGCCATACAAATAAAACACCGTTCGTAATTCTCAAGGCATCTATAAAATGGGCACTTAGTCCAAGTGACCTAAAATGCGAAAAATTGGATTAGTCGTAAACTGTAGCATCCCCGGAAGGGACCGGCCATTGAAAGGGCCTTTCACTTCAATATTCAATGGGTTTATAAAATCAAATGATTTCTTGTCACACACATTTGCGATGTTTCTCATCCACTGAGTCTGAATGACGTTTCAAAAAGCTTTTAGACATGCGGTGAACGCACACGATCACCTCAGTTAAATACGCTTGACGACTTGTGGCTAAGGCTTAGATTCTAGGAAAAATACACTAATAGGTAGGTACATTAATTAGTTCATGAAGAATTCAAATGTCAACTTTCTGAGATCAAATTTACTTTCTAATCAACGCATCTAGAAGTTGACAGCTTTATTGCGTTAGTTGAAAAAAAAACTTGTGGATTTAATAATGAAATCACATATAGTGACCTAACCAGGCAGCGGCTGCTGAAATGATCGCAATTTCATCTTATTTGTATCGACTTGGTGCTAAATTGTGTTAAAATAACCGTGCAGAACTGTGTTTTTAACGACGTGACGCGATGAAATAAAATGGATCGTGTATCGGCGCCTCGCATTATGTGATCATGTTCTATTGAAATGTCAAAATGTTATCAATGTTTTGTTGATTCCTATTGATGGCGGGTGCTATCTTTCTTATTGAACTTATGTGTGCTAATGCCGATTGAAAAGTTATATTTATTTGAAAACGCGAAATTTGAACGTTGTTCTATAGAAATTGGTGGAAAAAATATCTTTGATGGCTATACTACTGCATAGTATTATTTTATCTATGACTATGAAGAAATTTGACTGTTTTTCTTATTAAAGTAGTCAGTTGGTAGACTTTCAAATACGTTGTGGTCCCACCAGCCCTCTGTTGGTAAAATGTTCCCCCTTTTTCACACTAAAGACACTGTTTTGTAGGCCTAAACTTTCTCACGATTAGACCTAATTTCACCACTCTCTGTTTGTTAGTTTAACATCCCGTTATGTTTAATCACTGTCAGTTTACGTATATTTATGGACTGTTAATTACTGAATGGGATGTTAAACTAACAAACAGAGAGTGGTGAAATTAGGTCTTAAGTTATTAAACATATATACTTAACACCCTGTTCCTGTGTCTGCTTGTACAACGATATTTTCCCAAGAATTTCCAGTCCTAGAACATTCTATCTAATGCTTACTAATTTACAGAATGGCGTTGCCCCGAGCTGCTCGGAGTTTTCTACTCGGATGTTGTGAAACCTGAGTTATTTTGATAAGAGCACATCTTATTTAAGCCTTATCTACCACTCCAGGCTAAATGGAATTAGAGTTCTCTGGACGAAATGGAAAACGCCTAGATACCTTGTGGCTTAGTTAGATTGGACTTGGCTTATCTTGAAGACTAGTCTAGAGTCTAGATCTGGTCTAGTTTTGGAATTTCGTGGTCCTTCCATCGTCACCAAAACGTATGTACACAAAAATTATATACAAACTTAAAATACTCAATTAGTTAACGTATAATTTTTAATAATAAATATTTCTGGACATTTCACACAGCAAGCCCCGTAGTAAATTAACGTAATTATAATGTTTGTTACTGTTAATTATGATTAACACAGTTACAATGTACAGCGCAGTATACCAGAATATATCCTTTCTATTATGCTTTACATCGTCCTTAGCGCTTTGCAAAATTATTCGCTCAATATTGTTACGAACTCCTAATTTTCCATTAAACTACAAACTACGAGTAAATTTAACAAGGTTCTAAAATCGATTCTTCATTATTTTGTTTCTTGGACACCTTAATTCCTATCAGTGTTCCGTTTCAGTTTGCACAGTATTACAAGGTTATTGAAAATACACTAACAAGCAGCTAAATTCGTACTATGTAGTTTACACAATTCGATAAAATGATCACAAGGATAACAGTGGACACTATAATGTCACTAAATAGAATTGTTTTTAAGAATGCAGGGCCACACATCAATCGACACACAATACGGGAATTTTCAACATTCACTAATGAATAATAATCACAAATACTTTATTGTACACAAAACAAACGTTCCAAAAAGTTGACAAATTAAATAACATTCACAATAGGAGTGCTTAACACTAAATGAGTTTTCGACAGCAATCCTGGACATAAAAACATTTACATAATGTGTACATCTACTTCAGTAAACTAACAGAAATAAAAATAATCACCACAAAAAACTTGAATAAAATTTAACAAGAACCATATAAACCGTATCCACCGACGTATTTCACAGTAAAAAATAAAATGAAAGCATTTCCGAAATTTGGAATGCATTTCAGAAAGTAATTTCCAGATTCAATTTCAAAGATTTCCGAAACAAAGCTTTTGAAATTCCATTGTTTGTGGAAATGTTTTCGGCACTCAGAGATGTAAAACTGTGTCTGAATTTTTTTAAACTATAATCAAAGTACAACGTACATAAAATATAATAAAATTCAAAACGATACCAATACCAAAACCAACGCGCGTATACAACCCGGTGTGACGACGCGAGCTTGGGGCTTTAATTGCTACCTAACTGACTTAGGTTCAACTACATACATGTATTTATATTTAACTTAATTTACTTAAAATTGTCTTGTTGTTTGTTTATTAGATTTAAGTTGCTATGGATCGTGATCTGAAATAAACAAATGTTATTTATTTTATTTAAACGTGTTAGAAATTAGTGGACATGACTGATACGGCGAACAGACATAAGTCGCGTTATCGCATTAATATAGGTACTAAAATAAAACTCAGACGAAAATATAATTAAACTATGATAGGAATGCATAATATATATGTATTCTATTCCATCTCTTATTTTGCGTCATACGTCGCAATCATGAAGCGATCTGATTTCAATGCGGATTGCGATTCAATTCATAACCGCAACCCGGCTTCGCAACCCGAAAGTATAATTTAAACAAAGAAATATCGTTTTAATCACAAGCACGAAAACTCCAACAAAAGCCACACTAATTAAGTGCGTGTGTTACCTTATAATAAAGTTTAATGTCCAATAAAACTTCGTAATTAGAAAAGCTGTATATACCACGATGTTTCGTTCGTTGTAAGCGAGGAACAGTGAATGTTGATTGGGAAGTTAAATATTAAATTATGATAAAGTCATGTGGAAACTCTTAACTTATTGGCTATTTGGTTAATTCGTTTTATTATTATTTTTCTTCAGGTAACATTTCACACAAAGAAGTCGTTCTTTGTGTGAAATAGTGCTATTTAATTTGTCTTGTTTATGAATCCTTTAGCCGCTTTGACAACACCTATAAGGGGTACACCATTCTCAGGGCTAGATTTTGGTTTGAACATCAAAAATATTCTGTTAAAGTGAAAGTAAGTGTAAAAGCTCCATATATACGGCTTCCTTCTCTGAACCGCAAGGAATATAATAAAGGAAGGGTGTAATAAGACACCATTCGTTTTCTTTATTACGGCTTCACCTCATACATGCAAGGCTGCAATCTTACACCTTCAGAGAGTACTTCCCGACAATCTTTTACTTGGATTTACCGACCTCTGTGGCGCAGCGAACGAAGGTCCGCCTGCGACGCAAGGGGTTGCGGATTCGATTCCCGCCTCGAAACAAGTCTGTACGATCTGCAAATATTTGTTGCAGGTGTTTTTAAGTATGATAAAAATGTCTATCATTTGTATCTTTACAAATATTATAAAGCTGTAGAGTTTGTTTTATTTACTTAACGCGCTAATCTCAGAAACCGCTGGACCGCTTTGAAAAATGATTTCTGTGTTGGATAGTAAATTTATTGAAGAAAGCTGTAGGCTATACTCGATGGGAATTTTATTCAGTAACACTGTGACTAGAATGAAATGGGCTGTAAGGTCACCCAAACCCTCTGGCGTTGTAACTAGGCTCCTAGCTTTTATATTCTTTTCTCTTGATATTTAAACAAAAGAGTATTGTTGAAACTTAGCCTGGATTTATAATTCTCTTTGAGAATTAAAACCATATAAAAAATAAGGGAAGATTTCTCACGTTAAAACTGGAATTAATTAAAAGCTTTTTTCTTAAAAATGTAATAATATTTTAAAATGGATCTGTTAATTTAAAATGTGATCATTTTAAAGCATCAGTTTTAATTTAAATGAGAATTTTCAATACAAGTAAACTTCGTGGAATAATTTTCGTTATTTTATCAGATTCCAGAAATACTCCCGAGTTTGTTATGAGCTCATGAATCGCGCGCTATTTTCAATCATAAATATGATTTGCTCTTAACAGTGCCTTATTTTACGTTATCTACATAAGGTTTCATAATATATAGCCATTGTCGAAAATTATATCCTATCTAACACTGAAATTTCTTTTTCAAATCGGACAAGCAGTTAAAACAAACAATTCTTCAGCTTTCTAATATAAAATATTAGTATAAAAATAATGAACGTTAGATAATTTGGCTAACACACCATATCAAACTAAAATACCACCATAACATACATTGTTCTCACTAATCAACCCTCTGTTATTATGGCACCTTTTTAAGTGAATATCAAAATGCTCGTTTACTCTTTTTAGTTTAATCAAATTTTATATTACATAGTAAATCTAGTCCAGCAAAAGCATTTAACTTGCCATATAAACTAACCCGTTGTGAATGCTGCATCAGGTGTTCGCCTGTAGCCAGATAATTCAGTCGAGTGGCCTGTAAAGGGTGATTTAATGTTCCGTTCAATGGCGAATGATCTATTTGTTCACCCGTTCATTCTTAATGAGATACTTCATTGTGAAGAGTAGGTCTTTTGGATGAATTGTTCGACACATTTTAAAGTGAACAGTTTTGTTCCGAGAACTTTGAAAAGTTTAAGAAGGTGTGACCTGCAATTAGTCAGCGTGATGAATTAAGGCCTAATCTCTCTCGTCAAGTGAGAAGTCCCTGTGTCCCAGCAGTGGGAACATGAATAGGGGTGATTATGGTATTATGTTATTGTTGTACATTAGCCTGTACATTGACGAGAGAGATTAGACCTCAATTCACTACGCTGTTCAACAATAATACATTATTTTCTTCTATACACAATGCAGTTTCAGCAAAAGGTAGACGTAGGTAAGTAAAAGTTTATAAGCAAATGTATAATTTAAGCTCGGCAAAACTTTTACAGCATAAAACTAATTGTATTTTTTCATACAGCAGTCTTAGTTCCCGCCCAAAAGCTATACCTCCGGCAATCCTTGAAATAAAACGCGAGTACCCAAAAGGATAAACCAACACGTTCAAAATACGGTCGCGTATTACTTCGAATGCAGATAGATTTGAGGGGATCGCGGAGGCTTACACGCGAATGGAATTTAAGTGAGGCCCTTGTAGTTTCTTGCAGTCACTTTCAGAGGGACTATTTTTACCCGAGCTTAAGCTCCTCATATACAGGGTAGGTATTATGTTTTACCATGAAGGCCCCCTAGATTATACAAGCGATTTGCAAGCGTAGGCGTAGATTGGACGTTTCTGTGCATTCATTTGATTTTATACTTTTAAATATTTACTCAATGGAAAAACAATCACTTAGTGGAATATCCAATTTATTCAGTCAAACAAGGTTATTAACTATTAACGTATCATCACTTTTTCCAATATTGGTTATCGTTACAAACAATGCCTTTGTTGTCGTCCCGACCTGAACGTGATTATTATACCACTGTTTTTTAACCTTTAACCTTTTACCCTCAAGTTATCAACACTAACAGTGTTTTTGCTCCGCCAATAAATGTTGATTGCCAGGCTTAATGAACTATAAGCCTTACATGTGTTAGTTCTCATAAAACAACAGCACAACTGTAAAGGTTTGTTCAGACTGTGCCAGTACTACAAGCTAGTAATCCCACGAGATCACTCGACTCGCTTCGTTACGTAAATTATCGCTAATCTTGTTTGGTTCACGATCTAGAGAGGGTATCAACTCCGACAAGCTAATATCGAAATACAGTTATCGAAGTAATGTAAATTAATCCCTATGTCTCTTTGAATCTGCTTATTCAAGTCCTATCTAAATCTGCCTCAGAGTAAAATTAATGCTACAATAATATCGTATTAGATATTGTCACGATTTCGGTAAAAAGTTAATGTGTTCATGAATATGATAATAAGTATCATTAACATTACTTTATTAATTTAAGCCAAGTCTAGACTAATTCTAAAAGCTTAATCCCGCGAATTAGTGTAATAAATTATGAGCTTAAACCATTTCTTTGACAAATAGTCACGTACACTAATAAAATAATATTAATTAAATACACTGTGTTAAAACACCACAATTTCAGTTAAAAAAAGTTTGCTTTGAAATCTTGTGCTAGCGCTAACGTAGGTATGCTTTGTTTGTACATTGCGAGTTACCAGAAAACCAACTCACCTGCATGAAAGAGCAAAGAGTAAGTCATGCGTCTTGAAATGAGATAGCTATTCAGTGCAGCCGAGCCTTAGCCCATCAGTTATTTTGATAGCCCAATAAGCAATAAGAGCTATAATACCTTGCTTCCCAGGATTCCCTTCTAAGGATCAATCGGCAATTCCAACCGTAATTCATAAATAAATCATTGTTATTCTCCGGTATTCCTTTGTGATTCGTGAGAATTATTGTTATGGGTATCATTGTATCGGTATTTTTATGTTTTGTTAACGGATATTTATTGTTTCAAGGAATTGAATCGGATATTTGAATGATTTAATATCCGCTTATCGGTCTGGGATGTGATTTAATGGCCTGTGGTGTTAAGCGCGCAATTCGCAACTAAGGTACTTTGATTGATGGCGTTTCGAATAGACCTTTGGATGATTTCAGCGTCAGCAACTGGTAGATCAGAACCAGTAAGGATTCATCGGATACTTCTTGCAGTTGCCCAGATAAAGACGTAAGTGGGATAAGGTTATCCTTATCCCACTTACGTCTTCAACTGGGTAATGATGATAATTTGACTCCTTTTTACCAGCTCTCACATTAACACTGAAGACAAATAAGACAAGCTGTTTGAACGTGTAGTTGTGTCGACAGCAGTGAAATTTTGTTTGCAACCGCAACGATTATAAACAACCGCGCGAGCTTACACAGAGAAACGAGGGTCACAGACGTAGCTAAACCGGTGACCTACTGAAATGGCAATGGGCAGGCCATAAGCATCATAAGCATTACTGTTGACCGTACGTTGAGGCTGGAAAGTCACCACTGAGACCACAAACTCTTATTAACATCTAACACTGATTACCTCTACTTCAGTTTAGAAAGCAACCCTTGCAAGCAAAATGGGTGGTTGCTGTTCGAACTTTAGTTGCAGAGGGCATTTATATATTTTTTTATCTATATTATTATATAGTTTCATTATTTATTTCAGTTGACTGCATCATATCTTTCGTTTACTCCCACTTGTCCTGTTGAGTAGTCCTGTTGACAGGACAACTGAGAAAAAAATTCCCAGTAGTTCGGTCAACAGGACAAATGACAATATAATTCTCACTTGTCCTGTGAGTAATAATTAATATAGAAAAAGTGAGAATTGTATGTTTGTCACAACAACATTTTTTATGATTATATCTATTTCAATCAGTTGTCAAGTGATAATTGCATGCATTATTTGAATCACAAAAGAGTTTTAGTGACAAACACAACAAAACTCTTTTTATTTTTTTAATATTAGGTATTGTTTAATTTTTATGTTCTACAGATTTGTGTAAGTATTCCAAAAAAAATACACAACTACATGATCCTATTTGCATTTGAATACTTACGAAATTCTCTCCTAATTTTTATTTTAAATCTATTGTAATGGTATTATTTTTAAGTTACTTTAAGTTTGATTAAATTTAAGTTAGATTGTAGATAATAAATAAATTAATTTTTTTTCTTTCTTTCTTTCTTTCAAATTTACATACCAATTAATTAAATTAATTATCGACAAATTAATTTTTTGGTTCTCAACTTTCCTAACACTATTATTAGTGAATTAGCTTGAAAAAGCCAATCACAACGCCTTTGTTCCAGTCCCCGCAACCCGCGCATTCCGCCAATTAAGGTGCGCTTGCATCCGAACAAAAGTATTTTATTACAGTAATTATGATTGTTTTATGTTAATACGTTTTTTGTTCCTTTTATAATTATTGTAACATGATGTTATATTAAATTCAAGTACCTATATGTAACATAAACTACAAACTTGGAAACTTATAATTAGCCCTAAGCATCATAAATGTTCTTAGACATGTTATGTTAAACTTAATTTGATTATATATAAGCATAGCTGTTAGTTTTCCTAACATTGTAAAATAAAATAAAATAATCTTTGTACCTACCATTGAAAAAGTAGATTGTTTATAACAAAAGCTTATTTATGATCCTCTGTACACGACTTTCCACAAAGAATAAATGGATTCAATGGTATATAATGGAATTTAAAAAACTTTACCTACTTATGTACATTTACATAGGTAGGTAAAGTTTTTTAATTAGACAAAACTAATTCGTAAAAATTACCAACAGAATTACTGAACAAAACACGTGGGAATAAAAGTCAGGTGTAAAGCATAGTCCTAAACGTCACAGAACTACTGGGATTTTTTTTCTCAGTTGTCCTGTCAACAGGACTACTCAACAGGACAAGTGGGAGTAAACGATATCTTTGATTATATTCCTTAAAATCTACCTGATATGTCCTAAACCTTAACTTACCTTACTTACACTTTAGAAATACCTAGGCCTAAATTTATGATCATAAACTATAATATATTACGTCTAAGTACTGGGTACGGGTCTCTTCAATAGTAGTCATAATGAGTCTTGGGGAATTCAGTATAATCGCCACGCTTACCACGAGTTGGTTTACACTGTAATATGGCACTGTACACAAATCGACGCTACGTCTGATCTTCTGGCTTAGTCAGTTTGACACTCGCAGGAAGATGGTGGAATAAACGATATTCTTAGGCTGGCATCACACGCAATTATTTATTTTGCAAGCATCTGTAGGTGTGTAAGCAAGCTTTCAATTCAATCCATGCAGAAGCTTTACGATGTAGCCTTCATGTCTGCCACCACGAGTTAGAGTATTCATACTGCCAAATTGGCTCTACGAAACCTAACATATTCAAATGTATAAGTCAAAAGCACAGTGCAAAAGGAGTTGTAAGACAGCTTATTTTATGACTAGCTGCATTTAATTAATCCCCAGGTATGACGGTTGCTATGGTTACTATGACACTGGTTTCTAGGAACAAAACTAGTGGATAGTGGAACTCTTTGTGGATGGTATATGAAATAAAATGGATTCGTAAGAACTGACTCACTTTGATGTGGTAATTTGAAATTTAAATATGAGTGTTGTAGTTTGAAACAGGATAAAATAAATGTTCTTTGTTAAGTTTAAACATACTCGTAGCTTCAATTTGTGAATAAATAAATGAAATAAATTAAAAAAGAATGGGAAAATTTGTTGGTACAAAGGTTGGTGCTTAGCAATATTTAGGTAATTATTATATTTCTAATTACCTAATTCTCATTTGAATTCTTGTACAATATTGTACTTTCGTTGTACGTTATTATAGAATAAGCCCATCCTGCATAATCCATCATAATAATATTTTTATTTGTAATATTTTTTATATTATCTCCTTATTTTCAGGTTTATTTAAGTGCCGACAAAGAATAATGGTTAAACATTTCGTGTTCGCTCATTCGAGTGTTTAAGCGTCGTCATAATTTTAAGTGAGTATTCTAAGCATATTGCCATTTGCAATAAAGTTAACTAAATGGGCAACATAATTTCGTGTGAAAATTCAGGTAAAAATGTTTAAAAAATAAAATATGACAGGAGAATGATGTAAATTGGGACAATGCGTAAAGCCAACCGAATTACATTTTCCCGTCGCATAAGAGGGACAATATTACTATGTTTCATTTAGCTAAACCTTTTGTTACATTTGATCTCAACTCTCTAACAAAATAATATTCACGTTCAACCAGGTTATTGTTAAAAAAAAATGCATGATTAAATTTTATAAGTTCCCGTATGTATTAAGATTTTCATACAAATAGATTTGTTTTTCAAACTTAAAGGTTATGACTCAGACTTGCAGATCTAACACATATTTGTCCCAAGGCGAGAACTAAATACCTACAGCTCTAAGCTAATTTTTCATAAAAAGCATGATGATCCTAAGTAAGAAGAAATTGCACGATATCAAGATAAAACTCAGCTTACAGACCGTTCTACCCTATCTCCTTTGAAGCAAAAATATGCTACGAATTTGCAAAATAAGTTTACTTTTATGTCGAAGTAAATAATGCTGTTACGGTAATGACTGGCACATGCTGGTAATTTACCTTTTTACGATACGCTCACTTTGCGTAGATTGATGTGATTCTTGTAAATTTATCTAAGTGAAAGTTCTAAGGAAATTGTTTGTGCAGAACTTTTATGGAAGTCATTCAACTTGATGGTCCGCCTATTGTAGATACTAGTTACATATATGACGTAATACATAGTGATAGTCTAGAATTCTAGATAATCAATATGTATTACGTCGTTTCATCATCATCATAATTTCAGCCCTCTGACATCCACAGCTGGACATTGGCAGGAGGCCTATTTCCATCTGTGATTAATGATTTCCAGGTAGGTATTACGATCAGCAGCTTTGACCAGATCATGTGTCCATCTTATTGGTGTACGTCCGACGCTGTGTTTCACAACACAGCAAATACACAGCGGAAACAGCGAAAATAAGAATAGGTTTACGCCGATTTGACTCTTTAACCTACTTTCCTTACATAGGTAGAAAATTCTTTAATATTTAATTGTGATTTATTTCCATAAAATCCTAAATAATACTCAAACAACCCACACGGCCTTGTGAAAATTGCATTTCATTATTGTTTTTAAGCCTCTTATTTTAAATGAACTCTTAATATAATTAAACGTTCATATGATAATATGCTTTCGGTTGGAATACGGAAGTTTTCCCGGAAACCGGATCTTACACCCTTTATCCTAGCTCAGTGGACCCTCAATTATTAAAATGGTACCAACTGACCCCTGAGTTTAATGAGCTTTGTTCAATATTTAGTTAGTTTTGTGAGCTTAGTTAATATTTAGTTTGTTTTGCAGGTAAATCTATTTGGAAGCGACTGGTGCTTATGAAATTGGGTAAGTTTATGTTACTTTAGAATTTTGATTTGTTTTGTGAAGAATGATTAACCCTGAAGATTATTGTATATTCATATTCATTTATTTCAACTTTTGGAAACACATGTACACTTAGTCACGTCACACAATATTATAAAATAATTTCTTAGATATAAAATATGGTACAATTTTCATAAACAACAGACAAGACGGAGGCTATAATATAAGTAATTAAAATACCAAATTGTATTAAAAATAAAGTAAATTAATGACATGTCAATAGGTACTAATCATTTACAGTATAATGTCAAGTTTGTATTATAAAATGTTAAAAAAAATATTTAAAAAAAAAATGCTATACTTTCTTTATTTATAAAACCCGACTTAGAGTTAATTGAATTATGTTTAAACACCGACTCATACACCAAGAAGTGTTGACGTTTCCGTCTATGCCATCGTTTGTCGAACGGGTAACCCGATTTCTTTTTGTAAAGGTGAATTAGCCGGGAATGTTAAATCTATATTTATAAGAGAAAGTTGTGTCAGTTACACTACATTTAAATCAAGAACGACCGAATTGATCTTGCTGAAAATTTATGGAGAGGTAGCTTAAAACCCGGAGAAGGTCATAGGATACTTTTTACCGCGGGAAAATCTAAGTCGCGCGGCAGAAAGCTAGTAAAATATAAAGAAAAATAATATCATGTTTTCACTTAATATTACTAAAAACTTTATTATCCATAAATATAATTAAATAACCTCATCTCTACTGACATCAACACTGATGACATGCAGTAAACAGACAGTAAGTAATCTCGTTTCCTTTGAGTTATTTCGTTTACATGCTAAATCTTCAATCCGACTTCAAATGCACAAGACGAACACTTGAAAGGAACACTAAGTGAAGTGCAGCGCTGAATTAAATCTTCTGACTGTTCACACTCGCTTATTCATTATGAAATGTGCTGTGTTTTCAACATTTAGTAGTGCTTTAATAAACATTTATATTATGTTACATAGGTATTAATATGTTGGAAAGGTTACTGTTTAGGATAATAGGAACACGGCATTTAATACTGTGATAAAAAGCTCAGAGGTAGTTTTTCACCTGTTGAAAAAAACCTTATATTTTCTCACAAAAACAGTACATACAATAAATTAGATTAGGTTGTAGTTTTGCGGAAAAATATACAAAACGCATGAAAAGTAGCCTGATGACATTTCATAAAAACTCAACTAAAATAAGTTAAAAGTTTAAAAAAATCTTTTAGAAAATGTTGTATCTGACACATCAAGGAATTTAAAATCTGTCTAACCTTCTGAATCTAGTTCTTTTCTAGTTATTCACAACTGGAACGCACATTGCTATAATTGAACATTTGCCAAATAGGTCAGCAGCATTAAATCTGTCGATGGTGTAAATAAATGTATTGGGGCTTGTTCTCAATAATATCGAATGTTATAAACCTAGAACTGTGATGTCTGTTTATCAAACAATTATTTAAAAAATAATGCACTAACTTGACCTTTAAGTTTCTAGCCTTCTTAACTACTACTAAAGACCTATATAATAACCTATCAAGAAAACTATGCCACTTTTCGTTGTAATTTTTTTAAATAGTCGTAGTCCAGGTTTTAGGAAGGTTTAAAACACAAGAAAACATGGGAATAAAGCGGGCAAAGACGAGGTCGGGTCAGCTAGTAACCCATAAAACAGGAATACATCGATTTCTAAGTCTACTACACAAAATAAACTCAGATTTACAGCAATATTTTTCCAATGCATTTTTCTGTTAAACAAATAAACAACCAGACAGAGTTCCTTTCATAAATCGCGACTAGATTGTGTGGGCCTCTGGGCCTATCCGCTTGTTTATTGTTTTGTTCATTGTTTTAGTTTTGCGCTTTTTGTACGCGAGCAGAGATAAATATTGATATGCCTAGTTTTGCCCGGACTATTTACTACCTAACTTGGCAGTGAAACCTCTCATACCAGTTAAAACTTATGATAGGTCTTTCTATTATGACATGCACCTCAGCATATTGTTAGTTTTCCAAACTCTAAAATAAATTAAATAGTTCGAGAAATTAAACAAAACATTAATTGTAAAAGTATATACTTTTTAAATTTTCTATTTGACGACACTAACAAAGTTCAACATTACGGTAACAGTCTCCATGTTAAACAGTGCAAACACGAATAATGCCGTGATTTTAAACAATATTTCTGCACAATAACCCCTGGAGTCACGTATACAAATAACAACCGCAATAGTTACAACTCCAACCTCTCCGTCTTAAAAGATTAAGGGCGTTGTCTACGATGCATTAGAGTCTTTGTCTGGGATATTCAGCTTGGAACTCAGTGAGGCATGAACTCACGAACGGACCGTTGGCTTTTTAAATACTTTTTGTCAGCTTAGCTTAGCGAAAGCTTTCAGGGAACTCGAGGTCCTTTTATCAATCTTGTCAAAATTATAGATTGCTGGACGTGTAGTTACCTATCACCATTATAAATAAATAAATAAATAAATTTTGCTGGACAATTTTTACACAACGACATCTAGCCCCGTGGTAAGCTCAAAGCTTGTGTTATATTATAGCCCCTATTTATGTTCCCACTCCTGGGATACAGGTAGGTACTTCTCTCTTGACGAGAGAATTCATCACGCTGTCTAAGTGCGGGTTGGTTAATGTCACATGTCCTTCAATTACTGATGCTTGTTGCTTAGTCATCATTCCTGTTCTCCCATCTCTATAAGTATTGGTAAGACTCTTTATTTATTAGTGAGTCGTAATAAGGTTTGAAATATAATTAAAGCAATATTTAGAATCTGTCGGTTCGTAAGATACAACTAATGTATAACCGTTGTATTGAAATATGACGGTCGGTCGAATGAATGGCCTTTGGCGCCGAAATAGGACTTCGTTCTACGACAGACGCACACAAATTTGCAGATTATGGGATGAGGGTAATGGCAACCCTGATATTCGACGGTTCATTATATTATGTCAGTAGGTTTATCTATCACTACTAATTATAAAAGAAAGTCGCTGTCGATTTCTGTCCCTTTATATACATACATATGTATTATGCTTCAATCTTTAAACCACGCAACGGATAAGTATAATTAGGTAAGTTTTATAAGTATTTAAAGATTTAAAGATTTAAAGATTTAAAGATTTTAAAGATTTTAAAGATTTAAAGATTTATGTCATTTATTTCCATAAAATCCTAAAGATCACTTGGACAATTAAAAGTATAATTAGGCACCCGAGACAAACGAGGGCGGGTCACTAGTTATGTATAAAAAAGTGTGATAAGACGACCTGTGTGACGGAACTGGCTAAGGTTCGCCTGTCGCGCAGGAAGAAGTGGGTTCGATTACCGGCTTGGGACCAATGCTTTTTTATTTGCAATCGATTTCAAGTATGCAATATATCTCTTTATTATAGCTGCATTGTGCTAATAGATTTATGCGAATAACTTTAAGATGTGAAATATAATGTTCCTCTCAATTCATTCCAGCTGTACAGTCTAAAACTAATTTACTGTCGTATATATAAAATGTACCGTAAAAAATATAAAATTATTCTTAGAAACACATCTATCAAACCGCTGAGTTAGCTACATTTACATGGCAAGCGTGCATAACTTATCTCTGCATAATTAATGGATGAAATTAGATTGTGCTGCTGTTTGAAACTGAATTTCGGCGTTTAACTTTCATAAATGGATTATACTACACTCATAATAATCCTTATTTAACCAATAGAACCCACTATAATGACAAAATCCCGTCGCGCACCTCTGTGAGAGATGTGGCTGTTTTCCAGTGAGAATGTAATTGAAAGAACGTACTTACATATTTGGTTAGTGATAGCCGTACACTGGTACAGCTTACCTGGTTAATTTTATGTGTACTAATACAAACAAATTCTAGTGAAAAACTCTTTTTTTGTTTTCTAAGTAAATGCTTCCGTACTACAAAATATTCCTGAGGGATGCGGCGATCTATCTTATGGTAATGACGTCACTTACCATCATCTGTGGCCCAACTGCTTCTGTTTTATCTTACAGCCGAAATGTTCTAGAAAATACTCAGACCCTCATTTACTTTGACCAAAAATAACAAAAGTTTTTCCAAGTAATTCTCAGGTGGACTATTAAATTCGAAATGAGAATGTCATATTCAGACGTTTCATCAAGTTTCGTTATTTTAGAGACATCAAAGCGAAGTCCGTTGAAGTCGCAAAATATATTTTCTTTTGAACTGAAATGTGCTGAATAGGCGCAGAAACTGTAGATGCTTAATCAGTGATACTGATATTCTGTTTAGTAAAGTAAGCTTTATTTTTACAGATAGCCCCCGTGGTTTAGACCGCGTAATAAAAGTTTTAAAAATAGCCTACATAAATAAATATTGCTGGACAATTCACACAGCAACATCTAGCCCCAAGGTAGGCTAGAAGCTTGTGTAACAGGTGCTAGATTTCTAAAATATGTACCTAACAGCATATAAATTCATAGATACTATTTCAGTATAATTCATCTCTTGTCCAATATAGCCAAATCTCAGCGTCCTTTGTCCGCCAGTAAATCTCATATAGTCCGCCATCTTGTTTGCATTTCCGGCATAGAACCATTGTAAAACCACCATATAATGTCGAGTATACTCGTTTCATTGACTGGCGATTGGAATCTACTTGCAAGTTTTACTTTTAAAGCGTCTGCAGTCCATTAAACTAAGTGGAACAGCCATTAATGCTCCAATCGCTGCCAATTCGCAGATGGTATCTAGGTACTTACACAATTTGTATTTCAATTGAGTGAACTTTGGTGCACTTAATGTACTCTTATCTATTATTATTATTGCATTGACTTCAGACCTCTGACATAATTATAATGGACTTAGGTTACGGAAGATATCAGAAGGCGAAATAGTGTTGTGTAATCGGGCATTCTGGGTTTTTTTCTGGGTGTATGTATTTTAATAAAAAATAACTAGGTATAAATGTAGAATGTATATTATATACAGTATGTCAGAAATCTAGCACCCGTAACACAAGCTTTGAGCCTTACCACGGGGCTAGATGTTTTCTGTGTGAATATATTTATAAAGTCTATAATAGAGACGGATAATCACTTAGTACATAAGAGTTATTAGTTAATCACCCTTTATCAAGTGAAGTGTCAGTAAACTTTGTTCTATTGAAGCGTTCGATTAGGTCAGTAAATCAAATCACTTTTAGAATATCGAGTAGACATAAATCTCGATCTCACCTGAATAGGGTCCGAGCTTCGAGCCGATTAAGGGCTTAGTGATGAATAATAGACTATTAATTTCTAATATCGAACGTCAATGTTCGCAGTAACTCAATAAAGGCATAATACATAATCTATCCTCTTGGCTTTTATATAATAATTGCTTTCTTTGATTTTTGCCTATATATATACCTAAAAGAAACACGTCTTGTGTTAGTTACACTTTTTATAACTGAAATACGGCTGAATCGATTGAGCTGAAAATTATTGGGGAAGTAGCTTAGATAGGCGTAGTCTATGAGACTATTTGTCAAGATGTACAGCGGGAAAATAAATCTTGCCGCGGGGAAATGTTACGCGGGCGAAGCTACGGTGCCTAAAGCTTGACAGTTGATAATATTTTACTTTTTTGAAAATGTTTATAAATATGTGTTAAATGAAGAACATTATTGTAGCTAGTCAAACAGGAAACGAAAATCAGCTACTCAAAATGTATGTAAAAGGTATATTAAAACAGTAACTAGCAACAAGAATATTATTTTCATCCAGCATCTCATTATTGTGCTCAATTTAAAAGGTTTCTCTGCAAACATTTTTCTGAAAGTAAATATTCTGTATTGTATTCCATTGTTTTCCGGTGCTTTTTCTACTAGAGTCGCCTTACAGTAGTTTAACGAGAGTCATTTAACAGCGAAATAAAAATTTAATTTGAATTGGATTTTGTTGGTAAGATATTATTTTATCCACCTGCGACGCAGAAGGTTGCGGGATCCATTCCTGCCCTGAGACAAATGTTTGTACGATGTGCAGATATTTTGTACTGGGTGTTCCGATTGGTAACTAAGAATGATAAATAATGTTTATGTATGTAAGTTATGTATATTAATTTAAACATAATCTAGAACGCGTAATACAGACTTTTTGCTTACCACGGGGTAGATATTAATGTGTGAATTGTTCAGCATTTTTTAATCTAACTTATTATCTTCAATTCAGCTAATTTGAACTCACTGTTGAGCCTAGTATTTTCTATTTACCTCTGCTGCTATGTATATAGATACCCAACAGTCATAATCACCCCTATTTATGTTTCCACTGCTGGGACTTTCTTGAATCTATCTCATCAAGAGAGACCCAACAGCGCCAACAAGTTTTTTATTTTCTAAAAGACACGGGTTTTTGCCCCAGAAATTAGATTCTTCCTGCTAAAAGGAACAATGTAGCTTGAGCATTGTAAGCCGTGCTTGCACTCTTTCCAGGGCCAGGTATTGTAGTCGGTTCCGCATTTTTTATTTCTACACAATAGCCTGCGTTTCAGCAAAAACTAAGCAATGGTTCAAAGAGACTGAGATAATACCCTTGAGAATAGTTACTTGCTGAAACAAGAGTAAAACTTTAATTTGTGTCAATTCAAGGCATGAGTTTAAATGTTTTTTAATACAGTCTAACTTGGAGAATCTTTTTATGTTAACAATTTCGAAAGCACTTCCTAAATTAATCTGACTGACTGTTTGTCTGTATAATTACAAAACGATTACCAGGAAAATTGATGATCTGTAAGTATCTACTTACAGGGATCATCAATTTTCCACACAGAACACAGAACGGCGCTCCTACGGTATATCTGCCATGTCTTGTCAGTTCGACGACACCAACGAGGTGGTACTATTCTTAGCCAGCACTACATGGGCTATTACGGCTTATGCTTAAATCATGTTTGTCAATAGGCTATGGTCAAAATTTACTACGAATCACTTTATTTCTACTTTAATATTTTCAATCTTTATTAAATTATTTTTTCACAGCTGGGCAAAGGGCTTCTTGATTTAACCAGTTTTATAATTTTAATTATTTAATTTCTATTAATTGTATTGCCTTGCTGTAAAGAAAACCGTCACAATAAACTGACTCGACAACGTACACGTACACGTAAAATGTACGTCGCCGGGTATTGCGACTGAACATGAACAACACAGAACAAAACATGCTCGGAACAACTTATGTAATTAAAGCTTCTGAATTGAATCACATGACGTGAATGGGAACTTAGTTCCGTGTTTGTAATTTTGAAGTAAGAGATTTAACACTATTTGTGCCCATGACACAGGTTCGTATTGTACGGCACTGATATTCTGTTTAGTAAAGTAAGCTTTATTTTTACAGATAGCCCCCGTGGTTTAGACCGCGTAATAAAAGTTTTAAAAATAGCCTACATAAATAAATATTGCTGGACAATTCACACAGCAACATCTAGCCCCAAGGTAGGCTAGAAGCTTGTGTAACAGGTGCTAGATTTCTAAAATATGTACCTAACAGCATATAAATTCATAGATACTATTTCAGTATAATTCATCTCTTGTCCAATATAGCCAAATCTCAGCGTCCTTTGTCCGCCAGTAAATCTCATATAGTCCGCCATCTTGTTTGCATTTCCGGCATAGAACCATTGTAAAACCACCATATAATGTCGAGTATACTCGTTTCATTGACTGGCGATTGGAATCTACTTGCAAGTTTTACTTTTAAAGCGTCTGCAGTCCATTAAACTAAGTGGAACAGCCATTAATGCTCCAATCGCTGCCAATTCGCAGATGGTATCTAGGTACTTACACAATTTGTATTTCAATTGAGTGAACTTTGGTGCACTTAATGTACTCTTATCTATTATTATTATTGCATTGACTTCAGACCTCTGACATAATTATAATGGACTTAGGTTACGGAAGATATCAGAAGGCGAAATAGTGTTGTGTAATCGGGCATTCTGGGTTTTTTTCTGGGTGTATGTATTTTAATAAAAAATAACTAGGTATAAATGTAGAATGTATATTATATACAGTATGTCAGAAATCTAGCACCCGTAACACAAGCTTTGAGCCTTACCACGGGGCTAGATGTTTTCTGTGTGAATATATTTATAAAGTCTATAATAGAGACGGATAATCACTTAGTACATAAGAGTTATTAGTTAATCACCCTTTATCAAGTGAAGTGTCAGTAAACTTTGTTCTATTGAAGCGTTCGATTAGGTCAGTAAATCAAATCACTTTTAGAATATCGAGTAGACATAAATCTCGATCTCACCTGAATAGGGTCCGAGCTTCGAGCCGATTAAGGGCTTAGTGATGAATAATAGACTATTAATTTCTAATATCGAACGTCAATGTTCGCAGTAACTCAATAAAGGCATAATACATAATCTATCCTCTTGGCTTTTATATAATAATTGCTTTCTTTGATTTTTGCCTATATATATACCTAAAAGAAACACGTCTTGTGTTAGTTACACTTTTTATAACTGAAATACGGCTGAATCGATTGAGCTGAAAATTATTGGGGAAGTAGCTTAGATAGGCGTAGTCTATGAGACTATTTGTCAAGATGTACAGCGGGAAAATAAATCTTGCCGCGGGGAAATGTTACGCGGGCGAAGCTACGGTGCCTAAAGCTTGACAGTTGATAATATTTTACTTTTTTGAAAATGTTTATAAATATGTGTTAAATGAAGAACATTATTGTAGCTAGTCAAACAGGAAACGAAAATCAGCTACTCAAAATGTATGTAAAAGGTATATTAAAACAGTAACTAGCAACAAGAATATTATTTTCATCCAGCATCTCATTATTGTGCTCAATTTAAAAGGTTTCTCTGCAAACATTTTTCTGAAAGTAAATATTCTGTATTGTATTCCATTGTTTTCCGGTGCTTTTTCTACTAGAGTCGCCTTACAGTAGTTTAACGAGAGTCATTTAACAGCGAAATAAAAATTTAATTTGAATTGGATTTTGTTGGTAAGATATTATTTTATCCACCTGCGACGCAGAAGGTTGCGGGATCCATTCCTGCCCTGAGACAAATGTTTGTACGATGTGCAGATATTTTGTACTGGGTGTTCCGATTGGTAACTAAGAATGATAAATAATGTTTATGTATGTAAGTTATGTATATTAATTTAAACATAATCTAGAACGCGTAATACAGACTTTTTGCTTACCACGGGGTAGATATTAATGTGTGAATTGTTCAGCATTTTTTAATCTAACTTATTATCTTCAATTCAGCTAATTTGAACTCACTGTTGAGCCTAGTATTTTCTATTTACCTCTGCTGCTATGTATATAGATACCCAACAGTCATAATCACCCCTATTTATGTTTCCACTGCTGGGACTTTCTTGAATCTATCTCATCAAGAGAGACCCAACAGCGCCAACAAGTTTTTTATTTTCTAAAAGACACGGGTTTTTGCCCCAGAAATTAGATTCTTCCTGCTAAAAGGAACAATGTAGCTTGAGCATTGTAAGCCGTGCTTGCACTCTTTCCAGGGCCAGGTATTGTAGTCGGTTCCGCATTTTTTATTTCTACACAATAGCCTGCGTTTCAGCAAAAACTAAGCAATGGTTCAAAGAGACTGAGATAATACCCTTGAGAATAGTTACTTGCTGAAACAAGAGTAAAACTTTAATTTGTGTCAATTCAAGGCATGAGTTTAAATGTTTTTTAATACAGTCTAACTTGGAGAATCTTTTTATGTTAACAATTTCGAAAGCACTTCCTAAATTAATCTGACTGACTGTTTGTCTGTATAATTACAAAACGATTACCAGGAAAATTGATGATCTGTAAGTATCTACTTACAGGGATCATCAATTTTCCACACAGAACACAGAACGGCGCTCCTACGGTATATCTGCCATGTCTTGTCAGTTCGACGACACCAACGAGGTGGTACTATTCTTAGCCAGCACTACATGGGCTATTACGGCTTATGCTTAAATCATGTTTGTCAATAGGCTATGGTCAAAATTTACTACGAATCACTTTATTTCTACTTTAATATTTTCAATCTTTATTAAATTATTTTTTCACAGCTGGGCAAAGGGCTTCTTGATTTAACCAGTTTTATAATTTTAATTATTTAATTTCTATTAATTGTATTGCCTTGCTGTAAAGAAAACCGTCACAATAAACTGACTCGACAACGTACACGTACACGTAAAATGTACGTCGCCGGGTATTGCGACTGAACATGAACAACACAGAACAAAACATGCTCGGAACAACTTATGTAATTAAAGCTTCTGAATTGAATCACATGACGTGAATGGGAACTTAGTTCCGTGTTTGTAATTTTGAAGTAAGAGATTTAACACTATTTGTGCCCATGACACAGGTTCGTATTGTACGGCACGGTGCTGCAGCCTGTCGGGCTACAGCACCGAGGATGGACAGTGAATGTGTTAACGTATTCCGATAACTCGGTATAGAAGGTAATAGCATGGCAACTCTGTACCCCTAGGAAATACCGCTTATTACAAGATATTCTATTTCTTTGGTTACTAGTTTAATAACGCGTCGTTTTAATAAGCATAATATTTATTATAAAATTACAAGTAAATAAGATTTTAATTATGTAATATTTCTAATACGTCATCAGATAGTAAAGTGTTGTTAAGAAATTGAGTTTGTTAAACCACGAGAGTTTTTGCAGTAAAAAACTATCTCAATCATGGTCGGTGATGGCAGTCAGTACAGTACACAGAACTCTTCAGATATATATATTAAAACAAGTTTTGGTGATAAATTTTGTCTATTAGAACTAACGCAGGTGCCAACTAGGTCTCAAGTTAGGTCTTAGCTTGAGCTATTGCACGTCAATACTTGGGATTTGACTTTGAAACAATAACCTCTGTAAGATTCATTGACAAATCGCTAGTGATAAAATCTGAGAACGCTTTTTATTTATAAATTCCTACCACTCAAAATGGTGATTATGTTCAAATCACTGATACATGTTTTGTTTAAAATATGATATAAAAGCTCCTATTACCGCATACATTTACTTCGTCCTATAAATATTCTACCTGGCTTAAATTAAAATATTATCCTCAAATTTACGATACGTACGTTTACAAAATAAATACGACCCCGGCATTATTTACCCTGCGCAAATGAATATTTTACCCGCAGAAAAGATAACCGTGCGGGAAAAAATACAAGGGACAGCGTCAAATTCAATTAATTTGTCCCTTGTCTGATCATTTTAATTTATGCAAAATGGCCCTGTTGTAGTAGCTTTATTAATTTATCTTAAAATTGATAAGCTTTGGGTAACCTGAGGTACAAAGGAGAATGTTTTGAAAATAGCTTACCATTCCGCGGCTCTAAAGTCAAAAAAAAATCCATTAAAAGAAATAATTTTTCCTGGATAAGAGATAATAATGATAGATATCCACATGGTCACCTATCTATCATTACATAGCATCTAGGTGTTTTATTTGCTACGATATTTTTTGTAGTCAGTAATGTTATATATTCTCTTATATCTCCTATTGCAACGTAATTTATGTTTTATAAAACGTATTTATAAACAAATATCAAAACGAATTTATAAACAAATATTCACTTACTGCTTTGAGCACAAGACTAAATTTGCTCAACTGTTTAAATAAGCGCATTCTGTCCAATCAGAGAGAGCACTGCGTTTGGACACCAATCGGTGGACATTCCACATTTAAAATACTATAGCGTTGGGAAAATAGAAGAATTTAATATTTTTTTGTTCTAATATTTCTTAACAAGATGGCGGATTCTGATCAGCTGATCTTGTATCTAGAGGTTCTTTTACACCGTTATAATTTGTACCGCTGAGGATTGAACTTTACTGCGAATTTGTGTTTCTTTTAGATTACAAAGTGAGTTTCTATGTCTGATGTAAATAAATGTACTTTCATATTACGTTATCCATCACACCATGTCGGAAATTTAGAAGATACATTATACGTTTGAGGCTGAAAAAGTTTAGACACATAATCTTTGAGTTGTGATCCTTTGTTTCAAATCACGTGTATTGCGCCAAAATGATGGCGGTACCTATAGAAGTAATGTTTCTTACCAGTCAATTCGCCATTTTATCTGTCAGATTTATTAGGTGTTTAGAATCACGTTTAGCGCGCCTCCGGAACGCCTACACGGAACCTTTATTAATTTGTTTCGTATCTTACTACCACGCAACATTTTGAAATTGTATACACCTTTAATTGATCAAATTTCAGCCAGTTTATCGTTCTATTATTGTTTATCTATCCATATTATGTTATCAATTCTGAATCATGTACAAATTTGGTACAATTTTGCGAGCGATGTTCAGTTTGCGATGTCTATTTCAAAATCGTTAGTTAATTAACATAAATAAATGCGTTATCGCTTTAAAAATGTAACTTTTTACTTTAGAAAACGTATTAAGAATTCGCCTTTTACTTGAGAAACAATGTGGGAAATCAAAATTTAAAAATCTATGAAAAGTTTTGTTTATTTTATTTTAGGTGTACAGTATAGCCATCCCTAGCTCAGTAAACTCGCCGTTCGGTTCGTTATTTGAAAGGTTTGCGTTGAATTCGCCAACCGATACCCAAACATCATTCTGTTTCGAACTTTTTGCTTCAGTTTTTAGGCACATTTTTGTTTGCAGTGAAAATAGACAGGTGTAAAAGTGCCGTGCTAACTTGTCACGGGTGCTCTCTTTGGCACCTTTTTCGATTTGACATTTTTCACCGACAGTGTTAGTTATTGCGGTGGAATCGTTTAAAATGGCGACGTTCCATAACTTTTTTATTCGATTTTCGTAAAATTATCACTTATAATTTTTTATTAACAATTGAGCATTATTATATGAGCGAGTCTTCCTAAAATATAAATAAATTTGTTGAAACTGTTTAAGTTATTCCAAATTTAAACAAGCATTCGACTTATAAATAGTTTTAGAACTCTGCAACGCGGCAAAACTAATTTAAAAATCATTGTCTCGTAAAAGCAGTGCTGCCAGTCGACAGCAACCGCAATGCGTAAAACATTAAAGAAATGGGCTAAACGGTACCTTCCTAATGGGACTATTTACATCCTTTTATTTCACCCATTAATGGCCCTTTCATCGTTTTGGGTAAAGGATTTTTTTAAAGTAAACATTTTCTTTCATTAACCTCTGCTTAATGAGAACTGTTTGTTTTTTTTTAGATATGATTTTATAATTACCAATAAAATTAATTGAAATGCCATAAAGGTTAAATAAGTTGATTGGATATTAGCAAGCGCGGCGTCGGACGTCTACCACAAGGCAGACAGATGATCTAGTGAAAGCTAACGGTTCACGGTTTAGGTTGTCCAGCAGTGTACGTTACACAAAAATGATGATGATGATGGATACGTTTATAAGTTTGTAACCAAACAGTTGTTTTCCGACACTTGTATATCCGATATCGGATACGTTGTTCAACAGCTTTTATTTCCATTCATTTAATTCGAGCATTACCTATGATAAAAAACATTCAGCAACATTTATTTAACGCAAAACTTGATTAAAATACTTCTGGTTTGTTATTGGTTTTTACGAAACCGAATGTTAAATGAAAATGGTGAAACTTACAAACATTAAAAAGTATTATATTTATTAATTTCTATTAAAGACTAATACAGACTAGTGGCTCTGTGAGCTGTAGACCTCGCGAGGACTAACATCATCAAAAAGTTATAGACAAAATTAAGTGATTCATTTGAATCCGATGCATCTTCCAGAAATAAATAATAAATAAATAAAACATTATGTACATCCAACCAAACAAAGGCTTCCAAGCAGAAACGAAGATGCATTGCTTAGCTATATGTATTCTGGTCCAACAGTGATGGAATCTGTGCATATTGATACAGTTTTGAGAACTCATAAGTCGCAGGGATTGCCTAGTCCTAAAATCGAATACTACTTTTAGCTTTGCTTAAAAGTATGAGTAACCTACAGCATGTAATCATGCATGCGGGCTCAAAAACTATCGGATGTCATAGAACCATTTTTAGGGTTCCGTAGCCAAATGGCAGAAACGGACTTATAGATTCGTCATGTCCGTCCGTCCGTCCGTATGTCACAGCCGTTTTTCTCCGAAACTATAAGATCTATAAAGCTGAAATTTGGTAGGTACGTGTATTCCGTAAAATCATAACAATGTTTCTAATATCATTTAATTCTAAACTTAATAGTTTGGACGTGAGACTCTTCCAAAGTGGAAAACAGAATGTCCCCCCCCCCTCTAATTTCTAAAATAAGAGGATGATAAATCTAGAAAATATATATATTGCACATAACCATAAAAACTAACAACGAAAATTGGTTTGAACAAAATTTATCAAGTAGTTTTTTTTTTATAATACGTCATAAACTATTTAATATAAACAATTGCTGTGGAAGCCTACATGGGCGAGTCTGACTCGCACCTTGGCCACTTTTTTTATTTTGTCATAGACCAACTTTGATCGCTTCCCCAAAATCTAAGTAAATCCTTATTCTGCGGATCGAATAAGAATAACGATTGAATAGACTCGCAAGTTATCATTTACATTGCAATCAACCACAAATGTCTACCAATAGTAGTAATGAAACATAGTCCAATTCGACAACCTTAATGGCGCATCGGGCGAAGGTCTGCCTGCGACGCATGAGGCTGCGAGTTCGATGCCCGCCTGGGAACAAAAGTTTAAAAAAAAAAAAAAATAAAAAAAAAAAAATATTGGACAATTTTACACAACGACATCTAGCCCCGTGGTAAGCTCAAAGCTTGTGTTACGGGTGCTAGATTTCTGATATACTTAATATAAAGTTTGTACCTACTATCTGCAGATATCTAATATAGAAAATAATTTAAGTGTTATAATATACTTATTCTTTATTATCTTAGTATGTAAGCTTCCTAAGTTTTATTTTCTTTTGTTGTATGTATGTATGCAATATTTAAGTTCTCTAAATTACTCATAGGTTAGACTGGCATATAGACATTTATATGCGTAAGCTAATAATTGGTAATAATTCCTGTAATCCTTGTTTACAAATGAGAATCGAAAAGAAAATACTCTTTGTCGAATTTCCGTCCCCCACAGTCATGCCCTGAGTGGTAAAGGTGTAAAAATTACCTTGAGTAAGAACTGCCTCAATATCAAATAGGCTGCACTAAGTTACTGTATCACGATCAAAATTTATGAAGTTCTTACCATAGACCACAGCCGAAACATTGTTGTCGGCTGAGAAAAAATGTTGGAAAACTGACTCAGTAGACCTCTTCTTGCACTCATTTTATGGTGAAGAAGAGTAATCGTCTTCATCTATGTTCAATTTAAATGCAATTAATAGAAATTAATATTTTACTGCGAATTTACTAAGGAGACAACGAACTACTCAACCAACCAAAGGAACACCAAATCGTCATTCGTCATCCGTCTTAGAATTGATAGCGCGTTTTAATTTTTCCTCTAGCGACATCTAGTTATGAAAATACAAAACGCGTTTCTTTCAGTTTGATAGAAATGAGTAGGAGTTATTCCCATCAGATGATATGATCAGATTGTAGTTGCATCTGATCACACAAAAAGTTATATTACACGAAAAAATATCTTTTATGGTCCGTTGGCACAAAATTTAATTCAATAAAGTATACTTACAACGGTTCCGTTATCCGTTGGGAACTTTTTGTGTGATCGATGCAACTTCAATCTGATCTTATGTTCTGATGGGAATAACCCGAAATGCGTACAAAAGGTTATTTTAAAAACATTTTATAGTCAAATATTTCCCTAATGGAAGATTCTATCGAAAAATCATTTTCGCAGACTGTAATTGTTTTTTAAAGACCTATTCAACGACACCCCACATGAGTTTTTGGTATTTTTCTCCGCTATTTAAAAAAAATTAAAAAAAATGGCTCGACAAAAAAATTCTACACTAATTACGAACCTACACACCAAATTTCAGAAGAATTGGTCGAGAAATGAGCCCTCTAGAGGAGAACATACAAACATACATACATACATACGAAAGCATTTTCTTCGACGCTGAAACGTAGACGCTTCGCTCGCTTCGCTCGCTCGGTCAAAAAAAAATCTTATAACAATAGTTTATTAAAATTATTATATATCATATAATACAATGCTATCTGATGATGATGGCTGACAGTAAAATCTAGTCAGTTTGTTAAATATTATTTCGCATATACCATAAAATTCTTCTCTCTAAGTGTGAAAATAAACTTGGGAAACGAAGTACAATCACGTACAAAACACTAAACATAGAGGGACTTATATTTCGTTCAATGTAAAGCATCGATAGTATGCCAACTTCAACTTTATCCGCGCAAAACTCCGGAACTCTGAGGGTTGTCAACATTAAAACATGTTTCTTATAATAAGACTTAAAAATCCGTACTTCAGCTGCTAAGTAACTTTGAGCCATTCCATATTTTTTTGTCTAAAGCTATTTTAAGACATTGACTAAATTTTGCTTAGGCAACAGATTATTTTGTCCATTATTATTTTCCATATACACTCAGCTAGGTAACACTGTTTTTTCATTTGTATTATCACAATTGCCAAGTGACACCCCTAAAACTTAAAGCGTTTTAAAAGGATCTGGATACTCGAGCACTAAAGCGTTTTAACGTTACGGTCAATGCAGTATCGTGTGTACAAAGCAAGCAATGCAATACTTCTTGCGGTTCTAACTATTGCTCGCTTTGTACATTTATCATACTTACTTGATAACGTCTTACTATTGGAAACGTTCTGGAAGATGGTATAATCAGGCTTTGCAGTAAAATGGTAAAGTCACAGAACAACGCTGATACCAGTGTTCTGGCAATAAATACCCTTTGCCGGTTTGAGGACAACCACGGGAAGAGACTGAGAAGTTCCACTGCTGGAACAACTTATCTTATATAATAAAATAATCTAGGATATAAGATAAAAACTTAGCTTGCATGTTCTGCGTTAACCCTGTACAGTGCAACGGTGCTTTACCCAGACACAAAAAGCTGTTTCATCCGTATGTCACAGTTTTAAATCGTCCTGTGTAAATATTAACTGTCCAGAGGCGCCAACGTCCGACGACAAAGGAAATGCCTGCAGTTTCCTTCTTGTTTATCTTGACTTGGAAAAGTAATCTATCCAGTGTAGGCAACGTCACGCGTGTTTCAACCATTTGCTTTGGTGATAAAATTGGGTTTTGTTTAGCACTGTAGGTGTGAAAAAAAAGTTTGTTGCGTTGCCTTGTGACGGACTTTGTCAAGTATTTATTTCTATTGGGTGATTAATGGGTTTTTAATATTTAATATTATGACCATTTATCTATTTAAATTATGTAGTTTATTTACTTATTTTTACTTTTGTTACATAATTTCTGATTCTATTAATGTTTGACATACCTATACTATAATATTACTTTTGTCTATGTCTACCCAGCGCTTATCAAGATTAGTTTTCCAAATAAAACTAATTTCCATAAATGTAATTTTGTATTATTTTTGTTTCAGGTACCTAACGACGACATCACAAAAAAACTGTTGGTATGTTTTTGCTACAATACATCATTATTTTAGTAGGTAGCTAATGTATATAGGTAATTTATAGGCAGGCGTCGAAGCGTTTCGCACGGTTAAGTAACCCAATTGGCAAAATAGATTAATTGATATGTTAGGGTCCGGTGACTTAGGGTTGCTACTTTATAGTAGCCAATGTGCCCGGCTACTATATATACTTATACATATACCATATACACTATATACTTATATACCTTTCCTGGGCTACTACGGCTTTGTTCAAACCAAAAGCAAATCGGCCCCGCAATTCGTAAGTTAATAAGTTGAAATTACAACGAAAAGTGGCATTGATATATAGATTAATGTAGTTCGTTAAAATACACTGTACTCTAACATCAAAAAACAGATTTAATAACTAAAATTTTTACATAATTACAAATATTACGTTTGTATCTAAATAAAAATGTACCACAATTATTTATTTTAAAAATTTATCAAATTCGTATTCGTTAATACTACCTAAATAAAGGTTTAATAAAATACATTCTACTAAAAGTATTACTTTTAACTAAAATAACCGGATTAAAAACCGGATAAATAAAAGATAACCTCATGTCTAGTGACCGTTACAGTTCACTCAGCAATTGATGGGTGATAATGACGATGTCCATGGCTTCATCCTGAACTTCGTCCCTTTGAGAAGTTGTAAATTTTACTTCATCAAATTCCTGACTTAGCCTTTAGTCGGTTTAAGACACCTCGGTAGGAAATGGTATGGTTCTATTCTTAGGTCGACACTACACGACAAATATATACTAGAATACTGCAGCGATTTCCTTTGTAGTAGTGATTATGCTATATTGAGAAGCTTTGTTGTTAAGATGTGGAATATTAAATCCATCATCATTTTAGGAATGTATGAACATATTACGTACCACCTCTGACGGATAACCTCAATAAAATCCATGATTGGCCCAGATAGTAAACAAATACAAGTTTTTCTTATGAGGTTTAATCAAATTGCAATAAATTCGAGGAAGGTACACGTCCCATAGCTTATTACGTAAAGTTTTCATGAGTTACACTATTCATTTTTTAACAATAGGAATTGCGTATTTACAAATGGTTTAAAACACTCTTGACGTTTCGATTACAACAAGAGCAGGCTTTCTCAGAAGGAGTGAGCGCCCGTTTCCTCGCTTCTCACGCGCGCGTTTGTCACTGAACTCAGGACTAACTTAATAAAACACCTCTTAATACCCTTCTGTGAATTCAATTCAACTGTGAATCTCGAAATTTACGACTCCAGTCGTAAAAAACAGGATGCCGAGACAAATTTTAAATTAATTTCAGTAACATTAAATTGATTAATTGCCTTTTCAATAAAATATTCGAAATGGAAGCGTCGCGGAGTGCTGCGAATAATGTTGAGTCTTGAGTGAAGTGGGGTCTAAAATATGATTAAACCTATTCAATACTCACCTGATGTAGTCCCAATTTACTTCACCATTTTCACGAGGAAATTTATTTTTATTATGCATAAATTGGATTAATCCGTGTATATAAATGCGATAATTCGATTTTTATTTCGTTATAATTTTAAAATAACATTCATCCGGATATTCTAAGCCGGATCAAATTGGCTAAACCCAGATTATGTCCCAGGACATATTGACAGCGAAAGCAGCCATAGATTTATAGATTTAATGATTAAGTAAGGAAATTTATTGAATTTGAATTGTCCTCTTCCGCCCAATATTTTATTAATTATTTAAATGTTTTTATACTTGTTATATACTCGTATAACTGTAAATCACTTAAAGTAATAGAAACCCTTTTGATCCAGATTTCTAGGTGATCATCAATATCAATTGTCAAGAAAGTGCCATTCAAGATTGATGGGCAGAGGCCGCTTAGCTGAATTGATTTTTAGAGATTTTCTTGTGATTGACCCTCAGAGTTAAATTTATTTTTAAAACGTCTTCAAAAAAGAAGTTGGTTTGTCAATACGACTGTATACATACCTACATAATATAATATATGCTTTTTAGGGTCCGTATCCAAATTGCAAAAACGGAACCCTTATAGATTCTGTAGTTACCTACTTTTCACCAAAACTATAAGAGCTAATAAAAACAAAAATATTTTTGATTATAGCATATCCTAGGGACGGACAGACAGCGTTAGCGACATTGTTTAAGAAGTTATTAATAGTTCGTAACGCAAGTTAATGTCGGGTCTTGTTGAGACCTATTTTATTACATATATTTCCTGGCGAAGATTAACGCAGCAGTCTTGAACTCCCAACTCAAAACACAAGGAAAAACTATTAGCTCGCGGAAGTTGGAGAAAAATGCTGCCTTGTCAGAATAAGCATGATTTGGGTCATTACAGTCATAGAGAAAATGATTTTTTTTATTCTTAATTCACTATAGACAATTTCGCTATTATTTATGAATTCTGGTTTTTTATCATAAGTGACGTCCCAAAAGTACTCCTGTATGTAGATATTTTTTAGTATAGTTTGTTTTTTTATCCTCCTACTTGCGTACAATCAATGAAATCATTTAACATAAACTGATGTTATTTTTGAGACAAATAGTGTGTTTCATGTAAGAATATTTAAGCATACTACAATTATGAGATTTTGAAATTGTTATTATAATTTCATAATTATATAAAATTCTCAGATATCTGGCACACGCAACACAAGCTTTGAGCTTACATTGGGGTTGTAGTGTGAGTTGACCAGCAATATTAAAAAAAAACGTAACACCCTTTTAGCTAAGTTTCTATATAAAATCTGCTTAGAACCAGTGGATACATAGAAACAGTAAGTGGGTAGTCAAGAAGGGCTCAAAGGATGCCGCGGCCATTATCCGATATTATTAAAGATATTCAGTACAGATGTTGCTGAATTAATGCTAAGCTGGGGGAAATTGCGGGCTTATTTTTATAAGGTTTTAACAACTTTTCTTTCATTTTGTTTGGGTTCTGTTTACTTTTATAATCTCCGTCTAAGGTACTAATTGGAATCTTAAGTCGTCTGTAAGTAAAAGCCAATGATAACATTTATAAAGTTATAGTTACCCATCCGCCCTCAGCCTAAGATTATAAATCTGAGAATTACCAAAACTAATTCATAGATTTATATCTTAGTAGGTATAAGGAATTAGGCACACCGCGTTCCAAGAACAAATGTGGCAAGTCTATTATTTGTTTTCCGTAATACCAGATATTTGATATAATTATTAGAATAAACATAATATAAAATACCCCAGACCCTAACGAAGGCAGTCAAACACACAACTAACTTGAATACTAGACGTTTGAATTCACTAAAGCATTTAGAGGAACAAAAATACTGTAGTGATCCCATTAATCAAACACTCCATACCATAGTCAACTAAGCAATCAGGCTATTCAATCAACTGCCGGGACCGACCGCCAATAATCAATGCCTCTGATATGTACCTACTGAATAATTATTATACAGATGTAAGGCTTCGTGAACACGATCAGAGTCGCTCAAAGAGCTACGGAAAGAGATATGTTCGGTGTTTCTCTACAGGATAAGAAATGAGGTGAGACGTAGAAGAACGCGGGTCACCGACATAGTCCAACGGATTAGCTCTTGGAAGTGGAAACAGACAGGCCATTATATAGCTCGGAGAACAGATGGCCCCATCGGCCATCTGTTCTCTTACCGGTTCTATATGAAATAATAAAAGATAATTTTCAATTTCAGATGTGATTGTTATTACGGGTTCTGCAATAACGTGCCCTAAAACCATATTTTTATACGGGATTTTTTTAAATCTAATGATGTTTTAGGAAGGAATCGCTTGAAATGGAAAATTTTCCCTCGTTTGAAATTACTTACATCATTAATTTATGAACATTATTTGTAACAATAACGGATACATTAATTTCCATTTGAATTAACACTGTAAAAATTATTCGTATGTAGGTAAATCATTTGGATTATAGATTATGTTAATGTATATTTAATTAATTAAGTGTAAAGTCAAACAAAGCGTAATTTTGTAAAATCATTAGTTTACCATATTTAGCTATCCTATTTTATTATACTAAAATGTGTTTTCATTAATTTAATTTAATCGTTGTGTTATTTTGTATTTAATTTAATATGCATCTATGGTCTGAAATGTATTATTTTTATGAATAAGTAAGACACGATTACGCAGAAGGAGTATTTGCCTTCATTTAAAAAAAATAAGAAGATGAACGTACACATACTTCCCTATCAACTGATCTACTTTCAAACGTAGGGCAACATTTTACATATTTTTGAAAAGAGAATAAAATTGTAATAGACAATACCTAGTTCTCCTGCTGAATTATTGAAGGGCCTTCGCTTGTAGTTCAAAGTGGTATCTTCTTGAATGTTTCAGTCCCCACTTTGCGCGCCCTTGCTATGAATGATTCATGAAAAGTGTGAGGCACAAGTACGCTCGCCCTTCTAGTTACGTCGAGATTTTATAAAAGTTTTTAAACGCTTTTACTTACTGAAAGAGTTTTTCGATTTGTTCGTTTGCATGTACTGCCTAGAGCTACGCTGACAACTTTTTTATTTTGACATTTTTCTCTCACTTCTTTTTTCTTGCTATTGACTCAAATTTTAAATTTTTTTTATACTACCAAGTTGGCAGACAAGCATGCGGCCCACTTGGTGGAGAGCGGTTACCGCAGCCTATGGACGCCTGTAGCATCAGAGATGTAACCTGCGTGCTGCCGAACCCTTTAAATGTTTAAAGCTGATTTGCACTTACCTACATTATAGGTTATTAAAACGATATGCGTTAATAAATAAAGCATTTACTAAGATGGAAATGTATATGGGTACAGTTAACTGTTCTAAAGACTTTAAAAACTCGAAAACAATGGAATATTTTGTCTTTTGAATGATAAATGTTAGAGTCGCTTTTCAGAAGTTTGATAAGATGGTGAAAACACAGAAACCTAACGCATGATATTTATTATAATGTAAAATTATATTATAAACAATGAATGTATAATTTCATTCACTAATTTCCCCGCCGATGCTAAACTAGCAAGAAAATCTAGTTTAATATGGTTCTAAGTGAAACTCAGTTGTTTAATCTTCTCAAACAATATGTTGACTGAATAATTGGGTCACAAAATGTTGGGTTTCAAGCACGTGAATATTCCATTGTACTTTATTCGTTCCGTTGTCCGATTTAGTCGTGAAAAGCCTTTCTCGGTAATCATTCCTTACAATGCGGTATTTAAATAAACAAGCCTTTATGAGAAATGAAAATGACAGCCAGTTCTTACGGGAAGGTTTTGTGGTTTTATTTTTGGAACGTTTCAAAATAATGAAATTGCAATGGAGAATACCTATAATATTGTTTAACTTATCCTTGCTGTTTCAGTTTATTAGAGTAATAGGTGCTAAGTTAATACAAGTTCGTTTTACCTTGTACTTGTTTTATTGAACTTTTTATTAAATAAACATTAATAAAATAAATACATATAAAAAGTAAATAAAACCTCATTTAAAATGACTTAGGTATATGTGCAGTACCACCCCATCTCTTCCCTGTAGGTGTCATCAAAGCGACTAAGAGTTATTGTAGAATACCTAAAAAAGGCAGCCTGTGGGAGACTCGACCAAGTATTTGGACGTAGTATAAAAACGTATATAGGTAAAAATTTACATTTATTTCCATAAGCTCTTGGAGGTTACTTGGATAAGTCAATTTCCACAGTCAAGTAGGTACCTAACGATATACAATACATGAACTAAATATGCAATATGGTCAGAGTTTTTAAATAAGAAGCACATACATACTAAGATGTACTAAGCTTTCCTTTACAACAAGTTTATTTACACTTATTGCAAAAGAAACTTCTAATATAAGAAGTGTGAATATATCTGACACTCAAATTCTTAGGCTAAACAAAATCTCCACGCAAATTGTGAAGACATTTCTACGCTCGCCATACATTATTCCGTTCATGAAGATAGCAGTGCGGTAATGTGAATTCCGGCATTTCAATATCTCTGGAGTTCTAGCATATCTCCCAGGAAATGTGGATCCGTTAACCGTAGGGTAAACAACAGGCCCGGTAGCGGGGTGGGCTTAGGACTTACCCTACTGTAAATAATGTTTTTACTGCTGGCCGTATGTTAATTTTAAATGATTTTTGCTAATGATAACAGGGGCATATTATGTTATAATAATAATAAATATTAGTGAGGAAAATTCACACAGCAACATAATATCTTTTATACCTAATATTATAGATAGATATTTTCTTATTATTCGTATATCACACCCAGACTCTGAACCAATACTTGCAGATCGTACAAATTGTTGTCCCGAGCCGGAATCGAACCCGCAACCTCTTCCGTCGCTGACGGACCTTCGCCCGCTTATAATAGTTACTATTTAATTCATCAAACAGTTTAAGGAGAAATACTCTGTGATATAAATAAATCGTAGATTTTCGTCTTGTATTAACGGAAATGTTTCTCAGAAAGGTAACTAATTACAAATATTTCAATATTTAATTTTAATTTTATGTTACTAAAATTACATAATAATGGGCAGAGTTGCGCAAAATTGAATTAACTAACTGAAAGGATCATAAATGTAATTTCTGTCTATTGAGTTCCTGTCAAATATTTTCTATGTGTAAATGTTACAAAATTGCTAATAGCTAATAAGATTACGTCTATGTTCCTTTAATTTTTAATATAATAAACAAATATTATTTAGCAAAATGTAGTAATAAAGTAACCATATATTCTAAGACGAGTTTTCTAGAATAGATTAGTCATCTAGATTCCTAATTCTGACGTCACCACAAACCCTTTAACTACAGTTCAATATATTTAAAATTCTGTCTGGAATTTGAATAGCATCCTTATTTTATTAGGACTCTACAATTTCAGTTAGGTATAAAGAAGTAACGACAAAAATAACAAAAACATTTTAATATTTAAAGTTATAATCTTAGCCAAACACCCGTACTTTATAATACGATGTTATTTTGTATTTGAATTTTAGTTCTAGTTTCAGCCCTGGGCAAACAATTCCATCAAATCTCCCATTCCGCAAAGAAAAATGGTTGCGCCCAAAGGACGACGGATAATTTACGGACAAATCTGGGATGAACTTCGAGAAGTTTCCCGAGTTAAACAGGTTATGAGGTTGGAATGATAAAATAGGTTAGTTGCTGAATGTAAATCACTATGAAACTGAACAGTTTAACTTTAAACAAAGGAACGACTATTCTTGAGATGAAGAGTTTTGTTTAGTGTGGAGAAGTTCTTAGTTGTTTCATATTTGATCTAGAAAATGCAGCTCTATGCCTATTTGAATTCCATCTCAGTTTTGTCTTAATTTTTTATCTAGCTTTGACCAGATCATCTGTCCACCAGTGTCTGACCAGATGATCCGTGGTCTCCACTCGAGAACTTTTTGCCCCCATCGGCCATCTGTTCACTTTAAAGAGCTAATCCGCTGGGCTATGATTATTTGTTTAGATAATAAAAAGACTAATGGCAAAAAGCAACGCATCAACTCACTTTATTCAGCACAGGAAAGAAGAGACAAGATGAATAGGTGCCGCGGAAAATAATAATAAGGAAATAACCTCGTTTCGGCAAACTTCAGGGTTTTTCATCGTTATAACACGTGACACAAAGAAAAATGATGCGAACAAACTGCTTACATGATTTTGCTTATTCGATAACAAAATTGAGTGTATTTTTCTATAGTCCTGCATGAGATAGTAAATTTCACATTAAATTATTAGAGTTTTGTGTGAGAATAGATTTCTAGTCCAGCGCCCCAGCTCGGACTTTTCTTTGACTGGCACCACACGGTTTTCAGATAAAATTATACATTCAGAAATCTTTTCATCGTTATAATAAAGTTAACATATAAGATACCAAAACTCACCAAAGTACTTAAACAACTGTCTACAAACGTGAGGTTTAGTCTAAAACATGGGCTAAAAGGTTGCTAACCCCCGATTAACCTTTCTCTAAAAGGTTGCGCACCCTGAGTTTCAACCTTTTAAAGTTCTTGGGAAAGCTTTGATTATTGTGAAAAATATCTTGATTTTATAAAAGCGTTGATCTAATCTTCGTCTTAGATCTCGAATTTCAAGTGCAAACTGGTCCAAGCGATTTTTCTCTTTAATCCTTAGCGAGATTAATTGACACAAGATGCTTGTTATCTTCGCCGAAATTTAATTGAGATTAAAAGCAAAACAATTACGAAGTAAATTTATATCGCGTCAGATTGCGATCAGATAACTGAATAATTGCTGAATGACTCTTGAATGAATGGTTTTGCAAAATAATTTCAAACGTATTTTACAAAAGACTCGGCCCCTTAGCTTTATAATATATTTTTCCGCGGTAAAGAGTAGCCTATGAATCGCAGTAAATCCCAGTTTTTGAACGAGGCATTCTAATGTCAATTGTGTTTTCGAATGACGAATTGTTTTTGAAACCTCATTTGATTACGCTATATACTTTTAAAATCCTTATTTTAAAAGTATAAAAGTATATGTTCAAGTATAGTCCAAGGTGACTGGGTCCCTTTTTATTTTTTTATATATCTTACAATAAATTTCCATAAAATCCTAAAGATCACTTGGAAAAATGAATGTGAAATAACCTTTAACATATAAGCTACATCATAATTTTTTTTTTTTTAATATTTTATTTTTGCCGAATTTGTATTATGTTGATTATGTTTATTTATTTATTTAACAAAATCCACAGCCCTTAAAAATATAAACAACATTGTTTCATATAACAGAACTTACGGCCAAAAAAAAACGGATTTACTTTTTTTAAAATTATAATATTAAATTCTTATTTTATTATAGCTTGGCAAAGTACCGACCATATTTGCGGGATGTTTTTCTGTTATTACACAATTACTAAGAAATACTGTCACAATTACTGTAGTCGGGTGCACTGTTCATTTTTAATTCTGGTTTCAAGAAATTGCAGAACTAAAACTAACAGAATTCCATGATAAAATGTGATGTACGAATTCAGCAAAAATAATATCTTGATAGAGTCTTAACTGTCATATAAATGATCGACTCTACGAAATCCCACCAGATTTTAAGAACAGTTTCGATAAAATTTTGCACATAAATGTGAATCATGCTCATTTTAGTGCCTGGACCCATTATTCCATAATAAGGAATCCCCAATATCAAAATCTCACAGGTAATCGGTCGAATCGAATCCATGGTAGGAACTTTTCATAATTTTTATCAATACAATAATTTTATTTTTTATGGTGCATAGAATACACAAACATATACACAGCGCACGTGGCTACAATATTGCTACATTTAAGGCCAATTAGTCTATAGTTTCGGTGAAGGAAAACATTGCTAGGAAATCCGCGGTAAATTGACCAAGTATTGACATAGGCAAGTAACGAATTTATATTTAACTCCATTAGCTTTGTGAGATCATACTTCGTAGCTTCGGGTAATTTTCTTCATCAATTTTCGAATTTCCGGACCATTCGGCTGCGGCGGATACCGCTTTCATGAAGTTGAATTTTATTCTAGAACGTTCCGTTCCGTTCCGTTCCTTATTCGAATTTTAAATTTCACTTCCTTTTTTAACGTTTCAATAGATTACATCTGTACCATAACGTGAACACGTGTCGTGCAAATTATTTCGATTATTAGGTATTTATTATTAGGAAAACATAATATTTATTTAGTTTATTATTCTATCTATATCTAAATTATAAAATCAATGCCACTTTTCATGTGATTTTATTTATCAAAAACTAGATATTGAAAGATTTAGGTATTTTTAGATTTAAAATAGTCGCGGACGGGTTTGTAAGTCGTATTCTATTGTAAGTCGGTTGAAAAACACAGGACACTTATCTTTTTTGTACCTTCATACCATTTCGCTAAAGAAAATGCCCCATAATATGCTTTTGCTTGTTAGTCAAAACACGTCCCTGCTTCAATTAGGAGCTTTCTCCGCGGTCTAGTTAGGTTAAATCTCGTTCACCAAGAAAACCCATTACTTGAAAAATATCAGTTCCTTACGGATTTTTATAGCAGTGTCGGCTTAAGTATAGTACCATCCCATTTTTACCGCGAGTGTCAAACCAAATAAGATAAATAAAATAAGGAATTAAGTAATATAAAGACAGACAATCGTTTTATATTATTTTGTTATTTATTTTTGTTATATTATTAATTATTATTTTGTATCAACTAACTGCGATAATAATCGCCGTCCATTCCAAACATTTTCATTTTTCTTAGAAGTTCGTTTCAGTTTAAATGAACTCGCAAATAGAATTGCACCTTCATCTCGTAACTGCAGACGAAATAATCTCTCTATGAGTTGTACGGCTTGGTATCTTATACTTCGACATCATAATGTAAAATGTACTTTAATAGGATCCACAGGCCGGAAGATCTCATCGAATTTAATCTTATAAATTAATCAAAATGTGTCCTGTATTTCCGGAATAGGTAAAATTAGGATTTATTACATAAATTAGTAACACTAGTGGCTAGACAAAAATTACTCTATGATTGTATTGTAATCAATAATTCTAAATTAATGATCTAGGCAGATCAATGAACAGGCATCGATATAATGATTAAAACAACTAAAGCTTTCAGTTTCACGGTATTTTCGAGCAAATTGGTCTTTTTTTGTTTCTAACGAATATTGGAATTTGAAAACCGAATTCGTTCAACCGTGATTGTTTGATGGTTTAACACACACAAACAATTCAATGGAAATAGTCGGATTCTGTAGCGAATTTTGACCATACTACTGACAAATAAAATACTTGGGAGGATTAATCATCATAATATGCTTAATGTATTTATTTTGTTTATTTATTTATTAAAGGTCAACAAACAGAAGATACACCCTAACTAGCATTAAACGTATTAAGTAGGTACGATAATAAAGAACTAATTACCGTGTTTAAAAGAAATCCACGAACCTTCAATTATGTATTATTCAGAATTGTTTAAAAATTCAACCCTTAAAAGAAAGTATGGTCGCCAGGCCCTAGATCCTTTACCTTCTAGAATTTTCTCGGCTTATATCATGTGGAACCTTCTAGTAATTGTCTCGGTTTCAACTTCCTTGATGTGGAAAATTAATTATGTTTCGCTGAGTGCTCGCAGTGTGGAAAAGTTTTGTGAGTAGACATCACTTTCGCTTAATTAAGTGGTTGCGTTGTAGTAAATTACAGGCCCGGAGAGAGGCTTCTAACATTGGCAGAAAAATTGGCGGTAAAATTGGTAGAAAAAATAGTAGAATAGAAATCATTAAGGGAAGTCCATTAGATGATGATGAACTTGATATATGATCATGCTAATGTAAAATTTAATATCAAAGTTTATAATTCTTACAAAACTTATAAATATAAATGAAAGTCGCGAGAATAATTTTTGCGGCCAGAGTAATAAAATAATCACATTTGCAATTCTAAACTAATGTTTAATTTGATAATCAAATTGGATTCATGATTGAAAAACTTTTACGATCAAATTGCATTTTGGTGCTAAATTGTGTTTTATTACTTAAATATTTCATATTAAAATGTTACTTTGTTTATTTTACGGAAAAAAGTTACCTGTTGAATCAATCTAGCTAGGCAAACTAGTATAAAGGTAAAATCTTGTTCAAATACAAGGTTAGTACAAACTCTACGGTTGTCTATGTCCCAGGTGCAAGTTTCTAAGTACTAAGCAACTAGTGTTTCGAAACTTCTAGAATAACTATCTCCTCTAGAGACTATCAGTGTTTGTTTGTTCAACTCTATGCTATATATTGTTTAGTTCTGAGGAAGAAACGTAATATTAGAAAAGTGATTGATTTGAAAATTGTAGAATCAAGTCAATTTACTATTTTAAATTAGGCAATAATCAAAGAAAATGCACAATAATTTGCATCATCAACATCATCATGACCAGTTATTCACGTTCCCACTGCTGGGACTCAGGGACTTTTCATTTGACAAGAGAGATTAGGCTTTAATACACCACTCTAGTCAAATGTGTTTTCAATTATACACAATATCACAACGTAACTTTGTTATTTTTTATAAAAAAAATTAACATGTAACTTACTAAATTGCTCGTTGAAATTGAAACAGAACTTCAAAAAGTAAATTGTACAATTTTAAAATACTGATCCAGACTACCTAACTTTATCAGTCTATTTCAAAACTTGAACAAGACAGGGGGCCAACCACCATCTTTTAAAAACTATCATGTTTCCGAACATTCTTAGAGTAAGCCTACAATAATATTACTTTATATGGTTTATAAGAGGTTATGGTACGAAATCACAAAATAAGATTAGAATAATACTGCTCTAAGAGATCATGGTAGGCCCCCAGGTCTCTACGAGGGGTGATCCAAAAGTAATGATAATCCATAATAAAAACAATGAATATATTTAAAAAAATAATTTATTTCTCAACATAGTCTTCTAACAAGTCTATAAATTCAGTCCATCTCTTTTCTAAACCTAAAATTCCCTTAGAAAAAAAATCTTTATCTTTACTCTCAAAAAAGTCCTCAACCGCGGCCATCACGTCGCTATTATTGTCAAATTTCGGTGGATCTGGATCAAAATGGTGGATCCAGGTCTTGTCCATAGTCACAAAACGTGACAAAAAATTATCCTTGTCTGCCTGGAACTTTTCGAGATTTGCTCTTGACATGTCGACTTTTCTTCATTTGCTCGTCGTTTAACATTTTCGGTACCCGACGCGCGGAGACCTTTCTCATATGCAATTCGTTCCCAAGGATTCTTTGAATGCTGCCATATGAGATCCCTGTGATCTCAGCTACGTGCCTGATAGTCACTCTCCTATCTTCCAGTACAATTTCTTCAACTTTTTTCACATTTTCTTCAGTGAGGGACGTCGATGGGCGTCTTTCGCGGTGTTCGTCTTCTGTCGATGTTCTTCCCAGCTTAAACTCCTTAGCCCAGCGTGCGACTGTGGAATATGGAGGAGAAGAGTCCCCTAATGTTTCCACCAAGTCACTGTGTAGTCTTTGGTAGACATTTTTTTCAAGCAGAGGTGTTTAATGACAGCTCTGATTTCGTGTTTTCCCATTTTGATGTTCACACCTTGACAGTTCGTATTCAAATGAGTGTAACTCCCGGATATCGTAGCCTATTTATATGATTTTTTTTTCCTGAACTACTGGATAACTGAGCAAGTGACTGATATTTTTTTTGTATTTTTGTGTGCACTAGAAATAACTGTTTATCATTACTTTTGGATCACCCCTAGTAATAAGATTCATTTTCAAATTCAAACTTGGAAATAAAAACCATTAACTACCCATCACCCATAGACAATAGGAACGTCACATCAAATGTTAGAAATAACGCAGGACAGAATCATTCTAAATTCAATCTCCATTATTCTAGTAAATAAAACGGTTGGATAGAACTCTATGTCGTTGAGGTAAGGTTGAAATCTCATTTGTTTTTTTAATGCTGAAACGGGTCATGCATGGGACATGGCCAGTGGCACGGAACAGGTGTATTGTGTCTTGATTTTTTAGTGGTTACGATACGATACACATACGTCACTTTTTCTCCGATATTTTGTATTATAGGTACGAGATCATTCCTACGAATGTACTAAATCTCTATTTTCGTTATAAAATTACTAAAAGTGAATTTAATGACTAGCAAACAATTAATTTTTGATAATTGTTAAGTCTTACGAAACACAAGAAAATTTGTCCCAATATTGGGCAAACTCCGCCCACTATAATGTATGTATAGCTAATATGTCTTAGACCTACTACTCATTATCATTATAGCTGCATCAATTGACCTTTCTAAAACTAAATTCTTATCGTAATATTTTCCCCACTTATTTTACATAATGCTGTAAAAATGTTTTTGACTATAACAAGATAGTAGCTGCCATTCTTATTCATAACTGCTTCAGACATTTGCATTATAAATCTTGCATATTCATCTTTCTTAATTTACTTTTAATATCTCCAGAGAGCTTAGAGTATTTAATACTTCTTTTGAATTTCTTAAAAGGAAACCACAGACAACGCTTACAAGATGGACAAATAAGTTATGACTGGAACTTAAAGAAGCGAATGAAATCATTTAGTGAAACATATAACATTTTAGGTGAAGAAAATGATTTTTATACCTAATAAAATAAAAAATATAATATAAAATAAACTATATTTATGTAATCTGATCGCCATGTTCGTTTAGTTCAATGGTTATTAAATATAAAAAATAATAAACTTTTAAATCACTAATATTATAAGGTACTGTTTGTGTGTATGCTAATGCATGTCCTTTGTATCTGAAGCTAAATAGGCTGAACAGATTTGGCTGTTAATTAAATTTCATCTACAAAGTACATTTACCGAAAGAAAATCTACCGATAAGATCCGTTTTATCGCGAGGTCGAAAGTTATATTACCATATTCCCTTTAATTTTTGCATTCGCATTTTAATTTCGACCAAATCAGATGTTCCTACAGGGTCACGCAAAAAGCCAAGGTTTTAATAACCCACATACCTACTGCCTTTATTACGCGGAGCGCGAACGCTTTGAGAAAAAAAACTCTTTATATTTTCGACCCTTGAAAATGAAAGCTGGGCTTTCATTTCTCGTTCCTTTCATTAATTCCTTGCTGTGCGGGTCTTGAGATAATTGAAACATTGTTTGAAATTTTGAATGGAACGTTTTGTGTTTTAATTCCGGGCAACACTGACTTGAAAACCTTTACGGTTAAATGAATACTCAGTTTCGTACCAAGAATGTATTTGTTCCCAGTTTTCTGGTTTTGCTACAAGGTCTGCAATTTCAGATGTAACGGAAATGTTCTGAACATTTCATTAGGTAGTTTTCTTTTGCTAGTTTTAAAGAAATTTAAATAAAATGCATTTTAACTGCTTCCGTATTTTTTATTCGGAACTATTTTTACTTTCAATAATAATCAAACTTTAGTTCAGTTGTTGAGTTCTTAGTATCCGTGCTACTCCTGATTTTAAAGAGTGTAAGTTAAATAAAATATAAACTATTACTTATTACTGGACAATTTTTACACAGCGACATCTAGCCCCGTGGTAAGCTCGAAGCTTGTGTTACGGGTGCTAGATTTCTGATATACTTAATATAATATACATACATAATTAGATAATTTTTAGATAATTTTGAGAGTAATTAATTTACTAAACTTATTTTTTGTCTAAGTGCAAATCTAATGAAAAATAAAAAAAATATCGGTTTCTATAAACGCGGTTATGAGTTTGTTTACGCTTACACGCGTTTACATTTTCCGATCATCATAAAATCCTCATCTTTTTATGGATTGCCGGAAAAACTTAAATATAAAGAATGGAACTGCCACTCACTTTAACTCTGATTTTGTGAAGATGAATAGGTTTAGAAAAATAATTATCTATTCTTTAGTATTAGAATAGCCGCTTATTCATACATAAAAGCAAAAACCTGTCTCCAAACCGAACTTCTCCAAGTCTCTACTCCGACAAATTCCCTTGTTAACCCTTAGCTATATTATTCAATACTGTTTTAGCATTCGGGATATTCGGATATTGCTCTTGTTAATTTGTTGGACTGTAAATTTATGATGAGTCAATACGGAGCGAACTTCAAGCCGAGTAATTCCAATGCCTAGTCAATGATGATATTTTAATGAATCAATAAAGTTGAACTTTTCAAATTTGTATTTGGAATGCCTGTTAAAAGTTCTCGGTTGTTGTAAATTTGAATGTTGAAAGTTTCAAGGTTCGTATTGGTCTGGCAACAGTGAAGTCCTATTTCAAACTAGGAATAGCAAATCTAATTCATATGATTTTGGGACGAATGATTTACGTGGGCTGTACAAGTTACGTATTTGTTTACAACTTTGAAACTAATTCGTGAAAATTGGTATCCTGGGTCACAATTTCGATCGGAAACTTACTAATAGGCTTTGTTTCGGGTTCTCTGTGTTTAACTAGATTTGATGTTGACCGAATAATACAGAAATTCGTTGAAGGAAGGAATCAATAATATAAAAATTTACAATACATACAACCCTCCTTGCAACTTAACTATATTAGCTATTTGATGTAGGTACTTGGCTATGGCTATCGGTGGCTCTCATTCTCCCTATGCGTCCTTAATTATGATAACATTCAAGACATTCCTAATTGTTAAATTAAGAAGCATATGATAGGATTAATCTTATCAATGATATTTGTTGTAACAGATTATATTTTGAACGAATCCCCAAATAACCGTCGAAATCTTTGCAACAATCACGTGGAGAAGCTTATTGTTGTCTGTTTCGCCTCGTAAAAAGGCTGTATATGTTTTATGACAGTCCCTAAACTGTATTCTATATGTGTTTAACACGAGCTGAATACGCATTCTATCAATATTTAAGGACGTCGCCAGAATTCGTAGCGAGGTGTTAAAATTGTGATGGAAATGAAAATGATGTCGCGCGAAGAGAGACGCCATTTTGATTATGGCGTTTGCTTCTATGTTTTTTGTAGACTAAGTAAGGTGCCGCGAAATCGTTTTTCAATGTACCATTTTGAAAATTGTGATTATTTTTGCATTGTACATTACGTATCCCATATACCTAGTCTTAGGTATGCTAATTATTAAAACCAAAAAATTAACGGCGGGCAAGTATACTCAACAAATTGTCCTACCGTTTCGATTACTCGATTGATTTTCCACAGGAAAGAATATGAGGAAAAATCAATCAATTTGACAAGCCGAGAGTCCTGTCAAATCTTGTAACCTACGTAGAACCTCTTCCGAACTCTTTAATATTATTAAGTAACCTTATTATAGAACCTTCATTACTTTAGTTTGGCTATGAATCCCAAACTTACGATATACATCTACGGCGACATGTGAAAGAAAAACAAGGAAAAGTGGTTTTCCTGTTTACGCAAAGAATACTACTATGTATAAGGACAAGGAAATACTGAATGGGCTAGTAAAACTATTTTCATAGCGTTTATTTACGTCTGTCAATAATATTAGGCCGGGATCCGTAGTACATGGAAATCAAGTGATTACTAACAAGCTAATTTTTGGTGAGTAGCTTCGTTTCGATGAGACGACTAAAAATATCCTATACCCAAATCTCGATTGTGGTAGCTAACAGAGATATCAAGGATTAAAAAAATCAAGGATGTAAAACCGGGATAACGGACCACGAAATTTGTCGGACAATATGTCCGTTAGATTTTATATATATTAATTAAGTATACAACAAAAAATCAGCTGGTTAGTAATCATTTAAATTGACCTCGTTTTCGATACATTTTCGAAATGGCGGACTCTTTGATCAAACCATAGGTTTTGTAGGACAAACATGTTTTTATATAATTTAGATGATTATCTTGAGATATAACATATCGTCGGTGTCGAGCGAGAAGTCACTAATTGCCATTTTGGCCAAAATGACTTAATGATGCCAAAGTGTTTTTAAACCTATAATCTACCATGTGAGAAAATAAAAAAATGATATTTCTATATATTTTAGAAAATATAAAAATGTCAGAAATCATTAAGTGCCCGTAATAGCAATAAACTGTATGATTAAAAGTAACTAACTTCACTTAAGTATTATTAGACTTGAATATTTTGGTGAAATGTAGAACAAACGTTTCTCACTAAGGTCACTTAGTTACTTTTTAATACATCACGATGCCACGAAAAGGAATAAGCATTTGCGTACAAGTCACTAACTGCACTTAGTTATTATGTGCATAGCTAAATTCTCGAATTTTGTTACTATTTTAAATGACTAACGGATCTTAATGACTTCATACTAAAAGAACACGTGCATCCTACGATTTTCGGATGATAAAAATAACTAACGCACTTATGTGAAATCAAGAATTACGAAATTTATAGTAGGTACAATTCATTTTTAATTATGTACTGTCATTTGATTATTTATTATTTCCATCACTGTACATTATAATTTTTTTTTTTTTATATAATGCCTATAACTCACGCAAATATTTAAGCAATAATTATTAGGACTTTGTAAAACATCTGGCACATTTATCCATGTAATGTGTACCTACTGTGATTTGAGCAAAAGTATAACCTTATGTTAATGTTTTTCACTACTTAATACCATTATGTATGTCAAGGTAAAAATACATAAAATTTTTCTTCCAATACGGAATAGGTAACAACAATGTTTTAACACTATTATTATTTATTTAGCATCAATAACAAATTATTCAAGATAATTATAATATCTAATAACACCCAGAAACCACAAAGGTTTATAAATATATAACTAACAACGAACATTATTACAAATAATAAGCTTTCATAAAAACTTTAAATTATGAATAAATAACATTAAATTATCTTTACCCTACATTCGTTAAAACATAATCAATATTATAAAAATACCTTGGATAGGCAGCATTATTAATTTAGCTAGACACTCTTGATGATATTTTTTTAGTAAATGAGAATTGATTGATCAATCAGTGAAATTCAACAGGGATAATAATATTAGATCAGTATAGGTTTATAAAATGTTTCTTTTCCTTTGCCCATCGTATTTTTAAGAAAGAATCATTCGTTTTTGGTCATTTCTTTTCACTTATTCCTTGTTTCTTTTGCTGTGTCAAGGACATTATTCGCTATTATGGTTGTTATGGAATATTTTATCAACCTATACTGAACTGACATAATTCCTATTGAATTTTACTCATGGTTCGAAGTAATAAAAGACAACGCAGAACCGCTTTCCGAACTAGACACTTGAGAAGAAATGTAGAAGAGGAATATTAGATCTTATCTAAAATAAACATTGACATACGAGTCTATAGCTAACTATTTAATTTTTTTATGCTGTCTTTGCAAGATTTAGTTATATTTATTGTATATTAACGTATGTGTGTGTTGATGGTTTAAATAATGATGATAGTTTTTAACAAACTTATTATTTGTAATGTTCGTTGTTAGTTTTATAATAGTGTTAAACATACTTGTATTGAAAGTTAATTTTATTTAAATGATGATGATTGTTAGTTGATGAAATCTTATTCTTTTTAATCAAATTAATATAATTAAATAATAATATTCACTGCTTGTTTTCATAATAGTGTTAAAACACGCTTATGCTTTTATCATCATCTACTATCATCATCATAATTTCAGCCATTGGACGTCCACTGCTGGACATAAGCCTCCCTATATGACTTCCAGGTATTACGGTCGGATGCAACTTGCATTCACCGTGAACCGGTAGCCTTTATAAGATCATCTGTCCACCTTGTTAGTGGACGTCCGACGCTGCGTTATCATCTCATATAAAAGAGTTTAATTAATTTTTCATAATTAGTGAAAAACACTATTAAATTAGTTGCATGAATAAATCACTAACTCAACAGAATGTTTACACAATATCTGTTTGCAGTGTATGGCAAAAGTCATTAACTGCTCTTTTTTCAAAGATTTTGTTGATTTTGTTCTCACTAAATATGGTTATTTCAAATATTATTGAAAATCTTATTATTGGGATAAATTTGCCATAATTTCCTCAAAGAAACATATTTGCTATCTATTTGCGTTACAGAGATATTACGACTTAAAGACAAAAAAAATCTTAAAACGCGTTTATCTCGGAACACGGTTTTTGCAATTAGTGACTTCTCGCTCGACACCGACGATATTGTCCTACAAATTTCGTGGTCCGTTATCCCAGTTTTACATCCTTGATTTTTTTAATCCTTGATATCTCTGTTAGCTACCACAATCGAGAGTTGGGTATAGGATATCTTTGGACGTCTCATCGAAACGATGCTACTCACCAAAAATTAGCTTGTTAGTAATCACTTGATTTCCATGTACTACGGATCCCTGACTATATGTTAAGCCGTCCATAATTGAGCTTTTGACAAGTCCTGTCAATAAATGTTAGATTTTCTCATTCGACAAAATAATCAATTAATATATTATCAACAACAATTAAAGGTAATTTCTAGATTGTTTCTATAAAAGTAAGGTCTTTTCATACATTATAAGATCATTCATACAATGTCAGCAATTTTAGACCCATCCTACACTTTGTTTATACGTGAATATAAATGTATAAAGATACCGAAACTAGCTGCAGAAACAATCGAATGTAAAGTCGATATAAAATATTATATAATAAAAGTCTTTAAATTTAAATATTTTACTGAAACTGACTGTTTCATTTTAGTTCATACGAATTTTAAAATCATTCGAATATACAAGTTCTTTTGTTTCCGAACATTTGAATTCAGAAATATTTATACCTTTACTAGTTTTTTTTTACTTTTTAAAAAAGGAAGCGGTTTTAAATGCGAGTGTATTTTATATAGATTTTACTTCCGAAATTTTGACTGGGTGAACCGGTTTCGATGTTTTTTATTTGAAAGCTGAGCATTCCAGAGTCCATTTCAATTTAGTCAACGGTGTCTATAAGAAAACCAGTAAGGTCAACCGGGGCAAATGCGTGGTATTTCTCGATCACTTCAAGTTAGAGCCTCATTGTGATCAAATGTATGGCATTATCCACTTTTTGAAACTGTAGTCAATATTATGGCTATTTCTGCACAAAGTTCAATCAGCGATATCTTCCCTGGAGCTTTACAGATGTTTCAAATTGACTATTTATTTTAAATGGGAATTTTAGATGCATTTGCCCCGCTTTGGGAAAATGCGTCTTTATTGAATAAAAACTTAATAGATAGGCTTTTCGTGATAATAACTAGATATAACTTTTTGGTTCAAATTTCTTTGCAATAGTATGATAGTTAAACTAGTCAAAAATAATAATTGATGCATTTAGAGATAATTTAGTAAAAATTGGGGAAATGCGTCTATATTTTGATAGACGCATTAGCCCCTTGTCAAATCCAGATGCTGTCAACATTTTATTTGGGTACGGACAAACTATCAAAACTCAAGAAAAGTCTAAAAATAACAAATGTAGGTAATACGATGGGACGATAGTAGACAAATTTCTACGCGTGAGATTTTGATAGAACCGTAGAACAATACAGATTATAATAAAACACAAATTTGAAGGCTACACCGCATTTTTTTAAATTAAAGTTAAGTATATTCTGACTTTTGTATATTTTCAAATAATAATTTGACAAAAACGATATAAAAACCTCCATGAGACCAGATTTTTTTTGCATTTAATTTTCATATTAAAATTTGCCGACATAAAAAGGTTGACGATATATGTTTTGGGGGTAAATGCGTCCCACAGTCGCAATTGCCCCATAACAGCAGACGCATTTACCCCAAGAAATTAATCCAAACCTTATAAATGGAAACATTATTATTTCCTTAAATAAAGCTTTTTCACTAAAAATAACTGTCTGTGTAGGTAGCCCATAGTTTATTCCTTACAATGATTATTGAATAAAATCAGTTAATTGAAGAAAACTAATGACTAACATGGATTTAGTAACTCGCCTCACGCAGTCAAAATTTGTTCAGAAACGTGCAATTTTCAAAATGGCCAATTACTCGAATATCTGAACTGCCACGCCATCCGCACGAACTGCATGTTCTGTATTTAGTTCAAACAAATGCAACAAGATGACAGAAGTCAACGTATGTTGAATAGTTCTCAAATAAATTCAAAAAAACGCATTTGCCCCATAGACGCATTTAGACTGGTTGACCTTACCTATAAGTCTTCAATTTCGTGAAGTCAGTAGTAACTTAAATTTTTTTATTGTAAATTGTCAATTAACTGTAAAACCTTCTTTGTCCGCAGATCCACAATGAAGTCTCCAAGTCTTACCCTCGCCTGCATCTTGTCTCTGCTGTCCTACCCTCTCTGCGGGACTACCTCCAGTGGTGACGACAGGAGATGGCTGGTTTCTTTAGTGGATCTGGTGGAGTTGGACTACGTGGACAAGTGTGATCAGCGGGCTTCCGCTGCTTGGAGCGAACTGATCGGTGATAGCAAAGGGTTTTCTTTGAAGGTACCTTTCCTCTGTAATAATGACTTAAACATATGTTCAATTCTGTAAGCCTTGTGAAAACTGAGATAATTAGAATAAATAAAGTGATAAATTAGGAGAAATTCCGTGTGGTGCCAACCGTAGTATCAAGCTATGATATTTATATGCCAATAAAATAGCAACGTGTTCTGTGTAACACGGGACTTATGATCGAGAATAGAAAAAGCTTAGGTAATGTTAGGAGAGTACTATTCTCAGGCCGACACCTCACGGCACTTATTAGAAAGGTATATAGGTGCCAAAGTTGTTTTGGTAAAAAAGTTGCAAACAACCTCTGGTATTCAGGAAAAGATTCCAAGAAGTCAAGATGGTGAGCTGTTAAATCTTAATAGGAGTAGCAGCTAACAATATACTTACACTCTTCTTACACCGGCAACTTCTTTCAGCTGGAGCGAGACAAGTCATACGGCCTGTTCGTCCGTCAACAAACTACAGACGTGAAAGGCGCTCTAACAGCACATGCCCTGTCTCCCGAAGACAATGTGCTGAGACGTAAAGTGAAGCTACTGATGCAGCCTGGGGATTCTATGCTTGAACCTGAGCAATGGATACGGGTGAGTCGAACCGAACTCCTATTAACTCATCTTCGCCTAGTACTGCCCTTCTTATGATAAAGAGAGTAAATGCATCGCGGCATATTTCTAGGAAATTAATTTATCCAGATAGATCTTGCTTAGCTGATTACAAATATATGCTAATAACTCATTTTCACAAAAAATGACACTTACGCTGTTTATCGTAAGAACAGGAGACTTTTCAAGTCGATTAACTTTAGCTTTAAATATTTCGACTGGTATGAGTAATGATATAGGTACCTACCTGTTCGTTTATGTACTCTATTTGGCTCGAAGCTTAGGTGCTTCTATAACTAAGCTAAAAAAGTCCGTAGGAGAAAATTTAGCAAAGGTAAGAAGGCAGCTTGCCTTTCGCACTATAAGTTCAGGCAAACTACATTAAAATAAAACTTTTCTTTTGTGTATGTTATTTTTGTTCTTAAACAATTTGTTCTTAAATGAAGCATAATATTTTTATTAACACCGCCAATGTCTATATTTCCCAAAACCCCCGAGATTAATAGATAAAAGCAGTAACATCATCGTAAAATCATATCTGATGTACCGATTTCATATTAGTTCCCGAGACACCGCAGGTAAGGAAGCAATATCTTTTATGGATAACACTTCTATGCACAGTGTAAGCAGGATAGCTGAGACACTTCCTCGCCACCATGAAAATCATCCTTGTAGTCGCATTCAGGGTTATTAACAAGTTGTTAAGAATAAGCACCCCTTTCTCCCTACGTTCCCTCTGCTGAGACATAGGTAGTAGTTCTTTCTTGACAAGAGAGGTCAGGTCCTAATTCACGATTTTTTCAAGAAGAAAATCTAGAGGTCTGCGGTGGTTGAAACAATACAATACAATAACCCTTTATTGTACACCAATAAAAAAACACACAAATAAAACACAAAAAGAGACACGTACAATGAAACAGGACATGACCTTTCAAATATAAGTCAAGTTTGCTTCTACTTAGCCTACACGGATTATCGTAACCATCGAATATCCGAAAGCAAAAAATATCCGTTACCTATACCTAATATAATAAAAGGTCCGAATAATTCGGGATAATTCCGAATATAAGGCCGGAGTCTAAATGAAGAATGATTATTCTACAAACTGACTGAGCCAAGCTCGCTCCACTCTGCCAAGAACTCATAAAATATACCAAAGGATTTATGTCCAATTACGAACATCTATCTATCGTGATAAAAATAGCAAATGAATTTATTCTCCTCCATTATTGATAACCATACATTGCTTTTTATGATGCCTTGTCTGTAATTACTGGTCAAAGTCTTATCGTAAATCTATTTTATGGTTTCATGCATATACATGAGCTTCAAAGAGTTAGGCGCTTTATTATCTATCTTATAGTGTAGTGTATGATTAAACTAAATACTGGTGGAGTATTGTATACGAGTTAAGCGTAAAGAGCAAATACAAATGAACGAGTTTGTTGTATATTGATATTGAGCTTAAAAAATGTATTGTGCATTAACAAGCGTTACAGTTTATAATGGTCAATTAACATTTTATCTATGTAGTATTATATTATGCTATAAATGTTTATGAATAAGATAAATGTAGTTTTATTAAAATTAGTTCAGTAACTTTACACGAGAGAGTAACAAACGTCCATCCATTTTTGCATGTAATACTCCTAAATTTGTCAGAATAACGTAATTACTTATATACCTACAATAATTATCGTCCCCAACTTCAGAACACTACCACTAAAGGTTCACTAGCCTTCTGACCCCTCGCAATGTCTTTTAACACTTATTTCCACAAACTTCACTCATAAATGTACATTACAAAATACCACTTCTAGAATCTCTGAAAATTCAGCGTTCTTATTTTACGCTTGAAAGCTCCCAATTTCCGGTTCGTTCTGAGGTTAAAAACTTCGCAAGTCAGAAGCAGGTAATATTTCTTTAGAAATATTGTACATTAAGATTGACTTGTTACAATATACTGTTTTTTTTTGGGAGAAGTAAATAAATAACTTATTTCTTTCTTCTTTTTTCAGCTGGTTACATTTGGAAATGAAGCTCTGCATAAAATTCGGTTCGCAACGAATTATGATTGCGGCGCGCAGACCAATTGTACATTGAGAGGTAAGTCGTTATTTAATTATTAAACGTTCTGTTTTTAAAATAATTGAATTTATTGTTAAAATTAGAACTTTGTACAGCCAATTTCGAAATTGCATTCAGAGTCATCTGATTACAAGATGTGGCTTTACATTAATCAATATAGGTTCTTCAACTTATAAAGTGATTTGATATTTAAATTTTGATGTAATAGTTATCGTTTATTTATTAAATTTTTCACTATTCATTTTATAAAATCTGCTCAAACTCGTAATTAAAATACTATTTGTTTCTATACTCGCAATAATATTATTTAATTATGTACATTCAAAATTAATTACAGAAACAATAAAAAGTAACTTTTGAAAATATAAATAAAACATTTTTCACACAAAATTAATTATATCGTGAATAAACTTAAATAAATTTTGGACTTTAAAAACCTCTACATTTTTAGAATTTCTCATATAAATTAGTCAAAGTCAAGACTTCTAATAAGTCAACTTCGTCAAGAAACAGACACTTTTTCATAACCCAGCGAAATGAGATTTTACAAGAAGTCCAATCAAAGAAAGTTAAGAAATTAAAGCAAAAAGTTATAACTCAAATGACAAACCGTAATCGGGAATCGTGACCTCTGTTTTCTACAAATTCGAATTTTAATAGAGATACAGACCTCAGATATAAATAAGTAAAATAAATTTAAAAGTACGAAAAAAATGAAAAGCAAAAAAAAGGGATTTTAAAAGTAGTAACTAACGAAATTTCAGTATTAAAAAAATCACAAGACTTTCAAAAAAAAATATCTTAGTTAATCTAATCTAAAATAATTCCACTTATTTTTAACGTCTAATTCAGTCTTTTAACGCCCTAATAGAAGTTCCAGGAAGAAATTCCGTCACTTACGAACTTTTAATAAAACTTCCGCCAAACGGTAATTAAATTTAAAAATTCTTCGAACAAATATAATTTAAGAAAACATCGTTCTGATTCGTGCAAGAAAAATTCGAATTCCGATTTCAAAAATAAATCCTTGTAACTTCGCACACTTTAAAAACAGATTCCAAGCGGTTTATGAAAATATTTTCTTATGAATTCGTTATTCAAAATGCGTGGCTTTTTGCATCTGGCATGAAAGGAGTTGGAGGTACTTTGAATGTGATCTGAATAATTCGTTTTCTTCGCAATAAATGTAATTGGAAGTCAACTGAGGCGAAGTCTGGTGGCCGATTGCTTCATTAAAGGGTTAATTCATTCCTTTTGATTTTTTACCTCCAAAATGAATACTGTTATTAGAATACGTGGCATAGTAACCGCTAAAAGTGCGTTCCTATGGTGACACCACGCTTACTGCAAGGGTTTGCTATCTTAGAACCTTTTTGGTACAGTACACAAAACACGCGGTTGACCATTTTCTGATGCCTTAGTCGGTTTGACGAAACCCATTAAAAGGGGGTAGTACTACTCTTACTCATACGCTACTCAACACAATATAAATAACCAAATAAGTTTATTTTCCACTGCAAAGCAAACGGTAGACGTTTGTAAATTATTTCCAACAATCGCTGTAAAGAGCAGTTTGCCACTAGTCTTCCTAGAAGCCAAGATGTAGTTTATTTTATTATTTACAGAATTAAACTATAACGTAGCGAGACAGCAAGACGCGGATGTCCAGCGTCGGATGAAGACTTCATGGGAGAAGAACTTGCCAGACATGAACGAGTACTTGGACCACGTCTTACCACTTCTCAGAAATGCTACGAAGCTAAACAGTAAGTTCGCTAATTTGTCAAAGTTGAGGTTTTGTGTTGTCTGGTTTAATATAAGGTATTTTATATTTCTATTCTATGATTACTTTATTATTTGCAGAAATATAAATTTTTCCGCGGTGAAAAGTAGCCTATACTATTTTCTGGCACTCTGTCCGTAGGTTTCACGTTGATTAACTCTTATACCTACTCGAAACCCCTAGAATACCTCTTCATATATTTGCAAATCTGAAATTATTTTATTCTTAAGACCTTCAAATAAGTATTTCCATACAATTAAAAACAAAATAAAAAGTTAACTTTTATTTCAGATTACAGTAACGTAGAAGACTACTGGGATGGCCTGGTGGAGTACGAGGGGGCTATTCTGAAGGCGCGCGAGATGTGGCACAGCGTTAAGTCGATGTACGATAAACTGCACAAATATGTCGCCATGCGACTTAGCGGGGCCGACGCTGTGGGGAAACCTCTGCCCGTACATCTACTGAGTAAGTTTATTAACAGAAATAGATAGATAGATAGAATATTCTATTGCATAAATGAGCATATTTATCTACTGAGTTAGTATTGTTAGTTAGTTGATATAGATAATCTAATACCAATTTTTGCACTTATTGAAACAGGATAACATTTAATAAACCATTCAGGAAAGGATACGACAAAATTTTATCTTACTTTCAAAATTTCCACACAGTATTATAGCCCCCGGTGGACAGAGATAAACCACTTCCTATTTCGACAATGCACGAAAATTTACTAAAACGTTGAACATTATATGGACTTGCTTCATATCAGGGCCGTGCCAAGGACGCAGTCAGACAGGGTCCTATGATATAAATATCGGTGTTTACATCTTATATGGACGCTTTACACTTTTTCGATACTGGGACACAGGGGCTTCTATCTTTGACCTGGTAATTGCAAACAGAAGGCACCGGCATATTCCGAGAACTTTAAATTAAATATATAAGTAAGTCAAATGACATCCAACCAACTCGCACTTGGCCAGCGTGGTAATATTTCTCGCCAAGAGAGAGGTTCATGTGTCCCAGTCGTGGGAACGTAAATAGTGGTGCCAAAGTGAAGTTAAACGACTCTATGTATGAATAGTCCTGCTCTATTTTCACCAGACAGAGCAAACACGTTATTCTTAACGAACTTAATCAAACTCCCGGCAACAAAGTTGTAAAAACGAACGACATTCCAACTTTATCTGTTAATAGTTGCAATAGAGATGGATGGCGTCCCTCCTTCCCTTAAATACATAATCCTTGACCTTGATTTCACACGAGAATTTTATGACGGTTATATACGAGTAACGTTGTTTTTGTAGGAAATAGCCGTTAAAGTTTATAAAATATAGCCTTCCTCGATAAATGTCTACTATCCAACACTGAAAGCATTTTTTAAATCGGACCAAAACCGCGAGATAAGCGCGTTCAAACAAACATTCAAACATTATATTAGCATAGGTAATTATATTTTTCAAGTGTTGCGCTACCTATTGTCACACACGTGAATGCACTCTACAAGTACCTACCTCACTAACTGTCTCCTGTGGTTTTCTTCACAACTTTGGAGCTGATAAATCTCTTAGCCAATTAGCACTTTCCTTGTTCTAGATAGATCTCGGGTAACTTATTTACTGAAACGACAAAAAGTTTTATGAAATCGTTGCAGTTTGTAGATTAATTATTCGTTTAAAGCACGTATACTTTTGACTATGAGATTCATAGTAAATTGGTTTAAAAAAATCATTCCATAATTACTAACCGTGCTATTTATTATTTATATTCCATTTTTAAATAATTGTTTGTTTACAGAATCATTGCTGGGCGACGATTGGTCAAATCTAATAGAGATCTTACTACCAAAGCATGCAGGCATCTACCAAAAAGTTTTAGCGAATTTACAGTTAAAGGTAAAACTTGAACACTATATAGTTACAGGGTGTCCCAAAGTTATGGGCCATGGAGGGGAAGTACCTTAAATATCGTAGATAGTGAATTTTGCTCACAGAAGACTTCATTTTATTTTTAAAAGTAAGTAATTCTGCATTCATAGATTTTCTAAAAATTACTTGCTTTGTCTGGGAATCGAACCGACTTACATGTGGAAAAAAAATTACTCTACTTTTATGATACGAATCGAAAGAATAGCTAAAAAATAATAACTCTGCTTAAGTAACATAGTATTTTAAAAGAAAGGAACAACATAAAATAATTGAGTCAAGGTCAAATGATCGAGTTGCAAACAGAATTGTGCCATATCACATCGAGTGTTCACCATAAAATGATTGAAAAATCAACAGGCAGCCGGGTCTCAAGAAGATTGGCGAAGATGCTTAAGACAAGAGGGATCACATTTTGAGCATTTAATTAATTAATTTACAAAAAAAAAATGTTTCATGTTTTTTATTTGATTAAAATAATTAATTTCACGTTGTTCCTTTCTTTTAAAATACTATGTTACTAAAGCAGAGTTATTATTTTTTAGCTATTCTTTCGATTCGTATCATAAAAGTAGAGTTATTTTTTTTCCACAAGTAAGTCGGTTCGATTCCCAGACAAAGCAAGTAATTTTTAGAAAATCCATGAATGCAGAATTACTTACTTTTAAAAATAAAATGAAGTCTTCTTTGAGCAAAATTCGCTATCTACGATATTTAAGGTACTTCCCCTCCATGGCCCGTATCTTTGGGACACCCTGTATAAATTGAGTAAAACTTTTGTACCGTGTGGTGTCGGTCTATGAATAGTGTCTCATCTTTAGCTGAAATTAATGCTTTAATGATTGCCGATTTCATTTTTTTTTATTATTTAAAGAAACATTATTATTTACTAAAACTCCAATTCTTAAAAAAAATATATTGGGGAAGACCTGTCCCAGTAATGGGACGTAATTTTTGTATAACTAATATTACTATATTTATGTAGGTTTTGTGATATAATATTTTTGGCCCATGAAGATAAAGAATCTCCGAGCACACCCCTCCCAATATCCGTGGGCTTATCTTAGAAAATAACAATACAAAATTAAATCATAAATATTTGAACTTTATGTTCAACCATTTTATTAGGGAAATCCATCGCATAAATTCCAATTCGAGCACGGTTTCGACCTTTGACCTTTCCCCTACAGCCTCATACATTTCCAGACCACAATTTACGTCAGAATCGAATTCCTATGATTAGAAAGATGACCTTTATCTACTTCTTGAAGCGATGTCATTCTTCTTAAGTTTGTGAGAGATTGCAATTTCATTTAAGTTACTGTCGCAGCAATATTTTAACTTGCGTAAACAATCCCATTTCTGTGTACTGTACTAGTTTAACTATTTGATAAAATCTCCACACATACCGGTAGGTATAAAAGAAGGTTTGGTGATCGCTGTAGGTACGGTACATAGATCATTACTGTTACTGCTGACCGATTTCTGATTTTTTTTCGGGGTGGTACACTAGATACACCAGTCATGACTTGAAATGTATTGGAATCAGTGACTATTGAATAAGTGCCAAGTTAAACATCACAATAAGATAATTTGTATATCATTCACAGGATATTGGAGGCCAAAAACTCTACAAACAAGCAGACAAACTTATCCAAGCCTTATCCTTCGGAGAATTAGAGCCAGAACTCTTCACAGAGTCAGTCTTCAACAGTACTTGCCCAACAGTGTTAGTAGACTGGTGTAAGCCCAACAAATTGCGGGTTTCCACGTGTAAGGATGTCAGTATTGCCAGCTATATTAATGCGCATGAAGATCTAATGAAGATTAAATATACGGATATTATTAACTTACACAGTAATAATACGTATGTGTTGAGACACGCACCAAGATATTCTGGTAAGCGAATAAGTTCTTTCTTTATATATATTACGTTTGCGTGAGGCAATGATTTATTCCATCAATTTTTTAAAAAGTATTTTTAACGGCAACGGGAATAACTCACGTATTTGATACTCGTAAGCTCGTAACCTCTAAATTTTAAGTACACATCAAGAAAAGTCTGAATCACGAGAAGTAAGCATTATTATTGTGCCGAACTCCAAACGAACACGCTCACTCTAGATTAAAACTTATCGTGTTCAAATCGAAACGTAGTTAATCGATTCTTTAAATCTGTTTCTCATGTAAATTTTCTTTCAGCCATCAACGAAGCAATCCCCGGATTCCTCTCTCTTCTAGCTCTGAATCCCCATGCTTTGGACCGAGCTGGTCTTTACCCATTGGAAGTGTTTAACTACAATCCCAACACGCATCGATTGGTACTGCAATTGATCATGGCTTTAAGGGATTTGCCCAAGTAAGTAAAGCTATAATAAATGTTATATACTCGGTAGAAGGAGACGGTCTTAGAATAGTATCTACACCACCATTACCCCATTTAAGATGATCTAGAGCTATTTCGTAAGAGTGACTTTTTACGTGCATAAATCAGGATGTTACGTTCCGAAATCCTAAAAAATAAAATATGTTTCATAATCTATACTCCAATTTTATCTTGCGATAATAAATAAATAAATAAATATTACTGGACAATTTTACACAGCGACCCCGTGGTAAGCTAATTAATAATATCAAATATTTGTGCAGGCTCAACTTCTACCTAGCAGCAGACGAGTGGCGTCTTCGACTCCTCACGGGGAAGATTCCCTTCGCCCAGATCAAGACCAGTTGGAGCGAGTTTAGGAAAAACTTCTCTCTCATTGAGACCTCTGATGTGGATATCTTGGGAGACCCCTACGTTGTCTTCAATAAGCCTTACATTGGGTAAGTTGGTGGCTATTTTATATCACTCTGGATATTAGTCTTTGCTTATTGTGGGTGTAAGACTGGCTGCAGCGGCTAAGTTTCTCAAAGAATTTCATTAATATAAACTTTAATCTTTATATTTCTTTCAGTAAATTCCTGGGTCTCATCTTGAAGTACCAGATCTACCAGTCGTTTGCGGAGGAGCTGCCTTCGGATGAATCCGATCTTATCGATCATGTCTCGAAAAACAACGAAAGATTAATGTAAGTATTTTGTCTATTTATTAAGAAGAATGCTCGGAAAGTACTTACAAATAGTCTGACAAAATTAGAAACAGGCGAATATTAACCAGTTTTATCTACAGAACCTCGAGAGAGTAAATCTACCTTTGATTCTTTTAGTTTGAACATTACATTAAAGCAAATGTGCATTGTTGAAAAATCTTTTTTCTTACAGGGACACAATGATGCAAGGCTACGGTTCATTATGGCCTGAAATGGTCAGCGACCTTCTTGCCAAACGAGAAAACGGTCTCGAATACACCGGCCTCACCGACTACTACCGACTTTTAGACGACTATCTCGACAACCAACTGGACCCAACCGCAGATAAATCAGATTCCGACGACTACGAAGAACCTATAATCCCAGATCCTATACCAGAAGAAAACGAAATACCTCTAGAAGAAATTCACAAGAAACCTGAGAACCCACCAAAGCAAATAGAAACTCACGAAAAAATTATTGATAATGAGATAGATGTCGATGAACCGAACTCAAAAACAGAAACTTCCACTGTAGGAGTTCTAGAAATTAAGAACCCGGTGGCGGCTGGTGATAAGAAAGATGAAATGAATCCTAAAGAAGCGTCTTACAGTACGTATTGGTGGATAGGGATCGCAGTAGCCTTGGTGGTGGTGGTAGTTCTGGTAGCGTTGATAGCTAGGAAGCGACACAGTCATAGGAAACAGCTCGAGAGGCAAAGAAGAGACAACACGCGTGCCTGATGCGAGGAGTATCGGTTCTAGTGGAACCGATCAAAGACACTGTATAGTGATCGTGCCAATGTGTACCTTAGATACCAAATCTTAAGGTAGGATTTACGTTGTGCCAATCAGTGTAAGGTGCATGTTTGGTTTAGTTGAAATTTTGTTTGTACGTGGTTTAGTTCGCAATGCATGGAAACGCAAGATTTATGTATCACAACGTAGGTATCTTTGAATATAAAATGTAAAGTTATCTTTGAATAATAAATCTGGGTCGTAGCATCGATCGTAAGCGCCCATTTACTCTTACGCGATCTTGCGTTGCGAATTTGAATTGCGTAGTTTTAGTCATAGCTATTTTCATGTGATTTTGTTACTAACATTATTTTAAAACAGAGCAATATATTATGTTTAAGAACTATTTCCGAAACCTATTATTATTAATTATGTACCGAATAATTACAACGCATTTAATTTATTTACAACGATTTTAAACAGATTATTTTAAATGGATATAAAGTAATATAAGAATAGATAGAAGAAAATAAAATATTTTTGTACATATCACAATTTGTGGGATAAAAATCTCAACATTATTGTTACCAAGAGTGTCTAATATTTGTATGATAGCTAGATGTAATTTTGCTGTGCCTTAAGCGTCTCAATTTTCTTGTAAGTAAGATTAAGATGCATTAAATGTAATAAGTATCAAATTTGTAAAAATATAATGTAATTTTTGTAAAAGATATATTAACTCTCGACTCTTTTCCGACCAAATCTTCAACTTTCCTGTCCTTAGCGTTGTCCTAATCGATGAGAATTACTCGTAAATGATCTAATGCGATATTCCTCTATGCTTTCTGTGGTTTATATTATATTACGAGGCAAAAAATTATACCTACTTTAATGCTAAAATGTATAATATGCCAAAGTCTCTTTATTGTGTCTCTTTATTATTTTGTGTTTTGTAAATCTTCGCAGTTGCCAAAATAGTGTCCACTTGAGTAACAATCTAATCTCACTCAATTTTTTTATTTATATTTCACGTTGCGGATTTTCGCTTAGAATATTAATAAGAGTCCAGTTTTGTTTATTATTTCTATTAAATATCTAAAAATATATCTTCGCATTTGATTAGTTAAGAGAATGTCTGTTTATTAGGATTACAAATTTATTTTCATTTCTAAAACTTTCTATGTTTTTAAATGTATCTAACACAAACTTCTTATTAAATTATGTTTTATTTTAGTTCAATGTTATTATGTGGTTATGTTACACGCTTTACCTGCAGTAAAGTGAAATAGAACAATGTGACAGGAAATAAATGTTTTAAACATGTTTCGCTCTTATTATTTATATCGGTCTGTGTAAAGTACTTATTATTTATTTATTTAAATTGTCTAACGGTATTGGTAAACGTGGTGTGTATACCAAATCCCCCATGACCTATAATGGCTTTTACTGGGGAGACCCATTCCAACAAGAGATGATAAATAGGTTATGATAATATCTATTGAATCATATTACCTAGACGGTCATAGAAGTGTGAACTTCGAAATTCACTAACAAATCTTAACTGTCATTTAATTTTACTACCAACACAATAATAAACAAAAGTTTTTACCAGTAAAAACTCGCAACTGCATAAAGCTGCATTCACACTTACAATAAATCCGGAAGCAGGGGAGTGTAGGAACAAGATCTTTTGTCCACATTTCCGTTTCATATCTGATCCTGTTGGCAAGTAGCCAGGTTTGGTAAGGATACGCTTCGTAGGCAGAGAGTCAAGTATCGGTTAGATGTGAAACATTTACCTACCAAAGGTTATAGGGTGTGTTCAGTTGGCCTATTCTCATGATTACCAGTAAGAATTCCCTGTAAGATAAAGCGATCGGCTTTTGTTAGTGCGAGAGCGTTTTGTAATTTGTGTGGTATGTCAATTCTCTACTTAAAAACTTAAACGATAATCATACTCTGATAGGAATAAGGCTTATGAACTGGCGAACGCATTTTTTAAGCTGGTCATTAACTACTTACTACTACTATTTCGCTATTTAATTTTTATTTTATTAAAACAATACGATACTTAATCTCAAACTAATTAATTGGTCCCACGCGGATTCTTCTGTATTAATCTTTAGAAAATATTTCATCATTACTATCTACCCATGTTACGTTCTACTAACAAACACGGGTTTCAATGGTGAGAAAACATGGGAATAAAGTGGGCGAATCCGCGGGCGGGACACAGGTAGCTTATAACATAGCACACGTACAACTTTAGAAAATATTAATAACGAGTTCTACATCTAGATCCCACTAATTTGATCAGGCTCGGTAAACTTTGTTTTTCTGTGTGTTTTTCTAATGAATGTTATTAACGCATTCCGCTTGTGTGGCGGCTTTTGGGCTTCCGTGCCAATTTACTCCCAAAATTATGTAATAGTAGTAGTGTTCTCATACTGTTGATTACTTTACTATACGAAGTTTTTTCAGACCTTTTGGAATGTTTTCACAGATTTTGGAAAAAAGTACAGTCAACTAGATACGTGACTAACCAACATATACCTAAGTGTGCACATATTATGGGAGTATTCAATATAATTAACTCCTGTAGATATAAGGTTACGTTACAGATGTAGTCCATTCACAGCAATCATCAGATTACCTTATGTGCTTTAGTTAGTACACATAATATACAATACAAGTGACTGGGAAACACTTCAAGATATTATGTACATCATAGGAAGGACTATTTTTATACATTAGATTATAAATTTTATACATTAGATTAATGTTTACTTTTGGATCAATTTGCTCTTTCATTAACTTGCATATTGTTTGATAAAGTTTGCGAGTTAAAATGAATATTTTAATGAAACAATTATCTATGATTGGGATACTCATAAATTAATTCAGTTCAATATTAATCCGTATTGGGGTTGCGATTGCCGCATAAAGTTATAATATCTACTATTTTTTACTCTCCAATCAATAGATATAACAGATTAACAATAAAATTTAAATGAAAACCCTAAAAATTTTATTTTGAATTTATAGTTTCAGTGTTTTCATGACGTGAATAATCAATATGATTTGTGATAAGATATCAGTATTTGGTCTCGTAAGTACTTGTTCTCTTAAAGCTCTATTTATGAAAATTCTCAAAGAAAGTCGAAGGTAAAAGCCTCGCTATAACTGAAAGTACGGTATAACTCAAGTCATCATACGCTGAGCAATAAAAATGAGCGTCTTAGATCGTTTTATGATGGAATAAATCTTTATGCAGTGTGTCTACTTCAGGTAAAGTAATGTTTTGTTTAGGTTGATTTCGTCGAGATTTATAAATTAAAGTTAATATTATCACATTTTGAATTGAAAAATTTATTTTTTTTAACGCCAGGCATAAAATCAGTAATTTTACAATGTTACAAAAATCTATCAGGCAATAGTTTCTGAACAATAAGGCCTCGTCAACAGGCAGAGTTCATGGTAGCAAGTTCATAATCTATAACTTACACTATGTAGGTTAATTTCCCTGTTTGGCGAAAGTTTGGCCTTGAAAGTTACCATCATACTAGGAAAGAGTTATTTGTTTGTAGGACGGGCTATTTTCTACCACAGCGACTATATATTTTTTGTTGGTTTTTCACTAAATTTTTTGGTGTCGTAACTAAGCGATTTAGGGACAACAAAGGGCAGCAACGTCATTTTACTGTTACAACTTACTGTGATGACCATGCAGCCTATAAGCATATATCTTTATCTCGCAAGACCTATAATGGATTCTATTGGGGAGACCGATCAGTAGTGGGTCGTAATATGGCTTGTTAACAATCATCAGATTAGATAAGAGAATCTTCAACTGGAACTTCGGTTAAATGAGGTTGTTTAACTGAGTTCCGGTCAGTAGATTTTTTGAATGAATGAATGAATGAACTGAACGAATGAATGATGATTTTTATATACCTAAAGAGTCTTAAAATATTATAGCAGTGCTATTCATTATGATGATATTGCAGTATGATGGTACAAACTAGGGCGCGTTCTGTAGAATTTGGTTTCGAAGCACAGCTTCCTTCCTCCACCGTCTGAGCAAGTGATAAATGTTGCCATTAATCATACAACTCATTGGGGCCGCAGATTTCGGTAGGAAAGACCAGGCAACATTTTTATGTTTCATACGAGTAACTTTCTACACGGGCATGGGTTTTCCCAATAGAACCTCTTATAGGTTTTTGGGATTTAGTACAGTCATCGACTAAGAGATCGGTGGTGATCGCTAGTTAGGTACAGTAGGTAACACAGAACTCCTCCCATTCTCCCTTAATGTGTCTTCATTATATACTCCCTAAATGTTGTCCCTAACCTAACGGAGTTTGTATAGATATGTATTTTAAATTGTGTTTGTTGAATTTGGTTGGTGCCAATTAAAAGAATACGCAATTTAGAGGGTCATCATCATGTCAGCCGTTGGACGCCCACTGCTGGACATAGGCCTCCCTTAATGACTTCCATTTATTGCGGTCGGACGCGGCCTGCATCCACCGCGAGCCAACCGCTTTCACCAGATCATCTGTCCATCTTGTTGGTAAACGTCCGACGCTGCGCTTGCCGATCCGTGGTCTCCACTCAAGAACCTTTCGGCCCCATCGGCCATCTGTTCTACGTGCTATATGGCCCGCCCATTGCCACTTCAAAGAGCTAATCCGCTGGGCTATGTCGGTGACCCGTGTTCTTCTACGTATCTCCTCATTTCTGATTCGATCCCGTAGAGAAACCCCGAGCATATCCCTCTCCATAGCTCTTTGAGCGACTTTGAGCCTGTTCATGAGGCCGATGGTGAAGCACCACGTTTCGGATCCATAGGTCGATAATTTAGAGGGTACTTCAAGATATTTTTTTTGGTTTTGAATGGTGGCACCTCTGCTTTTTTACACGTCAGTCTGGAGCGAGAAGACAGACACGCGCTCCACGACTCCGCTCGCAAATTAACTAAACCACATGATTAATACATAACGGTCTTTCGAAAACTCTTGTTCTGGTTGCTTGGTGATACGCGTAAGCCTCTCGTATCAGCGACTTGTGGATAAATGTTAGGCGAAGCTGGAACGAGCTGACCAGTCCTGAAGACCAGCAGTCTTCATCGTCAAAAGGTCTTTCGCCTACATCCCTAGAAAGTAAAAAAAAAAACAAATAGTTAGAACATTCTTCCTTATTTCGTCCGTTATCAAGTCGTCGGTGTCCAAGTTATCGGTAACCAACTCAAAGTTCTTAACTAACGCACATTTTTTCAACTATCGCCCAACTTGGGTCATTCTTCTGGGCGAGTATTGTCCCAAAGTGGTTACTCACTAATTCGGTCCTCTTTCACGTCCGAACCAGTTAGTGAAGTTGCAGGGAACTTTCTTATTGGGATAAAATTGATGTCTTTATGTGTTTGTTGCTAAGTTTGTAGGAGTATATCTAGTTGTCGTGTTGGCTTATTTATCGACGCTCGAATTTCAATCTATAGGATTTTAGGGTTCGAAAAGCTTAAACTACTTATGTTTTTTTGGGGCTTGGGTGTTCGATCGTTGCAGATCGATGCGGATAATAAATGATTGGTTCGGATTTTTAATTTTTTATTTTGTTTCATTTTTTGTATTATCGAAGCGAGTAATTATACGATTTGCTTTCTGATTTTATTTTTTAAGCTAAAAAAACTGGCGGGCGTCTAATATTACCTACCTATTAAAATTACCTGACTTTAGTTCGTTTAATTTGCAATAAAATTTAATATTAATCTCATAATGGATTGTTAGTAATTTGTTGAATTGAAAGTTTTATTGGGTGGGTAGAAACATAAATATTTACTTGGAAAATTGTTGGGCAAGTAAACCTGAGAGTTAAGTTTACTCAAACTTTGAACCGGAAAACTTTTATTATTTATGGAGTGTGACCCTAATTCTTAGAAAATAAAAGGAAAAATCATTGCAAACTTTTCTCAAGTGTAATATCACCCTTATTATAAGGATTCTAGATATTAAATGTATAAAAACAAATTCAGATATCGGATCGACGAATTACTTTTAGTACCTGAGGACGAAATAATTATTTTTCATAAATCCATTAAGTTTTCTTCCATGGGTTGTAAGCCATGTTGGCTAAGTAAGCACAGTCGACTTTTATTATACTTTTCAACTACCAAAGCCCTGGATTTAAAATGATTTAAAAACACGTAGGTACTCTAACTGTAAGACAAACATCGTGAGGAAACCGGCATGTTATGAGAGCAACAACCCGTTTTTCGGCATCGTGGATAGCAAGTTACATGCATATAATATGCCTGTTTAAGATGACTAAAGATTCTCCCCTTATTAAAAACTTGCTTTATCTACAGGTATTTTAGTACCTATTCCTTTAATGTTTATCTGTGTTAGAATAATTCCATTACACAAGGGAAACTATTAAAGTGATCGTAAATATCCAAAAGCAATAATGTCACCAAGGAGCACTGATTTCTATACAAAACGTTATTGCACCTTCCATAATTTTGGCACTAGTTAATTTTGTTTGTTTTATACTACTAGCCGAGTGCCAACAGCTTCGCTTGCTTTTTTTCATAAAATATACCCTATAACCTTCCTCGATAAATGGACTATCCAACACTGAAATATATCTTTTTTTTTTTGTAGATGTTGCAGTGTGAATTATCCAGCAATATTTTTATTTACTATATGATTTTAAATTACTGTTTTGGTATAAAATCTTTACTATTTTGGCTATAAAATAGTAGCCAGACATACTTGTTTTCGTCAAAATCGTTGCACCACACAAGCAGTTAATAACTAAAACAGCTTAAGTTTAAGTTCATCGCAGATGCTGCATTGAATACCATTTGAGTAATAGCTAACTGAATTGACTTTAGTAAGTGTTTTCAACTAATAATCTAGTTCTAGTCTTATCTCGGAACCGTTAATCTAGACCTGACTTATAGTATGCCAGTACTTAAGCCGATCAGAGTTTGATTTCATTTCCATACATATATGACAAACCAAAGCCAGCAAGAGCCATGTTGGCTTAGTGGGAGCACACTCGACTTTCATTCTGAAGGTTCAGGTTCAAACCCTCGCCTTTGAATTTTATTTATGAAAAAAGTATGTGCGCTTTGAAACCCTCATGTTCTGAGAACTTTGAAAAGTTTGAAGGACATGCGTCGTTCACAGACCCGCACTTGGCCAGCGTGATAAATTAAGACCTAATCTCTCGCGTTAAGACAGAAGCCTGGAGTATGCGAGAACACGTAAATAAGTTTAAATTATAACTCGGTGTATAGAAACCACTTGATAAAAATGCATTAAAAAATTACCTATTAATACATTAAAACTTGCATTAAAACTTGCTCGTTTGTAGTTTAAACACAAACAAAACAGCACATTAACATTGAAATAATTACATTAAAAGCAGAGAACGATTCGGCCTCAGATTTTTCACACAGAAATGTTAATGAAAAGTACAGAGGTTTTCACGCAAAGCTTAATTAACTTCGTCAAAAAAACTCGGCAAAATACATTAAATTACTGTGATACTGCTTAGATAATCCGACACGACATCGGAATAGACTGAAACTTCGAGTTAAAACTTGAATAATAAAACATCTTAACAAGTTTTTTGTTAATACCTACTATGTAGGCAGACAGCGGAAACGACTTTGTGTTATGACCAGCATTGGACGTCCAATGGCTGAAATTAATCATCATTAACAATTATGATGATATGTAAGTCGGATGTTATAAAGTGCTTTAACATTACTTAGTTAAAGTAAAACAGCGGTTGACATTATTTTATATGAGGTTTTTAACAAATTGTTATTTTTACGACACAAGTTTTAATGTAGAATCCTAATTAGGTGTTGATTCAAACACCTAGCATAAAAGGTTTGAAGAGAGAAGGTTGGATAATTTTTTGCTATAATTTTCATTAGGTATATTTTAAGTGTTCTAATTTTCATAATATTTTTTTGCTCCCTAGTTTTATAACTTTTTAGAAGTTTGGGCTGTCCTTTACATTAAATGTCAATTTAACTGTCGTCTGTTCTTTATATAATATATTATATATATAATTATAATTATATATATGTGTATAATATGTATATAAAATATTCAATAAGATAAAAACCTAATTTATCAGACTGAAAATATTTTTTTATGTAATTGAAACGGCTCATTTACCCAATAATCTAAATCCAATTTAAACAAGACTAATTGGAAGAAACTGACACTCTCAAAGTCAGACAGACCCAATGGATTGTGAGCGATCAACGAACATTTAAACTAATTGACGTACTTGCGTTAGATACTAGAACATTCGCTAGAAATTGCTTAATATCAGCAACGACATAAAAGGGAATAACAATGTTCTGAATTCCAAAACGTACAAAGAAAAAATATTGCTGAGTATTAGAGTATTAGAATCGTCTCATTTGAGGACCCACGACGTTTTTGAACCCGATCCTTGGACGCTTTTTGGTCAAAGTGCCCTAGATCTTTTTCTAAGACTTCCAGTACCTCCACAGCTAAGCCATGTCATAATGTCCATTACATAGGTTATCACTTAAATTGATAGAGTAATAATAATCAGAACACCTAGATCAAATATTTGTGCACTGCAGATTGCACAAATGTTTATCCCGAGGTGGGAATCAAACCACAACAATACTAAGAGGTCGTCTTATAAGTATTTATAAGCAAAATGGCATCACAGCATGTTTCATTTAAGGATGTGCTCTGAAGACGTAACATTAAAATATAGGTTGTTTTACTAGCCCTTTTACAAAATAAATATTTGTCTCACAACGCCTTAGTCTTAATTTACGTCTTGTTTACGGTCTCAAACAAAACAAGGCCGAAATGCTGACGCTACCACATAAAGTTCAGTAATAAAACGAGGGTGTCTAGATTATAACTTTATTACTAAGAAGCTGCTACTCTCACAACTAATATTATAAATACTTTTCTTGAAGGCGACAAACGAGATTAATATATTATGTAAGTTTGAAATTACGTGCTAGAAATAGACTCCGTCCTTAGAACTAATCTTTGTTGGAAATTTGATATAAGACGCGTAAGGCTCAAACTTCAGTAAGTCCTAATTTCACCACACTCTGTTTGTTAGTTTAACATACCATTAAGTAACCGTCCGTCAATATACAGAAACAGTCCGTCAATATACATAAACAGTCTGTCATTACCTAAACATAACGAGATGTTAAAGCTAAGATGTTAAGCTTTTAGATTGACAAATTCTTTAAATGTTATTTAGCTATTGCATTGTTTATGACTGTATTAGTTTCATAATATCATTTCCTTTAGGCTTTCTTTCCTTTTTTAATATGTTAGCATATTTGAAACTCAAATATGCAAACATGGTAAAATCTAATGATGAATTAGATGTAAATATCATATAACATGCTTTCCTAAATATACCTACACAGTCATGTTCCACACGCTTTCAGGTCTATTAGTAAAATGTATAAACACTCATATTTAAGACCTAAACAATTTTATAAATCTATTTTGCCAATTACGCGCCAACACTGAAACTACGAAAAACTAAATTGTTACTAACTTTTATAACACTTTTAGGAATGCTTTGTGAATGGTGATACGTTATACGGGTATTAAAAAACTTTCCGTCGTGTTGAGGAAACATTGTTACTTTAGCTTTTTATGAAATATTCGAACTAGTACATAGTCGCTGCCCCATTTTACTTAATTTTTAACCTTACGGTTGGTTAACTGACTTCAAATAAAGAAAGGGTTTGCAAGTAATACAGTCAATAAATAAATAAATACAGTCAATTTTACCTCCCTTAATTAGTTACGGTCAGATGTACCTTATATCCACCGGGAATTTACTGTATTAACCAGATTATTTCTAAATAAATAATAATATTTAACAATATAGTAGGTATGTATGTTGTTGATCCGACTATCTTAGGTCTATGATTGTAGGAAGGATTTCACACAGAAATATTTAGCCCCGTGGTAAGCTTGAAGCTTGTGTAACGGGTTCTAGATTTCTGATTAATGAATAGTTATATTCGTCTTTATAAGGCGATTGTTCTCGGTGTTATTGTGTAGTAATTTTGGCCGCGGCGCCAGAATCCTTTGAAATACAATTAAGAAAACAAATCCAGCACAAAGTCTCACATTTGGGTCAAGTTAATGAAGAAGTGACCCAAAAGCGGAACGAAAGTTACTTAACTTGTTTTTCTCCATTGTCCTGCAAGTTGTATTTAATTGATTTATTAATATTTGATTAGGGCTACCAATTCCATCCTGTAATTTTATATCAAAATGTTACAGAACTTATGGTGTAGGCCTGCAATATGCCTCGACAAATTCAATTACAATGGCTTAGTTAGTTCTGTCAATATTTCAAGAAATATAACGCAATTCTCGCCAATTATTTAGCTGGCCAATAGAAATTCCTAACAGATCCGTTTCAGTTTCTATTCAAAGGCCAATAAAGCTGAAAATCCTGTGAAATTCTAAGTAAAAGTTGCTATTTCTCGAAGTGTCGTCGGGAATATGGGTTAACAAACCGTTTGAGCTTTGCTATTCAATTTATACGAGGGTCAGTACTTAGTGAGATTTATACAAAAGCCGTTTTTAGGTGCTTTGCCTTTTAAAAATGGCGTTTTGTGGGCTTAGTAGGTACAATGGCGCATTGGGAATGGGTCATTTTGTTGTGAGCTGTTGGTCGGAATGGATTGGGCTTTCAAGCAATTTGCTGTATTAAATACTGCATACATATTGTAGTAGATAATTCATTCATTTGTGGATTATTCATAGCTGGAGGCAAACATGCTTCATTAGTATCTGGTTAATTTGGCTCCAGAGTATTTGCTGACGACTAAATCTAACAAAAAAAAGTGCAGCGTTGGCTAGAGCACTCTCGAATTTATTTCCTGGGGTTGTGGGTTCAAACCACGGGTCGTGAAAAATATTTATGGGCGCTTTTTTTGATGTGTTCTTTAATGTGTTCTTTACGGTGAAGGCAAAACATCTTGAAAAGTTTTAAGGAGATGATTGTGATGATTCGATGATGATAGATGATTCATCAACCTGCACTTGGCCAGCGTGTTGAATTAAGGCCTCATCTCTCACGTCAAGAAAGAAATTCCTGTGTCCAAGCGTGTCCATTCAATAGAATGAAATTGTGGGTGATGTCGGTGGCAAACTTAAAATACCTATTTGATTTGGAATTACAAAATCTCAAGAGGTCGACTAATAAAAAAAATATCCAAGTCCATTTTCTGTAAACGTAGCGTTGATCGATGCATAACTGAAAAGCTAACTGTATACACCAGAAAACTAAACTCTATGTCGCTCATCATAAAACAGATAATCACTTACCCACGTCCGATGCAGGGGTTGTGAAACTTTTTCCACTTTATTTCCACCAATTAGATCAGACGGGAGAAATCCATTATCTTTGCTCATTTCTGAACTCTTTGAACTATGTCCGAACAATAAATAATGAAAGTTTTCACACAAAGGAATTGCGAGACTGAATTTTACTAAGTTGTTACAGGAACTCTAGTAAATTGGGAAAGACTAAGAATCTGTAGATGACTTCTTGAAACTTTTATGCCTCATAATTTGACTTGACTAGTGTTTATATACAAGAAGTATTTTTAATGTTTATGTAGGTATCCAAGTAAACCGACTTGAAAAAAAATTATATCAGTGGTGTATAGTACCTACATTTATTGCGAAAGGCTATATATATATAGGCTATATTATAAACTATACGTAGTTCGATAACTACATAAAACGCGAGCGAAGCTGTCTGTGATCGGTTTTATAATAATGTTTGAAGAGAACTAAGATCAATGATACCATTGAAACTCAAATGCAACAAACCTATAAGCTACCTAGAGTGTGCCAATAAAATAAACATATACTTATAGCTCACTCGATATATACGATACACATAACCTGTCTTCTGGCGCAGTCAGGAAAATGCAAATTATTACAAGAGTCAAACTGTTCAACAGGAAAACTTGCATAGTTACTTTTATGCCGAAATTTACGTAGCGTAGCCATAAAAACGTTTTTGTCACCTCCTTATCTCTTATATACGGTAAAATTCCTACACAGTTCCAAGTTAAACGGTAACCCTTAACCTAGTGATTATCCCCCAACTTGTTTGTCACTGATCATAAAAACCATACGGAAGAATATCAGTAAACTAAACTTTCTGTCGTAAAGAAAACCTTTAGATCCCTCTAACTATGAACTGGGATAACTAAGGGTGGTTTTACAATGTCCGTTATCCTCTTGTACAATTATAATTTTTTTATTTTATATAGGACTAGGTGAACTTTTTTCGCCCGCTTTCTATAGTTTTCTCACCTTATTAATCTTCCCTGGACTAACTAGCAATATTTCAAGACCAAAACCAGCGAAATCGACCCAGACGTTCTTGAGTTTTAGCGAGACTATCGAACAACCATTGATTTTTATAGGTATACAGGGTGTCCCAAAGTTATGGGCCATGGAGGGGAAGTACCTTAAATATCGTAGATAGTGAATTTTGCTCAAAGAAGACTTCATTTTATTTTTAAAAGTAAGTAATTCTGCATTCATAGATTTTCTAAAAATTACTTGCTTTGTCTGGGAATCGAACCGACTTACATGTGGAAAAAAAATAACTCTACTTTTATGATACCAATCGAAAGAATAGCTAAAAAATAATAACTTTGCTTATGTAACATAGTATTTTAAAAGAAAGGAACAACATAAAATAATTGAGTCAAGGTCAAATGATCGAGTTGCAAACAGAATTGTGCCATATCACATTGAGTGTTCACCATATAATGATTAGAAAATCAACAGGCAGCCGGGTCACAAGAAGATTGGCGAAGATGCTTAAGACAATAGGGATCACATTTTGAGCATTTAATTAATTAATTTACAAAAAAAAAATATTTCATGATTTTTATTTGATTAAAATAATTTATTTCACGTTGTTCCTTTCTTTTAAAATACTATGTTACTTAAGCAGAGTTATTATTTTTTAGTTATTCTTTCGATTGGTATCATAAAAGTAGAGTTTTTTTTTTTCCACACGGTTCGATTCCCAGACAAAGCAAGTAATTTTTAGAAAATCTATGAATGCAGAAATACTTACTTTTAAAAATAAAATGAAGTCTTCCTTGAGCAAAATTCACTATCTACGATATTTAAGGTACTTCCCCTCCATGGCCCATAACTTTGGGACACCCTGTATAACGAGAAGATGAGTTGCTTTCATAAATAAATATTAGATATATAATGCAACTTGCCCTTGTGTGAAAGACACCTAAGCATCTGTATAACCACTTTATGTACGCCGTTAGTTATATGGTTATAGCGGCTAATTTTACGATCTACGTCCATAGACAACTAGAGTAGTAAGGGTCTTATCTTAGTATTAGTGATGCCAACTGGTGGCACTGGCAGTAAAATGGCTATATAAAAAGTTGGCTATTTATTTACCGAAGCAAAGCGAAGGAAGCGAGTGCAGCGTCTCCGTTTTGGTTGGGCGAGATTATTTTAATACGGAAATTAAATACACAGGTAAGTTAAAATAAGTTTATAAATATGTTAGTCTTGATAACAATGTAGATGGTGACGATTTTGATGATGATGATGGAAGAATGTGAATAATAATTCTGATGATTATGATTTTTTTCATAGCAGACCTTTGCTTGACCCCAATATCACCTGATGGAAACTACTTCTTTGTGAGAAATAAAAACTGATTCTCCAGATAAGATAATTTCATTATACAACAAGGCTTAATAGTTATAACCATTTATTTACTTGAAACGTCTTTGAAAGTCAAATATTATTAAGTAAACAAAGTCGCAATCTTAGGAGGCTTATTAGCACTTTTAGGTTAGTCCAGCTGATTGGAAAAAGCTGGTGCAGTTTTGTATCACACCAGATTTCAGTTAAGCGACTAGTTCTATTTTAATATGCTCAGTAAAATCATTTAATGCACCATAAAGTTATAGAATAAGATTGGCATGTCTGTTTGTGTTACATATTACTTAATGCATGATAATAATAATTTCTTTAAAGTGGGTACTAATATATAAGATTCTTGTCTTTTTGGAACAATACAATAGAGTTTTTTTAAACTCATTTTTTTATTTCGGGATTAAATCACTCTTAAAGTTTTAACAGAACTCTACTCTATGAAAATTCTATGTTACCTTGCTATTTCTATTACCCTGTGCCTACAAATTTATGTTAGACTTAGTTCATAAGGGTCATATTTACCAACTAAACTTGTTATCGTATTTTGGGGTTAAGTGTAAGCGAAATGGGAAAATTCTCGAAGGCGTGAATAAAGAAAATAGTTTAGGGCATACGAAAGTCAATTTTGATAGTTTTATTTTGACCACGTTTCGTCTATCGTTAAACATATTTCACTTTTGTTTGTGAAATGAATGTAAAAAATTTACTGTGTTGTTGTTTGTTGTCCATACATATTTAAATAATTAATTTGGTAATATTTGTACGCTTGAAAGAGTAAATTATGTAAAAAATAAGCTTATTTATGATCCTCTCTTCAACATTGTCCACAAAGAATAAATAGTTTCAATGGAGAACGTCTTAATACATAGTTTATCAATGTTTTCTTTTAGTTTTTAGTTTTCATCGGCTTGATTTTTTGTAAACATAACGGAAATAATTAAACAATATAATAATTATACACATAATATTACTTATACAATAAAAATGTAGCATGTCATCGAGTATTCTCAGAATAATCCTTTTTTTATAAAAACCAACAGCATTTTGCTCTCTGGGAAATGGTTTTGGTACACAATAATGGCATGAAATGATATTTACTAATTAATCACTGTGTCTTTGAAGTCGTGTAACTAGATTACTCGTGGTCTTTTGACTAACAGCTGCCGGTAATGAGTCGTTATGGCTCATAATTATACGTGAATCAGAGCTGGAATATTATAAGGATTAAAAATTCAACACTAAATTAAATTACACTTGTTTGAGACTCGTCTAAGAAAATAGCCCCTTCGTAACCTTAACGCACTAAGTATAAAATAAGAAATTATTGAGTAACTTGTACAATATGTATTACTACCTTTGTTACTACTACCCGCGCCTGCTTTTTCCCATGTTTTTTTAACTTTTTAAACCTTCCTTGGGCTACTTCGACTAATTTATCGAAGAAGTTTATAATAAGCGACATTATACAATATATGTATCCAGATAACGTAAAACGCAAACGAAGCTATCGACAGGTCAGCTTGTCTCGGAAAAATGTATAAAACACATGCATTTTATGAACACGAAATAACTATTCCAAACACGAATTTTCAGAATAATCTTAGTAATTTCCAGAGACAAACCAATCAGTGTGCAGTCAGTCATAAACTCATTTAGCCGTGTATGTAAATAGTAAAATCACTAGGTAACATACAGGCAATATCGGTAACAAATTACGTTGTCTTCATGAATATTTCATGTCGGCCTGAAAATGAACGATATTTATCTGAAAATTAAACGTGACTTTAGTATGGGGAATAAATTATATGGAAAGGTAATATGTTTAAGATACCGTTTGGGTAAACGGAGATTAGTTTAAACATCTGAAACAAAAACACACTGCGCCCATAAAATTGAAAGAATTTAACCAGTTCCTCAAGGATACCATCATAAGGTCATGACTATGGGACCGTGTTTGACAGTAGCACACTTTCATATACTTATACATTAATAAAAAGAAAAGTGAGAAAAACAATTTTAGTTCGGCGATTTACCGGCAAAAACAGTTAAACTCATATACGTGACTAGTATATCCGGAAACTGGGTAATGAATGAAATCAACCCGGAAACCACCCGGTTGGGATAGCCTGAATACGTGCTAGCATTTACTTAGATTTCATTGTATTGTGCAAAAAATATTTTTTTATTACAATTTTTTGGTAAGATAATAATTATTATACCTTTTACTGAATCCAAACATTATCACACAAAGATAAAAATTAGTTTGTTAGATTGAGTCAAAGGCATAAATATAAATAAATAAAAAAAATAAATATTGCTGGACAATTTTACACAACGACATCTAGCCCCGTGGTAAGCTCAAAGCTTGTGTTACGGGTTCTAGATTTCTGATATACTTAATACATTATACATACATAGATAGATATTTTTTTATTATACACATATAACACCCAGACACCCGGAACAAATATTTGCAGATCATACAAATAGTTGTTCCGAGGCGGGAATCGAACCCGCAACCTCTTGCGTCGCAGGCGGACCTTCGCCCGCTGCGCACAGAGGTCGTCGTAAAGCCCATTTACCTTATATTTGACTTTCCGGACATGTTAAAATTTGTCTATAATTAGGTGTAGACATGTAGAATTGATTGGGATAAAAAAGTACACAGTTGATGTATATCTAGCAACAAACTATTTTCTCCATAATAGAAATGCCACCATTTGCGAATGAAACGCTACGTTTCACCCTACATCTCCATCCATCACCTCACTTCCTTGACGTGTAACGGAACGTAACCTTCAATCTGCAATCTGCCAATTGAATTTATTAACCAGAGACAACTTTTTTATCTGTTTTATTGTAATCTTGCATTGTGCTATGCCTACGCTGGGTCGTAACGGCTGACCCCATATTTCTTGTTTGTCACGATTTATGTACTAGGCTTTTATATATACATCTCTTGTTGATGTTGTGAGTAAAATATGTATGCCTTGTGATGTTAATTTAAGCTAGTTTTTGCCAGTAGACATTCAGAGTAGTGACCTAAAATGTATTCTATAACATAGTGATTCATTAATAATTTATATTTTATCCTAAGAAAAACTGAATGCAGAATAAATTGAATAAAAATAAATCGCCCCTTCGAAAAAAGTGCTTCTACTCAATTTATAGTTTAAAGACGTAACTAAACGTAGTTCAACTTGTTAGCTTCAGTCAGGAGTTGGGAGTGGATCGTGCTCAAGGACCTGTGTAGTCGAGTGATATTTCTGCATTTGCTGTATTCAAGTTTGCATAGCTGTTAGGAATGTTACAAAATTCGTTTCAATTTAGTTTACAAGAAAACATTTGTATGTATTGTACAAGCATGATTTATGTATTGTTACGTGTACAGTGTGGATCTCCGAATCAGATTTTGTGAACAATTTTATAATTAACCACGATTTAGTGGTTTTGAGGTATATACTTATTTATACTTTCTAGGTGTAATCAACTTAGATTAAAATATATTAGTCGATTTTGCAAATTCGTAATTACTGTGAGAGAATCACACTGTTAACTCGATAGAATTATTCTGTATATCTTTTGGTTTGGAGTGGAGTTTCTACGTGTTAAATTGATATCTGCACTGTAAACGAGCGAAATATCTAAAAACCGAAAACGGGAAAATCATATCTGCTACTCATCGTGGGCTATAAATTGTACTATCACGGTGCATTGACCGTTAAATGCGAATGTGATGCGGTTTTTGAACCGAACAGACGATTTTTGAAATAATATATTTGTTGCTGTTTTTAAAATACTTATTTAGTTATCTTACATTTACAAGACTACAAATAAACCTTGGTTCTCTAGTGGGAGTCTAACCCACGCCTTCACAAATGTTTCAATTACATTCATAAAGAGTGGGGCTTCTGTGTAGTGGGGTACCCCACTACACAGAAGTATCTACCTAAGTAAATATAGCTAAAAAGTTTAATCGTCTTAATTATTATCATTTTATGACACTGGTTAGGGCTAATAAATAAAAAAAAAATGTTTATTGCAATTACTTAATAAACTATACACATACAGGTTCTGGAGGGCTTGGTTTCCCTAAAAGTACCCATTATGTGCTACCAAAAATAAAAAAATAAATACCCGATTTTAGTGAAACTCGTATCGTTTCATAATTATTCGCATACAAAAGCAATTAAGACATACTTTCTTGCTATCTCAATAACTGTTGGCAAACTGTCGTTAGGTTTATTTTATAACATTAAACGGAGTCGTAAAGGACATAAATTAATCTGAAACTTTATTAATGGCAGGTATACGGTCTCCAAAAACGTGAACTGAATTATTTTGTTACGTCTTGACCAGCAGATTATAATAACTTGAATGGTACCTACACGATATGGAAGGATAATAAATAAATAAATATTTCACACAGCAAAACATATTAGCCCCAATATATAGCAATAGCCCCGTGGCACAGAACATATATTTTAATTACTACGCAACCCGTGGTAAGCTCGAAGCGTGTGTATTTTATATACTTATCTTCTGATACTGATATAAGCCTGATCTTAAAAAAATATATCTATAATCATTTATGGCTCAGTTTCAGAAGTTGTCTGTGAATGAAAAGAACCTTTAGACATGTATGAGAGTCGTCGGTTTCATTCATAATGAGTTCTTTTTTGATGATGAAGTCAAATTTTCGTAGTTCGGGACACTTTTGTTTCCGTATGCAAGCCTATTTGTTCGAACCGAAATTTCATTAAGTAAACGTTAACTATTGTTTAAACGTGTGGATCTGATAAGACCGATCCTTCTAGAAAAAATATGTGTTGGAATATTTTTGCTGCAGTTTTCCCCAAGAATTCAATATCCTATAACCGTAATATATACCGTAATAGGTTTACTTTTTGTATAATCCGCATTGTGTGAATTTATTTAATACGTATGTTGGCTAAGATATATTTAAGTGCGTACAGGGTATTGCACTTTTCGTGTTCTTTGCCAAATCCTTTGGCCTTGGAAGCTAGTGCCAAATCTAGAATGGAAGCCTGATTTTAAATAGATACCTAAACGGGAATTTTAGCCCATGCCTAGATGAAAGTGATCGAATATGAGCTAGTTCCTTTAGTAAGATTGCTTTTTTGCAGAACTAATGAATCGATTTTAATGTATTTAGCTACTTTCCTTGATAGTAATTAGATAAACATTATATGATTATCATATCATTTACCGAATAAAAACTTAGTTCTTAAGACAAAATCCAATATGCCACGGACAAAGCAATGTAGAAATCTGTTCTGTCCTAATTTAATTAAACTTTTAAACTTAGGGGATTATTAATTAATAATTAAATATTAGAGAAGACAAAGTTCATTATAACACGGACAAAGCAGTGTTTTCCGCTGAAATGGAATTAAATGTCGTAACAAGGTTTAGTTACATTTAGAGGTTCTAGTAATTTTCCTCCGATATTAACCATAACTCGTAAGCTAAGTCAAAATTCACCTGCGTCACAGATAGATTCTTTGAAAAAGTTATTTTACCTATACAACCACTTAATACTTATATATTGTTGTTGTTAAATATTTGATATACATAGTTGTATTTTCTAGGTGTTTCATCTGTATTATAATACGAGTAGTATATCTATCTTGTATGTAAACTAATTTTTAATTTAGTTACCTATTAGTAATAAGTACAAATTGTTACATACGGGATTAGCATGCATTAAGTCCCAGTAATAAAAAATACTATTGTTCCTATAATACACAGAAATATTTTTTATAAGCTTCGATCTTACCACGGGGATAGATGTTGCCATGTAAAATATACAGGAATATTTTCTAAAATGTGGTCACCACAATTCTGATAATAAAAACTAATTATTTTATCTATGCGATATATTAATACGATGGAAATATGTGGTCCATAGACTCGTAAATAAATTTATTGGAAACTCCGTGTTATCTCTGGTAATGAAAGCTCAGTATCCCTTGAGGATCGTTACTGCCCACTGATTATCGGAATATGTGTTTATAACTATTTTATACCTTAACCAGAATTATTATTATCACAATTTTGACACGTGTAATAATTCCCTAGCTGAAAAATAAATAGCATGTTTGGTGTTGGATTAAATATGGAGAGAAATATTTTTTTTTATCTTTTTTTGTACATTTTCATGATTTATGGAATAAGCAATGTTACAAAAATGTTATTTTGTTAAATTACTTATACTATTAAAATTATTTGATTAAAATAATCCCAATTTAGTGGGGTAAAAATAACAAATAATTGATTTATTACAAATAAGTAAATATTAGATTAAGTAAAGATAGGAAGGATTAATGACAGCGTGTGGCATTTTTAAAATGTTCTGCTTAAAGTGATATTGATTTAATACCTACCCATATCAGAATTTTAACAATTTTCCTTACAATTCTTCTAGATTTTCATAATTTCTGTGATGAGGCCGAAAATAATAAAGAATCTGGGCGATAAAGTTATAAATAAATTATTCGGAGGTGTTATTACTAACCCGCGAGGGAAATACATCCGACAATGAAATATATTTTCTTGGACAGCAAAAAAATGAAGAAATTTTTTTGTGTATGATTTTCTTGATGAATGTGATGAAGTAGTTTTACCGTGAAAATATGATTTGACGAAAAACACTATTACAAACTACACGGGCAAAGCCGCGAGCAGCTCAGCTATAAGTTTACATCCAAGTACATTAAGCGGACAGAAACCTAACTTAACAACAGAAGCACGTTCAGAACTGAAATATTTCACAAGCCGAGTTTGAAACATATTCTGCACATCTAAAACTTGCAGACGCAAATTCCTAGTCCATGCAACTTTGGAGAATATCTGAATACAAATGCGAATTGTCTATACTTTAGTGTATAGCCAATAAAATAGGATAAGTGAGAGTTCTCAGCATCATCATTTCAGTCCACTCAACGTGCGGTATCGCAGTGCGTATTAAATAAGAATAAATAAGTACCTAATAATATGAATAAATAAGCCTTATTTATTCATTGATTACACGATTAATTTCATAACCATATCATAGTCCTTTTCTGTCATATTTATTAAAGCAGATTTTGTAGAATTTTTAATGTTGTCTAATGCACAGAAGGAAGGACACATGGATATTTCCGCTTATAAAACCCCATACAAAATTGAATGTTCTATTCTGTTTTCTCTGGTTCTAAACCCTTCACGAACAATAGATTAATTATGACAATATGTTTTCTATTGTTTGTAACAAGACACTCACTAAAAACTAGAACTTTTCTAATTTTTTAAAGAATAAAAAGACTATCCAAACTGGCAACCCAGTCGATATTCAACTCTCCTCAATTTAATTAAACTTTAGAACTTAGACGCTTATTAATTAAATATTCGCGAAATAAGATTTAACTTGTAAGTAATTTTAAAAGCTAACAAATGTAGCCACAGAAATGTCAAGTGATTTCAGGACAAAGGACAAAATGCGGGGTCAGGCAGTATATAATGATATATAGAAGTGAAACTATGTATATGACTATTACAAAAAGCTTAGTGTTCTTCTATACCCTAGTCACAGGGTGACACAAAATATTTAATTTATTCCCGATATTTAAGGTTTAGAATAGATAACGTGTTTTGTTATTACACAGGACTTATACAAGGTGTAGAGCCACTCACAACATTAAACTCCGTAAACAATTATTTTGTTAATGTTGGCGAAAGTCTGGCTAATCAAATTCTTGCTAATCCTATAAACAACATTGAAATAACATCAAATACCCGAGTAAATTCTTTTGGGCTACTAGATATTCAACCTTCGGAAGTACAAACGCTAATAAACTCTCTTAAAATGAACTGTTCAGTTGGATGGGATGATATATCAGCAAAAATAATTAAACAAAACCAAGAATTTCTAATATTACCTATCACCTACATTTGTCAACTTAGTTTTATTACGTCAGTTTTCCCTACCTCTTTTAAAAAATCTATTATCCTTCCCATACATAAAGCAGGAGCTAAGAACATTACTAGCAATTATAGACCAATATCAATACTACCCTCTTTATCGAAAATACTAGAAAGAGCACTAAACAACAGATTAATTAAATATTTGGAAGAGTTTAATCTCATATCTAAAAATCAATTTGGCTTTCGAAAGGGACGATCAACGGCAGATGCTGTAGCGGAACTGAATGACTATGTAGTGGATTGTCTAGATAAAGGAGATAGATGTATGGGTGTATTTCTAGATCTAGCTAAAGCATTCGATACAGTCTCTATATCTTTGCTAATAAATAAGCTTGAAGGACTAGGAATTCGAGGCGATCAACTTCAATTATTTACCAGCTACCTATCTAATAGAACACAAAGAGTAAAAATTGGTGCATATACTAGTTCGGAACTACCGATAACTTACGGTATTCCACAGGGATCGATTATTGGACCGACTCTATTTCTGCTCTACATGAATCAAATCTGTGATATACCAATAGAAAATTGTAAAATTATTGCGTTTGCGGATGACACAGTTCTCCTTTTTCGACATAAAACTTGGCACGGCCTTTTAAGACAAGCGCAGGATGGTTTTGATTTGGTTTCTAAGCATCTCTACAAAAGCATACTTACCCTAAATGCCAGTAAAACGAAATGTGTTACCTTTTCCCACCGCAAACCGGGTCAGCCAAACAGTCTAGACTTTACACTTAAAGCACACACTAACCTTTGTCTAAATCTTACAAATAATAGCTGTAAGTGTCCAGACATTGAAAGAGTTGGAACTGTGAAATACCTCGGTGTTATTATAGACCAACATCTGACGTACGAGCACCATATTAAATCATTGACAGGTAGAGTCCGCAAACTAATTGCTGTTTTTAAGCAAATTAGATGTACAGCTTCAAAACAGCAACTAAAAACTACTTTTTATGCGCTCTGCCAATCTCTGACCTTATATTGTATTAGAACTTGGGGTGGGGCTGCTAAGTCGCATCTCCTACCATTAGAGAGAGCACAAAGAGCTGTGCTAAAGGTGGCTTTTTCTAAACCATACAGATATCCAACATCCGAATTATATAATGAAACCCAAATACTTTCAGTGAGAAAATCGTTCATCCTTCAACTCTTACTTAATCAGCACAAAAAATCACCTGACTTTGACGTCTCTAGCAAGAGAAGGAAAAACAAAATTTTTCAATCAAAAAATTTCAAAACGTCTTTTGCTCATCACCACTCACCTTTTCTAAGTCCTTACCTTTACAATAAACTAAATAAAAAAGTATCTCTACAAAAAAAATCTAAAGCCGAATGTAAACTCGCTATCACAACTTACTTAGATAAACTTGACTTCTCGCAGGTAGAGCACTTGTTGGAAATACAAACTTAATTCATGGGCTATATGTATATGTTTATTTATTTGTTTATTTATTTTTAAGTTTTGCATAGTATATTTCTATATTTTTTTAAGAACTTAAACTTTAATGTATAATTATTAATATAAGAGTAATTTAGTGTTAGTATTAGTGTGGTTATTTTTGTATCTAATGTAGTTAACTACAAAATCATCTTATGTTACTTACCACATCAAAGGCACACAAATGCGTTACTTTTAATAAGCAGAAGCTTGAGCCCTCGCGTCTAAATACAAGTTTTAAACTTAGTTAGAGCGAGGAGTCATTTTTTGTAAATTAAGGTTTAACTCAAGTACTTAGCCACTTGTAATTACATAATATTGAACAATTGTGAACCTACTATAAAAATGATTGTACTTTGTAAACCACTTTTTTGTGAATAAAATTTTATTATTATTAATATTATTATTAGTTTCATGATCTAATATACATAATTTAGAACTATTATAGTTTACAAATCATCTTATAATGTAATACGTGGAATTTTCGTAGCCGTCAGCTTCACTTCTATGTGTTATTAGTGTTTGCGTGTTATAAGTGTTGGATATTTTTTTTGGGAACAGAGCGATCCCGAGATTAAATGTAGCGTATAATTTTACGAGGTTCCATGGGAAATAACATTCTGTAAGATTAAGACGTAAGGCGCAATTTATTCGCATTTTTGTGTTGTATAAACTTCTAGAATGGTTTTTGTCTATTTACAGTCACTAGAAATATTTTATATTGTAGGGGTAATGTTTATTGCGATTGTTTATAACAGCTTGATATTTATTTATTCTGATGTTGTGCTATTAAATATGTAGAGTTTTTACATATAGGAAGATAATATTGAAAACTTATTAGTTCTTAGTAGTTATTAGTAATAATGTCACCTCAAAATATAGTTGGTTGTGCTTTATCTTCCTTTAATTATTATATATATTGACCGATTAAGCTGCTTTTGGTTGTAAAATAGTCGTAGTAGCCCAGGAAAGGTTTCTAAGGTGAGAAAATATGGAAATAAAGCGGTTGAGTCAGCTAGGTAATTTATAAATTAACGTGGTACATTCGGTTTCCACATAATGAACACACAACAAAGGAGAAAAGACCATGTTTATATAATTTTTGCATAGAAAACGAACAAAAGTCCCATCCCATAAGTATATACCATAAACTTGAAGAGTATAGATTCTCGCCCACACATAAAGTAAACTAAGAACTCATCGATAACTTCTAAATTAAAGAGTAACACCAAATGTAATTGAATTTCACAATTTTGCCTGAAGCAACGCAAAAACAAAGATAAATTCTACAACTTATGACTTGATAAAGTTCTAACCGTTTAGAAGTTTTCAAAGGCACGAAATTGGTAAAAGTTTGATTACAATCGGTTACCAAGTGAAAAGGCTTGCTGTATGGTTCTGTTATTGTACAATTGTCTTGAATATCTTCGAGGTAATTCTAAGACAAAGAGCGGTCAAGTGTTCTGCGTGCAATACAAGCCCCGCTGTTTTTACTTGAACGCCGCGGTCAGAATGCTTCCTGTGTAAGTCATCATCATTTCAGCCATCGGACGTCCACTGCTGGATATAGGCCCCCCTAAATGACTGACAGTTATTACGGTCGGATGCAGCATGCATCCACCGTGTAACGGCAGGTTTTACAAGAGTGTGTGAGTAATATCTATTAAAAGTAATATTAAAGAACGCCTATCGTACTGCTTGAACGCTAAACATACCTGTAGTTTAATTAAGGTTAAATCTAAATAAAACATTTAAAAAAAATTTAACGCGCTTAATACTCGAAAAATCTTAACCAATCACAAATCCTATTCGCAAAAAGCTTTTGTAAGTACAGAAAATCCTGAAACGCCTCCATACTGTTCATACAAAAACCCGCTTTTCAGCTCTTCCTAGAATCTTCTAGGTGACATGGTTCGGGCGTACCACTCCTAAAGATTAACCGCACGGTTTGTAGAAATTAAATTGACTTGACTACAATGACTTAATACTATTATCGGATCGTAAGTAGATCGTGTCGTGATTTATAAAGACACAAACGAGAGCTTTGCTCATTTTGAAGGATCCTAAAAAGGGCCTATGGAGGAAAACTTCATACCTTGACACAGATACAGGCTTTTTATGAAATTCTTGAAAGACAAAAGTGCATAATTCTACTACATGAACAAGCTTTAGTTTTTTTGGCCGTAGTATCTTTTAATATCTTGTAGTCTGAAAAATAACAATAAATAACACAAAAAACAGGTTTTGCTTGGAAAGGAGATCAAAAATGTTTTCGGTATTTCCAAAGTTGGTTAGCATTTATTTTTGGAAGGCGCCCAATGGTGTTCTTTACGGCTGTTGCGGTTGCTTTGCGGCTTCAGTGGCTTCCAACATGTGTCCAGAACACTGTTCGGATAAGGTTGCCATGTTTTTGCTTTGTCAGTCATGAGAAATGCCGGCTTACCTATGTATCACCGCATATTTTTTCGTGGAAGTCGTCACAGAGACTCGTTACGTTCGTGAAATTTCGGTGATTTGTACGAACTGCAGATTTCTTCCGGAATATACTAGTTATTTATATAATATGAAATGAATTAAATAAATATGAATTAAATAATTAATAACACTGTGGTGTTTACACTCCTTAGTTAATACGTGAGTTATTACCATTTTTATAAAATGAATGAAATATGTATTAAATTTATCAGATATCTAGTATCTATCCGTAACACATGTTTCGAGCCTAACACGGGACAAGCCCTGCGTGAATTGTCCTGTAATATATATATATGTATATATTGTCTATAATATACATAACATTTTCTTAAACAAGTATCATAAGAAATATTATAACCTTTATCTCTCACTATTATATATGTATTACTTTACTACTACTTTGATACTTTAAATTTCAAACTCGAAATAATTGTTGTGAATTAAAAATAACGGTTGCAATGAAAACGGCTTGCGTTAACGACTATTAACGTTATTGAATGTACAAAATCTGTTGGGTACGTTTTTCCAACAACTCGCCGCTTTTGTGTCTGTCTGATTCGATTTCCGACTTCATTACACTTCCCCGGACCGCACGGTACAACAATTGTTTTGCAATTACGGCTGCCTACTTGTTTCCGGCTTCATAGAAACAACAATGCTTAAAAAATATAATATATTGAAGGTAACAATTAGTTAACTATAATAAAATATTTAATACGTTCCCTGTGCAGCCAAAATTAAGGAGTCGTCCCCTACGTGCAAATGCTTTTTTTGGATATTATATTAGGGTATAAATGACCCATGTCTGTCATGCACGTACGATCAGAACTTCGAAATGCCCCGCCGATGGGTCATGTACAGTGAACGTGTTAAAAATCCTACCGTATTGTAACTTCTAGGTGCCAATGATAACTTAACTTTCTTATTATTGCTCCGGCTTGATAACTCCGGCTTTCTTTATTTCGTCATCATTGACAGTTGAGGTGTTGTCAACTCTCATTCATCCAACAAATTGCATTTACAATTGCATTACTGTTGTTCGTATTACCGGTAATTCACGTAAATGTGGCACGAGAATTATCCGTAACTTCCCGGTATTTCTCGCGGCCTTTAGGTTAAATGGAGCCTTTTCGGTTCCTTGGGCTTTTTCACGGAGAATGAATTCTTTGAATGTAGGTGTTTTATGTCTATGGTATGTGTTTATGTCATTTGGGGTGCTTTATTTTGTGTCATTTTCAAATAATAGGATTCTTTACTAAGAGCAACTGTTGGGGATTTAGTATTCGCGTTTTTAATTGCATCCTTCTTTCTACTTTAGCATTTTAATCTGAGATTGTTGTAAAATGATTGTCACTTCTTAAAGTACCTACTCATAAAGATTTATTTTACCTTAGTTGTACAAACCTATAACCTATAATACCTATAATAGTAATTTTCTTACAGCAAAGAAAAAAGAGAAAATTAAGAAAAACATGTGTATTAATTAGGTAATATGATATTTGTGTCGTGACGGCCAAATAATTTTTGTTTACTACATCTTTTACGTAGGTGTTTCCAGTCTAAGATAGACCTATTATATAAATACTTGAAAACGGTAGCAGCTTTGTTCTGTGCACTCTATCAACCAGCATACTGCGATCACCATCCCGCCTGGTGCACGATGATAATACTAAATCTCCCTAGACTTTTAGAGGGTTCTAGACCTACCTAACCCTTTAGGTTTCTATTACCGACCCGTGACCAGTTGTGATACGTAATATGGTTGTTATGAAGATGACAAAAGAGCTCACAATACTTCTACTAACGAGCTTACATTACCGTCATCCGTTCAAAAGTCTCCGCCATTTTGTATTGTGTGCGTACATAAATCTATGAAAGAACACAATGGAACGATACCGGCCTATTCAAGTTCACTCGTTCACTCTCAAGCTCGTCATAAATGATTGTCTATGGATTTCATTCTCGTTACCTGTTTGAAAAGAGGTTTATTTACATAAGAATATCGAAAATGCTCGGAAAATGTCCGGGTCCCATGGGAGTTGACCTGCGTAGATTTGTTATTGTTCGGTGAATTTTATTTTTTCACGGAAAACTGAATATATGAAGAATTTCGATATTATCATTTATTATTATTATTTATTTATTTATTATTATCATTGAGCTTACCACGGGGCTAGATGTCGTTGTGTAAAAATTGTCCTGCAATATTTATTTATTTATTTATTTATTTATTTATTATTAACTCGTTTTTAAAATTCTGTAGTTAAAAACTAATTTATAAAGTCAAGTACCTATGAGTTTCAACAAACATTAAATAAATATAGGTAATCAAAAATACCGTAATTTATTTTCCGAACTTCCTCAAAACTTTTTTAAAATGATAATAGAGCAATCAGAGTAGGGAAATTAGAGTTTTGAGAAAAAGTTGGGTTGTCGGACCTTAACTCCAACAGCCATGAAATTAAATCTACAAATCCACCTGCGAGGCACTGAGTGAGAGAAAAGGTCCACGGACCCTAGTGATTGTCTATACAGGGTGAGATAGGTTTGGTTCATCTAAAGGTTGGTAATATCTTCTTAATACGCCATCCTATTGGTGTTATTAGTATTTGCTTGTTATATTTATGAATTATCTTGCATTTGCAGATTAAAGAACGAAATAGTAAAAACTACCAATACATATAAGTACATCTTAAATTAAGACATAATAATTAAGTCAAAAAAAAATCATAACATTCCCACTTAATCTTTAATATCCGGAAAAGGTAAACGTCATTGTTGTTTGATTAAGAGACAACCTTTATAATTAATTAATAATTTTATAAAAAGTAAATCCGTTTTTTTGGCCGTAAGTTCTGTTATAAAAAACTAAGTTATACTACTAAGTTATACTATAGAATATATAATTATATAACTATATTGTAAATATTTTAAGGGCTGTGGATTTTGTGGAATAAATAAATAAATAATCATTAATATACGGAAAAGGTTAAAATCAGTTTCTATCCTATTTAGTAAACGTTTTAAAACGGTGCGAAAAAACGTGTCGAAAATAATTGAAAGATCTTCGTTCTCATATATTGTGTAACTTTCCGAGAGCGCACCAATAAACTAAAAGAAGACATGAATCGATTTAGTCCACATTCGTCCGGGACGTTTTCCAAACCTCAGTTCAGGTAATTGTTTAAAATATGAACGTCACCCTAGATCCTACCCCTATCCTTAAAAACCACTTTACTTTATCCGCAAAAATGTGAGGGTGAATCTTTCTAAATGTCCCAAATGGGCCGAATTTGTCATGAAGTTAGACGTAACTTATTGTGCCCATTGCCGCGGCTCAAAGTACTACAGCTATCAAAGATTAACGAAGATTTATTTTGCAATTCGTCTTATTTTTGCAATTTTTTGGGGATATTTTCAGTTGAACTGAACGGTTTAATAAATCGTTGAAAGCGTAGAGATTTGGCGACGAATTGTACTGGCTTAAGAATAGTACCGTGTAATATCTTCCGGTGGGTCTCGTTAATATTATTTGTGCCCATGACACCCGCTCGTATACCCACCGAGCTTCGGCATGGGAAGTGTTAAATCGGCTAAGGGATTAACACACCATAAAGACAAATGTCGTTTCCTGACACATTATACATAGGTTATTTAATTTAATAATTTTCAACTTAGGTATAGTTTGGCTCAAAACATCGTTAAGAGTCGCATTTACACGCACAGGTCTGTGTCTACACGATTTTATATTCTAAATAATTGTATTTTTAGCTAATTACTTCATAAAAAGTGTTTGTATGCATTAAATAAGGCCCAGTGCATAAATAACTGTTAAATTAAGTGTAAATAATAACCAATAATAACATAAATCAGTGTTACAAAGTTTGATCTGTCATCGTTGCAAAGTACGTTTATTTTTAAAAAGTGTTGTGTTATCTACGCGGTTTACGCAAAAAGGATTGTGGATTACCTGGATTACCTGGATTACCTTTTATCTAAAGTCTCCACACACGAAAAATTCTTACCAAGAAGAGAAAATTCCAACGGTTGGATATCTACCTGCCTATTGAAAAAACGTGTGGAATCGACGATTCAGGCAAAAATACTCAGAATACGCTGGCACATATCCCTCTGCAACTACTATTTAACCCGGGGAGTATCTTTGTTCTGTTATATTTCTTAAATTGTAGTACTACCACACTAACATTGCACTACACCACATTATTACACAGCTCATCCTGTGAGTTACGTCCATCCACACACGGCACCGTTTATTTCTCTCTTGACTTGACAAAAAGTGGAAGTCCAGTTGAAGATTCAAACACTTGCCCACATACAATACAACACTTGCCTTCAATCCACTCATCCATCAATAATAATTTGTTTAGGTAGGTATAACCAACCATGTACAACACTAATATCTAGGTATATTAATATAATAAATAATTTACCCAAGTCCCCCTAACTAAGCATTATAATTGTTGTTGTAATATCCTAATATTTAATTATTATATAAATTTCAACTTATCTTAGTATTATAAATAATAAGATCTTAGTAATATCTTCTCCTTAAACCTCTCCATACCGTTCTACCTTTCATAATCTTAGTTTTAATAGTAGATTTCCCCATCACCGGTCACATCAGGTCTCTGCCTGCCATACCTCAACTCAGAGGGTGACCACGGAGGAATCCTACTCTGTTACTTTTTTCCAATTTCAATTTTGTTCTCTCTTACCCTTTACTTACCTTTATTTTATACCTTTGTCTTAAACTAACTTCATATTACTAATTTCAGAAAATCCTAAGATGACCATGACACGGAAGGCATGCCAAGCAAGCCTTGAGGCAAGGTTAAAGCAAGTTGTCTCTCAACTGAAGGATGTGGAAGAAGACCGGGATAGGTTACTCCAAGAGAGGGAAGAATGTGAGGCTGAGTTCCTATGCAATCTGGGAAAAATTAAGACCCTCAAGAAGGAACTAGCCGAAGTACACTCCCATTATGAAGATTCTTTGCTAGAAATCAACCGTTTAAATTCCTGCCTTCATTCCGTTGACAACTGCCATGAAGCCTACGATCTGGTTCTTCAAAAAAACAAGGACTTGCAGCAAGAGCTATCTGAATGTAGAATTAAATTAGATGAAGCAGAGTCGAAGTCATTGTATACACCAATGTGTCTTGATAGCTTGGATCTACACTCAGAGCTACAATGCTCACTTAATCCTCCTATAATAGATCTGACATCTCCTCAATGCTCAAGTCAAACACCTGTCATGAATGGGAGCAACAAAATTAAAAAGTATGTTAAGTTGAGAAATTATATTAAGAAAACAGAAAAAAAGATTAGGAATCAGAAGAAAATTATTATCAATACCAGACAAAGTAATGCAAAATGCAAATGTAACATGCAAGATGAATTGAATTCCTGCTACAGTCTGTTAGGTCGGAATACAAAAGAACTAGACCATATGTCAGAAAAAATTGTATGTTTAGAAAGGGAATTAATTGACATTTCTTGCAAATACAAGCAAGCACAAAAAGATACTGAAGATCAAACTCAACAATTAGAAAAATATGTAGACCTAGTGCATAATGCCACAATGTATGTGCAAGTTCGTACAAATAGTACACAGACTGAGACAGAAAAGGCCCCAGTGCCACCCCCACCATCTTCAGAGTTGACCGAGGTCACTTTGGCCCAAGGACCACAGTCTCCGGTTAGGCAGAACCCCTGCCGAAAGACCAAGAAGACTGTCATTTACTCTGACAGGATTGGCAGTGGCATGGGTCCCATCCTAAATGACCTTCTGTCACAGAATGTAATCAATTATAATTACACAGATGCACACATAAGTACAATTATTAACTGTATTAATAATGATAAGTCTTTAGATAATCTGACAACCTTAGTTGTACAATTAAGTGATGTAAATATTAAACGGTCAGAAGTAATTAAACTCATTGAGCTCTTGTTGGACAAGGTAAAAAATAACCTTAATAAGTTAATAATATGTGCTTTTCCATACTCAAAGTCGTTGAGTATTGAAAAAAATAGAAGAATTAGTAACATAAATTTACTTATATATAATTTGACATGCCGTCATAGTGACGTTTTGTTTTTAGACACTAATATTTTTATTAGTAATAGTATTTTGATAAGAGATACTTTGTATCTTAGTAAACGAAATAAAATGATTCTTGCTAAGTTATTAGCATATAATATTTGTGATTCTGTTATAAATTATATAACAAGGACATCTGACCAGCCTGTACAATTAGCTAGTTATTCTGCTAATCAGGGTGTAGATAAAATAATGTCAGTAGATCATAGTTTAAACTGACTTTGCAGACAATAGAGGAAGTCTCTAGCCAGAATTTTTTAGATATGATTCAGTTAGCCCCCACCCATTTGAATAAATCAAAATGTATAAAGTTAGTTCACCAAAACATGCAAGGGATTAATAGTAAATTATTAGAGCTTGAATTATTCATTGATTCTTTCAATATAGACATTCTTTGCCTTACAGAGCATTGGCTTAGAACCCATGAACTAAACATGTTAAATATCAGCAACCACCGGATTTGTAGTGCCTATTGCAGGTCTAAGGCCATCCGAGGTGGTTCATTAATATTGATGAGAAATAATCTTAAGTTCAAAGAACGTAAAGACATCACTAGTTTGTCTGTTGAATGTAATATTGAATTGGCTTGTATTGAGGTTGAGCAATGTATTCTAATCTGTATTTACAGTCCGCCTTCTGCATCTTTTGATATATTTGAAAAAGTAGTAGAACAAATTTTAAATAAAACTATTAATAATAAAAAGAAAGTCATTGTCTGTGGTGACTTTAATATAGACTTATTAGAAGTTAATTCAAGAAGTACAGGTTTATTAACCTTATTTAATTCATATAATTTGAAACCATTGTTTAATGAACCTACCAGAATAACAGAAACATCTTCAACATGTCTTGATAATATATTTATAGATCCTAAAATACAGATTATACACAGAAGTATTATTAGTAATATACCATCAGATCATCTGGGTCAACAAATTAATATAAAAATAGAAATAAAGAAGCTGAATGTTATGAGAAAAATAAATTATGTACCTGTAACCATCAATAGAATAGAAAAATTTAAGTTTAATTGGGTAACAGATTCTTCATACTCACTCTCATGTGTAAACCCAAATGATTCATATTGCCAATTCTTTAATTCTTTTAATAACTTGTTTAACTCAATATTCACTAGGAAGTCAAAGATGGTCTCAAACAAGTGTGCGTTCAGTGATTGGGCAACAGTTGGTATACACAAAAGTAGGCAACAGTTATACGAGTTATATAGTGAAAAACAGTACAATTTTAGTGATATATTCAAAGAAAAATTGAAAAATTATTCTAAACTGTTCAGAAAAGTTTGTTGTATTGCAAAATCAAATTATATTAGTGATAAAATAATAAATAGTGAGAATAAAATAAAAACAACCTGGAAAATAATCAACAACGAGACGGGAAAAGCCACAGATAATCATTGTAGTTCATTTAAATTAAATATAAATAATAATATAGTAAAGGAAGATGTTGACGTAGCGGAGGCTTTTAATGCCTTCTTTACTGATATTCCAACTACTACAACAAAAGCTTTGAATTCGTCCCAGTTATACGCCGAATCATTACTTAAAGAATGCGTACCAATATGTGAAAAAGAATTTAAATTTCGATATGTAGATGCCTCAGACATCAAAAAAGCTTTTAAATTAATTAATGTAAAAAAAACAAAGGACTTATGGGGTGTATCAGTAAACATTCTCAAGTCACTTATAGATACATTAGCATCAGATTTAGCTTTGATTTTTAACAACTGCATTGATTGTGGTATGTTTCCAGATTTGATGAAGCATAGTAAAGTAATACCATTATTCAAAACTGGTTCTACTTTAGATCCGACAAACTTTAGACCAATATCAATATTGCCTACTTTCAGCAAAATTTATGAAAAGCTTATTTTAATTCAATTACTGCAACATTTCAACAATAATAAGCTTTTACACGATAAACAATTTGGTTTCACTAGAGGCAAATCTACTACCGACGCTGGCATCGAATTACTTACGCATATTTACGATGCATGGGAAGATTCGCAGGATGCTCTTGGAATTTTCTGTGATTTGTCCAAGGCATTTGACTGCGTACATCACGGAACATTAGTAAGCAAATTATGTCATTATGGGATAAGAGGTGTATCTTTGGACCTTATCACCTCATACTTAAGTAACAGAATTCAGAGAGTTGAGGTAAATGGTAAAAGGTCTCAGGGGTCTTTGATAACAATGGGTGTACCGCAGGGATCCATACTTGGTCCTTTTCTATTCTTGATCTACATTAACGATTTGCCCCATCTGGTTAAGAAAAATCACGACATAGTATTATTTGCTGACGATACTTCTTTAGTGTTTAAGTTAAATAGACGTAATAATGATTTTGACAATGTAAATAATGCTATAAATAAAGTCGTGGATTGGTTCAGCGCAAACAACCTATTGCTGAACGAAAAGAAAACAAAATGCATTAGATTTACCTTACCTAATGTAAAGAACGGGGTACCAGTAAATGTTAATATCAAGGGAGAGTCATTGAAGCCTATTGAAAGTACAGTATTTTTGGGCCTAACCTTAGACAGCAAGCTTCAATGGGGTCCACACATAGACGCATTATCTAAAAGACTAAGCTCTGCGGCATATGCTGTCAAAAAAATTCGTTTTTTGACTAATCACGAAACATCTAGATTGGTGTATTTCAGCTATTTTCACAGTATAATGTCTTACGGTATACTGCTGTGGGGATGTGCTGCTGACGCGCTTATCAATAGTATATTTGTCTTGCAAAAAAGGGCTGTACGTGCTATGTATAATATGGGTCCAAGGGAATCTTTGCGAGAAAAATTTAAAGAAATAAATATAATGACAGTAGCTTCCCAGTACATTTTCGAATGCTTAGTTTACATTCACAAGAATTTAAGTAACTTTCCTAAGAAAAGTGATTATCACAATGTAAATACTAGAAATAAAGATAAACTTGCATTGCCCCGTATTCGACTACGTAAAGTTAAAGTTTCTTTTAAGGGATGTTGTGTTCGCTTTTATAATAAAGTGCCCAAAGAATTTCACCAACTGTCAATGAATAAATTCAAGAAAATTGTAAAGGGTAATCTTTGTAAGAAGGGTTATTATAAAATTTCAGATTATTTAAATGATAATAATGCATGGGAACTTTCATTATTAAATTCAGGGGAAGAAAAAAAAAAAAAAAAAAAGGGGGGGTGATTGATAGTGATGACATGTCCAAGTTAATCTTTGTGATTTTACGGACAAAATCTGAATCAATCAATCAAGAATCAATCAAAATTTAATAAGCTAGATAATAAGAAAAGCAAAATAGTAATTTTCTTAAGCACTAAGTAAAAAGTTCGCTGAGTGTAAAAGTTTTAATGACGTTCATACACAGTTAGTTCAACTAACTCGTCAACTAAACTTAACTCACTTGGTATATCACTTGGTAAACTAGTTAACTTGCCAAAAAGGAGTAAGCAAAGGAGTAAACCAAGTTACTAGAACAAAACTATTAGGGTAGATATTAGGGCACAAAATATTTTTACTAAGTTCAGTTACAACATTGTTTGGGCTTTCGTGAGTGCTTGAATAAGTGGGTAATTCATCTTTTGTTGAAATTGCAGAATAACTTTAAAAATTCAAGAAATCCTGTTGGTTTTACGGGGAGTCAGATACTCACGGCCAGAAAAGTAAATTGTCAATGTCTTTAGCATACGAACCACTATTATGTTTTCACTCCTGGTACAAATGGATTGGCGAGAGATATTAAACCTTCTCACGATGTTTGCCTTCACCGTTAAACCTAACGTATTATTTCATTTACAAATCTTGAGAAACTAAATATTCTTTAATATTAATCATTCTGACCATACGATCGTGGTATTTATAATTTTGTGCTTTATTATCTTTGATCCCTTAGTTTATTTCATTTACGTATATTTTTCTATTTATCTATGCATTTTAGTCCCATTTTTATGAAACTTCTGAAACATTTTACAATCTTTAAGTGCGTATATAACTACATATATTGTTTCTATAACAAACATTGCGCTTAACTTCTAACAAATTTTTAACAATATTCTCCTCTTTTTCAGTTTTCAAACTTTGGGAACAAACACTACTTCTACTATTTTACCATTTTTTGTATGGAACCTTAAAACGATAAGATAACATTTATTCAAAATTCATATGACCCGTGTGTAACAAAGTCATTTGAATATTTCGAGACCGTAGGATATAAGGCAACAGAATTCTCCGTTGTTAAGTAAATTTTTAATGTCAACTGAAAATGCCGGCAAGCAACTAAACTTTAGTTAGTGACTTTGTAAATGCTTTTGTTAACTTTACGGGACTGTTGGTAATTTTGTTTTGAAGCCACAAAGGAATTTTAAAGCTCTAGCCACATTTAAGACGCAATTCAATGTGATTGTTTGACGTAGTTTTTTGATTTCCTAAACGCCCAATAATTTTCCCAATAACGTATTATACCAACATTCGGTAGTTTTTGCATTACACACTGGCTCACAAACTTTTTTATTTATTTTATAAGATACCTCGTAGTACATTTTGTTTGAATATTATTTTAAGTTATAATTATGCTCAAATTTGGTGTTACGGTTTATCTGATATAGGAAAGTACTTACTTAATTATTTATTTGGTTTTCTAAAATCGAACTAGCTATGCTAGGTATGTATATTAAATCACATAAATTGATATTAAAACCATAGAAACACGCGCAACATGTAACGTATTTGACTCTCTTCGGTAGTCAAACCCAGTGCATCTTGCGCTACAACCAGACCCTTCCATTGCACCACGGAGCCAGGAAAATGATGATGAAACCAATAATCACGGATCAGGTGGCCAGGATCCACAACAATCGCATCAAAGAAATCGTATCAATACCATTCTAAGTAAAAGTTGCGTTAAAGTTTATTTTGCTCACGTCCAGAGGAGAATGGGCTACATATGAGCAGGCGTTTGCAATGCGGTCACGAAGACCTCTGAGATACAGGTGGAAATATCCTTTTAGTTGGCAACTCACGGGGTCGTATTTGGTTCAAGCTAAAAAATAGCCCTGAATGACTACTGCAGAGCACAATGACATGCTGAGCTAAATTCTATTTCGCCACAGGGATCATCTTTTATGTTTTCTGTGGCACAGCGGTCGAAGTGCCTACGATACAGGATGCCAGTTCAATTCCTGCATCGGAACAATAATTTGTTCCGTGTGTTCTAGGTATTTTGTATATAATTTATTAAATTCTATTAAGTTTTTAAGATAACACGTAACGTAAACCAAGCTTCGAGCTTACCACACGACTAAATGTTGCTGTGTAAATGTCCAACAATATTTATGTCTTTAGTTTTTATTTACATAGTATCCGACACTTTCGGCTACGCATATAATACGTTCCCAACTCTAGCTATGATAATAAACGTAAAAGAAGCGAGACTTTTCCCGTGATTTCCGTGTTGTACGTATTTTCGCACTTGACAAAGCACTGTCACATTCCATACACGTAATACCTCCCCGTTTATATTGACATTTCATATCCCTGCCTGGTGTGTATCCACCGGTAAATTCAATTTTATGGGCGCCAATTGTATTTACCAAGGCTTTGAGTTTTCATTGAATTATCTATTTTGAGCACCGTTTTTATAAGACTAACTGTATGGTTTTCATCTACATCTTACTTGATTAAACTAACTATATGACAGATATAAATATAGCCGTGTGTGATGTCTTAAGAATAGTTTTAACCTCTTCCTGTGGTTTTCGTCAAAAGTGTGGTGTGTGTATCTAATATACACCATATTTTGTAGATTTTTATGTTTTCTGATTTCTTACAAGCAATTATTTAATTATTTCATCAGCAAATATTTAAATCTTTGCTGATAAATCTTAACCTGTGCACTCCTATTTTCGTTACCACTGCTGAGACACGAGAACTTCTCTCTTAACAGATATTTTATCTCAAGCTTGTTAGGTGTTTTCTTTTAAATATAAAATTTGTTATAATTAATAGACGTTGCTTATTATCGTTTGCAGTAAATTACTTTTACACAAACAGGAAAATTATAATCTTAACAAGCATTTTCCATTATAAATAGTAGCTATTAGGCTGTGGTAGCCATTGTGTCAACAGAGCGGGAAAAATAATGGGGTGTCATTAATTTTTGACGATCGCTAATAGGGTCCGTACAGGCCTTAACCCAGTGAACAGCATGTTTCAAGGGTTACTGAGAAAGTGCACGGAAAAGATAGCTCAGTTCATATTTTGGTCCGATTCTTATTTAAATTTCAGAACTTGCAAAGGGAAACATACATCTGGATCACCTGCTACATCAAAAACTACATTTGACGCGTTTTATAATATAGGAATCACTATTTATCTTTAATAGGATAAGAATAATTTGAATTATTAACTTTTATAAGTACCTTCGAATTATGAAAAGTAAGTTTTATACCTACGGAGGCATGACTGAACGTTGCGAAGTATTCTATTTTCAAATTAATTCGAACTATAAATAATTATAAAATAATAAATAAGAGCTTGCTTCAAAATATACTTATCCAAAATTAGGGCCAAATCTCTAACTATAGGACCTAATTATCTTTAGTCAAGAGATAAGTCTCTGTGTCCCTGTAGTAAGAAAGTAAATAAGGGTGCTTAGGCATAAGCGTAATAATCGATATCTTAAGATATAGATTTAAGTCACAGATAAAAAATATTGTCTACCTACTATATCATAATCACCTGCCCCTGTATACTGTATATTATTTTAAAACTTTAACTAAAATATTAAATTGAAACTGAGCTAGCTCGATCACAGACATTATCGAATAGGTGGTAAATTGAGGGTTGGAATAGAGCCCGGATTAAGTTGAACCTTCCGAGGTCTGATTCTAAAACGACGTTGATGGATGAAGCTGGTTTTTGCAGGAAACCGGCTTGCGTGAGTTTTCGATTATAAGCCGTGTTGTTTATTTTGAAGCTTCGTTAATTTATAGAACTAGCGACGCGGCCTCGCTTCGTCTCTTACCTAATTAAACATTGCATTGAATAAGCACCCCTATCTATGGTCCCATTGCTGACACCCTCTCCAAAAATCACCACTCTGGCCAAGTGCGAGTTCGTGAATGGCACATGTCCTTTAAACTTTCCAAAGTTCTCAGAACATGCCTGTTTCCTCACAGTGTTTTCCCCTAAACTGACATGTTTAGAGTACATATTTTTTTCAAAATAAATAATGCAGATATAGTATACAGAATGGTTTGAACCTACAACCTTTGGAAGGCGAGTGTGCTCACGTAGCCAACAAGGCACCCAAATAAGAATAGTACGGTACCTTCCATTATCCTGGGTTCCGTTAAAGAGACTATTATGTAAAGTGCAGTCGTTTTGTAAGCTCGGTGTACTGCACTTAATTACGAGCAAATAACATGGGACTTTTACTTCCCTGCTACAAATTAAATTTAGATAAAGAATGAACAAGTCAGCTCCTTTTTCTCTTAATTTACTGCTGTTAGATACGACATGAGACAGCAGGACGCATTAACGTGAATAATAGCTTTATTATCTGAACTCGCTAGAAGCATGTTGATTAGCTCTGTTTTACACTGAACCGTTCTGTTGAGGGTTTTATGGCCCTTCTACAAGCTAAATGGCCTAATAGTATTCTATATTTTTTATGTTTTAATTTTTCTACTGCTCTGTTTTTATTTCGAGGAATAACATTTAATTATTTGAAATAATTCACTAATTAATTAACTACACTGACGCTGACCAAGTGCAAGAAGAACACTCTTCAAAGTTCTCAGAAGATGCCTGTCTCGATGTTTGCCTTATTATCTTTAAAGCGCGTGTTCAAAGCGCAAATAAGCCTTTTCAAGAAGAAATTTTTAGAGGTACGCGGTAAGGTTTGATTCAAAATAATAATTGAAAAATATAGATATCTATGTATTTTTTCTATGTAAATACTACAGGCTATTTTATGTTCTGGCAAAGTCTCAAGTACAAATACCAATAACACAGATAGGTATATAATATTTTCTACGAAACCAATACATAAACATAAATAATTATAATGTACAACGCCATCTATTCCAGAAGCACAGAACTACTTCAAACATGAAACGAAGCAAACCTTCCATAAGGACAACCACTGGAAAATTATTTCCAACCCCGTGAATTGTAAATGTAGTTCAGAGATAATTCCGTAGATGTCGCTTACCAAAACAAAACTTATTCTCTAATTTTAATGAGAATTATTTAATTAAAAAATAAACTACATGAGAATAAATAATTCACCATGATATTTTAATGCTTTGATGGGTCCGTTATATGCACGAGTTCGCACTAAAAAATACCTACTTTTTGCTACTACTAATAACATAGTTTCAATGTTCCTCAAAATATGTACCTACTAGAACACGGGCAGCAGGTGTGATGAACCAACCAACATATCCAACATAATAGATTATCAACCTTTTTTGATCCCCAATAAATCATTATCAGACTTATTTAAAATGTTCTATCTAGGTACCATTCTCACTTACCCATATTGTTTTAATTTTATTTATTTGTATAAATAGGTTTTAATCAAGGAAGGTAAATCTACCTATTTGTAAATATTCCTTTTTATTTTTTTCCTTTTTTCCTAATTAAAAAGCTTTAGGTAAGTTTGACAAACAGTAAAATAGGTTTTTAAAGTGCTTTTCCTTATTGGATGTATATATATAAATGTAGATTATTAATGTGTTGTATTAGTTGTATCACAGACTCAGCTGCACGTTTCATTATGGGTAGAAACAAAATGAATTTGGTGATTTATGCACTTTTACTGCTAATCGGTGAGTTTTTTTTTCAATAACATTTTTCAATAAAAAAAATGTAATTGAGATTATCTAAAAAAGTATATGCTTTTAGATAAGCTCCTTAAAGATACTATTTTATTAGTTTAAGGATTCTGTAGTCAAAATAATAAGTAATTATAATCTGTAAGCCTGGTTATCTGTCCGTTTGTGGTGTGAGAAATATAAAGTATATTGAAATAAAACCGTTTATTTTATATCTTTTATTGAATAAATCTTTAATCTATATTTTTCTTTATATTTTATTTTATTTGAAATATAAAATTAAATAAGATTTCAAGAACAAATCAGGGTTCCCTTGATCATTATGTTTTTACACCTTAACTAACGAACAGAAATGATGTTTATGTATTGTGTTTATTTTTTTAGGAGCCGCGAAAGCACGTCGGCAGATCCGGGTAATTTGATTTTTTTATTTATTTTGATTGAGTTTTTTTTGATTAAAAATTTTAATAAGTTAAGTTACCTAGCCTATCGGGTTTATACTTTTTAATTTAGACAATTATTATGAGCTTTATTAGTTTTAATAAGTCTATTTCAAAAATAGATAAAGAGCGTCTTATTAAAAAAAATCGGTAGTTTTTTGCGTTTCCTTCAAAGTATTTCCAAATTCCTGACACTAAACTTTCTATAAACTTACAAAATATTTTATTTAGTCCTTATCGACTTTTAACATGACATTTTTTTTTAATTATATAAATTTAAATATCTAGTTTCCCCCCGCGAGTCTGTCTAGTTAACACAGATTTTGGCGCAGATTAAAATAATAAAATATAATCTGTGGTTAGGGGCAAAATACATCATTAAAAAAATATAATGCTATAATAACGTTTTTTTTTTCTAGGAAACAGCTGGATCTTGTAAAACAAGACTTGGTAAGATTTTAAAATCTTGAAAACGACTATTATTCTGAACTACTGCTCTCCTTTGAAGAGTGTACAATTTTGCTTTCGTATGGTATTAGATACCGCCGACAGCTTATATCCACATATACATATTTATCTAATATGGCATTTAGCTTTCGATATAACCTATCGCACACTGAAATAATTTATAAAATCGGAACAGCCAGTTCCTGAGATAACTCGTTCAAACAGACAAACTCTTCATCTTTACAATGATGAATGTCAGATAGATCGATATTTTGACCTTCTGAGGTCTATGAACACAGAACCACATATTGTCTTTAGAAGAGAAGCTTTCCATTTGACCCCAATTTCCTCCCGTGCCCCCAATTATCCCATGCCCCATAGGATATCGCGCCATATAGAGATGAGTAAAAAATGCCCATTTGCATTTGCCCAGAAGTGGGACGCTATTGCCTTTTTGAAATTACTTGTTAATTGAGGAAAACAAACAGATTTAACTACAATGGATTAATAATAGCTTACAAGGAAGTTGACTTTTCTAACATAATTTATCTGACGTACAAACGAATTACAGCCTGAATCACATTTTTGGCTGACTGTACCTATATTTAAACTGTATGTAATGTAGCAAAGTAAATTGTAAAGTAAATTAACACACCCCTTCAGCGTTAAAACCGTTTTACTTTTCTCTACTCGTACTACAGCTCTACTAAATTTGCAAACCCGCGTTGCAGAGCGAAACTCTCTATTACAAGTATTTCCACATCGTAAAATTATGTAGGTACCTATATGTTACGATTAGATACATATTTATTAATATGTATCTGATCATGATCTGATCGTAATTTAAAATAAGTTGAACAAAATTTACAACGTAGTTGAATTTTGATTGTCAAATGTTACCTATGTATTAAGATGGCCTGACTTTAAGATTATGTGCTATAAGTAGATTTTATGTAACCGTTTATGTGCCTATTAGGACGATTTTGTATATAATATAAATCGTAACTATATTTTGTTACAGCTGATTGTAAATTGGATCTTGTAAGTATATTTTATTACTACTAGTCTGCCACAGAAAGTGCAAAAAAGAAAAAAGAAAAAAAATAAAAAAGTGTGACCCCAACCTTTAGCGGGAATAAGGGATTTTATTTTATTGACGACTTATGTGGCGCTTCGGACAGAAAGTTGAGTGTGCTCCCACTTAGCCAACACGCACTATACGGCATGACGTAATTATAACTATTATAAAATCAGCAAGTGCTAGCCAAATCTATGTGTTTCGTAGGATACAATGGTTATCGCTCTGAATATAAAATTATTTCAAAAAAATCTAAGATTAATTAACCATGCTTGGAGTGTCTTCATTTCGGTACTTAATTATATGTAATACCTTTTCACCCGTAGAATAAATAAATACAGTTTTCTAAGTAATTGAAGATTTAATAGAATTTTTTTTCAGAGTATGTTGAAGGGTGAAAAAGGTGAAAAAGGAAACCCAGGAAATGATGTAAGTATTCTTATGTACCAAACTATCACACACATAGTACATTACCATTTATTATTAATGTAATTTTTTTATTTTAAGAATCTTCCAGAGTCGAATCCAGCTGATTACGGTAAATATTTAACATTTATTTGATTAGAATTTAATAACAGTTTAATACTGCCATACCACCTACTGACGATTAACAGCGTAGGAGACATTTTTTGAAATGAGAATGAATAGAATAAATTAGAAATGAAAATGAGTTATTAGCATATTTGTAATAATCGAACATCAGCTAAGTGAGATCTATCTAGATAAATTAATTTCCTCGAAATATGCCGCGATGCACTTACGCTGTTTATCATAAATAATAAGGGCAGAATAATCCAATCTGTCTCAGAACATACCTGTTTCCTCGCGATGTTTGCCTTCACAGTTAGAACTCGTATTTTAAAATGATTAATAATTGTTCTAGAAGAAAAATCATTAATGCTCGTTGGGTTACATTAGACCACGGAATGAAAGTCCTTTTATAAATCGATTATATAAATAACGATTCCTTAGGTTGGTGGGACTATTCACTACCCAGCTGATGTATTTAGCGCTCACGACACACGCTTGTACCTAACATGGGGTGGTAGAGCACCGCCGAATTGGGCATTGAATGTGTTAAAAATCATGTCCCGCTACTCATCAGATTCAGCCAGGATAGCAGTTTCGTTTAAGGATATAAAAAGGAACTAGTTTTTCCGCTTACCTAATACCTAGCTAAAATTATTGCCGGCCCAACTATTGAACCAATAATACCATTTGCAGCATTCTTAAAGCATTACAAATTTTTTTCGTTTAGATATAGAAAATTTGGAAAAACTTTTGGTATCAAATTGAGAAGGCGCACTTCATAGAGATAACATTGGTAGAATTCGTCTGAATGTGCCTGCTTGTAATCTTCATTGTTTCACTAATAGATCCTGACTACAACAGAACATTAAATTATAGATTAAGCTTCAATTGGACCATCTTATTTTTCGCGGCATAGCATTAGGTATGCCTTATTCCAACGTATGAACTATTTTGTTTAGTGATTTAATTATTTAGGTAGTTATAGAGCAACAGACATTCATCAAAACAATTATAATTTCAAACTCGTTTATACAGTAAGACTAGCCGAATTGGCAGCGGCTTTGCCTTCCCTGGACTATTACGAACCTATCGAGTTTTAGCGAGAGTTACGGACAGCAATAGAATTTTATTTTTAAGAATATTTTTTTGTAATTCTTATTTAATTTTCTTTTCCACCTTATTTTAGATGGCTCGGATTACGCGAGTAGTGATGACAAAAAAGTAACACGTAAGTTTTATCAACATAACATACATAGACGATAATCTACTAAGTATATAAATACATATTTCAAGGTCCTAGGTCCTTTCTCGCGTAGAAAAAGTTTCGATATTGAAGTGTCCATCTATTTCAACAGTTGAGTTTTTGGTAGTTTAATAACATCTGTGGGAATTTAGGTATAGAAAATACAATTCGACAAAGGACCTAGATTTACTAACCCTGTATGTAAATGCAGTTACTTCTTATTCAAAACTCTAGTTTCAAATTAAACCTTATTTAGGATTAAAGACGCAATTGACCATTAAACCTCATGTTTTACCAATGAATCATCATGTCCACTGCTGGAACATAGGCCTTCGTCAATGACCTCCAGGTATCACGGTCGGATGCAGCCTGCATCCACCGTAAACCAGCCTTGATAAAATCATCTGTCCATCTTGTTGGTGGTCGTCCGACGCTGCGTTTTCTGATCCGCGGTTTCCATTCGAGAACTTTTGGGCCCCACCCCCAATAAATTTATGAATAAATGCTATCCTTCAATTAATTTTGAAAAAAAAAAAAAAAAAAAACATAATAATAATTTGCCACATTTTTCAGTTGTAACATGGTTCGATACTAAAATGCTGGAACTAGATGCTGGCTTCACATGTATCTCGGAGGGTCCAGAATTAGAGCCAGTGTCCACTTCAGCAGCGCCGAGCGCTCCTTTCTGGATGAGCCTTAAACTAGACAATAAGTCACAAGAAATTGACTATCAAAAGTTATACAATGTAAGTTTTTTTTTCTATAATAGTCAATTTCAAAAGCGTTTAAGTTTTAAGATATAAAAAACAATAAAGGCCCCTATTTACGATCCCACTGCTGGGACACAGGGACTTCTTCTTTGACGAGAGACCACGCTGGCCAAGTGTGGGTTCTGGCTGGCAAAGTTCACACCATGCCGGTTTTATAAAGATGTTTGCCTTCACTAATAAAGCAGTCGTGTTCAATTAATTTAAAAACGTGTTAACGAAAAAGAAAGTTCCTAAAGAAAAAAGTTACATCATTTAAAGAATCATGTACCTACACGAGTTAGCCTCATGTGAATTTAAATAAAATAAATATTGCCAGACAATTATTCACAGAGCAACATTTAGCCCCGTGGTAAGCTTGTTGCTTGTGTTACGGGTGCTAGATTTCTATACTTACTTAATATAATATACATACATAGATAGATTTTTTTTATTATACATATAGGACACCCAGACACCCGGAACAAAATATTTGCAGATCATACAAATAGTTGTCCCGAGGCGGGAATCGAACCCGCAACCTAATTAAAATTTAAGTTTAATTTGTTTTCCCAAGTTAGTCAATTTATTTATAAAGGAAGTCTAATCTTGACCCTGAAATCAAGCAGTGTTTACAATAATAATATTTACCGGAATCTTGTTCCCAGTTCACAGATGACCAGTTGGTTTCGTTACAAAATAAATCAAAACAGGTTACCCTGAAACTAAGATACGTCTGCAACAACACAAACCCGCTCAATGAAAAAGCACCTTTACTCCTCCAGTTATGGAATGATGCCGTAATTGGCCCGAAGCCTACAAATAAAACTCCAATCACTTATGAAGTTGTCAATGATGGCTGTTCGGTAAGTTATATTTAACACCATTTTTTTTAAACTAGCTGACCAGTCCGCGGCGTCTTTCGCTTATTATCCATACATTCTCACCTTAAACTTTCTACTACTACGACTATTTTAAAACAAAGAAACGCCCAGTTTCACCGGTTACAGATAAATCCTATCCGTAACTATCTGCCAGATAACCTAATAAGTTTGGTATAAATATCTGTCAGATAACCATATAAAGCTTTACCTGTAACTGGTGAAACTGATAAGGACCGCTTCACGAAATAGATGATAGAATAGACAAATTGTTAGTGTTGTCTTTTTGATTATTTATGGCTTAACATATATGTTTAGGCTTAAGGTTCAACTTTACAAATTATCCTGGTTGTCAACTATTATGATTTACCACGGGATATTTAAAACGTTTTTTGTTTTTTAATAAAAAAAATATCGAAACTAGAAAAACAAAAAATCATGGTATAATTTCCCGTGTTATACCTACTAATAGTGAATTTTATAGAGAAATGTTAAAAAAAGTATTTATTTGTAATCCACATTATATAGGTACTTATATTATATCATACTTTAGGTTTGTTTACCATGATTAATATTAATTGATATTGTTTTAATTTCAGACTGCCAAAACAGACGAGGAAAAGTATACAGATATAGAAATTAAACTTTCGCCAAGCCGACTCCCTGTGAGAAATTTTTATGTCCAAGATATAGGAGCCAACCAAAAGCATCAAATTAAATTGGTGTCTCTATGTTTTTATAAAAATAAAAATATTGAATTATAAAGTATCAGATATACTATAAATATTAATAGTATTGATTATTTTTGTTTAAATTAATATACCACAAACATAGCGATAAGGCCGCCCATTGTACTCCAAATGTTATAGTTTTATGTGTGTATTGTGTGTTTCTGTTTTTGTGGTGTGCAATAAAGTATTTTCTATTCTATTCTATATACCTACTTCATTAAAAAGTACCTATGCCTACCATAAATGTTATCATCGACAACTACCATCATTATCATATTAAACAGAACCCATTATTATGTTCTACTACTGACATGGCAAGTAGTATTACGGAGATAATGCTCGTAAAGGTCATTTTACATGGGTTTTGATTCAGAAAATAATTTATGAAATTAATATAACTGTAATATGACTTACAGGCCAATAAACAATTGAATTCAATAACCCAATTCAAAGCCAGACTTTAGACCATTTAACATATCGCGGAAAGATATCGCGCCAGAAGAAATTGGAGGAGACATTTGCCCAGCAGTGGGACACAATTAGCTCATAAAAAATAATAATGCAACTGTAGACTAGCTACAATAGTTTTCACATATTGACTGTATATTAAAACTGCATTTTCTGTGTTACCATGTACATACTTTTGTTGTAGATATCACCTTGTATAAAAACACAAATACTTAAATAAAACTGATAAATAATTCGGTTATTTTCTTAAATCTTCCGTCCACCAGTAAACGTTGTTCGGCAAATGAAAATTATTAGATCTTATTTTCTATGTCACTTTCCTGCTTATTGTTATAAATATAGATGATATCATAATTATCACAAGGTATGAATAATAATACCATAATAAGTAATTCAACAAGTATATAAAATAAAATATATTAAATGGCAATGTTTGAAATTGCAATAATAAGGAAAATATTTAGGTTCAATAGCTCCCATAAATTAAAATAAAGATACTTAAAATTAAAAGTGATTTAAAGGTGATCATCATAATTTCATCATCACCCAACAGGAGCTGCCTGAAAACCAGGACGGAGCACCATTAAGCTAAGACTACTCTCCTTTTTAGGGTTCCGTAGCCAAAAAACGGAACCCTTATTATATTCGTCCTTCCGTCTGTGTCTAAGTATGTCACTATTAAAGCTATAAATAGCCCATATTTAGGACTGACACTTAAAAAAACATCGTACTCGTACACATACAGGTCTATGGATCTATGGATTAGGTCTTTAAAATAATTATCACGGTTTTAAACAACATTTTTTTCTAAACTAAATATTGTGCACGAGAGACTCTTCCAAATTGGAAAAATGAGTGTTCCCATCATCTAAAATTCAAAAGTTAAAAACTACTACTACAGTGAAAACTATCAACGAAAATTGGTTTGATCTAGCCAGTAGCTTTTTTTTTATACGTCATAAACTATTTCATGTACAAAGCTTCGAATAGCTTGAAGGACATTGTGACATTCACCAACCCGCACTTGGCTTAATGTTCGCACTTTAACTGCAGTGATGATGATGATGATATAGATTGTATTGGAGACAACTGCCAAGCCCATTAGTGGGACTTCATATGGGTTACAATGATGATAACTATTTAGGCATTCCAATTTAAAGCGAGCATACTACTCGTATATACGGGGAAAATAGTTAAACCTAACGGTTATTTTTGGCACGTATATTTGTAAATCAAGGTATTGTGGTTTCTTGTTATTTTCCTTGATCATTGTATAGGTATCTTAATTGCGACTAGGTAATTATGGAATACACCTTAAATTAATTCTTGAACACAAATTCATTATCATTTCAGCTCAGCTGAGGACCACTATAATCATGGGAACGAATCGTTTTAACTTATTTATTTACGTGATTTTGCTTATTTTGTGTAAGTATCTTTTTCGTACTTTATACAAGCGTAAAAAAATAGGATTTTAATGATAACTAAGAATTTTTTTCAGACACCGTAGATGCAGAGATGGTAAGATAATTAAAATTATTTTTCGTATGATTTCACATTTAAAATTAAAATTTATTTTGATATTCGATTGAACTTGGAAATTATTTGGTTATTGAATAAGAATCACTATTATTGTTATTTTACTACTGCTTGACAAGGCACAGTGACTTCTCTCTAGCTAGTTATTTATTTATTTTATAAAGTGGTCAATTAATGATCTTATTTTGTTTGAATAATTGAATAAGCTCTAATGTAAAGCGCGACCCCATTTTGCTTGAATATATTTAACACATAGGGTAAATAGCATCACAAATTTAATAAAATAGTTATTTTGTCAAATTTTTAATAAATTTTTTAGGAAACCATTGACGCCTCTGGAAAAATTTGTACAACAAATTTTGGTGAGTAATATTTTATTTAAGAACTATTTTATTAATTTATAGATGATACCTTGATATGAAAAACACAGTATTAAGTATTAATTATCCATCTCCACTAAATTCACTCTGTCCTACCACTTACAGTTTTTTTTTAAACTACAAAGTCTCGTATAGCATTATAAGTTTAAAGTTGATAACATTGTATTTTTATACTGTACTAGCTGACCCGCCCACTATATTTCCATGTTTAACCTTCCTGGGCTATTTAAAAACCAAAAACACCTAAATCGGCCCAGCCGTTCTTGAGTTATAAAATTACAACGAAAAGTGGAATTGTTTTTAATAAGATGGAAGATAATAGGTAGGTATAAAACATTTTTACGTGTGATTTTTAATGCACACATAATATATTGGTGTTAGTTATTCATTTTATTTACAAAATCCTTTGTTTCAGCTGCTTGTAAATTTGATCTTGTAAGTATATAAGTGAAATATATGTAGATCTTAAATGAAAATATTATTTATTTATTTAAATTTGCTTAAAAGGTTTTGGGTTGTTTAATTGACGCATTATTTTTATTCGACTGTGATTTGTACTGAAGTCTGAAGCCTAGATTTATACAACAACAAAACATACTTAACTTATGTGAAAATTAAAAAATATATCTTAATACGTACTAATACTTGACTTTTTTTATAGAGTAAACATACTGAATTAAAAGGTGAAAAAGGAGAGAATGGATCACCGGTAATTTTTTTAAATTATTTTTTATATAATTAAACCAGAAAGTATTTTCAGCGAAACAGTTCTGAAGATTTTTTTTTGTAACTTATTGAAATATCCGTTTTGTTTTAAAATTAAATAAAAAAATTATGTTAACGAATTTTGACTGACTGTCACTTATGGGTATGAAGAATAGATAGTAGCCGATTCTCAGACCTACTGAATACGAATATAAAATTTGGTAAAAATCGGTAAAGCCGATTTAGAGGAGCTCGGTAACTAACATTGTGACATGGAAATTTTATATTAGATATGCTAAAATATATAAAAAAGATTGTTGCTTATCTTAATCTTATAATTGTTTTATTTTTCAGGGCCAAAAAGGTGAAATGGTAATATACTTTATTTATTATTAAACACTTTTGTTAATTTAAAATAAAATGAGTCACATAAGCTTTTATATTTTCAGGGTGCATGTGGCTGTGAGGATAAAAAAGGTAAACTATTATTTATAAATGTTAATTGAATTAATTAAAACATAAAAAGTCACTTTTGCATGCAAGCAAATTCATATTTTAATTTAATTTTACTATATTCAGCTTTATTTATTGAATTAAATTTCAAGAAACCGCATCAAAATATGTTGCGTATTTTTTTTCAAATTCAATTCGGTTTAAGGTCCTATTTCAATTTGGTCTAGTTTTGACTATCATTTCTATGAGTAAACCATATTAGCCATAATTTTAGAAATTGTTTAAAAAGTAAGATTTTTTAAATTATATTATTTTCAGAGGATCCAGCTAATTGGGGTACTAAGGCAAACCCAGGAACAACAACATGTAAATATGCACCAATAACAAAGACCGGTAAGTCACAAATTATCTATTTTAATCTAAGGCATCATCAAACATTTTGCGCTTCATATTGCCCTGCGCGGGCATCGAACCCACGACGTGGACGGCAGTCGCACAGGCCAACAGACCAACGTAGCAGTCAATATTAAATAAGAGAAAACCTGAAAATACGCTCCAAAATAATCTTAACTTTGATTTACATTTGTTATTTGTTCGCAAACTCTACTAATTCATGAAATAATAATTAATTTATTTAAACTACATAATAAAGTAATTTTCATAGGTTTACACAGCTTGTCGTTTCAAGCTATGAAAATAGTAATGAGATTTATTGAAATAACCTTCATCTCTACATATTATCATTGGGCGTTGTCCTTTAATATTTTATTTTCGTAGGTATAAATATGTAGGTCTATAATATTTATTTTAAAGGTTCGTGAGGGAAAAGTGAGAAAGTAAGATGTGTATAAGTTAAGTTCGATTTTTCAGGTACATATTATCTTTTCGATTCGATTGAAGTGGAGTGTGATGTAGTCAAGAAGACTACGTGCATTAAAGGAACATCCGGCTACGATTTGTCGTATAGCGCCATGAGAGCGTTTTGGTTTAGTGAAGAAGGAGTGTTGTCTTCAGACATATACGGTGTAAGTATTGAACAAATAACATACTGATTAACATGCACTGCAACAAACAGCGTTCGCTGAAAATATGGAGGCGTTAAATTCAGGTATTCAAGTAAATATGGATGAGTTATATTATGCATTTTACTTGATGAGATGAGTATAGGGCAAAAAGACAACTACTTTTATTTAACCCTATATTCTCGTTGCTTAGGGTTTTTCCCGGAATCAGGAAGGTAGCTACCATCAAAGTTATTCCTAAGCCCGGGAAAAACAACATAAAGAGCACATTCATATTTGAAGAAGAAAAAAAATCCAGAGGTACACTGGGATTTGCACCCACGACCTTCGGAATGAAAGTCGAGAAAGCTCCCACTTAGTCAACACGGATACTTCAAGTACTGAATCATACTGGAATTTACACAAAAGAACTATCATAATCATCATTATAAACCAAAAAACGTCCTCTTGGGCCTTGTGCCTTAAAGCACTTTTATGCTTGTGTATGTGTTGCGGATTCATCATAAGCATGGTAATTAATACTTCAGGAGGATGTGATTGATTTGCTATTATGATGACGATCAGAATCACACTTTAGCACCAAAAAAATTAAGCGATTTATGATTAATTGTATACTAGCAGATCTTGAAAAGTCATTCTTATAAAATAAATTTAAATGTCTCAACTGATTTTTTCAGCTTACAAGCGAGCAGTTGGTATTTCTGAAGGACAGGTCCTCGACAGCTACCCTGGACCTTAGATACTACTGCACCAACACAGACCCAACTAAGGCAGAGGCTCCTCTACTTCTCCTGTCCTGGAACGACGTCATCATCGGCCCCACTTCCACCACTGCATCACCTCTGAAATATAAAGTGATTTCCAATGGATGTGCTGTAAGTATTAAAGACGAAATGCACATAACGTCACGATTCTAGACACGAATGAACGGTACCTTTACCATGAGTTGTCATAGTTAAACGACGTTACTACAGCGATTACGTAGAGCCCTCGCCACCTTTCAAGTCATGGTCAATGCGGAACTACAGTATTAGAACCGTTTATATCTAGGCAAGCAGCGTCACGTCTAACGGACTTGACTTATGCTAGAGGCGCTCTTCAAGTTTTCATACATTTTTTAACTGCAGTCGCTAGCAAGTATAGATTGCTAGAACGCATGGTGGACATACAGAATGCTTTGCGACATTAACCGCAGCACATTCTACGGGTTATTCGAGATTATGGTGTCGCAATATGTTGCTCAATCGGTCCCCTAATGTATTCGTGGCTTATAAACTTTATAGTGACATTGTCTTTTAATTTCAGACGGCGAAAAAGGACGAGATGAAGTATACAGATATCAGGATTAAATCTGAGGCATACAGACTCCCCGTCATGGATTTCTATGTACAAGATGTGTTTGTTAGTGACCAAGTTCACAAAATTCAATGCGTTCACTTTGCTTCCATTAATTGAATATATGTATAATGTAAATGCATAATAAAAATAAAACCTTTATTATAAACGCCTACACTTTTGATTATGTACCATGTGGTGCTTGCCTCTAGTATAGTATCTTTGAGTCTCGGTATTCGTATTGTTATAAAGATCCCTATGTAATTGATCACGTTGCCAAAACTTCAACATTCCACCATATTTCCACCTCATCTTTAAATTTAAGTAAAAACGCTCACAAAACGTGTCATGAAACTTGTTATAATATTTCTGAGCTAGCCCCACCTTAATTATTCAGGGCACGCCCACTGCCTTGTCGCAGACTTAAGTATCCCCATGGGCAGTGCTTACAGAATAATGTAGTACATGTAGCGGTGGACGGAGATACAGGGCAGCGTTTTATAAAAAAAATACTTTGGGTTTAGTGTCAGCCTAATTTTGCCATGTCTATCTGTTTGCTACATAATTACTGCTGCGTATATATACCATGGACGGCCATGAGAACCAATGATTCGATTCTCAATGAGCTCAAAATCACCACACGGCTCTTTTTTTCCGCTAAAGGTCGTCAAGGAAAGATATAACAAAACCTTTACTTGAATATTCCACCATTTTAACGATGAAATGTGAAGGAAACAATGAACTCGGCTTGTACGAACCTCAATTAGGCTGATCCCGCGACATACCTAATACGGGTATATTAAATGTTATAAGGCACAAGCTACACTGTCAACAGTGTTAGACTGAGACTCCACCTCTTAATCTCAGTCTCGTGAGTCTCAACTACAATTTTCTTTAAAATAAATAGGTAAATAAAAGGAGTAAAAAAGTCTGACTATTATTTTTATTACTGAAGTTATAGGTACCTACCTTGAGTACGAAAACTATGCTTTAAACTAAAGGTTCTTTTAAAGAAACACGTTCCCTACTACTGGCATTATAATAGATTGCTTTGATGATTTGTAAAGTGATGCAGTAAGATCTTCATATAGATAAAAATCCGGACTATTCTTTTAACTTTTAACTCTAAGTGGTAATTATTGTTTATGTTTATCCTGTTGATTGATGTATGGTTTCTAGCTGAAGATACCTGGTCTTGTATATCAAGTATATTTTTAATTAAAAAAATATATATTAAAAAATAAATTTTATATTTTTATATGATGAAATTTCATATATAAATAAATTATGTTTTTATTGAATTTTAAAAACATAATTTGAAATTAAGTGATGAAATCATGGCTTGGAAACTAGGTCGTGAATATTGGAGCTAAAAAGTATGTAAGAAAACATTTTTCAAAAGAATTACCCTATTTCAGAGGGTTAAAATCTCAAAGGTACACCTTATTATGTTGTGGTGAGGGTTAACGCGGAAACCCCGCATTTTTGTAAAGAAAAACAGTCCTCCAAGCTTACCCTTACTTTAACTTAGCGCCACCTCCAGATATAATGCACACAGAGCTGGAATCTATTTGGAAGGTATTTGAGACAAGCTGAAAACTTGCCTCGTATCAATCTTATTATACCAAGCACATTATATCATCCATGTATATATAAATTTATCGATATAGTGTTATAGGCATCTAGTACCCGTTACTTGAGCTTTGTGCATACCACAGGATGTTTCTTGCTGTGTAAATTGTCAAGCAACATTAGGTATATATTTAAAGTCAAAAGTAAAGTAACATTCATTTCAATTTAAATTGATTTGTTGATTGATTTGTACACCAGAAGGATGCTGCCAACTACTGTACTAAATGGTTTGACAACACTCACAAGAATAGATGGGGTGTTACCCTTTTAAGCCGGCACCTCACGGCTATTTTTAAGTCGAGTGGTAGCACAGATTATTGCGACACTTTATTAGTTAGAAGCACCATTTTCAGAACATTTCAGTTGAACTCCTAACCGTGACCTTTTGTGGAATATCTTCATTCTTTCCACATTTATTTAAAAACAAAGCATTTGTAGTACACCGTCCTGGGTTTGTCCTGTGAAAATATGCATGCCTTATAGTATTTATAGGTTTATATTCGTGATCTATATGCTTAATACCTATAAATATATATGTATTCTATTAACGTATTCCTTTGAAATCAAATCATTAGGTAAGGTATAGCAAAACATATTATAATGTAGATGGCTAAATCCAAAAATTAAAATATAGCATAAACAAACCATTCAAAAGTACAGTCGCTGACACAAAGCATTAACAAATTATTATAATTCATCGTGGAATTACGGTTCTTTGGAAAGAAAAATTGTAACAATCTTTCACTGGGCGAACCTTTATTTCCGCTCGCATTTGGACCCATTTGCGAATAATATTTTTATTTTACCTAAAATGATGATTTGAATGATAAATGAGAGTTTCGTGGTCATTTGGTTAAAATAAAAAATACGTTCGTACTACTCCATTTTTTTTACCTGTCGAACTCAATCCCCATCTGTGAAATCGGGATTCTTTCATTTATAAAACAGGTCAAGCTTTTTCAAAAGGTCCCTAATATTTACATATTCAGAGTTCCTTTATGCAAAAGGACCAGACAAATCCTAAGGGACGTTATTGTGCTCGGATCACTTCGCCTCTATTTGGACTTCAATTTTCACTTAATGTATTAAATTATGAATGAGAGGAAACAGCTTTGAGGTGAATAAAGGCATTACGACCCTAAATGCTTTTACATGGTAATGAGCAATATATTTTGTGAGTGAGTGTACTTGATCTTAGAAAGAGGGATGTAATACATCCCTCTTTCTAAGATCAAGTACACTCACTCACAAAATTATGTAATGCACAACCTTTTGTTTCATGAAGTCAATTGAGACATTTTGTACGTATATGATTGAACCCTAAATTATGGATTCACATCGGGTATCGGGTATGATTAAGATAAGGTAAATAAATAATGATATATAACAAATGTTACTGGACAATGACATGGTAAAACTAGATCATTGTTATGGAACCCTAAAAATAAAGATTTCAAGGGTTTCTTAAACCATTAGTACTTCTCCATACCCAATGAAAAGGGTTCATAATGTTTATCCTAATGTAATTTCACGCTAGACTGATGAAAACTGCGTAAATTGGTAGGGGAATTATGGCTGATATTAATTGAATAATGACTCCCTGTAAACAAAAGCGTAATACCCTATTAATCTTCGTGTGAAGTGGTACCATTGGACCGGCATGTGTGCATTCGTAACCAGCACATATAAAAAAACAATTGTTTTCTCTTCTTATACGAGTATTACTTTTTCTTTTTAATAAAATATCGCTAGAAAAGACAAATAGATTGCTTACAAAATAGATTATCCAGTATTTAGTGTTATTAGTTATTAGTGCCAGCCTAAGAAGAGAACAACCCGTAAAAATAATATATATAAAACATGTATTTATTTACAACAAGGTTAGTTTCGTAGCAAGTATAAACGATTATGAGTTGTTATAACTAGATTATAATAATTAATTATAAGCTTAAATAATAAAATCATAATGATTTGTGTCATTTATTTCACTTTATTATTATTAATTTTATTTTGAGATTTCCTCGGGGCTAGATACTAGATAATACTGTATAAAATGAAGTTTTTTAATCAATAATTTATGCAATATGAATAACGAGTTTCCATCGATTACCAATGGTAATACGAGACTAATGAAAACAGATGAATATCGTATGCTCATCGGCGCCCCTGTGGGGATTCTTTTGTTAATAAATTCCAACGGAACCCTAATTACTCAATGATGTGGTGTTCGCTGATAATAGGCGGATGGATTTTGTTAATTAATTGTTAATTGCGAATAATGGTGCAGATTTTATTTAAATGCTGAGTGATGTTGTTTTATGCTTAATACCTCTTTACATAAAATTTATCTCTGCTGCTGTATATCGAATCTCTTAGATTTAATATACTTAGAAAAGTACTATTCTTAAGCTCTTACCACGTGGACTGATTAGTCATAAACAACATGTAGTTTGTTTGTCTGACGGAAACTAAACGGATCGTAAGTCGTTTAGATAAAGTGTGTCTAACTCTAAAACCGATTCTATTAAATTGCAAGAGGAACATTTACATAGTCTTTATGCGCATAAAGAACATTTTGACCGCTTGTAGCATGGTTTACAATTACTGAAGTGACACTTAAGGGCAAGACATAACACTTATTGTGTGAATGCATATGTAGATACTGTGTTTGTACGTGGGGAACTGCAGCAAAGACACACCTTATTGCAGCAGAAAGAGCACAAAGAGCTGTCTTAAAAGTGCTGATGAATCTCCCTTTCAGACACTCTACGACTGATGTATATTTGAAAGCTGACGTTTTAAGCATTCGCAAAATGTTTATATACGAAATCCTGAAAAGATATCACACTCAAATAGTCCCCTTTTTGCCTAAAACACAAAAAAGAATATTTCGTTGCCCCATACCCAAGGTGAAATCCAGTTTCGCCCAAAAACAATATAATATTATTACACCACATCTCTACAATAAAGTAAATAAGGAGCTTAAAGTAAAAGATATGACAAAATTTGAATTCAAAAAGAATATTATAATTTGGATAAGAAAATTTGATTATGAGCAAATAGAAAATATGTTAAAAGACTTTCATATTTAACCCCTCACTATATTATATCAAATAAACAAAATATACATATAATATATATATACATATAATAAATATACATATAACATTTATATACACACAATTTATATATAATTTATATATTCTATATATCTATATTAATTATGTAATATCTATTTATTTATATGATAAGATAACTATTACATATAATAAATATACATATAACATTTATATACACACAATTTATATATAATTTATATATTCTATATATCTATATTAATTATGTAATATCTATTTAATTATATGATAAGATAACTACACCTTAGTACTTATAATAATATAAGCCTATTTGGTTTGTAAACTTAATTTCATATCTATAACTACTTATTGTTATTTAGACATAAATAATTAAACCATGTTTGGAGAAGCCTAGGTTCCTGTAACACAGCTACGGCTAGTCAGGAGCCCATGTATTCATTTATATTGTACACAATTTTATGTCAAAAATAAATGATTGATTGATTGATTGATTGACTTAAGGGACACATCTTTGGAATTTCTTAATATTGTAAGTTAAATTATCGTAAATCTCTCGCGCTATTCTATATGTAAAATTACGTTAAAACCCCGTTTTGCACTGAAAACACAGAAGAATCTAGGCATTGCGTTTCTCAGTATATCCGACATGCTTAATAAGCTGCATTATAATACAATAGATATAATATGTCTGCGTAAAATATGTATGAAAGATAATTATACTTTTCCCGCTATAAAACGTATGTATTAATTTCCTGCTAATAAGCTAACTCTCCACAAATTAACTATTCTAAATATTTGTAGGTACCATGTATAATTGTAAAAGACTTGACCTAAAATGATGATGATCCGTCATCAAGTACCGCATAAAAACCCTGAAATCCTATATGATAGGTACATAAAGTTTTAATTTCTAACCTACGCTGTTATTAAATTCCAATCCGAGTTGAGCGATTCAAAGGGGATTAGGTTGGCTAAATTAAAGGCATTTTGACAGATTAACATTATGGGGTAACCAATTATTGGGCTTGGGTCGGATAATTCTTGGAAGACAATTTTTCATTAGGAATTTTATGAAACTTTGGACTCGTTTTATGCGGCTATCACGTTTTTAACAGGAAAATTTATACAGTCTCAAGAAAATATTTGTCTAATTATAACCTACAGACTGTCTTATAAAAGGTTTTGAGGATAAAAAGAGAAAAATAACTTTATTATAAGAATATAATACTAGATTTTTGCACGCTGCTTTTTCCATTTACTATGGATTATTCCGAGTTAAAAAGTTGCATATATTATGTTACTTTGATATAAAAACTATGTTATAAGTTTTCATTAGAATTTATTAAGTAGGTAATTTTTGCGTAAAATTGTACAACAACCATGGGCAATCTCAGAAATCACTTTCTTTATTCCGCCAAAGCGGAACATAATCTAAATACATTTTAGTTCCGTAAATCTATTTAAGCCTCTAGCACAGTTAAGCCATGTGTTTTGCCAGTTTATTTACGAAATAGTTGTTACATCACAAATCTACATTTTCCTGCTTTCAACTAATGGGACAAGATCCCAATAATGGCTGTCTTTAGTTATTCTAAACGGACCGTAGGGAACGGCGTCAGAGACCGTAGGGAATAGGTAAGTTTTATAAAGTAATATAATGTTTGATGACATTTTACCAGCTATTTTTAATGAGGCGTACTGGGTACTTTCTAGATGCTGAACAAAAGCGTCCCTTTTTATTGAATGAAACCATGAAACAAGCACTATACTCATAATTATAGTCATATTAACTTTTGGACGTACACAAAGCAGCTCTATGAGTATTTCAGATTTATTGGTCGTTAGCGGCATGCATTTACTCAATTATCCTTCCATTTCGTTGTTGTTATACGATTATAGAACGTTACTAAAGAAAAGCAAGAAGTGAGAGAACGGACGCGTTGGGAAGAGGAGAGAAGTTGAGGAAAAGTATCATCGACTCGTGGACATACCTACAGTACAATAAACTTAATTGCACACCAGAAAACAAAAATACATTACAAAAAATATAGGTACTTATAAAGTGTAACAATGGGCATCCTTATCACTAAAAGCGATTTTTTCGAGGCAACCTTTGGATGGACACGAAACACAAGTAATTCAAGCCTGCCTCTATCTGGATCTCCATGTATTATGCAGTGCATGTGAACAACTTTGTACTCCAAGGATGTGCATTAGGGGATTAGTAGTGGAACGTCGCGAGATTTACGTTTTTCTAAGCAATGTGATTATCTAATGGACTTTTCGATTCGATTAAAGGAAATTGTTGTTTTTATGTAAGCAATGTAAGTTTTGAGTATGCTTCGTAAGAGAAACGACCTTGGATAAAATATTTTAAGGAATTATTTGATAAAAAAAAGTTCACATAATATATAGTTTAATTTTACTTTGAATGTTTTGTATTAATAATGTCTGTTATAATAATGAATTACAAACAACTTTATTGCATTGAACTAAAAATCATAACCAATATTCACATTTTACCATCATCAACACATCCAAACTAAGTCTGCCTAAAGAAAATAAATTATTTAATTTGTATGTAACCCAGAATCTTATGGAAACAAAGGGTTTGAGAAAGGTCCGCCTTTATTGTGATCCCTTTATTTCTTAATTAAAATGCTCTTTATTCTTAGATTAAAACACTAATTTAACCTTTTATCTGGCCATGAATTAGCTTCATCAAGCCATTCATTCAAATCCTAGGACCATTATCAAAATATTACCGTTTTAATTAAGGTTTGCGCGAAATGAAATATAAATGCTGTTATATATAAATTTCGATTAAACTTTTGTGTAATATTAATTTGTTTTCTGACCACACAGCATAAATGTTTTATCATAACTTGTTTATTATGTGATAATGTTAACACATTTATATTATGTTCAATATTCATTTTTTTTATTGTGCTGTTTTATTTGGTATCCAAATCTGATGTAGATGTGATGTAGTGTAATAATCTGATGTTTTCACGTCTGCAATCATATTGATTAATCTTAATGTGGTCTGTGCTTATCAGTAGAGGGAATTAGAAAAAAAAACTCGAGTCAAGAGTGAACATTTATTTCCCTACTCCCAAAATAGCTATAAAACACAAGTGTCACTTATGTTGTTACGAAAACGTCTTCATAAATTCTCCTCTACAGCGTCTCCCTATACACAACTCGAAAATATAATCTTAATTTCACGCTGTTCTGTTTTCTCTGTGACTTTTATCTACGGAACTCTGGATATAGTTTGGCTTGGATAAAAATGGGTTTACCGTGAAAAAATGTGTTTTCATGGAGTTATTTGTTTGCTATTGCTTGTTTTAGATTCATCATACTAAGCTGATGATTTTTCTAATGAAACCCATTTTTAGGGTTCAGTTGACAAATGACAAAAAACGGAACTCTTATTAATTTGTCATGTCTGTCTGTGGTCCGTCCGTCCGTCAATACATAAAATGTACCAAGCTTCATCAGTATAAATCAGTATAGTTTCGGAAATACGGACGGCCGTCCGTATGTCGGAACCGATGTATGTAAGTATAAGTTCCACAAGTTAAGGACAGGTATGTATAAAAGTTCCAAACAATTTTTTTTTAAGAAATCTACAATAGCTTACAAAGACAAAACAAATTATTTATTAAGGTGAAGTCACACAGATTGATCTGAAACGAGCCTTAACAGAGATCCATTCAGAAAGTCTTGTATTGGCGTTATAAAACAACAGGATCTAGATGTTAATTCGCCCGGAAAATAAGTTTCGCGTCTAGCGTTAAGGAAAACACACACTAGAGCGGTGCTTAGCAATTTATATAGTAATGCAGATATTTTATTATCATGTGTTTATTACGAGTAGGTATGTAGACTATCTGCACCTTGCACTATTACTAGCGGTTGGTAAGTAAATGTAAAATTATTTTTGGGATGTGTTATTCCACGTAAAAATCTGCGATTTTATATTATTTTCGTTTTAAATTACTTTAATATTTGTTTTCAGTAAATCCCCTACAACAAGTACGGTTAAAAGGTAAATCAACACACAGAATAGAAATTAATATTTTTATAAAGTAATAAATTTATTATATAAGGCATTTGCGGTAGCTTCACACGAATCAATAAATCAACTTATGCAAAGTTCCGAATATTTCGATAGGTACTGATTGTTGCTAAATATCATTATCATTTAATTCATGTCAGTCAAAGTCGTAAGGTATTTCCAAGTTAATTAGAACAATAACATGCTACTTATCGTATCAAATTAACATTAAAATCATGAACGTAAGCCTTAGAAGACACAGTCCTCAACACGCGAATATCGGTTACCTTCCGGGCGCCATATTTCGTCAGTCGTCTTGCCAGAACTTGTTAAATGAACCAACAAAAAATACACAGGATTTCTTCTATTTACCTTCGTCCTTTTGTTTAGTAGATTTTCTTTGTTGATTAATGGCCATAAACTTCGGCCCGAAGGATTGATTCGGGTAATAAAGTCGGGGTGAATTCGCGAATTGGGTCGAAGAGATTGCAGAGTCGAAACTGCTAGAGAATCGGTAAGAAATATTGCTTTTGTATGGCACAAAACTAGGAATGGTGCAGAAACTAGAATGGAGCACAAAACTAGGAAAATGTGTGTACGAAGAGAAGAAAAAATGTTATGGACTGTTCTTAACCCTTTCATAACTATGGTATATATTACTTATATTAAAAAAACTAGTAAGTTTGTTTGTTTATGGAACGACAACTTAAATATAATAGAAGCTGTCGGTGGGTCAGTTAGTAGCATATATATTATATACTAGGAATGTCCTTATATACGTTCCCACTGCTGGGACACAGGAGTTCCTCTCTTGAGAGATTAGGCCTTAATTCGTTACACAGCCCAAGTACTGGTTGATAAACCTATGTTGGCATATTCAGGGGTTTAAGCAAGTTTATCAGGTTTCCCAATCAAATACAGTAAACAGCATCTGCATTTCGTTAATACCTACGATAGGCAATATGATCTGTTTGCGATGCGGATTGGAACTGTGGATCGATCCAGACACCTGCAAGCGCTTGAGCTGAGTGCATAGAGTGTTCTGTACACAGTACACTCGGCTGGAAATGTTACATGGTTTTCCGGTTAAATTTTATTAATTTCAGCCATGTGAAACAGAAGATTTTTAATCTCAAAATATGTATTCAGTCATCTCTCATATTAATTTAATAATAGATATTTCGTCCGAAGGGTATCACAGGTTATAAACCTAGCATAGGTACCTATACTACCTATATGCTTTTCAGATGTATAAAGTCAGTCTGACCCGGCACTACACCGAAGATATCCCGGACATCAGCCTGTACGAGATTAGGATGGCCCTGAAACAGCTTAAGAACAACAAGGCGCCGGGTGAGGATGGAATTACGTCAGAGCTTCTGAAAGCGGGTGGATCACCAGTACTTAAAGTCCTTCAGAAGCTCTTCAATTCCACCTCGGGGGTACTACGCCTGAAGCATGGAACAAGAGCGTGGTGGTCTTGTTCTTCAAGAAAGGTGATAAAGCCTTATTGAAGAACTACAGACCCATCTCGCTTTTGAGCCATGTTTATAAGCTGTTTTCTCGTGTCATTTCTAACCGACTAGAACGCAGGTTTGATGACTTCCAGCCTCCCGAACAAGCCGGGTTCCGAAAAGGCTATAGTACCGTAGACCACATACATACGCTGCGGCAGGTTATACAGAAGACCGAAGAGTATAACTTGCCGCTCTGTCTAGCGTTTGTGGACTACGAGAAAGCCTTTGATTCGGTCGAAACATGGGCGGTGCTTGAGTCACTCCAGCGAGGCCGTATTGACTATCGATATATCGAAGTGTTGAAGTGTTTGTATAGAAACGCCACCATGTCCGTCCGAGTACAAGAACAGAGTTCGGAGGCGATTCCTTTAAAAAGGGGCGTAAGACAAGGAGACGTTTTATCTCCGAAACTGTTTACGGCCTCTTTGGAAGACGCCTTTAAACTTCTGGATTGGAAAGGATTGGGCATCAATATCAACGGCGAATACATCACTCACCTTCGATTCGCAGACGATATCGTAGTCATGGCAAACTCAATGGAAGAACTCGGCACAATGCTCGAAGGCCTCAATCGAGTCTCCCAACGGGTTGGTCTCAAAATGAACATGGACAAGACGAAAGTCATGTCCAATGTTCATGTAGAGCCTTCTCCTGTTATGGTTGAGAACTCGGCTCTTGAAGTTGTTGACGTATATGTTTACCTAGGACAGACAGTCCAATTAGGTAGGTCCAACTTTGAGAAGGAGGTCACTCGTCGAATCCAGCTCGGATGGGCAGCGTTCGGGAAGCTACGAAACGTCTTTTCGGCTAGAATACCTCAGTGCCTTAAGACGAAAGTCTTCAACCAGTGTGTGTTGCCAGTAATGACATACGGATCCGAAACGTGGTGCTTCACTATCGGCCTCATCAACAGACTCAGAGTCGCTCAAAGGGCTATGGAGAGGGCTATGCTCGGGGTTTCCCTACGAGATCGAATCAGAAATGAGGAGATCCGTAGGAGAACGCGGGTCACCGACATAGCCCAACGGATTAGCTCTTTGAAGTGGCAATGGGCAGGCCATATAGCGAGGAGAACAGATGGCCGATGGGGCCGAAAGGTTCTCGAGTGGAGACCACGGATCGGAAAACGCAGCGTTGGGCGTCCACCAACAAGGTGGACTGATGATTTGGTGAAGGCGGTCGGCTCGCGGTGGATGCAGACTGCGAGCGACCGCAATAACTGGAAGTCATATAGGGAGGCCTATGTCCAGCAGTGGACGTCCAATGGCTGAGATGATGATGATGATGAAAGTCAGTTAGTTTATAAGTAATATGTAAACAGAATTTACTAATTTAATGTTAAATGTATGTTTACTTTTATAGTGACTAATAAACATTATTTTATTAATATTGGTAGGTATTTAGAACATCACACATGTAATGTAATACGTACTTAGTAAATAGAGTTTATAAGAGGTAATAATAAATTATGTGTAGGACTATAACTAAGATCTTCCAGTAAAACACTTTACAAAATAAACTGGTTTTATCTGCAATCTACAGGATATACTAAGGCAACTTACGAACATACGGCTGAAACAATCATGATTATAATTTACATAATAGATAAACAAAAACAAGATACGCGCAAGTAAAACAAGAGAGAGATTAATTTCAAAGTTCACCAAATGGCTTAGTACTTTGGTCACAGACAATATAAATATGTAATTAACGTTCAAGGTCATAAATTTACTCCTCTCTTACATAATTATTTCCGGTGTCGTCTATTTTTGATGCTAGACATAGGCTTTCCTTATAGGCCTACTGCATGTCGGACACACGTTTGCGAATTGTCATTTTTTTAGCATTAGTAGACAGCATAAACTACTAGCAACCTAGAACTTCAGATATCTAGTCAAGTGATGAGCTATAATGATGATAAAAAAATATTTCAGTGGCTCATATCCACAGTTTCCAGCCATATGCTAAAACCAGTGACTTAACTAACCCTTACGGCTTGCGCGGTGTGTTTTATAGCTCCGAGGAACATTAAGAAGACAAAGTGCTCATTCTTCAGTAGCTTAAGATCATAATGCACATTTGTATACGATACATGTACCATTTACGTGTGTAATTAGTCATTTTGTTACTCAACTTACCAACTTGTGATGCAAATATTAAGCGTGAATGTACCACTTTGTAGCACCACGTTTCTATCACTACAGGTTTTGATATTATTTGGTCTATATCTCTATTTGTGTTTATTCCATTAAATTATACGACCTCTGTGGCGCAGTGGGTGGCTGCGACGCAAGTGGTTGTCGTTCGTTGTGGGTTCGATTCCCGCCTCGGGACAAAAGTTTTGTACAATCTGCAAATATTTGTTGCGAGTGGGTTATATATAAGAGAGGAGTAATGTTTAATATGAAAAATGTCTTGCTATTTATGTAAATTCCATTATAAAGGGTGTCCAGCGGGAAATATTCAACTTTAAAATTAAATATATGAAAAACTACATTGTTTTTATTCATTTTTATTTCACCAAAATGGAGTTTAACAATGCGGATTTTAATTTTTAAAAACGATATCATCCAAATGAAGGCCGTTTTTTTTCAATGCACTCTTGGAGTCGGACCCTTTTTTTTGCGATTGCCCGACGGCAAAGCACTGGAGTTATGCTTTCAACTTCACGGTGAATATTCTTCTGCAGGGCCGGTTTTGGTGGCGTTTTCTAGGGTTGGTAGGGCACCAGAGTATCGCATCTTTATTTGTTAACATATCCAACGATGTGAAAATGTGCTTCGTCACTGAATAAAACGTTTCCAAGCGTAAGTGTTGTCCGAAAACGTTCCAACAGTTTTCTTGCGAAGGATTCTCGCAAAGAATAGTCACTTTCATTGAGAACCTGTTACAATTTGCGTTTTGTACGGGTAGAGCTTTAATTTTTCTTTGAAAATAACATGGACAGTTGATTTTTTATGGCAGGCAGCTTCCACAGGGAAGCTGTAAATCTTTCTTATCAATTTACGAGGATTTCGAATAATTTCATGTTCATGTTCTGGCGTTGTTGCTGACATCGATGGTCCAGGAGTAGTTCTATTGACCATTGTCCCTTCTTGCCTGAATCTTTGTACCCTTGACCAGATAAGTTGCGTGCTCGGCCCATCACTTAGTCGTCGAATATTAAATGCGTACAAAAAGCGCGACGCGCGCGTACCAATGATTCAGAGCACTTCAAAAATTGCTCGACCGCAAACACGCGGTGTGCCCCCGACCAGTGACTCATAGTGATTAATAAATCCGCAAATTCTGCGCTTCGAATGATACCTCTCCCGTTTATCTCACCCCGCTACTATTTCGGTAATTGCAATTTAAAGTTGAAAATTTCCCGCTGGACACCCTTTATAATACATACAAACATATCTAGCACCCGTAACACAAGCTTCGAGCTTACCACGGGTTATGTTGAATGTTGAATTGTCCAGCTATATTATTTATCTATATCTTACCTCAAAGGGCTTTGATCAAGTCTTTAAGCATCGATTGTATTATCAAGTTTTACTCACCCAGCATCCATTATTTATAAAGGGTCTAACCCCTACTAACGGCGCGTGATCACTTTCAAGTTTCAGGAATGTTTACACGCTGTTTTGATGTAGGGGGACATTAGTAGGGGACGTGTTTGCGTCATTAATGGCTGTTTCTTGATAAATCTACTAAGTTAGGAGGACCTTACAAAGTACCCAAAAGCTTTCGTAGAGAATTTATACTGAAAGCCTAGACTGTGAGTCGACACTTTTTAAACAATATTTTTTTATATGAGTGCAATAAAAAAATTCAACTAAACATTTTGTACTACTATAGGTACATTTTTATTATTTTATTTGTGAAGCATTTGTTTTTTTTATTTAACTGGGTGTGGTTTTGTTGTGAAATACAAAACAAAAGTATGATTAAGTACCCAGGATATAAAATAATGTGTATGTCGTCGTCCGATATATTCTGAAACAAACAACAGTTCCACAATCACAAATTTTCCTGTATTATTTGTGTACCTATTTGGTCTAAATATTAAATACTATTTTTTTATTTAGGTCATGTACATAACAGGATAACCAGTAAACAATTAATACCTATTTATACCTGTAGGTAGAATGAGATCAGCAAACAGTCAAATATCATTATATTGCTAGTAAACAATACCGCCACTTTAAAATCACAGCTTCGATTATAAACCTTATTCTTAGGTAATAAAGTACGTTTCAGCTTGGCATGGCAAGAGTAGCAACACTCAAAACTGTATGGTCCTTCACTGCAAATAATTAAATTGCTGCAACCCTTCGTTATTGAGTTAACTCGACACAGATTCAATGATTTAACCGAAACGGGAGAGATGATTTAATTTGGACGGTTTTATGGACCTATGTGGACGATCACAAAAATATCCGATTTGTTTTAATACTCAAATCAAATACCTATAAAACATTATTTTATTTTTAATGGCCGTGTGGTGGCGGCCTAAAAAAAGGTCCACTCCCATCTCTTCCTGTATGAGTTCTCAAATTGACTTAAGAACTTACATACCAGAAAAAGGACAGTAAGAGTCTAACTGTAACAAGATACTTTGAAGATATTAGATATTTTTGGGCGATTTAATGAATTAAAGTAATATTCCAAGCAATGTTATAGAAATAAAAATAATTATGTTGAATTGAATCAGGAGATGTTAAATGAAATCAAAACCACACTATTTTATAGTTTATTTCAGAAATGTTCTCATTATAAAGTCATTTGAAGATATTCAGTAATACGGCAAGACATAATAGCTGGTGCGGTTTTCCGTTTGTAGTACCTGCAACAACGTACATAAATTAATCATATGAACTAGGTCCTAGACGACTACGTGGTTTCATATTATGAGATTATCCCGATAATAAAACCAATTTAATAATGGTACATTTTTGTGCGAAAAATTTTTGAACATCAATGGTCTAAGTTCCAGAGATAGTCAGTCCAACCAAAACACAAACGCATTTTAAAAATCTGTTAGATGAAAGCTGGGTCATAAAATTTCTTGAAATTCGGTGACTTAAGGTTCATTTATCCCAAGCTACTACAAAATTACAAAAATAACCCTCACCATTTTCTTCATCAGGCATAACAATGCTATGCATCTCAGATTCCCTAAGGAAGAAGTATTCCGCCTTGAAACCGGTTCCATCCAGTCGGTCATTGGACTTGAAGGTGAGACGGAAGAAGTTCTTGTCTGACGTCACCACCAGGTCCTGCAGTTGGCCGCAGTGGCGACGACTGGCAGACACCATCTGGCTGGAGAACTGGACAAAATCACTGGCTGATACTGCTTCGCAACTGGAACAAAGTTATTTTTATTACAATCGGGAATTTTTCACTAAACCGTAATGGAGTTAAGAAATCCACGGACCTTTATAATATGTTAAATAATGCCTACACATTCATCTCAGTGGGACATCATCATGCTGTTTGTACACGGTACGGCATTGATATACCAGAGTACAAAAAAAAACTTGGGCTTAGTATACAGTAGTTAGTACAGAATATTAATTATTAGAATATTTTGTACATTTAAACTGATTCCATAATATTATTTATTTACTAACACTGTACTTTGTAGTTACAGGTAAGTACAATGAAAATTATCTTAAATATCGATTTCACAACCACTTTTCTTTATGTTAAAAATGTTTCCATAGAAAATCTTATCAGTATATCCAATGATTGAACATGCGCATATCCAACAACGCCTTTCCGAGTTTACGGCCTCTTATTATTTTGCACTAAGGTTGAAAAGGATTTTCACTTCTCGTCATCGTCATGTATGAAGATTTTAAGGCTTTAAATATACAAAACTTGAAATATTCTAAATTATTAGAATATTTCAAGTTTTGTCGTTTTGGGAGTCGAACCCAAGCTCTTACGTAATGCCTCGATAGCGAAATGGTTAACGCGCCTGGGATCTAACTGGGAGGCGTGGGTTCGTCTCCCACTCGAGGGCCAAGGTTACGTTGTGATCTTGTAATTTTTCTCATACTAATTTCTAATAATTTAGAAAACTTAAGTGAGAGTCAATCACTATAATATAACAAATTTAAATATTCTTCCAAAAAATTTAAAGACGTTTACCAAGTTTTAGGTATTAATGTAATTTCACAGTTACTGAGGAATAAAACGAGATAGGATGATGAATTGGTGAAAGCAGAAAGTGAAATTGGTTTACGAAAGATACAATCTGCTTCTAACCAAACAGCTGGACATTTTTAATGGAGGTCTACGTCAAGGTCTGATCGGTCTGAACCACTGAAAGCTGAAATAATAACCACATCTTAAGTTCCTAAAACAAGAATAAAATTCATCAAGTTATATATACTTACGGCATAACTCCCTCCACATCAAAGTGATTAAAGCTCAGATGCACCCGTTGGTTCTCGTCTCCGTAGAAGAAGTAGTTGCACTCCGTATCCCGGGGATAGAGGCCGGGATAGTTGGGTGACGTCACGATTCCCCGGGATCGCTCCGTGCTGTTGTACACGAAAGCACACGGGAAGTCTGGCAGTTGACTGCCCGTTGGGATGCTGAAGTCTGGAAGAAATTATGTATTTTATGGACAAGGAACGGATTTGTATGTTATTTTTGAACCGATAAATTAGTAGATTGGTTTAAATATTTGATTGTTTGATTTTTATAACTTCCTTTCGGCCCACGGCTTTGCCCACGTTAAAATATTTCCCCGTTTTAAAAAAAAATCCGTGGCATTTTCCTGGTTCCAAGCTACCACAAATATTCAAACAAATTGATTCAGCCGGTCTTAAGTTATAAATAGTGTAACTAACACGCCTTTTTATATATGGATATGTACATATAGATTAAATTATTATTATTAATTAATTTATCGCCATGGTACTATTTTAAGCTTGCACCGTAAGAGAGTATGGTCATTAAATAGTGTTATATACCCATGTAAGGAAATTCCATGAAATCCCGTGTTCAAATATCATGGCGTGTAAGAAATGTATGTAAAGTTATCATAAAGTTTCGATATTTAAATGCGCAGTCGAAAACAGAAAGCCTGTAAGTTACTGCCTCGTAAAGATATCGTTAACAGTAAAAGTATCCTTGAGCTGAAGTCACTTAAAAAGATTAGAACTATTTATCAAGTTGCTTTAATCTGGGACTCAAAATTACTTTAGAACTACATTAATTTCCATTAGGCTTTTGAGAACTTAGTCAAATGGACGAGAACGGGATTCATAGAATCCTCCTGTCTTCTTTAAAATGTATGTTTTTATAAAGACTTCTTAGGAGAAAATAAAAGAAAAAACATTGATTTGATACACACACGTTTTAAAGTAAGTTGATAAATACTCTAGTGTCGCAAAAAAAACATCAACTTAGCTTTTGTTGCTATCAAGGCAACAAAAGTTAAGTTGGTGTTTATTTTCATCCACTACAAGTATAACTTTAGATTTTACGTGATCATTTAACAACCCATTCATTTTCTTGTGGATCATCTACCCCATAGATATAACCATAATAATGATAATCTCTAGGTACTTTATAGATTAAATTCTGTTGAAAAAGCAACCTTACTATCTGTATTGCATTATTTTATTTGATAAATTTTGGCTGAGACTTAATTTTCATGAGTCCTCGCTGTAGCATCTACATCTATATTAACTACAGAGCTTAAAAATCCACCAGTCATGATCGAAAGATCCAACACAATATATCTCCTGGACAAACTTAGAATTTAAATTACCTTCAACAAAAGCGTAGGATATCTTGAACCCTCGACTGTGTCGCGAGGAGTAAAGTCCTCGGAATTGAACGGACAGTTTCGGTCCATTCGACATTATCGGCTTGGGACGCTCGCTGCCACAGTAAGACGCCATCTTCTCTAGGCGACCGTCGACGTACACGAATACATCCAGAGAATCCATGCTTTCACAGCTGGAATAGATAGCTTTCTAGTAATAATGGTACCTAATTGTGTGTACATCACTACATAGTTTAAAACAAAGTCGCTGTTGCTGTCTGGCAATAGGCCCAAAGATTCCAAATAGTAAGGTTCCAAATAGTCCACACTACCATCCCCTAGCAGCTTTGCCTTCCAATCAACTCAAGGCTAATAGACAATACGCTGCGTTTCTAGAAATTAAATGTATAGGTGATTTTCACTTATTTTTACTTCAGAAGATTGTAATAAAAATGTTATGAAAAAATCAACAATTCAGTTTAATGTTTAACCCTCGAGTTGGAAACGAACCTAAACAAACAAAGGTTATAAAGTTACGCTCGATTGATTAATAGGCCGGGATCCGTAGTACATGAAAATCAAGTGATTACTAACAAGCTAATTTTTGGTGAGTAGCTTCGTTTCGATGAGACGTCCAAAGATATCCTATACCCAACTCTCGATTGTGGTAGCTAACAGAGATATCAAGGATTAAAAAATTCAAGGATGTAAAACCGGGATAACGGACCACGAAATTTGTCGGACAATAATGTCCCTTAGATTTTATAAATATGAATTAAGTATACAACAAAAAATCAGCTGGTTAGTAATCATAGTAATCATTTAAATTGACCTGGTTTTCGACACATTTTGGAAATGGCGGACTCTTTGATCAAACCATAGGTTTTGTAGGACAAACATGTTTTTATATAATTTAGATAATTATCTTGAGATATAACATATTGTCCTACAAATTTCGTGGTCCGTTATCCCGGTTTTACATCCTTGAATTTTTTAATCCTTGATATCTCTGTTAGCTACCACAATCGAGAGTTGGGTATAGGATATCTTTAGACGTCTCATCGAAACGAAGCTACTCACCAAAAATTAGCTTGTTAGTAATCAGTTGATTTCCATGTACTACGGATCCCTGACTATAACCTTAAAAATGTCAAAGTTCAATGAATGAGTAACAGTAAAAAATCTAAAAACTGACACAAGACAAATTTAAAAAACTTTTAGAAATATAATTACTCGTATATCAGTATGTTTATAATGTCTTACAGATCTGATTTGTAAAATAATCCAGGCATACATAATCTTACCATGGGATTATGTTGCTATATGTTAACTGTCCAGAAATTTTCTTGCTGTTTAGTTTAAAATTGAAGTTTAGTAGGTACCTATTTTAGTTAAATTTGTTAGGTTAGTACCTATAGGTATTATAATTAAAAAAATAAATATATACTATGTATTCAGTTAAAAATGTTTGTTTACAAGGAAACATTATACAGGGTGGGCCTTAACTGTATACCCGGTTTGTTTCGTCTATATCTCAAAATCCAGCGGGCGGATGGAGACGCGGGGGGTGTGGTAAGACGCGCCATTTCGTGGAAATTTTAGTCGCAATGGAGCCATTCACTGGAGCTCAGCGTGCGGTGTGCGTTCGCGCATATTATGGGAACAATAATTCTGTGACAATTGCGAGGCGCAATCTTTGAATATCAAGAGGACCACTTTGAGGAGGATTTTGCATCATGATTTGCATCTTAAAGCTTATAAAATTCAGAAAACTCAGTTAACGCAAGAATTAAAGCCAAATGATGCTAATCTTCGACAAAATTTTGTCAATGTAATGCTGGAACGTTTTAACAATTTCTCTAACATATTGTTTAGTGACGAGGCCAACTTCCACCTCAATGGCCACGTAAACAAACAAAATTGTAGGTTTTGGGCGGAGACTAATCCCCGACAGATGCATCAACATCCTCTGCACAGCCCTAAAGTCGTTGTGTGGGCTGCAATATCAGCTAGAGGAATTATAGAGCCGTATTTCATAGAAAATGCGCGTTCATAATATGCGCGAACGCACACCGCACGCTGAGCTCCAGTGAATGGCTCCATTGCGACTAAAATTTCCACGAAATGGCGCGTCTTACCACACCGCCCGCGTCTCCGCCCGCCTGCTGGATTTTGAGATATAGACGAAACAAACCGGGTACACAGTTAAGGCCCACCCTGTATTTATCGAATTGTTTCCTTGTAAACATTTTAAACTGAACACATATTATATTATTATGTTTAGGTATATATGGTGTATAATATATAGTACATAATGTTAGCTAGGATTTTTTGTTTAATCTGCATGTTTATGTGTTTTGTGTTGCCATTAAATAAATCACTCTGAGCATCTGTTTCAATATACAAATTACATAAATGACAAAAACCACTTACAGTGATACTAGTTTTATATATAAAGTATCTTTGAAACAATTGCTAGTACTCCGTTATTGGGAAATCTATGGAGAGTTCTAGATATGTAAAGAACTAAGTGCTTTTGCGAAGAAATATCTGGAACAAATATAAAGCTTTTCGTTCTTTTAGATTGGTGTTGTATTGTGCGGTACCCTAGGGATCTTTGTAAAGTAATATTATTCAGTAGGATTTGATTGTAATGGATAAATGTTAGTTTATTTTTCTTAGCTGGTTTATTGAAACTTTTTCCCACAAAAGCCATCATCATCATCATCCATTATAGATATCCATTATAGGATTTGGTATATTTAGCTTACCATCGGGTTGGTTGCAGTGTATAGATCAGTTTAACGACGCCGCGGGAAATAGGGTACAATACTGCATAATTAATTCAGCATAAAGGGCAAATAAAGAATAGACAAAAAGATTTGAACATAAAGTCCATTCGTTTGAGGTAGAATGCAACAAAAGCTTCAGATATTATCAAAATTGAGTCTCATATAGACTTTATTATTGATCTGGATCTATTTGCTCCAGTGAAAGGATCTCCGGGGTTTCATTATTACGAGCCCAATATTCGGGCCTTCTGATATTTGTTTCAGGTCAATATAGGCCTGAGCAAACATTGTGGTGTTAACCCGCAGGTTCCCGTCATCTTGACTTGGTTTGGCCGAAGATAATGTCACAAATTTCGTACTTATAACATCCTAAATATAAATTGTAAGGTCGCTCTGATTGCAGTTAAAAGGGATTAATAACATGTGGTCTTAAAAGCCGTGTGGTGCTTACATAAGAGAAGTAGCACCCTATATTTATAAGATTGATGGAAATAGGAAGTATAAATAATAAGCAACGTGATGCAGGGGTGCTGAAGCTTATGCTAAATTGTCGTTGATAGTTTATCAAAATTCACTTACTCCACAACATTATCGCTTATCCTCTGCAGACTAAAGTCCTCGAAGACGAGTCTAACACGTTCCCTGCCCCGTGCTAAGAAGTCGTAGTGGCACTCCGTCTTCTGTGGGTACGGCGAGGGGTGGAGGGGGGATGAGAACCGCCCGCTTTTACCCTTATCGCTCCGGAATACTTGGTTGCAGGTTGATGCTGGAAACACATTCTGTTAATTTTAATTGTTAACAAATAAATTAACAAGTTGACCGTATTTTTCTATACTATATAATAATATTATAAAGAGGAAAGATTTGTTTGTTTGTTTGTAATGAATAGGCTCCGAAACTACTGGACCGATTTCAAAAATTCTTTCACCTTTGGAAAGCTACATTATCCCCGAGTAACATAGGCAAAGAAAATTGAAATTGCGGGAAAGTGTAAAACGCGGGCGAAGCCGCAGGGCGGAAAGCTAGTTGTAAATATAAATAATGCTGCACAATTTACACAGCACCCGTAACAAGCTAACCCGTAGCAAGCAAGTAAGCTTCTAGCTTGCCACGGGGAGATGTAGTAGGTGAATTGTCCAGAATCACACAAAAATCACATCATTTTATGCCCTGTAAATTTAATTTACCATTTTCTTAACTAAATATTGTGATTTTCTGAAAGCAGCATTTTCCTTTCTCTTATTTCTTGTAAAATACCTGAGATATTCTGTCTAAACCGACATAATTGAAGAAAAAGAAGGTCTCCAAACACTTGCAATTCAAATTATAAAGTAAATTGAAACAAAAATGGCACTTTACTTTGAAGGATCGTGAATATTTTATTAATACGAAAGAAAACAAGCCTTTGAGACAAAAAGTGACATAAAATAAATATACGAATTGTTATTTTTATTGAAAAGAAGCTGTTTGTGAAAATATAATGGATTTTGTTTATATTAAGTTTAACAATCCTTTGTCATTGATATTTCACAGCGTCATAAATATACAGTCAATGCGACCATTAGGCCCTTGTTTATAATGATACAATTTATTTGAAATGGTTAGTTTATTTAAATAAGGTAAGCACAATTTATTTATGACAATCGGAAAACGTGATGTTATGGAGTGAATTAGAATTGTAGATTAAACGACAATATGAAACCGATATTCAAACATATCAGCGGAGAAAAATTCATTAAAATTTCACATTACATTTATGTATTATGTAAATGGCTTTTTATAAACCGAGTTAAACCTTCTTAATTAGTTAAATTAAGTTTTGAGAATATATCAATTTAAATGAGTAGAATTTTTAAACCTGACTGATCACGTGAAGCGTCTTTTGTTGCCAAGTTTCGAAGCTTGGAGTTCAGTAATGTGATATTTATGGCACAGTCAGCGAATGCGGAAATTAATTCAAGTAGAAGAAATATCTTGTGCAGTCTATGCAATGTTTTGTGCATATTGCTGAAACTGAAATGATTAACTGCATTCCTGCTTTAATCGTATTAATGATATACTAACTTTTCGCGGATTCTCCTGCGTTATAATATTTTCCTACTGTAAAAGTAATCTATGTCCTTTTCCTGGTTCTAAGCTCCCCTCCAATTTACAGCCCAATCGATTCAGTCGTTCTTGATAAAACAACTGTAACGTATATAACTAACACGACTTTGTTATGAGTGCAAATTCCCTTTAATTTAGATCGGACGCAGAAGTCCATTATAAAATAACTAAACTGAAATTATTAATGTTATTATGTGGTATTAATTTGTTTTCTGATGCAGCGTATTCTGTGTAAATTACTATTATGCAATCTATTTTATAGCCCCTGGCCTGGTTTGTCATGTAATTTTAATCGGAGACCCATTATTTTTATGACAGCTTAATAGTTACATGAATCATCATCATAATTTCAGCTATCGGATGTCCACTGCTGGACATCTCTCTTAAAAAAACCATTTGTTTCGGTCGGCTGCATCTTGCATTCACAGTATACTGGCAGCTTTGACCATCTGTCCATCTTGGTGGACGTACGACGCTGCGTTTGCCAATCCACTCAAGAACTTTTCGGCCCCTTCGGCCATCAGTTCAAAAATACATTATTATGACGTCAATTTTAAATATTACTTGACTCGTATAAATATTTTATCAGCAATCGCATGTTTCATATGAACTTAATTGCATCTTTAGATTTTCTATATAAAGTTAAATGTAAAAATGTGAGGGAAAGACTGCGACTTAGTTACAACTAAACCACAATTCTTCTGGCCACTTCAAACGGAGCGATGCTGTAACCGGCCCTTACCACGTAGTTCTGTTACGTTACCTTATTAATTTTAGTTGGTTTTTTTTTGTCAAACAAAAATGCCTTTTAATTAAATAGTACCTCAATTATCGAAACTTTTATTATTTGATAAGTATCATTGGATTCGTCCTGGAGATATTAAGTTTGATCGCTGACTGTACAAAACAGCGATCATACTATCTATATATCAGAAAATAGCACCCGTAACATAAGCTAACATAAGCTTAGAGCTTATCACGGGGCTAGATGTTGCTGAATTTGTCCAGCAATATTTATTTATTTATTCAATGTTATCATTGTTATTGACCCTATTGTCGGACCAAAATTAATAAAAATTTAGAGCGACAATTCGGTCACAATTTGGGCAAATAAAGTGTCCCAATTGTCGCTGGGCCAAATTCACAGTCTCACTCATAGTAGTGGTCAACAGAATTTAAAGGAGGTACTTACTCGCGGCGCTCACTGCTGGCCCTAAGCCGGATATTGCCTCTGTGCCACTCGCCTTTTTATTGCCCTCTGCATCTGCGGGTAATGATAACGTTTTAATGGCTTCGCTTTTAGGCTCGTTTTTACCTAGACACTATTGTCTATTCAATGTACGGTCGAGGTAATTAAAGGGTGAGTAGTCTTTCTTGGAACTTCAGATTTTTTGTCAGGACGTATTATGTCATATGTCAGTTACAAAAGAAAACCTAAACCATATAGTTTAAGTAGGTGTTTAAATTTAGGACATAAGGATTCATTTTGTATGATTATGTCGATATTTTTAAATTTGTTTGTAGTTGACCTACCAACACAGTACCTACAATCAGTGGTATCCTAAGTACATTCATTATAAAATAAAATATGTAAATCAATTGAATCATAAGTTGCTTACCTAGAACTATTTACGTACCTATCTATAACCTTTGCTTGGTTGCCTGGAAGAGATCGCTCTTTAGCGATAAGGCCGCCCATTGTACGTGTCTCTTTTTGTGTTTTATTTGTGTGTTTTGTTATTGGTGTACAATAAAGTGTTTTGATTTGATTTGATTTATAACCGTGATTGGTATTCAGTTTCAGAAATGAATCAATCTCATAGTTCAAAACATCAAAGGCATTATCCAGCTTATAATGTATGCAGCTGGCACATTTCTATAACCTTATAAATGCTTACAAAACCTGATATCGTGTCGTCTATTTGGAACTGGTAGCTGGTCTTAAATCCCTGCCCGGGTGTGTCGGAGTTTGCTGTAAACTGGATGAAGAGGTCTGGTCCCGTTGATAGTATTTCGTATCCTGAAAGAAAAACATTCTATAGGATAGGTAAATAGATATATGTCGTTAAAATAAGGACCTATCTTTTATTTACTTTTAAGTATTTTTGGAAAAATGGGGAAACGTATAGACTAATTTGGTATACTAACGTCGACGACAGTTTATCTTATTGGTATATTGTTGCGCCTTGGCGAATTTTACTGACGGATATTAATAAAATATACAAGACCAAACCAAATCAGGGTAGCTTTTTTATAAAACTCATAATATTTATCTTCCTCTAATAAAAGAATAAAGTAATCATATTAAGCGAGATACATTGTTATCTTCGCGGATTTCTGCAAGATTGAAATCCTGTAGACCCTTTGTAAGAAAAATTGTACCTATGTTTTTGTTACGATCGCGTATTTTTTTCGGGTAAAACGCAATTGCTTTTATCGTTTTAATTGGATTTCCTGAATCTATATTTTTAATTGATTTTACATCCAAGTCTTTTGATGAAGAGGTCGCGGCAGAAAATCAGCGTTCACTGGTAACCTAGTGAACACAATGCTGAGCCGTAGCCTAATTACTGCTGTAGCACACATTCTCCCTATGCTTTATTTTTTAATTATTAATTACATGTTTGGTTTTGTATATATAGTATCGTAGTGTATTACTGTGTACTGTTCGTTTATGCTTGTGTTTGGTAGTAAATAAATTTATGTCAATGTCTATGTCCACTAACTGCTTGGAATTCAAGAATTTGGTGAAAAATATCATGGGCATAGGATCTTACCGACAACTTCGTTACATAACAAGGCGAGGACTGGCGCGCTAGCTGTCTTCCCGTCGAAAACTTTGATGATGTCAGCACGATTCAGACAGCTGAAAGAAAATATTCAATGGATTTAGGGAGTTTTATTTAATCCCTTTTACATTTTTAAGGCGTGTTAGTTATATGGAAGCGCAGTTTTCATTTCGAAGGTCGTGGTGTGTCGTGTGTGGATTTATATCCAAAGGGGTGAAATTCGAGAACTTCTGCGTTTTACTCTTCCTTCTACTAAATTATTTTGTTTCTCCTTATTCTTGAATAGGTGATTTTCAATACAACTGGCACTAGATTAAAAAATCAAACTTCAAACAAATGCAGAAGATAGAAACACGGAGAAACAAAAAAGACTCAGTAATAAAAATATTGTAAAATCTTACCTCTCATCCCCTTTCTGTAGAAAAGACTCCTCAAACACCAATTTTATCTTCTCATGTGGCCTGTGAAAATAAAATCTCATAAGCATTGTGTTGCATGTTTTTGTGTATATTTGGAAACAAAAAAGTTAATAAAGAGCATAACGACGTGATTGAATTTGCATTTCAAAGGAAATTGTTTGTTTATCTGTATTAAGATCGTTTTTGAATTGTTTACTTATAAACACAATATAACGAACAATATTGGCCAAATTAATACATAATTGAAAACGTTCCATATACGATGAAAACCTTTTAGTTATTACGTTATAGTACTTATTTTTTCACCTCGTTTGAAGTCGGGCGATGTTGTGTAATCAAAGACATTTCAACCCTATTAAAATATTTCTGTGTGTATTGCAAAATTTATTTATTAGTTGATACTGGTGATGTACCTATAAATTATATATAATTATTTTTTTTTGAACATTTGTAATAAGCCTGGGCATTTTTGTCTAATCTAACTAATTTTAGGTATTATTTGAGTTATTATTTTAGTCATTATTTTTGGCATTTAAGCTAATATGTATTCAGATATAATTTTACATCTGTGACGTGAATGAATATTTATGATTATGATTATCGTTTCCTTATTTTGCGACCTCTTGTTCAACAAATATAATATGGCATGAATTTGCTATCTGTACTGACCTGCCATTGAACTGATATGTGCACCGTACATTGCTGGGGTAACTGGACGGATACCGGGGACTATAGAGGTGGCCGTGTGCTGGTCGGCTTGGCTGGGAGTTGAACACATAGTCACATGAATCTGCTGTCTGTACACCATCCGTTTCGAAGTTTCCTGTCGAATATGAGAAAAAATTTAGTTGGTTATTCTTGTGAGAGTAAATATCTGTAATACCTAATTTATTACACTAAAAGTTAATAAGCTTTAACCGTAAATATTTAATTAATAACTAGGTATATTTAAATCCAGTTTAATCTCATCATTTACTTTATAGTACGGGAGGCGACGATGCTAAATGGGGATTTACTCGAGCGTCAAAGAGACCTATTGGGTTGCATTTGGTAGATGATAAGAAGAAAAAAATTGTATGAGACCGATGTGTTTCATCAGTGGGGGAAGCGACCATAGATAATTAAAAACTTATTTAAAAAAATACTGTTGTATGGACGTACTTAAGCGCGTCAGTTAGTGATAGATTCTATAAATCAGATTCAATAAATTGAAAATCAGCTTAACATACTTACATACTTAAAAATAATTTAGGAAATATGATTGATAATATACGTTTGTAAATCTGATTGTTTACACGATTGGGGTGAGTGTACGTAAACGTTAAAAAAATAAAAATCGCGACTCATTTTTTTTGACTCATTTTCAAAAATATGAACAAAAAAATCGGCATTTCCAAAGGTGTTAGAGCGTCAGATTTAGATGTATATGGTTCATCTTTATGTTCTGATTCTACCATATCTTAATCTGACGATTATCTAAAGTGATTCGCCTAATCTGACAAAAGTAAATTTTGTTCCTTTATAATTCACGTTCGAACATAGATAGATTTTTTATATTTGGTGGAGGTACTTGTCTGGGTACTAGCTATCTCCAGTATCTTAATCTGACGCGCTCGAGTAAATCCCGAAATCCCCTCTTCGGCTCCCCTACTATTATCTGTTTATTGCAAGATCAAATACATTAAATACAAATAGTATTTATTTCTTTAACTATAGGCCTTATAAGCCTTAATAACAAGACTTTTGATATGAGAGTCACCTTGGAAAGAGAAATATCGATAAATAAGGCCTCAGAAAATATATTTTTAATGATATTTTTCATGGTATGTTACCCGTTTCATGTTCAAATAAAGTTTACAAGAGAAACTTATTTTGAACGTAACTATTTGGATTTCATATTTTATTCAGAGAACTAATCCTAAACACAATAATCTGTAACGTGAAACACTAAAACACAGAACGGCAATTCAAATGCAAATTATATTAGATTGTAAATTCATGGACGCAATTATTTAACCCGACACGACTCTTTCAATGACCCGTAAATAGCTGTATGCCCAAAACTAAAACAATTAAACCATGGAACCAGCTGTAAAACAAACCATTAATGTGTGGTCGTTATAGAAGCGGGAAATAATAGAAAGCAGTTTATGAAATCTACTAAAAATATAAAAAAATAACTAAAATAACTTCGGGGCTTTTATCATACTCGTAGTACCTTTTTATATATCTTTCATTTGTATCATCAATATATTACCGTATACACTAAGGCAGTTTTTGTTAATTTAAAAGTTGTTGTTTATTGGTTTTGACCTCTCATCTTACTAGCTTACTTCTTTGGGCAAGTTGTGTACACAACATGTACCTTCGCTGGATCGAAATAGTCAAAAAGTGAGGCAAATAGTTGCAAAAACACAGCTTGCTAGTTTGTCACCTTGTTCACAATATTTATTACATAGGTACCAGTTGTTATTTAAGAGACTAAATAGTTTCAGTTTCATCCGCTTCCGCCCCAAATTCCGACCAATCACAGCGCTGCTAGTTTCCCGCCAATTCTAATCTTATTTCAGGTCAGTGCGGTTCAAATTCCTCCACTGATCTAGGATAATACTTGCCTTTTAATCCTTTAAAACGGATTGCGATTGGCGTTGTTGGGAATTTATGTAACCTACTCGTGTTTACACGGATCAGGGGAAATGAAACCGGTTATCTTGAAAGTTTGTAAGAAAACTTGGCAAGTAGTATGTGGAGGAAGGAGAGGAAGTGTAACAGAGATTCAAGTATAAAAATTGCTTAAGTACCTACCTATTTAGTTTTTTATAAGCTCACAAAGACAGAAAACCCACGAAATACTTTTTTATGGTACCTACCTCTGGTACTGTACCCAACCGCAAGCATGTTATTATTTACCACCAGATATGTACTTTGTAAACGATAGTGATACCAAAAATATCATGTGCATATAGTTAATTTAAAAAAATGTGAGAGAATAACGTGAAAAATTAAGTCAAAATTAAAATTCGCAAAAAATAGTTGAGTTTAAAATAAATTAAATTAATAACACTAGTAAACCACATTTTGTAAACTTCTTAAAATTTAAACACGCTCCTTGTTTCTACCACAATGTTTTGAAGCAAACGAAAGTAGCAAGATTGCATTGCACTTTAGTCACTTTATTGTTGTTTGGCTTTCATTATTTTACGATGGAGACGTTCTGATAGCAAAAACTTTATTTTTATGTTCCAAAGTTGAACTAAATCGAAGGAGAAAAGAAAACAAAATAAAAACTTTGGGTTGATGAAGTTACAACCATGGAAGTTTTTGTCTATAATGTGTGAAGTATCTATACTAATATTATAAAGCTGAAGAGTTTGTTTGTTTGTTTGTTTGAACGCGCTAATCTCAAGAACCGCTGGTCCAATTTAAAAAAATATTTCAGTGTTGGATAGTCCATTAATTATCGAGGAAGGTTATAGGCTATATTTTATGAAAAAAAAGCAAGCGAAGCTGTTGGCGGTCGGCTGGTTTTATATAAAAGTATTGATGCATTTACGCTGCGAAGTCGATGTAATTCAATGATCAATAACGATATTTTTAATATTTTTAGCAAAAAAAAAAAAAATCAAAAATATCCAAACTCACAATATCTGTACTAATAATAAATCTGTAAGTGTTTGTTTCTGTATGTATACTACTCAAAACAAAATAAGGGCCACGCGCGTATTTTTGTTTTGAGAGAATTTTTTGCTGACTTTTGATGGGAGAATATTTTTTTGTGAATGCCATTATGTTCTCAAATGTCTAATTAACGATTAAAATGAAGCACTAGGGATATTAGTGTTGACGGAATGGTAAACAATGTTGATGTCTTAAATACCGTGAATTGGGTAGAGTTTTGCTTCTTTTATGATTTGATTTCAGATTAGTTTAACACAAGTCTACTGACAACTACGGTTGTTTTTGGGAGTTAAACGTGTAATTTCATTATTTGACCGTAAAATGCCAAAAGTTTGACGCCATTTGGACAATGTTATTGCTACCAGAGCCGTAACGATGAAAGAAGCTGGTCGGTCACAACGTTCTGTGGCTTTTGAGCTGGGATGTTCGAGAAGGGCTATACAAAACCTTTGGAACCGGTATCAGGAGACCGGGAGTGTATCCCGGCGTCGTGGTTCTGGAAGATTTCGTGCTACCACTGCCCAGGAAGACCGGTACGTGCGAGTTACTGCGCGACGTGATCGTAATGTGACAGCGCGCGCATTACAAAACCGAATACGCCGGACTACTGTTACACTTGTCAGTGACCAGACGATTAGGAATCGTTTGCACGAAGACCAGCAACGCTCACGGAGGCCTGTAAACTACACTAAACTGACCGGGACTCATCGCGCAGATCGATTCAGGTTGCACGTCAACATCTTGAATGGGGCACGGAAGCATGGCGTAAGGTGCTTTTTACGGATGAGTGCAAGGTGAAGTTTTCAAGTGACGATCAGCGTATGCAAGTGTGGAGAAGACGTGGAGAAAGATTTTCTGATCCTTGCATTCACGACACGACAGGTATGGTGGTCCCAGTGTCATGATGGGGGTCGGGATCAGTTTACAAGGTAAAACTGATCTTGTTTTTCTGAATGAGGGTACTGTTACATCGCAGAGTTACATCGAACGGGTTGTCAGGTCATGTGTCATCCCATTTTCACATCGAGTGGTGGACGGATTCATCCTGATGCAGAATAATGCACGAACTCACACAGCTCGGACAACCAGCTCTATTTTGGAGGAAGCCAATATTCAGGTTATGGCATGGCCTGCGAACAATCCTGACCTGAATCCAATTAAACACCTTTGTGACCAATTAAAACGCAGACTCCGGGCAGCTGAAGAGGATGTGCACAACCAGCAACAGTTGATTGAATTGCTGAAAAGGTGCTGGGAGGATATCCCAGAAGAAAACATCCGCCATCTCAATTAGAGCATGACAATGAGGCTTTAAGAATGTGTTTTGGAAAGGGGAGGATATACCCGTTATTAAAAAATTCAAAAGCGAACAACTAAGCTCTGTGTTTAGTCTACAATCGAATGCTATTGTTAAGTGTAAACAGCCATAAAAAGTCTTAAATCTCAAAAACATCCTAAGATTGAGTATTTTATGTCGAATTGCATTAAAATTCATGAAATTTAATTTAAAAAAACCTTGTTTTGTTAAATTTAAAACAAAAGGAGCAAAAAAACCCAATGAAAAAAAAATAATCGGAAAATTAGTGGTGGCCCTTATTTTGTTTTGAGTAGTATATGTAGGTCACAGGATTTGCCAAACATATTTTAACGCGGACGGATTCGCGGCACCGCAAGTTTATTATAAATGCGTAGTTTGTAGGATCCTCATACTCACTTCTATCAATAAACCGAAACGTCCCCACGAACCCAGTCGCATTGCTTGCCTTCTCGGAGTGGAACTCCAGCACCAGCAGTGGTCCATGGGAGTAGAGAGCCGGTGGAGCGTCCACACGGTTCCCGCACAGGGCCCTGGACCATACGGAGTACTGGTTGACCCCGGGAGGGCCGGGACCGTGGGTTCCACCTTCGGAGTATACCTTGAGGTAGTCACCGCGTGTGCAACTGTGGAAAGAAACAAAGAATGACTATTTTGTATGAGAAAAATAACTAGACAATTTATTTAACAAAATCCACAGCCCCTACAAATATATAACATTTTTCTTATTAATTTACACAGTAACATCTGCAGATTGCACAATAGTTTGTCCCAGGTTTGTTCGTCCAAGATTTCGTAGGACTATTGGATGTCCTGTGCCGGGTAGTGGAGACTATAATCCTTTTAATATTATAAAATGGAAATTAGTGAGTAAAAATTTACTGGATGGATTTTGATAAAATTACATACTTAGGCATTAATCAGAATCAGAATAACACCTTGGCTTTTGACGCGGAAACGGCTCAGGCAAAGCCGCGGGCAGAAGGTTAGTGATGTGATACATAATTTTAAATGTAGTAAACTACATTATTTATAATGAGTTTAACAAAGCAGTAGACTTTAAAATGACAGTCAGATAAAATAAGGATAATATAAATAAGTATAAACTGCATAATAATACTGACCTTTGACGGAAAAACAAAATAAATTCCTTACAGCAAGAAAAAACCTACTCAACTGTCACCATTTTCCTACCCACTAATTTATCAAAGAAACATGTAAGTAACCCACTCACGACGAAATTATAAGGGTCAAACGGCATGATAAGTAGCAGGAATTAATTAAAAGCACTGGCTTTGACCGACTGGAAAACTAGATGAATGACATACATTAGGTAAAATAATCAGAGAGCTCGCAGTAAATTTTGGGAAGGTATTTGAAGTAAGATAGAAATTTGTACCTAGCTGCTTGATTTCACATTTTTGGAAAAAGTAAATGTTATTCCGAGTGTTTTCTATGTATAATAAAAAAATTTGTTTGTATATTCTAGAAATCAATAATCCGTAACACATACATGGATCTTACCACGGGACTAGATGTTGCTGTGTGGATTGAATTGTACAATAAAGGGTTTTTCATTGGTTGATTGTCCAGCAATATTTAATTATTTATTCAAATTGATGCCAGCTCTTAGACTAAAAGTCTATGGGGCTGGTTTGGGGAAAGGGAGGTAAAATATTCGGTGATCTGAATGACAAAGTGTAAATTTGCTGTGTGAAGGATCGGGCATCATTTCGACGGTTTATAAATTGCTGTTTTCCTTTTTCCTTTACAAAACAGATCAATAGAGTTTGCGGAAACTTTGTTAAATTGTGACGCAATAGGTAGTTGAGATGACCATTTAACAAGAAATCATAACAAACCATGATATTCAATGAAATTAAAAGTAATTTAATTGTATTTATGTATTTTAACTTAGGTAGTAAGTTTCGCTCAGGTTAAGTATTTTTCGGTAAATATTATACATTCTGTGAATTATTACAAAATGTAACACAAAACTAACAAACGAATAAGGCAAACTAACAAATTGAAAAGTCCCGTAAGTATAATTTGCCATCTGCCGCCATTTTAATGAATTCCGCGGAGCTATAGATCCACGATCTAAACTAACTTTGTGCCAATAACTTATGTTAATATTATAAATACCCACTATTAAGCAGTACTGTACAAAGTGCCAAACGGAATGGGTCCAAGTTCCAGGCTTTCTACGAAAATGTTTTGTTGTGAAGTTTTATTCTTTTATTAGGCTCTCTGTCGAAAAAGGACCCACACAGTTTAAACCTGGATGTCTAATTTCCATCTCTGAACTGACTGTCCTCAAATTATTTGTTAGGTTTATTGGTGCCCTAAAAACTACTAAAAGGCTACCAAACATGTTGACTTTCTGAACCTCTACTAGGCTACTAAAAAAAAATGTAGTAACCACTATTTTAAAAAACACCTAAATCGATCCAGCCGTTCTTGAGTAAAGTGGCATTGATTTAAAAAGATTACCAATTTTTCATTAACTATAATAAAATATTCAGTATAGATTTTTCAAACACAAGCATTTAATGAAACCGTTTTATGATTAAATATGATTTAATGAAATGAAATCTGAAATAATTATCTCCGAGTACTAATGGCTCAGACAAAAGTTAATTAGTAAACAGCAAACATACAAAATATACGTGACAGTGAAACGAGAAATTTCATGTCGGACAGTAACCAATATTGGAATAAAAACAGGTTGCAGATTATAAATGAATCTGATTACAAACATTTACAATCATATTTACAATTCTACTGCTGGGACGCAGAATCCTTATCATGACGTGAAAGATTAGGCCTTGACTCACTCGCTGAGAAAGAGCGGGTTGGCGACTATCACGGTCCATAAATCTATTCAAAGATCTCAGATACCACCTTCCCCATTCCACCACAGGACAAGCAGACGCACGGCACACTACCATCCCTACTTAGTAGATATACCATCCACCCGTACGAAGCGATACTCCTCCACCTTCATTATTCGCACTGCTAAAGTTTGGAATGCGTTGCCTGCTGCTGTTTTTCCTGAATCCTACAATCTGGGTCTCTTCAAGACAAGAGTGAATAGGTACCTTCTAGACCCTTGCGATCCATCTTCGGCCACATCGACACTTTCCATCAGGTGAGATTGTGGTCAAGCAAGGGTCTATCAGCAATAAAAAAAAAAAAAAAAAAAAAAAAAAAAGAACTTGCCGATTTTCTCACGATGTTTTCTTGTTAGGGCAAAAAAAGTCCCTTTTTCCAGTCGTGTACACGTAAATAGGGGTGATGATGATACAAATCACGTCAGTTACCTGTTTTCGGTAAAAAATAGTCATACTCGTACGAGCAAAGTTTAATCTCTCTGTCCAGGAAAATTAGTTTTTTTTCCGACATACCAATTTGGTATTCAATTAGAACTCTTGTACGAATATTAGCTTTAACATTTTAGCTAGATTTAGTAAAACTTTGAAGTTTTTAATTTGATTATTTAACTGTCGAATTAAGAATGAAGATAACAATATTATATTATTAGATAGGTATCTATTGAGATACATATAAGAATCAGATGTAAAATATCAGAATATTTTACATCTGATTCTTTATATCAGAATATTTTACATCTGATTCTTTATCATCATCATTTCAGTATCTTGAAAATACGTGGAACATACACCCGTTACAAATTTAGTTATACGATATTATATAATACTAGCCGACCGCCAACAGCTTTGCTTGCTTTTATTCCATATAATACAGCCTAAAACCTTCCTCGATAAATGGACTATCCAACTATTTTTTAAATCGGACCAGCGTTTCCTGAGATTAGCGCGTTCAAACAAACAAACAATCAAACAAACTCTTCAGCTTTATAATATTAGTATATGTAGATAAAAGAACAATTTTTTCTACTATTATTAAATAAATAAAACCAAGACGTTGCGTTGGTTCGTTGTATTTTTCCATCGTGCATACGTACTGACTGCCCTAGAACAAACTTATTCATGGAGCAAAATCCACACCTTGTAATACAAGGTTTAAAGTTAATTTAAACAAATTATACTTCATGAATGAGTTTACCGCTGAACACGCCCTAGAGAGCTAAGGGCTCAATCCATTGGGATCACAGAAATCTAAATAATAAGGTACTAGAAGTGACATTGTCGCTTCATTCGTGTCGCCACCCACGTGTCTTACGGGACACCGCGGATCTATAAGCGCGGATGGGTAACAACCAAAATAAAAAGAATCAACTAATAAATGTGTAGCAAAATTATGCCATTGTATTAATTTCATTAGTATCCTAGTTTTTAATTCCAATCTGTACATCTGTTAAATTATTTTAAGGTAAATTTAAGTTAGATTGTAGTTAAAAATAAATATGTATTCATTCTTTCTTTCTTTCTTTCTTTCATTAGCAAAACGCTGTAGGAATCATCGTGTGACACTTTTATGTGGGCGTGGGCTCACGCCCATAAAAGTACACTTACGCATAGATTACTAATTATAATGCAGTATCACTACTGCATTATAATTAGTAATCTATGCGTAAGTGGCAGTGACAGTATGTAAGAAAAGGCTACACGTCGATAAGCAAACTATCACTTCCATAATTTTATTTATCTATGGTTGGGATGATCGTGGATGGCTCGGACACACAGACAGATAAGTTGACGAATCTTGATTAAACGTCAAAATAGGCGTTGATCGGTCAATTCTGATTGCATGAAACCTTACATGAAGTTGATTGACATTTGTACTGACGCGTGATTCATGCTATTTTTAACTGGTGTATACTTATAGCCCAGTCAATTTAAACATTTCAAGTTACATAAAGTCCCAACAAGCTGGATTTCTGTGAAATTGTTCAAATCATAATTATAAACAATGTCTAAAAGATCCCCATCATTCCACGTTAAGGAAAAAGTTTTATTCAAGGTTAAATGTCAAAAAATTTAGTTTTTCGCGATTTTCAGCAAAACGGTAAGTTTTATCATAAAAGTACCTAGGACAAAATTGTAGATCATGAAATTATCTATCAAAATGTATCAACACTTTTTTCTTACAAGCCACCGTTTCTGAGATATAACGGTTCAAAAAGTTATAAAAATTGTTTACAAAATGAAATGAAATGTTCAAAAAGTTATTAAATTGCGTCAATAGCGATGTATCGCATGATACTTTGTCGGAACGAAACGAATCCTCCGTTGTTTGTGATTCAATATTAGAGCACGACCGGCCTTGACAATTTTTTTTTATTTTTTTTATTTAATTACAAGAAAAAGGCTTTGTCGCTGAGCGACCACATCGTCTTATCGGGAACTTGACAATTTGTGCATGCCAACTTTTATAACTTTTTGAACCGTTATATCTCAGAAACGGTGGCTTGTAAGAAAAAAGTGTTGATACATTTTGATAGATAATTTCATGATCTACAATTTTGTCCTAGGTACTTTTATGATAAAACTTACCGTTTTGCTGAAAATCGCGAAAAACTAAATTTTTTGACATTTAACCTGGAATAAAACTTTTTCCGTAACGTGGAATGATGGGGATCTTTTAGACATTGTTTATAATTATGATTTGAACAATTTCACAGAAATCCAGCTTGTTGGGACTTTATGTAACTTCACCCTCATTTTTTTGTATAAATTGACTGGACTATTATGAATAAAATTGGGTTACATAATGACTATTTTATTAGGTTCACTACTCGTTTTATCAAAGAAATTATATATTATGACGTTTTTTATTAGGACATTATTAAGAACTTATTTTATTTCACAAATTTTAATTTTTAATTATGTATGTTACCCGTTTCAGTTTCAAATTTATTTTCACTGGTTTATTTGTCTCGTGATTAACTGTATTAGATCCACATTTAAGGTTTAGTTATAATAAACTTGTGTTTATTTTTAAATTGTGTAACGTGTTCAGAGTGCACTTAATTTGCAGGGTTTTACCAAATACTTTAGGAGTGAAAGTCCAAGATTAGTTGGGAACTAAGCCTACATACTAACGTTTTATTATATTCACCTAGTTAAAATTTTTAAACCAATGTGTATCCAAAATTAACGAGATACGTAGACGTGCCACCAACTCACTACCGTAGCAATGTCGCCCTTAATTAATGAATCCATTCCTTTGGGAGGGATATTCTTTAATTCCCTCACCCTTATTCCAATGGCGCCAAGGTCCAAATTACGGAGCAGTAAACAGATCCTTGTTTTACGATCGGTCGAGATCTTCGTATGGGAGTTTAAGGGCTCTGTGAAAAGTTTATTAGAGTTGATGGGAAAAGGAAAGTAATGGTGGGTTTATGGAATTTCCTAGAGATTTTGATGAGGGTGTTATGTGGTGTTATGACAGAATTACATAAAAGGGTGCTGTCTTGCTTCTTTTCTGGTATTTTTCTGACATCAAGTGGTATAGATTTTCTTACGTATAAAAAATACTAGCGACCCTCGCTTCACGTCGGTTATCTTATTATCTTAACATACCTCTTGAATCACTCTACCTTGTAATAAAACGCATCAAAATCATTTGTTTAGTTTTAATAAAACTAAGTAGGGACAAAACTTTAAAAATAATGTAGTATTCGCCTCGGAACAACAATTTGTATGATCTGCAAATATTTGTTCCGGGTGTCTGGGTGTTATATATGTATAATAAAAAATATCTATCTATGTATGTATATTATATTAAGTATATCAGAAGTCTAGCACCCGTAACACAAGCTTCGAGCTTACCGCGGGGCTAGATGTCGCTGTGTAAAATTGTCCAGTAATATTTATTTATTATTCTTTACATAAGTTTTCAAGAGCCGTGTTGGCTAAGTGGGAGCACACTCGACTTTCATTCCGAAGGTCGTGGGTTCAAACCCCGCCGCGCACCTCTGATTTTTCTTCTTGGAAAATTATGTGTGCTTTATAAACACGTGCTCTAACGGTGAAGGCAAACATCGTGAGGAAACCGGCATGTTCTGAGAACTTTGAAAAAAAGTTTGAAGGACATGTGTCATTCACCAACCCGCACTTGGCCAGCGTGGTGAATTAAGGCCTAATCTCTCTCGTCAAGAGAGAAGTCCCTGTGTCCCAGCAGTGGGAACGTGAATAGGGGTGTTATGACATAAGTTTTTAATTTCTCAAAATCCTATATTAACTCTCGGTATTTTGACAGGTGGGCTAAGCGACCATTAGGCAGTTTAATATAAAAACAAGCGTTAGGGTACGGAACAGTTTAATTTCCTTTACTCCACGTAACATTTTCCAGACTCATCTAATGAGTTTTTGACTGCAGACCAGAGCAGTTTAAGAGTTCTGAAACATGTAGTTACCTATTTCTGCTTTATCTAGCTAGTGAAAACAGAATTGTTTAAATAAGTCATAATCTAAAACAACAAATTAAAATGTTATTCTACGTTTTTGTAAAAGTAGATAGAAACCAGATGTAACTTAATGCTGTGGCGTACTGTATAAATAAGGCATATAAATAAATAACCATCATCGTTTCAGCCGTTGCACATCCGCTACTGGACATAGGCCTCCCCATATTATTTAATTATTTGTTTTTATTTGGAGCCTTTGACCAAGTGGAACATGGATGAAAACTTTAATTTCCAACCAAATCTGAGTCTATAAGTCCTTAAGCCTTAAGTTCGTGTTTAATGTATCTTGGCCAAGTCTATTTATTCTATTCCCCACTTATATCACTAGATCACCAGTCCCAAAAGGTTTGCCTAAAACTTTTCTAATAACGACCAAGATTAAAGATATCCCTCACGAGATGATTTGTTTGGTTTACTACCAACGCATTGTTATACATATTTTAGACTTTTTTGTTATTGTATTGATATTTAAAAATAACATGCCGTTATGAATCGAAAGCAAGCCATTTTCATATATTTTAAAATCATGCTATACATTTATTATTTAAAATTCATAAAAATCAAAGAAAAAATTACAAAATCAACGTAGTTTTTTTGAGGCCATGATAGTTTCAAACTGTGTTACAGCAAGGTAATTAATAGTTCAAGAGTCTGTATTTTTTGTAAGCTATTTTTCTGTACAAAAAAATATAGTACCTAATAAGATTTACTGCCACTACCAAATCTTTATAAAATTCAAGCATAATTCAGTTAAAACAAAGTAATCAACTTTGAATATTTCTGGTTATGCATTAACCAGATTACAAGCAAAGTTTCTAAATAAATTAGCCGAAATGACGAACTCAAAGTTGTCACTTTATTAAAACTTTTCACTTACAATGTTTCTGGAAAGTTCCAAAACAGCCATAATCAGAACTTATCATGCGGCAAGGAGTAAACAACTCGTGCATCCATTTGCTAAATGGATTTCATTATTTTTTGTTACAATTTGGGCAGATTTCGGTTTTTAATATTTTGTTCAGTTTTCAGTGTACATACAGGATATGGTTTATCATATTTTATTTGTTTAACATGGGACTTAATACTCTATCTACATAGATATCATAAAAGTATTCATCTTATTAGTGAGATTGCTCTTGGATGTTTGAAATAAGTTCACGCGATTAATTTACTCTGTATGAGGTTCTTTTTCAAAGGAACAAAACACCAACGTATCACAAAAACAGCACCGCAATAACAGATTGCCTCCGTTTAACCAAAATGGCTTTATTACCGCAGTTAAGCCGGTACTAAATTAGTAACGGATTTGGACTTTTTTGGTAACATTTGGGAGAAAAATAGTGGAAGTCCCACAAACAATGCCACCGCAGTTGGACAATAATTTGTAGGAACGAGGCGCGCTGCATCCCTATTCCGAATATTGTGCCGACACAAATACGAAATGGAATGTTCGTGGACTGACTAAGGATCCTTATAATTTTAGAATACGAAAAGGGTAACATACCATGATTTAAATATTTTTAAGCTTTCGATATCTGTGAAGATGGCACTTGAAACATTTCTGAAATAACGGAAAACCCAAATAATATCATGGTACCCGTTTTGTGTTCTAAGATTAAGGACTGCAGTAGGCCTATAATATGGTATTTCATAAGGTACTATTACCGGCTATAATGATGATGATAACATAAAGCAATTTTGTTGGAGTAAATTGTCACCACAACACTTCATAGATTCAGAGTTTATATACGTTAATGGTCGGGTTGGTTATCGCACTAAGTTGGTACAGAACTCAAAACGATGCTTCTGTCGGTCTTCCGCAATATAAACACTTTATTCGGTTCGACGACAACGCCTGAAGATGCAACTCCTTGGCTTGTACCACACGGCGTCTAGAATATGTCATTAAAATAGTAATAAAATCGTAGTAAACATAATTTTGCTGTAAAAGCTACTGTATCTGGTACATGTGCATGTAATTAAATCTGTCAAATTGTAATGTCTGTTTTGTGTACAAAAAAGTATTTATGATTTCTAAAGAGTTAATGCCCCCAAACTGAAGTTCTGAATACGACCTCACCATGTTTATATTTTTGTTTTCTCGTTGCGCAGAGCACAACCAGGATTATTTTTGTGACAGTTGAAACAGTTTTAAACTGTGAATGTGTATTATGCTGTAAAATTAATTTTGATTGACTTAGAAAGAAATGAAAACCTTATTCATCTTATCACCTCTCCTATCTGCGTATTGAAAGAAAGAAAATGCAAAATATATAATTCTTCTCGTCTTTTCTCTCCCCCACTAAGGTTCGGGACTAAGAAGTACTTTAAAATACAAATTTTGTAGTTCATCTGGCAGATAAAACCAGTTACAGATACTGGTGCACTGGTTACAGATAAAGCCTATCCGTAACTTATCTATTTAGGCTACGGTAAAATGATGTATTTGCCTTTCATTCTACAAAGCGCAGAATTCTTGAGATTTTCATCTTCCACTTCGAGTCATTTGGCACAAGCGTGCAATTGTCTGTCGTAAACATTATGTTGCAATGAACAATGCTTTGGACTTGCTTTGAAAAGAAACGCGGGCCGTAATTACTAGCGCATAAAGCAGGGAACACATTATTAACACCCGACGCGACGCGACGTGTCGACACCCGACGTGCACCGTGCATATTACCGACACGCGACGCCACGACATACTAGCATTTCATCATCATTTCGCTAAATAAATGCAAAAATTTAATTTGAAATTGGCATAAAGTGACAGTTCACGAACGAATGACGCGTGGCGTCGAGTGTTGTCTAGAAACATACTGCGCGCCCACGTCGGATGGCGTGTTTACCCCCACCACGCAGACGCAACACGCAACACGCAGATCTGGCACGTCTGGATCAGGTGGCGTGTGCACGCGTGGCGTCGGGTCGCGTGTTCAAAGTGTGTTTCTGGTCTATAGAAAACCATACATTTGATTCGACTCAACACGCATCACGTTTCATCGGGTGGCGTCGGGTGTTAATAATGTGTTCCCGGCTTGATACTTTTTGACATGTCCATGTAAATATTTTGTGTTTCTATGAAATCTAGGTTTTTGTACCCAAGCACAGTGATAGTTTTACAGCAAAATAATTTTATTTATATTTTTGATTACGCTGCTTATTCAGTTAAAATTGAAATAGTTTTAGTTATATTCAGTTACAAAACATTCTCACATAAAAGCCTATCTGTCGCAAATTACTGAAAAGCCAAATATATCCTTGTAAACCCGTGTGATTAAATAAGCAGAGCTTTATAACGAAACCGCTGTTTTTGCTCTTAACGACTATGGGAGGTTTTAAAGTTAAAATAAAAATGCATTCGCGTATTTTGACTGTAAGTTTACGCAAAACGAGTGAATGGTTACGACTAATGCACAGAATTCGGACACAGCCCGAGTCTGTGTAAGCTACATGTAGGGTGACTATATGTTTGGATTTTCTTCATAAAATTTACACACAGGATTCACTTAAAAACACTGTTTCTAATAGAACATGCATTATAAGCGTTGGAATTATTACAATACTTACCAGCGTCGAGATATTAGTAAATTGGAACACTGCGCTTTTTCCCATGTTCTGATATATCTTTTATTCGCTTCTTGTAATATGTTTATGCCGGTCTTATAATATTAAAATACAACACAGCAGCAGCAGGTGCAATTTATAATGTACACCATTTTAATTACTGTACATAAAGTGGTGTTGATGTCGACAACATGCTTAAATCCGACGAGTGTATCAAGTTTTTTGCATGATTCTATAGTCACCCTACTCTACGCAACTGCAAGGCTTTTATTCCCGTACTCGGCTAGATAAAAGCCCGGCGTCGATGTTATGCTATTAGCTTTTAGGACTTAAATTGACGATACATGTACCAGGTACGCGAACACAGATACAGAAGAACGCGGGACACCGACATAGCCCAGCGGATTAGCTCTTTGAAGTGGCAATAGGCTGGCCATATAGCTCGGAGAACGGATGGCCGATGGGGCCGAAAAGTTCTCGAGTCCACGGATCGGAAAACGCAGCGTCGGACGTCCACCAACAAGATGGACAGATGATCTTGTCAAGGCTGCTGGTTCACGGTGGCTGCATCCAACCTTAATACCTGGAGGTCATTAAGGGAGGCCTATCTCCAGCAGTGGACGTCCGATGGCTGAAATGATGATGATGATGACATGTACCAGGTACACGTGACATGTACACCTATTCCTTTCTATTAAATTTTATAATTTATAAAAAATGGTCTGGCAACTGAGGGGCTAGCGAAATATAATAAAGAGTAGGTGACCGACGTACAAGTAAGTTCATGAACTTGATAAATTATACACGCACTCACGGTGACTCACTAGTGAAAAAAGTCGTCGAGACACTGTTCCCGAACTCACACGTCTATCGACCATTTAAAACTATTTTTAATCTGTGACTTCATTAAATTTATCAACAAATGATAAATTTCATCCGTTTAATTTCTGCAGTTACAATAATGTATGTCTTATAATGTATTGATTGTATTTCACTGTTCAGTATGTTCATTTTATACCTTTTTGCTGAACATTACGTTTCTGCATTCAAAGTGCCGATCAAATTTTTTAGATTCAAAATACTACACTGGCAAGTCGTAGAAATCTGCAAGCGCAACGTAATCAATCAAGAAGAAGAAGATTCAATAATATGTTTGACATGTTTATCTTTAATTGAAAATTAAAAAGCTACAAATAAATTTATGTACCTAACTGTGTTGAACTTAAAATTTTGGTGTAATTGCTATTTTTAATTTATTAGGTAACAAAAAGTAAATAAATATTTCTGATGTACAAATATGTTACAGTTGCATTTAAAGTAGGTAATAGTGTAAAATATTCCAGATATTCCTACAGAGATAAACTATGGAAGGAATTAAGGAACGTTGTGACCATATACCTAGAATTTTTAAATGTCCAATACATGTAAAAAAAAGTCACGATTACATAGAGTGTCCATATTTCCCTTGTTGCGATTCAAAAAATGAATCAACTTGTACAAGCCGTGAAAACATACAAGAAGACAAACTTCACAAAATTATTACAATGGAACGGAGAAGACATCAATTAAATAATAAACCTAGCAAGCAAGGATTACACCAATATATTCACCATTACAAAAATATGAGTAAACCAGCTAAAATATATTTTAAAGTCATCCCAAAAAAAATAACTGATTTCACTGAAAATCTATGCGCTGGAGATGGGTCGTGCGCGTGCAAACTAAGATACAATAATAATAGATATACAGCAACAAAAATACACAAAAGAAGACCCTATCACATGGTAAGTATAATTTTATGTATCCATAATTCAACAAATATTAATAAAAATAGCTAGATGTCTTAATCATAAATTATTATCTATTCAGGTTACTTCTAGAAGTCATCTTATAAAATCAAATAATAATAAATACACACCTAAAAACGCAATGTGCATTTGCATGAAACATAACAAAACTGCAAATGAAGCTAAGCAAGTATTTTCTGATTTTTCTCCTACAAGCAATAAAATAGAAAACTTTTCGCATTTGAAAAGAAATAATCGTATTTTAAGCAACGACAACGATGATTTGGAGAAGTATAAAACTTATATAATAATATGTCCTGATATGTGCGAAGAAAGAAAAACAAATCAAGTTGACAAAGTAACAAACACAAAAATTCGGTCAGCATCACTTAACTCTAGTACTTGTGTCTGTCCACGTGAAGAGATAGAAGAAAAAAATAAACCTGTTGCCAAACAACTACTCGGAGCACTATCAAATAGAATGATTTGTTTGTGTAAAGGATCTTTTAAAATAATTCCGAACTATATCACTAATATGGCTAAATGCCTTAACACCAGTGAGTGCTCATTTAGATGTTTGGATAATACGTTTACAAGAAAGCATTCAGGCGATCAGATAAAAAGTGAAAACGAAGAAGCGTTGCGATGTTATTGTAAAACTAATAATTCGCTGCAACGAAAAAGTAATCATAGAAAAAAACGTACTAGAGGTTTTCAATTTGATTTCCCATCAAATAAACATAAGAAAAGTAATGGTGAAGTGGATGGTATCAATATAACAACACAAAATATTGGCAAAAAATCCAACAAATGCCTTTGTCCAAGACAAAACAAAATATGTACATGCGATAAACCAATACAACAAAAACAAGCATATGCAAAATATAACAAAAATAATGGCATGGTAGATGGAAATCATATTCAAGCACAAAATATTGGCACAAAATGCAACAAATATCTTTGCCTTGAACAAAACAAAATATGTGAATGCGAGAACCTTTCATCAAAACCACAAAAACAAGCCGATGCAAAAATTTATAGAGAAATCAAGCCCATTCAAGAATGTACAGATTCAACTTGCCATATACCACATACAGTAAGTGTGTGTTCATATATGAGTAAAATAATGAGCCATATTTTAAAGATGAAAAGAATCAATACATCAGAAAATTTTCTAACACGACATCGTTATAAAAATAAAGCGAAACGCATAAAAAAATTGGACACTAGACGTACATCAAAAGGGATCAATGTTAATAATTCAAAAAAAAACAAACAAGAAACACAAGATATATTATATAAGAAACAAAGAAACAGAATTCCACCTATTTATCAAAACAAAATGACCATTTTGACTTCAAAGAATATAAAAATGAATAATCCCGAAAGAACTGCTGGAAATGTATCTTCTATTCAGCACTCTTCTGGAAAAGAACTATTTTTAAGTAAAAATACTTCCACCAAAAATTTGTTTTTTGGTCAAAAAACTTCCACCAAGGATATATTATTTTCTCATAAAAACATTCAATGCAAATGTCGTCATGTTTGCAAATGTCATCATGTTTGCAAATGTCATCATGTTTATAAAAAATATAAAACAATGACTAAAAAGAAAATTATGTTGGAAAAACGAAATAAACTTAAACAAATTCGCAAACAACAAGTAAAAAAAAGGGCGGTAAAAGACCACGAACGAAGAAAAAAGGTAAAAGAACAAAAAAAGCAATCAAGAAAACAATATAAACTTGAAAAAAAACGAATAAAGCACGATAATGAATTAAAGAAAGAGATCAATCAGAATTCTAAAATATATAAGAAAAAACAAAAGCAGTTACAAAAAGAACAATTAAAACTTTTATATGACTTAAATAAAGGAAAAGAAAAAACGAAAGAAACGTTTTTCTGTATAGAATTCTTGAAAGAAATTTGCAAACTATTTTTAAAAGCTATAGCAGGAATAATAGTATCATTATTCAAATTAATTTCTAAGCCAAAAACGAGTTTACGTTATTTAAACGATAGAGCCAGTAATCTATCTGATACATGGCAAAGAATAACATATTGGGCTTCTGCTCATTGGGAATTATTTAAATTAAAAATGAGCCGGGCAATATCTGGATCAGAGACAATGACTATCTTTGATGATGCTTTTAAGGAGAGTGCAATTTATAATGCATTTGCTGATAAAGGAAAAACTAACAAAGAAAGGAGAAGACTTGAGGCAGAAGCAAAATTACGGAAAAAGAGAATAAATATAAGGGAAGAAGAAGCTCTTCATGGCTGTCGACGCTTTTTTGTTACAACGTTAAGAAAAAGGCCTTGTATGTGGGTTTATTACGCTTGTCCTGCGTTCTATCCGCAATGTCTCAGCCTATTACGATTGTGGAAGAATTTTACATATATTGCGTTATTTTGTTTGGCTATGATGTTTTGGACTCCTTGTATCCTGTTAAGTGAATTGTGTAAAGCAATTATGTGCTGTTCTTTGTGTACTGTCTAATTTTGAATATAGTAAACTGTAGAGTGTGAAATATTATAATCGTTTGATTTTGTACAAATCACGGGACTATTTTTTTTGGTGGTAGAAATAGCTTTAGGTATAGAAAAAAACACGTGCTCCATCGGTGAAGGCAGGCATTGTGAGGAAACCGGCTTTCGACTGTTTTAACATACGAAAACTTCTAATATTTTCAGATTGCATTTTTTTTGTCCCGATACGGGAATCGAATTCGCATCCTCTTGCGTCGCAGGCGAACCATCGCCGCGCCACATAAGTCGCTGTTCCATTTGTTCATTTTCAATCAATTTGGAGGTGCTTAAGAACTTTAAGGCCCCAACGCCCAACTAAACTAGTTCCTAAGACTTTTGCTAAATATCATTTGATCAAACTCTGCCTCCGCATGATATATTGGTCTCTAAACTGTCCTGAAAATGCTTTGTTTGCAAATTGGTAGTATGCAGTGACTTGATAAATTGAATTTTAGATTTATTGGCACAAGGCCGTGTTTCCCGTGACATGACAACCGTTATTGATGGTCTATTAGGCAGGATTGTCAAAGACTCGCTATGTGTTTTGAATGCCTATTGTTTAAAAGGCAGTTTATTTATTTGAACAATTTAATAGCATCAGCAAAAAGGTTGTATAATCGTGCAAAGTTGCGTGGCGGGCTAGTTAGTTCTTTATAAATATAATGCTTAAAAGCGAGAACTTTGCAATTTTATAAAAAATTACGCTCTGTTAAGGCAGTTTGCTTCGCGACCGAGACAAGCGACCGAGACATGCGACCACGACCTGACACCGCGATCGTCACTTAAAGATAGACGCTAGGTAACTTCTATATTATTTTTATTAAAACAGGAATTGAGCATGCAGTATATATAGTTGATAAACTTACCTTAATATAGACTTAAGCTTAACTTAAACGGTATAAGAATAGTACTACCCCATCTCTTCCCGCAGATGTCGTCAAACCAACCCCATACGCGCTTATTGTCTCCTGTCTCTTTCGTTTCAAATTGTCGCTTATATACCAATCTTTAAGTGGCAGTTTCCATTACACAAGTCTCAATCGCGACGTGAAACGCTACCTTAAGTGCAAATATTGTATCTCATAAAACACTGTAATCCACAGCCAATGAACCATTTTGCTGACATTAATCACAGCTTTTTACACTGAAATTTCACGAAAAACAAGAATACATTAAGATAATGAATAATAATCTCGCCGACCGACGTTACGCGCAGAAATAATTTTAACAAAATGACGACTTTTGTTTCACTATGTAAATGAATACAAAAAATGTTTTTATTCATTAATAAAGGGTTTTTTCGCACACTTTTTATGTTATGTTATTAAGCCAACGAATTAAATTTATTTATAATATTTTATTTAATAGTCGTTGAAGTAGAAGTGGGTATTCCATAGATATAGCGCCTAGAACAGGCAGCCGTGATAGCTTATATTTTTCCAATGGAGTGTGAAACCATTTCCAAGGCACGGGTGTTGGAAAATATTTCAAATCCTTCTTATTGTTGCTAGACATTCTGAACATGACTAAATAGTCATGGGTGATTTTACCAGAGCTATACAATGTTGCAACATGACCTTCATGAAATTATGATGATGATGAATTAAAATAGCTACAAATCAAAATACCTGCGTTTATAATGGGGCATGTACCAACCATCGTATTATTACGTATAAAATAAACATAATGTAAAGTTTCGAAACTTTAAAATTATACAATGTAAAAATAATCCTGTTATTTGCAAGTTTAAAGTTGTCGCGATTTCGGGCGTAACTAGCGAAACTCGATCAAAAGTCACATGACGGGCAAATCAAGTTTGTAATGGAGAAAGTTTGATGGTAATTTTGTTTGGCTTATCTGAGTAGGTTCTGTTGTTATTATAGATCGTGGTTATTGTACTTTGTAAGTTACAATTTTGAAAACAAAATTTTAAGACTTTTTAACTCAATTTTATGGCCATGTTCAAACAAAAAAAAGTGGGCGGTAAGTTTTCTTTAATGATAATTCTTATAATTAAACCGTGACCCACAGAACTTGACGTAATATATCACAAAATTCTTAAAATTAGAAAAATCCTATGCGAGTCAATAGTACAATTTTCCTTGATCGTTACATTAATTTTCTCCTAATTGGTTTTAGTATGCGAAATAATGTATTATGCAGGGATCCCGTTGTGATTTTTGGTTGTTTGATGTTTTCGCTTTAGCTTAACGACCAATTTGGCTTGTTTTGATGTGCTAACACATTTCCCAGCAGATATTTGACGCATTCTATGTTAAGTTATATGTATACGAGGATGTATGTTGGCCTAAGTACACCACTTCGTCTCTTCCCGTAAGTATCATCAAACCGACCAAGAGATTAATACATGTATATTAAAATCTAATATTAAAATTTAATTACCACGCATAATAGTCAGAATGGTAATTAAAATAAAAAAGTACACAGAACACTCATCTCTGCCGATTATCTGGTATATTTATATATCCCTTTGTCGGTTTGACCCACAAAAAGTACCACCAGTTTTCGGTGGTACTATTCTAGACCAGCACCACATGACACTATATACTTTCAACACCACCCAATTCCACGAATGTATTTTTCCCCTCAACCCTTCATGACCTTTCCGAGTCACATCACAAAGCAAATAGCGCTATAACTCAAACGCACAAAGGGGTTGTTTGTTAGCGTCCTAAAATCGACCTAAAAATGTACTACTCTTTAAAATCGTACGTTTATGGCCCTGAAACAGTTAAAAGCTTATGGCGGGCTTATAGCCTCCAATACGGCTGTCTTTGGCCGTTTATATCGCCATCTTTATCGCTACAAATGTGACGAAAATGTAAATGGGTTTATACTTCGAAGGATAGGACTTCATAAGCTGAACAGCTGGGAAACAATAGGACCGAATTACGCGAAGTGATTCGATGGTTGGAGTCAGAAGGTTCTAGAATGAAAATCGTGGATTAAAAATCGCAGCGTTGGAGTTCCACAAAACTACTTAAAGCAACTAACAGCTTATAAATTATTTCACTGTGGATCTTAGTGAATGCATGCTTCCAAACAAAACAATAGCATATTTGGCTGCTGAATCTAGCAATGAACGAACAGCCAACGGCTTTTATGGTAATTATTATAAGAAAGATCTTATTATTTCATGTTAAAATGAAGACTATTTTGCAAGTAAACTGGAGACGGGCGGGTGAATGAAATTAATTCAAATTTGTTGTTTTCGCGGTGTGGAAATTTGTCTTTGAAGGGTTGGCGCGACTGTGTATTTTGGCTGGTTAGTTTTTACTACGTGATATTAATAACCTGCTTCTAATCTAGCTATTTACAATATTTAGCTAGTTACAATATTTTCTTTACCTGACTGTAGGTACTACTAATATTTCATATTATACTTATCGATAAAAATAATATTTGGTTAGGGGATTGTGGTGGACTGCATGCATTTTAAAGGTCAGCCTCAAACCTCTTTAGTCAATTTGAATAATTAAGTATTATTTCTTAGTTTTAATTGTGTGATTATGTATGAGCCCCTGTTCTAGATTTACCAAACTTACAAAGTGTTCCCACATGTGTTAATAAAAAAACTTGTTCTGTGTCAATGAGTTAATATCTTTTAAAGAGATATTTAATAAACTTTTTCTTACTGTACGAAATATTTGAAAACGCTTACAGCCTTTGTGATCCAACCCTTCAGCTCGGTCGGTTACTGCTAAGTAAAAGGTCAATAATATTCTAGCACGACAGGAATGAAAGGGGAAAGACGATTCCCATCTTGTCCCAAATTAGACACTAAACATTCAAACCGTTTTGTAAGCTTTGCAGGTTCTTTGTATTGGACGGAGCTTCGTAAACTTTAGATTGATAATTAAAACGGGTTTTATAAGCGCTTTATTGCAAGGATTATTATGAATTTCGTTTTAAATTTAGATATAAAGGGATAAGTAAGATAAGGCAAGGCTTTATGCCCTTAAGATAGCTTGAATAAGGCCTATTTTACAAATGCGTCATTTTAATCATAGCTGTGATGATAATTTGAAATTACCTAATAAAAGAATCCTTATTGTGTTTTCTTTTATTGATAATCGTCCATGTAACGACGTAGTTAGTGGGTTCAATTCTTGCACTTTGAAATGGAAATTTTTCGATCTGCATTATTTTAATCCTGTGAATTATAGACCAACTCTTTTTACATGATGCGCTGTTAATAATAACGTATCATCTTGTGAATTTATCGTTGATAATTCTGAATAAACTGATTGCGATCTATTTTGGGCATAAATAATAAATTTGTAATCACACGTAGTACAGTAGATGTTGCCTCAAATCAACATCTCATTAATGCTATATCCGCTAAACTGGATGATTTATAATCAGAACATAACTTACCTACTACATTTTGACTGATTTATTAATTATGTTCTATCAAAATCGGTCAGTTAAGAGGCCTATTACGTGAAATCGCGAAATTGTTCGGTTTTCTCGTCCTAATTCTATGGTTTGCGTTAGTTGTTTGATATTACAATTACATCTTTATAATAGTTCGTTTTCTCCTCTACAAAAGTAGTAAGAAACATTTTAGATAACTTGTTTATATATTGAGTAATAATCATTCTCCGGATACATGTTTCGTAAAAAACGATCGAAGACCTGTTTTCTCAGCTCTAATTTGTAGATTCTAATGAATATGGGCGATAAAACTATTTTTTATTATGTTACGTATATCCTATTCTTCATTTAGAGTAGAGTACATTTTCGTTAAATGCTTTTATTCTAAAGATATACCGAATTTAATATCGACCGAAAATGCTTCGAAACAAACCTCAATAACTCCGAAGTTCTAAATCAATGGGACGTCATATTTATATCAAAATATTTATCAACATTTGCTTAAACTATGATATTAATTTTAATTTGTAGAACGGTTTTGGTAATTTTTTATGAATAAAATAAAACTACCATAATTTAGTAGTTTTTTCATTCAGCCGGCTTTTTCCATTTAGTACCGCGCGAGCGCTTGTCGAGGTCGGACCTATGTCGGTTGTTCTTGAATAAAATATAGAAATATTTCGTAAAATGTCAGTGTGTGGGACTGTCAATTGCTGTAAAAACGCTGTTAGTGTGCGTGTATGTGTTATTGCGATACTACGACCGACATAAGTTGATCCGTTGATAACGATCAATTGTTATTTTTATTGATAACGGTCAATTATTGTTGTTGCTGGCCTAAGAATTGTACCAAATGTTGCTGGCCTAAGAATTGTACCACATCATTGTCATCTTGTTTTACCTTATTTATTTGGAGGTTATGCTGTAGGATGTGGATTGCATATCTAAAGTTATCTATCCTAATTAAAAAACAACAAGGCAACTTTTTTTGGTGAAACCGTCCAACGACTAAATGTAATTATGCCTATGATTTTTTTAGATTATGACTAACTTGCCGACCCGCCGACAGCTGCGCTTGCGTTTTTACGTTATTTACTAGTTTATGTTTTATAGCCTTTTTCGATCATTTTACTATCCAATACTGAAATCATATTTTAAATCGGACCCGCGGTTCCTGAGTAGCACGTTCAAACAAATAAACAAGCAATCTCCTCAGCTTGATAATTGTAGTATAGATTTCCATAATATTTATTACAAAGAAAATATTCCGTAATTTTTTGTTCTTATTTTTACCGAGTATCCAATATGTAAACAATAAATAATGTACCTTTCTAATAAATATATTATTTATTGTAAACATTAAATAATTGTACCTTTCTAATAAATACAGGGCGTCCCAAAGTTATGGGCCATGGAGGGGAAGTACCTTAAATATCGTAGATAGTGAATTTTGCTCAAAGAAGACTTCATTTTATTTTTAAAAGTTAGTAATTCTGGATTCATAGATTTTCTAAAAATTACTTGCTTTGTCTGGGAATCGAACCGACTTACATGTAGAAAAAAAAACTCTATTTTTATGATACCAATCGAAAGAATAGCTAAAAAATAATAACTCTGCTTAAGTAACATAGTATTTTAAAAGAAAGGAACAACGTGAAATTAATTATTTTAATCAAATAAAAAACATGAAACATTTTTTTTGTAAATTAATTAATTAAATTACTTACTTTTTAAAATAAAATGAAGTCTTCTTTGAGCAAAATTCACTATCAACGATATATATGGTACTTCCCCTTCATGGCCCATAATTTTGGAACGCCCTGTATATAAAATAACACCCCTATTCACGTTCGCACTGCTGGATAGGGACTTCTCTCTTGACGAGATAGATTAGGCCTTAATTCACCACGCTGGCCAAGTGCGGGTTAGTTTTTTTTAATATAAAAATTAAATATTTTAAATAAGTTCGTAATAAAATAAAAATAAATAGTTTATCAAAATAAAAATATAATGGGAATTATTCAAGATGACATATGTAGATAAATGGATATTCTACATCTGTGTATGACATAATGTAGATAAATGGATACCAATAAATATAAAAATAAATATAAAGTTCGAAACTACAAAAATAATACCTAAACATAATTAAAACCTTCATTAACGAAACTTTTATTTATTCAAACACAAATATACCATCTAACAAAACAAGCAACTTAAATATAGGTAATATAATTTATTTGTTTTGTTATAATTAGAATTTGTATTTAGTACGTTCAATTTAGACTTTCGAACTTACATAAAGTCCCAACATTCGACAAAAAAAAAACATTTAATTACAAACCTACACACCAAATTTCAGAAGAATCGGTTTAAAAATGAGCCCATAAGATGAGATGAATGAGGACATTTAACTTCAATAAGACTATTTTCAGTTTTATTCTTATATATATAATTATTAATCATGAATGTTTTAATTTAAAATTATGTACCTACTTAATTGATTTCAAATAATCAATCAGATTTAAAATAAATATTGATATTATTAAGATAAAACATAATTGATTCAAATATTGAAATAAAAATATCCACCATTTTGAATTTAGGAAAATATATTAAACACCTATCAATTAAATAAAAACATTAATATAATAATTATTTCGGAATGAAACTGAAAAAAAATCCACTCAATAAAATGGAATTTATTCGATGCCATTTTCTACAGATCTAAAATAATTATTAGTATATTTGTATGTTTTAGATCGACGAAGTATCAAGATCATTTAGTATTTTTCATAGAATTCGCGTGACGCGCCGGTCACGTGGTGCATAAAATATCCAATTTCGCAAAACTTCGTAAAGTCACAAGGCTCTTAAAGTGATAATCAAGAAACTTTTTTAAGCGGAAATTGGCCAATTGACCATTCTACGAATATTTATCAATTATGTTAACAATGTATTTTGTAGAAATTCTTTCAATACATGATTGTCTGAAAGCTTTCATTCGGAATCGGATTAACTCTGACGTTCAGCCCACTGAATACAGTTAATACGCATTGCTATGTTCGGTAGGTATAATACTGGGTAGTGACCATAATACGTTGAACGTTAATTTGTGCACAATAATCCTTGAGTGAGCTCATCAATGAAAATATCTCGACAAAGGATGAATAGTTGCTAATTGTCGCACCGTTCACTTGGATCCATTGCATGGATCCTTGTAGACTTTTCACCACACTTCGTATTGTAGAACATGCTAGAAGGTACTCACTCGAGATGATCCTTATAGATGTCGAAGTCGGTGAAGACGAGTTCGACGATCTCGTGCGGCTGCGCCAGGAAGGTGTAGAGCAGACAGTCGATGCGCGGCGGGTACGCGCGCGGGTACTGCGGGCTGCTGAACGTATTGTAGAACATGCTAGAAGGTACTCACTCGAGATGATCCTTATAGATGTCGAAGTCGGTGAAGACGAGTTCGACGATCTCGTGCGGCTGCGCCAGGAAGGTGTAGAGCAGACAGTCGATGCGCGGCGGGTACGCGCGCGGGTACTGCGGGCTGCTGAACGTATTGTAGAACATGCTAGAAGGTACTCACTCGAGATGATCCTTATAGATGTCGAAGTCAGTGAAGACGAGTTCGACGATCTCGTGCGGCTGCGCCAGGAAGGTGTAGAGCAGACAGTCGATGCGCGGCGGGTACGCGCGCGGGTACTGCGGGCTGCTGAACGTATTGTAGAACATGCTAGAAGGTACTCACTCGAGATGATCCTTATAGATGTCGAAGTCGGTGAAGACGAGTTCGACGATCTCGTGCGGCTGCGCCAGGAAGGTGTAGAGCAGACAGTCGATGCGCGGCGGGTACGCGCGCGGGTACTGCGGGCTGCTGAACGTATTGTAGAACATGCTAGAAGGTACTCACTCGAGATGATCCTTATAGATGTCGAAGTCGGTGAAGACGAGTTCGACGATCTCGTGCGGCTGCGCCAGGAAGGTGTAGAGCAGACAGTCGATGCGCGGCGGGTACGCGCGCGGGTACTGCGGGCTGCTGAACGTATTGTAGAACATGCTAGAAGGTACTCACTCGAGATGATCCTTATAGATGTCGAAGTCGGTGAAGACGAGTTCGACGATCTCGTGCGGCTGCGCCAGGAAGGTGTAGAGCAGACAGTCGATGCGCGGCGGGTACGCGCGCGGGTACTGCGGGCTGCTGAACGTATTGTAGAACATGCTAGAAGGTACTCACTCGAGATGATCCTTATAGATGTCGAAGTCGGTGAAGACGAGTTCGACGATCTCGTGCGGCTGCGCCAGGAAGGTGTAGAGCAGACAGTCGATGCGCGGCGGGTACGCGCGCGGGTACTGCGGGCTGCTGAACGTATTGTAGAACATGCTAGAAGGTACTCACTCGAGATGATCCTTATAGATGTCGAAGTCGGTGAAGACGAGTTCGACGATCTCGTGCGGCTGCGCCAGGAAGGTGTAGAGCAGACAGTCGATGCGCGGCGGGTACGCGCGCGGGTACTGCGGGCTGCTGAACGTATTGTAGAACATGCTAGAAGGTACTCACTCGAGATGATCCTTATAGATGTCGAAGTCGGTGAAGACGAGTTCGACGATCTCGTGCGGCTGCGCCAGGAAGGTGTAGAGCAGACAGTCGATGCGCGGCGGGTACGCGCGCGGGTACTGCGGGCTGCTGAACGTATTGTAGAACATGCTAGAAGGTACTCACTCGAGATGATCCTTATAGATGTCGAAGTCGGTGAAGACGAGTTCGACGATCTCGTGCGGCTGCGCCAGGAAGGTGTAGAGCAGACAGTCGATGCGCGGCGGGTACGCGCGCGGGTACTGCGGGCTGCTGAACGTATTGTAGAACATGCTAGAAGGTACTCACTCGAGATGATCCTTATAGATGTCGAAGTCGGTGAAGACGAGTTCGACGATCTCGTGCGGCTGCGCCAGGAAGGTGTAGAGCAGACAGTCGATGCGCGGCGGGTACGCGCGCGGGTACTGCGGGCTGCTGAACGTATTGTAGAACATGCTAGAAGGTACTCACTCGAGATGATCCTTATAGATGTCGAAGTCGGTGAAGACGAGTTCGACGATCTCGTGCGGCTGCGCCAGGAAGGTGTAGAGCAGACAGTCGATGCGCGGCGGGTACGCGCGCGGGTACTGCGGGCTGCTGAACGTATTGTAGAACATGCTAGAAGGTACTCACTCGAGATGATCCTTATAGATGTCGAAGTCGGTGAAGACGAGTTCGACGATCTCGTGCGGCTGCGCCAGGAAGGTGTAGAGCAGACAGTCGATGCGCGGCGGGTACGCGCGCGGGTACTGCGGGCTGCTGAACGTATTGTAGAACATGCTAGAAGGTACTCACTCGAGATGATCCTTATAGATGTCGAAGTCGGTGAAGACGAGTTCGACGATCTCGTGCGGCTGCGCCAGGAAGGTGTAGAGCAGACAGTCGATGCGCGGCGGGTACGCGCGCGGGTACTGCGGGCTGCTGAACGTGCCGCGCTCCTTGCCGTACGTCGACGTGAAGCGGACGCACGTGCAACCTGCAAATAATACATTTACCAATTAATTTAACTGTAAAAACTGTCGTGGTTTGATAATACGGACCGGCGAGCGGTTGCGATTCCATATGTAAACCACACAAATGCGAGAATATTGTAAACCACTTTCATTTATTTTTTAAATACATTTATTTGTATTTTTAACTCTATTTAATTATGTATTTCCGAAGTTTTCAACAAATATTTTGCTGTAAACTGGTTTTCCACTCAAAACGGGAATGTTCAATGCAAATTGGACTTTGATATTGCAAATGTTGCGAAAAATGTTTATTTGTGATTCGTATACACGTAATTTCATATTCAAATTTCAGGAAACCATTCAGAAGAGAATGATGAAAAGGAAAGCTCAAAATTGAGCTATGAATTTATTTATCGTTCATGTAAGGGATTTTACTATGTATACGAAGATTTATACATATGTAACTGTAAAGCAGGTATCATTAAATGGATAAGTATTGTTGTAATTTGTGAGAGACTTGAAAATTAGGTCATATAGGTTCAGACAAATGGTATCTATCTTAGAGCTGTTTTGATTAAAATACGAGTAAATTTTAATAAAACCTGCGATGCAGGAGCTTGCGGGTTTGATTCCCACCTCGGGACAAAACATTTGTACGATCTGCAGATATTTGTTCCGTATGTGTCTGGGTGTTCCATAATTATTGTTTATATGCCACACCACATATCTGTCTCAGCAGCCTAAAAGGTATTATAATAGCCCTTTAAACAACAAACAAAGTGTTTTTACTACAAGCATATTTATTTAATCTGGCTAAGTGCACAAGCCATCGTTAATATTATACAAACTACATAAAACCCTCCTTAAAAGTTGAACAAAGTAACATAATAATGGCAACCATAAACATAATATTAGCAATGAAACAATTGTAAAGTGTTTTGTAAACAGCTGAATCATTCTTATATAATAATAATAATTATAATCATAGTAGGTAATTATTTAAATTGACCTCGTTTTCGATACATTTTGGAAATGGCGGACTCTTTGATCAAACCATAGGTTTTGTAGGACAAACATGTTTTTATATAATTTAGATAATTATCTTGAGATATAACATATTGTCCTACAAATTTCGTGGTCCGTTATCCCGGTTTTACATCCTTGATTTTTTTAATCCTTGATATCTCTGTTAGCTACCACAATCGAGAGTTGGGTATAGGATATCTTTGGACGTCTCATCGAAACGAAGCTACTCTCCAAAAATTAGCTTGTTAGTAATCACTTGATTTCCATGTACTACGGGTCCCGGACTATTCAATCACTTGAAAAGAAATGCTAATATTTCTCAAAAATTATAATTTTAATTTATATATGAGTTTTTTAAACTCCAAACCAATTTGATCAAACCATTTTTTTTTCATCAAAATCCCTGATTGGAGTTAATATAGTTGGAATAATACTGTTTAACTAGAAATGAAACCCCTGTTTAATATATAGAGGTAATCAATTATTATCTTATATTTGAACATGAAACGGGTAACATACCATGATATACTTGTTTTTGAGTTTTCCGATATTTCGACACTGTTGCAAGCGCCATGTTCACGGACAAACTGATGACACCGGCGGGGCGGCGGGTAGGCAGACCGTTATTATTGACAAACGAAACGATCTACCCTCTTCCTGAGTCTTTTATTGCGAGTTTGATTGTCACTGTCACTACCACCTGTTTCATTCACGAATGCAAGTCGATCGCGACATACTACACTCACCGTGTCTGGCCGGGCGGCCGGCAATACACTTTTATGATTTTTGCATAACTCCACCACAGGTTTCCACGTTCCAGACAACTGGAAGCCATCTTCTCGATTAAAATTTCTGTATTTGGTAATCTCAATGGCCTCCTGAACCAATCTTGGTATATAGAATCTTTCCGTTGAGATTACTTGTTTCATGTTCAAATATAGTTAAAAACCATGATAGTTTAAAAAGTTAAAAAATAATTATCTTGATCAGAAAGCGGGAAAAAAATATATAATTACATAAACATAAAATTGTAACTTTATCATCCAATCTATGTGAGTGTATTTCTAAGACCAGCCATCTACCCTAAGCTGTAACTTAACGAACAAAGTAAGTTTTAACTTGAATTTATAACAGGACCTCAGTCAGTAGTACCAGGAGAGCCACATTGTATGGCCACTTAAGTACCCTAATGGATGCCAAGCGTGAAATTGGAGATAGCTCTAAATAATGAAAAATCAAACAAGTTTATGTACTAAATGTAGCAAATTTTTGAACAACTCTTTAAATTTTTTCCTGATTTACACTATTCATTTTATAACAACGGGAATTACTCACGTCGAGAATGTTTTAACTCCTTTAATACGTGAGTAATTCCCGTTGTTATAAAATTTACGCCTTATGTCTGGTTTACACGGGCTTCGTAGCTAAGCGCTTAGTACTTGTCACTAATACTAATTCCTCGTGTGTAAACACGCTGATTAATGCAGTATTAGTGTTTGTGAATAGTGCAAGGGAATAGAGATCGATCCTATTTACTATTGTAAACCAGGCATATGCCTGGTGTACACGGGCTTCGTAGCTAAGCGCTTAGTACTTGTCGCTTACTAAGCGACAAGTAAATAGGATCGATCTCTATTCCCTTGCACTAATACTAAGCACTAATCAGCGTGTTTACACACGAGGAATTAGTATTAGTGACAAGTACTAAGCGCTTAGCTACGAAGCCCGTGTAAAACAGGCATTATATTGCCTACCTTAATGAATGGAACAAAGAGATTTCTCTCTTGACGAGAGAGATAAATGCATAGTTCACTACGATGCGTCAAGAGAGAAAATTTAAGTCCCAGCAGTGGGAACTTACTTGGATTAATAGCAAGGCCTTCGTCAACGGTGTGCAGCGATAGGTGTAAGAGTAGAACCAGTACAGATGATGTCTGAAACAAAAGAACTAAGTGAATAAACATAAAAATAGTGAATAAAGACATATTACTCATCATAATCACAGTGCCTAGAAAGAATCATAGAATCATCTTTGGGCATTGAATGCGGTCAGAAGTGGTTACATCCATCATTGACCTACTCAGACTTGCTAAAGTCATTTGAGATGTTCCAGTTCTATATATCAGAAATTGTGTATTATGGTTTGTTAGTGTAAAATTACGAAATTACGTTATGACAATAAATATGTAATCGTAATGGAAAAATATTAAATTTTATTAAATGTTTACCTATAATATTGCCTGACTTTAAAAACAGTTTTACTTACGTGAATATATATTACTAAAATATTATATCTGAAAAAAAAATCACAGCGATAATTATACTCTTATTAAATTCTAGTACTGAAAGACAGGTACAACTGGTATTGAAAGCCATTCAACTGTAACTCAATACGACGGTGTGAAACATGAATAAGTCACACGTGCTTGTAAACCTCGGTATTGATTGCGTATGTAATGAAACACAGTTTCAGTTTCCTAACGATGAAACTGTGTTTCAGATTCATACTCGTAACAAGATTGGATTTTAATGACGTATATGAATTTTGCACTAGCTGGTTTGTCGCGCCGGCTGGTTTGTCGCAGAGTTTTAGATTTTACAATAGAAATGTATGTTTTTCACCAACCAGCACTTGGCCAACGTGGTGAATTAAGGCTTAATGGCTAATAGAAGTCCCAGTGTCCCAGCAGTGGACATGTAAATAGGGGTGATGATGATGCTGTATGTTTTTTCCAATTATTTTACAAAGAGAATATAATCACTACGTTTTAAGAGACGGCACTTAGAACATTGGATTGAGTTCACTTGACGTGAGCTCGAGTAAACGCAACATTACCAACATAAGGACAATATCGCTCAGACAGGCAATGCTGCCAACCTAACAGTATTAACTTTTGGAAGCTCCTCCAGGACCTCGCTACTTGTATTTTTCATATATTTTGCAGAGAATTATACTAACCAATTCACCAATCATTGCTATACATTTGTTAAAATAAGGAGGCCATGAAAATAATACAAATCAAATAAAATCAATCGTTTATTTGCAAAAACACATCATTTTAAAATACAAAATAGGTACATTTCTTAGAACTAAGTAGGTACCTACCTAGTAAATGTGTTCAAACTTGCAAGCAGGTGTGCAAATATTAAGTAGGTAATGAGTATACTATAATAATACAATTAAATTGAATTAAACACTTAGGGTTCAAAGGAAATTTTGCAAGAAATATATATTGGGCTTATCTTTCGTCTACCACAAATAGAACATTTCCTGGAGCTTCTGTTGTATGATTTTTTTTTATCCGAATCTTCTATTGTATTTTGCATGTTCAATTTTTAATATTAGTTTTGACTTCACTTTTGCACAATATTGCGGAATAAATTTGGATTTGATAAACTTAATTTTCTCAATTTCAAACAAAACGTACGACTGAAAAATCAGAATGAAATGACAATGTGACATGATAGTCAATCCGTCAATCGGCCAATTTTACTCCTAACCTAAGTACCAACCGAATAGTAAGAACTTCGGCATCTGTTGGTTGGCAAGGATTTCTCTACAATTATTTAATCTCTGTTTTGTCAAATTTAAAACTTAACATCAAAGAAATAAAGTGACTTATCGTTTACATTATCACTATTCAAATTCTGTTCCAAGGCAGTGTCGACCCCCTGTTATTTTAATGTAAGATATATGAGCGAAGGTAGAACAAACGATTAGTCTACCTTTCTTAAATGTCTTATATTTCGGATTAAAAGGATTATGAAAAAAATAAAAAATATATCAACAAGCAATTCAATCGCATTTGCTACGCATCATTATTAAACTTTCACCTGTGTCAGCTATCCCAGTGAAATTACCCCAAAAATCCTTCCGTAATCTCATATTAACCCTCACAAATCCTTACTAATAAAACATTATAATATACATTATAAACCGAGCTCTGATCCTTTCATTTCAAGCTAAGCCTTCTGCGTGTCTTATCGTGTAACGCGGGGATATAATGTCGACGAAACCCTGGAAATTGTAAATATAAACAGACAATATTTATACCATATTTTGATTTTTCAAATAGGATTAAGTTTGGTGTATCAATAGGTAATCATTGTCACCCACGGCTTTTTCTGCGTCATAATGGATGATGCGATAAAATGTAGCCCTTGTATTATCTGATGTTTAAGATACATCACTTGATAAATCAGATAAATATTAGTAAAAAATATTCACATTCCAAATTGTTTCGTTTGTTCTAACAAGCCTTGGGGGCTAGCCAAGTAGCAAAGTAAGGCGATTGTCGTCATCGTTACAAAATGTATGGATTTGACATAAACCTTCGATAAGTCACGTAATCTTTTTCAAAAATTTCCATACATTACTATTCCTTTTGACAATTAACTTCGCTATCTAGTCGATTCTCTCGAGATTTTCTAGCGTTCGCTAAATAGCTGTAGATATCAAAGAGAATATAATCACTACGTTGTAGATATCTATCGTATCGAATCAAAATGGCGATTTCATAAACAACATCATAGATGTAAATAAAGTGGTTTGCTTTGAGAATCTAAAAATAATTTTAATTTGTTCAAAATGCGATGCGATGCGACGATGCGTTTATTGTAGTCAGCCTAAAATAAAAATGTTTGGCTTAGACACCAAACAAGATACTTACCTTTATCGGCAGAATATGGAAAGTATTGGCGAAATGCAAGAAACATTATTTATGGAGCATTTTAGACTCAGCAAAGCATTCTTTAATAAGCTTCCAAGTGATATTCTTAATTTCTTATTTATTTGTGTTGTTTGTGTCCTTTCTTTCATAAGTGTTTTGCTAGTGCTAGTCTATAATAGGCACACATTTCATAGTATAAGTCCTCATTCATAAAACCATTGTTTTTTTGTTATTTTAATGTTGACTGTGCCTAAATAAATAAATAAATCTTTAGGATTTTATGGAAATAAATGACTCAAATATTTAAATCTTTGCCGTGAGTAAAGCAACAGTAATCTACCTCATAAAAAGGATCTTATTAAAATGATTTGTCTAACTAATCTATTAAATTATAAATAAAAGTACACAGTTAAAGTTAGAAACATAATTTTATTTTTAAACAAAGTACAATTTACCTTTAGTCTTAAGAATAAATAGTCGTAGCAGTATCAAACTCACAAGGCGCTCTTTATTTGTACAAAGACGGCACGTTGTGGATGGTTGCTACGTTGGTATCACACAAAATCACTCGCTACCAAGCTGTAGGATAATGCAGTCTCTAGCCCTAATACTGTTTAAGTAATATTTGGAAACGGCCGAGGACATTATTGCGGTCAGCTTTCACCTTCACCTTACGGGCTTTAGTCTGTGTCTGTCTCTCCTCCAACTGGTTGAGTTCTTGGTGGTGATGGAGTAGATTGCAGCAACTATTTATATAGAAAATCAGCTATTTTAAGTTATTTTCGTTAGATAGGTTGGTCTTAAAAGTTTCAAGTGGTTTTATTTGTTTATTTACGTTATCTTCTTTTATTTTACTTCCCAGACTTTCCATGACAGATGCGTTTCATTTCAATTTACAAATAGGTTTTACTGTAGTTATAAAAATGAAACAATTTTTATTTCCCTTTCAACGTAATAACCATGCGGTAAAATATAAGAACGTTGCTTAAATTATCAAAAACAAAATATAATAAGCCTCCACACTCAATGAAAACAAGATAACTTTTTCTTAAATTTAATTGAATATGTATTAGTTTTTCGTAGACCGGAACGCAATGTCTGAGCGTTGTCATTTGACCTATGACATCAAACATAGACAAAACGCCGCGGAGTTTAGCCTACATGCGTATCGAAAAAGCTTGAGGTTTGATTACCAACCGAAATTCGTCATGGTTTAAGCGATAGCAAAGTAAGTAAGTAAGTTGTCAGTTGGCGATGGCAATATGTCTAGGGGCCCTTGACTTGTCGTGAAAGTCGCTGGGCACGCATGCATAAAAATTGCGCAGGACAGATAAAGCTCGCCAATATTATAATAATGAATCTTAATTTTACCCGATAAAAACAAGTAGGTACCTTAAGTTTTAAATATTATGAACATTTTAATATTAGTTTTTGCTCAAAAAACTCTACGAACTCCTGTCCTGGACCATTTGGCACCTAAGCTGCTTAAACAAAACTGTATTATGTATTCTTCGGACCGGAGAGGTAAGAGTACGCAAAACCTGAGGATAAAGTCTAAAATGACTAATGGAGGTTTAACGTATCCCATTACACGGGGCCCTATCATGAAAACTTAATATAGACACTGTAAAATGGTGTAGACTACCTAAGGACCAACATTTTTTTAATGGTGCGTTTATTATTTACATCAAATAAATTTAATATTTTTAACTGTATAATGCGCGCTGCACTGATGAAGGCACCGCTGAAAACCATGTGCCAGTAGTAATCTGCTAGAATAGCTTTTAAGCTGAGCTGGTGACCAGTAAAACCAAAAAAAAATGTTTATTTATTTCTTTTTTAACTCTATTGGATACTTTATTAGGTAAAATACAATAATAGCAAAACGTAAGTATGTATCTTAAGAAATGTCCCATAGTCCCCAAGTTGTAAAAAATAATTGTCTCATTCTTTGAACACATTGTCAAAAGCAATTTTTCATGCTGTTCGATATTTTTTGATTAAATTGTATTGAAGATAAATAAAGAAAATACCTTTTTGTTGAGCAGTTTTGGTAAACAACTACATTCAGATAATTATGTCATGTGCAGTCTTCTCCTTTATTACATGTATATTAAAAAATTAAAAAAACATTAAATCGAACCTACTTTACGAATAAATGCCATAAGATTTTGACCAATATTAAGTTGTGATAATTTTTTCTATAATCTTGAAAACTTTATAAAGATTGGTTAAAAAATCTCGCTCGTCTTAGACGTAAGTTTGTAGCTTCTGTATAATAAATATCTTGCTGGTAATAAATCAATTTTACTGGTAAAGCACACAAAAACAAATCCTAAAGGAATTGCAAACTAAAGTTTTACTTAATTTCACCGAAAAAATGAAACAATCTCATTCATCCTAGGTCCCCTAGGTAAAAAAATTCTGTATAAGCTGAGTAACACCAATTTATTTAAATCACGAGTAGGATCTCTAAGGAACATTTTCTTGATACCTCCCCTGCAAAGTAGGATGAGGGATGATGAAAAAAATATTCAAAGTGGCTATGACGAAGTGGTCCAAGGATCAACTCGGTATTCACGTAAAACCCTGGCGTTTTGCTGATCGTCGATTTTATTATACAAACTGATCCTATTCTACCCGACTTTTGTTAGAAATGGAAATATATACGTGTGTTTTTATTTGCTGAATAGATTTCACTTTTGTAGAGGATATAAATTTTATCTAAGTCTGAAATATAAGATAATTCATTATTATTAGGTATTTATTCTACAGAATTTCAGCGTTCAGAATATCACAGGCCCATTAATGCTGTCTCAAAATTTTAGTAAGTATATTCACTACATTTTATAACAACATTCTTCATTTTATTAATACGTGAGTAATTTCCGTTAGTATAATATGAAAAGTCTACGTTGAAAATTCCAAGATTATGTTTCCCGATAAACTTGGAAAAGAAAATCCCATTTACACATTTCCCCGCTGTCGAAACAGACATCAATTGGGCTCTTAAATCTTGTGTGGTAGGTGCCTCTAAATCTTCCCATCTGCAGACATTTACTCTCCGTATTAGTTTGCTTCCTGGAAAACTGAGATCGCATTATTACGGCAGTAAATCTAAAGATTTAAGGAAGGAACCCGTTTAGTTGGCACCAGCGTTTAGAGGTTTTGAGGTTCTCTTGCACGGTTATGAATTCTCAGTTTAATATTGTTTAATGGATTGATTTTCACGGGTCATCATATTAACCCATATTTCGTTCCACTACTTTGTGTAGTTTAAGTAGAATCACCACGATTACTAAGCGGGTCAGTCATGGTATTAAGTTAGTGAAGAACACGGAGTGATGCTGTTGCCTATCATTTATAAATAAATGATGCATAAAAATATTTGTTAATAAGTACCTTTATTTGTTTGGCGACACCAACATAAAAAGATAGGGTGGTAATATTCTTATGTATGGATCATACAACAAAAGATCTGTAGCTTCAGTATTCCTAACATTTCTGTCTAATATTGTTTGATCTAAAATTATAAATAACTCGTTAAACTAATTTGGTTTTGTATTGTATTGATTTTTCACTAAAAGTTGCGTTTCAACCGTAAGATAACGGCATCCATATTTACCAAAACAGTAATCAAGGCACCAAGATTGATAAACTATCCATATTAATTATATCAAATTAAACCGCTCGCATAACTAGGGCAGTAATTAAGTGATATTAAGGTGTGTACACAACAAACCACTTAGACGTGGCTTAGGGTGATAATATCTTGGTATTATGCATGTTGGAGTTTGCTAGCAGGGATATTACGTGAGAAAAGTCAGTATCATATTTTATATATACATACTCGTATATAGCAAGCACACTCGGTATATTCAGAAGGTCATGGGTTCATACCCCGGATCGCACCTCTGGAATTGTCATCCTAAAGATATTTTGAAAATTTACTTTCTAAACCTATTTATCACACTAGTACCTATTATAAATAAAGTTTGTAAGTGAGTGTGTGTGTGTGTATATTTGTTACTTTGTCACGACTAAACGGCTAGAACGATTTTAATAAAATTTGATATGGAGTTAGCTGAAACCCTGGATGTCTGACCCTAACGTTTTACCAACGTTTTACTACGGGAACCTTTATTATAACGCGGGTGAAGCCACAGGGCAGACAGCTAGTTATAGATAATCCATGTCAAGCGACTGAAGCCTTACATTCGCAAGTGTGAACACAAGAATCGATAGGAAATACCAGGAGTAGGTTAGCGATGAAACCTTATAAGTCTGACTAGGTGTTTGCTGGTTAAGTATAAATCGTGTTGGCAAAATGGGAGAAAACTCGACTTGCGTTCCGAAGGTCGTGAGAAACCTTGAAATACCTTTCTTGAAAAATTAATGTGCAGTATAAACATGTGCTTTAACGTTGAAGACATGCACGTGAGGAAAAAATATTTGTTAGTTTTAAGGCCATGTGGAAGTGTCCACCAGCCCACTCAAAAAAAGAATATTCTGTGTCCCAGCAGTGGGAAAGTAAATTATACTTATATGTATATAGAATATATAGATATATATAAGTGAAAATTGTATGTATTTTGCAAGGATTTATAATGCTGATGTTTCACGATATACGGGCACATTTGAAGGTATAGGCGAGGTACTACTTGTAAGCCAAAACCATTCAGCAACACAGTATAGTAACTCAGCATCACTTTAATTACTTTTGATTAGCTTTGTTGATAACACAAAATTGTCCCTTGCTGACCCAACATAATCTAAGAATAACATACCTAATTCGATGGCCATTATCAAAAACCTTTATTTTTAAAAGTACCAATGCTTAAATATATTATTTTAATTTGTTTTGTATAAAATATCCTGATGGAAACGAAGAGTAAAACAGATATAATATTTGCTTGAAATTTTCAAGCCGCTTCAATGTTAAACTTTATATAAATAAACAAAAATATATTCTTTTCGTATTGGTTCACGTTTATCATCAAATATTTTTGTAAGAGTTTTATTTTAATTGGGTTTTCAATCATTAAAATTTAGAATACGGATTAAATCATTTATTCCATTCAGATATTTATTTATTTAATGTTGCGGATTGTTAAAACAGTATTTAACTATTTGATTTTGATGAGTAAATTATAACAATATATAAGTATATGAAAACGAGATTTTTTGTCACTTTAGGCCTTTTTACATAAATATCTATTGTTTAAATTAAACAATTTTCTAAGGAAAGGTCTATATCTATAGTATTCGCTATCAATATTTCAAACCATACTGATGACGTCATCAATCTTCCCCTAACGACCAGTAATTGGGAGCCAGTTCTGGAGAATACAATTATAAACTCTGTGAGACAATTTCAGGTAATTTTCTCTGAATAAGTTACAGAATGCTAATAAGGAGACAATTGGATTCGTTGGAATTACTTATAGTAACTTGTGATGAAGGCTTCTGGAGGTTGTGACTTGTTAAGTTTAAGTACCGCTAAGAAGGTTGGCAGACTTTTTGGACATTAATTTCGGATGCTCTGTCTGATTGTCTGACACATATTTTAATTAATATAGGTAGATAGATAAAACTTTTACTTCAGCAGTCAGGCATAAATTGTATATCAAGGTTAACGAAATTTCCATCTACTATATGAAATAAATTGCATTATTTTTTATAATATTTCGTTCTATATTGATGTTTTTCTCGTACTACCGTGTGGTGCTGTTCAAAAAATAGTCACCTCAATAACCTATCTAAGGTAAGCGTTGAGATTATACCTAAATCGTAGATCTAATAAATAATAGTAAAAGTTGTAGCTCAATCATCAAAACAATGAAATCAATTAAACAGTAGTACATACCATAAATTGAAGATGACATACTGCTTCAATATTATATTGCGCTATTAGCAGATTAGCTCTAACATTTCCTCCATAAATATCTTATCAGCCGACACAGAGGAGATAATTCAGAAGAGCAACTTTAGTTTCAATAAGAGCGGGCTATAACTCGTCCAGGTACCCGCTGAATACGGGATGCTAAACTTTTGTGATAAGATATGTTTTAGTCTCTTACAATTTTAGTTTCGAATATTTTACACAAAATTCAGATTAAAATGTTTCCGTAGTTGACGTTAAGATTGTTTAGTTTTTAGTCTCTTACAATTTTAGTTACGAAAAGTTAATATTTAGATACTATGTTTCGGTAGTTTATTTAATTGTTTAGTCAGTATAATGTTAGTTTTGTTGTTATTTCCAAACAAACGGTCCAACCAATTTGAATAAAATTGGTATACAATACAATACAAAACCCTTTATTGCACACCATAACAAACATATAAAAATAACATAAACAAAAAAAGAAACAAGTACAATGGGCGGCCTTATCGCTAAAGAGCGATCTCTTCCAGGCATTAGGCATTGGTTGGCAGGGGGTACTGTTGGTTTATATTTACTCGCACCTGAATAACAGACTTTACTTTTCAGCACCAATTCTACATAAAAGAGATAAAAAATATATCAAAACTCTATGTTCATAATTAAATCTACACGACCTTCATAATTAAATTCAAGTGTGCCCCCACTTAGCCAACACGGCAACAAATAGGTATGTACTTTCAGGTGAGCACTCAAATAAAGTCACGGTTAGAAGCTCGTTTTATTTCACGCTCGGAATGGTACAAATTCCCCAACAAAGTATCACATTCTACAAATAAGTCCAAACTATGTCACATTTATGTCAAAAAGACTGCGACGAACACATAAATAATTCTAGTCTTTACGATGTCACTGGGAACCGGAACTTTAGTAATTTCTACGGACTTTTTCAGTCCATGAAATCAGAAAAAGCGCAGAAAGTAAAGCCGTTGTTACAAAATGAATGACACTTTGTGAAACTTTCTCATAAATCTTTGAATGAAAGTCAAGCAGATTGGGGCTGAATAAGGCCCAAAGACATCTTAAGCGCTGGAACGCTTATTTTCTATGAAGCCAAAGTTTGGGGTGAGGCATTGTGCTAACTCCTATTGAAATATCAAAGGGGTTAAAAAGCCTTGGGTGCCGTAAATGAGCTTTATTATTCATGGGTTTTACCGACGGTCGTTAAAAGATAGTAAAAAATACTTGAGAAAATAACCTCATATATATGTTCACCTCAGTGTATCAGGATATGTGTATTTTAATATTTTATTTGATTTTAGTTTATACACCGTGACCGCTAATAACCCGAAAGATTTAAACCACGTATTTCTGACGACATTACGAGTAAATAATGTTATATCAACATGGGTCTAATTATGTGTCTTAATTAAATTACAATTCGGTACAAATTAAATCTTATTAATTGCCCGCTTCTTTGTGAACAAGCCGTTAGGTAAGAAACTCAAGTTGAAGAACAGAGAGCTAGCATGACACTTCACGAATCGCTCCGAAATCACACGACGAACCAGAAGTGTCAAGTTATGTCTAGCACGATGTTTGTATTGAAATTATTTTTATTTATTGGCACCACAAAATATGATATGCTCACGCCCTTAGGGTGTGTTAGACTGGAGATTTTTTAACTTTTAATTTGTTGTAAATAATTAATATCTCCTTAATTATGAGTTTTTGGACTATATGTTACATAACTTTTTATACTCTAATTAGGCTCTAGTATCGTTAGCTTAAATCTTTCGGGTTATTAGCGATCACGGTGTATACCTAACTTAAAAAACTCTTATAAAGTGAAATTACATATTTTAAAAACTTCTTCTCTCACGGTTTTCATTACTACAGTATATTTTGTTGCCAATGTTTGTTTCTTCCTCAATTCCAGGAATCATATACCTACCTATATTAGCAAGTATTTTATGGAAATATGTAATTCTATAAAATACATATTATGTAGATTAAAAAAAATAATTAGACTTTTAATTGAACTTATTTCAAATTAAACTATCAACTGCAATCTGAAACTCTCATAGACTTGGTAAAAAGAGCACTAAATCCAGATATTACCTAGGTCAGCGCCGTTAATTAAAAGTTTTAAATCTTTCTTCATCAAAGATCTCATTCCACTAGATTTAATGCTAGGTTATGATGAGGTTTGGGCTAACTATTACTGTTAACTATTTTTCTATAGATCTTTACGAGTACGAGCTACTTACTAAGTTTATTATAATGAAACTTGTGTAACATTAATGTAGGTCATACATCAGAAATCACTTAGGTTATAAAACTATCTCCGTTTTATTTTCGTCTTAAAATACAAGACCAAAATAAGGTACAGGGTAAAGTCTTTGTTAACTTATCGCGCGTCTGTCCGTTCTCCGGTGAAAAAGTTTGTACTCAGATAAATTCAGCTTCAAAACTATCCCTCAACATCATTATTCAGAAACTAAACTAATGAAGCTAGCACTAAATATTCCAGTCCACCATTCCTCCAATATATCTGAGGAACATCTAAGTATTCTAAGTAAAGCAACTTGGTATTTATTCGGTTGAAGTTTGGATAACTTTTAAAGTACTCCAGCGTTCAGTTTGTGTAACAAAGGTGCTTCGAAGTTGTGTCTAACAAATGGCCATCATTTAGGGCTGCTACAGCTGATAGTTTTAGGGCAATCATTACGTGGTATGTGAGTTTCTGTATCTTCTGATAAAGGGAGGAATTAAAGTCGAGCTTTCATTCGATATAACATCGGATGCCGAAATCACACCATAAAACACTTATAATTATAATCCTTCAGTTACAATTATAATATTTACCAGTCGAAAAACCAAACATATCAATTAACTTAGTTTTTTATAGCCAGAGAACGTAAACATGGTTTCGTTGATAAGTCTGGAGCTATTTAAGCATTTTTGTTTTAGGCTCCACGATTAGGTGCTAACTTTATGTAAGAATATTCATATATATTTAATTAGAAAGTGGCAACCCTGGCCATTGACATTTAACAGGGCATCGCGGATGCTGGGCTCTTGTCATGCTAATATCAGCCCGGAGCGATGACAAATTGTAACGCATGTTCAAAGCCTACTTTGCCTCATTTGATGGATGGTCGTAATTTAACGTTTCTCCGTAACTTGCTTTGTGAAGGGTATTGCTGCATTTCTCATGAACAGGTAAGCTATATATATCGCAAAATGATCGATTTGTTGAGTCTTTAATTTATAATGCGCAATGTTGACGGCAATATTATTGGTACCAGTTTATAACTTTGTGATTTCTTAAGTAGCAAATGATGGGAAGCATATTTCTTATTTATTGATAAAAAATAAGTAACATGTCAATTACATTACATAAATTGCATATTATTACATAAATAAATTAATTAGTTAGTATTATACTAATAAAATATTGTTGTTATTAAATTAGAATCAAAATAAATATTAGTAATAGTAATTAACGGTATATTTGAATCGGTATATATGAAAGAGTAGCGTGATAAAGGCCAGTGTACCCGTCTGTGTGTTCAATAGGGCTTGTAAGGTATAAGCTATAGTCCTAATCCCCAAATTACACAATCAACTCAAGCAGATTGCCCGCCCGACTTTAACTTGTGTTAAAATACATTAAATCCCTGCCTTCTTCAAAGGGCTTTGAGGTGACGAAAACGGGATGAATCTCCCCAATCCCTCGCAACTCCGAGACCTGTCATAAAAGATGCAGGCGCAAATCCGCCAGGGCTGACCAGGTGCGGGCTTGAACCCTGTTAATACCCTGGTTATAACCCTCGCAGCCCAATTGCAATCTTAAGTAGGATCTGTTTTATTTTAGTTTGCCAAAGGTTAAGTTGGAATTGGAATTACGTTAAATGAATTAAGATTTATTATATTAAACAGCTCTAGATAGTAAGAGTACCTAATAGATTATATTAATTTTAAATAGAGATTTACGCTTTCTGTTTTAGAAATTATGTGTAAATTAACTTAGTCGTAGGTCGTTTCTTAAAAATTCATGATTATTTTGGGTTTTCAATGGAACATTTTAAAGTTTTGCGATTTGATGACATACCTAACTCTTTTCATAGACAATATTCTATATGATTCGTGAGAAGTCTATAAATCTTTAGTACCGAGTACTAAATAAAATAAAACTATTCCTTCTTGACGAATTTATTGAAATATAAATCCTGACGGAAAGCTATAATCCGCCCTATTTCACACAATTCCAACCATTGACAGTATTCGGATGAAATATTCTGTATCGGGTATTCTTACAAGACTCTCTTACAAGGTGCAAGAGAGTTACTGAAGATATTAAAATTAATAAAATAAGAATTCGATACTGTTTTTTAAACATTTTTTAATTGGCAACAATTAAACATTAAGTTAATAAAATTAGAATTGATTTATTAATTAAGAAATAAATTAAATATTAAATTATGCAAGCAGGTTCTTTCTTACCCGACGCGGAGACCAACATTTTTAATCAATCAAAGAATTACGCGCATTATATATTTTTAATATTTCAACTGAAAAAAAAAATATTTATCGGAGGAGGTATTTATCGTTTAGATATCTTTGAAGTCTGACAAAAACATTACATGCCCGTAGACAAGAAGAAACCAGGTACTTAACCTAGTTTCACCTTATACTTACAAACCAGCCTAAACGAAAAGGCTTCGCACATTTCATATTAGGATAAGCGGATTAAGCCTCGGCATTGGGTTACAAGTATTTTCAGTTGCGCTGAATTTATAAGGCCTTGAATATGAGCCTTAAGTTCTTTTAATTTCGACATCTTCACATTAAATCTTAATCAAATCTGCTGTGATGTTGGCCTAAAAATAAGTCTGAGGCTAATATTTTGGTTGTGTATTTGAGGCTATAAGTAATAAAATAAAAAATATATAATTATATACCTATATATTTTATTTTCTCTTTACAAACAAGATAAATCTTCAATCAAACCGCCCGATGGGACGGTACTACTTATATCAACACCACACAGCACTAAATTGAATAATAGAATAAAAACTGAATTGTTATTTCAATCTCCGTTCGGATCTGTTATTTACAACGGAGCCCGAACGATTCTCGGAAACAGAAATGTTTATTTAGGGCTTCAATTAAGAGGAAAATTATTTTAATGACGGAAGCCAAGACTCAAATTTCACTATTTCAGTATTTTACCTAAAACCCTATTAAATTGGGGGTAAGTAAATATTTTTTATAATTAATCTGTTAGAATAATCAACAAATTTATTTGGGTTAGACATAATCTTTAAATTATAAAGCCTTTAGAAATTCCTAGAATTATGGCTAATCTACAAATTATCATCATGACGTCCTACTATGACATGTATTAGGCCCAAGTTTCAATAGAAACAATTACATTGTCTTGTAGCACTTGGTATGTTGCTACACGACGCTTCTGCCCGTCTTCTGGTTATTTTCAGAACGCAGAATATCTACATAAAACTCATAATCACTCCTATTTACGTTCCCAGCGCTGGGACACAGGAAGTTCTCTCTTGATGAGTGATATTAAACTTTAATTCACCACGCTAGCCAAGTGCGGGTTGTTGAATGATACAATGAACATAAACTTCAAACTTATCAAAGTTCTCAGAATATGCCGGTTTCCTCACGATGTTTGCCTTCACCGTTAAAGTACGTGCCCTTAGAGGAGGTATAATTTTTCATGACGATAAATCCAGGGGTGGACGGCGGGGTTCGTACACACGACCTTCGGAATGAAAGTAGAGTGCGCTACCACTAAGCCAACGCTTTTTTTTAATACCTACACAAAACTTAAATTAATCATTCACTTTGAATAACAACTTTACTTGTGAATCACGGTTCATTTAGCGTTGTTTTGAAGTTAAGCTAAAACGGATTAATCCCATTACATTCTCTGGACTAATCTTTCGGCACAAAGTAAAGGAATATACACCTTAATCCATCGTCTTTATTGTGAAATTAAGAGTTCAAGTGTAAGTAAGTTTTGCCTCAAGTTTCGGCAAACAAACTTAGGAAATCTACGCATTTTGGATCAGAATCGTTGCTATTCTAGTCATATTTTGTCGGGAGATACGTGATTATTACGGAAACACACGTATTACGTGAAGTTGTGAAGGAAAGCTGTCTAATCATAATATAGAGAGTATTTACTTCAAGCAAGACTGAGCCTGTGTTTATGTAATTTTCTGAAACCACTGTGTGTCGAACTATGTATTTAAAAATGCTTATTGTGTGGCTTTTTAATAATAAAATAAAGCAACTTAATATAACAAATGCGGGTCGATTATTACGGGAAAAAAAAATTAAAATGTAAAAAAAATTATATAAAGAAGATTTTTTTCAAACTATTTGTTTCTCGACACTTACGTATTGTACTTTATATTTTGCTAAGACAACTAAAAAAAAATCAAAAGCTGTTTCCCTCAAATTGGAAAGTGTATACGGTTCATAAGGTCCTTGAAACCCTGCTTAGGAACTTTTGGGAAGACTCTCCCAAACCTTTCTAAGGTTGCTGAACAATTGCGCGGTTGATGAGGTATTGAAGTGGAATCAACCCTTGTATTGAAAAGGGTTTCAGAGGCCTTATTTGTCTTTATTTTGACAAATTTTTGTTTTCCTTTCATACTTTTTCAAAGGACTTGATATAAACCTTTTGGCGTAAGTGGAGAAAAAGGTAAGTACCTACCTATAGGTAAGTATCTTGTTTGGATTTTACAAATGTAATAATTTTGAAATCAATTCAAAAAGTTCTTTGGTGGATGGATGATTAGGAAAAGTTGATGGTTCGCAGTGAATGCAACCCATTTTCTGGAAAAAACTAGAAATAGCACGTGATATATCAATGAATTTAGAAGAAGAACTAGTTCCTACTAAGTATTTTTTTATGTTTCCAAATTGCGAAAATCTGCAAAGTATTTCCTTTACTTTTACTTTGTGTAATGGAAACTCTCATTCCGCAAACCTCATTTCAAAATAACTTTTGACTTTAATGAAAATATCTTAAACATGTCATACACACACGGATGCTTAAAGAATTAAAAGTTAGATAACTCCTCAAAGAGCCAACCAAATCTGAGGCAAAGTTGTACAACTCGTTGTCTTTCAATAAGAGTTTGCCTCTTTACGAGAGGAGATAAGGCCCTCAAACCCTTATCCAGAGTTACTCAAACTTTTAACTGCCAACATCAATACAAAGAACACACACTGAAATCCATCTTGTGAGTTGTACGAAGTTGTCTATGGTTCCTTATCCCTCGCAGACTCAGGTACTTTGAAGGTAGTTGGAGATAGCTGGGTTAACTGCACAATTAGATAGTAAGTTATGGTAGACTTAGACAAAGTAAACGCAAAGTAGTTTTGGAGGCGTTTGAACATTGGCAAGAACACATGTTTGGAAACTTTTGCTATGCCATGGAAATGTACCGTGTTTTCTCCGTGTGTTGTTAATGTTGTATTGTTCACAGGCGACAGTGGTACAAAATTACTTTTTCAGTTTGACGACACACATGGGATGTGGCCGGGTAATACTACTCTTAGGTCGCCACCCTTAAGGAGTAATTTAAACATTCCTTTTTAGGGTCCGTATCCAAATGGCAAAAACGGAATCCTTATAGATTCGAGATGTCTGTATGTCCCTCACAGCCATTTAATTCCGAAACTATAAGAGCTGTTGAAACATGGAAAGTAGATGAATTCTGTGAACGGCTTTTTTTTTAATTTGTACCCATACGTGTAGTGTACCCATAAATAAATAAATATTGCTGGTCAATTTTTACACAACCATGTGTGTAAGAGGAATAATCCCCCCCCCCCGCCCCCCTCTAACTTCTAAAATAGAACCCTTAATACTACGTATACTCGTATACCATATAGGTACCTCATTTGTTAAATGAAATGCTCAGTATTTCTAATGTCAAGTCGCTTTCATGCTCACTCTTCCGTGCATAACTCGATCTATCTCATTCTGTTTCTGACGTAGTTTGAGATCATTTGACGATGTTCAAGAGATGATAATTTCTGTAATAATAATAGTCTTGTGTCTAGCTCTAGGGAATATGGAGCCGTGCTGGCTAAGCGGGAGCATACTCGTCTTTCTTTCCGAAGGTCGTGTGTTAAAACCACGGCGCGCACTTCTGGGTTTTTCTTCTTGAAATACTAATCATTGCTAACCATAATTAAGAACAATACCTACATTGTTTTCTTTTGCTTTAGGTCAGCAATGCGTGTGCCGTCAAGAAGGAGCGACTATAGTGACTTTTCTGATGATGGTTTTCTCTTGTTTGAAAACTGAAACGCCAGATATACATAAATACGTCATAGTTTAGGTAAGTGAGTAATTACCGATTTAAAAAATGAAAAGTGTAACTCACGTTAATTTAGAGAGTGAAACAATATAATTATTGCTCTGTTTAATTTACCCAACATACTACTTGGAAGACAAATTTGACGCTGATAATGTAGTGTAGCAAATTCAGTACGTCAATTCATCGAATGAACCCTGTAATACTAAGAAATAGCTCGTATAATGCAATTTACTAGCACATTTTAGCTGGCATGGAGTGTGGTAACTGCATAATTACATTTAAGAAGCACTTTGGCTTAGCGTAATGATTATCATAGTTCTTGTCTGCTTAGAATGGCTTTGAGAAATAGTCCAGAGTTTAAGAGACTATAGAGTTATATTTACTTATAAAGAAGAACTTCGTTATGACATTTCGTTTATTTAATAAGTACCAGGATAGTTTTTTACTTTTTTTATTTAACGAGTACATGTTTTTTAGTTTTTACGTCTGATTCTAAATGAGTTTATTATTTGCCTTATGTAACGTCGCAGATTTATTTTTCTTTAAAGTAATATAATAGGTTTGCTTAAAATAAATAAATCTTAGTAAAGTATAGTATACTGGAAGAGATCGCTTTCAGCGATAAGGCCGCCCCTTGTACCTTTAAGTTAGTATTAAGTTTTCTTAAAACTCTGTTTTTATTTTAATTAAGAAGGTACAATAAAGTGTTAATCTATCTATCTATAATTATTATAAATCTAGCACATGCTAGCTATATAATCAGAAACCCTATTACATAATATGCAACTAGTCACCTGAATGTTCTTGAAGCAAACCCGCTGCATCATCTGAAACCAATAGATTAGTTGTTAACATTCAGGCTCCATTCACGCTGAATACTCCAAGTTAGTTTCAACCAGTTCCACAAGTAATAACGTATTGACGCAGTTGGTAAAAGCTTGATATTGGTAAGGTAGGTTTGAACCTCGTCACATTACACAGATTTTCATTTTAATACAATACAAATACAAAAGTCCGCGAATATGTCTACTGGATTTGATTGTAATTTAAATATAATATTCGTTCTGAACAAAAAAAAACATTTATAACGTGAGATAGTTCTTTAAAAATACGGAAACTAAAACTTATGTATCAGAATAACGCATAGGCTACTGCGAGCCATTTACCGCGAGAAAATCCACTAAACCCGGGAAGAGCCGCGGATGGAAACATTTTAAAGGAATAATAAAGAACAGTATTCGTCCACTGAAGTATGGCGAGCTGTAATAAGCTTATATGAGTACGTATATTAAAAGACATAGAACATACGAGAGATAGTACAACACATTATTTATGTAATATTAGTAATATTAGTTTATAATTATATATAGAGTAATATTATTTTAAAACGTATATTATTTCACAAATAATAACGAACACGTGAGGGTTCTGTACCATTTAAATTAGTTTGTATTAACGAGAATTTCCTTTGAAGAACTTTAATATAGACGAACTCTAAAACAGACCATAGAACATTCTAAGAACAAATATTGATATTCTAGATATTGCTGTGTGAATTGTCCAGCAATAATAAAAAATAAATAAATGATTCTGTACAGATAAGCGGACTGCATACTGATCTTTAAACTGTTATGTTTTTTTGGCTAAGTAATGTTTCCTTTGAGCCCATACGGTACCCTAAAAAGAGAAGGGTTATAAGATTTATATCTAAAGTGGAGCCACTTAAATCGCCCGTCTACTTTGATCCCAGTTCTGTAGAACCCTCTAGTGCTGCCATCGCCTCCCAGTGGGACACCACGATATTGAGTTATAAACTTAGCAGGTTTTGTCGTGGAAATATTTGAGCATACATTTTTCATTTGTAGAACGCTTTGTTTGAAAACGAATACATTTATTACTAATGCAGTTATGATTCACTTAACATTTTTCCAATCATTATTGTATATATTTTATATCATAATTTATATATTATGATTTACAGTTCTTTTTTTTTTTAAAACAATGCCGGTTTCATTAACTATTTCTAATAATAATATTAATATCTAGTTCATAGAAAATCAGGGAAAACTAACCTTTACACACGTTAATATTTTATATTTATAAATAGTCAAATAGCTTAAAACCCATACAAGAGTATAAAATGATAATTAATTTAATCTCGTTAATCCCAAATAGTTCATTGTTTGCATAAATAAAATTTAATTTGTTGGATCTCATTCATTTTACATTAAATAATGAATGTAACTACATGGATTACTGTGCTATTAATCAGCAAATAGAAATGAGCTGAATAAAGTTATTTATATGAGTAAATTATATTATGAAATTAATTAACATTTTAATTATTTTGCGCGAAAGGCCAATGCAACTTTTTAAAGGATTCTTCACCGCGAGAAAATGCATTACACTGATAGCAAAGCCGCGAGCGCAAAACTATAGCCAACAGAGTAGGTATAATTAATAAGAAAAGGAAAATTCCATAATCAAATCTCGGTTTCTAATTAACACCCACCTATTCCTTTGTGTTAGCACGTGGCCACATCAAGGCGTGTAATTAGCAGGTGAGCCATAAGCCGGCAGTACACAGGGCGATCGGGTTTCAGCACGTCATGCCCCGAACATGCTTCATTATGGCCTAACGACCTCATCGAAGATCAGGGACTTATCGGTGTAGACTTTTTTCCTGTTAGAGAATAAGTCAAGAGCCGGAGTCTTGATAATTGCTGAAAAAATAAGTTTATGAGCCGTGTTGGCTAATGGATGCAAACTTGATCAATCTGAAAGTCGTGAGTGCAAACTTCGAAGCGCAACTCCTGATTTTTCTTCTTGAAAAATTTACGTGCGCTTTGAAAGCACGTGCTCTAATGGAAGGCAGATCATCCTGTAGGCAAATCATCCTGGTTGATTTGCCGGGATGTTCTGATAGGGAAAACTTGAAATGTATAGTTTCTAGCTTTAATGACCAGCAGTGGTCATCTACTGACGATAGTTAATGCAAACCACGCGTTTATTCCGTTGCAATAAAGTTCATGTTAGAACAGAAAAAGCCGCAGTGACACAGCGAGGCTGGGCGAGGCAATATCGGAAACTCATTAATAACCCTACAGGGTGTTCCTAATTTCAACGTGACTTTGCCATATTTTCCAAATGGATCAATTTTGCGGATGCTAACGCTTGCAAACTTACAGATTTCGGTTTTGAATATCGAATTTTGATTAAATGTTGCAAGTAAGTTGTTGGTTCTCATTGAAATTCATTGTTCTTTTGTGTAATTAATGAAATGAAATCTTAATACGAGTACGCGGTTCAGCTGTTTCGAAGGAGTTTGATATTTTACCATGAATTTTATTTATTATAATTAAAAAGTAAATTGAGGTAAAAAGATCACTTTTCACTTTTTATTCGAACAACTGAGATCGTTTAATTAATCAATAATTTAATATTAAAAATCATGTAATATCAAAAAACTACAGAGGTAGAGAAGGGAACATAGTAAATATTAGAAAGAAATATATTAATATATTTCATCAACCAAGTAACAAACCTCAGATTAAATTCTACCCTACCAAAATATTATTGTACGAAATTGTTCTTAATTTAAGGAAAATGAATAATACTTGAAACTAGGGGAATTAATTAAAGGTATGTCTGTGGGTCTAGGGTAAATAGGGAATTCAAGGTTCATTTCATTTTGTAAATTGACCCTTTTACCTTACTACAAGGGTCTTTGAGCCTAAAACCTTTGAAGGTAAGGGGAAGTCTTGAGAACCCTCGGACAAGACATGGCTAACATCTCATCGGTACAAGATTTAAATTATTATGAACTGCGTCCCGTGGTTTTGCCCGTGAAAGCATATTTTCATGCAAAAATATTACGTTTAACATTATGTTATAGATTAATAAATTTTCTCTCGAATCTCTCGACTCATTCATTCTATAGGATCAAACCCCACATCTGGATTCATCTCCTTGAAAAATGTATGTGCGCTTAAACACGTGCTCTAACGGTGAAGGCAAACATCGTGAGGCAACCGGTAACGTTCGTAAATATGGTTGAATATGCATTGGATTTAAACCCACAACCACATCAAAAGTTCAATGTTTATTTTCAGTTGACTATGCAAACTAGGCAACAAACAGAATCCGGGTAACGAACCCGCAACACCCTAACCCGAAGTAAATATTTGCTGATCATGGATGCCCTGGGAGAAATACATCAAAATGCCCCTATTAGCATGTACTGATTGCAAAAAAACATCGAATATCCAATTGAAATATTTTATAATTCAGTTTTGGATGATAATTTTACTAATATAAATTATAATATTCAATATCATTCTCTTATTTTGTTTGGTTTAACGTGTGCTTACAAAGAAACTCGTGGTGAAATTAACTTTACAAATATTTAAAATACCTGATTATTTGGATTGGTAGGAGATACAAGAGATCATAGATTTAAGGTTATTTTCGTATAAATGATATTAATGAAATATAACATATTTTTTTTAATGATGATATTTTTCGTCACGGTTAAATACTCATCATTGTTCTGGATTATGTTAACGTTTTCAAGAAATTAAATTATATTTAATTTATAATGATAATTATATTAATATCTTCTGCCTATGCTGCTAACTGTACTGTAAACTAACTAGGCACTTCATGTTGTGACTAATTGCCGTAAACAATTCAGTTCCGAATCGTTGTTTCAAATTGATTAGATCTCACAGGAGCGTCGTGTTCAATTCTAATTATAATCAATAATGATTAACTAAAATTGTCATATTTATAGAGACATCGATATCTTAACCTGTAAATTACCTTATAATATACCTTATTTAACGATGATATGTTAACAAAATCGTTGAATCGTTACAGTTTTATATTAGTTACAGTTTAATTAACTATGAATAAAGAATCAGTAACTGCAAAATCTAATATTCCATGAATTTATAAACTATTTCAAAACTAAATTGAATTCTAGAATCATTTAGAGTATAATTGGATAGTAAGTAACTTGTAAGAAATACAATCATTATACACTTACTTGCATAAATTAAAAGGCAGAAACACAAAAACACCACCGACTCCTTACAAGTACATTAAAAGTTACACTGATGTTGAAAATTACCGTCAAATTGAGAAGTTACTTTAAGTACTTAAAACGACAATTCAAATGAACACAAAAGCTACTGAAAGTTATTGAAATCAATGACAAAGAGGATTTAAAATTCAATTTGTACGTAGCAATCTACGTAGCGTTACGAAGTGCTACGACGCTACGGAGCTACGGAGCTACGGCGTAGCGACCGCCCGCGGCAATATCTCCGCTAGACTGACTACCAACATTCCTTCTGCAAAATTTTCCCAACATTTTAGTATAAAACGGGGTTTTTAAGGTTGAAGTAAAAATTCAATTTTTATTGGAGAATTCTCGCTAAGTGCTAAGGTGGAAACATTATAGGCCAAGCGTTACGGTATTATATTTGCGTCATGGACTAATGGATTTATGTTGGAAACGCGGCTGTTTGAGGTCATTTATAGGTTTAGTTGGTAGATAAAGTTGGTTGTTGGTGTAGTTGGACTATTTTTTTTTGTAGTCAATTAGTTTGTTTATTTATTTAAAGGGCATTTATAAGAATGTTTTATAAGCTGGTTGTATGCTGGTTTGTTATTCAAAAAGAAAAGTCTAGAGGTGCTCGGCGGGGTATGAACCCACGACCTTCGGAATGAAAGTCAAGTGTGCTCCGCTCCCACTAAGCCAACATGGCCCTAGACTTTTTAAATAACCTTAAAGATTTCCTGTAGCTATATTTAATTCAATTTAAATGCTAGCACACAGTCCTATAGATTTCCAAATAGATACTCTGTTATCCGTTCCGTTGGATTTATGTTTCATAGCGAGCACAGATTCTACTAAGCTCGCTCTCCGTTACAAAAATCCTTGCTACATTTGAATTTGAACTCTACAACCATGATTATAAAGGTTAATTTTAAGGTTTTTATGGATTTCGCGGTTTCCTAGATTCGATAGCCAAATGAAAACGTATGGCCACTAGGGAAGACCTTATACGAGTTTTATCAATTGATTTTCTATATGCATATCTTGGGGAAGCATGTTTTTATTTACATTTGGTTATGGTCATGGTTATTTACGATTTAATGGGGTTATGATGTAAGGTGCAAAAAAGCCATGACATGCCTATAAAGCGTCTATATTATAATATTTTATTCCATTGTATGTAGTTTTATCCGAGGATAGGAATATGCTGTTTCAGAATTTTGTATTCAACTTTCTACATGAATACGCATTTAAATAATAACTATGCGCATTTATTACAGTTTGAGTTATTCTAAAAGTGAAATGGAAATGTACATTAAGTGTAGCGCCAGTAATGTTTTTATAATTTTGGTTTTGTGTTCAACATTTATCAGCACACACCGTCGTATTTTTTACTAATGAGTAAGATTTGTTTATCCAATATTAAATTTGTTCAAATACAACAACAAATTGAGTTATATAGGTATATTGAAAATTTGAGATTTCGAATTTTATAGAAAAGCATTTCAAGCTTGAGTTTAACCCTATAAAGCAACTCTGAATATATTCAACAACTCCTCTAACGCAAACCTATGAATATTGCACAAATTTATGTGAAGGGTTCTTTAACCTACGCTTTGGCTGAAAAGTTACTTTAAATGTTCATAAGTTAGATGTTTTTGTTATTCTTATATACGATATATTTTTATTAGGTGGTAGAAACTAAAAACAGTCTTGTCAGTAGTGGGTCCTTATGATGACGTCGGCCGTGATGAAAATTTCCAGATTCAAATATGATTATGATTAAATATAATCAATGAAAACAAAAATTTAAATCTGCGAACAAAGAAATCCTCCATTGTAACTTAAAATGCACTCAAATTTGAATGATTGAATGCTTCTCAATTTGAATTTCAAATCCACAAGGAGATATTACAATAACTTGCAAAAACGATGACCCAAAAGTGTGCCGTAAATCCAGATTGTACCGTAACTATGCGTGTTGGATTCTACCAATAATGTGGGTAGGAGATTACCGCTGATCCGATGGAAAAGCAAAATGGCGAAACACAGCCGTCGCGACCTCGGAACAGACAACATCTTGTCTGACGGATTTTATTGTGAACACCTTATTTTGAACCTAGTGTGTGCGTGTGTGAGTGAGCTTCCAGAAATACTGAACCAGAGCAGGATTATGGACATTGGAGCTGATCAGCTAGACGCAGCCTAAAGCCGACCAAAGGTACGTGGTTTTTTCTCTTCCCACTGCGTTGGTAGAAATCTAAGGACATCTGTTCATATTATTCCTTTCCGAAGTTATATGCAATTCATTCTAGTCCAGTGGATAGGGCCGCCAGTATAAAATTATATAAAAAAGATTGGCAAAATCGTACAATCTGTTTGGTCACTTCGTTACCGGATAGGTTTTATTCCCTGGACTTAGCTGTCCTATCTAGCCGTGCTAGGTAGTATTATTAATAATTAACCTAACTCGTAGTTAGTTTAATTTTATACAGACGTTCTGTATTGCATACCTTATAACTGACCGTGTCAGTAGGTATAAACCGTTACGTTAACGGTTAAAATCTCACCTTTCCTTATATTTAAACTTAAAAAACTGTTAACATTTCTATAGCTAGAATTAATTGTCGTTCACTGTTTATCAATTTGCATAAAAATATTCGTAATATTTGCAGATATTAGTCGATTTACTTTACCACGCCATCACTCCTTTGTTCTCATTGTAAAGTTACAAAATGGCGCCGCCGGTCAAAGGCAAACAGACAAAGGACAATAGTGACGATGAAAGCGCAAGCTTCAATAGCGAGTTAACTATTTTAATAAACAGGAAACAGCGATTATTTAGTAAATTGCAAAGTGCGTACGAATTATCTAAGGATATATCGGATCCTGAGTCGATAGAAATATTCTTGTTACACGTACAAGACATCGACAAACTGCGCAGTTCATTTGAAAATATTGTCTTTGAAATTCTTGAAAGGGAGTTAGTAATTGATGCTAGTTCGAAGCTCCGTGAGCACGAATTAAAATGTTTTGATGATTTATATTTTAGAGTCAAATTCTGTGCATCAAAATACGAACAAAAAACGCAAATTCAAAATGAATCTAGATCCGTTGATTTCCGACCGCGCCTTCCAAAGTTGGAATTGTTAACCTTTGATGGTGATATTGAACAATTTAATACTTTTTTCGAGACATTTTGCTCACTCGTTCATAATCAAACGAGTATTCCGAAAATAGATAAATTTCACTATCTCCTCTCTTGCACAAAGGGCCCTGCATTAAATTTAATTAAAAGTTTGCCTATTTCTGCTAATAACTATGATCTCGTTTGGAAAAGTCTGTTGGATAAGTATCGAGATAATAGAATGTTGATTGGTAGGTATTTAGATAAAATGCTTAACTTTGCACCCTTGCAAAATGAATCATCTGAGAACTTATGTTCATTCATAGAAAATTATGATCATTCATACAAGGCTATTCAAACACTTAATGTTGAAAACCTAAGTAGCTACGTCTTATGTCACATTGCGTTAAGATCATTAGATCCGTCTACTCGAAAGTGCTTTGAACAAAATTTAGATCAAAACAGCATTCCTACTTTTGATGAGTTAATGACCTTTGTTCAAAACCATATCAAAGTTCTGAACCATTCAACTTCTTATTCCAGAACAAATACACAACCAAGTCAAAACCAAAGACAGCCTGCAAATAAACATAGTAAAGGTAGTTATTCACATTCATCTGCGTTATCTTCAAAAAATAAAATGATTTGTAGGCATTGTGGCGAAAGTCATATGATTTTCCGTTGTGATAAGTTTCGTAAACTAACCAACGAAAAACGCATTAGCCGTGCTAATGAGTTGCACCTGTGTCACAATTGCCTAAAATCCGATCATAAAACACAAGACTGTAAAAGTGAATTTAAATGTTATATTTGTAATGCATCCCATCATGTTTTATTGCACCCGAGTGATAACGCGCTAAAACCGGTTTTGTGTTCTGCGCCCGCGGCGATCCAAACTGTGAACGTTTCTCAGCCAGGTGTCGCCACCGATAGCACTAATCATAGTGCATCTACACATAACTACGCCGTCATATTAGGTACAGCTGTTGTTTACATAATGGATTCATTTAACAATTATCAGTCGTGTTTTGATTGACTCTGGTGCGCAATCAAACTTTATATCTTATGAATGTTTTCAACGACTAGGACTAGCAACTAAAAAATGTCCGTACAATATTTTTGGCCTTGGAGGTGAATATGTAAAAAATAATGGAATGGTTTCATGCACGATAAAGTCACGCCACTGCGAAAATTCGCGTTTTGATCTTGATGCGGTAATTTTATCCCGCTTAACTTCTGACTTACCTACAGTTAACATTCCTAACCAGGTGATTAGTGAATATGAGAATTTGCAATTAGCTGACCCGTGTTTTTATAAAAAGTCTACTATTGATATGATTTTAGCTGGTGATATTTTTCCGTATATTTATGATGGAAAGAAAATTATCATTAGTCCCGACCTGCCAGTCGCACTGTGGAGTGTATTCGGCTATGTCGTGACGGGAAGACTAGAGATTCAATCCTCTAGCAATAATCATGTTGTAGCGTCTACAGCATCATTTGTATCGTATACAAAAGAATTAAATTCACTTAATGAAACTCTCAAACGTTTTTGGGAAGTTGAGTCTTTGCCGTGCAAAACTCTCATAAATCCATTAGATGAATTAGCAGACGAAATATTTGTAAAAAATCATTACCGTGATGAATATGGTAGGTATGTTTCTCCTATTTTATTGAACCCTGATCATGAACAGCTAGGTGAGTCATACGAAATGGCTTTTAAACGCCTTCTTCAGGTAGAACGCCGTCTGTCTCGGTCACCAGACCTCAAGCAGGCTTACGTAGCATTCATGAAAGAATATGAGAGTCTTGGTCATATGGAATTGTATTCTGGCATAGCGCCTTCTGCGTATTTTATCCCACACCATTGTGTGTTGCGTCCGTCAAGTACTACTACACCTTTACGCGTAGTTTTTGATGGGTCTGCCAAAACAACTTCTGGTTATTCGCTTAATGACACCTTGCTCACGGGTACAAAGTTACATAAAGACATTCTGGAAATAATTACAAACTTTCGTTTATACCCTGTTTGTTTTACTGCGGACATATCAAAAATGTATCGCGCGGTGCTTATCGCCCCTGATGATAGGAAGTACCAACATATTCTATGGCGAAACGAACCGACGGAACAAGTACGTATTTACGAAATGACACGTAATACGTATGGTCTTCGTAGCGCGCCTTTTATCGCTGTACGAACGCTACACCAGCTGGCTTCCGATGAGCTAGCTTGTGCAGAGCCTTCAGCTAGAACCAAGTTGAAGGCAGCAGAGGTCCTTAAGAATGGTTTTTATGTTGACGATGTCCTATGGTCTTGTAATTCTATTCAGGAAGCTTGCACGTTGCAAGATGATTTAATTTCATTACTTAAAAGTGGTGGGTTCGATTTAAGAAAGTGGGCGAGTAACTGTCCTGAGCTACTAAAGCGAATGGAGTCAGATCAAATTACCAAGATTGATTTTCACGACGATACGTTATCGTCATCTCTAAAGGTTTTAGGTTTGACATGGTTACCCCAGTGTGACTCATTTTCGTTTAATTACAATTTAACTGATACAACACAAACGAAACGTTCAGTTTTAAAATTACTCGCGAGTATATATGACCCTGTTGGTTTTATTTCGCCGTGTACCTTTGTAGCCAAATGTATAATGCAAGATTTATGGAAACTCAGTCTAGGGTGGGATGATCCGTTGCCTTATGAACTGACATGTCTTTGGAACCGATTTATAGACGAATTACCGTTGTTAGGTACATTGCGAATCGAGCGGCACGTTTTAATTACTGACTTTACAGAAGCTCAACTTATAGCGTTCTGTGACGCATCATCCCGTGGATACGCGTCCTGTGTATATTTACGTAGTGTTGATAAACATGGTCAAATAAAAGTTAGATTATTGACGAGTAAATCACGAGTCGCTCCTTTAAAGCCCATTATGTCAATACCTAAACTCGAACTCGAAGCGGCCGTGCTGCTATCGAAACTTGTTAGTTTTGTAGTACAAACTTTACAGGAATTTAATTTTCCCGTAATTGCTTTGGGAGACTCAAATAATGTTTTAGCATGGATTCAAACACCACCTTATAAATTAAAAACATTCGTAGCTAACCGTGTTAGTGAAATAACTTCTGTTATCCAGCCAAGTTGTTGGTTTCATGTAAGTAGTGAAAATAATGCAGCCGACATAGGGTCGCGCGGTGCGATGCCTGGTCGCTTTGTTGAGGGTGCTAAGGATTGGGTTCAGGGTCCTAATTGGTTATATTTAACTCAAAGCAGTTGGCCAATTAGAGCTTATATCGTAAAATATGAATCTAAAATTCCTGAAATGAAATCTAATTCTGATACTTTTGTATTAAATTCCATTGTTAATGACGAATGTTACAAAAATGACTTGGAATGTACATTCAATAAATTTTCCTCGTTCAGCAAATTGCAACGAGTCATGGCCTATTGCCATCGATTTATTCAAAATTTAAAATCTCAGAAATCATCAAGAATACTTAGCCCTTTAAAATCTTTCGAGCTAATAAAAGCTCATCATACAATCATTCGTGTGATTCAAATAAATCATTTTTCCAATGAATATTCCTTATTGGAAAATAACAAACACGTAGCATCCCTGCGTAAATTATCTGCATTTATAGATAACCACAAATTCGTCAGGGTGGGGGGTCGTCTGGTACATTCCGACCTACCTTTTGAAACAAAACACCCTGTACTCTTACCTAAAAAATGCCATACAGTCCGCTTACTAATCGAATATTTTCACACATTACATTTACATGTTGGCCCTCGTACGTTACAAGGCATCTTATGTCAAAAATATTGGATAATTCACGCTCGTAGCGTTATTAAATCTGTCATATCTAAATGCAAAGTTTGCTTTCGTTGCCGACCAACATCTATACAACCATCGCTAGGTATGTTACCGAAACATAGAATTGAACCTGGTAAAATATTTAACCATGTTGGAGTAGATCTAGGCGGTCCGTTCATAGTCAAAGAAAGTACTCGGCGAAACGCAAAAACCTATAAGTCATATTTATGTCTTTTTGTTTGTTTTTCAACAAAGGCTGTGCACTTAGAGGTATTAACTGATCTAAGTTGTGAATGTTTTTTAGCTGCATTGGACCGTTTTGTATCTCGGCGCGGACTTTGTAGTTGTTTATATTCCGACTGTGGAACTAATTTTATTGCATCAGCAAAACATTTAAAAGAAGTCGCAATATTCTGGAATAATAAAATTAATTCAGATAAAATAACTGACGGGTTAACTTCTCGTCAAATTGAATGGCGACATAACCCTCCCAATGCCGCAAGCATGGGTGGTCTTTGGGAAGCGGGCATAAAGTCCGCTAAACACCATCTATACCGTGTTATAGGTGATCGTTCTGTTACTTTTGAAGAACTAAGCACTATTTTTTGTAAGATTGAGGCCGTATTGAATTCACGACCATTGTGTTCCTTATCAGATAATCCAAACGAGTTCGAAGTTTTAACTGCAGGTCATTTTTTAATTGGTCAAAGTATGTTATCTGTTCCGGAATATGACTTTGAGAACGTTTCTCAAAGCAGACTATCTCGTTGGCAATACATTCAAAAAGTTTCACAATCATTTTGGAAGCGTTGGTCAAATGATTACTTACATACTCTCCAACAAAAAGAAAAATGGTTTGTTTCACCGCCTAATCTTACTATTGGAACCCTTGTTTTATTAAAGTCAAACTTAACAAAACCTCTTCAATGGAATTTAGCTCGCATTGAACAGGTACATAGTGGCGTTGATAAGGTGAATCGTGTGTTAACTTTACGTACTAAAAATGGTTTGATACAACGGCCTACTAATAAAGTTTGCCCGTTACCTTATGCAAATTGATAAACAGGTGTTCGTAGTTAATTTTAGTTGTAAGTTTCTTTAAATATCTACTTAATGTTTTTAAACTTCTTGTATCATTTTTGTTAGATACAATTTATTATTATTTTTTGCTTCGTAAGCTTAATTATTATTAGTCCATGCCATTTATGTTTTTTCTTTCCTTTTGGAAATCAATCGTATTGATTTCGGTGAGGGGTATGTTGGATTCTACCAATAATGTGGGTAGGAGATTACCGCTGATCCGATGGAAAAGCAAAATGGCGAAACACAGCCGTCGCGACCTCGGAACAGACAACATCTTGTCTGACGGATTTTATTGTGAACACCTTATTTTGAACCTAGTGTGTGCGTGTGTGAGTGAGCTTCCAGAAATACTGAACCAGAGCAGGATTATGGACATTGGAGCTGATCAGCTAGACGCAGCCTAAAGCCGACCAAAGGTACGTGGTTTTTTCTCTTCCCACTGCGTTGGTAGAAATCTAAGGACATCTGTTCATATTATTCCTTTCCGAAGTTATATGCGATTAATTCTAGTCCCGCGGATAAAACCGCCAGTATAAAATATATAAAAAAGATTGGCAAAATCGTACAATGCGTAGTGAATAATAAATGACACTCATAAATCAGCTATGAAAACCGAATAAATCTAAATGGTAGTGAACAGGTTAACCGCAGGATTTGGCAACCCGGAACTGCTGTGGTTTCCGCAACAATGAGGCTGGGAGTAATTACCATGAGTCAAGATACAAGGATAGGATACAAGGATATTTGACGACCCCTGTAGCGCAGCGGGCAAAGGTCTGCCTGCGACACAGGAAGTTGCGCGTTCGATTCCCGCCTCGGAACAAAATTGTATGATCTGTAGATATTTGTTACGGGTGTCTGGGTGTTCTATATGTCTAATAAAATAACTATCCATGCATGTTGTTTGTGCATTACAACTTCGGTATGCGTGGATGTATCTAACTTATCTAACAATGAGAAAATAATTTAAACAATCAGAAAATAGAAAATACAACATAATATTTCGACACCTGAATTATTTATTGACTTTTACAAATGAAAATAATGACACAAAATAATCTTTAAATGTTAATCTGATTTTTCGTAAGATTTTATATGAAAGTGGTAACAACGTATATTTATATAATTTAAGAAGAATTATTTTCAAACTATGCTAAACTAGAATTACTAAAGTGGAATATTTTAGAAGATTAAGGCACAACACTCCCCTTCTAATAATCACTTGCAATAATCGCTGAAATCGCCAAAAGTAATTTGAAACTTTATTGGCCCCAGGTAAAATATTCAATCCCCAAAGTCAATTTCAATCTGCTCCAAATTTCAATTTTACTTTCAATTACGGAAGCTAGTGGGTATACGGGGCCTACCTAAATTTCCTTATCAAAACGTTTGAAACTTATACCTACAATGTAGGTGAGACAACCCTTAAATTAAGATACCTACCTCAAGAGGTTACAAGATTTTCCATTATTAAGCTGAAAATTTCAAAGCTAGAGGAATTTGCGATTAAATTGAATTTAATTTGTCACTTTCACCTTAAACTTGAAATAACTCCTTTGTTAGAGTATAAAAGATTCATTATATTCTCATTAATGTTGAAATATATTTTAAAATGCTTTTTAATCTAATGCTAAGTGATTACTTTAGTTCTTTTATTAAGAAACCTCCTCTTAGATGTAGAACTTCATTATTCAATATTTTATAAAACAAATATTTTTATAATAAGTGTTTCCTTTAGTCACTATTCATTTGTAAGATGTTTAAGGTAAATTAAATAAAACCTAGGTATAAATTAATATCTTACATTAGGTACTTAAGTACCTATGTAACAGATAAAAAGCATATCAATCTGAAAATTCTGTAATGTAATAATATGCATGTAATAATATGCATGTACCTATCAAACCGACTGAATAAACGATAAAATAAACGGAAAAAGTTGAAAATAAACAAAAAAAACCTTTCAGATTTCAACAAAAATTCATCAACAGAATTTTTTGTACTTCAACTACTGATAATGAGAAATAAGAACGACGAACCAGGAAATAAATGAAGCAGAATTTTCCAACACTTCATGCACTATTTTCCTCCATAATATTTCTCAAGTCCTCGAGGCTTCGGGAAAGTTCTACTCTTCACAACTTACGACAAAAATATATTATATTCAAACAGTATTGGAACTAAAAAACAAATATGAATGGTTATTATTTTATTTTGTTGATATTTCTGGCTCTCAATTTACTTTTATTCCGAAAAAAAATAAATTAAATATTTCCCACGGGAAGCAGTTATTGTAAGCTTATCTATTTTTACTCAGATCCAAAACGCTTATTTTTTTCATATCTGCCAGATAAACTTCGTATTTTGTTTGCGATATCTATCAGATAAATATCTGAAGCTTTGTCTGTAACCAGTTAAACAGGCCCTTAGTGTCCCTTCTGTATAATATTATCTATATTTTTCTGCGGCACTGATAAAATACAAGTTTGAAGCGAGTCCAGTTGTTCTGTTTGTCACGGAAACGAGAAACAAATTACAAAAGTTCACTTACGTTTATTGATCAGAAGTTTCAGCAACTTAGACCTAATAGACTAATTAGAAATTGGTTTCGTTATTACTGACTGAGTCTGAGATCTGAGATCAACATTTCTGCATAGTACATCCAAGAGCCGTGTTGGCTAAGTGGGAGCAGACTCGACTTTAATTCCGAAGAACGTGCGTGGGTTTTTCTTCTCAAAAATGTATGTGCGGTTTGTACACTCGTGCTCGAACAGTAAAGGCGTGAGGAAACTGGCATGTTCCGAGAACTTTGAAAAGTTTGAAGGACATGTGTCATTCACCAACCAGCACTTGGCCAGCGGGGTGATTTAAGGCCTAATCTCTATTGTCAAGAGAAAAGTCCCTGTGTCCCAGCAGTGGGAACGTAAATAGAGATGATGATAATGACATCTAAGTACTGTAGATGTCAAAGAATGACATCAGTCATTGCAAACCTCACGTAAGACTTCGATCTCAAAACGATTTAGTCCGTATTCACGCAATAAATTATTGAGTGCTTTCTATTACATAACCCAAAAAAGCGTGAAAGCTTGCAACGTTTGATATTCAATTTACTGCTGTGTCGTTTCGACCAAAACTTTTTTAATAAAACCCACTTTTCGCTTACTTACGCAACGGCATAAATTTCCAAAGGATATGGCTATTTAAAAAGGGCCGAATAGGTAATTTATGTCCGCAACCTACCTAAGCCACCTACATAATATTGGTTCGAGTTATGGTTCCCAAACTTTTTCGGATTACGCTAACTTTATACAGGGTGTGTGTGAATAAATATGCTCTCGAAACAGTTACATCAATAGGATGTTTGAGGTTAGTATGGTACAATTTATTAGTACCTTGCTGTAGTCATGTTTTTTGAATAAACTATAATAGGTTTGACTAATAAATTGTATAGGTATCTGCTCTAACGGTGAAGGCAAACATCGTTAGTAAACCGGCATGGTTTGAAAAGTTTGAAGAAAAATAACTAAGAAAAACTTATTAGAACAGTTAAAACTGAGACGCTATGCTTGCACGGTCGTTTAATATCACATTTGTACTTATATGTGTACTTTATATCCACCCAAATATTCTTTACAATCATGTCATAAGTTACGTAAAGGAAGAAATCATATAATAAAAGCGTTAGCTATTTATTTATACTGAGTTGCTTGACAATATTTAATTAATTTAGAAATAAAAATAACTTTTATGTTCGTTTAATAATATGTTCACTTCATTTTCGAATATCAATAATTGCAGCACGATGTATCCTTGTATGTTTGCGGAAAAACCTGTTACAAATACGCGATTCTTCTCATGTTCGTGATGAGTATGTTTGGAATTTTAACATCTGGTTTTCACACAACTTTGGTCCGATATACTGTTGGGAATAAATGAAGATCTTTTCCTGGACGTGAAATAAAAATAGTGTTGTGATGTAGAAAGGTTAATCAAGTTTATTATGAACGAGATATACATTTTAAGTCATGATATAAAATTATATTTACATAAAGTTATATTTATGAAAATCCATGATTCACCAATTACTCAATAACATCCAAAGGGCCCAGAATCCTCCCAATTTCTTGTAATAATAAGAGAAAAGAACACTTGCTTGCACTATGCATTAAGGCAATGCCAATTTGTCGACCGAAATAAAAGTTAGCATCCATATCAATTAATCGATTTAAATCAATCACATCTACTAGGAAGTTATCTAATTCCAAGGAAACACAAACAAAAGAACCTTTGCTTTGCTCTTGTTTTAATAACAAAGTTATTAAAACAAGAGAACACAATAAAATATGGTTTGCTTCATTAGCAGTTCATTAGTGTAGTTTTCAACGCGATTAAAATATTCCCGCAAACTTAATAAATAGTGACCTACAAAGTTTGCCCTATTTTACTTAAGGAACTTATATTTCGTTGCAAACAGGAACGATCTTTATTTCATAGTAATCATAACTATTTTAGTTACCTACACAACTAAAAACAAATTTCGTAAGGATCGGTCATGGAATAAGTTAGTTTGTTTTCAAAGATATTGTATTTATATGCTCAATTATATGATACTGAAACTAATTTGATAACTTTTTTTATCTAGGTAGGTTTATAAGTTCTTTCATAACTCTTTAACCAATGATCTGAATTTGATGAAAGGTAGATAAACATTTAGACGTCTAGGACACAGGATACCGCTAGTTTGAAATATGAAACTATAAGTCTATGATCAATTTTTACAGAAATGTATAGAAATCATTTCGTATCCTGCATTAAATAATCTCATCGGAATAAATAATTTAAAGTTCCTTTTCTTACACAGTAAAGTTTGAATAATACTTCTAAATTAAAAACCGTTGCTTTGAAAATATACTTAGTCTTTTTCATTGAGTTTTGTTTTACATTTCTTAAAAATAATGATCATTTTGTACAAAATAATGTCATAACAGAATAAAAGCCTTATTATTCCCCTTCCTTGCAAAAACTCAAAGGCAAGTTTGCAGAGTAGACTTTGTGCCAACTTTTGACTGTATTCGTTCGACAAAATCCTTTTTAATGGTGACAGATAGACTAGTGCTGACATAGTTTGTGAATAGTTTTCTAGTAATATATTTTCGTATAAGATTTATGATCTTAAATTCAGTTCAAAATTGTATATTTTTACCAGATTATTGCATGATGTTGACACAATGTGTTAAGCCACATAAATACTATAAGTAATAATAAATACAAATAAAAAAAAGAGTACAATATATAAATCAGTAAATAATTTTTTTTCCTACAAAAACTATTGAATAATCGAAGAATACAAAACTGGCATTGCTAAAAAAGCGAAAAGAATAATTGCGAGGCGAAATTAATACGGACAAAAAGGAAATAGATTCAATACACTTAAGGTTTTCGATTTCCGTAACCTCAAACTACTACTTGTGAACTGTTGTAGTGATGTAGATTTAATATATCGAAATCGATAAAAATATTTTAGTATTTATTGTGCCGATACAGAAAGTCAGCTGTGACATTACATTGAGTAAAGGGCGCACCAGCAGTGTTCAATGTACCTACTGAACTAACTTATCTGAATTGATTACAATATTTTTTTCTTTAAGATGTAATTACATATATTATTTGTAAAGGACGTCATATATAATTAAAACTACATAATAATACATTTTGTACAACGGGAATTACTCACGTATTTACATAGGAGTTAAACAACTCTCGACGTTTCGACCACAACAAGAGCAGTCTTTATCAGGAGGAGTGAGCGTCCCGTCAAAATGAATAGTATAACTCACGAAAATTTTGAAAGTGAAATACATAATAATATCTTGCATTGATTTGTAACTCAGTTAACTAATAAAACTAAAATTAAATTAATTGTGTTAACTAATAAAACTATCGATAAATTTAATCGAAACCTTCCCAACCTTCGGAGTTCAGAGTATTTGCGCAATTCTATAGCACATTATTATCTATCTAAACAAGCACTCCATCACAGGAGACAATAAAAGATGCATTCAACCTCACGTACATCAGCCATAATGCCCCAAGGGTTTATAGAGTCCCTGGTGACGAGTGGATAAAGTGCTGCCACTACGATTTACCAAAAACAAATTAAAGAAAAAAAACTGATGTCCATTATTGTATTGTTGCACTTGAGTGGCTTTTATTGGAACTTTAAATATTAAGTTTTTTTTTTATTCGATTTATTAGGATATCAGGTAGACTACTTTTTCTTATTATTAGTCTCTACACTCTTGGCAGTGTGGTCGTGGTCATCATATCAGGGGCTTCTTTTTACCGGGAGAAAATCTAAGGACATTAAAACGCGGACAAAATAGCTAGTGAGCTAGTTCCACATACGGAAGGGATAAGATACCAAGGGTATATTCCTACTTATACACATACCAGAAGACAGCAGCTTCGTTCTGTGTACTGTACCAATACGATCACTCTTTAGTCTGGTAAGCATGAAGACTGTACCAATTCCCCAAGTTATTATTGGTATTATGGAGACCGGTATGCATTAGTGGGGTAAAACATGAGATATTAGAACAAAGATAGTTAAGGCGTAATTCGGTCAGATATATTTTCAGGGGTGGCGCTAGTTATAACTCCTTATAGACAGAGAAATGGTTTTATTGCTCTGTTTATGGGGCTCTGATATTTAACTACCTACAAGTTGCTATAGATAACGGCAATGTTTATTACCAGGCCATGGTATGATAATAAAACCACCGACTTAGGTCTTAGCTATTATTATATGATAGACTAAGGCCATATAATAATAAATACAATATTCATAAAAAATACCTTGAACCCTTGAAACAAATACCTTAAGAGTGTAAACTATATGGTATACATTAACCCTACTAAGGTTTAAAAAGAAACAATTTGATACAGTCAGAAGCAGAAGCACAAATCCAGCTTAAAACTCTTTTTTTGTCGGATTAAAAACTAAAGAGTAAAGCTCAAACTACGAAACTCGTTCGGCGATTTGCGCAGCTTCTAAAAGTTGCTAATTTGTTGCACTATCCCAGTTCGTTAACTCCAGTTGATTTAGTAACAGTCGTGTTGGCTAAATGGGATGACTTTCATCCCGAAGGTCGTGGCTTCAATGGCGATGAATGCAGTTGTAATTAAAAAAGGGCTAATAAATTAATCACCCTCACTGTAAATCTGTTGTGATTAATACCTAAAACATCATTTAATGAAACAAAAAAAGGAATTTTCAGATCGTTATCATTAAACATCCTACCTGAATAGGTTTGCAAATCCCATTATGACTGCTTTCAAAAGACGTAAAAAGTGAACTAAAACTTTTCTTTCATCGACTGAGTGAAAAGTGCTCTTATAATTTCAATTTAGCAAAAACTTTTGGAATTAGATTAGAATCGGCTTAGCTTTTGGACGTCCCGTTCCCGTTAATTGGATTATCGGATATTCGTAGAGATTCACTGAATTTTCATAGTTTTAATGTGCTGACGAATAAGAGCCGTGTTAGTTTATGAGAGCACACTCGACTTTCTTTCATCCCGAAGGTCGTGAATTCGTACGCCGAGCACTTCTAGATTAGATTCTTGAAAAATTTTAGATGTAGAAGGCAAAGATCATAAGGAAACTGGCATGTTCTGAGAGCTTTGAAAAGTTTAAAGGACAGATATCAGAGAGAAGTCCCAGCTGTGGTAACGTGTGTTTGTAGGAACAATTGAACAATTTAGTGTTGGAGAAAGGTCGTTATTGAAAGATTTACTTACGTCATTTATTTCCATAAAATCCTAAAGATCACTTTGGCAAGTCAATAAATACAATACATTATTAACATTAAATTAAAATATACAAGGAAACAATTTTGCTTCAAACCCGAATAATTTCAAATAACATTCGCGCACTATAATACTAAAAGTCCTACGTCTGTTAGCGGTTATTTGCATCTTTTATAACCCTTTCCCTACGTGGTTTGAATACAATATGAGATCTCTCAGAACTAATTATATATATAATTCGGTTCGGAAAATGTACGTGCTTCAGTTAGTCTTAAAAATGCATTCATCACTAACATACGATAGCAAATTTAAAAATACAGATTCTCGTCGTAAACCTAACCCTATAATGGTCAAACCGGTGAATACTATTTTTTCTAGAAGACAGTACTTTTATCAATCAGCCCATATCTATAATTTACTTAATAAATCAATAGATATATATGAAGTTACGTATTTTCGTTGCAAAGAGATCACTACTAAGTGGCTTATAAATAAAAATTATGATGAGATTGAAGCTTTAGTCCAAAGGATGAGATTATAGTATAAATTAAAATAATTTAAATTAATGATAATGATTTGTTTATGGAATACATTTAGTTTTATTTTCTTTTGTTCAAATTTGGTTTGCTTTGTTTTCTTTAGTTTATATATATAATAATAATAATGTAAGTAATACTGTCTTTAGAAACTATTTATACCTATAAAAAAACATAAAATTAAAATTTTAACACTTATTGTACTTTAAAATTAAAATTATCACAGGCAAGAGCGGAGTTGCCCTAACACAAGCAAATGTTTGCTTAAAAGGGAAGCCCTAATACCTATATACAAACTGTAAAAATAAGTACTGAAATAAACATTTATTTTATTTATTATTTTTTTTTTTTAATTATAACTAATTAATACTTGAATACAGCTTACAAAACAGCTCCAATGTCTGCTGATAATTAGCTACAAAAAAACTATTAATTTATGAGTAAAAGGGAGACAAGTTTGCTCTTTTGAAGTTTAATGGCATTCAAATTGTTTTGAATAAACGTATTTACATAGACGAATGGTTCTAAGTTGTCACAACAGTTACTACAGTGAATTTGTTAATTAACTTTTGACAAAAACCAGAACATTCAAAGAATTACTTGGCATTTTTTTCTTAAAGTACCTAAATTATTATTACCTATACCTGTTTTATGTAGTTGCAAAACTATTAAGCTTTTAAGGGAGTCATATAACAAAAATACTTACTCTAAAAATTACTTAAGATGGCTATAAAGACTCACGTTATTTTATTTTTCTATTTATTTTATTGCAGAGACTCCTGCACATTAGAGGGATACCATTGTTAAAATGAAACCTTTTCTGTTTATCTTGTAAAAGTATCGTATTGTATCGTTCTATAACCCAAGAACATAAACAACATTGCAAGTCTGTCGTTACTCAAAAAGCAATCAACTTTTAAATAAAAACCGTCGTTTAGATCGTTAAATCTCTTCTAAACTCAATTTATAGAGAGCTTTCGTCAAATAATTTCGAAGCTTGAGGAGTAATACAAAATCTGAAAGAGATAAGTAATTTATTAGATTTGAAAAACACAACGGTGAGAGTGGTTTCATTCTTTAGGGTTCTGTAAATTGTCGGTAAAAATAATTTCTTGAATATCCTCCCTTTTTTTATGATAATATTCAATTATTTTTTGAACGTCCTGTTATTATTTCTATTGAACATAGCATTGAGGCAATTTTACATGAGTCATTTTTACTAGTATTATCTAATATTATTGTAAAATTTGTATCAATGGTTGTACGTTTGATACCATTTGATGCAAAAACGGCAGAATGGATTTTTATGAAACTACATCCCATGAATGAATAACACATTTTCTATATTTTACTGCGGAAAAATTCATTCCAACGTAAAAAATCTGCGGCTAGAAAGTTAGTTTGTCATATTTGAAAGGAATAACTCGTAATGCAACCTTTTTTGGCTACCGGCGACCCTACTCACTCTTGTCACATTTATTGTAATAATACCAGACTGTGATTGAATTGATCGTTGCGGGTCAACAACTTACTGAAAATATTAGAGATCACTGAGGTTATAATGGCTTTTATTGATAATCTCATTGCAAACTTTGGTTTCGAAAGAAAATATTTTTTGATATTACATTTTTAATTCTACTTATGCTATAAAGCTTTGAGCAATGAGTGAGCAAAGTTTCCAAGTTAATATACTCGTAAAGTAAGTCTGAAGATCAACCTTGCCGGAGACGTGTTGGCTAAGTGGGAGCACACTCGACTTTCATTCCAAAGGTCTAGATTCAATCAAACCACACCAGGGCCGGATCGTGAATTTGTGGGGCCCTGGGCTGTAACTCCTGACGCTATAACTCCAGAACGCACGAACCGATTTCCACGGTTTTGTTTTGTTTAATTCGTTGGAGAAGCTTTTGGGCTCTGTGAGGTTTATAGCAAAGAAAATTGCGGGAAAGTGTAAAACGCGGGCGAAGCCGCAGGGCGGAAAGCAAGTTTTTTATAAACATATCTATTTTTTTGTCTCGAGTTTCGCCATTTTCATGTATAAATTAGGTGCCTTTTCCTAAAATCAACTTTCTCCACCTCACTTTCACTGCAACTTTTTGAAATTTTCATGATGTTATCTTATCTATTTTTTAACGCTTTGACAGCATCATAGTAGCAAGACCATCTGGTCTGACTTAAACTTTTTAAGGTAAATTTTAATTTTATTTCACAATTCAACAGTTCCCACCTAAGCAGAAAAAAAAACGTATATTTGTATGCAATTTTTAATAAATATTTTCTTATGACGTTGTCACGTAAAAATATCCTCCGTAAACCGACTTTACAGACAACTATTTTTTTTTCAAATTATGGCCTACTTTTTAGCGGGATCTGGGGGCCCCTTGTAACCCCGGGGCCCTGGGCTGCAGCCCAATCAGCCCATAGGTAGATCCGGCCCTGAACCACACCGTGCACCTCGGCTAGTGTTGAATAATAATGCAGAATAAGTTCACACACATATAAGTTCTCTGATTGCAATTTCACAGACAAAAAATAAATCGTATTTCTCCAACGTAAATGCAAACTCGTGTTTTTAATAAACAGCTGCAAGTCCCGAAATTCGCAGTAATGCTCTACCTGACATAATTTGCGGCTGTCACATCCAGTCTAGTGCTATAAATATTGCGGCGGCAAGCGGTATAACTTCGGCAAGCCTGGATTTGCGGTTTGCTGGACACGATTACTTAAATTCAAAACAGATATCTATGCTACAGTTGACATAAAGTTCTCGAGTTGAGACCACGGATCGGGAATCGCAGCGTCGGACGTCCACCGATCTGTGATCTGGTGATAGCTGCCTGTTCACGGTGGATGCAAGCTGCATCCATAATACATGGAAATCACTAACGGAGGTGTCTTGTTTGTTACTTTTTACGCAGTAACTATAGTTTGCATAAGCTAATGTGTTTTATAAGATCATATTAAAGGTTTCTGTGCGGCATATCTACTAATTTTGCATTAATTTTCAGAAGACGTGTTAAACTAGTATTTTTGTTAGCCAACTGCTTCGCTTGCGTTTTTATACGTGATCTACATTTATAATAATATTTAATATAATATAATATACCGAATTTTCTAAATCGGACCAGCGGTTCCTGAAATTAGAGCTTAGTACATACATATAATGACTATGCAGACTATGTTTCATCCGACGAACAGCATTACGGTAAAACTAGTTTAAAAGTTTGTCCAAATGATTTCTTACTACAGGAACAAAGCACAATAAATCCCCTCCGCGCCAACGTTGACATAAACAAATGCAGAATGTCTCATGAGGAGACACAAGACGTCTTCATTTTCCAACGCAAATAATATGATTCTGGTTACGAGAGGAGTTTTATTTTACTGGAATATTGTTTAAACAAAAAGTATTTTATTTATTTGTAGCAAATCTCATGGCTTTGCCCGCTTTATATAATTTTCTCACCTTTTAAACCTGGACTTCTTACTGTTGTACCTTTATTGTTAAAACTCCCTAGTCTAGTACAATCAAGTGGAAAAGCAGCAATTGCTGTGATTCCATGCACTGTGGCACTGCGGTACTCAACAATAGGACTGAGAATGGGCCCATTCAGCAACGGAACTCGGATTTTGTGAACGTGCCGGCACTTTCGGCAGTGCCTGTACTTGTGTAAAGCTATTTTATTGGCTGAACGAAATGGGTGTACAACGCCTATTGTCATTCAGTTGGCAATGGATGGGTTAAATGCGGGTTTTATATGCGTGGATTGCTGTAGTTTTTGGAGCTTTGTTGCATAGTGAGAAAACAGCTTAAGTTATATTCGAAAATCCGTTTTATACTTTTAAAATATTTTCCATCTTACAAACTATCAATTCTACGAAATATATGTACTAAAAGTCATTGTGTCTATTTTGTTTTATAACATCATTTTAGTTTTTTACATTTTTGCAAAGATGTTGGCTTTAAGCATTGAAATTGAGTATGTATTTTTTATAACTATAGGGACAAATCACGCAACATATTGATTAAAACTAAAAAAGAAAAAAAAAATCAAAAGTAGTTCATTTTTGTTTAACATAGACCCTATACCAAATTTACTAAAGTAGGTAGGTACAGGTATTCTAAAATGGCGTCTCCACAAAATGGCGGAACTGCAAAGTTCTCTCTATTCATGAAGCAATTTAAATAGCTCCATGCCAGAACTGTCCGTTTATGAATATTTCGAAATACATCAACTCTGTTTCACTTCTAGTGCAGGTGACTACATGGATATTTAAGTTTATTCTGTCAAACAAAGCGTGGTATTTAAAAAACTTATGCATATTTATTTTTATCAAGACACTCCTTGGCCATCTGTTCTCCTTGTCTATACGGCTTCAAAGAGCCAATCCACTTGACTATGTCTGTGACCCGCGTTCTACGTATCATCTCATTTTTCATTCGATCCCGTAGAGAAACCTTAAGCATAGCATCTGTAAGTATTAAAATAATACTCACAGATTAAATAATAGGTACTAGGTAGGTAAACTGTACGTTTTTTTTTCTGTGCCTTTAGTAAGGCTAGTAAACGTAAAAAATCAAACAAACCCTGAAAGCCGAGGTAATACTTTACTAGCGATTGTATCCTCATAAAAAATCAGCAGGTGGGGAATATTTCAAACAAACTGCGGTGTTGAATTCGAATGCGGTTTCCAAAAAAAGTTCCACAGTCCGTGCATATTTATTGCAGGAAAACATGGGCCGAATTCGGAACATCAAACTCGTAATAACTTTGCTTTGAATAATAACAAAAATACAACCGTAATGGAATAACAATAGCGACATGGGGATACCATATGCCGAGATATTTATTATATAAAAATATATATTTAACTACCTAGGTACGATTATACGTTTTGTAAAGTCTCAGACTTCGTTCAAATCTAGCAATCGCTAAATCCTGAAATTGTTTACCGCACAACCGATCATTTACATGCAATAGTTGCAGTTATGTAGGTACTTACTGGTCTTAGAATAGACCACTCCATATCTTACAGATTTTGTCAAACTGACAATTTTTTTTATTTATTTATCATCTAATCTTGTAAGCCTCTTCTAATTAAAACAATCATTTTTTTACTCAGACGATATCCCAGACACTGAAAATCATGACCTTTCCAATCTATAAATAAATATACACCATTCGTGCGTTACGGCTATTCAACCGGAAAACGACATTCAAATTGATACCAGATTAAATATATGATAAACAAATTAATTGGAAACAAACGCATCGTGGTTTTATATACGATGTTTATGCATGACTCAATGAGATTAAACAAACATACGAGCGTTTTATATTCCATTATAATAGTACCAGCCACTAGACCTTTTCTCGCTGGAGTCTGTAAACCGATTGAGGTATTAGAAACTCGTTTAGAAAAAAAAGAGAGTTATGTGAGTCACTATAAAATCAAAAGGGAATTTTTACACCAGACAACTGAATAAGGCTGCAGCGTCTTTCTGTATACTGAATTAACGTATTGTGAACATATCGAATCCCCTTATACCAAATCCCACGTATTGTACAGGTTTTATTAGAGACCCGTGACCAATTAGGTGAACGTAAATTAATTATGATGAGTAAGTTTCGGGAAAAATTATATACCTACAACATATTTATTTATCCACTTTTATAGCTATGTCCGTTCAGCGATTTTTGTTGGTTTATGCCTGTACCTTTCGGCGGAACCGTACTTTGTTTTATTACTTTTTCTGCAACATCATTTATTTTCCTTAAAATAAATCTTTTGTGTGAGAAATATGGATTTAGAATGAATAGTAGGTATACTTATAATAGGGTTTTATTATATTTTTCCACTGTTTTGTTAGTATCACATACAAGGATATTATGAATTAACACTACTGAAGAACTACAAGAACGGCTGGGCCAATTTAGATGCTTTTAGTTATAAAATAGTTACTTAACCTTCAACTTTATAATCTTTCTGCGGGAAAATAAATTATAACGTGGGCAAAGCCGCGTGTGGAAGCTAGTTTTTAATAACGATATGTACGGTCAAAGTGTTGGTAGACACCTTAACTAATAAAACCCACATAGTCGCTACATGTTTTTATGATTGCGTGAGTAACCCCGTGGGGTAATAAAAATAATTTGTCACCGTTGCATTGTTTTAATAACAAAAGAAGGTCTGCAAGAATTTACAAACGTGCTTTATCGCTTTCGAGCAGACAACAGATGTTATAAGTGGCATGAAACACTGTATATTTAGGACAGTTTAGATCCTCTGTCCAAATGTTGGTTACATTTGAATCCTGTGCGCTGGCTTTACTTGGTTTATAATTAATACGGGGGTAGGGTTGCCGTGGTCATGAGATTAGACTACAGATTTTCATTGCCAGTTTTGGGCCGTGGTTTTAGGAGGAAGACGCTATTTAGTAACTGATTCTTATGTGTAATTTGTTCTCTGTATGCAGGGCAAGATTATTTATGTTTCTGTTTTGGACTCGTAGATATAGATTTAAACTATTTTTTTTTTGTTTTAATTTCTATTAAAGTCTATAAAATGTTTACAGTCTAAAAAGTAGGTTTATAAATAACTTTTAGTTAAAGCTATATTAAAATGTTTACTATCAAAAACCGTAGAAATCTATAATATTATCTAACGGCAATGACAAAAACATGAACTATCTAGCATTTTTATAAAACGTTTTGAGGTTAGTCTAAAACTCGCTATTTTTTAATCATTAAAACGTCATACGAGTTTCTTAGTTAAATCATTTAAGTTGCTCTTGCTATTATAAGACGTATCTCAACAAACCCAAATAAATCAAGGATTCAACCTTATCACTATGTTGATAGAAAATCAGGGTCTCACAAAGGACAACCCTATCTTAGAAGCTTGTTCACAGGTACGAGACAAAGGCGAGGAAACAGCTGTTTGGCGCTAGATGCTCCGCTGCACACACCTCGGCGATAAATTATAGCTAGCGGTGCGGGAGGACCTTATTGTTTACTATGTTTGATTGACACTTGGAATAAATAAATATTGCAACATCTATCCCCGCGGTAAACTCGAAGCCACCATTAATTGTTTCTCTAGTCTTTTTCTATATACACGAATTAGGATTTATTATGAGACTGTGGTCTTTATTCCATAAATCTCTTAACAGCCGAGGCTACTGATAATGTGAAGCGTTCAATAGATATCTTACAGCCAATACAATAACAATAACTGCATTTAATAGTAAGGGGAAATCTGCTGGTTCACGTTGGATGTAAGCTGCTGCTTCTGACTTAAATAACTCAGCATTCTACCCTCACGTATGCTATAGTATGCCTTACAACCATAATCATAAAATCATTTATTTATTGCTATCAAATTGGTGCATACTTAAACACTATGAATTGGCGTCCAACTCAGCTTTGTGTTCTAATAGCTTTTTTTGTGGGCTATTAGAAAGCTGATCTTCCGTTGGAACCATTATTAAAATTAGCATAGTTACTATATCTTAAGGGTATCACAATATGAAACTCCCCCTCAACACTAACATTAATACGCAACAGCGCTATAAACGAGCAAAATGCGCCTCCGTTACCTTAAAAATTAAAGCGAAAACATTAAAATAATAACTTCCATATCTCAACCTTAACACCTAAAGGCAACAAAAGAAGCGGAGGCGTTGTTTCGCTACTTTTTGTGGACACGTTCACAAACAACTGAGCCATTAGTGGAATGATTTTCCTCTTAATGTGTCCACGGGGCGAAAAATATGGTACCACCATATGCGACAAGGAGATAAAGAAACTGGATTATAGAGCTAGAGCGAGAAAATACTTATATTGAAAACAATAAATTAAAATTTTGAGAAAACTCATGTTATTTGTAACAGCGGGAATTACTCACGTTTTTACAAAGGAATTAAACCACTCTTGACGTTTCGACTGCAACAATAACAATCTTATATGTGAGCGTTCGCGCCTGTTCTTGTTGCATTCGAAACAAGAGTGGTTAAAAATAATTTATATTTTTATGAAGAAATAGAGCCGTAGAGCATATTTAGGACTAAAGATGATATGAACTACGTTTCATAGATTTATTTTTCACCTAGCTTTCCAACCTGCGGCTTCGCTTGCGTTATAAATAATTTTCCACGGTAAAGTAGCCTGAGCATTCCCAGCGTTCTAACTCTATTTGAAATTTCATTAAAATCAGTTTAGTAGTTTATTCATGGTTTCTACTGTAACTCACACGAGGACACTATTAAAAACAACAGTTAGTTTTGAAATTGACTAAATTATTCAACCACTTACTACGACGGGGCACGATATAATACGATCTGTGTCGTTTCTAGTGAAATCATTTCCCTGTCATCAACATCATAACACTAATGGATTTCTTCATAGAAATTGCCAAGTGATAGCAGAGATTTCGACGTTATTCTTCCAATAGAGATTGCAACTTTTTCACGCCCGCGTATATTTTATTACTGTCGTATAAAGAACAGCAATAAAAGAGCTATGAAATTGTCGTCATACATCTGTAGTGATTTGGGGTATTTGTTGTTTGAAGGGCCGTGATGGATTTCCGATTTGACACGCTGTTCCTGTAGTTTGACTTTTATTGTTCTACTACTTTCCACCCGTTGCTTTGCCCGCATTTTAATCAAATTTCTCGCATAATAATGGATGTTTCCAATTTTAGAAAATCACTAACTATTTTTTAGAAACACCAATCAACTTCTGATTCAAAAAAGTTTTGCCTTTTTCATCGAAACGCAATCGAAACATCCCAATCAAAATCCTTTGTGAAATGAATTCAAGCATTTTTAGATTAAACCGCGTTTTGGCTGCCTTTGATGAAAATAAAATTAACAAAACAAACAACTTATTTTGTTTTGCCCCCATTTTAGTGTTAAGTTAGATATTTTTCCTTGCTAAAGGCCTATAAAAACACTGTACTGAATATTCATATAATAATTGTTTATATGTACCTATTCAGTTCAATATAAATATAGGACCATGTTATTACCAGGTTTGTTACTTAACTACGATATTATTTTATCAACATAATTTGTTTGTATTAATGTAAAAATAATAACCTTGAGATATTAATTGAATGTTCATCCTAAAAATGTTTATGATCCTAAAATAGCGGATTTGCCAGACTCTACAGATGTTTGCATTCAAAATACGTATTATAGTAATAACCGTATAAAATAGGTTGTCCGGAATAACCCGACAAGTGGCTGCGGCGCGCGGGCTACCACAATTATCCAGGTAATTGCCTCATTAAAATAGTTGAACTGAATTTTGAACTGCATTAAATGCAGAATATGAATTTCTAGTCTCATTTTGAGGGTTACGCTTGTGGTAAGGTTTTAATTATGAGTTATGGTAGAAATTTTACATTTTATAGTAAGCTTATACTTAGGTTATTATACTAAGGCTTAAAGGGCCCCTTTAATTTTCCTGCTGGGACTAGGGGCCTTCTCTCTTGACGAGAGAGATTATTCATTATTTCATCACGTTGGCTATGCGCGGGTTGGTGAAAGTCACATGTCTTTCAACTCTTCAAGATACAGAGAACTTAATATACATTATGTATGTAAGTCTACGTTGTATAGATATGAGGGGACCATTAAGTGCAGTTTTGATTTGGTCTTTCCAGCACAAAGGTGAACTTCCTCGAGCACGAGCTCGTGTCAACTTCTGTCAACTTTACCTTTACCTTTTTTTACCACAAGGCATTCCACAGATTCACCTCCGCGGCGAGAAACATTAAATTTTAGCTTTTAAATACATACAAAAAACAACTTCCCTAATTATTCCGATCAAAAACCCTTTAAAACGGCAAAAAACGTTCACAATAACCTTTTTATGATTCCCCAGCTAACTTAAATTGCAAGTTCTGCGTTTTCATCCACCGTTCACCAAATGCAATTAAAGAGCTTTAAAAATCCGCCTCAGCGCTTTCAATATGAAACTTTTACAAAATGAAAGTTTAATCTCAACGGATGCGGTTTGATTGCATAATGATTCCCTCGGGCTAAGGCTAATATCTGTTTGAAATGGAGGAATGACACTTTGTTAAATTTAAGCATTATGTAAGTTTTGTGGGTGTCATTGAAACGACATACGAGCAGTACTATAAGGCAGATAGTTACAACTTACTGCAATTAACAAACCGCCTGGTACATAGGTGTGGTAGGTGATCAAATCGAGAGACGCGGTCCTAGTCCTAAATTGAAATGCATTTGTCTATGTTGCCGCTGGCCTAAAGAATCACCCTCATAACTTAAGTCAAGGAGACCAAAATATGACTAATCAGTTTCAAATATAAAAAATAATAATGTAAGCAACGGTACCCAACAAAAAGAAATCACTATGCAAATACCGAACAGAATATTACAACCGGCAGCCAGGAATTTCTTCAATAGCTCAATGCCTCGCCTTTGAGCGAAGGTTAGGTATTGGCTTGGATTTTCTAGCTGATTGTTCCTTTGTTCGGTACAGGAACCCAAACACGGATGTGATATACACATGCATAATACTTCATATGCAGTAATCTAGGGTTAGGAAAAGCGTTTAAGGTATAAGAAAGCATTTACGTAACACAAGCTTCGACTTTCGACTTCGACACGGAGCTAGCATATCGCTGTGTTTATTGTCTATTCATATTTATGTATTTGTTCCATTAGGTAATATATAAGTATTAATATTAATAAAATTTTAAGCCGCAAAAAGCCGCTGCTCCGTAATGCGAAAGGATTGAAAACAAACTTTCAAAGTATCATACTTTTACCTTAAGATCAACCTTTCGCAAAGAAAACAACAAAATTATAAGAGGATTTCGTCGTGAAAATCCGTCGACAGAGCAACTAAACAAATGGTGAGAAGAAGCCTTCGCGTAGGCGACTTAAGGCTTTCAAACTTTAGAATATTCTGGAGGATTTTACAGTTTTCACAGGAGGAAAAGATGCTGGATTTATTCGGAAGGAAATTTAAAGGGATTTTGGTCAGTTTTCTGTAGGTATAGGAATATATCTATTAAGAAAAGTATATCAACGCATTGGATTTTGTATCTGCCTGTACAATTATTTTCATTATAGATGATATCACTGGTCAATCAGTGGAAATCAAACTACTTACTTTTGTAAGTACTTATGATGTCAATTTTTTGTAGTTATTGTATTGCAATTTTTGTTTATTGTAACTGCGACGTAACTACGTCAGGTACGTATCTATAATATAAAAAATAAATAAATAAAATCGAATGTCCATTTAATATAACCTACAGCAAATTATAAAAAAAATATTTAATAACAGCATAGAACATCAAGGAAAATGATAAGGAAAAGGCATCTAGCGCTAACACTGTAGCATCTGTGGCACGCATTAGCCACATTAATTTTCTAGCTTATTTCATTGTCTAGAGTAAATGAGGGATTTATTCCATTGTGGCGCGACCTTTAGATGGGATCTAACACGAAAGATTAGATATCTCTTTGTATCTTAAGGTTCGCTTGAGGTCATTTTAGAAATGCAATTATGAATACGCACGACTTTTTTCCGAAGGTTGTGGGGTTATAATTTATGTCGTAATTAATTTTAAAAGCTAGATGCTACATTGATTGATTTAAATGATTATTTCATTAAAATAACAGAAGAGTCACAAGCCAACGAAGTCACAGATTTCCTGACGATCTTTTGAGTGCTTACCCGTTCAACCCACGATTTTTCTACCCAATAATATTTTTACCTTTCCATTATTCTTAAAGCACTGAGGACCATATCTAAGATGCGATAATAGAATTTGAACTCACGAACTTGGAATGTAAAGTAGGGAAAAACAATAAGATATATCAAAGAAAGAATTCTTTGTTGAATGAAATTACAATTCAGGTTCCCACAGAAGTAAATCTTGTGGACGATGATTCAATGTGGTCAATCATGATTGAGTCACATCTTTCTTCTTAAACACTTAGTATCTTTAAGACTTTAGTCGTTCTAAGACGTTATAACAATAATATAAATCATTTTTATTACAAATGATACGAGTACGTGCTTAAATACTTTTTGATTATCATAAATATGGCTAAGGTTTTAGTGATTGGAATTTTATGTTCTGTTTTAATATTTTTAATTCAAAGTGAAGGTAAGCAATATTTATCACTAATTATCACGCGACTTTGCCCGCGTCTTATTTAATTTTCCCGTTTTTTAATAAATTTACCCGCGGTACAAAATTATGTGTTATTCTGATATATTGTGTAGTTTATCAAAACTCATTGTGATTTTATAAACTTACAATCATCCATACATTCCTAAATTTCAAATTTAATATTTTAGTATGATAAAGAACTAATTTATATCGGGGCGCAACAAGTATCTATGCTATAAATATAACAACTATGTACTTATAATACTTATTACTTTTTTTTGTTTCATGTGCATTATGTGTTTTGTATTTCGAATAAATAAATAAATATATCCTGTAATAATATAATATAAAACTTTTCAGTTGTAAAACGATCAGTATGCAGTACGAACGAGATGTTCGTGGAGTGTTCGCACTGCGGGCCGAAGACGTGCGCAGATCTAGGGTACCCGATTCCATGCGCGGGCGCAACAGGCCTCTGCTCTCCCGGCTGCGTCTGCGTTGATGGCTTTGTCAGGGATGGGAATGGAACTTGTATACCGAAGGATGAATGCCGTAAGATATTTTTTAAGTTACGATTCTAGGATTTTTCGTTAGTGACGGGTTGCCTGGAAAATATTTCTTTTAGTGATAAGGCCGCCTATTGTGTCACTGTTAAGTATTTGTTTCTATCGTGTATTGTCCTGTATATTGTTGGTGTTACAATAAAGATATTTGTAGGTATTGTATTGTGACGGGCTCATGATGTAGGTACGTAGTATTCACGGCGGTGTGACGATGGTGCATTTGCGAGCTACATTGCCGGCCGGGCAGTGAATGTGTTAATAAATAACTAGAACGAAAGAAATGTTTGCAGATTTGACCCAAAGTGGGAAGGAGTTGAACCCGCTATATGCGTCGCAAGTCTTAGTCCACAAAATAATATTCGTTATATAAATAAAAATATTATAATTATTGACGACATCTAAAATGTAGATAGGCTAGTGATCAGTATCACAAAGCCTATGATGTAATTGAATCGTGGTAAGCAATAACTCACATTATAATTTATTGATGCCATAAATTCAGCCTCACAGGACAAAACAACTTGTTTTTTCGGTTATTATCGTCGATAGGTAACCAATTATTGTTATTAGATAACCAATTTATCATAATAGTAGAAGATCCTGTCATACATTCACTGTCTTGCTTATTAGATAAACGTTTTTCTTATTAAATTTAATATATCAATAAATAGATTGATTATGAGCTGCTTAATACATTTCAGTCCAGGATATCATTAATCAATTATTTAAAATTATTATTATTTATAAACAATATAGGCCGGGATCCGTAGTACATGGAAATCAAGTGATTACTAACAAGCTAATTTTTGGTGAGTAGCTTCGTTTCGATGAGACGACTAAAAATATCCTATACCCAAATCTCGATTGTGGTAGCTAACAGAGATATCAAGGATTAAAAAAATCAAGGATGTAAAACCGGGATAAGGGACCACGAAATTTGTCGGACAATATGTCCGTTAGATTTTATATATATTAATTAAGTATACAACAAAAAATCAGCTGGTTAGTAATCATAGTAATCATTTAAATTGACCTCGTTTTCGATACATTTTCGAAATGGCGGACTCTTTGATCAAACCATAGGTTTTGTAGGACAAACATGTTTTTATATAATTTAGATGATTATCTTGAGATATAACATATTGTCCTACAAATTTCGTGGTCCGTTATCCCAGTTTTACATCCTTGATTTTTTTAATCCTTGATATCTCTGTTAGCTACCACAATCGAGAGTTGGGTATAGGATATCTTTGGACGTCTCATCGAAACGATGCTACTCACCAAAAATTAGCTTGTTAGTAATCACTTGATTTCCATGTACTACGGATCCCTGACTAATAAGATATGATAATATAGTATGACGGGATCCTAGACAATAAGGAAAAATTCTCGTTTAAATACTCATCGTAAGATGAAGTGCTTTTAATTAATATGGAAACAAAATAGTAGCTATTTTGTTTTGAAGGTATAACAGTTAGTAGAAATTAATCTAAGAAAATATGTGACTCATTATTATAAGGAGAGAAAAATAAATAAATATTTTTTATTTATTTTATAAGTTCCTAGAATATCCGCCTTGTTCTTTGTACAAAATTCTTTGTTCAAATTCACTAAACCGCCTGAATCATATGCCTAGTCATAGACAAAATTGCCCAATCCAATAATAATGAGCTCTACTATTTATTTTGTAATTCCATTTAAAGCAAGAGAAGATAAAGAATTGTAAGACTATTCACTGATTACCTAAATTGTATCTTGTTTTTTTTGTTGTGTTGTCTGTGTCGCAATAAATGTTCTATATTTTTGATCAGCTGAATGCGGTGGCGATCCCAACGCCAAAACCGGATGCGGTAACCACTGTGGACGCTCCTGTTCTGACTACAGGGACCTCAACAAGACCTGCTTCTCTGGATGTCGCTACAACAGCTGTGATTGCCGCGAGGGATTCTACTACCACGAGGGAAAGAGCAAGTGTGTCACTGAACAGGACTGCTCTTAGTTACTGTGACAGCTTCGAGAACCTTCTAGAAGCATCTAGACACTATAAGACAAAGATAAAGAGAAGAAAACATGATACTCTAGATGTTGGTACAATAGATCCGACTGCCATAAGGGTGTTTACTATGAAAGATTTAACTCGTAGTTAAGTTCCTAGAATATCCGCAATATTAGCACGAAAGTAGAAGGTGTATTACTGATACAGTGAATCAGGTATTAGTAATGAGAAGATTCTTGAGAGCAATGGCTAAATGAAAAGAGTTTACCACTAAGATAGTTTTAGTTTTACAATATCTTTCTGTGTGCAGCTTTGACCACATTACAACTGCTGATTTCCCTCGGAAAAAAGGCTTTAAAGTTATTCAGATGCGATCAACGACACGATTTTCGTTGTGTTTCAATTCGTATTGTAATTTTTGCGTGTAAGAACGAGTATACAGTTAACCATGTCTTATACATTTTCGAAATCAGGCACAGCGGCTACAGATACATCAGCAAAGATCAAAAGAAATTATATGTTCAGTAACTAAGCGTTCATAATTAAATTTGCTCCTTGATTTCTATTTTAGAAAAGATTTCAAACGTCAGCAAGCACTGATTTAATTACGTACTCATTGCCCAACCTTCTTTATAAGGCTTGTTGACTAAACAATTTTCTAATTAACGTCCAAACAGGATTCTTTAAAGAAAGTTTTTAAAAACATTTTATGAGAAAAGCGAAACTTTTATAGAAACAAGAATCTGTTTTAATGGAATTTAAATGTTTTCTTGTAGGTAAGAAGGAAATTTATTACGTGGCGGAAGTACTGTTTATCAAAGATATGAAAAGAGCGACGTAATTTTTGCTGCTGAGATATTCTTGTCATAAAAACTGTCACGGTATTTTCCGATCTCCTCCAATAAATATGATTTTTTAAACAGCAAGTTATTCAGAAGAAGAAAAATGATTTTTATGTGTTGATAATGTGTGTCGATATAAAAATAATATGAAGAATCCTTTCATTACCATCCGTTCTGTGTTGTGCCGGCATTAGAATAGTCCCTATATAATAGTCATAATAGGGATTTGTATACCAGATTACAGGGAGAATTATTGTATTGTGGACCAAATTACTTTAAAATTATTATTATTATTATAGGTACTATAGGTATGTCGCGGCCACACACAGCAAAAACATGGAACGGAACGCAATCTCGCGACTTTTTTTAAAAATGGCGTATATACGCAACACACACCTCTGTAACCGCTCAGCGCCAAGTCACGATTATCATTTTTATTAATACAAGTAATTCAAATTATCAAGATTTTCATTTCGAAACCCATGCAAGGCATCAGCGTCGCCATTTGGACCTTCAGAGCCGAACACAATCGGACCTACGCACGCACAACCGCCGATGTCAACGGTCGTTTCACCAAGACAAAGGAACAAAGGAAGTCTGGACAACCATCACCGTATCCTCAAGATAACACATAATATCGAAGACGGTACGGCCAGCCCTCTATCCTATCCAGAAACGCCTGTCCCTACTTGTTTTAATTTCCTGGAAAACTGTTTCAGTGTTAGAGCCGCAGCGAGTTTCCGTGTTTGCAAGTGTCTAGCAGTGTGTGCCGTTGCCAGCATCAGCTGCCGCTTAGACAAACGTGAGTACTCCACCTTTCACTAAACCTCCAGAATGTCAGTAACAAATAGGGCCCTTTCTCCTACTTGTAAAATATCCGTTACAAGTGATGATGCTACCAACCTACTTATTAGCAATCTCGTCAAAAAGCGTTCTATTATTAAAAGTAGATTGACTCGTTTTGCCAATTATTTAAACTCAATAAATACCAACGAAATTCTTAGCGATAAAACGCGAGCAGAGTTGACAATACGTGTCAAAGGCATCGAGTCTTTGTTCACCGAATTTAACGATATTCAATCACAGTTAGAAGACTCCGTTATAGTTGACGATCTCGAAGAACAATTAAATCAACGCGAGTTCTTCGAGAATACATATGATGAAACTTTAGCTAGGGCAGAATGTATGCTTTGCAGTGGAAAGATTAACGCAAGTTCCAAATCGACACCAAACGAATTTTGTAATGTAAAATTGCCAACAATTACAATACCTTCATTTGACGGTTCATATGACCGTTGGTTAGAGTTCCGGGACACCTTTCAGTCACTTATACACAATTCTCCTCATATCACTGCAATCCAGAAATTTCACTACCTAAAGTCGTCACTAAAAGGCAGCGCAGCCTTAGTAATCGAGTCAATTGAGTTTTCGGCACTTAATTACGATGTAGCTTGGGAGTTACTGCTAGCTAGGTACGACAATAGCAGGTTGTTAGTTCATAACCACGTCAAATCACTATTCAACGTTCAACCATTGACAAGAGAGGCACCAGATTCATTACGATCACTCATCGACACAGTTTTAAAAAATCTACGCGCATTAAAACTGTTAGGCGAGCCTGTGGATCATTGGGACACTTTAATTATCTATATTATTGTCACAAAGTTGGACAAAATTACTGAACGCGAGTGGGAACAGCATAGATCACTATTTCTAAAACAATCTGGTGACTCCAAGTCTATTATGAAAGTTGGTGTATTGTTAGACTTCTTGAGAGACAGAGCGGATATGTTAGAAACGTTACTAGTATCACACATAAGCACTAGTCACTATAAGCAAAACGCGCACAACAGTAGTAATGTAAGCTGTAACGTTTCTACTTCAATTAGCGAACCGCCCGGTAAATCAAAGAAGTCACAATCACAATGTTCACTTTGCACGAAAACTCATCAACTTTACGCATGTCAAACATTTCTTAATTTAGGTATTATAGATAGGCTAAAACACATTAATAATAAACATCTTTGCAAGAACTGTCTGCGCGCAGGGCACGCGTTATCAGACTGTCGATTCGGCCCATGCAGGAAGTGCACCAATAAACACAACTCACTAATTTGCGACAGTGAAGTTAGTGCAATTGGCATTCCTGCGGCGGCAATCGGAACTGATAACGTGAAGTTGGGATCTATGCGTACCCCTCACCCCGCGCAGCCGGTATCTCCCTCCACAGAGCCTGCGCTTACGCACATCGACGCGCTCTGTGCTAATTATCAATGTGTGCAGCCGATACTCTTATCTACTGCTATAATAGGTGTTAAAGATTATTACGGAAATTATCATAAGGCGCGCGCGCTTCTAGATTCAGGTTCGGAGCGTTGTATCATTTCACAATCATTTTGCGATAAATTAGGCATTCAATTAATACAGTCCACTCAAGAAATAAGGGGTGTAGGTAACTCGATTTCTCAATCAACAAAAATATGCGAAGTTGATATTAGATCGTGTACTAGCACTTATAACACACAAATACATTGTTTTGTACTAAACAATATTGCTTCTTTGTTGCCAGCGGTGCCCGAACAATATGCGAAGTTCGGTATTCCTGGTAATATTCAATTAGCAGATCCCGATTTTCATAAATCTCGAACAATCGATATCCTAATAGGCGCGGATATATTTTGGGATTTATTATGCGAAGGGAATATACGTTTACCTAACGGCCCGTACCTACATAACACACAATTAGGTTGGGTCGTGTCAGGTCCTTTAAATATTAAACAAAAAAAAGATTATACAATATGTAATTTTACACAATTAATCAATGAAGATTTCTATGTAGATGACTTGATTACGTGTTCGGATGACAGAACCGAACTTCTTAATTTATGCGAACAAACTTATAATGTCTGTTTGTTTATTTGTTTTGTCACTCGCGCGGTGCATTTGGAACTTGTCAGCGATTTATCCAGTGAAGCGTATATTCTGGCGCTTAAGAGATTCATTTCACGACGCGATAAACCACACACAATTCATTCAGATAACGGTAAAAATTTCGTTGGTACTAGTAATGAATTAAAACATTTTTTACAAGTATGCTCATCTGACTTAACTGAGTACCCAGTAAGTCAATCTATTAATTTTAAATTTATACTACCTTATTCACCACATTTTGGAGGTTTATGGGAAAGTGGAGTAAAGTCATGCAAACTTCACCTTAATAACCTAGGAAATGCACATTTGACTTTTGAACAGTTTTCCACGGTCTTAGCTCAAGTCGAAGCCGTCCTCAACTCCCGTCCTTTATCCCCACTTTCGTCTGATCCTGCCGACTTCCTCCCTCTCACTCCAGGACATTTCCTAGTTGGCCGACCACTCACTTCACCGGTGTACCAGGACATGCGAGGCGATCCTGGGAGACTTCTCAACCGGTTCCAGCGGGTGGAGCACATCCGACACAACTTCTGGACGAGATGGGCCAAGGAGTGCATATCAGAGATGCAAACACGTTGCAAATGGAGAGAAAATGTCGACAGCCTTGAACCTAACACTCTCGTGGTAATAAAGGACGACAATCTTCCTCCGCTGAAGTGGTCTCTCGGCAGAATTATCAACACCATCACAGGAAAGGACGGGGTATCGCGCGTGGCAGACATCCAGACGGCGTCGGGTGTCGTGAGACGCAGCTACCCAAAGATATGCCCACTTTTCAATGAAGGCGAGGAGTCATCGATGCTGCGACGAGCTACATGAACCTATCTATCTTCTTGGAACGGGAGCTTCCAAGGCCGGGGGCATGTCGCGGCCACACACAGCAAAAACATGGAACGGAACGCAATCTCGCGACTTTTTTTAAAAATGGCGTATATACGCAACACACACCTCTGTAACCGCTCAGCGCCAAGTCACGATTATCATTTTTATTAATACAAGTAATTCAAATTATCAAGATTTTCATTTCGAAACCCATGCAAGGCATCAGCGTCGCCATTGTATATAAAGTTAATTATTTAGGTTAACTCAGAATTATCAAGTGAGTTTATGAGTTATACTCTAAACTATTGAGTATGAGTTATACAAACAATTACACAAACAGCTTACATTTCCGCATAAGAGGAAACAATTTGATCAGAAATGTTCTGAGAATATCAAATACTTGTGTCCGGTAGCTTCTTAAATAACCATAAACTCAGGTGGTTTGGGGCATAACTCATACAGAGTTATTTATAAATGGAGACATAGTCAACATTTTTATATTTAAAATTCCCTTTTTGTGGTAATGACAAGATTATTGGTGAATATAGTGAACAATATTTTAGAACGTGGACTCTATCGTATTAGAGAGAATAATATCACGAGCAAGAAGTAAGATTTTCTCGATATTTTTAATCCTATTTTATTTATTTATTTAACAATATTTGGAAAACCAACGGCTAAAACATAAAGCCAATAATAGGTTCTCACGATTGAGAATTATTGATATCAAAACTCTTTACCAAGGATTACCTATGTTTATCGAAAATATATTTTATATATAGTATCATTTATTTAGTATAAGAACGTTATCTCTGTTGATTAAACAATGATAATGATGATTTAATAATATAGGGTACCTATATTATAAGTTTGCATCGTGGAGATCTTCGAGACCAAACGTCAAAATTAAATTAACATTGAGTTCTCAAAAACAGTCTACTTATATACAGAACAAGACTAAAACAAAAACTTGATTTTTTGTTTAGTTTTGTTCTTTGAATTGAGAAATCTCCTTTTTTGAAGTCAGATAAAAACCGAAAAGGAAACGTTTACAAGTAAAGTGAACCTATAGAAACGCAATTCACGGAACCCTACTCAGAAAAGTTTGCCCGTAAGAAGTAAGAACTTCCAAAGAATTGGCAACTATACAGACACAAGTAAACAGAACTCCAAGTCAATTACTGACAAGATAACATTTGTTCTGTCTATTTCACGTCCAATTATAACGCAACTTGTAAGAATTTAGCTTCAAGGTTTCAGTAAAGGTTAAAAATATAATGTTTTTAGTACCTAAGTTTTAATGTTAATTTTAACATATTTATAAATACATAGTAAGTATAATAAAGTAACTCTAAATTACATTATACATAATTTCCACCCTCAGCATTACCCGCGTTTAACATTCCTGTATTATAGTAATTTTCCGCAGTAAAAAGTAGCCTATGTATTAAATCAATAGTACATAAAACTGTAAGAGAGGGAAGCACAAGAAGAGTGAAGGCAGACATCGTGATGAAACCGGCATGTTCTGAGAACTTTTAAATGTTTTTAGGACATTCACCAACACGTTTTTGGAACGCGTGGTGAATTAAGGCTTGATCATAATAAGGTGCCCTAGCAGTGGGATACGTAAATACGTGTGATGATGATGAAACCTATTTAAATTATTTTTTAATTTAAGTGTAACCCTGTATATGATTACCAAACGAATTCCAGACCACACCGCATCCACTCGTCTATAAGCGAAACAGAGCATAACGAAGAGCCATACTCGTAAAATACAGGCAAAGATTTCTAGAAAGTTCTCCATTCCTAACGCCTAATGGATCAACGGATCAAGCTTCCAGGCTTATGAAACTATCCCGACTAACAAAAACTTTCTGGAATGTTCTTTGAATGTTTCCGCATCGCCGCTCTGATTTATCGCCCTAGAATAAGCACATTCTCAACACGCAAGTTGGTTTTTAGGTTTCTTTTCGGTACAAGTTTTGGAGCGGTATTTTATTGATAGGGTAAGTATATTATTATACCACAAAAGTTTTCTGGATAGTGCGGCGCTTTTATTGAGTCGTCGCCACACGAAATCAAGTAATCGTTATAACGAAGTCAAACGCAACGTCGGACGTCCACCAACAAGAAGGACAGATGATCTGGCCAAAGTTGCCAGTTCACGGTTGTTGTAGGCTGCATCCAAACATAATACCTGGAAATCATTAAAGGAGGCCTATGTCAAGCAGTAGACATCGGAGCTGAAATGATGATAGGTATTCTCTTATTCAAGCTTATAAATAGGTTGATAAAAAACAATGGTGGGAATGTTTTATCAAGTTTATTCAGTCAGCGGTCTTGCGGTCTGACCCGCTTCAGTCAAACTAACAAGGCCTGACAGCGAGTTATTAAAATATCAATTTTACGCCTCAGCGGCCAAGTTTGGAACTTCCACGATACTGAGAACTTTGAGTTACTCTGCTAAACAGGAATGTCGTTGAAGAATTTTGAATTAAACTTCGAGCTTCATCGTATCTATCATGATCACATTTTTTATAAACGTATTTATTAAGCTTGGAATATGTTCAATTTCTATTTAACGTTGGACTCTTCATCTGTTCTAAATTTTTTTGCTTCCAAACATCTTGATAAAATAAAGGGTTAACAATAATACGAGTAAATAGATATTTGCTCGGGTAAGAAATACAACAAAAGGATAAATCAATCGAATCATTAACAAGAGTTCTATGAGTTAGCTATAGGTCGAAATTCATGTTACAAATATTTTTCGCTTGCTGTAACCCTTTTTTTTTACCTTTTAAACCTATCCTGGACTACAACCAAAATTTTAAAACCAATATCAGCTAAATCGGAGTTACTAACGAACAGTAATAGATTTTTTTTAATAAGATAATATTTATAAATATTTGCCCATGCCTTGGACATCACATTGCTGAAATGATGATGAATAAATCTTGAACAGAAGCTATTTGAATATCCATGCCTATTCAAGGAAATGATTCCACCTGAAAAAGGTTGCAAAACTGCTGACTGTACCTATTTACATGAATATAGTTCTCGGCAGCACTAGCGGGTATGTTTTGAATAACAATATGGGTTTCATAGCCTTAGAATATCCAGCATTTTTGTCGTTCCATTTATACCTAATGCTTTGCGGACACTGATCTCCGGGATACGACATGCAAGAATCTACTTATTCTGTTTAAACTTAAACATAACATTTTTCAAAACATTTTGCTATTCAAAGAGTTTTCAGACAGCATTAAAATAAGGCTCATTTCCCGTCTGTGTTGTTCTCAGCATTCATACCATAGTTTAACACCAAGACAAGCATAACGGATAACATCGGACATCGGGTATTTACGTGTGAAAGATGCTTTTCTAATGCAAAACATATTATTTTATATTTATAACTAATACAGCAATATCAAAGCTCCTATAGAAAAGCGCTCCATACTAAATTATTTTTATATAAAATAGTTTTGAGAAAAGTTTCGTGCTGTTGTTCAAAACATGCTATATCTCTACTCAATCTAAAACTAACTTCAAAGTTAATTTCATTACTCTTCGCTAACATCCATTTATCAGCGTTTGTCAGATGCACAATTCAGTTTATTTACTGCTAATCAAAATGAATTTGTATTTTCTAGTAGAAAACGTTTGTTTTCTAAGTCGAAGAGAAATCTGCTGAGGATTGAGACAAATGATCTAGATTTATCTCCGTCCCGTCGCATGATAGGAGATAAAAGATAGGGGCAATTAGTTCAATAATGCTGTGCACAAAATACGACGTTACAGAAGCTAATATTTTATCTATCTAGTGTCTGGATATAAAGAATTTATTATTTTTATTATATTATTCATTATCCTTTTCAAGTTTGAAAGTGTGTTTTTGTCGCCAAACCAAGTCAGGGATTTAGTAAATAGCTATGGAGAAGGCTATTGCGGGATTTCTCTACGTGATCGAATCAGAAATGATGATATACGTAAGAGAAAGAGGGTCACCGACAAAGCATATTCATTCATAATAGCCCAGTGGATATTTGAAGTGGCAATGGGCAGTCCATGTAATGAGGAGAACTGATGACCGATGGCAAAAAGTTCTCAAATGGAAACCAAGGATCAGAAAACGAGACGAGAAGACCTGGAGATCATTTAGGGAGGTCTAAATTTTGCATGAGCATGCTGATGAGGTATACGAAATCCGTCAAGACATTTTCTTCTTTTGGGTTGAATTAAATAATGTTGGTTGATGAGATGGTTTTGTTCAATCAAAACGTCGCCATTATTACTAATTAAACTATTTATGCATATATTCGACCAATCCTACTGATTGATTACAATATTGTGCCTATTATTCCACTCTTTCTACCCCACTAATTACTTTATCTCTCTTATTTTTCTTGGTGATTTGACAGAAAAGCATTTGATAACCGAGCGATAAATGGAATTTTACATTATTTTCTTATAACAGCAAGGTTGTTTTTCGAATGTTTAGTAGCTGTTACAGGAATGCGATTTATTTAACTGTTAGACGTAAAAGTATTTTAGTGGCGCGGTGATTTATGTGAATTTGTGGTTAAAGCGTCGGACGTCCACCAACAAGATGGTCGGCATGTGAGGGCTAGTTTACGGTGGATGCAAGCTAGCAGTCGACCGAATCAGCTGGAAATTATTAAGGAAAGACTACATCCAGCAGTGGATATCCGATGGCTGAAATGATGATGATTATGAACTTCTTATAGTATAAATAGAAATTCTTATAGATAATTTGATTACAAAAATACACAATTTGAATTAATTAATCGTTATAAATATTATTCAAATAATACATAATATCCAAACCGAACATTCGACATAAACAGAATCCTGATGAAATCTATCATCATTTCCCTTTACCTAATCCACGGCCTTTTCCACTGTCTTTATTCCCGTTCAACTGCCTACATTCATCCGAACAAACGCATAGATCATCGTCTCTTCGAAAATAGCTCTTCTGGCATCGGCAACTAGGGTTACAGTTGAGTACCAGCGTGTTGCAAACAGTTGGTTTGTCTTCCACAGCCTCACAGTACTCGGATTGGCATTCTGAAGGACATGGCGTCCATACTTCGTTCTGTCGTGTGCAGTTGACTGGAGCTGCAAAAAAATAAGTCATTTTTTAATAAGTATAATGAAAAAAAAATCTTTTTGTTCATACACGACAAAGTCAAGTGTGCTCCCTAAACCAACACGGTCACGGCACGCTCGTAGGCTCAAACCCCGTTACGCACCTCTACTTGAAAAATGTATGTGAGCTTTAAAAACACGTGCTCTAACGGTGTAAGCTAACATCGTGAGAAAACCGGCATGTTCAAAATTCAATTTACAAAATGGCCGTGGTGAATTAAGACCTAACTTCTGTAAAGATTTTTCAGATTAAAATAAACTTTTGCAAAAGAACGCCTGAATTAAATATCTTTTAAGCATTGAACTTCAAGAGGCATTGTGGTTGTGATCTTAGAGCAAAGCAAACAAAATAATATATTGTAAACATGCATGTTACATCTATCATTGGTAAAGCAGAAGTTGGTAGGGTAGTATGTATAAGCAGGATGTTAAAGATACTTACGACAGTCAGAAGACACTATGCACTTAGGTTCCTCCACGCTCAGCCGTTTGTGGTTCAATCGACACGTACAACCCGACTGACAAGGGACGAAAGGAGACGTCTCGCACACTATCACAGCTCTAATGTCGTCAGTGGGGCAGAAGTTAGTGGGACACTGGTATTGGCAGGATGAGAATACTTCGTTCTCTCCGCATGGTTTTCCACCTGGGAAAAGTAAGTTCAAGTTTTCAGCTGGAAAAGTATAAATAGAGTGGAAGAATTAACATCATTGCTTAAGTCGGGGTAGGAATCAGACATGCTACTTCCGAGTTCCGAGAGATAGAATACAACATATTATTTGTTTTATTTACATAAATAATATTATGTTGTTTTCTATAAGTTTCATTCACAATTTCTGAGGTGAAGAATATTTTTCAAATAAAAAAAATATATAATTAGCAAGTAATTTATATTACTCATGATCATCATTTAGGTACATTATAACCTCAATACACTATTTAAACGCATAGTATTTATATTATATATCGAAGGATTATTTGTCTATCCCTACTTGTGAGTTAAAATTTATCTCAAAATTTATATCGTTAAAAGTGTATGATAATAGTATCAGCCTATAGCGTATCTATGACATAATACATACAACATTTCTAATTACATAAATAAACAGTCAAAATACCTGGACAATCATCAGGTAAAATACAGGTGCCATTATCAGCCCTAAGATACCCTGGTTCGCACTCGCAGCCGATTGGGTCTGGTCTTCTCTTGCAGACCAGGTACGCGTTGGGGATGGAACAGGTGGAAGGGCATGCCTGGGGGTACTCCTTGATCCTGGCGTGAGGGTCACCATTGCACGTGCCAGCTGGGGAAAATTCTTTTTGAGAAATTTGCTTCAAGAAACAATGGGGTGAGTTTAGCTTAGAAGTGGGTTAAGTCCGGCTGCGGATGATGACTAATCGAACACTAGGTATATTAATATCTCCTCCTGATATTAATAGCTCTTTTGTTGCTGTCGATTTCTTTAGATATTAATTTTTATATAAGCTCTTACTAACGCTGGTGGCTAAGGAAAATCTTTGCTAATTCGATGTACTTTTGTTAAGTGGAGTCTTACACTAATAATGCGTAAATTACGGCTCTCTTCACGAAACCAAACGATCTCAAGAAATGTTATCATGGATTTCACCTGTAAAACCATTTGTGTCGAGTCGTTCGTCAACTCCGTAAAAAGCTATACAAGCTTACTCTTCAGCCAAATCAAAACTTAACTTACCCTGACATTCTTCAACTTTGATGCATTTCCCTCCAACCTCAGATAGTACAAACCCAGTTTGGCAATTGCAGCTATCTTCATTCATCTCAGAAGGTGGTATGTACGGACAGTCTGGAGGATTCGGGACCGCGCACGTGGGTCGGCATTCTTGCCGAACGTTGCAGGGTTTTGCTAAAAACATCATTATGGAACATGTTTTAAGATGTCATAATGTGTCGAGGTTACCAAGGACGAAGTCTTATGTATTATGAGATCATAAATTCGTAGCGTATGCTATGATCATTAAAATAACATAAACACCTATGATAATGTATTATAAATTAAATTATAATTAAATCTAAATTAAATTTTCGATGTAATTTTCTTTTGAGTTTCAGTCAAGTTTCAAAAGTATAGCTCTTATAGTATCGCAAAAAAGGCGACGGACACATACTAATAAGAAACAACAAAAACAAACTACGAGTAGGTACCTACTGGTATAAAAATACGCTCAATAACGTCCGGAGTAATCTTACAGTCATCCTAAAAATTTACTTCGTTAATATTGTTTTGCTATAAAGATAAGAATTCCTTGACTCGTTTCCTTTATAGCAGACCGGATATTTAGGTTCCATTCCTTAAAGAAAATTACTGCAATAAGCGTTTCCAGCGATGGCGCTTAAACAACAGTGCTTCTGATAATTTTCGTCGCTGCTTAATAACATTCTATCATAATAATTATTTGTTATTTTATGTTCGTTTTTTCTCATGGTTTAGCAGCCAAACGGCTAGAGTAGGACAACCCACAATCTCTAGTTAAAGGTGTCCTTAAGCTGACCAAAGGTTTTATATACCAGAAGACCTACCAACTGCGATCACAAACCCGTAACGTGGTGATTATCCCAAATCTTAGACCTATAATTAGTTTTGGGGAGACTCATAAGAATTAGAAATTGGTATGGGAAAAATTACAAGATCACAACGTAACCTTGGCCCTCGAGTGGGAGTCGAACCCACGCCTCCCAGTTAGGCCCTAGGTGCGTTAACCACTTCGCTATCGAAGGATTACGTAAGAGCTCGAATTTATCCCATACCTTTTTTCCCATACCAATTTCTAATAATTTAGAAAACTTAAGTGAGAGTCAATCACGATAAAATAACAAATAGTGACTCATAAGTAGTACGTAATTAGATATGTTCTGTGCTATGGTGATGGTTTAATATACCACTAGTACTTACGACACTGGTCTTTCGGCACACACATGCCATCCTGGTTTCTGTAGAACCCATCGCAGCACACGCACTGCGGGTGACAGTTCTTAGGGTCCGGGTAACATTCAGATTTGATGATAAGATCACTGCAGCTCTCGGCTAAGCATTCTGAGGCACACGGGTTCCAGACTTCATTGGGCCTTGTGCATTTTACGCGAGCTATGACAATTACAATTACAACATTAATTTGCTTCAACATGATAGAAAATGGAAACGTAGGTTAAAATACCGAAAATGAAAATTTACGGTATTAGCTTCTTTATTATTACCCCCTCTCTTCTGTCTATTCTGGTTCTTTATTCGTATAACAAATTCAGTTCTGTTTCATCAATCTACCTAAAGTTCAGTTTATTATAGGAACTCCTTTTTTCGACAGTTAGACTCGAAGTTGGTCCTTTGTGCATGGTAGATTCCGTTAGTCTATCTAACGAAAAAAATAAACAACTGCGGAGTTCTGAGCGCAGAATGACGCATATCAAACGGCAATCCTGCACGATTCTAACAAACCATCAAATTGAATATTCTAAGTGAAATCAACTTACGACAATCCGAAGCAAGCACACACGTTTCATCTTCGTAACTCTTCTTCAAGTGATAAGGCTTGCAGCCGCAACCCGACGGGCAGGGGAAGGCTGGTCTGCACGCTACTTTGGTGTTGCTGTCGTCTTGAGGGCAGTATTGGTTGGGGCAATCGAAAGCGCATTCGATGAAAGTGCCGTTTGGTCCGCAAGGGTTGCCAACTGAGAAAAATTGATTGTACTGGATTGTGTTATTATCATTAACAAAATGTTTAACGCTCATTATAGTCCTACTCTGGTATTTATACATTTCATTATAAAAGATAATTTAAGTTAGTCCAAAGCATTCAAAAATTGAATCAAGATATTATTCCAGAAATATTTATAATCCGTAATCCGAAATATTAGTTTAAAAATATGAGTTAAGAATAATAGAGTTGGGCGCGAATTCAGAATTTGTATTGTTACACGTCATGGAAACGTATTTAAAAACTTGTAGTCGTAACACACTTACATGGGCACTTCTCAGGCGCAATACACTTCCCACTATCGTCGTCCAAGATAAAGCCCGGTTTACATTGACAACCGACATTCTCACAGGCGTTGTCGTAGAGTCCGGCGTCAGGGTAGCTGCATAGCGATGGACACGGCCACGGACAGTGGGTCGCGGCGGAGTTGGGGTCGCCATTGCAGCCAGAGTCTAGAACAAATTCATCGTTTATTGTAAGTATAGTATACATCATACAATTCCAACATTATATCGGAATATTCTAAATTATCCTATATAAAAGTACCTTGATAAGAAGATGGGAACTAAATAGAATAGGAGAAGCAGCATTGAAAAGCAGTACGAATACCGCTAAAAAGTTAGAGGTCAAACAAAGCCTTGTTAGAGAGATTAGCGTGGCTGAGTGTCCTGTCAAAGGGTACGTGTTAGGAGGCAAGTAAGTTTAACTTACTTTATTACTTTCTTTTGTTTACTTTAAGTTTTTTTAAAGAAAGACTCTGTCTCGATTCGGGCGGCGGAGCGAGAGCAGCAGTCTTTTGCATAAAGTAAAATGAGGCTTCGATATGTATTAACAAACCACGACAGTTTTTATAGTAAAATAAAATGAGGCTGTTTCAATAACTGCGGTTTCGAGAGCGGGCAACGATAAACTCCTAAGAATAAAACTCACCAGGACACTCTTCAATCCGGATGCAAGGTCCATTCGCATCAGTCAGTATATAGCCGCTCTTGCACTGACATCCGTCCTGGTTCTCCAGAGGAACTGCAGGTTTGTGACAACAGTTCGGTTCCGGCTCAGCGCAGGTTGGTCGACATTCGGGGTTGACGTCGCATATTTGAGGAGCTGAAAAAATAAGCTGGTTTTTAAATTTATCAAAATAATAAGAAAATTTTACCAGGCATTCGTTGGTCAAACGTGGCAAAAAGCAAAACTCTCTGACAATAAAAACCATAAAAAAGCTTAAACATTTTAAGATAAAAGAAAAGCTTCAAGTACACAAGGGTATTACTATAACCTGACCACTTCTTGCTAGGTGTACCGATCTCTATCTCAAAAATATCGACAGAATCGCCTCAACTTAGAATTCCAATCCATTACAGTTTTACTACGATAGTAAAAGACTCCAAGTAGCTTACAGCCAGCATTCTGCATCACATTAGATATTTTCATCGTAGTCTTGTAGCCACAAGGGTCAGATCAGAAATTTAAATGAGCGGTCGGGATTAAGTTTTTCTTGGTACAAATATCCCCTCAGGACATTTGGGGACAGATCCACAAAGACTCGTTTTGTTTACAAAGCTCCATTACAATACAAAATCCTACTTCGGTGCCTTTGAGAAAAATGTTAATGGAACGCTTGGTAAAAGATGTTTGTTTGCTTGTTCCCGAAATTGCAGCAAAGATCACTGTGTATATTTCAGTGAGGCGATGTTAAGTCAACATTATGTAAAGGTTTTATTTGTACATTGTGTATGAGTGATTTCGGATGATTGGCTATACTTTGAACATGAACAACAAAATATGAATATTTTTCTGTGTATTCAAAATAAACATACAAAACACAAAAACATTTAAATCATAGTTTGTCGGTTTCTTTTTCGTTCATTGTTATAAACCATGATTGTTTAAAAAAATAGTAACACTTACTTGGACATTGTTCACTGGGAATACAGACCCCATCAGGGTTCCTTAAAAACTCCGAAACGCAGTCACAACCCCATTCACACGTGATGTTCGCTTCACAATTGTACAACGTGTATACACTTTCACAAGTCTGAGGAGGACAGACGAACTTGCATCTGGATAGTACTTCGTTTTCGGAGCATGTAGGAATTGCTGGTGCTAGAAAGCAAAAAAAGTATAAGAAATTGGCAGACTAATGAAGTAAAATATTAAAATTAATTGCTATTCTAAGTAAAAGGTTAGCATACGGTCAGACCTTGGTAATCTAGCAAAGCAATGTTCTTCCATCGTATTTACTAAGCTTTTAAGACTGAGTTATACAGACACTTAAAGCGCGGCTAGACCAAAAAAATAGACAACCTAATCCTACTCCAGTAGAAACAAACCAAAACTATGGATTTATTGTAATATTTACAATAACGAGCTCAACCTACGGGGCAAGATGTTACTGTGCATCCATCATTTTTATTATTTGTATCTTGACCAACAAAATACAATTTCAACGCTTCAACTCTAAATCATTGTTTCAAACACGTATTGTGAAGCTTAGCGCCTGCAGTTGAGAGTTCAGCTTAGGACTTCTTATGAGCAATACCTTAAGTTTGTCTAGGCTCTTAGTTGTTGAGAGCTGTTGGGAAATGTGAGCTTAACAGCTGCGTAAGTTTCGGTGAACGGGTTTGTTTTGATTTAAGTCTTTAAGTAGACATACCTAATGACGGTGGTTCAGTTGATAAAATACTTCCCCTGTTCACGTTCACACTGATGGGACACAAGGACTTATCTCTTGACGAGAAATATTAGGCCTTAATTCACCACGTTGGCCAAATGCGGGTTAGTGAATTGTCATTCATTCCAACTTTTAAAAGTTCTGAGAACATGCAGATTTCCTTACGATGTTGCCTTCACCGTAAGAATAGGCACATGTTTTTAATGCGCAATTTTTTGAAGATAAAAATCCAGAAAAAAACGGCATTTGGACCCACGACCTTTGGAATGATAGTCAAGTTTGGTCCCACTTAGCCAACCTGCCCATTCCTGAGCTTGATTGGCATCTTTAAGTGAACTTACGTGGGGGGCAGAACTTGTTCGGAATACAGTTATCATTCTTATCCCTCAAATACCCCGGGATACAGTCGCAGCCGGAGACACACTCGGTACTGTTGAGACACATGTACTCCGTGTACATGATGTCGCAGCTTTGCGGAGGACACATCGTCTTACACTTCTTGTGGATCTCGTTTATGCCGCATTTTTCTTGTTTAACTGGAAGAAAACGTTGAGTTATTCGACCTACTTGTAGTTTTAGGTATCATCAATCAAACGTCTATTTCAGGAAATAGTTAGTTACTTAAGATGACCAGTTTTCCACATTTAGACTCAAAGGCGGTCCATTTTCAGGACATAGAACTAAATCAAAAACGAACCCGCAACCTCCTGCGGCGCATGCCGACTTTAACTGTCACGCCACAGAGGTTGTGAAATGAAATAGTAGATAACAATGAGAAGAAGGTATACTTACAACATTCTTCTTTACAAACGCATACATCATTCTGATTTCGATAAAACCCTGGCTTGCAGATACACTGGGGCCTATCCTGGTAAGTCGAGTCGCACTCGTTCTCCTTGCCGATATCACTGCATAACTCGAACAGGCACGGCGGAGGCTGTGCAGAATACACCTCATTTGGCCTCGTGCATTTTATCGGCGCTGAAAGTAATGCCTTTGTTAGAACGAAAGCTTAGCAAATATCAAATACGAAAAGGAAAATACTTTATTAGGACCAGGTACCATGCAGGGGGTGTGTGATGCTGAGCTCATACAATGTAATGGTGCTACTCTGACACAAATTACAGCGGGTGAGGTCAGAAAAGTTTTGAAAAACATGAGTACTGGTAAATCCCCAGGACATGATGGGCTCAGCATTGAACACCTGCGGCATGCTGGGGTTCATTTGCCAGGAGTACTGGCCATGTTCTACTCCATGTGCATCAGCCATGCATACCTGCCCGCAGACTGCATGAAAACCATTGTTGTACCCATAGTCAAGAACAGAACAGGTGATGTTTCTGACATTAACAACTATAGACCGATATCCTTGGCTACCATTATAGCTAAAGTACTGGACCGGCTTCTGGATAAACACCTAGACCAACACATACAGATGCACGATGGGCAGTTCGGTTTTAGAAAGGGACTGTCCACCGAGACTGCTATTCTAGCATTTAAGAATACTGTTAGGTACTATGTGGATAGACGGACGCCGGTCTATGCTTGTTTTCTAGATCTTTCGCGTGCTTTCGACACAGTGTGCTATGACAAACTGTGGCGAAAGCTACGTGAAACGAGTTTGCCTGGGGAACTCTGTTCTGTTTTTGAATATTGGTACAAAAGTCAGACAAATCAGGTAAAATGGGCAGGGGTGTTGTCTGATGCGTATGAACTGGAATGTGGAGTAAGACAGGGGGGGGTGACTTCCCCCCACCTGTTCAACCTGTATGTAGATGGGCTTATAGATGGTCTTAGCAGGCTGCCAGTTGGATGTTCTATTGATGGTGTTAGCATCAATAATATAAGCTACGCAGATGATATGGTCCTGCTGGCACCATCTATAAGTGCACTTGAGAAGCTGTTGGAGATCTGTGAAAATTATGCTACAAGTCACGGTCTCCAATATAATGTCAAAAAAAGTGAGCTTATGGTATTTCCTCCTAAAGGAGTAACCGTTAAAGAGGTGCCACCTGTTGTATTAAATGGATCTGTTCTGAAGAGGGTAACCCATTTCAAATATCTTGGTCACATTGTATGTGACACTCTGGATGATGGACTAGATATAGAGAGAGAGCGAAGGGCGTTGGCTGTCAGAGCTAATATGCTGGTTCGTAGGCTACACCGTTGTTCGAAAGAGGCAAAAATAACTCTATTTAAATCGTTTTGTCAAACATTGTATACGAGTAGCCTATGGACCACATATACTCAAAAAGCAGTCAACACCCTTCGTGTCCAATACAATAATGCATTCAGAATGTTGCTGGGGCTCCCGCGGTTCTGCAGCGCGTCCGGCATGTTTGCGGAGGCGCGCACGGACGGCTTCCATGCGTGCATCCGCAAAAAAGTCGCGTCGTTGCTGTGCAGGCTGCACGGGAGCACCAGCACCATTCTGAGTGCACTCTCCAATAAGTGGGACTGTCCCTTCCTACAGCATTGCAATCGAATAATGATAAATTAAGTTTTTAACATTATTCGATTGCAATGTTAAAATTTTTGTGATTTAATTTTTGTGATTTACTTTTTAAGACTAACATAGGTTTAAGATACTGCTACTAACCCGATATGGACCGAAATTTAATTATCTCTGTATGTTAAATTCCTATGTATGTTGTCCGAAATAAATGAATTTTATTTTATTTATTTATTTATTTATTAAATAGAAACTGCTTCATAATTGCGATGAATTATTTAATAAGCGATAGGCTCAGAATATCATTTCCACTTATAGTTTAACGGGTTGCTTCCTTTGTTATAACTAGCGTGAAATTAATCAAAGACTATGAATATTGATTGCATAGATACAAATCTTTTTAAAAAAGGATGACCACCTGAGATGAGTAAAAAAGGGTGATCTTATTTTTACGTTCCCACTGCTGGGACACAGGGACTTTTATCTTGACAAAAGAGATACCTAAGGCCTTAATTAATAAATTCACAACGCTGGCTCATATATTATGGATTAGGGACAAATGAGACTGGACTAAAAGCAAAAGAGAATCGAACATGATTGTGTTAATTATGTAGGTTCCTCGTGATATTTTTCCAAAAGAAAAATGGTAATTCAGAAATAAAGCCTTAAGACACACCCAGCTGATTCAAGAAAACTTTGAAATAAAGCACGTTAGCCGAATCAAAATAAAATGCAAATAGTTAGTGATACAGAAAGGATGTGTTTAATTACGCAATCAAGCTGTCTCTGATAAGGTAATGTTATTGCGAGATTGTTTCAGAAGATTTCGGGAATGAAAACAGTATGAATATTTCGGTTCGTACGTGAGTAAACGTTAGAATGGGGTAATTATCGGAGGTTGGAAGTAAAGGAGTTTTTGATTGCGGGGTCAAATGGGGGTAGCTTTTATTTTATGGCAGTTTCATATAAATTGAGATCCAGGTGGAAGCTGTTACGAGTATTTTCGTTATGTAATTTTGTTTTCTATTAAACGGAGCGCTCCTTATAAACTTAAAATGAGAAACTACAAAAAAAATATGCTACATAAAGGTCCATTTCTATTTGCCTTCAAACTAACTCAGAACGACTGGCTATTATGACTTGTTTTGGCTGTCTTTTGGTATAAAAATCCCTTAGTTGAATTAACAAGACCTGCTAGAATAAATAGGTGAATATATTATTTACTATGATAACCACGCTACGGCGGACGAAGGTATTTGCGACGCAAGAGGTTGCAGGTTCGATTCCCGCCTCGGAATAAAGACATGTGCTCTGAACAAATATTTGTTCCGAGTGTCTGGGTGTTATTTATGTATCATTAAAATTTATATCTATGTATGTATCTTATATTAAGTACTTATATCAGAAATCGACCACCCGTAACACAAGATTCAAGCTGACCGCTTTATTTATGACACTTACGACAATCTGAATACTGCACACAGCGTCCGTCAGGGCTGCGCAAGTGGTTCTGTTTGCACCCGCACCCTGAGCCACAGGGGTACGGTGGAGAACAGGCGATGATCCCCTGAGAGTCGGATGCTGGGCAGTCATTTATTGGACAGCCGAAGTTGCAGAACACGAAGGTTTCGTTGGCAGAACACCTTCTTGCACCTGATGAGAAAGAAGTTAAGCTGATACTGATATAATTAGTAAATATAGCAAAGTGAAGGCTCTTCTAAATATTGTTTAGGTTATTATTGAACATTTCAGTCTTATGGCGAGAAATTGTAGTTTGAGTTTATTTGTTTATATTCTTTCAAGTCGATCGTAGTCAAGTCAAATATGTGACATACAATTTATTTATAAGACAGCTGATAAAATATCAACTGAATAAAGCCGGGAACACATTTTTAACACCCGACGCCACCCGATGAAACGTGATGCGTGTTGAGTCGAATCAAATGTATGGTTTTCTATAGACCAGAAACACACTTTGAACACGCGACCCGACGCCACGCGTGCACACGCCACCTGATCCAGACGTGCCAGATCTGCGTGTTGCGTGTTGCGTCTGCATGGTGGGGGTAAACACGCCATCCGACGTGGGCGCGCAGTATGTTTCTAGACAACACTCGACGCCACGCGTCATTCGTTCGTGAACTGTCACTTTATGCCAATTTCAAATTAAATTTTTGCATTTATTTAGCGAAATGATGATGAAATGCTAGTATGTCGTGGCGTCGCGTGTTGGTAATATGCACGGTGCACGTCGGGTGTCGACACGTCGCGTCGCGTCGGGTGTTAATAATGTGTTCCCTGCTTAATAAACTGCTTAAGTAAATAGCAACTACTGAACAAATTAACGATAAGAACAAATGTACTTACCCAGTTTATTTTGTTAAATTTTATATGGTGGATGAGATGACAACAAACAGATGGTATAATATGGAATAACGCTGTTTACGTAGATTATTGGATGTATACTAGGTATGGTATGATACTGTTAGTTTAACTTAAGCCAAACATAAAATAATCCTATGTCATTGTAGTCCCCATGACTTACGAGTTGACTTACGGGTAATGAAGACTCGAGCCCTAGTTTTGACGTTTCACCGATTGTTCAACGAATATTTTGTATGTGAGAACTATAATTTCTTTATTCTTTGATTGAGACACAAATAACTCTCACAATAAAAAAACCCTGATTCCATTACCTGGACAGTTATGAAGTTGAACACATCGATTCCAGTCATTTAAGTAGAATCCAGGTTTGCATTCGCAGCCTTCTTTCACTGGGGCTCGGTTACAGGGGCGGGGTCCAGGGAAGGCGCAAGTGCGGGGGCAGGGGTTGGGGCTAGGGACGAAGATAGCATTGGGGTCCTCACAGCGACGCCGCGGCCCTGGAAGAAATTTGAAGAAATGCAAACGTTAGGTTGTAAGGCCATTGCATTTTTTATCAGCTACAGTAGGTAAATTGCTTTGTTTCATTGTGTTTTGTACATTGACGTGTTTATTAAATGTTTTTTATAACAGAAAAGCACGTTATAGCTAATGTAACACAACGAAGAGTTTCTTTATATGGGTGAGGTACTATATCTGGAGCAGAATAATATATTCTCAAGCGGTTTATAGCCACATACCTATTATGTATAAATCTATGATGCCGCGACCCCAAAACAAGTATTTATTTTTGTTTATACATTACGGTACTACTAAATTATTCTAAAGATTACAAAATTATCAGTAAATTATCTCACCTGGGCATTCATGGAACAACACACATCTCTGCTTCTCATTGAGATAGTAACCTGGCTTGCACTCGCACCCTGCCCTAACAGGGGGCTTATTACAGGGTCGTCCGCCAGGAAACTCACAGGTTCTGGGGCAGGGGTTCGGATTGGGGATAAATATTGCGTTTGGATCTTCACAGCGACGGTCGTAGCCTAAAATTAAGTTTTATTAGAGTTCTAAGAGTGTGCCTCAAAAATCTTAATCAATCATGTATTATTTCATAGTTTATTTTGATACTAAGGTACACATTAAAATTCTTAGGTTACACATAAATTAGGTTCACATCTTCGAATCGATAGCCTATACCGATTAAACATGTTGGATTTTTATTATTTCGTTTTACTGTACATCAACATTCACCGTGATATCGGTAAAATAAATAATTAAATAGGAGCATCTTTCTTTCCAATCTTATGGGCAGAATCTTAACTGTTATCAGTGATCTAACCAAGTCCGTTTCAATCATGGAGGTATGAATTACCTCCATGGTTTCAATACAAGGATAGCGCGACAGAACGATTCGAATAAGTAACAGAAAACAAATGGCGTATCAAAATAACAGGAAAACATAACAGGAAAATAGTGCAAAAACTAACCGTGTCTGGGGGGAAGTCCCTGGTCAGCATTTATACCTAAAATCACAAAAACGATCACCACAATTAACTGCACCAACATGATTTCCACCTCAACGCCTGTGTGAAAATAAAATTGAAAAACGGAATAACAACTTATATTAATTTTGAACACATTGTTTACCGTTCATAATCTAAATGACGATTTAGATTATGTTGAAAAATACAAGTTCAGTTGAACAAACAATAAAAGAAACAATTCGTATGCAAAGTATATAAAACGCTTTTTTAGTTATTGTCTTTGCAATATAATCAGCTATTAAAATTTCATGACACAGTTATAGATAAAAGCAAGTTCGTAGTAGTGAAAATATCCTTACCTAAATGCACAAATGGTAGATATAAACCCGAAATTTTGTAAGTATAGTAAAACCATTTCTAAAATGAACTCCCCTCCACCGAATTCTGTATTTTTTTTCTGTGTATTCTGTTTTTCTGTATTTCCTCTCACACGTTGAAATCATCACGGTTTTGTGGAGGGGAGTTCATTTTTAGAATGGTTTTACATACCTACCTATGTATTCTACTGTGCTGTGATAACGGTTAATTATGAATTTATTTGTAAAATACCTAGTAATAAGTAGTGGAAAGGAATATAAATAATTTGTGTATTTCTGCCACCAAACAGCATTTCTCATATACCGTGAGTTTTGAGTAATGGAACTGGGTGCCGCAGAGGGGTGTTAGTCAGAGTAATAAGTATTACCTATTCAACATAGAATAAGCTATCCAGTATTCAACGCTGGCTTACTGCAGCGGTACTAGCGATGACAGAATGTTTAAAAAAATTATTGTTAAGAAACAATTTCATCTTTACGTTGGGTTACACACAGTCTATTTAGAAATCAAATAGGGGATTTAGAATGATCAAAGTAAAACTAGTCAGGGATCCGTAGTACATGGAAATCAAGTGATTACTAACAAGCTAATTTTTGGTGAGTAGCTTCGTTTCGATGAGACGTCCAAAGATATCCTATACCCAACTTTCGATTGTGGTAGCTAACAGAGATATCAAGGATTAAAAAATTCAAGGATGTAAAACCGGGATAACGGACCACGAAATTTGTAGGACAATATGTTATATCTCAAGATAATTATCTAAATTATATAAAAACATGTTTGTCCTACAAAACCTATGGTTTGATCAAAGAGTCCGCCATTTCCAAAATGTGTCGAAAACGAGGTCAATTTAAATGATTACTATGATTACTAACCAGCTGATTTTTTGTTGTATACTTAATTAATATTTATAAAATCTAACGGACATATTGTCCGACAAATTTCGTGGTCCGTTATCCCGGTTTTACATCCTTGAATTTTTTAATCCTTGATATCTCTGTTAGCTACCACAATCGAGAGTTGGGTATAGGATATCTTTGGACGTCTCATCGAAACGAAGCTACTCACCAAAAATTAGCTTGTTAGTAATCACTTGATTTCCATGTACTACGGATCCCGGCCTAAACGCTTTTATATAGGCGAATTTGTTGTAGAATACAGAGAAATGACATTGCAGCCCGCCTTCTAATAAATAATTCCCTTTTAAATTTTTAGCATAAGAATTTTAAGAAATAAATGCAATATACATATTTTATTTAAAAACAATTTAAGTTAAAATTAGAAATTGCATCGAGAGGAGTTTGTTCAATTCTCATAATGTTTAATAAGATATAATAATATGGTAGTAAAATACATACTTCGTCCTTATGAAAATTCTATAAATGCTTTACATACTTTGTACATCTGTCAACAACAGTACACCAAAACAGGTATGAAAGACCCGTCCGACCATTAGGCAAGGTAACATAGAATTTTATATTATTCGACGTTTCAGTAATTTCGACTGTAATAGCCGCAGGGGACGCTACAAAGAGATATTAAATTTAAAAATGTAACGTGGCTCGGATTGCTATGTGAACCCGTACGGCACCTGGGTCACTGGATTACAAACGAGGAACCCATCAGATTTAGGAGTGGTAGAGTATCATCATAAAAAAATAAAGTAAAAGGGATTTACGTTCCCACTGTTCGGAGAATGGGACTCACACATATTTTGGATCACAAATAACACTGAGTCACGTGAAATACAAAAAATAATAATATATATAGGTAAGTAATATAACATAATAAAGGTAGGAATATTCAAAATAATTATAACAGGTACAATGCTAAAAACAAAACAAAACTTTGATTTATAAAACTACTCGTAGTGTTAATATACTAGAAGTACCTAAAATAATTGTTTCTAACAAGAAAACCATCTTTAATTTGCCATTAAAAGATCGCACGTTAATACGTGAACGTGACTATTTCAAGATTCTAGGGACGGCTTTGATAGAAAACAATGGATTATCTTAGTAGATAATGTTAGTAAGTACACTCATTTCAAAGATTTGTGTAAATATTTAGTTATCTAAGTAGGTACACATTCTTAATATTCACAAAGCCATTGTATTGATTGTATTGACAATTTGTCTATGCAATTAATGACAAAGTATTTTTTGAGTCCAGTAAATAACCGTCATAACAAAGTCAGAAAAATATTTCGTAGCTAAGACTTTTACCTCGAAAGGGTTTATTTTATATACTCCGACCCAAGTTTATGTCAGAGGATTTAAAACCACTCAGAGAACTTTTGGTAGGTTATACTCGTGTTATAGCAGTACCCAAATACAGAGTTCAGATACAAAGTGACGTACAATTAATTTTAAACTATATTTTCTAAATAAAATATTAAGTTAGGTAAGTATATTTAGTTTTTTAGACTTACCGTAACAACTTATTTCATCATCATTATTATAGACCCATAGACATTGCGTTCAATTTCTGGGCACGGGTCTCCTCGATAGAACCATTGATAGATTTTAGGGGAATTGTTGAAATCTACGCTTGTCGCACTATATAATGCCCTCAGTTTAATTACCTACAGACATAAGACCAACTTTAAATTCATTCATCAGTGCTCTACCAATTATCTTTTACCTAACTGAAATGTGGTACTTACCAAAGAATAGAACCCTCCTATGTCTTCCCACGTGTGTCGTAACCGGGATTGATGCACTAGAAGACAGCCAGTTAGCGTCGCACTATAAATAAATAATTCGTCCCGTGAATATCAGCCTGCAAAAAAAAATTGACATTCGTACAATCTACATTCGTCCGCATTTACTGCGTTCACAAAACCTGCCTGGGTATCGAAGTTATTATGCCCAATGCTCCAAGACTTATAGAGTCCTAGTTTCTAGTTCTAGTTTCCAAGATAATGGACGTACCTATTATTTTTGTGATGATGATGATAACCGAAATAAACCTTCCAAAATGTTAAACGGTAAGGTCAAACAATACCTACTCGGCTATCAAAAAGTCACGAGTCAAACAACGAAATTTAAAGTTTAAATGTAGCGGGCACCGAAAGCAATACAAAACTTTATTAAAGGGCTTTTATTCAAATATATTAATTATTCAATGCCATTGTTCCATACTATTTCTATTTAACATTCGGCTTACCACCCACTGAAGCAGGTTTACAGTGCGACCAAACTAATCTGTTGATAAAGGAGCTTATGCAGAATAATTTATTAGAATCTGATTCTAAGTAGTGCCTGCGGATTATGCACAAATAATTTGAGGGATTATGTAGAACGTGCTCTTGGTAGAACAAGTAATTGCTAATTGATACTTGGGTACTTTGTTAATATCATTTCATCTCAAAAAAGACGTCCAGAAATAAGTAGGCACCTACAGTAATTTTGAATTGGCCTATTATGTCTCACAGCTGGGCAAGCAACATTTAAAAACTAATAATCCATAGCGGTCGATACACACCTTAACAGAATCTACCATGGTATGCTTGGTAATACCTACGTACCTACTCGTATACTATTATCTTGTCACGTTTCGCTAAGTCGTTAAACGACGTAGAACTCTTTATCCCCGATAGATAGGTGCTTCACGATGTTTTATTTGCCGTCTAGCTTAGCGATAGCTACGTGACAAAATAAACTATAGACAGACTATCACAACAGTTTATTTTGTCACAATACCTTCCTACTACGAACTACCTGAATAGGTACCGATTTAACAGATGTTTAGATAATCATCATCTTCATTTCAGCTGTCTACACTGGATAAAGGTATCCTATAAGATTTCACTTGTTGTTAGTCTTATCTACTTGAATTTAAATTATAGAATGGAATTAAATTAATGGCTGGTTGCTTCGTTCACGATACATGCACGTCACTTCAGGCTAAGTATTTTGATTAGCGTTATCCATCATAAAGGTAAGTTAGTGTACGTGTACCTACTTTTCTTACTTTTGTATTTTCCGTCAATACAAATACAACCTGTGTGTTAACCACGACAGTACTTTGAACATAAGTTAACACGCGTTAACCACGACAGTACTTTGAACATAAGTTAACATAACAATTTTGAATGCAGTCATTAGAATCAAAAATTAGCATACATAGCATCTAGGTTAGGTCTGTTTACATTGTGTGAGTAAAAAAACATAAAACTATTAGTCTTTTTTACAAGATCAGCCACATTGACATGACAAACGCAGCGGTATGGCTACAACGACTCAGCTGTTGGGACACAGGGACTTCTCTCTTGACGAGAGAACACTGTCCAGTCCATATCAAATCAATGGCCAAGCTCGGCACGTAGATACATTTTCTTTAATTCGAATCTCTATGTAGAGTTTCAATTACAATTAAGCAACATTAAATGTTACTACAGCAGACAATGCCCCTAAATAACCAAGTTTCAGTTTCCTTTGTGAGATTTCGAGAGGAACTCTGTTTGATCATTAAAATTCAATTTGACACGGCCATTGAAATCGCTTGGGCTTGGTGTTTCGGGCCCTTTATGTAGATGATGGGCTTTCAAAGCTGGATTAGGCAGGTGTTAATACAGAAAGAAATGCTGTGGAAATGGCCACGAAAAAACCGATTTAGATTAAGTTAGGTATAATGTTCTTGGACGTAATAGAAGTTGTTTGTAGCGTAATTTAACAATACTTAAAATACTTACTTTAGGCAACTAAATTCAATCTAACTACGTTTTTAAATCCATCTTTAGATACCTATTGTACATAAATGTATTTATTTACCTGACCCGCAGTGAGAAAAAGTGAGAACCGCGCGCGCGAGCAACGAGGAGACGAAGCATGACGGAGCGCTTACTCCTCTTGAAAAAGACTGCTCTCGTTGTAGTAGAAACGTTGAGAGTTTATTAACTCTTTTATTACCCATGAACGTGAGTAATTCCTGTTAATATAGTGTAACTTAGGAAAATAGTGTAAAAAAACTAAAATAAGTTAATTATCGTAATAAAATTAATTTATTTCCAGATATTTGATAACAATCTATTTCAAAATCTACAACAATTTTCTTATTATGACGAAACATTATTGTACAAAATTTACAAAATTATAGAAGGTAACTTTTTACAAGCTTAGCCAATAATTTACGTATATTAAGAAAAAATATTCTGTTAAATCAGGTCCCCAAGCATAATTTTCTAAGGTAATTTTGCACTATTAAAAGCAAATATTTTATCCATCACGCAATCATTTTGATTCGACAGGTATCGTGCGAGAATGGCTTGAAAGAAAATGATGTTTTATCATTATAAATAACACTAGAAATTTATGCAAAGGGACAATTTGGCACAAAGATTTAGCCACATGGAATGTAAACTGAGCGTATATAATATATTAATTATTTTGTTCATAAATTTAACTTACAATTACATTATTAGTAACTGGCACAGAATTCATACAAACACTTAATCAGTTTTATTACTTCAAGAAATCGGAATGATAATTAAATACAATCACATGAAATATTAATTATTAAACTATTTTGATGCGTGGTAAAGTTTATTATATAAAATTCAAACAATCTATATTCGATACTCAGAAAATGTTAATAAAAGTATAATCAAGTTATATTTACATATATTTTTATAGTATTTTCTAAAACCTTCGCGAACTAGCGTAAGAGCACAATGATATATTTAACGTCAAAAAGATGTTCTTGTATTTAAGTAATACTTTAACTAAATCACTGTGCAAGTCTTACGCTACCAGTTTAGGGATAAAAAGTTTTTAAAATGCTTATAAAATTCACGATATCCATAATTAAAACAAAAGACTAGCCTTTGCTAAGTAGGTACATAAAAAATACTAGAAATTCATTAGTATTGGAGCATTAACTTCAGTCGTAATACATTATAACAAATGTAGAATTCGTTGAACACATTAATTATTATGATAATGATTATTCCAATACGGACGGACGATATCACTTTCTTAAGTTCACTTAAAGTTTCACTTTTCACTTAATTAGTCACTTTTAGATTAAAAATTCACTTTAAACTGTAGATTCATTTTTCAAGATTCATTAAAGAGATTCTCGATAAACTTTTAGATTAAATCACTTAATTTATAGTTCTGTGGTAGTTTCCACGGGAGAGTTTTCGTAGCAGTAGCCGCTTCCAAAATTCCTCTTTCCAAATGTCACGTTGTCATTCTCTGATGCCCTGTGAAAAATATTCAATTTTTATGTCAATCAAGTGATTGTTTATCAAGGATTTTTTTTTAATATGGTACCTACCATTATGATAAGTTCAGTTCAACAATTATTAATGGACTAATAATTATCGTATGTTGGATAAATTAATAAAAATCGTTATTTTTTGTTTTATTGATTTATAGGGTTTACTAATTTAGCCAATGCATGTGCCATAATTATAAACATCAATACCAAATAATAATCACTAAATTGCTTTGTGGTGCCGGCTTTCGAAAAGTACCATCAGGTCTATCTTTTTGTCTTTATTGCCTTTATATTTAAATAAAAAGTTACCTTTGTAATCCCGGAATCTCATCATACGCCATAATAGGATGTGTCTTCTTCTTATGATTGTTCCCGTTTATCTTCCTTCCCAAGGTAGCGGCTAACAACCCCCCTCCTAAGTTGTTATTTGCCCGCGGTAAAGTGCCGACGGTGTTGTTCAGAGCCTGGTTTTGTCCCCGTCGGTTGAGAGTCTGGGTTCGATTCCCGGTGTCGAAAGAATGGTTGTTTAGAGCGTTGTCGTTGACGCTTGAGGCTCGGGCCGTGGTAGCTGTGTCTGAGAGGGTTGGGCTTCTTTCTCCTGGAAGATATTGTTATATGGTTAGCTAAAAATAATTAAAACCAAAACATTTTATTCTAATAGCTTTCAGCGAAAACACTGAGCGAACTGTCAAGATATCAGGCAAGATATGTATGTGGCGTGTCAGGCAAAGGCCGCATGCGACGCAAGAGGATGTGGGTTGGATTCCCGACTCGGGACAGAATTTGTACGGTGTAGGATGTTTTGTTAGTATAATAGAAAATATAATATATTTATGTACCTATGTATATATATTTCATTATGTATATTAGATATCTAGCACCTGCAACACAAGCTTCGAGCCTACCACATGGCTATATGTTGCTGTGTGAATTGTCCAGCAATATTATATTTATTGGGAACATAAAAGCATTTTCATTTCATAATAAAACAAAATGATAATATACCTGTCTTAGTTAAATAGTCAACACTGTGTATGTTGAATGCGTGATTGTTCGAACTGAAGTCCAACTGAAGATCAGCGTCATCTACCGCCATATTTAGAACCTGCAGACAAAAAACAAATAAATGTATTTCCTAAGATAATAATAGTATTCTACTTTTGATAATCTATTTAGCGATGAGCTGTGTTCATGCTAGAGAAATAAAGTAAATATGGTGTTTTAGAGATTCTAGATTTACTCAAGTTTGTAAGAAGTGTAGCATTCTCATTTATTTACGTGTGGATTGTATTTTGTTATATGAATATAGATGAAATAAACGAATACTATACAGACCAAAATAATTATCAAATATTCAGATATTATTCGAGATCTAAGTAATCCCAACGCTGCCACCAAAATACATAGTTTTGCAGGATTTAAAATAATTTTGTCTAGTATAATATCTTTCATCTATAGTCAATGCTAAAGTAATATTTCTTATCAATTGATTTAAGCAAACTCTTAAACATTTTTTACAACTGCTATTAGATTTTTAATTTTTTATCTGTTCAAAGAAATAGAACTCTCGTTTATGCCACTAAGTGAGAACTTTAGAAGGTAGGTAATGTGCAAAACCATGCTACTTCGCATATGCAAGCCTCAAGCTCCGATCGCTACAGTCATGCGATGGTAAAAGTTGCTCACACTTCGCATGGGTATCCCATATGTATCCTTGTCGCCATAGTACGGTGGGGCACCGTTATGCCATGGTTTACTTGTCTGGGAATAATCGGTATAATGAACATTTTTGATGGTTAAGTTCTCGATATATTCGAGAACTTTTTATGTAGGTTACATGCACAGAATATAGTTAATTTAAGATTGGAGTTCTCGATTCTAAGTAAAAGTGCAAACTTAGTTACATAGGAGGTGTCAAAATCATGGACGTTATGGTATAACTATAAGCATGCACATACTCTTAATCTTTAGTTTACTCAATCTATGCTTTAGAATAATATGCTTGTTAACCTTTACTGCAATTAAAAAAAAATCATGGTATTGGTTCAGTATCAACTAATATCTAAGGAATACTCCGAGCACAATTATTTAAATAAGAAAATTCGTAGAAAGGGGCACCAGTTTATTTTCTCTGAGATTAAAGCCTCGAGCAGACCGGATGCGTATTCGTACACGTAAGCGTAGACGTGCACGTACCACTGAGTTGTAATGTATGGGAATGTATGAGACAGGACACACTGCACGCGCACGTCACGTACTGCGTGCCGTACTGCTGGAGGGGCTGCTCCTTGTGCTTCTTGTATCTATCGACATTGTACCTGTGTCTCGTATCTGGGCGCCGGCTCGTCCTCGCTGGACTCGTAGGCGTCGGGCGCGCGCGGCGGCGGCGGGCCCAGCGTGCCGTACTGCTGGAGGGGCTGCTCCTTGTGCTTCTTGTATCTATCGACATTGTACCTGTGTCTCGTATCTGGGCGCCGGCTCGTCCTCGCTGGACTCGTAGGCGTCGGGCGCGCGCGGCGGCGGCGGGCCCAGCGTGCCGTACTGCTGGAGGGGCTGCTCCTTGTGCTTCTTGTATCTATCGACATTGTACCTGTGTCTCGTATCTGGGCGCCGGCTCGTCCTCGCTGGACTCGTAGGCGTCGGGCGCGCGCGGCGGCGGCGGGCCCAGCGTGCCGTACTGCTGGAGGGACTGCTCCTTGTGCTTCTTGTATCTATCGACATTGTACCTGTGTCTCGTATCTGGGCGCCGGCTCGTCCTCGCTGGACTCGTAGGCGTCGGGCGCGCGCGGCGGCGGCGGGCCCAGCGTGCCGTACTGCTGGAGGGACTGCTCCTTGTGCTTCTTGTATCTATCGACATTGTACCTGTGTCTCGTATCTGGGCGCCGGCTCGTCCTCGCTGGACTCGTAGGCGTCGGGCGCGCGCGGCGGCGGCGGGCCCAGCGTGCCGTACTGCTGGAGGGACTGCTCCTTGTGCTTCTTGTATCTATCGACATTGTACCTGTGTCTCGTATCTGGGCGCCGGCTCGTCCTCGCTGGACTCGTAGGCGTCGGGCGCGCGCGGCGGCGGCGGGCCCAGCGTGCCGTACTGCTGGAGGGACTGCTCCTTGTGCTTCTTGTATCTATCGACATTGTACCTGTGTCTCGTATCTGGGCGCCGGCTCGTCCTCGCTGGACTCGTAGGCGTCGGGCGCGCGCGGCGGCGGCGGGCCCAGCGTGCCGTACTGCTGGAGGGGCTGCTCCTTGTGCTTCTTGTATCTATCGACATTGTACCTGTGTCTCGTATCTGGGCGCCGGCTCGTCCTCGCTGGACTCGTAGGCGTCGGGCGCGCGCGGCGGCGGCGGGCCCAGCGTGCCGTACTGCTGGAGGGACTGCTCCTTGTGCTTCTTGTATCTATCGACATTGTTTATTATTCAACAACTACAATTATTAGTGTTTGTTTACATTGTTTAAAGCCTCGAGCAGACCGGATGCGTAAACGTACACGTTAGGTACGCATCCGGGATGTGCACGTACCACTAAGATGTAATGTATGAGACAGGACACACTGCACGCGCACGTCACGTTACGCAAGCGGTTCACGTATACGCATCCGGTCTGCTCAAAGCTTTAAACCTGTGTGCGCTGTCAAACAACACCGATAAACTTCTTCTTAAATGGCGTATCGTATATTATTACCTGTTCCAAGAGGCACAGATGTATATGACTGCGGCGCCGGCCACGACCAGCACGACGGCGGCGAGCGCGATGAGCGCGGCGGGCAGCGCGGAGCTGAGCGGGGCGGCGGCCACGTGCGGGCGGCGGGGCGGCGCGGGGGGGGACAGCGGGGGGCGCAGCTCGCTCACGGGGGACTGCAGCCGCGCGGACACTGACTTGTGGACGCCGTTTGATATCGCCCTGATAACAATATCAATCAATCATTTCTATCAATCATGTATTAACATAATACGGCTAGTCAGGAATATAGGTTCCTGACTAGCCGATCAACTTGAATATGTTAGTAGGAACTCAGGTATAAGAAAAGCGTAGGAGCCTTTCTTTATGTTAGCGAAGCGCGTGCGTAAAGGGGCTTTCGTGCTTCGCTGTTGGCGGTTTGTCTTGATGGAAAAATAAACGTCGGATATAGATATTGTCATAGATTACGCCAGAAATAATTCTACAAATTACTTACCCGATTTACAAAAAAAGTGCCTGTCAAGTTTAAAATCATTTCTATATGAAATAATTAAATATTGTCTCTTTGTCACCTATGCCTCAACAATTCCCAGCGACATGAATCTTGAATTGTCAAAGCGCTAAAAATCAGTGAACTTGAGGAAATAGGTAGGGGTTTTGTATGTTTAAGTGTGAAAAAATATGAAGGTTAAATTTTCTACTCACTTAGCAACAATCTCCTCATCCCTGCTCAGTATTTTCCCAGTATTCGGCTGCAGTAGATAAAGCCACGCTTCGCTCCCTTTAGCGTCCATTTTCAAAGAGCCGTTGTCGTTCACGTAATGGCGGGCCGTCACCGTCTGTAGTTTGGCTACTAAGCCGGTGCGTTCCTCGATCCCGTTGAGAAGCTCTCTCGACATTCGCCGGGTTGTTTCCTCGTCGAGGTTTGGTATTTCGAGGACGAGCTGGTTTTCGGGTTGTAGGAAGTTTATCTGTAAAAAGAAATTGTATTAGATATTTTGCAAGACACGTCAACTAACTAATATTAAATAAGGTTAAACATATGTTACTTTGTTGACGCCATTTTGGGAGTCCATAAATAAAATTATAATAACAAATGAAATGTAAAAGGTCAAATTAAAACTACATATAACGAAAATATGTAAAAGGTAAATTTTCTTTTATGGATTATTGGGTTAATCGAATTGTTTTATAATTCATCAACCACTAACCACAACCAAAGCTTTAGCACGATTGAAATCCTGTGACAATTTCGGATTATCCCGCGCTGTGACACTGAACTCGAAAGGCAACGCTTCTTTCGGAACATTCTCGAAGGTTTTCTTATTGGATATGATCCCCGTGTCTTTGTCTAGAGAGAAATATTCTTCTGTCTCTTTCTTCCATCCGCTCTTTTCGTATACTATTTTGCCGTATTCGCCGCTGTCTTGGTCTTTAGCCTGCGAAGAAAAATATATCATAAGGGTTCAGCCCAAGAATAGTAGGTAATATATTTATCTCCTACCACCGGTTTATAACAGGAGACGGGTAGCAGTATCGTTGTTCATACATTACAAACTTACGTTTTTAGGTTTTATAAAGTTACAAAAAGCTTCTATACAAAACCCAACAGATGGCGCTATCACAAACTCACCTGAACTTGCAACACATTGGTCCCCAACAGCGTATCTTTTGTAACAAGCGCCAAATACTTCCCCTTAACCGCTTGAATGCTCGACGGCTCATTTATCACGAATATCGGCGAATTATCATTAGTATCGGTAACATGTACTCGAATCTTCGCTTTACTGCTCTCAGGGTTTATTAGACCTTGAATGGATTCTAGTTGTACTTCGAGGGAGTATTCGGAAAGGGATTCGTAGTCTAGAGAGCTTGTGTTGAGGTATATCGCGCAGTCGCGGTCTTCGGTTAGTTTTACGAAGAATACTCCTGAAATAGAGAACATAAATTATAATATTTGAACATGAAACGGGTAACATACCATGATTGAAATGTTTTTGTTTTTTCGGTATGTTACCCGTTTCATGTTCAAATATAGTTAAAAACCATGATAGTTTAAAAAGTTATAAATTATAATAACAATCATAATAATTTATTTTTTGCTTTTATATTGAAGTGTTACTAATGACTGCCGAACGAAGCACTTTCTTTAACACATTTCACTGTCCACGCTCTCGGTCAGTGACCGTTAATCTTGATCACATAAGTTCTTATTACCTTGTTGTGAAGAATCAGTGAGCAAACACTTCAATGGCGTATCAGTGGAATGTTCCCTCTTGTTCAGTAAGGGCAGCACACGAATTAGGGTACCGTTTGGAGAGTTCTCGGCGATGTGTTCCGTATATGTAACGTCTGCGAAACCTAGGCCGACCTGGAAAAAATAATTTGTTAAGAGATAGGGAAATAATAGAGAGGATTATTATTGAAACAAGTTAATTTTACTAAAAACAAAAACTTACTACCGTGCCGTGCCTTTGCCAGTCCCGCAATGGAATGGTGGCAAATGAAAACGTTTCCTAACTGCGCGTAAGTATTGTATTACACGCTCTAGAGAAAAAAGTAGCACTTTTTGTATGATGTTTCTGCTTAAAACATAATTTCCAAGCACATACAGTTTAGTACGGGAGGCGACGATGCTAAATGGGGATTTACTCGAGCGTCAAAGAGACCTATTGGGTTGCATTTGGTAGATGATAAGAAGAAAAAAATTGTATGAGACCGATGTGTTTCATCAGTGGGGGAAGCGACCATAGATAAATGAAAACTTATTTAAAAAAATACTGTTGTATGGACGTACTTAAGCGCGTCAGTTAGTGATAGATTCTATGAATCAGATTCAATCAATTGAAAATCAGCTTAACATACTTACATACTTAAAAATAATTTAGGAAATATGATTGATAATATACGTTTGTAAATCTGATTGTTTACACGATTGGGGTGGAAGTACGTAAAGTTAAAAAAATAAAAATCGCGACTCATTTTTTATCAAGAAAAAGAACAAAAAAACTGGCATTTCTAAAGGTGTTAGAGCGTCAGATTTAGATGTATATGGTTCATCTCTATGTTCTAATTCTACCATATCTTAATCTGACAATTATCTAAAGTGATGCGCCTAATATGACAAAAGTAAATTTTGTTCCCTTATAATTCACGTTCGAACATAGATAGATTTTTTATATTTGGTGGACGTACTTATCTGGGCACTAGCTATCTCCAGTATCTTAATCTGACGCGCTCGAGTAAATCCCGAAATCCCCTCTTCGGCTCCCCTACTAGTTATTATACTCACATCAGGCGGCACTGTCGCAGAATGACTGACGTAGACAGTGAGGCTGGTCACTGAAGACATCACCGGGTCGCCTTGGTCATATGCTTGTACATCCACCTGGAATTATGTATTAACATAAATACACAATACGAATGTTATACTGATCTTTCATTATCAGTTGGAAAAACTGGTTGAAGACTTTCGTCTTAAGGCACCGAGGTATTTGGAAGAAGAGAGCTAAACGACTGACATCTTTCCGGAAGATAAAATTAGTTTCAAACCCACACTTGCTAGTAACATTACATGATTTAGTGCTCAAACAAACAATATAATACAGATGATTTAGTTAAAACTAAAATATGCCAAACCAGCATGGAAGCAAGATGTTTCGGACCAAAATGACTGGAAATATTTAATGGATGCCTAGAACGTTCTTAAGAGATGAGAATTTGATGTTTGAGTAATCTTTGTGATTTTACAGACAAAATTTGAATCAATAAATCAATCTTACCGTATATTCACTATCAGTTTCCTTCCTCAAATCGTCGCGGACTCTAATAGCGCCTGTATCAGGTTCCACGTGGAAGTAAATAGAGGCCTTCCCTCTCCCCACCAGCTTATAGCGGACTCTATTGTTGGGGGCCGTGGAGTCCGAATCAGAGGCCACGACGGTCTGCACCAAACTGCCGATTGAAGATGAGTCCTCGACTGTGATTGGTCGGATTGCGGAGGTGAAGATTGGTGCGTTGTCGTTTTTGTCCTGGAAATAATAAAAAAATCAAAATAGGTAAGTACTTTCTACATTTATTTGTTACCAAAAAGCACATTTCACAAACATTACCGATACAATATAAATAACTTTATAAAAATGTAGTAACAAAGATGAATATAATAATAATAATAGTATGGTAGCAAAAAGGCCTCATCTCAGCTTATGCTGGTTTTCTGTAATTCAAAAGTACAAGATTGATATAGATGCTAGTTTGACATTATATAAACAAATATAGTAAAACCATTCTAAAAATGAACTTCCCTCCACAAAACCGTGATGATTTCAACGTGTGAGAGGAAATACAGAATACACAGATAAAAAAAATACAGAATTCGGTAGAGGGGCGTTCATTTTAGAAATGGTTTTACTATACCTAAGTTTGTGATTTTACAACACTAGGACCAACAACTAGCTAGAATGATATTTAATCAACGGCAATAATTTAAGTGCTCAAATTACTTACATCAACAATAATTTCAACAGTGGTAGTGGCCAAAGGTCCCATATCGTTATTTTCTTCAGTGCCCACTATGAGTTCGTGTCTCGCCATATTTTCTCTGTCTAAAGCTTTCAATGTCCGGATCAAACCAGATTTCCGGTCAATGGAGAACGTATCCATGTCGCCTTGTAGGATTGTGTATGTTATTTCTTTTAGTGTGTCTGGATCTTCAGCCTAGTAAAAAATATTTAATTCATTTAAAACGTAAATATAGGTTATTTTAAATAAGATTAGGTTACGATGGGACTGTCATGCTTTTATAGATTTTTATAAACTATATATTTATAAACTATATATTATTTAGAATTTTATAAACAATTTTTTGTTAACTTATTATTCTTATGCAAATTTATAATTGTAATTTATGTTTAAATATCATTCATTAATTGGTTTTGATAATCGTACTAATTAATGTAAAATAAATAAATAGATAAAAGTCCTCGAAAATAAAGTTGATAAAAAAAAAAGTACCTATTTATTTAGTCCGGGATCCGTAGTACATTGGAATCAAGTGATTACTAACAAGCTAATTTTTCGTGAGTAGCTTAATTTTAATGAGACGCCCAAAAATATCCTATACTCAACTTTTGATTGTGGTAGCTAACAGAGATATCGAGGATTAAATATGTCGATTTGATGATGCAAAAAAATTGATTACTAACCGGTTGTTTTTTAGTTATATCGTAAGATAATGATCTAAATTATATGAAAAAATATTTGTCCTACAAAACCTATGGTTTGATCAAAGAGTCCCCCATTTTCAAAATGTATCGAAAACGAGGTCAAAATAAATGATTACTAACCAGCTGATTTTTTGTTGTATACTTAATTAATATTTATAAAATCTAACTGACATATTGTCCTACAAATTTCGTGGTACGTTATCCCGGTCCTACGCCTAGACATTGTTAATACCACAAGACCATTTATCTCATTAGTAACTGTAGGACAAAAATATTACAGAACAGGTTAGTGTGTTCCTTGCCCAAATGTAACAATGTCCTACAAAAAAACAGGTATGTATCGCTAGTCCGACAAGAATTGTAATTTTTAAGTTTGCCTATTTGTAACATAGAAAGTTAAGTCGGCGTCAGTGTAACAACACACCCGCAATAAAATATAATTTGTAATTATATCGAAGACATATTTCGTCTGTTTACGCATCTACTCAGTTGGCGTAATGGCAAGGATCAAACTCGGCGACTGTGCGTCACCGAGTTCGATCCCCCGAAAGAGAGTTCTTTTTGTGATTATGGATAAGATAGTGATTTTTTTTTAATTTAAATAACTTTATTTTATAGTTATCTAGGTAAAAAAATATTGTAGGTATTAAGTATTTATACAACTATACTTATTTGAATATTATAAAGCTGAAGAGTTTGTTTGAACGCACTACGCAGAAGTATTAAAATAATTATTATTAAAAACTAAATTGTCTAAAATAATATCAGAAAATGACGCGGACAAAGTCGTGGGTAACAGCAATAATTATAAAGCTAAGGAGGTTGTTCGATATTCAAAAATAAACCACCTACATGACTTGAACATACTTAATGACCTGATTCCACCATCTCCTTTCCACTCCAGGACAAGCAGACGCACGGACACACAATTATAACCCGTATTTAGTGGATAACTGGATATATCTCATACACCCGCACTATGCGATTCTCATCCACCTTTATAGTTCGCACCGCTAAGGTCTAAGGTACGGACGGACAGACGGACGGACGGACGACATGACGAATCTATAAAGGTTCCGTTTTTGCCATTTGGCTATGGGACCCTAAAAATAAGTTATTATGACTGGTTGGTAATAATCTATTGTGACCTTGTTTTAGATACATTTTGGAAAGGGAGGACTCTTTGATCAAACCATAGGTTTTGTAGGACAAATATTTTTTCATATAATTTAGATCATTATCTTACGATAAAACCAAAAAACAACCGGTTAGTAATCAATTTGTTTTGGTCATCAAATCGACATATTTAATTCTTGATATCTCTGTAAGCTACCACAATTGAGAGTTGGGTATAGGATATTTTTGGGCGTCTCATCGAAACCAAGCTATTCACGAAAATTCAGCTTGATAGTAATTATTTTTACATCAAGGATGTGTACTACAACTTTGGACCGTAGGACCGGGATAACGTACCACGAAATTTGTAGGACAATATGTCATTTAGATTTTATAAATATTAATTAAGTATACAACAAAAAATCAGCTGGTTAGTAATTATTTATTTTGACCTCGTTTTCGATACATTTTGGAAATGGGGGACTCTTTGATCAAACCATAGGTTTTGTAGGACAAATATTTTTTCATATAATTTAGATCATTATCTTACGATATAACTAAAAAACAACCGGTTAGTAATAAATTTTTTTGGATCATCAAATCGACATATTTAATCCTCGATAACTCTGTTAGCTACCACAATCAAAAGTTGAGTATAGGATATTTTTGGGCGTCTCATTAAAATTAAGCTACTCACGAAAAATTAGCTTGTTAGTAATCACTTGATTCCAATGTACTACGGATCCCGGACTAATTGTTTAGCTTCCATCTTTATTCATCATCTATTAAAGCGTTGTAAAACACAAATTTAAGAAAAAAATAGGACGGAAATTACTCACGTATTTAAAACAACTCTCGACGTTTCGACCACAACAAGTGCAGTCTTTATAAGGAGGAAGTGAGATCTCTAAACATAATTCCAAGTCACTTTTACTACAACGCCATCTGTTGCTGTCACTACGAACTATATACTCACTTGAACCTTCACAACAGGATAGTTGGGTTGATTCTCTGGAACATGCTCAGAGTACAGAGCCTGCTTGAACACGGGCGGTTCGTCGGGGATGTCCTGCACTTGCACGGTCACTGAGGCGGTGCCGAAACGTTTGTCAATAGCGCCATCTGTTGCTGTTATTACGAACTCGTATTCCTGAAAAAAAAATAGGCAAAATACTTAGTTCAGAAACATAGAAAATCTGTTTTACAATTGATTGATTAGAATCAATCTGTCCTTATTTTGTAAGTGCTAGGAAAAAAAAGTTTTACTATCATCTTTATCGTGAGAAAAAAGTTACTTATCTCACTAGTACTTTTACAGAGGTTTAACTGGATCCTTAGCTCAGATCAATGAGTAATTATTTTTCCTGAAACATTATAGACATGGTACTTATTCGTATTAATTTTATAACAACGGGAATTACTCACGTATTTACACAGGAGTTAAACAACTCTCGACGTTTCGACCACAACAAGAGCAGTCTTTATCAGGAGGTGTGAGCGTGTTACCTTAGTCTGTTCATAGTCCAGTCGTGTGTTGGTAGTGATCTGTCCCGTGTTGTTGTCGATGGTGAAGGGCAGGTGGTGCGGCGCGCTGTACGCCACGAGCGCGTTGACGCCCTCGTCCGCGTCACTAGCGTGCACGTGACCCACCAACTGATACTGACCTTAGTCTGTTCATAGTCCAGTCGTGTGTTGGTAGTGATCTGTCCGGTGTTGTTGTCGATGGTGAAGGGCAGGTGGTGCGGCGCGCTGTACGCCACGAGCGCGTTGACGCCCTCGTCCGCGTCACTAGCGTGCACGTGACCCACCAACTGATACTGACCTTAGTCTGTTCATAGTCCAGTCGTGTGTTGGTAGTGATCTGTCCCGTGTTGTTGTCGATGGTGAAGGGCAGGTGGTGCGGCGCGCTGTACGCCACGAGCGCGTTGACGCCCTCGTCCGCGTCACTAGCGTGCACGTGACCCACCAACTGATACTGACCTTAGTCTGTTCATAGTCCAGTCGTGTGTTGGTAGTGATCTGTCCCGTGTTGTTGTCGATGGTGAAGGGCAGGTGGTGCGGCGCGCTGTACGCCACGAGCGCGTTGACGCCCTCGTCCGCGTCACTAGCGTGCACGTGACCCACCAACTGATACTGACCTTAGTCTGTTCATAGTCCAGTCGTGTGTTGGTAGTGATCTGTCCCGTGTTGTTGTCGATGGTGAAGGGCAGGTGGTGCGGCGCGCTGTACGCCACGAGCGCGTTGACGCCCTCGTCCGCGTCACTAGCGTGCACGTGACCCACCAACTGATACTGACCTTAGTCTGTTCATAGTCCAGTCGTGTGTTGGTAGTGATCTGTCCCGTGTTGTTGTCGATGGTGAAGGGCAGGTGGTGCGGCGCGCTGTACGCCACGAGCGCGTTGACGCCCTCGTCCGCGTCACTAGCGTGCACGTGACCCACCAACTGATACTGACCTTAGTCTGTTCATAGTCCAGTCGTGTGTTGGTAGTGATCTGTCCCGTGTTGTTGTCGATGGTGAAGGGCAGGTGGTGCGGCGCGCTGTACGCCACGAGCGCGTTGACGCCCTCGTCCGCGTCACTAGCGTGCACGTGACCCACCAACTGATACTGACCTTAGTCTGTTCATAGTCCAGTCGTGTGTTGGTAGTGATCTGTCCCGTGTTGTTGTCGATGGTGAAGGGCAGGTGGTGCGGCGCGCTGTACGCCACGAGCGCGTTGACGCCCTCGTCCGCGTCACTAGCGTGCACGTGACCCACCAACTGATACTGACCTTAGTCTGTTCATAGTCCAGTCGTGTGTTGGTAGTGATCTGTCCCGTGTTGTTGTCGATGGTGAAGGGCAGGTGGTGCGGCGCGCTGTACGCCACGAGCGCGTTGACGCCCTCGTCCGCGTCACTAGCGTGCACGTGACCCACCAACTGATACTGACCTTAGTCTGTTCATAGTCCAGTCGTGTGTTGGTAGTGATCTGTCCCGTGTTGTTGTCGATGGTGAAGGGCAGGTGGTGCGGCGCGCTGTACGCCACGAGCGCGTTGACGCCCTCGTCCGCGTCACTAGCGTGCACGTGACCCACCAACTGATACTGACCTTAGTCTGTTCATAGTCCAGTCGTGTGTTGGTAGTGATCTGTCCCGTGTTGTTGTCGATGGTGAAGGGCAGGTGGTGCGGCGCGCTGTACGCCACGAGCGCGTTGACGCCCTCGTCCGCGTCACTAGCGTGCACGTGACCCACCAACTGATACTGACCTTAGTCTGTTCATAGTCCAGTCGTGTGTTGGTAGTGATCTGTCCCGTGTTGTTGTCGATGGTGAAGGGCAGGTGGTGCGGCGCGCTGTACGCCACGAGCGCGTTGACGCCCTCGTCCGCGTCACTAGCGTGCACGTGACCCACCAACTGATACTGACCTTAGTCTGTTCATAGTCCAGTCGTGTGTTGGTAGTGATCTGTCCCGTGTTGTTGTCGATGGTGAAGGGCAGGTGGTGCGGCGCGCTGTACGCCACGAGCGCGTTGACGCCCTCGTCCGCGTCACTAGCGTGCACGTGACCCACCAACTGATACTGACCTTAGTCTGTTCATAGTCCAGTCGTGTGTTGGTAGTGATCTGTCCCGTGTTGTTGTCGATGGTGAAGGGCAGGTGGTGCGGCGCGCTGTACGCCACGAGCGCGTTGACGCCCTCGTCCGCGTCACTAGCGTGCACGTGACCCACCAACTGATACTGACCTTAGTCTGTTCATAGTCCAGTCGTGTGTTGGTAGTGATCTGTCCCGTGTTGTTGTCGATGGTGAAGGGCAGGTGGTGCGGCGCGCTGTACGCCACGAGCGCGTTGACGCCCTCGTCCGCGTCACTAGCGTGCACGTGACCCACCAACTGATACTGACCTTAGTCTGTTCATAGTCCAGTCGTGTGTTGGTAGTGATCTGTCCCGTGTTGTTGTCGATGGTGAAGGGCAGGTGGTGCGGCGCGCTGTACGCCACGAGCGCGTTGACGCCCTCGTCCGCGTCACTAGCGTGCACGTGACCCACCAACTGATACTGACCTTAGTCTGTTCATAGTCCAGTCGTGTGTTGGTAGTGATCTGTCCGGTGTTGTTGTCGATGGTGAAGGGCAGGTGGTGCGGCGCGCTGTACGCCACGAGCGCGTTGACGCCCTCGTCCGCGTCACTAGCGTGCACGTGACCCACCAACTGATACTGACCTTAGTCTGTTCATAGTCCAGTCGTGTGTTGGTAGTGATCTGTCCGGTGTTGTTGTCGATGGTGAAGGGCAGGTGGTGCGGCGCGCTGTACGCCACGAGCGCGTTGACGCCCTCGTCCGCGTCACTAGCGTGCACGTGACCCACCAACTGATTCGCCATACCTGGAATAGATATAACTTTATTATAAAACTGTATGAATTAATGAATTATTGTACTTAGAGAATACTTAGAAAACTTATTCTCGTACTTACAATTTAAAAAAGCTAAAAGTAACTAACTGTAGTGTATAAATAAATATTGCTGGACAATTCACACAGCAACATCATCCTTAAAAATTTACTGTCGGTCGGTAGTCTATATTATTCATGTAGTAATTTAGTAGTCGGATACCGTACTACATTTTCACGTTAGTTCCAGTGGTTTGTTGGATATGTTTTTTTTCGCAACTGACTAATATTTAATATGTGGTTGTGGTCACTATACATACCTTCTTTCACTTGGAACACATAGTTGTCTTCATCAAACTTGGGGTTATTGTCATTTATATCTGTCACTTTGATGTTGACAGTCGAAGTGCTGAACAGCTTGCCAGGATCTTCAGCTTTTATCAACTGGAAATAAAATACATTTGAATGGAAGTTTGCAGACACCGACACATTAGAACTTAGGTATTACGAAGCACAGTATATGTATCTTTGGTGCCATATAAAAAAAAATAAAGTCGGCGTATTAGCTCTTTGAAGTGGCAATGGGCTGGCCATATAGCGAGGAGAATGAGTAGCCGATGGGGTCGAAAATTCGAGTCCACGGAATAGAAAACGCAGCGTCGGGCGTCCACCAACAAGGTGGACAGATGATCTTGTCAAGGCTACTGATTCACTTTGTATGCACATTTAATACCTCGAGGTCGTTAAGGCAGGCCTATGTCCACCTGTGGACGTCCGATGGCTGAAAGGATGATGATGATCATCTAATACATACCAGTTGATACCGCGTCAGCACCTCCCTGTCGAGGCTCCTGATGACGGCGATGATGCCGGTGTTGGCGCCCACCGCGAACTGACGCAGGTCGTTGCCCGACAAGATCGAGTATGTTACTTGCTCGTTTTCTGGGTCCTTTGCCTGTGGAAATTGTGGAAATATGGCCAACGTTACATTGTGAAGTGAACATATGAAATAACTATCTATCTATCTATCTATGTATGTATATTATATTAAGTATATCAGAAGTCTAGCACCCGTAACACAAGCTTTGAGCTTACCACGGGGCTAGATGTCGCTGTGTAAAATTGTCCAGTAATATTTATTTATTTATTTAACTAGAAAACCCGGCTTCTTTTCGGTGAAATTCGACGAAATTCTCCATAATCCGAAGTATGTTATGTTATTCATATAAGGTTTCGATCGAGTCTACCGTACCCCTTGACAAAATTATTAATATAGATAGTCGTCATTTTGGAAGACGGGGTTTCAAACAATCGGTTACGTTGTTATTTTTAAGAATAAGAAGAGTACCACTCGATCCCTAGCTCAACTAACTATTTATTAACTAGGATTTCTATCCCAGAAGACAAATATCAGCGTCTCTATTTTGCCTGATAAGTAGTTAAGACCTTAGACCTAAGACTTGTGATGTCCCTGTTTCCAATGATTGTGACAGTTTAGTAACGCCATCTGTATTTAACTTACCGTAACAGTAGTAACAGTGGAATTAATAGCCGCTCCTTCAGAGACCAAAGCGTGGTAGTCCCGGGAAGAGAACTGCGGTGGTCTTGTGTTAGGTCCCGGGGCGACAGATAGTTCCACTATGCCTTGAGAGCTCAGGCCTTTGGCGTCAGCGGCTCGGACAGTCAAACTGTAAGATTCTCCGGCTTGTAGGCGGCCGGTGCTTGCTGAAATATTAGAAATAGTAAGATAAGCTTTTGTGGGAGATATTTTACGGGATGGTTTAGTTGATTAATTATGTGTCTGAACTGAAGGTGAACTACCTCAAACAATATTTGTATTATTAGTAGAAAACTGAATGTGTCTTTTTTGTGTCTGCTAATCTTTCTATGTGTGGGCAAATAAAACTATGTTTTTTCTTTCTTTCTACTTCGTTAGATGATGGTTATTATTTCGGCTCGATACAATTCGATAAGGTAAAAAAAAAGTTCGTGTTCAAACGGTTTAAAAATTGGGCAATGAAGTGCAAAATGAACATGCCAAAATATTTTATTGAAAAAAAACATGCGCTTACCACCGAATTACATTCAAAACAAACGTGCGATAAAACAATAACTTTGATATAGATTAAAGTACTCACATAGACTTTTGTATAAAATCTAGAAATATTTTAACATATTTTATTAGACTGGATCTTTAACATGCTGACAGTACGCAATATTTAGCCCCGCGGTAAGCTCGAAGCTTGTGTTACGGGTTCCAGATTACTATATGTATACTTAATAGAATATACATACAAAGATATATATTTTTATTAATTATAGAAAACATCCAGACACGGAACAAATATTTGCAGATCGTACAAATGTTTGTTCCGAGGCAGGATTCCAACCCGCAACCTTTTGCGTCGCAAGCGGACCTTCGCCCACTGCGCCACATTCTGATCATAACAGAGATTCTAATCAAGCCGCAGCTTAAATTAGTGTTATTGGTTTTGATAATCGTACTAATGTATAAATAAATAAATACCTATTTGTCTTGCTTTAACCTTCTATCATTTCACAAACATACTGTCCAAGAAGACATCATGCTAAAAAATAAAATATGCTGTACCTAAATAAATAAATAAGGGTGCGGGTGCTTACATATAACTCCAGTGCTAGGATCAATAGTGAACTTATTCCCGCCATTGTTAGAGACGTGATAAATGCTGTACGTGATGCGTGCGTTCTCACCGTCGTCGATATCTCTCGCTTCAACCTGGAATTACGTTAGAATAAGAATCAATAACATTACGAAAAATAATATAGAACTAGAAGTTCCACTGTTGGTAACTAGTTGGTGGTACAAGCGGGACAAACATTCTCACTAGTACCACTAATTTAAATTTAATAAATAGCGGTACTATAGAGAACGAGATTTCTCACTAGTACCCCTGGTAGTACAATTTGGTGGTACTAGTGGGAACGAACCAAGTCCGCACACCGAGAGACTACTTGGGCGCGCGCCGTCGCCCCGCTATGCTGGCTGTCCCTAGTTGTAGTAGGTTGGCTACTTGAGTTTGCCCCCTTAACACTCGCTTTTCGCTTGCTTAACACTTTGTCCAAGAACGAGGTAGGTATATGTATTCCACCACACTTTGCCGAAATTCATGGACTTAGCATAGTCGGACTTATAGTTTGTTATGGATATAGCGCATTGGTATTTTTACTATTATGTTATATTCTGTATGAATAATAAATAATATTACCTTATGCACAGGCGTAGGTTCCAGTGTAGCCGGCACGATCAGCGGCTGTGTCTTAGCTATGGCGGGCGCGTTGTCGTTCAGGTCTAGCAGCTGCACCGTGAGAGAGAACGGCGCTGAAGCGGCTCCGCCGTTCACTTCTCTCGCTACAACCTGGAATCAACATTACTAGTGTTAGACCCGCTAGATCTATACTAATTTTATGGAGCTGAAGAGTTTTTTCTGGTTTGTTTTTTTTTTGAACGCGCTAATGTCAGGAACTGATGGGCCATTTGAAAAATAAGATAATAGATAAGTCTTATGTAAATAATGTAAAATATTGATTAGACTTTCAGTGTGACTATTGTATTTTTTTTTATTATGTACTTACATAATTTTATGGAATTTCTTATTTAATATTTCGTATTTTAACATAATATGTTATTCAGTATTAATGTTCAATTTTTCTCTTTTTTTTCTTTAGTTTTAGGCCTCAGTCTCGAAACCAGCGGGCAGCGGGGCGGCGGCGGCGGCGGCGCGGGAGCGGCAGGATCTTATGCGTATCGTCAAATGGACCGGGTCTCGAAAACAGCGGCGCGGGAGCGGCGCGGGGGCGGGCAACGAGTGGTGCACTCCAGTCGAGCGGTGACCGTCCCGCGTTGCGCGTCTGCATTGTAGTATAGTGTTGTACTTTTTTTTTGTGACGTATCAAAATGTCCTCGGACGTGCAAGAGCAAATTATTTCGGCAATCTTTGAGAGGAGACCCATATGGAACAGCAAAAATGTGAACCATAAAAATAGAAGAATAATTAATCAATTATGGGAAGAAATAAAAAATGAACTGAATATTTAAGGTAGGTGAATATTAAAATTATTTATTATGTTATATACAATGCTTATTATGGTTTACAAATTAATTAGTAGCTAATGGGATTATTTACAAAATATTCTTTGAATTTTTCACATTTGAATCAAAAAGATGTTGTCGCCGATTTTCAGACATTTCGTTTGCGAATGTCGACAACACAACCACGAGCACAACACTACACCGCTACAGTGCCGCGCGATCTGCCCGCTGGTTTCGAGAACAGGTATGCGTTGCCCGCCCCTCTCCCGCGCCGCCGCCGCCGCCGCCCCGCTGCCCGCTGGTTTCGAGACTGAGGCCTTATGTGTTCTAATGTTGTCTCACTTTTTATAGCTTATTTTGTAACTAATCGTGAAAACTTTTTTATTGGTCTTATGTAACTAGTTATTTTATATATTGTATGTATTGTGCTGTTAGTTTTAAATAAATAATAATATCACAAACCTGAAATCTAAATTTCCCGGTATTAGGCTGATCTCTGTCGAGGTTCTCGTCGCTAACAACCAGGAACCCTTTCTTGTCGATGTCGAAGTAGTTGGTCGTCAACTCGAACGAGTAACTCGGCACTGGATCACCGGGACCCTGGAATATTATTACAATTATATTAATACAGTGTAGGCCTAAGAATATAAACGCTTTTTTTCCGTGGGTGTTGTCGAACCAACATGGGTCAAGATGATAATATTACTATGAAGATTGTTATAGTAATCTTTTCATTCATTCATTATTTTCCTTGTTACCATTTTAAGGAGGCATTTAGTAGAGTTACAGGTTATAAGGTTAGGGTGTTCGTTTGTGGCGAGTGGTGCTGGCTTAAGAATAGTAGTACCTCATCTCTACCCTACTGAGGGATTTACTACCAGAGTAATAGCAGAAGTATATTTACTACGCAATGTACCAACATATTGCTATCCAACAAGCTTGGTAAGCGTATAGCAGAAGCATATTAACTTAGCAATGTACCAACATACTACCTAAACAGCTCGTTAAGCGTGGTTACTATACCAAATACAACAAAACCTATAGTTTGAGTTCTTTTGGGAAGACCAGTCCGATTAGTAGGAAGTAATATGATTTGTTACCTACCTAATACATCATAACAACTCATATTACTAATGATTTAATTGAATGTGTGATATTTCTACTTATAGTATTTCAAGTTGGATCAACTGCGCTGTCACCATAGCAACATAATCTATGTAGTTATTGATAATCTAGATGTCGCTGTGAAAAATTAAAATTGTCCAGCAATATTAATTTATTTATTTAATCATTAGGTCACACTGTTCTTAAGACTCACCAGGTCAGCATCACTGACAATCAGCATGATCGGCATCCCTTCGTCGTCCAACACTCTGGTGCCTTTGGGCGAGTTTTCCTCCACGGTGCCTTCATCAGCCGACGCCTCTACGACGGGCGGGTTGGCGTCCACTGGTCGCACTGTTATGGTGAGTTCTGCTGTCGTGAATCGCCTGATTTCTGATACTTCTTCGGCCTGGAATACAATGAGAGATATTCATATAGAAGATTATAAAGTTTATGAATATTATTGATGAATATTGATGATTAATGATGTATTGTATTTATTGACTTGTCCAAGTGATCTTTAGGATTTTATAGAAATAAATGACATAAATTTTAAAATCTTAAAAAAAATTTAAATGAAGAGCCGTGTTTGCCAAGTGGAAGCACAATTGACTTTAATTCCGAAGGTTGTAGGTTTAATAAAAAGTGGCCAAGAGCTAGTCGGACTCGCTCATGTAGACTTCCGCAGCAATTTCAACTTTATAGCTCTTATAGTTTCGGAGAAAAACGGCTGTGACATACAGACGGACGGATAGACGGACAGACATGACGAATCTATAAGGGCTCCGTTTTTGCCATTTGGCTACGGAACCCTACAAACCGCCGCGCCATTTTTTGCTCTTCATTATCCGAAGAGCGTTAAACATTATATTTATTTATTATCTTACCTTAATAACTAAATGGAACTTCTTAGCGACAGTGGTGTCCAAAGGCAGTAGTTGCCGGACCGCGCCGCTGTTGGGGTCGATCGCGAAGTAAGTGCTCCACGTGTCTGGCTGACCGCTGGCGATCGAGTAGCGGATACGAGCCTCCAGCGTGTCTATGTCTACTGCTTGGATCTTTTCTGGCTCTATGGTTAGGATGCCTGATAGGATGCCACTGTTTACCTGAAATTATTTAAGTAATTTAGTTAAAAGAAGTATAGTTCTATTAATTGGACACTTGGCCAATCCCGTGAATTAAGGCCTAATCTCTCGTTTAAAACCCACATCACCAAAAGTTTTTCATAGTCACTAAAGTAGCTGAATTAAAATTTTGGCAAACTCTTTCTGTGTGTATAGAGTCTACCGTCTTTGCTGTCAAATCTTTATCTATTTTTTATATATTTATTTCATTTGAACATAACTTGGTTACGTAGTTTGAAAGTGGCAACAATATTTCAGTCCAGCACTTGCAAACTATTTTCATTATACGTAAATAAATAAATAATTTATACATATCCTAAGAAACATGAAATATCCCGAGGAATAACACATCAGAACACTTACAAAGCTGGTATACTCCGGGTTGAAGCACGCCCTCTCGTGCAGCCTGCATCCTTTGTAGATGAAGGATGGGTCCTGGTCGTCAGCGTCTAACACGTTCACGGTCATCACCGTGGTGCTGGAGAGACGTCTTTTGGTATCGCGAGCGCGATCCTGAAAAGTAAAGGAATCTTACTAGCTTTTTGTGCTTTTGAGAAGAATAAAGTACCTAATGTAGTCGAGGAGCTTAAGGGTAACAAAATTAACAATTACAGGTGAGAATTCTTCGAGATAATATAGGTAAAGGTGTGTTAAAATTTTTTAGACTAAGATTAGGCCCCATAAGCTCTATTTTTATAATCGCCAAAAAATGGTAATTGATCAATCATAGACATAGACATAGACATATATTTATTTGCTACTCACACACAGTACAAAACATTTAGCACAAAAATTTACAAAAACAATCATCAAGTGTTTTGTAAAGATTAAACAAGTTTTTAGCTAATTTTATGCGTTTGCCATTTGTATGGAAATGCCCTCTTGAACGAAACTAGGACATAACTCTAACAGGAATAGAGTTTTAGTTCCTTTACTCCAGATAGGTATTAATATAGTGTTATATTTTAAAACGCAACGAAGTAAAAGCTTGTTTTTCAATGGGACGGCAGATTTTGATTCTAAATTAAACCCTTATCTACAATAGGATACTCACCGAAGCAACAATAGTGACTAGATACTTCTGCGTCCGCTCGTAATCCAAACTCCTGTTCACAGTGACCAGTCCCTGATGCGGGGACGGTATCGCGAACACGCTGTACCCATCCACAGCATTAGCTTCCTCCAGCGTCGTGTTGTCTCCTGGGATGATGAAGTATTCCGCTAGACCGTTAACGCCCGCGTCTAGATCTGTGGCGCGAAGGCTCTCGAATATCGTCGTGCCAATCGGTACGAGCTGAAAAGTTATGTTTGTAAATGCATCTATTTGAAAAAGGTAGGCGTTTCAAATGGGAAAGGAGACTTCGATTTAACGTAAAAATTAAGATCAAGAAGGCTATGTTATATAGGTTGGTTAATTAATAACTTTATGTCCAGCCAAGAGCGGAATATACAAAAGGCTGAACGGCAGAAAATTACATTAGCCGTCAACATCTATTCTCTACAACAGGCTTACTCATAAGACATTAACACCATAATTCATTGCATAATAATTCACAGAATTTCCTCGTACACCGATGTTCCCGTCAAAGTACATTTAGGAAAGTTAGAAACACGGTTTGCAACCTGTACCATGAAAGCTAAGAATAATTGGCTTGACACTATACAAGAAACAGTGAAATTAGAACTGAATGGCTTTGAACTAAGGTCAGTAATTGCTTACCTCAGACACGTTGGTTTCATAAGGGGTACCCTGAAAGACCGGTGCATTATCGTTGATGTCCGATACTCTCACTATCACGGGTATGGTGCGTCGCTTCTTGGTCGCTTTCACTTGGCAGACCAGCTGTAAATTTAAAGGGTTAGTTAATTAAATTAGTGATGAAGGATTTAAGGTGGGCAAGTGCAACTATCTATTCGATAGGGTGCCATTCTTTGAAACCGACTACGTTGGACGATCAAATTAAAAAATATATAATATTCAGCCATGAAACATCACAATGTGATACATTGAAGTCTCAGACATGAATCTTATTCAAGATTCAAAGCAAATCACTAGTGCTGAACACCACAGGAAGTCAACGTCAAGAGCATATAATATAAGGGAGAAACGGAATATTATTATCTTCAATAAACAAGTGAATACTTAAGAGAAATGTCTGAAATATTTCCGTCAGCTCCATCCATTCGTTCCTTCGCTGGCACCGACTATTCAATGCGCATCTTATCATATTAGAAAAGCAATGACACTTCAATTTGTCCGACCACACCTACAACGCGAAATGAAATATATGCTGTCCGTACCAGAACTTAAGTTTCACAATTCTATGCAGTATATCATCATTAGAGATTTCTTCTCTAATCGCGTTACAATTCCGCGACAGAGCCCATTAATTGATGTATTCCGCCTGCGGCTAAATAGATTTCACAGCAACACCCAATAAATAAATGAGATGTCAAACAATTACATGGATTTATTTGTCTGAGCACAAGATATACGGTTTCTATTTCATTATGGACAAATGTTTTGTGTTGTAGCTTGTTATAATGATTAAGTAGTGATTAGTTATCTTTGTCAACACTGATTTAATTAGACAGACAATTTTAGATAGGATATAGTTCAAAATAGCGATTAAATATCATAAATTGAGGTTGGTTTATTTAGTAGCATTACAGACAATATTGCTACTGAATTAGGCATAAACACTGAAAGGAACAATTAGCTATTATATAGAGTTACACAGGGATATTTATTGAATAAAACCTTTATTAAAGTAGACAACAACCACTTTATAGGAAACAACTATAGCCACTAAAGTTATGGTAAAGAATACAGCACTAAGTTCACATTAGCATACCATACGCCAAACGCGGCACCGGGCATACAATGTATTCATTTATTTACAACCCTATTCAATATAAAACAGGGTTCAAATTAGCATACCTGAAAGACCATATGCGATAGATTATCGGCGTCTCGATCTAGAGGTTGTAGGAGCTGCAGTCGCTTGCCATCCAACTGGAAGAGTGTTGGTCCTTTAGGAAACACGGTGGATAACACCACGTCCACATCTGGCTCGCCTACTATGGGCAGGTCCGCTGGTATTGTGCTTTGGTTTACTTCTGGAATGGGGAGAATAGGAATTCTTATTGAGATCATGAAGAACATGTTTGTAATAAATTACTGAAAATAAATTGTTTTCTGGCTATGATCAACTTAGGTGTCCTATAGACGGTTGTAGTATTCAAATCTTAATTTCTTCATAATATTCAATTTACTTTGATCCTGAATGTTTAAGTCCTGGGGGCCAACCACCATCTTTTAAAAACTATCATGTTTCCGAACATTCTTAGAGTAAGCCTACAATAATATTACTTTATATGGTTTATAAGAGGTTATGGTACGAAATCACAAAATAAGATTAGAATAATACTGCTCTAAGAGATCATGGTAGGCCCCCTGAAACTTGACATTTTGTAGCAAAAAATGTACCCACTTCAAATTTAAATGTTGACCTCCTAGTCTAGAAGACCTATTATCGATTATATTAAAAATATCTATCACTTATAATACTTACGATTTCCTCTACTTTCTTCGATGTCGACTATGATACTGGACTGCCCTGTCTCCACTTCGCATGGGCCTGTAAGAAATAGAACGATTCTTTGATAAACCCGAATAAGTGTAATTTTATGTCCCTAGATCAAGTGAAGATTTTAAATAATATTATTTTCTTTTTAACCTTATTTAATGTGTATATTTTATACATGATCAATGTTTTTTTTGCGCTCTAAGCAACAAATATAAAATATAATCATCATAATATATTATGTGTGTCGACACTAAAATATGTTGTCGCATAAACAACTGGTAGGAATGTGTTGGTCTAATCACTTTATTCTGAAAATAATTGCATAATACATATACCTCGAGTTGCGCATTAAAATCAAAGAGGTAAGTTATTACAAGGAAATGCAATTTGCTTATTTCAGGTATTTTGCGAAAAGGAAGCCATCTATTCAGCCATTTGAATAAAACTATTCAAATAGCATTTTAAAACGACGCAATACTGGTGGTCAGGTAGTGTTGTACCGAGAAAATATTTACGCAAATGCTGGACCAGACTTTGTACGAGAATATCTGAATGTGATTTTACTACATGAAATATATAGTTATAATTTAAAATAATCTTGAATTATGCAATACGAAACCGTTACTTTATCCAGTATACCGAGTTATTCGAGATGTTTTCATAAAGTTTTGATGTATATTTATATATATTAAGTATATTATTATATATTATTTATTTATTTATATTTTAGTCACAGTGTTTCTGAAAACAAACTGACGACCGCTGACCAGCAAAATATTAATTGCTAGGTTAAAATTTGGACTCGACTTAGTCCATGAAATGGATCCAAAGCGGTGTTTCTGAAAACAAACTGACGACCGCTGACCAGCAAAATATTAATTGCTAGGTTAAAATTTGGACTCGACTTAGTCCATGAAATGGATCCAAATGGCGCTTCAATAATTAATCGTACCTAACAACAACAACGTTATATGCAAAAGTGCATCAACAAAACTTTCTTTGATTGTTCTAGAATGCCGTGTCCTGCGGATAAAGTGTCGTTGATCCCATCCCTAGTAGAACGTTTTACGTAAAGAACCGCGTTCATAAATAAAGCGAGACAGGTGGGGTGCAGTGCAACACATACCTTCGTTAGCGACTAATTAATTAAATGCGCAGACAACGATTCTATTGAATTTACTTTTAAATATTCCAGTGTTGCAGTATAGGGTGATTTAGTATTTTGTAAAATTGGTAGATTAAAATGTTTCATATCTCAGAAACAATGTTGCATATTGCGTTTACTATATCTATTCATCATCATCGTAACCCGTACTACTAAGATGTCTTACTACTAAGATGTACTGGAGTGGAGTGGATTTCCTCAACAGATTCCAATCTAATCTTTGTCAATCAGGTCGATGGTGAATATGTTTCGAGTATTGGTCCTCTCGCTTACCAAGCGTGTTGTTAAGTGTCTTTATGTCTATAGTATATGCTTGTCATTAACTAGACAATGTTTTGTCGAGAGGTGGGAATCGAACCCGCGACTCATAAGGCTGCAGACTTTCGGCCGCTGCGCCACAGCAGTCGTCGTCATTAAGACAAACCGTTCGTGTTCTATCTGAGACTAGTTAGATGTCTGTGGGCACGCAAAGTGTGACCTTTACTAATAGATCTAAAGATAATATTGAATTTGCATTTAACGAGGAAAGCGTTTCACTTAGCAAAATGATATTGTATTTCAATATTTATCGGTCAGAACTTAACGTATTTGAGTATGAGTTGTCCAACAGATACAGATGAACTGTAGAGCAACATCTAGCGTGGTAAGCTCGAAGCTTGTGTAACGGATTCTAGATTACTGATATAAGTACTAAATATAATATAGGTTGTGGAAAGATATTTTTTTATGTATATGACGGTACGTTCACACGGAGACACGATTTCCTGAATCTTATTTTCATCGGATCTGGAAAAACCGAATGTTGTATTCATGTGCGGTACGTTCACACGGAGACACGATTTTCTCTACCGAATCGGTTTTTTGCAGGATTCGGTTTAGTGTTTCACAACAATCGGTTTTTCCAGATCCGATGAAAATAAGATTCGGGAAATCGTGTCTCCGTGTGAACGTACCATTGAATGCCCTATACCACTGCATCGGATCTGGATTTTGCAGTATCGCTGGATCGGTTTGTAGTCGCAAAATCGGATGTCAACTTCAGCAAGATTCGGTTTTTTGTAGTGTCTTGAACCCGAATGCATGTGTGAACTCCTTCATTGAAATGCTTATGCCACTAAACCGAATCCTGCAAAAAACCGATTCGGTAGAGAAAATCGTGTCTCCGTGTGAACGTACCGTGAGAGTTAGTTAAATGCAATGTTGTATTTGCGTATTGAGAATACAACAATTTTGTTTTTTTTATGTTATCTGAATATCTATAATAGTAGGTACTATTTTTCTTAAAACAATCGATTACCGGGTCTGGCATAAAAGTAGTACAAAGTAAGTTTTATAGTGAAATAGTTGCAGCCTGTACCACCCACGTAATAAAGGGATATAGTAATAGTAAAATTACATGAAGAAATTGCAAGGCACTTTTTAGTATTCTGTAATTATAGTGTCTAATAATTTTAATAGCTTGTTAGTAATAAAGTTACATTATAGTATCTATAATTACTTTTAACAAGTTTCCACCCCGTAGCTTATACCCGTAATAAAATGGGTGTTAGTAAAATCTTAATCTCACAAATTTTACCTCTTTAATTCAATATCAAAGTACAATATCATAACGTACCTAAGCATGGATTTATTTTATTTAATCTTGTAATTTTTCTATCCAATTTTCTAATAAATCAAAATATTACCATTCTTATAGATAAAGCACTTGTGTAAATAGGTCTAACAGAAAGTAATCTCTGAGTGGTATGGATATAAATGAGAAATCTGTGCCACAACATATTAATACAAAAACAATAGGCACAGTCAATTTAAACAAACAATCGAACAATGTTAGTTGTATGATGAAACGGTAACGAGATCGAATCGATATCTCTGACATACTGACAAACTTATCATTTGATTGTCTTGTATTAGTTCTCGATGACTCAATGGAAAATAAGGATAGAGGTCAATAAAAGTAAAAAATAAAGAAATAATGGACAAATCATCGTCACTTTGGAATATTGTGCCTTTAAAAATTCTAGTTATTTCAGTTAGAATCCACCGTAAACCAGCAGTTATAATAAATAATTTTACGAATAAAACTACTTCAAACTGACTCTAAATTTAGGAGTTTTGTGGTTTGCACATTGATGCTATTGTCAGAACCAACGAACCACCTCGATCAAATTGAAATTTGAATTGAAGCGAATTTATAAAAATAATCGGTCCATCCATTGATAAATCAGTCCACTTAAAAACCTTCTCCATTTTTGAAGTCTTTAAAGAAAATTACCTAACTGTATATTGTGTCATTGTGTCCCACGCAATATCAGTAAACGTTAAGCTAATATACAAGAACTTAATAATTACGATCGATTCTGTACGATCTCTATAAAAATATACAACGATGTCATGTATGCAACTACAAAAATAGTGCAGCTTATTTGTAATACATATCTGATAACTAAGAACCTGTTCGCTACAAAAAGTATAATTCAATATTCCTATCAGAATTATGCTTTCTAATATAGTGCTTATAAGGAATTCATAACATTTAATATAGAAAATCTCTTGGAAACCTGAGTTTTTAGCATCGAAGCTCAACTAATTAGTTACATATACGGTCAAGTTAGTGTGTTTAAGAAATATATACGGTGTATTATCACTTAATTAGTATTTTCTCAGGCACACCTGCCTACAGGTATTCGGTTTAGTTGGGACAGTAATGTTTCTAGTTTCTAGCACTATCGGTTGTCGGTAATTGGACTAATGTCAGTTTTCCAGCCTTTATCATATAACTTTATCAATACTTCGATATCGACACCAGTAAATGGACATTTCGATAATAAATTCGTATTAGATAAGCGATATTTTCTATTAGCTGTTGAGTTAAATTCACTGTTTATCAATAAGATATGAAAACTAGGCTGTATCCCGTTGTGGGTGGTTTTTTGAAGCAGTACATAGTCTGTACTGTATAATGTCTAGTGAAGAACGTAGCCCATGTTTAAAATGTATAATAATTATGTACATTTTAGTTTTCTGCCAAGTTTGCCGGCTGTTTTTAGGATATACAGTTTTTAAACTCATATGTAATTTTATACATTCCCGTACGGATTTTGTTTGTTGGTGATTAAACAAGACAGTAGAATGTATTTATCAAAATCAGCTGTAAGTTAAACAACTTAAGTAAGATAAAATGACAGAAGTTCCGGATCAATAACGTTACTATCCTATTATTTGAGCACTCTATATCAGTTCAGATGACTTCCCAGATTATTCAGTTCTTCGAATAACAGAATAAGCCAAAAATAGACAGCACTTTGTGAAATTCACATTGACAATTTCTGGGGCCAGATAATAAAACACCTCGTTGTTATGCAAATCCAATGAAATAGTAGATAGTTTGTGAGTAATGAATGCCGTTCAAAGGACGGCGGTAGTTAAAATTCCTTACTTATCTTTATATTATTATGGAATTAAGCCGATTTATCAATTTTAGACAATACTGTGGTAGCGTGGCTGTTTACAGCAAAAACTTTATTTAAACGATATAATATACTGTAAGAGATTATGCAAGATTCAACCTAAAAACCAAAATAGGGGAGAGTGTATTGATTCGATCATCAACATCTGGTCAGCGGGTTGAATAAATAAATCTAACGCTAACTTCTCTTATTTCACCGGAAATTAAAAAAAAAGCTTACCTGGCGTCGCCGCAGCCACATGTAATAATCCAAGCAATAGGATTCGTAATATGCCATCTTGCTGCGCTATCCACCTCGCCATATCACTGGAACAAACAGAATGATTGATCAACAAACTGTTTATTTAAACATATGAATAGAATTATGAATAATTAGTAAACAATAAATAATGACGTTTTGGCGAGTGAGAGTGGTTTCATACCCTTACTGAGAAAGACTTTGGTGGTGCGCTAAATGAGAATAGAATCTGTGCCTAAATGGATATAATTCAGACATTTCCTTTGATTGACTTGATACTGATCATTTCACGTGGCACAGCTTATAGCGTGAATATACGAGTACATTAATAAGCTTTTAGCATTAAGCTCACTAATTGTAAATTTTTAACCATTTTTTTTGCAAATTAGTATAGAATCGTGAAATAAACTCAGCCGGTTTAAATCTAAAAACTTACACTATCAGAACCAAACTTTCCCACATATTTTTTAAGCTTGGATAACGCATCGAACAACAGTTAGTATTTAATAAAAAGACATAACTTACACCAATCATACCAAGATTACGATAAACATAAAAAACATTTCTATATCTTGTTTAAAGTGTAAAATATTCCATAAAAACCCCTAACGGATATCATAAACCAGAAGGAATTAAATCAATTTTCTAATCAGAAGCGAACCATCGGAAGTAGTTATATAACTTGGAGATTAAAGTCCAATTACTAGTTTATAGATTACCTCGTAACTAACTGGATCTGACTGAACAGGCACAGAGTCGCTCAAAGAGCTATGGAGAGGGCTATGCTCAGTCTTTCTCTATGGGATCGAATCAGAAATGAGGAGATACGTAAAAGAACGAGAGTCACCGTCATAGCCCAGCGGGTTAAGTCTTTTTTTTTTCATTGACACACACACAGGGGTTATATATAGGTCTTCGAAGTGGTAATGCGTTGGCCATATAGCGAGGAGAACTGATGGACGTTGGGGCCAAAAGGTTCTCGAATAGAGACCGGGATACGGAAAACGCGACGTGGGACGTCCATCAACAAGATGGACAGAATGATCTGGTCAATTTTCACGATGGATGCAAGCAGCATCCAACCTGGAACCTGGAAAACATTAAGAGGCCTATGTCGAGCAGTGGACGTCCAAAGGTTAAAATTATGATGATGACGTCTAGTTCGTCTAACCTAACCGTGTTTCATAGCAAAAAGTAGCTTCGGACTAACGATAGACATTATCTGAGGGATAAATCATAAGGAATGTTAAAAGTACTGTAGGCGGGGCGCTATAAATAAGATAGTACAGTAAGAAGATACGGTTACCAATTCATGATAGAGCCGCCCTTTTCTTTAATATCAGGTAAAGGTTGTTGATTCTGACCTTTTTGTTTCAAAACTACAGTTTGTGTTTGAGAAAGGAACTCGAATTTATATTCCAACTCTGTGTAATCTAAATGTGCTTAAAATTTATTATTTTAGTTTGTACTTTTGTTATTATCTGTTTGGTGCCCGAAGCTTTATGATTTTCGACGGAAACTTTTATAACCATTGCCAATTTTTTTTTAATGAAATCTTACACAAGTTTGTCATATCTTTAAATTGTTTATAATAATTATCAAACTATGTAGTTCCGTTCACTCATTAATTTAACGTATACCGGTGATGGTTATTTGATATCGTTGTGTTAATCACGACGATTGTCGGATATATGGATATCCTACGGATACTGACACAACTTCCTTGAAGAAAAGGGATACTTATTTACTAACGTTTAGTATCCATTTCCTTCTGCGATCATGATTTCCATAATAGTCTACAGGTATATACATACATATGTAGGTTTTTATGGTCCGATGAATTCGTTTTAACATCTTTTATATTTCTTATTTTCCCTCTCATTTTTTATATATTCTAGTCCTTTTTTGGTTTCATTCTACAATAATTTATTTTCACTTATTACCATTTTCAAAGGCCCTGGTCTATTATTCAAAAGGCTCTAGAATTCAAACTAGATTATTGCTTTGAAGTTTAATTACTTAAATAGACATAAACTAAAAGCACCTTAACTGGTTGTAAATCATAACACAAAGCAGGAAAAGTTTAATTTACAGTCATTTTCATGGTACAATATCTGATGTATGATTCAATTCTTTAGAATGTCCATCACGATAAGACAGGGTATTATCATTGACAGACGCAACGTTAGTCGTTTTATAATGTAAGATTTTAATTAGTGAATATCTATATTAATAATTTCGTGCAGGGGTACGGTAGACTCGATCGAAACCTTATTTAAATAACGAAACATAAAAAAATATTGATTCTGAGTCGACAACATATGTCCGGAAAATTCGTATTATGGAGAATTTCGTTAAATTCCGACTGCAAATTAAACAATAATCGCTGTCGCCATTTTTGGTGTCAACAAGCACGTTCCTTTTCTTAGATACGCCTCGCCAATTGACACATTACGTTCGTCACCCCATAAGAATCAATCACAAAGAACTTAGATTATGTAAAACGAAACGTCTGATATTGGCCGATTCAACCACAGAAAAATAATATTAGTTTCCTTTTATGGCTCGATGATATTGTTAAGGCTGCTGGTTCACGGTGGATGCAGGCTGCATCCGACCGTAATACCTGGAGGTCGTTAAGGGAAGGGAGGCCTATGTCCATCAGTGGACGTCCAACGGCTGACATGATGATGACGAAGTATGTATTTTGTCCTAAGGTATTAAGATGATTATCCTTGAAACAGTTTCTTATAAACTGATAGGTGTCTAGATGACATTTGTCAAAATGACAGCTGTCAAACTTTAAACTGCCACAACTCTGAAACGGCTTGGCCTAGAGATGCCGTACTATTTCAACATTTACGATGACAGCTGTCAAACTTTAAACTGCCATAACTCTGAAACGGCTTGGCCTAGAGATACCCTACTAAGCTCAATCGACAGGTGTTAGAGAGAGCAACATTTTCGATGACAGCTGTCAAACTTTAAACTGCCATAACTCTGAAACGGCTAAGCCTAGAGATCCCGTACAAAGCTCAATCGACAAGTGTTAGAGAGAGCAACATTTTCAATGACAGCTGTCAAACTTTAAACTGCCATAATTCTGAAACGGCTTGGCCTAGAGATGCTGTACAAAGCTCAATCGACAGGTGTTAGAGAGAGCAACGATTTCAATGACAGCTGTCAAACTTTAAACTGCCATAACTCTGAAACGGCTTGGCCTAGAGATCCCGTACAAAGCTCAATCGACAGGTGTTAGAGAGAGCAACGTTTTCAATGACAGCTGTCAAACTTTAAACTGCCATAACTCTGAAATGGCTTGGCCTAAAGATCCCGTACAAAGCTCAATCGACAGGTGTTAGAGAGAGCAACATTTTCGATGACAGCTGTCAAACTTTAAACTGCCATAACTCTGAAACGGCTAAGCCTAGAGATCCCGTACAAAGCTCAATCGACAAGTGTTAGAGAGAGCAACATTTTCAATGACAGCTGTCAAACTTTAACTGCCATAATTCTGAAACGGCTTGGTCTAGAGATGCTGTACAAAGCTCAATCGACAGGTGTTAGAGAGAGCAACGATTTCAATGACAGCTGTCAAACTTTAAACTGCCATAACTCTGAAACGGCTTGGCCTAGAGATCCCGTACAAAGCTCAATCGACAGGTGTTAGAGAGAGCAACGTTTTCAATGACAGCTGTCAAACTTTAAACTGCCATAACTCTGAAATGGCTTGGCCTGAAGATCCCGTACAAAGCTCAATCGACAGGTGTTAGAGAGAGCAACGTTTTCAATGACAGCTGTCAAACTTTAAACTGCCATAACTCTGAAATGGCTTGGCCTAGAGATCCCGTACAATTTCAATCAACAGATGTTAAAGAGAGCAACGTTTCAATGACAACTGTCAAACTTTAAACTGCCATAAATCTGAAACGGCTTGGCCTAGAGATGCCGTACAAAGCTCAATCGACAGGTGTTAGAGAGAGCAACATCATAATTAAAACACATTTCTTCAGTTCAATTCCATATGTTGACTTATGTTAACATAAACATAGCTTAATTATTTTGTCCTTGGAGAAGTCCCTGTGTCCCAGCTGTGGAAACGTAATAGTACCAGCTTGAGTTATTAATAATTAGCGGCTCATCCACTAACGTTCATTCCTTCCGACTTACCCCGTCGTGCAAACTGTACAGAAAAGCGACGGGATGAAATAAAACACGACGGGAAGGGTCGCGACGCGAGGTTTTAATACCGTCATTCTTTCTCGCTCTTGCATATGCATATATCATTCCGTAAGGATTGTAGATTGCGGCAGGAATGAACGTTAGTGGATGGGCCGCTATTGATATATCAATAAGCAAATGCACCCGTTGTAAGTTCCCAAGTTTGGGATACTAGGACTGCTCAGACCTTCAAATTTCTTTCAAATCAACCTCGAAAAATAAAATAGGTAAGTATACTAATATACCTAATTACCTTAATACTAATCTACATTTTGCACCTAGATGTGTATTATGAGTCAAATTTCACCGAAGCGAAGCCGGGTTTTCATCTAACATAAAAAAATATTGATTTTGAGTCGACAACATTATATCCGCAAAATTCGGATTATGGAGAATTTCGTCAAATTTCACCCGAGCGTAGCCGGGTTTTCATCTAGTTTATTTTATAAAACCACTAGTTGACCCCGCGCGGCTTCGCCCGTTTTTTTTAAACCTTCCCTGGACTGCTACGATCATTTCAAGACCAAAACCAGCGCAATCGGCCCAGCCATTCTCGAGTTTTAGCGAGACTAACGAACGGCGATTCATTTTTATTTATATAGATTTAAGATATCACAGGATGCACGTCAAATTAATTCGAAAGTTTAGAAGCTTTTCTCTAATAATCATACAAACAAATCGTTGCTCTGTATATATAATATTATCCTCTTTACAATAAATATGAAGCACAGAGTGAGCACAGACAACACAAACCAACGCCTAGTTCTAAGGAACTAGCCCCACAAAACATTTATGAGAGCAACACGTTCTAACAGAATCATAAATGTCTCCGAGCACACTTTAATGCTTCCATGGCCACTAAACTTAATCCCGGTAACTATTTCACCTCTTGTCGGCAACGTAGGCTTTGGGACAATGAAGTGTGCATTGTGGAGAAACTGAGATACAAGGATGTAGTTTTTAATCTTGGCATTGTACCTATAAGGAACTATGAGCTTATAAGTAAATGTCGGACGCTTTTATGATAGATCTCCTGACCGACAAATAGAGGCATGTAGCTAGCCGAAGAATAGTACCATCTTTCTTTCCATTGTACCGCTAAACCGGCTAAGAAATGTGTATACCAGTAGACAGAACGAGGCTGCTATCAAGGCTCGTCCTGTTTGCTGTACCAATTTATTGGCAATCAACAACCTGCCTGTGTGGTAACCATGCTTAACTCCCCAAATTGTCACTTTTAAACATCAGTGTTTAGTTGAGAATTGCATGAAGATTTTGATGACTTGATTTTTTCTTACTTATTGTGAGGGTTTTTAAACCTTCGGGAAACCCATATCTTATAAACCCAACATGTTCGAACCCTTTCTTCGACAATTCCACGCACGAGTATTGTAAATCATAATGCGCGTGCGCGTGTGGGCTATTACAATAAAGCATCGATCAACCGCGAGAACAATCATCGCCGTTAGCAAAGTAAATCGAGGGGTGGATGCGGAAATGATGCGATTCCATTCAAATAACGGAACGCTGAACTGAGTTTTGGAATCGCTTAGATATTTAGAACTTAATAACGGAACGCTAAACTGAGTTTTGGTAAGGAATCGCTTATTTTAAAAAATGTAATTACTTGAACATTTTGGAGTTTAAAGATGAATTCCGAAGTTAAAGTTTTAGTGAACAGATTTGGGTCGAACATTTTTTAGTTGATATTTTATGAATTTTCTTACTACTATAAGTCAGGTCAAACTACCTGTATAACAATTATCTACGATAGATACATGGAAACTACGGCTATACAACATCTAATACTAGCCATAAATACTTAGTATTGCTAAATTACAAAAGAAAACGTGTTCTAATCTGTGGGAAGAGAGTTCAATTTCATTCTAATCGCATCAGAAGGTAGTTTTCATCAATTTGACCTTATCTTATCAGCATCGTGATTCTACATTGACAAATAGGAAATGCTTGACAATAGATATGCGGTGAATATGCACTGTGTAAGCTCAGGTATCGAATGCCACGTTATACTATTGATTAATCATCTTGTGTGTATCTTACCACATTCAATGATGGTATACCGCGATGCAATGAGTACACGCCCGTGCGTCTTAGGCGCTGATAGTGTTTATAAGCTTGTCTTTCGTGTTGGCCTTATATAATATCATGGGCTAACAGTTTCTTACGATGCATAAATATTATATAGATACGGTACTGAACGCGCTTTATATATAGGTCCAAACTGATTCCCGTCTTTAGGTAAGTAAATATCTTAGGGCCGATTTTTCAATCATCAGATAAAGGCTAACTGTTGAATAAATTTGACATTTTCCATACAATATGTCAAATTTATTCAACAGTTAGCATTTATCTGATGATTGAAAAATCAGCCCTTAGTAGTTTGATTCTGGAGCCGGCAGACACGCGGCGTTCAATATTTTCTAGTTGACTTGCTAAAAACGATCTTGTTTCCACATTTGTGTCAAATGCCAACCAAGCAAATAGGAGTTATTGTACATTAGCAAATAGTGGTTCCAAAGAAAGACAGTAGGAAGAAGGTATTAAAACAATTCAATCAATGTTACGACTGGCAATATTCTTCCGGTATTTTCTAGATGATTCGAATTTAATACGTTTGAATTCTTTTGCATTTTTCTGGAATGTAAGCGTGCGCTATGTTTGCGCGTGAAAGAATTTAATAGCCTTTGATTGGTCTATATGGGGCGGATAAAGAACCGGCGGTCTTTGGTATCGGGTTCCAAGATTCACTTCCAGTCAATGCACCGCGCATTGAATGGAAGTAAATCTTGAAAGAAGTATTTAATGTATTTCTTGGCTTAGATGGTAGAACGTAAACTCGTAAAGTAATACAAACCGGCCGCGCATTGGACTTTTCTTCATAAAATAAATTTATGTGCATTCAAAACCTGGCTTTGGCAAAAATTACTGGCTCTACACTACATAATAACACCCAGATCAAATATTTGCAGATCGTACACGTTTTTGTGCCGAGGCGGGAATCGAACCCGCAACCTCTTGCGTCGCAGGCGGACCTTCGCCCGCTGCGCCACAGTGGTCGTCAATGATAATGGAAATGGTCTATAGAAACTTATCCTAAATGTTGTTGATATCAAATAGCGTCAAACTGTGTAAACTCTTAAGAGCCTTGTGACTTTACGAAGTTTTGCGAAATTGGATATTTTATGCACCACGTGACCGGCGCGTCACGCGAATTCTATGAAAAATACTAAATGATCTTGATACTTCGTCGATCTAAAACATACAAATATACTAATAATTATTTTAGATCTGTAGAAAATGGCATCGAATAAATTCCATTTTATTGAGTGGATTTTTTTTCAGTTTCATTCCGAAATAATTATTATATTAATGTTTTTATTTAATTGATAGGTGTTTAATATATTTTCCTAAATTCAAAATGGTGGATATTTTTATTTCAATATTTGAATCAATTATGTTTTATCTTAATAATATCAATATTTATTTTAAATCTGATTGATTATTTGAAATCAATTAAGTAGGTACATAATTTTAAATTAAAACATTCATGATTAATAATTATATATATAAGAATAAAACTGAAAATAGTCTTATTGAAGTTAAATGTCCTCATTCATCTCATCTTATGGGCTCATTTTTAAACCGATTCTTCTGAAATTTGGTGTGTAGGTTTGTAATTAAATGTTTTTTTTTTGTCGAATGTTGGGACTTTATGTAAGTTCGAAAGTCTAAATTGAACGTACTAAATACAAATTCTAATTATAACAAAACAAATAAATTATATTACCTATATTTAAGTTGCTTGTTTTGTTAGATGGTATATTTGTGTTTGAATAAATAAAAGTTTCGTTAATGAAGGTTTTAATTATGTTTAGGTATTATTTTTGTAGTTTCGAACTTTATATTTATTTTTATATTTATTGGTATCCATTTATCTACATATGTCATACACAGATGTAGAATATCCATTTATCTACATATGTCATACACAGATGTAGAATATCCATTTATCTACATATGTCATCTTGAATAATTCCCATTATATTTTTATTTTGATAAACTATTTATTTTTATTTTATTACGAACTTATTTAAAATATTTAATTTTTATATTAAAAAAAACCAACCCGCACTTGGCCAGCGTGGTGAATTAAGGCCTAATCTATCTCGTCAAGAGAGAAGTCCCTATCCCAGCAGTGCGAACGTGAATAGGGGTGTTATTTTATATACAGGGCGTTCCAAAATTATGGGCCATGAAGGGGAAGTACCATATATATCGTTGATAGTGAATTTTGCTCAAAGAAGACTTCATTTTATTTTAAAAAGTAAGTAATTTAATTAATTAATTTACAAAAAAAATGTTTCATGTTTTTTATTTGATTAAAATAATTAATTTCACGTTGTTCCTTTCTTTTAAAATACTATGTTACTTAAGCAGAGTTATTATTTTTTAGCTATTCTTTCGATTGGTATCATAAAAATAGAGTTTTTTTTTCTACATGTAAGTCGGTTCGATTCCCAGACAAAGCAAGTAATTTTTAGAAAATCTATGAATCCAGAATTACTAACTTTTAAAAATAAAATGAAGTCTTCTTTGAGCAAAATTCACTATCTACGATATTTAAGGTACTTCCCCTCCATGGCCCATAACTTTGGGACGCCCTGTATTTATTAGAAAGGTACAATTATTTAATGTTTACAATAAATAATATATTTATTAGAAAGGTACATTATTTATTGTTTACATATTGGATACTCGGTAAAAATAAGAACAAAAAATTACGGAATATTTTCTTTGTAATAAATATTATGGAAATCTATACTACAATTATCAAGCTGAGGAGATTGCTTGTTTATTTGTTTGAACGTGCTACTCAGGAACCGCGGGTCCGATTTAAAATATGATTTCAGTATTGGATAGTAAAATGATCGAAAAAGGCTATAAAACATAAACTAGTAAATAACGTAAAAACGCAAGCGCAGCTGTCGGCGGGTCGGCAAGTTAGTCATAATCTAAAAAAATCATAGGCATAATTACATTTAGTCGTTGGACGGTTTCACCAAAAAAAGTTGCCTTGTTGTTTTTTAATTAGGATAGATAACTTTAGATATGCAATCCACATCCTACAGCATAACCTCCAAATAAATAAGGTAAAACAAGATGACAATGATGTGGTACAATTCTTAGGCCAGCAACATTTGGTACAATTCTTAGGCCAGCAACAACAATAATTGACCGTTATCAATAAAAATAACAATTGATCGTTATCAACGGATCAACTTATGTCGGTCGTAGTATCGCAATAACACATACACGCACACTAACAGCGTTTTTACAGCAATTGACAGTCCCACACACTGACATTTTACGAAATATTTCTATATTTTATTCAAGAACAACCGACATAGGTCCGACCTCGACTAGCGCTCGCGCGGTACTAAATGGAAAAAGCCGGCTGAATGAAAAAACTACTAAATTATGGTAGTTTTATTTTATTCATAAAAAATTACCAAAACCGTTCTACAAATTAAAATTAATATCATAGTTTAAGCAAATGTTGATAAATATTTTGATATAAATATGACGTCCCATTGATTTAGAACTTCGGAGTTATTGAGGTTTGTTTCGAAGCATTTTCGGTCGATATTAAATTCGGTATATCTTTAGAATAAAAGCATTTAACGAAAATGTACTCTACTCTAAATGAAGAATAGGATATACGTAACATAATAAAAAATAGTTTTATCGCCCATATTCATTAGAATCTACAAATTAGAGCTGAGAAAACAGGTCTTCGATCGTTTTTTACGAAACATGTATCCGGAGAATGATTATTACTCAATATATAAACAAGTTATCTAAAATGTTTCTTACTACTTTTGTAGAGGAGAAAACGAACTATTATAAAGATGTAATTGTAATATCAAACAACTAACGCAAACCATAGAATTAGGACGAGAAAACCGAACAATTTCGCGATTTCACGTAATAGGCCTCTTCGTATCTTTGAGCTCTAAGGAACGCGAACGGGATAAAGCTTGTTACTTAGTTTTATGGTGATTTGCGAAAGAAAATAATGGCAATCGCTTTTTAAACATGGCTCTTACCGAATGAAGTGCTATCAACACAATGTTTACTGAATATACTTGATTTACTTTAATTATAACAGTAAGGGGTTATATATTAAAAAAATTCTAAGGGTTTTAAACACGTTATCAAAGGTTTGGTAGTAGTTACTATATAACGTAAATATTGTTTATTTTTATATTAATTTCAATAATGTATTTGCCCTAATAACCCATAAAATGTATTAAATCTTGCTACTTAACGCGGAAAATTTATCAGCAGATGTATACAAAATCCTCAAACAAGAACATTGGCAAAATTATTTAAAATGAATCAGGAAATGCATCGTTGCAAACCAATTTCCACCCATTACAGCTAACCCCATAAATCATACAGTGAACATGTTAATTCCCTCTTTACATCAGTCATCGCATCTCACGCCGCGACCCCTGCTCTTTACTTATTACGCAAAATGCAAATGGAAGATGCACCTTTATGTAAACACTTTCACGTTTCAACTAATATCTGCTAGGAAATTATGGGAAATCGTTATGAAATTCAATACTATGTAACTATTTGTACGTTTATTGTTGATGTATATCATAGTTCGTTTCTAACAACATCATAACAAGTAATATTACCACACAATGTTGATCTTCTAACAAAACTAAGGTCTTGGGCTCAGCGGTACGTTAGTAATATAAGAAAAATATAAAGTTATAAGGGCTGTGGATTTTGTTCAATAAATAAATAAAAATTATAATCAAACTTCTCACTTTAAACGCATACGGCTGTTGTTCATTCGCCATGAAGTAAATTTGTCCATTAACTTAGGCACTATGTACCAGAGAAAACCAATAAAGATAATCCAATTGTTTTCTAAATAGATTCCTACAAAAACTATACAAATAACTTATGCATAGAAACAAGCGTAACAAATCTAATCACAAGGGAAAATATCCCAGACAGTACAAAGGCAAGTCCATTACAGAGAAACATTAGCATTGTATCACGCTATTTCCTGTGGACACTCCCACCAGATGGAAATTAATAGCACCGGCACAGCAACAGGAATTTCATTGAGGACAAGGAAGCCTATGGCACTACCGAACAAACTTCCTCGACTAATGAAGATTTATCACTACTCCAACAAACAATGATCGGCAAATGAATCAATCACACATTATAAACTATAAGAAACAGAAATACAGTGGAATAGTAAAAGAGTCTCTTAAAACAGACTTCTTTAGTATTCAGCCCTGTCGATAATAAAAATAGGTTCAAGCTGTTATCAATCTAACGTCAACGCAGTAAGACCTGATGTCCTTTAAAGGATTATCAGGAGTAACAGAAGCGGACTGGTACCTGGCTCTGTCTCATTATACTCCAGATGCGATCTGCACGCGAGTGAGATGCGATCGAGATGCCACCGAACTTGGGAATAAATTCTTTGTAGCGATAAAAGCTTTAGCATAAGGAAGTGTGGGACCGAGATTCCTCCACATTTAAAACAATGAAACGTATACTTGAGTCATTAAATTTGATAATAAAAGTTTTGACTGAACATAAAATGCATGAATATGCTTGTTATTGTTAGTAATTCAATATTTTAACAGTGTAACGATATAAACTACCAGATATTAAGCCATCAAATCAAGCCGTAAAGTAACGCACGACTTTACTAAGTAACACATCTTATTCTCAGTGGATCCTCTTTACGAGTATCGGATAACAATCTGTCAGAAAACATACCAGAAGATAATACAGAAGGCAAAGTCTTTAATGCTATTTATGCCTTGAAAACTGTTAGAAATGGCCTCTACATTCTCAGACATAAGGATGTTATTGGCGATGAATTTTACTGGGTGTAGTTGTTTTAAACTTGCGCGAATTTATGCTAAACGAGTCAAATGTCAGGGGAATAATGAGTGACCATCGTAAAACGGTAATAGGCTCCTAGGATAATCTTTTATTTATGGAACGGGAAGCGAGTTGACACAAATTCTCATAAGCCATGTCGGCATCGAACTAAGATTTATAGGATCTTTTTGAGTACGGACGCACATAAATCAAACATTAATAGAATCGTGCAAATACAAAAACGGCTATTATGAGCATGATTGGATTCTTTTCATTGATATGCGAAATAAGGAAAGAAAAAGTTGAGAATTCTGTATCGAACGCCATAAACTGAGAAGCGGATAATAAGAACTCATCATCATATACAACACACGTCACGGGCAGGCCTAGGATCCTCGTTAATCTAATGAAGCACATCAAAACATCCCGTTTTTAAATTCAATCGATGAAACCAATGATCTTGGAGAAAATAATTGACAGATCCCATGAATATTAAGGGAAGGCAATTGTCCTGTCAAACTAGAATCCGCTGATACGGAGGCGGCTTCTCATGGAGTAGGCATCCCGGGATCCATTTAAGGAAATAATCCATTAACATTTTACCTGTGACTACATATTCAGTTCAGTCGCGGGCCAAATGCTAGCTGGCTGTTTAGACACGATTATGAGGTCGTAATCTGAGGTTCATGACGTGGGATGGTGAGCTGTTTCCTTGTGTTGTGGTGATTCTTATGAGATGAGATTTACATGACTCATGCGAATAGATGGGAAGATTTTGTATGTAACAAGCTGTAATGTTCTTTGCCCGGGCCAAATTAAATTCTTTCTATAGAAAAATATTTTAGTCACTTTCGTCTTTAAAACGTAGAAGTTCTAAGTCCTGTGGTTTTCGGGTGTAGTCCACACCTACACCTAGTCTATCCGTCAGAACAAAGTTTTTTACATTAAGATTAAGATTAGGGTGCTTTATCACTAGTCATGCAGCGTAATTTTGATTGGATGAATACAAGAATAACAACGTCGTAGAACTCAGATGGAAAAGCGTATAGAAAGAAAGAAAGATTGCGACAGCCAAAATGACAATTGTTATATAACTACAGCTATTTCACCGTACCAATAATAGTTATAATAACAAATACCTACAAAAAAAAACGAATATATTTGTAAGTGGCTTAAAACGAGTAAATTATAGTTTGATGATTTTCTTCACAAATGTGATTATTGTACGCAACAAAACAATTTCAGCGGTGTATAAATGTAATTGCATGGTGCAGACAAAGTAATGGTTGTTAAATCATCAGCATCGCCAATTACAAACTGTTGAGGCCTCTTTACGTTACAAAATAAGTTTTTAAGAACGGTTTATTTTTAGTTTCGCCTACGTTAACTATTTTTTTAAGTACCTTATTTTTCCATCATGGTTTAAAACAGAAAAATAGATATGTAATCAAGTTTCCACAGCGAACGCTTCACATATTCTTTGATAGCTTTGGTTCACATTATGTAAAATTCAGAGCCCTAAATTGTAAAAATATAATAAGTTTAAGAATTTGTCAATGTGGTCCAGTTGTTTCGAAGCCAAGACGCACCAAGCTTATAAACAAACAAACAATTGACAACTATTTTCCTCTGCATGTTAAGTAAGGTTTAATCTCTCTCACCAAGAGATAAGTCCCTGTGGAAATGTAAATAGGGATGCTTATGATGATGATAATGATAATATTAAGTATAGATAATGAGGTTCGCACCTGCCAATGCTGTTTTTCATACGGCGTATATCCCTGGCCATAGATACGATCGTACATTCTTATTCAAATAGCATTGTAGTTGAGGGTGTATGCTAAACGATTACCTGCCGTATCGAAATGTTATATTATTTGCAAAAGTAACAGTTGCTATAAAAATATGGAAATAAAACTATTTAATAATTCTGGTCGTTCACACTTGAAATTAAGACGAAACTTTCAGGGTGTGTATGGATTTATGTATAAATAAAAATAAATTTTGAAGTTACTACATTTCTCGCAGAAAAATAAATTTAACTTGGATTTATAAAATAAATTTGTGGTCGCACCTGCAACTGACTGCAAATGCAACAAATTACGTAATACGATAGCTGATAATAATGTGTTGGACGGCATCCGTTTTGCATAGGAATTCAAGCAGGTGTTAACGATGAGGTACTTTGGACAATTGCCATCGCATCATAGTATTAAAATGAATAAAAATAAAGATAATAAAACACATTGAAAAAACAATAATAATAATAATGTAGTTAGATCCGTGAGCTTTTTTGCTCCACTTACGCAGTAAAGAGCTTTTGTCCATCAACGTATGAAACTCAGAGATAAATTTATGAATCTCATTCAAACATTTTTATCAGTGAATTTTCTAGACCTCTTATTTACCTTTCAATCGGATTTAGCTGCGTTTTGTCTATACTAATATTATAAAGAGGAAAGATTTGTTTGTTTGTAATGAATAGGCTCTGAAACTACTGGACCAATTTAAAAAATTCTTTCACCTTTGGAAAGCTACATTATCCCCGAGTAACATAGGCTATAATATAGCAAAGAAAATTGCGGGAAAGTGTAAAACGCGGGCGAAGCCGCAGGGCGGAAAGCTAGTTTATTATAAGATTTAATTAAAGTGAAAGAGTAACAAAACATCTATCCATCGCACAAAGTTTGAATAAACATGCGACTACTTCGAATAAGGTTAAAGTATAACAAAAATCTATTCTTGATAAAGTAATCATACATTATTAGAGTTTTGAAATCTATCTAAATGGGTACCTGAACAAGATGGAATGGACTTTATCAAAAGTATAGTATTAAATTACTCTTGCGAAAACAAAGCCAGCGTTTGAACTTTGATCATTCGTGAACTAAATGAAATTTAATGGGTATTTAGTGATAAGTGTTCTTAGTCGTGGCTATGCTGGAGTTAATTTAGGCATGCTCACATTTCCTCCTATTCCTGAAGTCGGTTACTAAAATAAATGTCTAGGCCCTGAGATAAATAAATAAATATTACTGGACAATTTTACACAGCGACATCTAGCCCCGTGGTAAGCTCGAAGCTTATGTTTGTTTGTTTAGTGAAGTGAGATACACTCAGGTAATAAAGAGCCTGTAGTGCCAAAAAAGCGAAACATAATTTACGTACGAATTTAACGTTCTCACTATCGAGTTCAAACAAAACTGTCATTTAAAACTCAGATGTATATAATATTAAGGTGATGTTTGAGCAGCTGCGCTCGTGGTAACTGCGGGTCGCATTCCCCAACTCCAGTTAGAGCAGTCATTATCCTGAACAGGTAGCGGCTCGCTATTACACAACTATTCTCTACGACTTGTAATCTTTGCTTCAATGGTTTGAGTATTGACTGCCGCGTGCGCGTAGAATAAGGAATACGTTAAGTTAGTATTGAAATTAATTGATAAGTTTAAACAAATATTTCACCAAAATTTTCAGAATATCTGTGAAAATGACTCGACGGTTGATCACAATACTATCTATAATACTATTTATAAGATAAGTACAAGGGGCGAGGGGAAATAAGGATGATGTAAGTTAACCCTACCTAAGAAGGTTAAAACGGAACCTTTATACCTAGGTATACCATGTAGTTAGTATGTCATCACTAAAATAACGTTTACTAAAATATGCACCATACACAAAACTTTCCAATCTCGTAAATATGACTTGAAATCACGCATGGTTGACTAAGTTTGATGTCAAGTCAATTTTAATTACCAATCGAATTTATCAGATAAATAGGCAGAATTATGCACATAATATTAATTTGTTTATGTAACATCGCAATTAGATTTAGATTATGTCACTGTATAATTATCACTTTATTGCATAATACTTTTAATTCAAATGTTTAGTTTAAGACTGGCAATGGTGTAATAAAAATATAATATGTATAATAAATATAAGCTGTGTCCCACTGCTGGGACAAAGGGACTTATCTCTTAATGAGAGAAATTAGGCCTTAATTCAGCACGCTGGCTAAATGAAGGTTTATTATTATATACTTTCAATAACTTACGCTCTCTGAATAATTTCTAGTTATTTTCCTCAGGGCAAATAGGACACATTTTCCACCATGTATAAAAATAATAATAAACTTTCAAAAGCAGCGGCCATAAATTGCAAAGATGCCCCACACCGGATAGAAGCGACTTACATAAAACCAGTTTCAGATCTAATATATCGTGAGCCTATAAAATATATCATAATGTATTCTTTCGAAACGTAACAGATGTTCAACCATATTCATATTTATAGATTAAATTTGAATTTTGGCGATTGATGAATGGTGACTTATATGATTCCGTTTGACTTCTATTGGCAATTTATGAACTGAACAGGTGTATTGAACTTTATAATACTTGAATAACAATGATATTTTTTGGTTCAGAATCAGAATTAATTAAGTACATTGTGTTATTCAATGTAAACTACTATATTTTTAAACATCTTTATTTCCATAATACTCCACCATCTAAGACAGAAATTTACAACCACTAGTTTGCGTTTACGTTATATTAATTAGCATAATACTAATTAATTATAACGGTAAATTAACTATCTATTGACGCATCTGAAAAAGTTAAGCGACTGTCGATGCAGCTAACGCACACGCAACTTAATTAAAAGTCAATTATGGTAATGACTACTAAATCTAACAATTCGTGATTGCATTACGTATTCGTCTTTAGTTCTTAGCGTGAGAAACTGAAAATTGGCGTGTTGTGAAGACATTTAGCCCTTTTTGGAATATGCCCATTCGAATAGAATAACTTTTGCCGTGGGTGTCATCAAAGCTACTTAAGAATATAAAATAAATTATTATTGGTAAGCTCGAAGCTTGTGTTACAGGTGCTAGATTTCTGATGTACTTAATAAAATATACATACTTACATAAATAGATATTTCTTTATTATACATAGATAACACTCAAAACGCCCGAAATAAATATTTACAGATAGTACATTTTTTTTGGAGACAGGAATCGAACCGGCATCTTCGTTCGTCGCAGGCGGACCTTTGCCCGCTCCGCCACGGAGGTCGTCATATACTAAAAGACGGGAAGAAAACTATATACACTATGAAAACTTGCTACGATCACTTTTTTGAATGTCAACAGTAGATTCACTTACATACCAAGTACATCGCAGTGAGTTAGTGATGCTGCACAAGATCGATATCAAACCCAGCACAAAATTTATCGACATACTTGCCCACTCGTTTAGAAAGCTTAAACAAACAACTTGTAAGCACAATCCACTAATGAAGACATCCACAATTAATGACACAGACCGGACAATGCGCTATCATTTATTTGTTCAGATTTTATCGCTCAGACCACCTTATTGCACTGGCAATAAAGCCTAGAGCAACTAAGGAAGTTCGGTCATATTTCTTAAGAAGATGTATCAGCGTTATACAGCATAAATAATATATGAACACGGAAATTAATTAAGTGAAACGAGTCATCAATTACATAGATAAAGCGAGTGCCGATTCAATCAACTGTCAATCCACGACGACGATGTGAAAAGTCGATAAAGTATTTCTAAATCGATATTTTACAGATCTACAATATCGATTTTGCAATTATGAGATGTTGTTCTTGCGATATATCAATTGCTTTTCAAATATGAACTGCATTTATATTAGAATCTTGATAAGATGTTTTACTGACTACTAAATATTGTTATCGATAATATCGGTCGGTACATACATTTTGACAGACTGTAATTACTTTGTAATTAAGCATAAGGTGCCGTAAAACGTATGATGGCTTGTATGCTTAGAATTAATTATTACCTTTTTTTCTTCTATCTCTAGTAAATTTTGTATAAATATGTATTAAGTTTTTATAAACGCATAAAAAAGATGCGATCAACAGTGTAATTTTTAATTGACAAACATGGTTATTTTATTTACTGTGCATCACATGTTTATTTAAAAAAACTATTGTTTAAGGTCTTTTATGTACTTTTTAATGAAAAACTTAAGTTAGGTATCAAATGAGAATTTTAGATTTGACGCTAGAATATCGTAGAAACCTAATGGTTAAAACTGGAAGAGTTACATGTATGATAACCTCAACATACTTAATATCTGATACGCTGCAGGGAAACTATGGGTAGAAGGTCCTATTACACGCAATATCAAGTTTCATTGTGAATATTCCGTTTCATATGTTAATGATATTGAGAAACTGCTACTGTCGTGATGATTGAGGCGATGAAATATGTTATTGGCGGGACGCGGTGCAGAAAGAAATTAGTATACCATATTGTTATTTTTGTCTGTGTCACACCGATATTGCTTTCTTGCTCGGTTATAATTCAGCAACAAAGTTGCCGATCACCAATGTTAAAATACCGAGTATGACTAAAAAGAAAATTAAGGTTACAAGTAGGTACATAGATTTTGCTCTATTTATACAGTTTAGGAGTTTGATTTTTTCCTCATTTCTTTTATCCATGGAGTATTTTCTCTATCAATATTTCATATTTTTTATATCCCCTTTCTAAATGAAATTGTGATTTAATATCTCAACAACAACAAAAAACTGATCTGATATATTTTTTTAAAACACAATGTTTGCAATAAAAATAATGTCCACAAATTTCCTATAATATAAATTGTTGGTGTCAAACGCAATAAGATATGCAGAATAATATATTCCAATGACGTTAAGAATAATGAGAAAATCGTAGAAAAGGTAGAAATGTGGGCGTCTGGCATGATATACCATAAAGCGCCTTCGAATCTCTAGATATATTGTATGATCCCTCTTGTTCATGTTTCTGATAACCTTTGAATTGAATTACAATAAATAAATACGACTTTAGAACATAAATTTTTATCAGACATTGTTAAGATTTTGAGATCAAGATTTGGGTGGAATTGTATCGATTTATGAAAAAAAATGAATATTCCAATGATAATGCAATATAATGATAAAGGAAAGATATGCACATTGTGAAGCAAAATGATTACATAAAACTATTCGTATGTACAAAACAAACAAACTTCCATGACATCATGAAATTACCTATAAGCAAGATCAATTGTATTTTTACGAGAGTTAAATAAAAAAAACAATTGAATTCAGAGCCTTCTTTTTTGTAGACGGTTTAAAAAGTAGCAACAATTTCATATTATTAGTTAGCTAGAATAAAAACGGCGTACAAATAAAACCTTGTTCTTACGTGCCCCACAAGCGAGTTATTCGTATGTTGTCTATAAATTAACCCTATAGTACTTATTCTGCGCACAGGAATGTGGCTCAAAACTGTGACGAAATAAAGACAGAGTCGGGCTGGCGAGTCCTGCTGTGTTGCCAGGCGTAAAGTATTACCCAATTAAACTGATATCAAATTATTAAATGACAAATTAGTTTACATTGTAAAGCGGTTTAAACTGTTCTTCGAGCAAGGTTACGTCGCAAAACCTAAGTGGTTTGAATTGTTCAGACGAAGCAAATTCCATGCATACCATGGAATTTGCTTGTAAAGAAGATTTTTTCTGGACTGAGTAAGCTGATTTTTTCATTTATTAGCGTCAATCTTACAGAAAATTTTATGAATACGGATCACAGGAATATTTAAAAAATCTAATAGTTATATCAATAATAATTTAAATCAGAAATGTAATTTAAGACATCGGCATTTATTGTACAGTAAAAACAACTGTTTCATTGAATTCATTTCAAGGCATTTTTTAAATAAATTACTCAATGCTCTCGTATTTTCCTAAACAGCTTTAGAACCACCCGTAGAGCAGCCCACCTATGGAACACGACAGGTGCTCAAACGTTTCCTTTGTATTGTGCCACTAACTGTACCTGACGGGATATTTATCAACAATGACTTTCATCTTTAAATCTATGTAAATAGAGTTAGTATTTGAATCCGAGTGCAAGGATGCAGTTTTGAGAGAATCGAAACGATTAGCAACAGTAAAATTAATTATATAGAGTTGTAAGTTCAATGGAAGAGTGGCAGGTGTGTTAGTTGGCATGCTTTCAATAACCGAATGGTAATGGTTCATGGGTATCTGGTTGTCTCCTTTAACGTGTGGGATGGTACAATAATAATTAAATAATACAAGACCTATATTATCTTATAAATCAGAACAAATAACATGATCAATCTGAAGTATTTGCAACTTATACAACTTCTAGACAAAATACAACAAAACACAAAATACAGTTTCTGGGACTTCAGTCCCAATATTCACTTATGTCTATCACTACACTATAGGTAACCTATTGAGGAAAAATTTTGTCAAAACATTTCTTGAATAGTATTAGAAAATACAGAAAAAGAATATAACTTACACTGGAGTTTCTACACCGATGCTTTAGCATAACTCGATCTTTTTATGTCCGTTGATCATCTGAAACAAGAATGTATTTGTTAGCATTATGTACTGAAAAAGTTAGTAAATAAAATGTTTTAATTAATCATTTCATAAAATATCGAAAAAATTATCGCTACGTACAAGTGGACGTCACGTGACTTAAATTATAATGATAATAATAATAACTTGCACAACCATAGTTAACACGAAACCTATGAACAGCTAAACAGACTTGAAAACAAAGACAAAGTCAGGAAGCAATAAGTAACTTACGCAACAAAACCTATAAAACCATTTAAATAATCAGTGAGCATATTATTTCTGTAATTATCAGAGACATATATACATACATAAGTGCATTTGGTACCGACGATATAATTGGTCAGTTACATAAGCATTTCATTATACGTTTTTAAATGATTAGGTACACCTACGCAGCATAAATTGCTAGCTCTTGCTACCAAGAGAAGTGAAACTATCATGATGAATGTCAAAGACGGAATATGGCAGACAGCAGCGTCTTGCGTCAGTAGTTGATGATTAGATGATGACCATAGATAAGTGTTTTTTTTTCTGTCAAAATGTACCTGTATTAAAATATCAGTACTATAGCTTTTGACAGAAAAAGATAATAATGAAGAGGACAGATTTCATTGTTTGTTTGATAGGCGCTTATATGGTTAAGTGGTTTCGGAATTAATGTCATATTAAATAGTAATCATATTAAAACTACCACCATGTAACTTAAGATGTTGCAAAAACCGCCCACGATACAAAAATAAATTGGAAAAAATAGATTGCTATGTGTTTTACAGGACCGTCACGTTTTATAAAGGATACCAACATTTGTTTTATAAAGGATTTGGGTCTCTTCAAGAAAAGAGTGAATAGGTTCCTTCTAGACCCTTGCGATCCATCATCGGCCACATCGACACTTTCCATCAGGTGAGATTGTGGTCAAGCAAGGGTCACCAATAAAAAAAATAAAAAAAAAAAATACCAACAATTAGGAGTCAATACATGAGAAGAGAATTGATTTCTTCCCTGTTAATACATTCTTAATCATCATCATAACCCATAATAGGTTCCACAACTTTGTTATATTTGTTATACCTCGCTTACGAGACTAGCTGGTGGATTGCATGCAGTATGTCTATAACTTACACCATATTTATTTATTACTTCACTTTACCGAACAATAATCGCTCACTAAACATTCACCTATAACAATATATTTCAGATGTATGGGTGCAATATTAGTCCCATTCACTCGATAGGTACCTTCGAACGTTTTGTAATCCAAATTGGTCCACTGGCGAATCTGGAGCACACTGACACTTTAGAAAGGTTGGCGTTTACGCGTGTTATTGTCTTGTTAAGATTGCTAAAAGATGTAACAGCAAAACGATAATACTACGCAAGATAGATACGCTTAATGTTGTCTGGTTTACACGGAAACGGGTAAAGAAGACAGGATATATAAACTGTAGCTAACTGCTCCACAGGGACCGAACTAACTGATATCGAGTAAAAGATCGGCAGCAGTACAGCGTATGGCTAAAAGGCAAAGTAAGCGTATCTTTTGTTTTACTAACCAAGTCAGGGTTCCGAGAAAAGATCGCTTCCTCGACAAGAGTATGGTAAAAAGCAAAGGTGTCTATTGCATCATGATCCCTAAGGTCAGCTCCCAACATTGTTTCCACCACAATAGCAATTGTGAGAAAGATTCAAAGAGAAACAATAGAACATACTCGACAATTAGCGACTAATTAAATATGTTTTGGTGTTGTGCTTGATCAGTGAAACAAATAAGATGCACCTTGAAATTCAAAACAATTGATTGTGTCTGTTTTAATTGAATAGGAAGTAGTGAATGCGATTCGAGATACAGAAACAATCGACAAGAAAGTAGAGCATTAGATTTAGGACCATCGATACAAATAACTATTGGAATCTAATGGAATAAGGATGCACAAAGTAAATGGAGCTTTCGATATAACGGTGGTTTGCATCGAACAGGTATAAGAAAACAATCCAACGAGAGTATATGTTAATATTACGGACTGTAGACTGATAGTTGTTAATATTGAAACGGTACACTATAATCACTAACCTTAGTATGGAAACTTAAATGGATACATACATATTCGATTTAAGAATTTTATGAGCCTTAAAAATCTGTAGTAGATGAAATTTGTGTTGTTATTTTTGTATCCTTTCCAGGACTATAAAGCCACCCTGCGGTAGTGACATCAACAGCTGAAAGTGCGTAGGCGCAAGGTGTGCTGGGAACCGGTATGCATGACTCATTTATTGGATAATAATTTTGGTAGTCCGAAACACTTGCGTCACGAAGTTAATAGACTGCTTTACTCAGAAATGGTACACTCCATATTATAGCTTATAGCTTGAACTAATTTTATATGCTGTTTAGTTATTGGAAATTGGTTGGGCCATTTCATCTTCGAGGTATAAATTCTAATATATTGGTTTGTAAAGTGCTTTGGTTTCGTCTTGGTTGTTTCATTTCCGTATAATTCTTGTTGCGTGTTTGAATCAATTATATCTGCTGTCATTTAGTAATTGATTAGTTACAAAACAATTTACAACGCCAATCATACTTATTGATATGATCGTTTTAGCACTTTAGGTGTTTATTTTATTTGTTCCTAAACACAATGTTTTTTTTCATTTTTTTTTCTTTTCAAGTAATTTAATGCAATTCTTGAAATGTGGTATTTGTTTACAATTCAATGATCGGTATCATATTATACTGACAGTTCATAAAAGACCTCCCAAAAGTACTAAGAACACAAAAATGATAATGCTACAATATTGGCATTACAAAGTTTACAAACGACGCAGACATATTTAAATGCAGAGTAAGTTAGTGTCATGCAATGTCATACAAATAAATATATTGATGATAACTACAATACACCGCCGCTGGTACAAGGTATAATAATAATAAATAATAAATAAAATAACGTTTATTTATGTAACAAGTTTACAATATTGTGAAACAGTTGTAGAGACTCTCATTTAAGTTAAAAACTTGTGTTAGAGAGTCCCGCTCTTCTATAACAAATGTTACAATAACAAAGGAATTTTTAAAAACTAATTATTTACCTACTAGTAAATAGTAGGTTTTTAGTTTTACTTACACTTTACAAATTTAAAAGGTAATTTAAATATTAATTAGGTACCGTACTAGGGAAGTTATATAATAGTAGGTTTTTATTTTTACTTAAACTATGTTAGTGTATATAATAAAATAAGAGAATAGTGGATTGTGCTTAAGGTGTTACCTATCTTTAGAGGTAGTTGTCTTTAGAATTAGTCCTCAGAGGACACTAGACTCTTAAGAGTCTAGGCAACAGGGGACATCAACTAAGTTATGACTTTCATTAAAGTTTCCGTCTCTTCGTAATTCATTTTTAATAACCATTTTATAATTACTTTCTTAATTTCATACAATGTTAAGGGATAAATGTTTAAAATTTTATTAATAGAATTGTATAAAAATGCTGACTGTCTTTTGTATTGTCTCTGGGCGAAGGTGGTTCTACAAGATTGAGATTGTACTTTGTAATTTCTTCTACTTAAATTTTGCAACGGGTTGTATGTTAGTGACTTATGGAGTCTTAGGACCGCATGAAGCGTATAAAGCTTTCTAATAGATAAAAGCTCAGTGGTTGTGTAGAGAGTCTGAGTTGGGAATCTGTATGGCCTAAGAAACATAACTTTGATCAAAGCTCGCTGGGCTCTTTCTATTTCTAGAAATCTAGTCTTAGCTGCACCACCCCATATTGGAATACAGTAGGTTTGAACAGATTGTGATAGAATAGTATAAATATTCTTTAGAAGTGGTTCAGGTGCAATATGCCGAAGAGTTTTGAACACCCAAATTAATTTTCTTATTCTAGCGCTTAGTGCTTCTATATGTTCATACCACGTTAGGTGTTGGTCTATAATTATGCCTAGGTACTTTGTTGATGGTACTTTGTTTATATGTGGACAGTTACATAAGTTAGGATGTGTATGATCACAGTTGTGTATCTGAATCTTGAAATCATTATTGGGTTGATTATGTTTATTAATTGAGTAACACATGAAATTAGTTTTTTCAGTGTTTAGTGTCAACACATTTTCTTTCAGCCATCCAGCTACCTTAGTAAGACCTTGTTCTGTGTCCTTCTTAACCTTATCCCATGATTCATTGCTAAAAACCAGTGCTGTGTCATCAGCATAGCAAAATACTTTAGCATTATCTATTTTCATATTACATAGACTGTTTATGTACACATTAAATAGTGTAGGTCCTAATACACTTCCTTGTGGGACTCCGAAGGTAATGTCTAAAGGTTCACTAATGTTATTTCCTATCTTTACTTGCTGTTGACGTCCTGATAGATAATCTATAAGAAGCGCCAGACTCATATCCCTGAAACCTATCTGTTCTAGCTTTTGAATCATTGTAGGCACATGAACTGTGTCAAATGCTTTACGTAGGTCTAGATATGCGGCTATACATTTCTTATTTTTATCAACCTTCTCTACTATGTATGAGCTTAGTGAATCTACTGCATCTTCAGTTGACATTCCATTTCGAAAACCAAATTGCGAATTTGAATTGATAATTTTGTATTTATCTAAGTAGTTTATTATTCTTTTATTAATAAGTTTCTCTATAATTTTCGAAATGGATGTCAGTACTGAGATCGGTCTGTAATTGTTAACATCAGTAGAGTCACCATTTTTAAATATTGGAGTAATTATCGATTTCTTAAGGACGTGTGGAAATAGTCCTTTATTAAAACAAAGATTAGCCAGGTGAGTAATAATAGGTATTAGGACTTGTTTAGCCATTTTCAAAAAACTTGTAGGAATGTTATCCCACCCAGGAGCGCTATCCGACTTGAGACTCATAAGTATACCATTTACCTCATCCACGTCTGTTTCCAGAAGGACAAATGTATTAAGTTGGGAGTGTTGCTTGTCACTGGTTAATACTGTTTTATTAAAAAATGATATGTTATTAGCCAAATTTTTCCCTATATTTACAAAGTACCTATTGACGAAGTTGACTGATTCTAAGTTTGTTGATTTAATATTTAGAAGTTTATCTGATTTATTGTTTTTATTGTTTGAGTATGTGATTGTTTTTATGTTTTTCCAGAGACTTTTAGTGTTTTTGGCAGATCTTTCAAGTAACTCTTTTTCATATTTAATTTTACTATTTTTAATCAATTTATTACAAAAGTTTCTATACCTCTTAAAAGTTATTTTTAGAATTACGTTAAAAGGATCTAATTGTGTTTTTTTTTGTAACTTATTTCTATTTCTTATGCATCTTAAAATTCCTGAGGTTATCCAGGGCTTAATGATCCTTTTATGATTAGGGATATTTCTAGAGGTGGTATTTTCTTGCAGTGATTCCATGATTTTATTAACTAAATTGTTTGCTACATAGTTTGGATCTTCCGAAGTCAAAAGTTGTCCTACATCTTTATTTACAAGAGAAATTAGTGCCTTATTATAATCTGTAACTTTATTTATTTTACATATGTTTTTGTTAATATTGTCATTTGACAGCGCAAGAAATATCATTAAATGGTCAGTAACCGAAGTGTTTAAAACAGCTATGCGTGCAGTTGACTTTTTTATGTCTAACTTAAGCATAAAGTGATCGAGACAATTTTGCGCCCGTGTTGGTAATGTATGACCCGCCATCAAACCATGAACAGACAACATATTTAAGTAATTTAATCTATTTTGTCTTTCATTAATTCTATCAGTTTCCCTACCTATTAAATTTATATTTATGTCACCTGTTAATATAATACTCCTGTATGCTTTTAAAGTTTCAAGGTGACTGTTGAGAGAGTTTATAAATGCGTCAGCGTTCAGGTTTGATGGCGAGCGATATACCCAAGATGACGTTCGTAGAGGTTTCTAGTTGTAGGCACGAAGCATGACTTATATTTATTTCTTTTACATTTATTACTTTGAGGGTGTTCCTAACGTAAAATACAACACCATCATTTTGATTGAGTTTGCGAGATGTTTGAAAGTAGTTATAGTTTGCTAGAGATGGCGTTTGTTTATTAAAGTCTAATCTACATTCAGTTAGGACAAGTAAATCAGGACTGAAATTAAGTAATGCTAAGGTAGCGTTCAAGTTATCGATGTTTCCATATATACTTCGTATATTTTGTGAAACAATTGTAATGTCATCTGTATTTGTTGGTATGTTTTGTGTCAAACACTGAATATCGCACTGCACAGAACTGGCTATTTTCATGTCGTCGATTTCTTGTATAGTTGAGAGTGTACTATCCATGGTGGTTATATAAGGGACTGCATTCATTTCTTTGCGAATAATTATGTGTTTGGATACTCATTAAACTGTGTGTTCGTATGATCAATAGTAAGTTCTGAGAAAGTTCTTGGAAGTAATTATTATACATAGTTTGAGTTAATGTTTTTATAATAGCAGTAGTGTTCATATAATATAGTTTGGATAAAAAGGTTAACTGTAAGTATAAGCTATTCTGAAATAGACAACAGTTATAAACTACGAGTGTATACATAAGACGGATTATTATAGAATTCATGAAAAGCATTTGCACACCACACGACAAATAGATAATCAAATACACAAAATATATTAATATATGTTCTGCCATACCTAGTCAACATTTCAGTGATAATAATTGTTGGACTTGTGCTTCAGATCTGATTAATATGATGGGTGAGTTTTCATCTTCGCGAACGTAGACTTTTCCATATGCCGTCCAACAAAACTTATACTTCTGAGTTTTAGCTAGGTCCCTGGCGAGAAAGTAGAGACGAGATCCTTTAGCTGTTAATTGCTCTGATACATAAACAGGCGTATCTTCGGAGGTGCGTAATCCGAGATGCAAGGCGCGCAGCTAGGCCTAGCAAGGTATAATCTTTTAAAGTTATATAGAGTTCTTTAACAAGACCTCTCTCCTTTTTAATTTAATACTTTTAACAATATAACTGGTAAGAGATCCTAGGACTGGCTGACTTGACCGTTTTTGAAATGATCCACTGGTCTTGTATGGTATTAGTAAAAATAAATGTTTGTTTTACGCCGTATGAGTTCGTACTATAGAATACTGATCACCATATTAATTAATGGGCAGAAAATTAATCTTACTACGTATGTATGTGTATAGTAAAGATTTATTGCTCACGGTTAGTGTTAAGCGACTATTCCAAAGCCAACTAATATTAAACATATTACCTACGATCACGGAAAAGAAATAGGCCCTCCAGTCGGATGGAGTCATAAAACAACTCAGTACACGTTGTATATTGTAGTACCCATTAGCAGAGACGAGTATTATTGAACAAGAAGACTTGACGATAATTCCAAATTAAGTAAGGTTCGCCAGACTGAAGATCTCGAACGGTATTTTATCTGTACAAAATGCTACCCGTAGTAGCGTACTTTGGTGTCGATGACACGGTCTTGAAGTACCAACTGCGGTTTCGCATTCTCACCCTCACCGCAGTTCACTTCGCAACTTTATATGAAATCCACAAAACGATGTTTTTGTAACCATAGTAGCATCATCATCGACAGTTCTTAAGGGTTTTTATTTTTAACGCGTAATTCGGTAATAAAATCTGGGTAAGTTGTACTTACTAATACAATGTAAAAGAAAAACGATATCCAAATCAAAAGATAAGTTTGGTATACTATATCAAATTAGGTAAATTAAAGATATTAACTTGTATCTTCTGTATTGGTACACGCTAGAATTGCGAAATTAGAATGATTTATGACCAAAATATATTTTCAACAGGTGTATAAAAGGACTCCTATGGATATCATTAGTCATTTTCACCGGCTTTCGAAACGTGGGCGATGGGAGTAACTCGTTTCAAATTCGGTTAAGCAAACACGAACAGGTTGAATAAATACATCGACACAACATTGAACGATGTAGGATATCGGTTCGTGCTATTACATCACTGAATATGGAATGCTTCAGAGTGAATATAATCGCCATTAATGAGGTTATGTAAAGAGACGAAAGTACTGTATTTACTTAAACACACAACACGACTAAAATATAATTAAAGACCCGTTAGAGTAGCAACTACCAATAATCTTTAGATAAAAGTAATTAAACCGGATATTTGTAAAGTAAACAAATAACAAATAAAGTTACATTACCTAAATTATACAAAAGGAATCTTGAATATAGAATAAATATTAACAGACTTTTTAAAGTGGCTCTGTAAACGATACAACACTTATAACCTAAGAGCCCGTGATGGCCAGACCTTCCTTTAATTCACAAGCGTGAAAATTATTTCATGTGTATGTCTAACATAGGTAAGAATAACCCCCAAACATGAAACCTGGATCGTGGTTCCTTTGGGAGATAACAGGTAAAAGGTTGTTATCTCCCAAAGGAACCGCGATCCAGGTTTCATGTTTGGGGGTTATTCTTACCTATGTTAGACATACACATGAAAGAATTTTCACGCTTGTGAATTAAAGGAAGGTCTGGCCATCACAGGCTCTTGGTCTATTATAAATAAGTTCACAACAAACCTGAAATTTGAAGTGTGTATTGTATCGCGTAATTATAGTTTAGTTTAAATTTAACCTAACTTTAAGATTTGCCATATACCATTTACTTGTTAAGATAATTTCATAATGTGATTTTAATATTTACAACACTGAAGCAATACCTATTAACCTCAAACTATTTAAAACTATAAACTATTTTTTATATTAGACTCTTCACACACCATGTTTCAGTTGCCCAGGCTCTTAAGAGCCTGGTGTCTCCAGGATCTGGTCTTATTGATCCCACTTATTTGTTTATATAATTAATTTATCAACAAGGTTCATAAAGATACTGTTTTCTGAGAGTGTTGTGCAAATACATGAATACTGGCTTCATCATAACGATTATATTTTTTGCTTATTTAGTTATATTTTGTAAATTTTTTTTTTTTCTTCTTTCTTATCTGTGCTTATCCGTTGTTTGTGTCACTCTTATAAGTGTTGTGCTGGCCTATAATAGGCACATATTTCATGTTTTATGTATGATAATAAGATTTTGTAAACCATTTTAGTTATGTGTGCTGTTGGCCTTGCCTTAATAAATAAATAAAATAAAAAATAAATAATTACAGAAAAACACTGTAGCCATTGGAACAAGCACTGGACACAGTAACAAGAGGCTTGAATCAAGACTGCACGCATCAAACTAAAACTATGATCAAAAGAATATGCGTGATTGTTTTAAATATACACATAAACATAACTATAAACAATAATAGCTAAGTGCATTCTTTATTCACAAATAACAATAAACTATTGACGTGATGCGCAAAAAGATAGGTAGTCATTCAGATAAAATAATATTTTACGTCCTAAGTAGTTGTTTACGTGATTACTTGGGCATATATAGAGATCGTCATAGATTTAAAGATTTATGTCATTTATTTCCATAAAAATTCTAAAGGTCACTTGAACACTTTTATAAATACAATACATATTATAATTATTAAAATGAAAATGATTAAACAAAGTACGTTTCAGTTTTTAACCACTTTGTTGAGAATTACTTTAAAATCGATTTTCTTTAGAATATCGAAGACTTTTTTAAAAACAATACCATATTTTAGCTTGAAATTGTACAAAAGAATAAAACTGGCATATCATTTAACCATAAAGTGAGTCACATCACATTCATGCACGACGGTCCATACCAATGAAAATGATCATACAGCCATAATCGCATAAAATTTACAACATTTATATCTCAATACAAACTTAGCACGTCGTATTATCACAGGCCGTTTCTATACGATGAAAAATGCATTTTACGAGGCATTTTTATAAAATTGTTTATGGCTTTTAAATTATGCGGTGGGTTTATGTTAATTAATAAAACTGTTTGTTAAGTACTCCAACTTGTTTTTATCATTGGCCTAGCTTAACGAAAAGAAATCTTGCGTTATTTTATTGGCCAAAATCAGTCATTTTATATTAAAAAAAAGCAATATACTTACAAATTCCTTGATTTAAATGTTTTTGAGTTTACAGAATACAATTAATCATTGATGGACATCGCTAGAAAATCATCATCGGTATTTCCATGTGATTTTAACCACATTAAAATACATTTTAGACAATAACATCTATAAATATATTGCAACAACTTCATAAAACATGAGACTTAACAGATTAACAGTAATTCGGATTGCGTAAATGACCGACGACATAAAAAGCAGCGGAACGTATGCGCAAGCGCAGTTGACGTAAACCTCTTACTTTTTACGACAGATACTGGCAGGACCCGTTCACTTGTAAATGTCATTTTAATTGTAAATATACTAAACGTTAACTTAAAATATTCAATATTATAATCAAACTATCAATCTCTAACAGCTGTAAACTAAGATTTACCTACTTTCGGAATAAAGGAAAATAAATATCTCGCCCGTGGTAAGCTCGAGGTTTGTGTTACGGTTACGGGTACTAGATAATCTGATATACTCAATAGAATATACATAAAAAATAGAGACTAATAATAAATAACTACTAATAAACTAATAATAATAAAAATAGCTAGATAGAGACCAAGAACCAGACCTGACTATAACAAACTTTTTCGGAACAAAAGATGGGAATCGAACCCTCAACCTTGTTCGTCGTAGCTGCCTCTGCACCTTCGCCTGCTACACCACAGAGGTCGTCAAATATACAGAAAACATATATACATATAAGAGTTATAAGAGTTTACATATAAAAAAACAGTAAAGTAAACAGCCAATTACACACAGACAAGGGTCAACTTAAATACTAGAGCTTAGAGTTAAAACGCGTCCAGCTAATCTCAGATCAACAGGAACTTCCCACTAAACCTGAACTGTATTTCACTGTACAGTAACTCGAGATTGCAAATGCTTTAATAGCTAATGAACTAAACTCACAAATCAAATAAACACGTTTAACTTCATTCATGGTATTCCTGTCAAGTGTTTCCTGTCTGGTATTTTATATTTTTATGTTTATTATTATGATACCTAACATTTCAGGACTTTTATACATTTCAAGAATTAAGCGAAAAAACATTGGCGGGTTTTAGAACAAAATAATAGAGGCATAAAAATCAAATAATAATGCTTTCTAATATATTATGAGTAATTATAAACTATAATACAATAGTAACGACAATACATTGAATACAATGGTAGAAACCCATATAAATGTACAGAATATGTGAGATCTTCAGCTTTCTTTGTAGTCTTGTTTTTTTCTAAATCGAGTCAAGTTTGTTTGAAGAAAATTTACAGAATACATAAATTATGTAATTTATTATCGTTATCAAGCACGAGACGTTTTGTGTAAAAGGAATAGTTTGATCACCTACATACTATTTATAGGTCATAATATATCTAGCCTTATGGAATTGCAATGAGAAACAATATTATTCATATAGTTTAACAGATCTTTCAAGAAATAGCATAATATCAATAAAATATATCACCATGATCAAAGCCTGAGAAAATCGTAGACACTATAAAAGTACCGTGATTGACACCAATCCGGACAATACATCAATGGAGGAGATAAATTTAGTGAACCATAAAACCATACTTACACCAATTAAATCAACTTGCTAAATGGAAACTGTAAGAATAGTCGAATAGATAGCTGGGTTTTGTGACGATCACGATCGGTCCCTGATGAAAACACCCACTTTCTCAAATACAGGTATTAAAGGGTTCAAATCGCACAGTCAAGGTCTAAAGATTCCGTTATCGGACCAGCAAACTCACGATCCTTTGTGATGCACGCTTTGAACCTTTCTAGGAGTTTTAATAGTACTTTGGGCCGTGTTAAGGACCTATGAGACAACAGGTTTCTATTGTCTGAGGTAAGTCTGAGTCATGTTTGAATTTGTTCTTGTTGATTGCTCAAGGTTTTTATTTCAGTGGTGGAACATAGACATAATATATGTTTTTTATTAATCATAACGTATATTACATCTGACACTCGGAACATATATTTGCAGATAATACAAATTTTTGTGCCGAAGCTGGAATCGAACCCGAAGTATTGAATGTTTGTTAAAGATACATTTAAAAAGCTTTAGATTTTAATTTTAAATTAGAAAAGCTTAGAAAAGGTTGGTGACGAACGTAGCGTTGGTTAAGACAATTACGAGTAACTTTAAAAACAACACAATCATCAGCATCATATCATTCCATTGAGGATAGCTGAAGCTGTTAAAAGTATTCATATTCATATAATTTATTGTCACACATGAAACACATATAAAATGTAAATATAAATTACTTAATATTGTGCACTACGTATGACTCGTCAGAAATTAATAGGTACTAATAGGTTCTTGCAGAATCATCTAAAAACACAAGCATTACTGCACTAAATTATCTACCAATGCACGTTACGGTACATTTCCCGACCGTTAATTATCTTAATTCAGTTGAAGCACATAAGGGCAGTAACCATTACAACTTCCGCGAACATCGATTGATATTAGCTACGTCTGTCGAGCCAGTTAATGTTTTACTCTAGATTTATTACGTCATTTTCTGTGTGATGGAAACGGGTGCCTTTTCCCGGGTTATTATTAATGGGCTGGACTGTGCGAACTAAGGCAAATGAATAAGGATTTTACAATATTACCTTTGGAAAGCAATTCACCTATGAGATATAAAGTTTATACCGCGAGAGGTTAATCAAATAGCCCATAGGCCCCCATGTATTCTGATGAATAATGATAATGAAAACTAGAATAAAACATAAATTTACATAAACACTTGTGAATAATTTTTAGTCTGATATGAATTAGACTTATAATATAACACTAAAGCAGTTGCCATATATGAAAGCAGTAATTTATAGTACTCATAAAAGGATTTATGGTATTTCCTCTTCCTTAGGTAAAAACAATGAACTGATTCATAATTGGTAGCTTTAACAGTCTTATAAATTATGCATTTAAATCAGTGTTCTGCTTTGACCTACTTATGAGCTTACAGGGTTGGGTATTACGCCCGAAGGTTCGAGTTATCGTCGGCACAACTTCAAATCCTGCAGTTAATATGCAATCAACCGCTTGTATGGACCTCTATACGTACAACACAGTTGTCACTGCTCAGAATTCCTATAAAACCTGAAATGGGCTGCCATTGATTTCTGTTCATTCGACAGACACGCAAATTCCAATATTCCGAGATAGGATGGTGAAATTGGTCGTTAAAGTTGGCAATGCTTAGGGAAGGTGCCTCGCGCATTTATCAACTTGCTCATTACCTGTGTATTACAAACACACCTTGTCTTAGAAAGCTTCGGGTCAATTGTTTCTAAGCGTTTATTGAATCATTAAATCGTATGGTTGGTTGTAGAATTGGTTATTTAGGCCAAAAGTAGAGTTGCTTAGGAAGTTAGGAATCGCCGAGTTAAGTAGTAAAATATTTTGCTTATAGAAAAGTTAGCCCCAGTTCAGAATTAACTACTTGAATTTATATTAAATATGGTATGTCACGCACGAGCTATTCTAATTTAAAAAATAAATAAAAATATACTTACGAATAAAGGAATAATAAAAGGTAAGAACCTCGTCCTAATCAAGTTGAGACCAAGTTGTTTAAGGTTTGAGATAGACCTTAAACAAATAGGTGAACTTACCATTTTTATCTACACATTTGATCTTTTGTTGCTGATTTGACGATCTGAATACAGCTAGATCCAATTTCAATGGAGTGTAAAACATTGGAGTACATCCTTCTTCCATTACGAACACAATTTTCCTCAACCGCAAGATATATCTTATTAAGGCGTTAGGGTTTTGCAAATTGAGGGAATGTCTTCTACGTAAGCTTTCACGAAAGTTTATGATAAAGTTTGCAAGTCAAAGTGCACATAACATTCTAGCTTTAAGCTATTTGACTACGCTAAGCTTAAGTCGTCAATTTCAAACGGGTTGAACCGACTACTTTCTACCAGACCCGTTAAATCTTAACAAAGTGATTCACACTTTGCGTTGGTATCCTTATTTGGGATTCAAAGGTTATTTTGGAATGCAAAATCATCATCATTTAAATCTGATTTTGTTAACTTTTGGTATAGGTATCAATTACTTACTTGCTGGACAGTTTACTCAGCAACATCTAGCCCCGAAATAAGCTTGAAGCTTGTGTTATGGTGCTAGTTTTCTGATATATTATATACATAGATAATTTTTTTGTTATTACCCAGAAACTTGGAACAAGTTCATGATATTTGTCGAATATCATAGGATAAAATAAAAAAATGTTTTGAAAAATAATCCTTCCGAATATATTAGATACCTATATTAGCAAATTCAAAACGAAGAGTTCCTACTATTAAGTACCATACCAATCCAACTTAAAGGTTATATTGACCCTAAGGTCAACGCAATGAATTGAAACAAATAAATAACCTGTCAGTTTAGAATAACGAATTGAGCTGTGTTGATAGATTGATGGACGATCGTAGCGAAAGTTGAATCTTAATGGGTCTGTGAATCGTAAAGTATCCGAACTTTACGATGATGTCAATGATGCAGATTGGATAGCAAGGACTCGAGAAATATACCGGAGAGATGATAATGATTAATTCGTTTTAATAAGGATAAAAACTCGTTATTTCTAATAAATAAAAAATAAAATCATATTGCAGGACAATTCACACAGCAACCCCTTGGCTCGGAGCTTGTGTTACGGGCACTAGATTTCTGATATAACTTGATACTTCACCGAAAACAGCTGTAAATTATTGCTGGCATCATGTATACAGCGGTGATGATGATGAGCACTCTCCATTTAAATACCTACCGGCTTTAAGTACCTAGTCAAGTGTAGAAAGTGAACGGACTAGATACAAGTACCTACTAATACATTTATGACTCATCTCATTAATTCAGTAGGCTCAAATATCTTCAGTAAGCTTTCATAATACTACTCGTATTATATTTTATAGCTTGGGGCAGCATACTCAAATTACTTCTTCCATCAACCTCATTCTTTAAATTGTTTAACGAGAAAATTATTAGGAGAATGGATCTATGCAGAGGTTCTCAAATTATTATATCACTGGCTGTGCTGCGCGTCTTTGTCCGCGTTTATAAATTTTTCTGCAGAAAGAAATTTCTCCATCTTAATACTCGTAAGTAGCATATGGCCTTTCTCTATTCCTATTCCATAGAGTAGGTACTCGTACCAAATTTTAAAATTATTACCAAGTTCTTAGTTCTGGTAATGTGACAGACAAATAAACAAACCATTAAGTTTCGATTTTTATTTGAATTTGGACCTCGAAATATCATTATCACCATCATTAAATCACTGGTGAGTCCAGAAGTCAGGGCTGATAAACTCATAATCTACTAGAAACTTGCTCAAGAATATATAATTAATTCATACTTATTAGTAACTGTTTCGTTACCTCCGTTTGTCTCTATGAGCACAAACGCCGCCCCCGATAGCCATTTTAGGACTAAACTGACGATTATGAATGTAGATAAGAATCTTTTAAATGAAATCGCAAGTTGTTCGCCGTTTTTGGTCGTATTAAAACCTGCTTTTCACAAGCTTAACGTTCACTTTAATGATTGGAGGTTATTAAGTTTATCAGGTAAGGGGCTCGGTATCTGATGAGGCTTTTACATCTATTTATAAACAGTTATATTAACCGTATTTAAATAATGTTAAAGCGAGTTAATTTATAGTGGTATAGAATTAGTCCTTTGGTGCAGAGATCCAAAGTGTGTCTTTACATGCGATTACAGTAGAATAAATCATTCGATCTGTCCTATTCGTTATGTCCGAGAGAAAAAGAATGAGGAAAGAGACAAAAAAATAGTCGTCAAAGAATAATATAGAGAGATTTTGTCATTCAATCAGAGACTTTGTATGCAATTTATTTGTTGAGTCAGCGCGCAATGGGCTGTGGCCATTGTGAGCTCGGCATGTTTATGGATTTTGAGATTAATCATCCATTCCTACAGTGTTTGTATCACTTATGGTCCATTCTAGATGATGGTTGGTATCGTGAAAATCATAATTTTCAAGTCTCGCAATGCTCTTGACATTTAAATACAACATGCGATTTGTTCATCAAATTGGTTTTAAATTTGACCAAATTATGCTATTCTCTTAGCAAACAATACAATTCAATTATGATGTTTTTTTACAATTGTTTACATAAATGAAAGTGAGTGAACTGTAATCTCGGTCATTCGCAATTCGGTTTCGTTTCAGACAAAAACTCTCCGAACCCGCCTATTACGAGGTCAGCATAAGGTGAAATCATATTGAGAGACAATTTTTTCAGAATAATGCATCAATTGTTGTATAAAGTTTCAGTAACATTTTTAAAGAATGCAGAATATATATTTATACTATCAAACAAACAATTAGGTAAAGAAAATAAGTTCCGACCTTATAAACTATTCCTAGTATACTACTTAAAACTGTTTTTCTGATGATCATGAAAAGATGAGGTATGTCAAATGAAATGAAAAAAACTTGAGAATAAGATCTGTTTCTTCACGCTGAATAAAATACAATACAGGTTATATACATTCGCATTGCTATCTCTTTAATTCTATATTTTTGGTAGGGAAGTAAAATATCTATTAGCTATTGCGGTTGAGTACGTGTATATAGGTTTCAACCTTAACTTTTGGCGAGACACGAACGGTAATGTCAACCGTTGCGAAAGTCACGGCGTATAGTACTTAATCATAATCACATTTGCTGGTAAAACACGAAAATTTACCGATAATATTCCACAGAACGGTGTGTGGTGTCGGACTGAGAATAGTACCACACTATTTCTAACCTCAATTGTCCTCACACCGACCAATGCCATGCCCAACGCAGGCTGTCTGTCAAACACACTATTTGGTTATGATTTTGGCAAAGAATCAAAGTCAAGTCAAGAACTTATTTTCATAGACACTCTAGAACTTATTTTCATAGACACAATAGGTCTTACATTTAAATTTAAACATGGATTTAATTTTGTCTTCAATGTTTACATGCTAATGTTGGGAAGCGATAAGATTAACAGAGATTTTATCTCTATATGTTTTATAATGTTCACATTAGGGAGTTTAATAGAAGGTACTCTAAATAGGTCAAGTAAGGTCTAAACACATAACATCCATTAACATGGGCAAGCCGGTAAGTCCCGTTAACAAGGGTTAAAAGTTGCTGACGCTGCATAAATTATGAAGAATTGAAACTAAGGAGAATACGGTAAATTATGTCTGCAACAAATCACTGTGATTTATATCGAAAGGTACTTCTGAGTAGATGCTAAAAGCCCTTGTCTTAACATGGGTTTAACTAACTAAATGCCCAGAAGTTACCGTTTAACAATGTGTGTTGAACTAGAAAAGCGTATGTAGCTTATTAGGCGGGATGCTGATCGTATTCAGTTCGTACAAACATACATACATTATACATTATAGAGAACAATGCTGCCGCCCGTCTATTGATAGGTGTATATAAATCCTTCAATAGTTTTGTTGCACCATACGGCCGAAATGGTGGAGAAAAACGTTAAAAAAACTGGCAGGCGCAAACCATATATTTACCCGTATCCTTTCGAAGAATTCAATCAGCTATCATTAGGATAAGCGAAGTCTAGACACATCATTGATTACTATATAAGTAACGGAAAAAATCTTCGGTGGTCTTGTCTTACGGCGGCTTATTCGCAGGGTAATCGGCCCAATTACTGTGAAATCGAGTTTCGTACCGTTTTTCATTTTATATCTTGCGGTTACCGTATTTGGAGTAGTGGGTCGGAGTGCGGGAACTGGTTTTAATCGGGAGCAGTTCAGACTTTATGTTTGTCGGGGAAAAGAAAGGATTTTAGTAAGATGGTATGTAAGAGCCGTGTTGGCTAAGGAGAACGTTTGACTTTCTTATGAAGAATTACGTGTAGTCACACGTGATTGTTATTTAGTTATTTTCTATAGATACGGTCGATCAGGCTAAGGTCTTGGTGTTGTCGGCTAGTAATACCTAATTTACATGAGCTTATAAATATGCTTACTATGAAAACTGAATATTTAATTAGTTTACACCGATTTACGAGTAGTTTACTTTCGCTCGATCAAATCAATGCCCCAATCAATTAGTATTAGAAAGTTCATTAGAAACTGGATGTCACTGGAACCGATGGGAGTGAAGAGTAAGACTAACTGTTTACGCTTTCGTGCCCTTCGTTTATCTAAAACCGTTTCCGGATAGATTATGTTTAATTACACTAATTAATAACTAATTAATAACTAATTAAAATTTGAAAAGTGGTGTTTGAACCCACGGCCTTCGGAATAAAAGTCAAGTGTTTCCACTTAGCCAACACATATATAAACACGGGTGTCTTCATGAGAATCGAATGTACATGATCTATTCTAGATGCTGGGCAACATGTTACTTAGCTCCATAAACATCGTTCTAAGAGAAATAATTGATTAAACCTTAGTTTGTATTCTATTAGTAGGCATTCATTTACAAGTCGATAGCAAAGCGATTAAATTACGCACTGTTAATTATAAACCCTATTATAAATTATTAATAACATCGAATACACGCAATAATTTATGCCAACTATTAATAAGTCTTTAGAGGCAAAACGCTCTCTAAGAGAATTCTCTTAGTTTTGAGTGAGGTTGTATTGAAAAAGGATAGTACAGAGGGGCTGTATTATAACATGTATAAATTAAATATGTGTATTTTTAACCGACTTCAGAAAAGAAGGAGGCTCTCAAGTCGACGGTATTTTATATCTTTGTTACCTCAAAACTGACGTTCGAAAGTCGAACCAATTTGGAAGATATTTTTTTATATATTTTTATATCTATACTTATTTATAATATAAGTTAGTGATATAAACTATAATGTAAGTGGATTAAAAAAAGGAAGCGAAGATGTCGGCGGTTCGGCTAGTTAAATATAAGGTGGTGCTTCCCGTGATCCATTCTAATCTTCTCAGACACATGAGAATGAATTATTGTGAGAATTCTAAGTGATATTCGCACGGACCTAGGTCAACAATAGTGAAAAGAAAAATATAAATAATTACTTCCGGAGCTAAAATGTTGAGATAAGAAACTATAATAAAAACTAATGTAAAGTAAAAACTAGCACATTGTATAAAAGTGTTTGTGTGTAAAAGTGTGAACAAGCTCTTGAGAAACAATAAAGAGAATGTGAAAATGAAGTACCTATTATTATTTATTATAGCTGCAACTATTTAATACTCTTAACTAGTTATGCCCGCGACTCCGATCATTGGTTTAACTGTTATGGAGCATGCATACAGAAACAAAAAAAAACTTCAAACTAAGTAATTGTTTCAGTATCATATTGAGCCTATAAACACAATATCTCTGAAAACAAACGAACTTACTCCATGACCGACCCTTACAGATTTATTATTAGTAGTCATAGAACTAAAATGTATTTATGGTATAACCACAAAACTAAAACAATCATATCTTACAAAACAAGAACACAAATAATAACTCAGTGCATAATGCATTACCAAATCGCTATTTATTATCATCCCCGGCCACAAGTGCAGAATCTAGCAAATTAGAAATGCTAATTCTCATTCAATACAATAGAGGGACTATAATAGGCTAGGTTTGAGCGTTTAAGGCCCTCAGAAGATTAAATGTAGCTACTAAATATAAATGATTAATGTTAGACACTTATCTATGCTATGTGGAGAACCCTATTCTCATTTTCTTGCGGAAGTCTAATATTTACTTACCGAGAGACCATGTCGTTTTGCGTACTGAACCAACTTATTGCAATCACCAATTAGCCTAGAAAGCGTGGTGATTATACCAAATCCCCCAAGACCAATATTAGTTTATATTGGTGAGGCCCGTGCCAATAGTAAGAGCTAGGTCGACAACGCGAGATTATAGCCCCTTAAATCTGCACCGTCAAATCGTGATACAGCATTTATGCCTAAAAGCTAAGATTTCGAAGAGACTATTTATCTGGTAAGAAACGAGAAATCGTGGTGAATTGAGGCCGTCAGTGGGAACGTCAATGAAGGTGATAAAGTGATTTGATCTGCAAAGTCGTCAATGTAACAAGCAAAGCTCCGATACACCTGACTTACAAACCTCGGTAGAACACGTACAGTCAACCACATAGCCTTACACCTAAATATTCCACAGACAATACTAAATCATGCACTGCTTAGAAGCAAGTACCATGTCTAAAAGGACCCCATAAATCATAGCCGTATCGACTGCAAACACATCGACTGCGCTGGATAAACAGTTGGGTTTATTCACTTGAAATAGATTTAGATGCGTCTCCGGTTTTGCAGCTTCCCAAATCACAAATGTACCATATGGTATTAGATTGGACAGATAAATTAAGTGATCTGAAATGAAAGTGCGCGGCGGTGATTAAACCCACTACCTACGAAATTAAAGTCAAGTATGCTCCTACTTAGCCAACACGACTCATTGAACTTTTAATGTTATACATTTTTGAACACTGTAGAGATCGCGAATCTAAAATATGAACTCTCATATTTATGTCTACAAATTGACCGCACCCTTCTCGATATCAGAATCATGATCAATGCTTTCATTCCATTACCTTCTTTGTTATCTACGCGCATTATGTAAATTCCAACTTTGTAATTAATTTCCTGTTGTCTCTCTGAAATCTAAGCTATCAAGATTTCAATGGAAATAACAGTCTCTAATATTACCATTTCTCATTTATATCATTTCAATAGATTAAATACAATTAGTGATATCCAATTATTTGATTAATTGCTATTAGTAAATACTATCTGATTCACTTTAAATACCAGTACCGCGTGGTGCAGGCTTAAGAGTACCTACCTAGCCAGCGTAGTGTCTGTGTCCTAGCAGTGGGAACTTATGTAAGGATGTTTATGCTTATAGAAAGACCCATAATTGAATTTCTTCAACAAAGTTGCATTACGTTTTACTAAAGAATTATAACCTCCATTTCAGCAAGCTTGAGTCTACAAAAGTAATGATCAAAGATTACATCTGAGACGAGTAAAACAAAACAAACACAGCAGTAGCGAAGTACCGCTAGCGTAATAAATTCCAAGTCATTTAGCCGAGTCTTGTGGATGGAATACTGGTTCATTTGCAGTCTACAATTGTATTTAAAAGTATATAAATATATTTATATTTATTTAATTAAAATAAAGTCGTGTTCATTTTATTCAAGTAATAATAGTCTACGTTTCGACTGCATATCTTCAGATCGTACAAATGTTTTTCCGAGGCGGGAATTGACCCGCAACCTCCGAGCTTAGCTACAAAACTGAATAAAAATTATTTCGTGATTGCAAAGCATATCCCATAATATTGGAGAGGCCAAGGAAAATAAACCAGTAAGTTGAATCCTGAATCAACAGCAAGCATAAGACCACCTGTCGACCAACAGCTTAGCATAACGAAGCAAAATTTATAGACCTAGCGACTCCTGTGACTCGGACACAAAGACAAGATATTAAGCCACCTATCAACTATACTAGTTGAGACTTGAGAATACAATTATGACATGAGATCAATAAAATATAAGGCCTATTGCTTCCTGTTCGTAAGTATTGCATTACGGAGCTTTGCAGCTTCTCAGGTGAATCCATTGATATAAGCTACTGTATTTTTTTAATTAAGCTTTTCATAAAACGTATTAACGTACGTACGAACGGTCAATGATGATGATAATCTGAGATGACATTGAATTAAAATTCGAAACCCTGCTCAGTCTTGCTCTAGCGGATTTTATCTAACTAACAAATGGATTTTATCACTAACAAACGGCCTTAATGCCGTCGCAAGATTTATGCCTTGAAATCCCCAGGCCCAATGTGCAATGAAGGCTGTAATAAGCTTTGTCACATGTCACAGACACCTGCTAACGCAAGCATTGCAATTTACACCTTCAGAATTACCAGTTAAGGTATAATTTAATTGTATTCAATCAGTGGTACAATAAGTGACAGGTTTAAAACGCACTCAGGATTTTCATTCCCGTAAATGTAGCTGATTTCAATTGAAGCTTATTTCTTCAATTAGTCCGGTAAAGGGGCAAACAAGTTATGCATATTTATGTAACGCAAATCAACAACTGTTGTATTCTAAGCCGGATAAATAAAACCTTCCGTAACATCTAATCACTTTGATCAAGAAAATAGAAATGAAATCCGATTTCGTTCAAACCACTCAAAATGGAACATAAAACTTTATTATAATCCAGTTACTCAATCTGTTTCCACTCATTGAGATAACTGCCAACTAAAGATAAACATACACTGCACGCAACGTTCGCACAGCGTAGGTGGTTACGAGTGGGTGTAGATAACTAAGTCGATCGTAGTAAATAAAAGTCGTTAGACGCGCTATCCAGTAAGTGCTGATCAACCCTGTAAATTGCACGGTGGAGTTAGTTAACTTAATTGATGGGTAGCTTTAGGTAATCTCTTCCTGGGTTGAGGGACCTCAAAAGGTCTGGCGAATAAGGATAGGAACGCGTTTGTTGGGGTAGAATGTGTCAAAAATCAATACTTTGCGACTTCAAAGTCAATATTCAAAAGATAGAAATGTAAAGAATTTTATGTAAGCAATAAAGATTCCGCTAATAAAGTTAAACATAACAATCAGATATCTAAAATAGTGAAAATAGTATTATATAGGTAAAAAGGTACCTATTTTCAAATAACATACTTATAGGTGTGAATTCTGTTGTATAAGTGTGTTTCGCAATGTGGTGTTAAATATCAATAACGATCGGACATGTTCCTATACCACTAAGGTGGCAGACAATACAATAGACAAGCCTATTAATACAGGCAATATGGACTCAACGCGAAAAAGGGCGTGACACCAAATAACACTGAAAGTCTGGTATCGAATATTACACATCATCAACATCACAACAGCCTTTAATAAAACCACACTATTGGGAAATAGATGTTTTTGACACTACTGTTAAGGCTGCCTTGGTTTGGTAACGCGTCAGAGATGTTTGTCGAATATCGAACAATTTAGAAGCATTAATTCACAAAAAAACGGCATCCCTGAATTCATAGAGTTCGAAACAGCCACAATAGCATTCAGAAAACTATAGCGAATAGCTTTAAAGTTTCACAGAATAAACTCGAGTAAGCTGGACTTGACTGTCTAATTTTATTTTATTTCTCTGTAAATTATGAGTCACATGTTACCCGAAATAAAGATATTTTATTTTTATTTAATACAATCCATATCTGAGATCTGATTTACTGCAATCACTAAGCTTAGATGCCAGGATCCCAGTAAGTCTTATGTATATATATTCATCCACGGGAAGACATAGGACCTATTCTTAGGCTTAGACACAATAGGCATAGCCTATAAACACAGCCAATATGGTTTTAACGCAAATAGGCGTGGCGACACCACATACCCAAACACAGAAAGCCTTTTAGCAAATATTACACGGCTCAGGTTAAATAGCACTTGTAGCTATCTCCTTTCGTATCAAAGTACACGTGGAAATAGCCACAGGAGCACAATGGCGACGTAAATCTACTTGACGCGCCGCCCGGTGACTTTCCTCGATTCCTATCTGATGAAGGTACAAAAAATATTTTACTGTAAGTACTTTTATGTTCAGCTATCTGTTATTTATATGTATATGAGGTATTTAGTAGTAGAAACGCAAGTTTTGAGCTGACTTCGAGATAAGATGTTGCTTTGTGAACTCCAACAATATTCTATTTACTTACACTTGTAATTAATCCACCAAGTAATTAATATTTTAGGCGTAAAAGAATAACAAACATCCAACCATCTGGATTCAAAACATTTCCATTTAAAATCATTGGTCACTTGATGACCCCTTATTTAAACCCTTTCTGATGCAAACTCCTACAAATACTTCCTTGGGCTTAATTATACTTACCTTTAATACATTTTTTTAAGTTAAACGTATGGCGTTGTCTATCCTTCAGTACAGACTTTTAAAACTTTAAACTCGTTTTTGTACAGCTTTTGCAATAAATCTTAGCGTACCGTGCGCGTATCAAATCGGTAAGATTGAAGTGCGTGTGTTTGAATAATTTGAATGGTATTTAAGAGTCAGTGACACAACGTGCGCATGATAGCATACAGTTCAACTAATAAGATACGTATAAATTTAACGAATTGTCATTGAGAGCACGAAACACATTCTAACAGTAAACTTACGCAGTACTACTGCGTAATTGATTTAAACAGTTATTTTATTAGGCTGTCATCATATCAGGAATTCAGGATATTAGCCGTTGTACTTGTACGTCATTTTTTTTTTCAGTCGAACGCGACTTACATCTACTGTGAAGTAGCAGTTTTCAGATCTAACAACAAATGCACAGATAATTTCATCTATAGGTACTAATATTATAAAGCTGAAGAAATTATTTGATTGATTGCATGTTTGAACGGGCTTATCTGAGGAACCGCTCTGGTCCAATTTGAAAAATATTTCAGTGTTGGATAGTACATTTATTAAGGAAGGCTATATAAAATAAACTATAGGTATATAGATAACACGCAAGCGAAGCTGTAGGTAGGTCGAATAGTTACAGTATATGTCGTGAAATCAGTATCTCAAAATAGGATAACAGAAGACATCCCCTCACAAGTCGACAATAAAACGCGAGCCCTGGCTTACCACCGACGTAAGTATAAATTACCGTCTAATTAGAGCGAATAACTATTTTATTATAAGCCATTATTTCCAATCAAGGCTGATTTAATCCGTGGGACACCTTAAGTGACTGAAAGCCGGCGTTCCTAAAATGGCACGGCTATTTATTTAGATCATGACTGCGCTTGCGGCGCTATTTTTAGGTCAAGTTAATCGTAATTACGTTTCACGAGTTCCTTTCAATTCTATTTTAGTTAATAATTATAGTATTTACGTTAGTTTACGCTAACCTTTGTCCAGCAGTGGGATGTAATTTGTAGATTACAAGTCACGAGCCAAAAAGTATTGGAAATCAAAACATTTGGCGTTAAATGATCTATATGAATATAAATTTATCTAAATCAAGTTTAGTATTGAATGTCAGACATACGAAATAAACAATAAATAACATAAATAAGCATACAAGGTTAGTATCTACAACTTTTGCATCTACAGCTTTGAACAATCGCAAAACAAAGGGGGCGGCAAAATTTTCACACAAAAGATTTCAACGCGCTTCTCCTTACATTGCAGACGTTTTATTGCCTCATAAAGGAAATATAGTTCAAGCTGGGCTCTAATCCGATAAGTATTGGAGAGATTACTTACCTAGTTCATGTTGTGAACTAACTTTTATTTTAAAAGTAATTCTAATATTATATGGCTGAATGTTTGTTCGCACTAAACACAAATTAGAATGAACAAACAAACTGTAAGATTATACTAATTTTGTTTTGTGTTAGATAGCCTTATTATTTATTTCTTAGAAATAAATAAATGAATTGATAAAAATAATTTTGCTTTTTACCGCAGAAAATAACTTTACCTCAAGGAAATACATCAAATGTGGTGAAATCATTCGTAGATGCAAAAAAATCTTAGGTGCCGGTTTTTTATTCAATTGAAATTTAACGGACATTCGGGGTAAAGACTATTTTCAAATATGCAAATAACGGTATTCGTGATTCGATTAACAGTTTACGTGAAACAGCCGAAATTCAAGGTGAATCAGAAAACGATATCGTGTTCTCAATTACTCAATCGAGAATTCGTGATCAAAATTCTTTAGCGTCATTGTCCCAGTGAAAGATTTGAAATGCGCAATCGTTTACATTGCGATATGTCTAGATATTTATCAATTTATATTTTATACGATAATATTTAATTACAGTTGAAATATTTGTGAGCTTACAAATAAAGACCTTTATTGTGTCGAGTTTAACTTTATTCTTACGATTTTATCTGTTTATTTTATCATTGCTACGAAAGGAGTTACGTGTTGCATCGATTTGTTAAAAAAAAAGTAGAATTTGTTATTAGTAGAAATAGTATATTTTACTGCTTTACAGTAGCTTCTTCGTAGCAAAATATGACATAATTTTACAAAAACCTTATAGGTATACAATCAATCAATTTCCGTCTTATGTTTGATTTTATTTTTAACTATTACAAACCTACTATTTGATATTTGCCGCAACTTTTCCCATTCACATAACATTAGAAATCCTAGTAAACCTGCTTTGTATACTATAATTTCATAACCTAAAGGACGCTATATCTACGCACATACAAGTACACCGAATAAATAAATTACATGCTTCACCATTCAATGTCAAATTTGTTTAGTTGTAAAAGCTTTTACATTTCCATTTAAATTATCCTTATCCTATACAGGATTTCAAGACTATATGGCCAGTCGATCCGATGAGTAGTCCTTGGTCTTTTGGGGTTTTCCCCTTTACCTACTTAATAATTAATAAGACAAGCAGGTCTATTAACAGCCTGATTTGAGATAAATCCATTCACAATTAGTAGGTACTTTACTTTAACCAATACCGTAACGCCGTCAGTAGCGAATCGTGATCGATAATTTATCGATACTATCCAACGGTACCCGACAATCGGGATCGTTTACGTATCGTATCGCGAATCGCCGTCGGTATTTAAGGTTGGATGCCGGAGATAGGCTCATGGAATGGTTACGGTGGAAAACTAAGAACATTATATTTTATGGTGTGATGTAGAAAGTTTAGGCATGGATTCTGATATTTACTTACAGATAGTTAAGAGTTAGTTGATAGTAGTAGGTATGGAAAATTTTATTTACTTCGCAGAAGTTTATAAGAGTAACGTTTTCCTATATGGTTGTGAAATGAATATAATAAGTATTCAAGTATAAAACATAATATTTATAATTAACTGATTCGATTATTATAGGAAAAATATTGATCATGATATTTAGACTTTGTCGAAATCATTGTTTTGACGATCTTAAACGATTTGATGACAATTATTTCAGATACTGATGATGATAGTTGACTCGTAAACGTATTAATATCGTTCTTAACACCCACTTATCGACATCAATCTCGATTTAATCGTCATCGGTTGACATTTTACCAACACTGACCTTTTCTGGCCTGATTTTATTCAACTGGCCAAATTATGTACAAGAATCGTAACGACAGAATAACCATAAAAATAATATATGAATCCTACTTTCTACAGATATCACAGCCTGAGGGTACAAAGTTGCTGATATTTAACCGTTCATGAAATAAGTTTTATTACCAACGGTCCCTCTAGAGGACGGTAGTAGAAATAATATTATAAATTATATTTAAGAAAAAAAACAGAATACAGGGATATTCTGTACCAGTCTTAGATGATATCAACTATCACACCATCTTTGATGATATAGGTTCTATTGCTAGTGAAATGATACACTAGCATCCTACACTACACCAATCGACTTGTAATTTTGTTAGTTACCAATAAACTATTGTATTTGTATTTGAAATACACTTTCTTTTTCATTTTAAGTAAGTTTTTTTGTCTCAGAAAAATATGGATCCTCGGGTACATCAGTAAAACGCGAACAAAGCCAGTAAGGTAGGCTATTCTCGAATAAAGCTGGCCATTCACAACCCCGCTGAACACGTTGCGTACGAGAAATAATTACTAGAATTGTAAAGGTATCGTAATAGGTGCATCGAGAATTTACGCCGCAATAAAACTCACTGCAAAATACGACTTTCTTTATAATTTGATGAAATTACTCTCAGAATACAATATCTTTGAGCGATGCCTTCAATAGTTATAATAAGTAACTTTTTTAGTAACGATTTAGTGTAAATCATCGGTTTTATGTCTTGATCGTTTATCAATCCGACTTTCTATTTTATGGTAGAGGTCGTATGTTCTAGTTGGCTCCTAGCTTTTATCGTGTGTTACTTTTATAACCTTAAAAAACAAATAAAATTTACTACTATTTCTTATACTCTGATCACTTTTAGTATCATCATCATTTTAGCGTGTTACACAACTATCAAACTCTACGTCAATCTGTGAGATTGACGGATTTGGATTTCTGACGCTGACGACAGCGTCAGAAGTCCAAATCTAAGTCCAAATCCGTCGGTTTCCATCCTAGAACTATTCAGCTTCAACGGCAATCTGTTCTATACTAGCAGTAACAGTTCCCAATCTTGATAAAGTAGATTATTACTTAAGATTACCTCAAAAGTTATCACTAAACGACTTCATAGATTATCGCCATAGTTTTATAAGTTGTCATCCGGCTTTATGTTTAATAATAGCGGTAAGGTATTTTACCGCTATTCTGTAGATTCACCGTTATATTGCTTGTAGGTCTAATTGGTTTTCAAATCTATTATTGGAAACAGAAAAGTTGCGTAGGCGTTAAAGATGACGCGGCTATTTTGGCTTTAGTTTAAGAGTTTTGGGAAAATTCGATATTATAAAGAAAAGATGAGCTTAAGATCCACCGCAACTACATAAATACCCGTACGGTGTATTATTAGATCATACGATCATAGATCATTATTATTAGATGAATCATTAGGTCATTATTATTAGATGAATAAGGATTCTTCCAGATATATTTAAATGCTTACTGCTTAATCAGACGTATCCAGAAGATATTCACGTTGTTTTTATTCAAATTGTTAAAAGTAGGTAGCTTATTTGTAATTGGAAGAGGATTTATACCTTCTATCATCCCTAGTCGTTTTTGTGCCAAAGAATTTGAATCAAAATGATGCATGAAAAAGTTTAGCATAAACACCCCTTTACTGTTTATTTCTTTTCGGTCCCGCTGCTAGAACACGGAGCTTTAGAAATTATAACAAATCCATGAAACATGTCTCGCAACACAGTAGGTAGACAAAAGGCTCGGAAAACAGACGGACACACATTTTTGTGTCAATTTATGTACATACGAGTATACGAGTCAATAGCGATATCTATATCTTCTACCAGTCACGAATAAATAAATCTGTTTCCACGGAATGTGGCTCGAAGCGATCTATCAAGCTACTGATTGAAACACAAGCTACTGTTTAAATCCAAACCACTTTTCTAATGGCTTTTAGATTAGATTCGAAATCATTAAACCTAAAGATGCACTACTGGAATTTAATCGAGTCAGCTAATTAATAAATCATAAGGAATTACAGGTACATGTATGACTAGAAATAGCATATGTCCTTCTCCAGGTATTAAGCTACGTTCCCACTAATTTTAAGCCAAATCTATTTAGCCTTCCTTGAGTTATAAATGGTGAAACTAACACGACTTTCTTTTATACAATTATTGTTAATTAAATAGAACCCATTTTAGTTCTAAGTTCTAATTAGTATGATCACAACACTTAGGGCCTCTTTCACGAACCTCAAGTAAAGTGTCGATTAGTTAATTCTCGAATAGCGCTAATCAGCAAGTAAAAGCTACAAGTATCTTTTGTCAATTTCACAAACGAAAATAGACCTTTGAGTAACAACTTACTGGTTAAGTGAATGACGTAAAAAATCATACGTCGCATTCGTTCAATCATCGTTCGATAAACGTCAAACGTCATTGTCAGTTGTCAAATTTCTTGTCATTTGTTTGTTTGTTTGTGGTGTTTGTTTTTGTGTCTGGTGTATTCGGAAAGCGTCCGTTGAATCTTTATTAGCTAGGTACCTGCTGGTGTAACATGAATCGACTTGAGGGTGTAGAAGGGATAAATTAAATGTATTTATTTATTTTATTTAAATTCCAATCACTTGATTAATGACAAATAACCACTCACCTTTGCAATCTAGGTATTATTTTATGTTTTATTAAGTTATGAACTTGGTTTACTGCATACTTCGACGATATTTCTATGTATGACGATATTCATACATAGACGAATCTGGCAAAAAATTCAGTTTCATCTAGGTCCGTAAAATAATCAACACGGAATTTAAATACTCGAATCCTAGGTGCTCGCTGCGTCGTCGAATGTTCTAAATCATCCAATTGATGATCAATCAAGTCAAATAAATCCATTTATAATTTTAAATATTCGATGGGTATTATCTGAGTGCCGACGCAAAATAACAATGGACAACTTGTAGGTACCTACCCTAACTGTAAAGTAGGTAGGTACTTACTCGTAAACCTCCAAGTAAACACGCTACTGGGCAGATGTGGTGACGAGTAAGTTACTGGTCGGTTAATCTTATGATTAGTGCTACTCGAACGTCGTGAAATTGGCACATGACGTTACGGGTGACTTTAATTGGTGGTTAGCCTACTCGACACTTTACTTGAGGGTCGTGAAAGAGGCCCTTACTAGGCAGCATGGCGATCCAATATCCGCACTTGAAAACACCCGTAGGTTAATTTACTTAGAATCGTACCATTAAAACAAACATATAAATATACTCGTGAGATAGTAAATAACGTGGCATGTAAGCCGATTTGCATGCTCATGTTTCTGACACACGATCGTTTTCGTGGCACTGATTAAGCAAGATTGTAAAGTGTCTAATAACCGTTACAAAAGGTTTCCCAGGTGACATACGAGTTTCGAGAACGGTTTAGGTTAACAAAATGTTATCAATCATGATAGAAATCAAAGCTTGTGTTTCATCATACTGCCTTACAGAAGTTCTACGATTTACGAACAAAATACAGGCACAAACTTACCTTATTATAAAATTAATAGTGTACTATACTCAGAAGATGTTTTTAAAGTGAAATAGCAACTTAGCTAACTGATTGATTTATAATCTAATTCTATAAAAAGATAAGCTACAAAAAAGCTCCAAAATAATTTATAATACCTACAGCTAAGTAGGAAAATTCGATAAAAATAAATGTCGGTGGCACCAATCAATATCTTATTGAAAATCTCGATCTACCTCTGTTATGTGACGTCACGCTTCCTGTACCGGTTGTGCACCAGTTAACGGTCCAGCCGACCTCTTTGAATGTGTTAAATACATCGGTCTACTTCCATCAAAAACTTGTATTTTGCGCTGTATATGAACGTTGAACTTATCGGTGAAATTCTCATGGATTTGTTTCAAAGTTATCTCTTGGACGGAGATGTAGTTATCTCTTGGACGAAGATGTTCAGGCTTGCTTTATGAAAATGTCAAATGAACAACGTCATGATTTTAAACTTAGTTTCCGCATGCTTTAGATTGGCAGTTCGATCGCTCGCTTTCAAGTCCAAGAGGTCAATTGAGAGATCACTTGAACTGTAGTCTTTGACACTTCTGAAGTTAAGTGTGTGTCCTCAGCTTTTTGGTTTGAAATACAGGTCAACAGTTTGCTGACATAACAGAAAAATAAATTACTTTTTCATGTTAATTTGGGTAGTAGCAGTCGATATAAGTCGGTAAAAAAAACGCCAGGACTTAGTATTTGATACCATAGAAATGAATTTGAGAATAGGGAACCTCTTAAATTTTATCGTCTATTATCAATTTTGCGAGAATAGTGCTACCAAAACTTCAAGAGTCATAACTTTTACGACACAACAGATCCGAAATCTACCAAAACCTGGTTATCTCGTCAGATCAGCATAACCAATCGACACACATCTGCACTTCTAGGTAAGAGTACCTACACCTGCTTTATCCGTGAGGTCTATGATTTGGTAGTCAATGAGGCAATTTATTAACAAGCTAAATGCCGGTTCTGTTATGGAGATTGCGATTTAAAGAATGTCTGGTATTTAGAATGGGTACCATAGTTGGGAGAGGTAAAGTTTCAGTGTAATTTATTTCGGAGCTACATGGCCAAGGAATTTTGGTATGATACGTATTAAAAGGAATAATTACGAACATCATATACATGTCATGTCAAGGAAAATCATGCTTTAAAGCCTTCATTCTTTAATGGATTGTAACTTCTTACAAACCACAATTTTGTATGGATGCTGATTAAGTCTAATGATGTATTTTACATCGAACAAGCTGATCAGAAGATGAAACTAACCTATTCAAGCGTTTCTATTGAAATTGAATCCAAGAAACAGATTTCGAAGCTATGTCGTAAACAAAGGGTTACGATAAAGCACCGAAGTAATTTACATGAACAAGTGTACACGGAACAAGAGTTACCGCAAATGACTAATCCTGTACAGTTACACAAAATCATTGCCTTGCAAATTCCGTAACAGAAAATTGACGCCGTCTCCGCATTACCTATTCGGCGTAGCGCAGCACTAACTGGCGTAACCAATTTATACAATACCCACAACACTTTGCTACAAGGAGTATTGTTAGTGGATGTACTTTCTACTTCACGCTAATCTATGGTTGGTGCGCTTGAGGGCGAAATATGTAACACCTACTAAAAAGGACGGTTATGATCATTCACTGGGAAATTCCGCAAAAACAAACACGTACTGATTGCTTTATAATTTATATGCATCAAAGTAGGCACATTGTATATTTGTATTGTATATATAGTAAGAAGTCGCACTGCTTTGAAATAGCAGCAATTGACTATTAATGAGTGTCTTGGAATAGTAAAAGCGTATTTAAATGTTTTCCTTGTATTCGTATTTGTTGGCTAGGAGCATTTCTTGAAGCGAATTTATCAAGGACATTCACAATTGTAAATCTGTTGTTACACAAAACCAAATAATCGTTACATAACTTTCAATACAAGTCAAGCCCGTTATGAAACAAGAAACATCTCAAGACTCTAAAACCAGAGAGAAACGCAACAACAAGACAAGATTACAGAAGCAGATAACATTTTAGATTAAGAACACTTCACACCAAAGTAGAGTTTTGAGCCTTGCGTTAAACCAACCTAAACACATACCAAATCCATGCTTAGTATTGGTTATCGCTCGCGATTCCACAACATAACATATTGATAGTGATGAAATCGTATAGAAGATCGCAATAACAGTTCAATTTACCATTAAAGTCAAAGTAAATGTACTGCATGCGTTAGCAAAGTCGACGGAATCTTTGAGCACGGACTGTGTGCCCTTTTGCGGAATGTAGTCCGACCCTAAATCATTGACAAAACGGTGTGACAAAATAATTTAACGACTGTCTTAAAGCGTAGGAGCCTTTTAAAGACACACCCAACAGATAGAGAACTCAGAGATACACATTCTAATAGTAAACTTAGTATGAAACTCACCTATAATCGTTGGAGAACCTCATAATTGAAACGCCATTTGGAATCTGTGGACAATAAATTGATAGAAATTAGTGCTTGATATTAAACGTAATATTTGCCTATAATACTAGCAGAAGTAGTTGAAAACACACTCCGGAAGTAAGTGATAATATACTAAATTATAAAGGTAAAATCCCGTTATTTTATTTTTGGGTTTTAATATTATAACGATGTATGCTTATTTGCATACTTAACTGTTAAAACTGGGACGAAGGTTCGTGGGCTTAATTATAATGTTTGTTTCGAATAAGTTTCGTCTTCTGGCTTGATTGAAAAAATCGGAAAAGTTCGAGTAGTTATAACATTTTTTTTTATAATTCATATGCATACAAAGAATATAATTTATTTCAGTATCGTGCGATTAAATCAAGAGATTCATAAATTGTGAGTAATTAGGGTAAGCAGGAAATAATTATTTTACCTCAAGCCGGGACGTGTTTAAATAACAAACAAGATGCCTCGGAACGGAAATTTGAGGTCTGCATCGTGCCGTTGTCTAAACGTGACTAACTTAATTCTATCAAAATAATTACAGACCTAGATGACAAAACAATAGTCGAAATATAGGTATATACTTAAATTATAGGACAATAAAATTCGTTTATTAGATTCTTTGATTAAATACGCTAATATTGCTTAGATTTAGCGCGTTAACAAAGTTAAAAAAGCTACTTTAAAAACATACATTAGTATTTTTCCGGGGTAAAATCGATAAAACTCTAAAATATCCGAGTAATTAGCTAAAGAATAGAATAATACGATACCAAAAATTCAAGTTAAAGTTGATCAAACGTTTAAAGAAACAAATATTAAGTAATAGAATTAAAATAATTATCAAAATTGATGATAATAGTGTTTAACTCATCAAAATAATTAAAAATGATTATACATGAGAACAGTCACAGAACACAAGTCACGATTCATCTCAAACACAACACAGCACAAGAAATCGTAATGGTAATTACCGTTTTAACAAAGGTGAACATATTCTCCGAATGGCAGGTGACTTGTGTGCAACCACGCAAAATCATGAAGTAAACCTTATCTTTATTGAAATAGAAGCTCTATCTGGATATGAAGATGTTAGTAAAGTAAAGGTGGTAAGGTCAGCCAAACTTGGTATTATGTAAAACTATGTTCTAATAGCAGACTATCCTTCACCACTTGTTCTCATATTTAAATGTCGAGATGGAAATGTGCTAATGGCCGCTATTGATGCACAGTCATTATATGCGGTTAATATACAAGATATACTTATGGTTGACCTTATGGAAAGCTTTAACGATAATGTTCATTCGTAGTCATCAACTACTTAATACAGACTAGTCTGTATTTTATTCAAATGTGATGATAAAAATAGAGTCAAATATAAGATAATCAAACGATATTCATATTCATGTAAATGTTGTGCATCATAGCCTTGTTTTATGTTAATTGATATCAGCGATATAAAAAGATGAAACTAATCTACAAAAATACGCCCAATTAAATAAACACAACAGATTTTAATGTGATACTTAACTGTTACGGAACATTGGAATGTGTAATTTGAATTACTAATTCAATAGGCAACGAATATTTAGAAGCCACCGTTACAGACAGACAAACACACAAAATGCATTATAAATGGGGAATTTGTTGAAATCAACAGTTTCATCGCTTTTGATAATTATGATAGGGTACAGTAAATTCCGGAAATGACGCTTGAATAGTTTTGTCGATGGTATTTTGATAACGGAAAAGAAGTTGACAATTAATAAACATTAAATTACCTACTAAATTTAATAATTATCTGATGATGACGACAGAGCATTTTTTACTTAAATTATATCAAGAGGAAGGTATGTTAGTTAGTTAAGATAGTCTTATTGCATCTGCAGCAAACCCGTACCTAATAGGAAGTCATTAAAGATCAACAGAACGCAAAAACTATGGAACCAATAACTGGGCACTTTTTATTGATCAATAGATCTACAGACGATGACCGACAGCAAAACAAATCTATAGTTGGTAATCATTACCAAGAATATCAATAAGACAAGTGTGTCGAACCGTTATTCTTGGTTACACGCACAAAAAGGCTTTGTGGGTCAATGGCACAGCCTCAGTCTCACATCTACAAAATTAAACCTTATTGTTAAACGTCTAAAGTTCTTTATGACCTTACCATAAAGAGTATACAATTTACAAGTTTTACGACTGAATATATTGATATTGTTTTGAAGACAGTAGTTGGGATGTAGTCGTGTTGTGCAGGCATAAGAATTATACAATGGAATACTTCAGCTTTTAGCAACTAAACCGAGGATACTTAAAATTTTAGGGTTCCATATATCAAAAGGAAAAGCTTAAAATAATTAGTTTGCTGTTTCAAGATCTTTTGGGTAATAGAATTCAGAGATTTTATACGATTAATTGACTTCTCTAAGGGTTTCTTAGGGGTTCCCAAAATATATTAAACAGTACGGAACCCGTGAGAGTTTATTTGTTGACGTTTTATTTGTTTTAAATATCCTTCCTGGGTCTGCAACTGGTTTATTTGAATGCAGTAACGTCAATACATTTACATGTTGAGATAAATCCTAGAACGCACCTGACAAGCATACTTAATTCATGGAGCAACATTTGCATAGAACATTACTATCGGGGTACAATGTGAACGAACTGAATACAATGCCATGATTTACATAAAAAATAACGCATTTATTGTCACTAATACAGTTACAATGATGTTTATAAACATTCCATCGCTGTGGAATTGTGTCAGAAAACGTTTACAAACAAATTGTTTCTGCAATGAGGCAATAAATAAGCAACGGAAAGAATACAGTGATATTATTTACATTTTGTTTATTATATTTGACTGGAAAGAAATTAAAGTGGTTCTCAAAAACCACTCTGGTGATTTTCGTTAAGGTTTGAGAACTTTTCATCACCAACAATCATATACGTTATACGCGCTATGTCACATAGCGCACTAAAATTTCGTAACCTTAATTATCTGCTTCATAAAGTTCTGGTTCTACGATACATCTATAACGAACCTATAGATAAATTCTGAGTATCTTCCCAGTTCTTAGAGCGATTACGAGCCAATTACTAAAATGAAACACCTAACACGTTGCATGCCCAAACAACACACGAAACCAACGGTCTCAGAATCTATTAAACACTTCTGGTATCTTCCTTCGCATTCTAAAGTTCTGCAGACAGGATTGAGGTCGGCACGACCGGTCTTTAAGATCCCCACCTCCAATCAGTAGTTAATACATTCCCATAAAGTACGGACTGTCTACAGATCACACATCACGAGAGACAACCAGAGCAATTGAGAGAAAACTAAAACTCAATGTGATATTAATTCATTAGATACCGAGCCGAGCAGGAAGGTGGATCGATAAAGATTAATCTTTGTGACAGGAATTTATTGGCATTATTGACGATGATGGAGGATTTAGTAGAAGATAGATTTTAAAATGTCATCATGATTTGACAGCAGTCAGACTTTGAGGCGGGTTGCGTGCGAAGGTCCGCCTGTGTTGCAAGAGGTTGCAGATTCAATTTCGGTGGAGAAGACTTGTTAGATATTTTCTTTTCATGAGATATTAGTACCCATAAAACAAACTACGAGTTCAGTTACGTAGCTATATTTATCTTACTATTTATATAGATGTTACGAATACCCAGTATCTGTAATCACATTCCAGCATACCCAATGCAACTGGGGTCACTAAAATCAAGAAACAATGCCTGATAATACCAACGATTGCTAGCTGCTGCGCTACTAACCGGTAAACTTTTTAATATCATATCAGATCATCTAACTCACGAGTTTGAGCTAAATATGGTTCCGTCTCCTCCTCCAAGAATTATAGCCTGATGGAGGATCGTGGTATATGTGTTATGAGCAAAATAATATACTTTGCTTTCAAGAAAATCGTGATTTATCCGCTCTGAGCAACTAGGAGCGAAACATATAATGTAAGTATTTAAGTAAGTTTTACGATATCGAATTCGTTTTTATACAGAATAGTTCAACAGCTGCCAGTACTACGCGCTTGTTATATACCCAGCCATGACGAAAGTTGCGAGTTCGATTCCCACTGCACTCAAAACTAGTTAAGTACAAGCTTAAAGCAGTTTCGTTCTCATCAAACACTGGGCCTTCCGAGCACTCCGTAGATACACAACCGGGCAATTTCAAATCCTAGTACCGGCTTATCAACGTGGAAAAGCATTAAACCGGTTAAAAGCGGTTAAGCTCGACGTCTTCATCAGAGAATGGAAACAGAATCATAACCTAGTGTACTGTTAGTGCGCCTGGGTGGGCCGCGATGGTGTCCAACCAGTCACGATGACTACCTGCCGAAGCGGGCTGTCCCGACTTGATGGCCATGAACCGATTTGAATAATTATAAGTTCCTTTAACCTATAGAAAATAGGTAATGGTAGAGATACAGGGGCGGAGATACAGTCTTCATGAGGAATAAATCCTCTATTAAATTTGAAGATTTTTTAGAATTCACTACCATTTTGGATCACAGGGCCTTTTCTTCAAATCAGAATTGGAATCAATGAATGCTGCTTAAAATTTATATCACACAAATATTATTTCTGGACCCGTGTGTCTGCTTAAGAATAACGCAATAAATTAAATGATGATTATATTTAATTACCTACAATAAACATGAGGAAACACGTACCTAACAGTAACTAGACAGTAGGTACAGTTAAGGATGTCTTGATAGCGGACATTACATCATCAACGAGAATTATTCTCAAGAAAATGGCATAGTGGTATATTAAATTCAAAGAGCGTAATCAACCAGTTTTTTTATCGTATAAACGGCACTCGATCTTTACATTTCAATAAGAGCAGCTACGTTTCATCAAATAGATGAGACAGACCACCTGCGGCACATGAAATCACTTTTTGTGAACCATAAAATTTGTTTGACTCCATACAAGTCCAGCATCACATTAAAAGGAGCAAACAAACTTTCTTAAACCGTAAATCGCAGTTTATTTTGTATTAGACTTGTAAATGTTATGTGATTAGTTTTTGTGACAACGTTTTTCTCAGAAGCACTAGCAAGAATTCCAGGCATGATCCATCGCAACGTATGAATTAGTATAAAAACTAGTAGCACCTAGATTCAACTGTCGTAACAGTTAGTGTAGGGTAGCAAGAGTAGCGACGATTGCGAGTCTCTTCCACGAAGAATGGGCTCAGTCGCATACTGTCAATACAAGAAACATGAACAGCGAACTGAACGCTATTATAATTCGATTTGATTCGCATTAGAATAAAGCGTTCATCACGATTGCATCGTCAATCCGATTTGATGGCTGAGCAAGTTTTCAACGGGAACTTTATATTATTTTTACGATTATAAAAGAAAAAAACAATAATCGATGGTAAATGAATAGGTATACGAGTAGGATATAATTTATGCGAATGCTATAAAGGGTCCTGAAAAAAAGTGTTTTAAAAAATTGAATTTATAAATGAACATTGGCAAGATGAGTTAACCATTGTAAACTTAAAAGGTTACATTTGACAACTTTCTCCTCAGAAGATTTATCAAATCATTCCAACAATAAAGCTAAATTCGAAACGCAACAAATAAATCATCAGTTATCTCAACAAAACCGTAAAAAGTTACATAACGAAACTATTGTGTGCAATGATAGATTTCATGATGATGTATACAGTAGAGAATAATCGTCAAGTCGTAACTGTTCGGCGAAATCACATCGAAGATGAAAACACATTTTTTTCTTTAACCACACTAGCTGGAATGCTCGAGTGTTTACTCACAGAAAATATCTGTGGCACTATTACTTAAAAACTAAAAGGTGCAAACAGGGCGTCGTAATGTAACAAATTTCGGAAGTTGTCAGTCTCCAAATGGAACATAAATATTCACAATAGAGCGATAGGCCACTGCGATTCACACAAAAGAGCTTTGTACAACATAATGATTTCTATCGAACATAGCTAAGGGCGCCGATTGCCATTTAGAATTACCTTCTGCCTGATGCAACGCTTTCAAATTAGTTGTAATTAGTTTAAGCCTCTGTCGTTTTCAATTGGCAATCACGATTCTATAGATCGGATGGGCTCGATATGTGAAAGGGTTAAGCTATTGCAAAAGTTTCATTATATTACAAAAAAATACTGGAAGCTCAATGTATTTTTCGACAGACAAAACGTTCACCGGCTTAGGGATAATATCACCCCATCGATTTCCTAATGTAACAGAAGGCTGTACAACTAACTGTGATAACAGATATTCTTTATAACAAATAAATAACAAGTCAATTACATTAACACTATCTGTGCCCTAACAGACGCTCGTATACGTCACCGTGCTTAGGCATTTAATGTGTTTATTATTAATTAATAGGTATTATAAGTTATTGTATTGATTAAATTGGTCTATAAAATATACCAACCAGGCCAAGCGAGGAGATTATAGTAGATAGACGTATAATGGGTTCTATTGAGGTGACCCCCGTCCTTTTGTGGAACATAATATCGGATGTTATTACTCATAGCTAAAACAATATTGTTCCTAGCACAAGCAGAACTCTCTATTTAAATCGATACCGTTACATCGTAGGAATCTTAGATGAAATTATTCTAGTTGCAATTGAGATTCTAAGACAGCTTATTCTGAATATTCGCTACGCAGGCATTTAACCCTGATGTCGAGGAATTCTATGCAATTTAGTGAAGTTTGCATCCACCCACGGAATAGCTTACAAGATAATATACATTCCTAATTAAACAAAATTTACAATAAATCCAATACATAGATTTATGACCTCTATAACGATGGTCCGACTTCGAAGAAGATTGCGGGTTCGATTCCCGCTCAAGACTTTGTACGACCTGCAGGTATTTCCGGTTGTTCTCGATGTGTTCTTAGTTGAATAAAAAAATGTATGTTAAAGTATATCGCATATCCGAAACACAAGCTTTCGGGCTTACCACGTGGCTAGTGGCTAGAAATTGGAAAAAATATTTTTTAACAATAAAAATATTTTTCCAACTTATAAAGAACTGTTACAAAATTATTTAAAAGAAAATGTATTTAGTTTATAATATCAATAATCACGATTCACGATAGAGCAATAACAAACCAATAAAGTCAATGCATAAATTTTATTCTAGGGCATTTGAAAACACCTACTGCAAAGTGCAAGCATTAAATCATGGAGTGAACCTATTTCGTTCTCAGTATCAGTTATACAAACGTAGGTAGGTAACCATATGAAATGCGAAAGTGTATGTCTGTTTGTTGTCCTTCATTGCAAAATAGATCGACGAATATAATTTTTAAACGGAGATAGTAGAATAAAACCTTTCCTAATGACTATTTTACGAGGACTATTTGTGAAAAACAAATACGAAATCTGCCTTCAACCCCTTAAGAGAGGGGTGAAACTTTATTTGGGACTTTTCGCAGTTTCCAAGGTAGGAAGCTTAAATGTTCTCTTATGTCTTCTAAATCAGAGAAAGGGAACCACGTTACCCCGAATTTAGTGCGAGCAAAGTCACTGGCAAAAGCTAGTACATGCATAATGCAAGCCATTAGCATAACTAGAGAAGCGCGGGTTTTGCGGCCGCAGGTGAGTCGACTAACGGAACACCGCATATCTAACTCATCTGTAGACAAACCCATTTGAATTGCGACTCTAAAACAATCGCAGCAAATACGAATTCAGGAATCCCTCCATTTATTTATTGCAAAGGTTACTATAGAAGACGCGCTGGGTATATTAGCGCATAGTATGGAAAAAAAATAGTGTTGGCTAGATATAGATACTCAATTTCATTTCGAAGGTCGTGGTTATACACCGTCTATATACCGTCAAATTCTACCAAAGTCTGGATTTTTATTTAAATGTAATGTGCTTTAAACACGTGCTATAACGGTGAAAGCAAACAACGTGAAGAAATTGGTATGTTTTAAGAACTTTGAAGAGTTTGAAGGATATGTGACATTCACCAACCCGCACTTGGCCAGCGTAGAGAATTAAAGCCTAACCTCTCTCGTCACGAGATCTCTCGTCTCTCCTCGGGTTCTTATGCTTATGTATGGTTATTGTGGATCGCGATAAAGCAAAAAGTTTCGCGGTTCCTTTGCATAGACAGCGTGATTTATTTTATTGATAAAATGAAATGTACAAACAAGATGTATGGGCAATGTTTTATTACGCATAGCTACAAACTATGCGTGCCGTTTCGTTTTTCTGTCGATGATATCGCAATGATGAATAACGTAGAGAATTCGCCGGACGTATTGTCAAAGTATGTATTTGTGGTATCAATTGCAAATTGTTTTGGATTTTTCTATTTATTATGACCGGGCTTTTCGGTTTTGCTGTAAACAGTGTAAACAGTTAAAGTCAACCAACACTATAATTTAAACAGACAAAGTATATTTGAAATTTGATCCAAATTTAGTATGAATTTTAAATACAGTTAAAATTTGTTTCTCGTACTTTATATGATTAATGGCCCATGAAACGGGAACCAATCAGCAAAAGCTAACTCGTAACATTTAACAGTAATGCTTATTAGAAAGAAAGTTAGTTAACACATACGGTAAAGCTTTTATACAAGCGTGGTCCCGAGAGCAAAACTTCGTGATTTTGAAAGCGAGAGATATTATTCGCTTTATGCTTTACTGCTTTGACCGTGACTAACACGCGATGGTATATGGTTACTTGTTTGTTATCAAACCGTTTATTCTGCTTTGATCGGCTTCGTTTTATTATTGTAATAGTAATTTCAATTAGGTATCAATTAATAATCAAATTATAATGAAATCTTATTGCTGTTCACAGATGTAAGTAGGTACTTGTTTACCAAATATTATATCAATTTCGGCTCTTATAGTGGAGAAAAGCGACTGTGAAATACGGACGGACGGACGGACAGACATGACGAATCTCCATCTCATGGTTCCGTTTTTGCCATTTGGCTACGGAACCCTAAAAATGAATGAAGGTTTGCCGGGCTCATCTTAGCCAATGCACGTCGACAATACGTCACATTCCGACGAACAAACGGCTCGTTTTCAAAATCATTCGGTCGTGACGTGTGTTTCTTGTGTGTTTAGCGTATTGTTATAGACTTTCGAAATAACGGAGATGTTTGCAGGATCCTTTGTTTGTACTAGTCAACTTTCTCTGGGTTTTCAGTTCAGTTAGAGAATATATTTCTATATTTTCTACTGTTATTCATAAAATTTCATCGATACTTTTGATTAGTGGTCAACTGTTTAGTAGGTACCTATCTCAACATAATCATTTCTTAAAGAAAGTTAATCTAAAGAAACATGTGATGATGATTAGAATTTTCGAAGATCTTCTTGTTTTATTTCGGTGTTATTGTATGTGAAATTATAAGTTAAGAGCATAAAGCTAAACTCGATAAATAACTACAAGAAGCACATAATACTTTGAAACTAAAAGCGTAAAATAGGGGTGCTTATGCTTATAATAATGTATAGAATAGTCACTTATTATAAATAACCATTGTAAACTTAATGAATAAAGGACATAAAGAATTACAGATCATCCATCGTGTATAATTGCTAATGTCTAAGATTCCTGCAATTTCTTGTCCGAGATTTTCTTGAAAGAGAATCAATTAAGCTTTTAATTACTTCATTATTCTAGTCGTAAGTAGCATACGTTTTGACAGGAACGCCGGGGAAATTGCAAATGCGAATATTTATCATTTTATGTTTCGGAATGTGGCAGGAATATGCGAGTAACGGGTTAACGCGATCAAAGCTAGACCTTTTGTAGGTTACCTACATAGAAGTAAATTAAAGTTATAAATATTAAAACAAATTTTAAAGGCGAGAGTTTGTATGTTTGTTGCTTTTTCATGGCAAAGGACCGAACCGTGTGTATGATTGAAAGGTATATAGTTGTAGGTTGGATTTTGACCATAAGCAAATCTGCAGACGCAGATAGTACATTATGTAAACGCACTAAATAAAGCACCAGATAAATGAATTCTATAACGATAAATAATTAAATAAGAATATAAAACATTAATTTAATATATTTTTGTCACCCGATTTTATAAGCCAACCTCTTTTTACTTTCATACATACTGATGATATTAAATCACGATTAAAATCGTCTACAAAACACGATCCATAAATATTTAACGCAGCGAACGTTTCAAACACCAGTACCTACACTAGTTTTTGCTTCTCTGACAGATTGAATGACATATGGCCTGTGTGTTCAGCAAAACGGCTGTCTTGTACCTCCTAGTGTAATACGATACCACTGAATCCGTACAATGAGTGTTGAGTCCGTTTATGAACAAAATTAAATCGTTCGCCTCAGGCGAACCTACTTGTTTTCATGTAAAAAAGTCCATCTATTTAATATTAAGTTATTTTATATTAAGTGCTGAGTGTATGAAACTTGTTCCATATAATTATCATGATATTATCTTGGATAGCTTTTTTGAGCACATTGTAGAGATAAAAATGTCACAATGGTCCATTTTTAAAGCAATAAATATTGATATTATTTAAAATTGTTGGCAAAAGAATGTTACTTCTGTACATGGTCATAGCAAAAAAACATCAATAAAATATTATTTTAACCGAAAGATATTGCTAGAAAAATACGTTGAAAATTGGTAATAATTCACACATCAAACATAAGATAAGTTAGTAATCGCGAGTAAATTCATTATAATTCGGAAAATTCATTATAACTTGAGCAAAACGTGTGGAGAGTTAGTACAATACTAGCTAGTACTTACAACATAGGTTCTAAACTATGTATATCCCGATTCCAATTCCTTCCCATAGATCTGGTCATGGAAACCACCTACGTAAGGCCTGTAATTAATAGGGCATACGTCAACCAGTCTAGTATCCGCGATGTACCGCTACAAATGAACCACTTGCAATGGAATGTAAAGTCTACGCGAATGTAACATTAGCATTTGTTTTTCATTTACACGAGAATGGAGCTTACATACTCGTAATAATATAAATAATAAGATGAAAATTAAAACTTAAATAGTCGTTTTTAATATACAATGATTTACTTTTTGTTAACACAATTAAAAGAATATTGTGAACTAAAGAACCTTTTGCAAAGATTGCAATTTACAAAAATATCAAACAATAAAATTAATATTGCTGTACAACAATATCATCATTGTTAAAATTAATAACAACATCTAGCAGTTTCTTACCAGAAACTATAATTCTAATGTGGATATCTTTAGGCGCATCGCAATAGGGACCTCTACAAGCAATAAATCGAAACCCGGCTTCGTTTATCAAACCTACCTTATAATCAGCGGTTCGGGTGGCGGGTTTGCAGGTACAGGCCATTGTAACAAAGGTTTAACTGATCCCGTTATTCAAATCAATATATAGACTGTTTTTCAATGAGGCAGGATTAAGTCGAAGTTACAGTCTTTGAATTCCTCTTTGACTGTGAAAACATAAAAATATAGGTGCACTAGAAAGAAGCTGTCTCCAATTTAGTCTTTGAAAACAAATGTGCAACATCAATCATAATATTTATGCATACTAATATTTTTAACTGATCACACTTAGTTTTATTCATGTAATTCATAGTGTCAGATATATAATCTTCCCTGTAAAGTTAAATTCCATAAAGTTACAACACAAGTTTGAGTCATCGTCATAAGCGGAAGGCGATACAAAAAAGGCCTATAGCGCCACTCACCCCCATCTGCCGGATATCGAAGAGCTGAAATTACACAGAATTAGCAGCTAACCAGGTGCAACGAAAGGCTTGAATAGCAGACGTCGGAAACGGATTACTGGCATAATTGCATTATAGGAACGTCTAGCCGCTGTATAATATTTATAGTCACTTATACTGTATCGAAGAACGTTTACATGGTAAGCGAAACCTTGGTATGAGCAAGGAAATACGTTTGATGTATACCGAAACTGAAAAAGAAGGAACATAACTTCATATAATTCTCCTACGGGCACTATAATGCTAGATAGCACATGTATTACGATCAGCTTTTACTGTTTCCACGGTCAAATCTAAATACACAAACAAATCCGCATGTCGTGCATTTTATAAATCATAAAACTAACAGACAGTTATTTTATAATTAAAACGTATCTTTCGATAGGCCACCTAGAGCGCTTAATCTTACCTACACTTCTCAGGGGCGGTATGTAGTAAAAGCATTAATGTGATTTACTACTCACATATAACGGGAAATGCGGTTATTAGATTCATATTGAGAAGGATTGAGATTAAGGGCAACTTGCCCTGTATTTATTGCTATATTTGAATCGCAGAAGTGTCAGATAAGTAATCATACCGTATAGACATACAGTACGAGTATATTTACTTATGATCAATCTACTATGTATGGTACAGAATGACAAAGCTAATTTGTCTAGATATGTGTTATTAAGGCGACTTTAGGATTGATATACTAGAAGACAAGCAGTGATCGCGTAGTCGCCTGATAAAGCGATTTATTGGGTTAGGTTATTAAAATAACAAAGACATCTATAATAAACCAATAAAGTATTTCTGTAAGCGTGGTAATAGTAGAAACTCCTGATATATTAACTCCGGTATGATAATGCAGTTCAAATTGAATTAATCCCGTAACATGAATGGAAAATTAATTTATGTATGAACGGTTGATGTATGATAGCTTGACTAACATAGATATTGTGCGGAATTATAACTCAGAATTGATTATTACAAGTTAATGGCAAAGTTAATAGAAAGGAAATGGTAAAATAAATTAAAAGAAAAAAAGGAAAACTCTTAATTATATAAAAAGTAAAAATACTTTATAATTATCCTACCTACTTAAATGAAAATGAGATTCACGGAAACAACTTCGGTATTTGAGGTTATCAAATCCCATATCAGCGCAACTAGTGCAACAAAATACTGTGTAAATATCACGAAATTGAATTCTAATAATGCTAAACAATCGCCAATTACCGTTGCAAAGTTCGAATTCACAAAGATCTCATGCTGTATTAGGTAAATAAATGGTGTACCGTGGCGGCTAAATTCTCTGTACTAACCTATTATAGTGCACTAATCTCTAGATCTTCTTAGAAACTTGTCGCTTGCGGCGTGTCTCTTAAAACACGCCTGAGCAACAGGGCTTTCGATTTTGTTTAGACTGAAACGTAAAGTAGGTTGAACCGTTCAGAGGGTCACAGAGGGCAAGTTGCAGAGAATAGCAGGAGCATACTTTGATGAGACTATGATTGACAATCGTAAACTGGGCCAGAGTCAGTGAGAAACATACAATTTAGAAATAGCTATATAATAGAGTCAATAATAAAGCACCACCGTGTTCAGAATGATTTAAGAACAGTACTTAATTGAAAACAGTAATTTAATGGACATAACAAAGTAGCATTAAACCGTAAAACTAGTTAATATGATATTAATGCTTTGGAATTTTATAATATAAATCAGGTGCGCGATTTATAGAGCAATTAAGATCAAGCAGCCGAGCTTAAAGAGAAAAGTCGATCAATAAATAGATACTTAAAGCGCAACACGAACCGTATTAAACAGTTGATACTGGATATGTTTCTTATGTGATTTTACAACATGGTCAGCCCTAACGAGCTTAAACATTGTCGTAATCTCCAGAACTATTTGCCTGAAGCCAGTCATTTCGCGATCGTAAAGTTACCAGCGTCTGGTCTGTGCTATACTTTGCAGGTTGTATTGACTCCTGTTAATCAAAGGTGTCGCAACTTGGAAGTGGTGCGGTTAATTTATAGATACCAGTCTTCTTTCGGATCGATAAACTGACAGATAAGGAAATTGAGTCCGAACAGGACGGTAAGTCACAACAGTCTTAAATGCAAATTCAGAAAGCCAGCCAAAAGGCTGTTTGTTATGTGTACCGACTTGTAGAAGCGTTGCTAATTCTGGAATGTAAGCACGATTTTGTGGGTCACTTTGATCACACAAAGTGTACGCTTTTTGCGTTGCCCGGCTAAATAGATTAGTCAAGAACAGAAATCGATTTCCTGTGAGTGGGTCAGTTTAGCTGGGAGATTTATTTTGGCCAAGCTCATTTATTATCTCCAACAAAACAAGAGAACACATAACATTGTTTCACAATATAAACAATCATTATTTAGTTTGTACATTACTTCTGTCGTATTGTTTCAATGTAATGTAAAACCCAATTAGTGTTTAGCACGCGAGCGTCGATCACTTTGCTTCCGTAATAAGAAATATTTCAATAGTATTACAAATGCATCTCATAAAATATCTTAATGTTTCAAACACGTTAAGTTTAACTTGTTTTATGATCACGAAGAAAATTAAAGAAACTCACGCACACTTAACATGCCAAGTCTAATAGGGCCAAGCGAAACGAGAAATAAAATTACCGACCAAACAACTTGTCCGAAAGTGGGACCTTCTAAACATGCATATGTCGACCGCAAGTTATAACCCGACAGAAAGATAAAACAGACAGATTTTACAACTCATAATATAGTATTAGATTACTGATTAGTCGAAGCTAATGCATTTCAATTTTGAACAGGTTTGGCTACCATCTCTATAGGAGATGGTGTTCCACAAGGCATGCCTTTAGGCTATATCTGTAGATGTCAGTTGCGTCCCATATAAATATAGGTGTGCATTATCAAGTGAATGGATACAAAGTCAGTGCAAAATAGAAAGCTAAGCTCAGTCCTAGAGTCCTAGTTCTCGAATCTAAACAACACGCGACACAAAACACGATACCAACGGCAGTCAAAAGCCTTGTTAATGTAAACGAGGCTTAAAGCTCAACTTGCAAGATGAATTATTTAATATCTGTGCAATATTCAGTTACATTAACTGCTTAACAGGTGAATGTAAGAGGAATGCGCCATGCTTTACAGAATATTTAGTTTTGTCTTCACTAAAATAAATTCTGATATGATGAAATAAACAAAGGTAAAGTTCCTACGGCTGATAGTAAAATAACTGCTACTATGTTTGCAAGAAACGTTGATAATGAGCCGACTCTCGCAATTCTCACATTACCGTATCGGAATTGACGATTTAACGGGAAACATTGCAACGGAACAGACAAAGTTACTTTGAAACTGATAATGTTTATGTAGCTAAGTTTGTAACGGCTACTGATTTCTGTAGGCACGGTAGCCGCAGCTTAAGGTCAGAGGCTTAGCAATAGTGAGAAAATTTTACTAAGTAAGATTAAGTATAAAATAAGGAGCATAATCAAATAAAATGTCAGTTTCTGTTCTAAATTGTTGTTCTAAATTGTGTTCTTATAATTTATAACTGACTTTAGGTTATTTTATAATTAAGTTGATATTGGGCCATATATACCGATTTACAATTTAAAACTAACTTAAAATGTTTCAATAACAGTCACGAACACTGATAACATTAGTAACAAATTGACATGTAAGAAAAACTTAAATATAAATCGCTTAGACGTAAAACTAGATAAGATATGTCATGTACGTTTATTATTTTGATAAACTTTTTGCAGGAAACAGACTAAATATAGACAGAACTAGAAATAAGCTGGAAGATTCATAAAATAATACCTGAGAATTTGTTTGACAAAGAAAGCCAAGTTGCACAACCGGAACCCACCTAACAGAATAAACAATCACGCAACAAAAGTGATAATTCTTCAGAAAATAGATTTCACAATAGCATTAGCCGAGCTGACAATGAATCTTCAAAAGAGTAACAGTACGGTAAATAAGATTCGTTAGTAGATATAGAAAGTAAGAGTTTTGGCAGATTAAAATAAATGATAGCGAAAGATTCACTACACTATTCACTTTAGATACTGATGTAATTTTTGAATGAAAAACAATCTGGTTTGAGGTGAATAATGTTGGTCATATTTATGCAATTTGCCTGGGGCTAGAAGTTGGAAACTTGATATAATTTATTATTTCCGTCGTATATCGAAATCGAAATGTTAATATAATTAATGATAATAACACGATCGCAAAGCCTATTTTTTATTTAAGGTTAAATTGTACAAAATATTAAAAAAACATTGGAAACAGAAAGTGACTTCTTCTTCTTCTTAGTTTATGACTTGCAGAAAGTGACTTATGCCTGCATTAAGTTTGGCTGTTGCGGCCATCTTGAATGTAGTGTCAAAGGTCGTTCGCGCGCAGGTTTCACCGATCCCGAAAGCCGCCTATTTCGCACACGATAACGATGCAATAGATAATTGGGTGATAATTTCAACACGTAATCTATGATCACGTTGATTACTTGATGATAATGTAGGATTATGGTGAAACATCTTGGCTGACTTTCCCTTAAACTTTTACCTTTATACGAGGTACGTAGCAAACGAATAAATAAAACTGTTCTCACAATAAAATTCAAAAATGGACCTAGAACCTTAGAAATTCTTTAGAATAATAATTACAGAATCTAACAATAGGAGTAACCATTTATGAGCCATATTCTAGAACCGCAGACTCGTTATTTCAAATTGCTTTCTAACCAACGCATTCATAATTTTATCTAAAACAATGAGCAATTCAATTTACACTTTACATGAGAGATGGGTTTGTTGTGGTAATGTAGGAGAAATGTTGCCAGCTCTCAAAAAATAGTTACATGCAGCAAATTTGAATTATTTGATCGAAGATTAGACATACATGTAAGATCATACAATCGTAAAGAATTCCTACATACATAATTACTTCGTTAGTTATAAGTATCGTAGCATCCAAAATATGTAATAGAATGATCAATGATATAAGATTTTTATATTTAAAATGAGATAAAGACGATGCCCGGCGATAAGTGATCTGTAAGTAATTTAATTAATAAAGAGTCTTTTTCAAAACTTAATGCAGCTGAAAATACCTTAGATCCATCCATATCTATACTAATATTATAAAGCTGAAGAGTTTGATTGTTTGTTTGTTTGTTTGAACGCGCTAATCTCAGGAACCGCTGGTCCGATTTAAAAAATTCTTTCAGTGTTGGATAGTCCATTTATCGAGGGAGGTTATAGGCTATATTTTATGAAAAAAGCAAGCGAAGCTGTTGGCGGTCGGCTAGTAAATTTATAAAAACCAAACACAGTAAAAAAGTACCTAAACGGTAACAGCCGACTAGCTGAAAAAACATAAAACAACAAAATAAACAAAATTATCCCCGCTTACATTTGTAACATGAAATCGCGAATTCGTGAAACAATTTCACAAGTCGCTACGTAAAACCCGCCATAAGTTTCGGCAGAGTTGGCAACTAAAGCCATAGGAAGCAGAGTTCACGGGCGGTGACCCGGCCGCGCGGCGTGACGACTCGGCCATTTTACAACCGTCACCCACTATTTCATTCATAATTGGAACATTGCCAAATAACTTTACTATTATTTACTATTCAAAGTAATAGGGAAAGAACAGAGCCTTCCACACTAAGTAGGTGCACGCTCGACTTTAATTTGGACGCTTTGATTTGCATTATTGTATTAATGTTGTCTGAAATAAATAAATTGATTGATTGATTGATTTAATTCCCCAGGCTGTGAGTTCAAACCCCACCTCTGGATTTTGCTTATCGAAGAATGCGCTTTAAAACACGTGCTCTAACGGTAAAGACAAACATTGTATACAGCACGATGCTGCGGTATAGCTACACAAATATTATAAAGAGTTAGTTTGTTTGATTGTTTGTTTGAACGCGCTAATCTCAGAGTCCGACTTGCAATATTATTTCAGTGCTGGATAATAAGTTTATCGATAAACTATGTATATGTAGATAACGCAAGCAAAGCTGTCAGCGGGTCGGTTAGTTTTGTTATAAACCCTTAGTCGGTCTGAAATAGTCTGAATACACCGGCGAAGTGATAGGATAATGTTATGCTATGGCCAGCCTCCAGCATATCCACACGGCATCATACGATAAGCGCGTGAATCCATCCAGAATCTAGATAGTCTTGTCAATGCTAACAATGTCACTCCATTAAGTTCACAAAACATAAACCAATCGCCTCAAACAGTCCCTACACGAGTGATCTAACACGCGGTACCTACGTGCTGCGCGTACGCAACAATCGCAGCGTGCGCAGAATGCCCATTGGCGTTATGTTATTGGCGAGAATGCATAATGTGCACTTTGAATATGCCTAACGTTCTACCCAATGTCGAGGTCGATTATATTCTCATATTTAAGCGAAAGTTATTGTGTTTTGTGTAGTGGTTTTGTATTCTGAGAATAAATTTACTACTTACTCAACGTATACTTACAATATAAGTAGATTTTATATGTAAAACTAATATGTACGTGCAAAAACTAAAATCAAACAAGCTTTCCGCTCGCGGCTTTGCATATGGAACAAACTAACTAAATAATTACGTTGATAATATTGAAAACCGTGTCTCAATATCAAATTCAGGTTCTGCAATTCAAATTCCTACGCTAATTTAATAGTTCAAATTAGTCCGAAGGCAAATTATTGTCAAGTTGTCAAATAAATTAATTTACAGAATTAGAGAAGGTCAAAACTAGCATAACAAAGCTTGTGTTGACTTAGCGGACCCTTAATTGCTAATCTTAGTCAAAGGGTAATTATTTAGTGCTTTGCATTTCCTAGGCCTCTTCGCATAAACTAACTGATTTATGAATGAAACTGTACGTCAGACAGAGCATCATTTAAATAAGGGAAATAAAAGGATTGAACACAAAGCATATGAAAATATTAACCTATAAGCTGTGCCCGCGACTCCGTCCGCGTTAAATTATATTTCTAGATATCACATATGGAGCAAGAATTTAAATAGTCTATCCTGTGTCCCAGACCTCTAAATGTAAATTACAAAAATATATAAAATTTAATTAATTATTATTTTAATTAAGACGTAATATACTGACGCGTGCTTATCACGGGGAATGTGGGTTGTTATTAAGAATATGATCATAACTTTTATTTTATATTATCTCAAAAAACTCCAAACGAACTCAGAGGCAAACATTTCTTTAAAGTAAAGTAAAGCCCGGGGCACGGGAAATCTATTCAACATGGGCAAAGCTGGAGGCGGTAAACTAGTATAGTAATAGCGAAGTTAAACTACAGCCGAGCGTAGGAAACGTAAAGTAGGTGAATCGTCTGTCGTTATAACTGTAGAGGTGGGTTCGAATCCAGTTTTTAAGGCAAATGTAGACTCAGACTTGTATGATGTTGTCGCTTTTAACATGGTTTGTAATCTAGTAAAATATGTATGTTTTGTACATCGGTAATGATAACGATAATAAATAATGTATTTAAGAACATTGCGAATAGGAAATTGAATTTATTGGAAATGTAAGAACAGATACCATACCTTAAATGTGAATAATGTTAATTTACTAAATATTAAAGAAACAATATCAGTAAAAATAGGAAATTCCATTTTTTTTTATTTGATTGGTTTGATTTGAAAATCTGTCCCGCTGTATAGGTAATATTTCAACAATATTACCTATACAGAAATCACCCGAAACAAATATTTGTAGATCGCAAAAAGTTTTGCCCCGAGGCGGGAATCGAACCCGCAAACTCTTGCGTCGCAGGCTGACCTTTCCTGCTGCGCCACAGAGGTCGACTGCATTAGATATATTTGTTATCTCTATAAATAAACAAGAACACCTACCCACTCTCATCACCCAGGTTCAAAACGGTCGACCAGTCACGATCCAATATGACGTTACTTACCTGGAAACAAGAAACAATGGATAAGTCATAAATCTATAGAAACAAACATTACTGCAATATTACCACATAAAGAAGCAGTAAGAACTGGTAGGGGTAACATTGGCAGAGACCACGAAATCGAATATGGACATGAGGTGTTGGTCTGTTCTCGAGACAATTCATAGCCCTATCCACGGTTATCGAGAAGGCAGTTTATAGGGTAAACGGACGTGAACACGGTTAAAGCAAGTCGGTCCTTTTGTCTCAGATAAGGTGCGCTATTACATGCATTTTGCGAGTATACCGGGGTCTTATTCTACTTACACAGTCGCCTCTACAACTGTGGGGTTATTTTGACGCCATATAATTGAGAAAGGAATTGAGTCTTCATCTATTCCGTATTTTATGAATCTTTATAATAGTCGTGTCTCTTCGATATGTTAAATCAAGTGTGGTCATAGAGATATCATCTGGTTGTCGTAATCGCATTATAAACATGAGTCAACATAAACCACATAACCAAGATACAGTTTCTGGTGTAAGTTTTTTTACGTCATCCCGAGAATATAAGAATTAAAATTTAAATGAATGTTAATCTTTTGTGATACGATGAAATAAATACAATACAAATAATACGCGGTACGATTGTTATAGAGAAGAGACTGGTGTGCAGAATTAGGACCCTGGTTGGCTGTAAATGCGGAAGCGATAACCGAGTGCCAGAGAACGGTGAAGGAACTAGATTGATAGCACTAGCTGTAAATGCAGCGTAGGGCAGAGAGAAAAACGAATAATGCCTTAAAATAACTTTATATCCTAGTATTTGGAAAAAATATTTGACTTTGTTTTTTAAACACTGACTTCGACAATAACTTAAATCAGACGGAGTCGCGGGTACCGCTAGTTAAACATAAAATTGTCACGAGAAAACAAAACAAACTTTTTATTTTATTGTAATGAATCAAAAGAATAAAACTTGTAAAGGGACAGAAATGATTGTCTATTTCGGATCATTATTCACGTAATGATCCACAGAGCAGTTTTATGTTCACATTCACAAAATAAAGCACGACAACGAATTGAAAATTACAAACGTACGCACACAAATGACATACCGTCCGCAATTTTTCAAATCATCTGAACAAAACAATATTTTTAAAGGTATTCAAGCAAATTATTGTTTCCCAGCAAAAGCATGACCATTCGAGCTTATAAAAGCAATCATTAGGTACCTAATAATCGTATTAAACACTGGTAACGAACTCAAAGTAGCACGGTAAAATCATAAATTCCATGTCTTTAAATTTGAAAAAAGATCTTCTCAATGTGGGCGGGTAGAATTTTTGAATCACCATCTTTAATGTAGCTTTTGAGGTTGATTGCAATCACCAATGAGAAACTCCATTATGTATTCATTTATAGACTACAGACAGTCAACACTTTCACATTTTAGGTATCGTTTTGTCTTCACTTGGCAATTTGTTTAAGAGCTTTTTTACGATGTTCGTCGATTGTGGCTGCGTAGCTTTTTGTGGTCGTATTATAAGCATTTAGTAGCGTTTATACTGCGTAAATGTCAAGTTACGGTATTCGAAGTAGGTAAATATAAAAGGGGAAGATTGATAACAGCTTTTGTAAAATATAAAGTTTGTATATTTTGCATTATTGACTTGTTGGTAGTGCTGGTTGAACAAACATTTATACTATGTAGCTTCATAAATTAACATCCTCCCTGATGTTTAATGTTCTGATCATTGTACAAATTTTGCACATGAAAAATCAGTGTCTTTACCACTTCTAACATTCCGTTATACACAGTCCGTGGGAGACTAACAAAGAAATAGTAATCAAACAAGACCATTATTATTTGTTCAACGGCAAATGCTAATGAGGTCTAAAACTGGTATTGACTTTTTATATCGGGTCACATTGGAATAAACAGTCTACGAATCTATTAAAAAAGCAAGATCCAAAGCTGCAAATTACGAATTACATCACAGCAGTGCAAAAAACATCGATAACATAATAATATACCTGTTGAAATATCAATCGATTGAAATCACATGGCTTGTTATACAGTCGCTTTCACAGACATTACACTAACATTGTTAGAATATAATAAAACCGAAAGTCATACTGAATCGAGTGCGAATAATAGTGATCATGACAGGCATAATTGGAGTATGCAGATCAAAAATACCAACGATTTATCAACAGACTTTGAAGCAGTCGCTTCAATAGACCCCATGAAAACCTCTTGCAATTTTATTACCATAAACAAAGTCTTTGTGACCGGATAAAGGAAGACTATTCATACTTTTACTGTGCTAGCTTCTTGGTGCTTCATAATCTAATTGGCACTCCCGTTTTCACACGTGCACTGAATATACTTCAAAATTTGCAACGCAGGGCGAAAACGAAGCGTCATTGTTCTTACCATGATTGATGGGCATGTGTTGTTCAGTTTGATGAGATAGTAAACGTGGGAGTTTAGAATATGGAACATGTGAATGTGAAGCAAAGGAAGCCATTGTAGGAGAATCCTATTTGTAACCGTCAGGATAATAACGTGACTAGCTCTATCCAATTGGTTTATTTTCTACAGCTTTGTGTTTTGGAAGACTATTGTGTCGTAGTGTGAAAACGCCTTTAAACCTTAGGATTATTAAACAGGTTATGCCAATGCCAACGTCTGCTGTATGACAATTTAGGTTGCTTGGTTGTAAAACGTTGAAGTCTGTGATATAGTTTTATCGAATATATTTTATTGTGTAATTTAAGTAGTTACACAATAAAACAACTGTCATTCTCCAAATTCTCAAGGTTGAGCCGCACCCAATCAGATTTAAGATCAGAAGTAATGGGAAGTGAGATAAAACCGACAAAAACTAATGTTAGGACAAACTGGTTTCGCCATTAAGCAAGACAATCATAGAATGAAGCTCATACCAGGGTTCCTTAAGAGTATACATACACAGTAAATTATTGATGAGGAAATTTAAAGCCATCCTCCATGAAGTAGTTCAAATATGGAAACTGTGAAAAGTTGTAAAGGTAGTAGATATATGATATAGTAGTCATTATCAAAATTAGATCTACTTCTACGTTGACAAAGACACCATCAGTCTCGTTAGTGGACATAATAAGATGCACTTGCCAATCTGACTCAATCCTTTTAGTTTTTGGGCCTTAAGTCAACATTATTGATCTTCGTTACCCCCAAAATAATGATCAATACTTAAACACAGCCAGAGGAAAGTAATCAAAACCAATCTAGATAAAGATATTTTAGAGATAATAAGCATCTTGGGGTTCCCACGCCTCTCAGAGTTTTTACATGCCCCTAAATCCATGAAGGTGGCCGGGAGCCATCTCCGGCAATAATGATAGGGATCTCAGGCATTATTTATGAATAAAATCTACGAGACGAACCTTTTTAAGAAAACTTCGCAGGATTTTACAAGATTTCATCAGACAAAGGGATTGTCACGATTTGATAATGTTTCAAGGCAATTATTCGTTTTGTGGTAGTTTTAGTTAAATCATACTCAAATTGTAAGTAGCTGGAGTGTAAGGACACAAGCGGGTGAGTTAAGAGATAAGAGGCTTTTTTATTGATTTACCCGGAATAAAGCAGTAAGTAAGTGGTGAGCGAAATTACATTAACTTTTTTTGAGCTTAGCACGAGGTGCTTACTAAATACATCTCTTCGTCTGGTATTTCAAGTTCCCTTAAAAAACATTAAAAATAAAAATACATTATATTTTGCTGTTTCATTTGAGAAGTAAAGGAAACCACAAACAAACGAAATAAGGCAAAATCCTACAAACAAGAAACAGGGTCTTGAAAAGGAACTTGTACACAGAATATGGACTTCATGAATAATTAATATCGAACTTAAATAATCGGGTAAACTTTATGACCGGACTTATCCGTATATATATCTTCTAGTTTTTGTAGTTGTTGCAATCGGAATCGTCCCGAGTATTCTATATTAGCGTTTTGAATTATGAAGATGGAGCAACAATCGCCCTTCATTCTAAGTATTACGAATCCCGCCGAGTGGATTTATCTGGAAAATGTAATTCACTCATGCTCCGTGCTTTGACGGTGACGGAAAACATCGAGTGGAAACCCGTGGCTATATGCGATTATGCTAAAATATTGGATCAGGTCTTCTTTGGCAATCCTTATTAATTTAACACTATCAGTGCCCATGAACAAGTACGTGTGGCGTTGAATGTGTTATGTCCCAGGCAGGAAACTATGACAGCTAACTCCCAGTCTTCGAATGCTGACAATAAATGATCACCAGGTACTAAATCTTCCTCCGAGTCTCTTAAGGTAATGACGGTGATAGATGTAATAAATAAGGCCTTACTTTATACCATATTATTTTCGACGGCCATTTTTCGGTCCAACGCTTGCTGCGGGCTATTTACGCACCGGTAAATCTTGTTTAGCAAAAAGATTGTCTCAGATGACAGATTGCTTGTTGATTCTTGTTTGGTTGGACCTATACGATTTTTTTTTAAAGTTCAAACTGTAAACAGTAAACCTTCCGGTATTTACGGCTTGTAGGCTTGCATTTTAGTAAAAAAATTCAATCATACTTTTTAGGTAACAAAACGAAGTTGGAATCACTGTAAGTAATAGCGAAATACAACCATGAGAATGAATAGACTTTTAAAAATAAATGGAACAAAGCTTTTATATTTTTTTACAGAATTACACAACAGCAAAACACCTTCGTGGAAATGAGCAACAGTTAAGTTTTTTAGAGATCAGAAGAGATTATACTCTTATTCTCTTTTACTCTTATCTATGAACTTTTCTTTATAGTTTAAGTTGTCTAAATAAGTAAGATGGCGTTTATAATATCCTTACTTACATACTGTTCCAATTATTTTATAATTGGAATAAACGACTCGGTTAGCATTAGCAGGCTTAAAACGCGTACGCATAATTAAAAAGATATTTCAAAATTTTACGACTCGCTAAATTGTCGCGGCTCATCCAGCTTATTAAAGAGTATCTATAACACTCCGCATCGTAAACCAATCCTTAATGGTATTATTAAATGCAAGAAATGTGTCCAGTCCACTACATTCAGATATCAATCTGATCCGGGCCACTTTTATTGTAGCAAGGTGGCCGACATGACGGCACAAAAAAGACAAGTTTACTTCTTGTTGGTTTTGTGCGGTGGACAAACAAAAGACGGTCGTGGTTCTGTAGGCTAAGAGGGAAGGGATTAATCCGAAAGCTGGCACCAATTTTTGGGAAGTATTTGAAGCAAGTTGAAAGTAGGTACCAAAACACTCGATGTTTATTTATTTATTTATTTTTTATTACTTAGTTGTATGTATATTAGACTTTCCACCTGCCAGGTGACCCTACAAATCATATCCCTTAACACATAATTTTTTGGGATTAATTCTACTTCCTAAGTACCTACCTAACTTTTCCAGATTAGCGGTTTCGTGTTGGAGTATAATGAGACAAGTTATAAGATTGCGTCAAATACCCGACCAAATTGGTGCCAGCTCTCGGACTATAAGAGAAGGTAAGAGGGGGAGGAGAGGGAGGGGGGGACACGGTGCGTGCGCGCAGTCAAAGAAGCCGCAGGATAGAGCTGCGGTCAGAACTGGCTCAGGATATTCGGATGTTTTGGATCGTCACGCAACTGTTGCATTTCTCGTTTTTTGTTCACACTAAGTTTATGTTATGAGCGATTCTCACGTAATATAGAGAGCCTAGAATACCCTGAACGTTTGTAAAGCTGATATATTAACTCATCGGTAAATTCCATAAATATTACATTAAGTTTATCAGAAATCTAGCACCCGTAACACAAGCTTAGAGCTTACCACGGGGCTAGTCGCTGTGTAATTGTCCAGCAATATTTATTTATTTATTTATCATGCAATCCGTTGAAGTACTTATGAGTATATAATATTATGAGGTTAACAAAAACTAAAATTTTTATGTCCGCGCTAAGTAAAAATCCACGACATCTGTGAATTTCAATGTAATCTATTTTTTTATAATTATCTTATGTCTATTTTTTATACCTACTTAACTAAATCTTGTATGTATTTTTTGTAAGTCCTTAAAACCAAACTCTAAATCAAGAAATATTAAGAACCAGCCACGGTTGGTCGCATGGAGGATGCGGCTTGGCCGCACAGTTTCAACCCTTCACATGATACCATCATGAGCTGTCAGTATCATCCGCACTGGACCAGCTGGTAACCCAACACCGTGGCATCAAGCACAGCTAAAAATGAGCCTCAACTACAAGCACAGATAACAAAATCTCAGCTCAACAGCAGACTTCTTGTTCCTGTCCAGTGAACCGTGAACGTCATTTATCGTCTGCGTTAATTGAATGGACAGTGTTTTTGACCTTAATGGGATAATGAAGACATTGGACCGAGAAGAATGGATTGAAGCGACATGGTTTAACAGGTTTATCTACCCTCGCCGATCGATGGAATCTTTTAATTTATTTGTTCGCTTTCAACGGATGCGTTCGTGATTAAGTTGCACAAAATAAGATCGTCACATGACCAGTAAATTAATTCTAGCAGTTAAAGTAATGATGATTGTGGATGGACTTGTTAATGCAAGTATAGTAACCTTAATTAAGTCAAGCGGCAAAAAAGCCGCTGTAAGCAAATGGTTTAAAATAAGTCAGCGATATTATAGTCGTTAAAGATTTAATTTCTTTAACTAAGTCTGTTCTCATGGTACAGAAGCTACGCACATTCCAATGCCGTAATTGGTCAAGATGCATAGATTCACGTATCTAATTATTTATTAAGAATAGAACAATGAGGTAGGGGTGGGAATACACGGGCATTAATTATATACGAAAAGCATTCCCACAAGGTTGCAACACTCGCGCTCAAATAATGCACTTCATTTTTTGTCTAGGCTCGACCTAAAACAGAATACGTTATAGTTCATATGCGACGACTTAGATATCCAATAAACCTCTTGAAAGGACACGTTCGGAACAGGTTGACGTTCCGATCAAGTAGAAAAGAGATAGGAGTATTTCGAAAAGCTAGTGAGTAAAGGAGATGGTGGACTAAATTGAGACACGAAGCTTCATCACGATTTCAAATAAGAGCTTCGGAATAAAATGTCGAGGATCGCGATTAATTAAACATTAAAAGCGTAATATTTATTTCCAATGTTGCTAGTTCTTGGAACGATGATAACATAAATAGAAGGATGAATAAGTTTTATAAAGCTCTCAGAAGGTGAGGAAAAAATATTAAAGTGAATGACAAGATTGTTCGTTTGAAATGTTTTTTGCCAATCATAAGAAGCGACGTGATCTTTTGTGGATTTCGATTGATGTATTGTAGAATCGGAGTGAATTCTTCGAATGAAATAGTTGGATTCCATTATATATACTTACGGGACGGGATTAAGCAATGTAGATAGAAAATTATTCTTATTATAAAAGAAGGATTATAATATACCATTCATCATATTAAAGTAACCTTTGACCAATTATTGATAAAACTTCAATAAGTTCGGCACCAAACATTGATTGATATCGAAAGTGAATTAATCGATGCGAAATTCAATTAATTTATTTGTCAGACGTCATTATATTGTGCACGGTTCTGGCACTGACTGACAAGACAAGGTCAAGATGATCACGAACTGGCTGTGTGGTGTATGACCAGAAAATTGTATGATTTCCATAATGATGGCTGTACAGGCCCGGATAGAATGGAATAGACTGGAGACTTTGACAGGTGGATTGATACGAACAGGAAACGAAATGACACCTTTTCCTTTCCATCTTTTTACTGTACAAGAAGGAACGTTTAAAGTATATGATGTCAGTTTATTTGACATTATTTTATCTTAGTTATATTTTTAGTTGACTGATAATAATTACGATGGTGCCTAACCACAGGCAAGCGCTAAAATTATGATTAGGAATAAAACATTAAGCGCGAACCTATTTTCGTATATCCTAGACATCTCGTCTCTGACAATAGAGAACCTGTTTACGTGCCATCAAACTAAATGATATGGAATGACATCCTTTCTACTCAAACCGGTCTCTCAGTCCCAACTATTAATTATATTAACAGCTTAGTCAAAAAGGCGACAGCACAGCTCGTTTAAAGCGAGTCACTTCACGTCCTCGCAAGTGTTGAGGTCGACAACAATCTATCCGTGCATTCCGAGCCTTTGATATCAGGTCTGCATTCAGTTCAATCGACTCATTCAAAGGATAGGTAATCTATCATGGAACTTTGCTTGTGAATTGGTAGGCAAAGAGCTAGCGGAGTGAGACTTCTCGAAAACTGACGACCTTTGACTATGTTTAACGCCTAATGGTTACATCATGCAGATGAGTGTGATAAAAAAGTTAATAGCGACTTCAAATATTAATTCAATACTGTTCTATGATTGTTTTATAGCTTAAAATTAGGTCATAAGTTGGTAAACATTCGTTTTATTTCAAGACCATAGAAATACACAAACCCTTTTTTTTATGGAACCGAGATTGTCTTTATTTCATTTAAGTTTAAATGTTAGAAGTATCATCTAAATTAAATGAAAATGGCTGAAAATGCTATTAAATCAGTAAGTACTCGTAGTAAAAAATATGTTTGTTATTTTGACATTCGATTCATTGGAGCTACTAAATCTACTAATGATTACCCTACATTATATTATGGTTAATCCCGTTTTACGCTATGACACAGACTATGTAAGGGAGTAAGCACTCACAATCACAACACTTTCCCATTTCAAAATAATCTTGACATAATGTTATTGCCACCTACGTTGACATCATAACCGTTTCGAATAAGTCCATATAAGTCGAAAATAATTTACCGATTACAGAATCTAGCTGTATTGTCTTGTCCTTACATCATCGGATTATCAGATTAAGCTGGTTCTAGTCACGAGACAGCTTATACAGTACTTGACACATTTTCACGCGCTTTTAAACATTTACATAGATTGTCAGGCAATATTTGTATTGATTTGATATAATGGGGTACGTTTTGTATAGACATTTCGTAATTTGGTTCAGATATATTCAAGTGTTAATTGAACACACGACAGTCTACACGATTCGCGATGCTGTCAGTCTTACGGTGCTATTAACATGGCTTAGGTACTACACATAGGCTAGAACTCTAAACTGAGCGTAAATCTAGGTATTTATTATAATTTTAGATAAGGTATTAGAAATACAAAGCTCAAGTAGTCTTGTAATAGATTTGCCCTTTAAAACCTTAATCTAGATCCACTGCCGTTTAATCTGAAGCAAATGAACTAATTCTATCCATTACTTAAAGTAGTACAAAATTGAACTCAATAGAGTGAATAATAGTTTACTTTGAATCTAACGAGCCACGATTCTAGGAGGTCTACTCAACTAAGGGATTGCGATTACATCGAAACGATAGGTAGGTACTACTCGTTTAATAACAGTTACAGCTAGGTAGGTTAAGTAATTTGATTTGAGTAGGTTAGTCAAGTACTTACCGAAAATGGTAGGTAAGTACTTTATTTATTTTTATTTACTTCAGTACGACTCCATTTTTACCTAAGTAAGTAATTATGAGCTTACCAACTTAGTTTTAGGAAACTAATTTCTGTAAAGTAATATTTCGGTAAGTCCGCAAGGGGTGAATTCTTATATTCTAATGAGATAAAATAAATTTATTTTACTTAAAGTGAGAAACAATCTCAAAAAAGTTTATACATAAGTACATTCCTAAGGAGAAAACGTATTTATTTAATAATAAGAAATCGAAGTAAAACGCCAGAATTTAAGCTAATCTATGCAATTATATTCAATAATCCACATCAATCGATAACCCAAACAATGCAACCAAGTTTGATCGTACGATAACAATTTTGATCGTTAAGATATTGTCTCGCTATAAATTCGAGCCTATTATAGGTAGGAGCGGCCTATAACAAGTTGAGGTCGCTTAAGTACCGTTCTAAAGGACTTTACTCCAATTACAAAAACGGAGGAATTTACCTTCACCGTTACCTTTAACCCTTTCACTGCCGAAGTCCTTGACAGGCTGGACAAAAAATCGCCGAACCCGCAACCTCTAGCGTCGCAGGCGGACCTTCGCCCACTGCGGCACATAGTCATGTATTCATCATTATCATTCACACCTGGTTGTAGGCCCACTAAGGCTCGCTAAGTCGCTACCAGACTCTTTCGTCACCACCTCTAACTAATTAAACTGACTAATTGTAGATTCCACCAGGAAACGTCGAATATCTTACTAGTTACAATACATCGGTATGGTAATTGATTACACGGATCCCATGGAATAGTAGTGATTACAGGAAACAGGATGAGCTGTATCATCCCCATTAAGTATACATATAGCCATATCAGCATAGTCGTATAAAATTATCTCGGTTACAAAGATTAGTTATGGTCCATAATCATTCTTTTAGAACCCCAACTCTAGGATGTGGCGACATGGGAGGTCGTATCGGGGACTCATTATCATCAAGGCAGCCATGGGACGCCCAATGCTAAACATAGGCTACACTAAAATATCTAGGAAAGGAACAGGGACTTTCTTGACGAGAGAAATTAGGCCTTATTTCACCACGCTGGCCCAGTACGGGTTGGGAATGTTAAATGTCATGACCATTCATCATCATCATCATATCAGCCGTCTGACATCCTCTGCTGGACATAGGCCTCTAATAATGATCCAGTGGTTTCAAAAGTTTCTCAAAGTGGATGCAACTTGCATCTTGAAATCAACTTTGAACCAGCAAAAGCCAGCCGCTGTAGCTACGTGGCATCAAAGCTGTTAAGTCCAAGCACATCGCAATTTCCAATAGGTAATTAACGAACATTCTTCACCCTTGAATGGTTTAGGTATTTAATCTACGTATTGTGTTTGCGTTGCGAGTTCTCAGGGCTGTCACTAAGATAAATTAGGTCCTTAGTCTCACTTACAAAGCTATACACGGCCTTTAACATTCCACGGCACATGATCTGATTGCAATATTTGTATTATTCACCTAGCTATTTGAATGCCAGAAATAGGAAAACTACTCAATGGACTAAATTAGAACTAGAAACAAACATTTAAAAAAATATAATTAACAACAAAGAAATTTATTTAAGTACATCTAAGGATGATTCTTCATGAGCATGATTGCAACCAGTTTCGCAAGAACTAAGATAATCATACAACAAAGCACATCTAATGTTAAAGTGACGAAAACTAATTCATAATAGCCCACTCGGTGGAAGCAATAGGATTATGGTGCAAGGGCATAGAATATGAGATTAGTATGACAGGTGGTACTGTTGTTAGGTTTTGAAATAGTTGGCTTTGTAGTCTGGGCATACTAAATTGTTTTTTTTTACATTTTGTACATTTGTATCGCAAAAGTTTATAAATATTGTTTAGATAACGAATTAGTCCTACTGTAATGTTGTTTTATGTAAACAAATAAATTAAGTAGGTATTATACTGTTAATTTAGTTGGTTCTCTAAACATGTGTTTCTCTCGACAATCTTCCCTTTAGATTAGACTGACCACATGTCATTATATTCGCAAATAGTTTCTCAAAAATGACCTTATGAATATTAGATATGAAAATGTAACTAAGTAAGTATAAGGCTGTTAACTCCAAACCTATTGAACCAATTTAAATGAAATTGGTATGTAAATGGTATGAAGGACCTCTTTACCTCAAGAAAATAACTCGCGGGAAATTCTATTTAAAAAGGGCAGAACCGTTTCATGGTTATATTCCTGAATGAACCCAAACCATCAAAGTCTAAGCACCATTTCAAGCAACAAAAACATACTCATGAATCTTAGTTATTCGATCGCAACAGGTAACTGAATTATTTACCCAGCTAATAGAAGGTACGAGGAATGTTTGCACAATTGCCCGTATTTAGTTGTGCTGGTAATAATGCAGGCGCCTTTTGTACGGTTATTTCTTGAATAGAATGGAATTAGAGTTGAGTGTAATCATTTATGGGTTTACTACTGAAAAACTAGCCTACTAAATTAAACTAGGTAGGTACCTACTTAACGTAACGACCTTGTTTGGTTTACAAAATAGTTATAGTACTATCTCGCGACTTTGCCAGCGCTGCGATAAATTTTCCTACCGAAAGAGGTGTTTCTGTGATAAAAAAATGTCCGTGTGTTACCTATTTGTATCTAGTTAAAAAAATTGTAATTAGGCAACCTAAACTACCGAAGTAAGTACCGAGTACCGACATAAGTTGGTCTACGCCATAAATACCTCAGAGGTCATTGTATTACCTTCGTGTTATTACCCCATGTTTTGCAAAAGTTACTACAAACTAAGTAATTTATTTAACTACTAATTAGCTAGGATCTGACAATTTCATAACTCGATGATGACAGAGGGGTCACAAAACACCGGTAGTAGGTAGGTACCTAATAGGTTGCGCATTGATGTAAGCGATATCAACGACAATTAAATGTGGGACATTATTTCTAATTTAATTGAGTACCTATGCGTCTGGTATTTTTCCGATGTGAACCTACTTAGGTAGAATTAACCTCATTGATGGTTTATTAACTTTATTATGATACTTCTGATTTGAGGACCTCTGTGGCGCAGCGGGCGAAGGTGTGCCTGCGACGCAGGAGGTTGCGGATTTGATCCTTGCCTGGGAGATTTGTACGATCTGCAGAAATCTGGTAAGTACACAAACCTAGTTAACCTGTTTATTGTCTAAGTATGTTAGATAAAAAAATAGCTGGCAAGCAAAGCTTTGGACGTCCATCGTCTAGCTAGACTATAGGTAGACGGATGATTTGTTTAGTTATAATATAGGTACCACAGACCTACAGAAAGGCTAGAAACCTACCTAAAGTCCCGCTATGTTTCAGGTAGATAGGTACCTATTATCTGCATCACTAGCATCATTTTAATAACTCCTACGTTTCGGTTTCGGTAGGTACCTTCATCTCAATAGGCAAAAGTGAGCAAAAACTGGAACAAGAGCTTGATTTCCGTTGAGAAGCAATGTTGGAAAATAAGATGATACTAAGTAGCAATACGTGCATAGTCTACCTACTGCAAGTAGTTTTTATCTTTTGTAGGTTTTATCTTTGCCCGGGTAAATCATTTTACAATTTAAGTGGCTAAACCACTCACCATTTTTATCATAGGAAACAAAACTAAACTAAATAAATAAGTCAAAAGGTACTTACAAGGAGGCTGTAGTAGATATGAAGTCCACCTGCTAAGCTTAGCGCCGGGATCCAAGTTGGCGTGCCTTTGGAATGTCACTCTCGCACCACTTTACAAACACAATCCGACACAAGTTACAAACGACTCAAAGTTCTCACTTATAAAAACACAATATTCGGAATACACTGCCGAAATAAGTTTACCGGGAGATAAGAACGCGCACGATACGAGCAACCGCAACGAGATGAACGGAGAACTAAGTTTGACGTTTGCTTTTGAAGGGTGGGGGTTTGTGGGCGGAGCTGACTAGTGATGTCACAATGTTTGTGCCGGCGCGACGAGGTTACTGACGATGGTGCTGCCACACCTGCCTGTGTGCGGCACTACAGGTAAACTGTAGAGACAATTTATGATACCTACTAATGGTCTTCGTCTGAAGCCTGCCCATCACAATGGGCTTATCCACATGACCTAGGGGTCTTCACCACTAGAGTCTCTCAGTGACCACACAAGGGAGCCTGAAAGAAGACTCGTCGTTGATAATAATGGTCCTAAAAAAAATCATACTACCTACTTACCTATCTACCTATTTTTTATATCTTTATGGTACCTACTTACATAACTGCCGTCTTAAAATTATATAAGTACTTAGATACATCTAAGGAAAGCATCGGTTTGCGATTGCGGCTTGCGTTACGTAGATGCGCTATAGATTAGTTCTGTTACCTATGTTACCTATACCTACGTACGATGTGTTAAAAAACTAAACAGTATCAATTATATATTCTGTGACAGTATACTTACACAAAATAGACGACGCTTGCGTTTTTTACCTTCTTTTGTAGGTATTGTTAATTAGAAGCATAGCCTTCAATTTCCATAATTCATTTCCAGAATTTTACAAATTGGAATACCTAGCGATTTCTGAGATTAGCGTGTTCAAGCAAACAAACAACCAATCAACCAAACTCTTCAACTTTGTAATATTAGTTTATAAGATAAAAATATAAAATTAATAAAATAACTTTTACTATCTGATAGGTATGTATAGTAAAACCATTTCTAAAATGAACGCCCCTCTACCGAATTCTGAATTTTTTTTTTCTGTGAATTCTGTTTTTCTGTATTTCCTCTCACACGTTGAAATCATCACGGTTTTGTGGAGGGGAGTTCATTTTTAGAATGGTTTTACTATACCTACCTATGTATTTCAAATCGCCATGAGTTCTAATTTATCAGTAGGTAGTTAGGTAGGTAGGTACTTATCAATTTTAGTTAAAATTCTAAATAAAAAAAACACCACTAACATAAAGTAAATAGGTATTTTATTTCTTACGAACGTGCCATAATAAAGAAAATAATTAATGTGTTTCGCTTTCGCACCAAACTTATTTTTAAGGTAGTAGGTATTGCTTTAGTTTACAAATAAAAGTAAATTTGCTTTTGTACTTATAGAAACATTGCCTAAATCTACGTAATTACACGTGGCACATACTATAATACAAAATATACAAGGATTTATACTAGGAATTCAATTAGACTAATATCACTTTATTTTAGTAGTAGTAGTTCTGTAGCAAGACAGTTGCAATATTCATCAGCATTAGGGAAAAACCAAGCGTTTCTGAAACAAAGAAAATTAGATATATTATTAAGAATTAAGTATTAAGAAAATTAGGTATATGTATTAGCCTTTCATTATAATTGTTATCAACTGATTTTAATTGGCTGAAGTTTTACTTACTGATACAAGATGAAGCATTATCTTCATTTGGTGGTGATCGGTATTCATCACTGGCTTCTAAAAACTGGAAGATGGCCTTGAAACCCGTTCCATCAAGCCGGTCGTTGGACCGGAACGTTACTTTGAAGAAATTTCTTTCAGACTCAACATGAAACTCCTTCATCTGGCCACAATATCTGCCATATCTACTGTCTTCGGTCATGTAGTTTGAAAATTCTACATAGTCACTGGCTGATACGGCTTCACATCTGAAATGGAACAAATATTTAAATGATTTCATAGATTAATTATTATAGACTAAGAGCCTGTGATGGCCAGACCTTCCTTTAATTCGCAAGCGTGAAAATTCTTTCATGTGTATGTCTAACATAGGTAAGAATAACCCCCAAACATGAAACCTGGATCGCGGTTCCTTTGGGAGATAACAACCTTTTACCTGTTATCTCATATATAAGATAGTATGCTAATTTAAGTATGGGCAGTAATTATGACATCCTATTCGGAATTAAACCCGCAACCTACTGGCGGAAATAAGTCTTAAGGTGCCTTATTTATAAATGAATATAATTCATAGTGTAGGTACTTGGTTACTTACGGTAACACCCCTTCTATATCAAAACTAGTAAAATGCAGATGAACTTTTTCAGTTTCTCCACCGTGGAAGAAGTACGAACACTCAGTGTCGCGAGGGTATGGCCCTGGAGAATTTGGAGATGCAAAGGTCCCATTGCGAGCCTCACTGCTATTATATACGAAAGCGCAAGGAAACTCTTTAAGCTGCCTCCCTGATGATATTCCAAAATCTGAAAATAAAGTAAATTGCAATTATAGGCCAAAGACAGAGAGAGTAGTTATTAATTAATTTTAGAATAGTTCGATCTCGATATTCTATTCTAAAATACATTTTAATGTATTCTATACTAATATAATGAAGCTGAAGAGTTTATTTCATTGGTTGTTTGTTTGAATTGATTGAATTTGTTTGGAGTAAAGGATAATACATTTCTCGAGGATAGGTATAAATTAAAAACCAGGTTTATATGTACATATAGTACTAGCTACTAATGCTTTTGGTTTCATGGAGTTGTTACTTACTTTCTACAAATGAATAGGATATTTTGAATCCTCTTGAGTACCTCGACGATTGCGTTCCTCTAAATTCCAGCATGAGTTTTGGTCCATTAGACATGATGGGTTTAGGAAGGTTGATCCCACAAAAATTATCAACTTTCTCCAATCGTCCATCAACGTTGACGAATGCTTGAAGAGAATCAATATTCGTGCAACTGAAAATAAATGTCAGATAATAGGTAGGTAGGTATAGTAAAACCATTTCTAAAATGAACGCCCCTCCACCGAATTCTGTATTTTTTTTTCTGTGTATTCTGTTTTTCTGTATTTCCTCTTACACGTTGAAATCATCAGGGTTTTGTGGAGGGGAGTTCATTTTTAGAATGGTTTTACTATACTTTCATATGATAATAATTAAGAACTTAGTTAAAGTCATAACAATAACACCTAGGTATCTACTTGTAAAAATAACTGTTTGTGTTTTTACCTAATTTTAATGTGTTTTTTAATTGTAAGTTTATATTAGAGAACTTTGGTGACTAGTTTAACTTATTTTAGGATAAGACGCTATTAAACATATTTTTTTTATCAATAAATGCTATCTAAGCTACTTACTCTGAAGCTCCATTTGGAGATTTATATAAATAGAAGTCTTGAAATATTAGTCTAACTCGTTCTTTTCCTCTTCCAAAAAACTCATAGTGGCAGTGAGTATTTGGAGGGTATGGCGATGGGTAGTTGGGAGAAGTTAGGGTGCCATGTTTTGTAGCATCGCTGCTGAACTCCTGATGACATGATGATGCTGAAACAAAAGAAAATACCAATGATGAGACTTAGAATGGTATCTTAGTGTAGGTAATTATTAACTAAAACAGAAATCAGTTTAATCATTTCTGTCGAAGGCATCATTTAAATGGATGGCGCGCAGATTCCTTAATCAATATTTCCGGCGCATGCGTTTTAAGTAGGTAAAATAATACTCTATCTATTCTGTAGTGTACATATTACTTTACGTTGGTAAAGTATTCTTAGTTAGTTAGTTAGTTTATTATAATGGTCCCTGCGCTAAATAAGCACAATTTGCCAGTGTCAAGTGTTTTATAAATTTACAAAATTATAATGTTGTTATGTGTGATCGTGATCGGCAATCCAAAAAGTATTCTTATCCCAACACTAATTTAATATTTGACAGAAAGCTTGATAGATAAATGTAAGTGTAAGTGACATTGACAGACAAGAATTGTAGGATTGAACTTTATCCTCTTCCTTCCTCGTGTATTTTCATCTACATATTTATTTATTTATTTAACTTAAACATTCATCTATTATTTCTAAACTGTGTAAAAATAACATAAAAGGTTACTAGAATATTAATTTCTAATCTTATTCATTAACATAGTTACCTATTGTTTTCATATTTTTAGGTTCATGTGCATAGGTTCTATAGAAGGTAGTAGATTTAAGCTTAGCATTATAATCTGTGTTCATTCATAAATGTTTGACTTATTAAATTTTTTCGCTGAACTGTAATTTCTCGTATCGACCCTTATTGCTTTTTCTGGATGGCATTGTCGAGTTTATTTTAATTGACACGACATTGGCTGTCGACGGTAAAATATCTACAGCCAGTCATATTACAAAGTAAAAGTTTATGCATATTATTGTTATTGTTTTCATTTCATCAGTATGACTTGTCTCGTGAAAAAATTCTAAAATGTTATCAACATTGACTCGTGTTCGTCTAGAAAATTGAAAAATATTGAGTAGCTGCGTAAACAATGTCTGTGGCTACACCATTTTCCGTCGATCGGGCCAAAGGTGGCCGTGCTAAATGCAAAGGGTGCAAAAGCAACTGTCTGAGTGGGGAATTGCGTATAGCAAAGATTGTTGCCAGTCCGTATGGAGAAAACCAGAGCATGAAATCCTGGCACCATGTCGACTGTTTCATGAATGCTCTTCTGAAACAGAGACCGGGCACGAAACGAGTAGACACCATTGAAGATATCGAAAACTGGGATAGCCTAACCAAAGAAGACCAGGAGTTTATATTAAAAAAACTAAATGAAACCGAAAAGCTGTATGAAGACAAAAACAGTGGTAAATACAAAGCAAAGATTTTGAAAAACGAAAAGCAAAAAACTGCAGTGATAGGATCACCAGGCTCAGAGAAAAAGATTCCCCCAAAAGCTTCTACAGATGATGACAAATTTTCCACCTTCGCAAAACTATGTAAGAAGATATCTAAAGTGGATGCATACACGGAAAAAACAGCTACTGTTAACAATTTCTTTAGAAATGGTACCGGGCAAACTTTTCAAGGAGATCTCTCCTTATGGTGTAAGTTGCTGCTACCTCAAGTAAATAAAAGGGTCTACAATCTTAAAAGCAAACAACTTGTGAAATTGTTTTCTAGAATATTCTCAACAGACCATGATGATATGCTAACACATTTAGAGCAAGGTGATATAGCTGACACAATACAACATTTCTTCGCAAAAGCTAAACTTGTTGTGCCAGCTTCAGAAAGCACTCTGACAATCCAAGACATTGAAAATTTCCTTGAAGACCTTTCTAAACAGACAAAAGAAGAAGAACAGATATACCACTTCAAAAAAATTGTTAAAAAATGTACTCAGAATGATTTGAGAATGCTTGTAAGACTTATCAAGGGTGATTTGAGGATAAATGCAGGGCCTAAGCATATTCTTGAAGGTGTTCATCCTGATGCATATGCAGCTTTTCAGTCATCCAGAGACCTAAGTATGGTTTTAGAGAGAGTATCAGCTGATAGTTCAGGTGTACAACATAAGGATGCAAGTCAGAAAAGTGTTGAAGTAAAAATTGCCCTTATGACACCAGTGTTACCTATGTTGGCGGAAGCATGCAAATCTGTAGAGATGGCTATGAAAAAGTGTCCAAATGGAATGTTCTCAGAAATCAAATATGATGGTGAGAGGGTTCAGGTTCATAAACAAGGAAATGATTTTAAATATTACTCTCGATCATTGAAACCTGTGATGGCGCATAAAGTCAGTCATTTTAAAAACTACCTGCCTCAAGCATTCCCTAATGGTGAAGACATGATTTTGGATGCAGAAGTGTTAATGGTTGATGTCAATACTGGCAAGCCTTTACCATTTGGAACACTTGGAATCCATAAGAAGTCAGAATTTAAGGATGCACAAGTATGTTTGTACATTTTTGACTGTATGTACTATAATGGGCAAGTTCTAATGGATATCCCAATTAGAAAGCGAAGGAAGATTCTTCATGAAAATATGGTGGAAGTGACCAATCATGTCATGTTTTCTGAACAGGAATTAATTAAGAAACCTGCTGATTTGGCTGCTATGATTGCTAAGGTGAGTTTACTTACACAATAAATTGTTTTATATTATGTATATTCTGTTATTACCAACCCACATTTTTCCTGCTGCGCAGGTTGTGGATTTAAGTATATCTCACAGATTGATTATAGTAAAAATACTGTGAAAATTAATTTAATTACATATTACATTAGCCATTCTCTCAGAGGAGTTTGAGATGATACAATTACATATTTCTATGATCACGTCTTTTTACACCAGTAAACTCCTATTATAATTTTTATGTTATTTTTATAATTTCCAGGTCCTTAAACTGGGTCTTGAAGGTCTAGTCCTAAAAGACCTAGAGTCTACTTATGAACCTGGCAAAAGACACTGGCTTAAGGTGAAGAAAGATTATTTATTTGATGGCGCGATGGCAGATACAGCTGATCTTGTTGTCTTGGGGGCTTGGTTTGGTAAGTTGGCATCATTGTCAGAATCAATTAACGGATAAAGAGATTTATATACCAAAAGACAAGCAGCTTTGGCATACTGTATGCTGTACCAACATACATACAGGAAATGAGCTCTTGAGAGGAGAACATACCATACTACGAAAGCATTTTCTTCGAAGCTATACCTATGCTAAACTAAATCAAGTTATTAATTTTATAACAATGGGAATTACTCAAGTATTTATAATTAGTTATGATAAACACGACTTCCGTACCAAGCCAGTGTTCATGTGTTCAAATAAAATACTAATATCAACTTTAATTTTCTTTCAGGTACTGGCAAGAAAGGTGGAATGATGTCAGTATTTTTAATGGGTTGTCACGACCAACGCCGCAACAAATGGGTGACAGTGACCAAAGTGCACACGGGGCACGATGACGCGACCCTCGAGAGACTGCAGAAGGATCTGAACCCTCTCATGGTGAAGATATCCCAGGATTATGGAAAGGTTCCGTCCTGGCTGGACTGTAAGAAAGGGATGGTGCCTGATTTTGTCGCTATCGATCCTCAGGAACAACCTGTTTGGGAAATTACTGGTAGGTTAAGTTAAGTTACAAATTCATGTTGATCAATAAATAAATAATTTAAAATAAAGCTAGAGGTCACTAGTGACACACTAAGTTCAAGAAACATTAGCCTAAACCTAAAGAATTGGTTCTAATACATTATAAGAGATGGCGTTACAAACGCAATTTTACATGAAATTCGTAAAAATTGTTAAAAATATTCGAATCCTTCCAAACAAATTTATTTTTTAAGCAAAACATTATGTGATATATATGTATATAACTATAAATACAAATTACAATATTCAGCAAAAATTAATATTTTCGGTACAAAATGTCCAAAAACAATTCTAATTTCTAGAACGCCCAAGCGAAATTTGTTGGTAATTTGAAGTTATATACGCAAAACTTATAATTTATATATTTTTTTCATATAACATTACAGTTATAAATGGTTTCAAACATTTTTGTATGGAGCCTGAAAACAACTCATCGATAGAGAAAATGATTACAAATTAAAAGTGTATAACCTATTAAATACCATAATAGGTCTCTCTACAACGCTCGAGTAAATCCCCAATAAGCATCGTCGACTCCCCTACTATAATGGAGTTTGGATAAGCTTCATTTATTTTCATCTTAAATAATAATTGATTTTAAACTTATTTTTCGGACTTACTTTTTGTAAGTTTATTTTTAGTAAATACTTAAGTTTTATCATTATCTCCCTGATTACAGGTACTGAACTAACAAAAGCAAATCTACACACAGCAGACGGGATCTCTGTAAGGTTCCCGAGGGTAACCAGAATACGCTCAGACAAGAGTTGGGACACTGCAACTAACCTAGACGAACTCAAGCATTTGTTCACAACATCCAAAGAAAAGACCGACGTTTCTCTCCTAACTAAACTAGCTAACGAATCTGGCGAATCTCCAACTAAAGTTAAAAATAACGCTTCTCCAAGTCCAAAGAAAGCTAATACTCTTGACAGTTTTGTTACTCTTAAACCAAAGAAAGAAGGGTCAAGTTCCTCTAGCAAGACTAAAGATTTAGATACTCGTGGGAATGATGAGAAGAGAGAAAAAAGAAAGATTAAAAAGGAACCAAGCGATGAATATCCAACCAATTCAAAAGCTGAATCTAAACGCAAGTCAAACCGTGATTCAAGTAACGATACTGTTGAATACGATATCGACCTTCCTGATAGCAACAAAATGTCAATTGACGAAACTGAGACACCAAAAGATAGGAAAAGGAAATTAGAGAAACGAAAACATTCAGATCAATCGCTTTCTGGCAACGAAAAAAGTAAAAAAGTTAAATTATCGTTACCGAAAGAAATTCAGCTTGTTCCAGAAAATCCGTTCCCTGATATATTTCTGGATAAAAAATTAGGTTTCTACCCAGATTATATCTCTTTTTCTGAAGAAGAAAGAGACTTTTACGAACGTCATTGGATAGCTTACGGTGGTAAAGTGGTTAAATCGATACGAATGCCTGAAGTCGATTATCTTTTGCATAATTCAAAAGAAATCGAGTATAAGGATATGCTGAAGTTGAAGAAAAGAGTCAACCCTCATGTTAAACATGTCAACAAGAGTTGGCTAGATAGTTGTATCAATGACGTTGTCTTGCACAGTACAATGAAGTCCCCCGTATTTCTTTTACAGAATTATACATAACTGTGATATATTTAAGGATCTAATTGTTAAACTTTAACAAAAAGTTTTAATCACGGTTTATTTTTGTTAAAATTATGTTTGTCTTAAATTAGTTTTTATTTGTCTTGATAAGCTTATGCTTATAGAGATATGCATAGAGATTATTCTCTATGCTTAACAAGACAAATAGATAATTGTCATATTTTTGCTTAGAATGTAAAATTTTTATTAAGTACCTATTATGAACCATAAGTTACGTGCAGCTAAATATTATGTTATGCCTTTTTTTATAACAATATTATTACACTATTTTTTTATATGATATCCCTATTATTTGTTTATTCCAATGGTTGTTACTTAGGCTGGTACAATAGTATGAAATGTTTTACCTACGTTGTACAAATTGACAATATGAAATATTATTGAAATAAATAGTTTGTTTACTATTGTTTGTATTATTACTATATCTATTTTGTACTGAGTTGTTGAAATAATTAATGTTCTAAATTAAAATGTTTCGGTTCTGGGAACATCAAAATATTATATTCCAATGGTGCTTGAAACAGTGCCGAAATCGAAAGATTCAAAAACATTTTTGTGGTAGATTACCCGTTCCGTTAGCCTGTTCATGATCTAAAACTGTAAGAAGAATACTTTTAGAATACCTGGAACTTAAAATCCACTGGGAAGACTTCATTTCTCTTAAACTTTTAGCGTTGGCCGTAAGAAAAGTAAAACAGAATTGCTAACGATAGTGAAGTGAAGTTTCCACTTTACTTTTAACTTTATCAAACGCTACCGGTTCTATGAAACTGCTGACTAAAATCTTCTAGTTGAAATGTTAATTTTGCTGTTACCGAGACTCTTGGGATATAAGAAACTTTGAACTGAGGAAGGTAAATACTATAAAATCTACCTATTTTTGTACCTATTTAACATTACTGACTTGATTAAAGTACCTAGGATAATAATTATAAATACTTACCTAGTTTAGATTATTTTGATTTGTGGTCTACCACTAACCACTAATTCATTTTTTCCTTGATTCTAATTTCAATTTTTTCATGTGTGTTTGTGTGCGGATTTTTGCTGCATACGTTACGATAGTAAGTAGGTACCAACCTAATTAATTCAATATACTTATTAATTAATTATTGTTTTTAGTACCTACCTTACCTTAGTTATTAATTATTAAGCTATTTGCAGTGCCCGATCCGAGTCCACGTTTGTTTCTATCTTATATGTCTGCGTTATAAGAACACTGTAGGTACAACATGGTCGAAAATCGAACTTAGGTAGGTAATAATATCTACCAATTTATTTCTGGCAACTCATGAACAATTCCAACTTTAAAAATTTAAAGATCTGGATAACAGAGATTTAATGTTTTAATCCTTACCTTACGAAAAGACCGTCGAACTTTGCCAATAGATACTCAGCTAGGTACCCCATCTACATAACTACCTACAATGTTTATCGTGATTAGGTAGTAGGCACTTTAACATTATGGGTAGGGTAGGTAGGTGTCATATAATATTATAATTTAACTTATAGTTATAAATTTATGTTTCATGTGCATTTTTATGTGTTTTGAGCGGTGAATAAATAAGTAAATATAAATTATTCTACATATGTAAGTGTTTTTCTACATTATTGTATTGTGCGTAAGTAGGTATGTACCTACCTAACCTAACCTACCTATGTTGTTCGTAGGTATGTTCTATTGTACCTAAGCTATTGCACCAAAAACCTATATAAATTCGATTGTGAGAAAGTAAATGTCACACACAGGAGTTTTTCAAAGTACCTAAGAACCTAAACATAGAATATCGAGTCGAGAAGTTCTAACAACTGTGTAAATGAGGTGCTTCTGCTGTGGACGTAAGAAACGTTTGACGTTTATTCCGAGAAAATAGAGTGTCTGGTTTAGATACCTACTTTCTGCCTAGTCCATGCATCTTCAACCTTTTTTTGTGCAATGGCCAATAATCTATTTTTCATCGCCCGAGGGCCGCAACCTGCTGCAGGTTGCGGCTCTTCGGGCCGCAACCCCTTAGGTAGATGGATTAAATAGAGTACTTGAAGGACGCCGATTTCGAATAGATAATAACGCTAATAGGGAAACGCGAAAAAGGGAACTGTGAATAAGAAGTTATTAGGTACTGTAGGTAAATAAAATATTATAATTTGCTATGGCCTCCGAGGGCCGCAAGAACAGACCCGGCGGGCCGCGGCCCGCGGGTTTAAGACATGTGGCCTAGTCTATCAATTGGTTCTAATACATTATAAGAGATGGCGTTGCAAACGCAAACTTAACATGAAAATCGTAAAAATTGTAATAAATAATCGAATCCTCCCAAACAAATTAAAGTTTTTAGGAAAACATTATGTGAAATAAATATATCTATAAATACAAATTAAAATATTCAACAAAAAATAATATTTTCAATACAAAATGCCCAAAAACGATTCTGATTTCTAGAACGCGCAAGCGAAATTTGCTGGTAATTTGAAGTTATATACGCAAATACAAGTTAGTATTATCGGAGGTCAGCCGGCGTGTGGTTCACCAGTGCGATCAAGCTGGTCTAAATTGATCATCATTCAGATGTTCTGCCTTCGGGTGGAAATAAATTACTGTCTCACCGAACTCGATTCGGAGAGTGGTTACGAAAGTAATCCCCACATGACAAGTAGCGCCTATACTTGTACAAGTACGAGTAACTTGACCTCCTTTTGTTCTTTTTGTTCGAAACCTGGAAACAGTCTTCTATTTAGAAAAAAAACTGGCCAAGTGCGAGTCTAACTCGCCCATTAATTTTTGACTCTTCAAAATTTCAACAAGTTACGCTACAACAAACACTATTGTTACAAGCCGTCTTTAGAACCCTTTCACAGTAACTAACAATAGCGTACAGTTTCACAAATATACATCCGACTCTTTCAAATCTAGAGAAGATTCTAAGGGTAGGATGATTTGTGCCACAGTGCCTGGTCTTGGCAGAGTGTGATAACACTCCCTTACCCTTCTATGAACCTTTGTGATAAGAGTTGAATGGGCGAAGGGCCGACAGGACATGTCACCCTGATTTTGAGGCTTTTGTCAGTAGTTATTTCACCGTAACAACTTAACAGCCGAAAACTGAACTATCTTATATAAAATTTTTAACTTTTCGAAACCTATGGTTGGTTTAACAACATTTTCTCAAATTTCGGATATTCCTTAGTGCATACTAGTGTTCTAATCTTCTAATAATTTAAAACTCTGTTTAAGTTAGGTTGTAGGAGGTAGGTACTAGGCATACAAATGCCTAGTACCACATATCTACAATATTTCGTTCCCCAATGCTGAATTATTATTACGGCCGCGTACTTACGAGTATTATCTAAAACGTGGGAAAGTCCCGTAGTCTATGAGCACAGATTCTATGAGCAAATATTTGAAAGCGCCCGAGAAAACCAAAACCCCTTCCTTTATTTCGCAAATTGTTAACACAATTTTCACTTCAAAAGTAATCGTAAAATTTGATGAAAAAGCCTACTTTAGTAGATTAGAGTTTCATCACTCCAACCAAAAATATTCCGAATTCTGACCCTTCAGGCCTCCGTGAAACACGAGTCCCTTCCACGTACACGTAATTTCATGCAAATACAGCGTGTTCATTTGGGAGCGAAAAGCTCTACGTTTTTTGTTAATAATTAATTTGTTTGCACACAAGTAGGTAGGTACCTATAGTGATTTAGTAGCGAGATGCCTACTATCGCACTTAGCCGACTTTTACAAATTTTCACACAATAGGTTGCATAACGACAACTTAATGAAACCTCAGTATAAGTAATCGCACCACGCCTACTTTTTTAATTTTTTTACTGAAAAATAGCAGCTTGCCATATTTTTCTCTCATCGTTTCAAAAATATCATGATGCCTATTTTTGTACAGTCTATTTCGTAAGTGCAAGGAGGTAAACAAAATATTTAAAATAAAATAATAATGTCATCATGTCATGTCATATTATGACTTAAAGCTTATGTCATTTAATTCCAGCGTTGGAGTAAATGGAACGAACAAAATGAATAATAATTTTATAAAATATATTCATAACTGACGTTGATCTAATTAAAAATAACCCTCAGGGTGAGAACGACAACTTCCTAAAATGACAACTTCCGAAAACGACAACTTTTTAGAATGTCAACTTCCGAAAACGACAACTTTTTAGAATGTCAACTTTCGAAAACGACAACTTCCGAAAACGACAACTTTTTAGAATGTCAACTTTCAAAAACGACAACATCTTAAATCGTCAGCTACCTACACCGCGCCCGGTAAATACGTACATACAATATATGTATAACTTTCGTACCTGGTGTAAATTTAAGATAGGTAAGCCACACACCTAGTTAGTTATTTTTCTTATATTAATCGGTGGGCGTTGCGATCCTACTGTATGTTTTACCTATACTGTGGTTATACTTTAGAACTCAGTATTTAATTACTTTACTATAAGGAGCTGATATTTATGTTTTGTTTATCATTTATTACATGTTAATTTATTTCTGTTAGAATTCAAATAAAAACGACATACCTTCGGTACAATTACAGTTTTGTGTTTGATTGTACATTCAGTAGGCAACACAAGTAAACAATATACCGATAGAAATGAAAGTAGGCATTATGCGACCATATGGTCTATTTAGAATAATGTTTGACGAAACGCAATTTTCGGCATAGTGCGATCACTTGTATGGAAATTTCAGAATGTTGTCCTTGCGCTACATACTGCAAGTAAAAATTAAAAAATGAACTAAGTGCGATAGTAGGCATCTCGCTACTAAATCCCTATAGTATGCCTGGAGCTTTGCCGCGGGATGTTTGAAAATTTAAAAGGGAACATATGAAACGTGGCTTAAAGGCGTTGGCCAGGGATGTACTTAGGAATTGTCATTTATTGCTGGGTATTTTTTTTTAATTAAACCTCACGTCTTCGAATGGGAACGATGTTATATTCCTTCTTCTGAGGAACGATGTCGGTAAGACAGCGTCTGTTTCCTTTGGACAGTTACGGTTAGCAAAACAGTTTATGCGTTGTTTGTTACTTAAGTGAAAAAAACTGAGTTTTTTTATTTGTAGAAATCTATTGAAATAGGCTTTTTCATAACATATTACCTTACAAAATATAAAATTGCATTCATTACAATAAGACAATATAATAAAGCACTATTTATTAATTAACAGCACAGTATTTTACAAAGGTCCTCGATTAGGCCTCCCTGAATACAACCCTGCACAATGTTATGTGCTTTGCTTGCTTAGCCCAAGCGGATTGTAGGCAGTGGAATGTTTATTTGTTTAACTTTTCGCATTCGGTGCTTTTATTAAAGTTTGAACACTGCATACTCGGAAAGGGGAACGCAAGTACTGAGGATTTAATTAATCCCTTGGTTGTTAACTTACTGACACTGTAGGTGTATAGGTAGGTAGGTACTATACAGCGTAATACCTTTTTTAATTGGAAAATCCACTATAAATATTGTAAAGTCATAACAATTTGGTTCTTGTTAAGTGTTAAGTTAAGTCTTATGTAAATAAATAAATACCACATCTACCTAGCTGTTTAGCAGAAGCTAAATACTAGTGTGGGTTTTGTTGGAGAGAACCGTGGTTAAATCAACGACGTAACATTTACTAATGGACACATTATTTTCTAAAATCATAACCAAGTAAAGCGAGACAGAAACCTACAATAAGCTTTATTTTAGATTGTTACGACACCTGATAAGGCCTAACATTTTGCAACAAAAATAACACGCCTAACAAACACAACAATACCATTTCCCTTGCAATACCACTATGCTAGTACTTTTATAAATATTCCGTAGTTTCACTAACAATAGGACCGTAAACATACACCCGAAACATTCCGTAGCATATCCGACTATTTGCTGCGGAAATAAAAATTCTATTAGCTGTAGAGGCGTAACTGAAGTCTGCAGGCTAAGCAAATACACTCAGCCTGCTATCAAATATTTATAAAAGACTAGCTGTGCCCGCGACTCCGTCCGCGTACATGTTTGTATGGGGGCCACGTCTTATCATAACTGAGCGAGAATTTTAATAGCGTATCCTGTATCCAGTTATTGCGGTCCACAATAACTGGAAATCATACCTATGTCCAGCAGTGGGCGTCCAACGGCTGACATGATGATGATAATGATCTTGTACCCTAGACATCTAAATGTTTATCTACCAAATTTTATCAAATTCGGATCATTGGTTTAAAATTTATGGAGGAACATAGGTACATAAAGAAAAAAATCTAAATATCGTCAAATTAGTTTCAGTATAATTTTTTGAGCCTATAAACTCAATATATCTGAAAACAAACTAAATGACTCCATGACCGACCCTTGCAGATTTATTGTTAGTATAGATATTTACATACAGGGCTTAAGCCCTGGTATTAGGTAATTCGGGAGGAACTATTTGACACTGGGGAAAATGTGCCGCTTTTAGATCGAGAGAAGATCTTGTTTAGTTTTTAGGGACTCCAAGTCGGTTTCTACGTCATCTTTATTTTTTTTATGATTGTACGAGCTTTCATCTCTGACGTTGTAGGTACGTATTTTGGCATAAAAAATGATGTTCCTGCGGTACAAAATAGTCTTTGTAAATAAATTCTCAGGACTTTAACTATTTTCAACAGACAAATTAAAGCATTCAAATTCTTCGTATAGGATAAAATCATCCGCCTATATGTTGGTGGACGACAACACTGCGCTTGTTTATTCGCGGCTTTCATTCTAGAACTTATCGTCTACATCGGCCATCATCTACACTCTTTATGAATTGTCTACTGGCACTTCAACGAGGTGATTCGCTGAATAATGAATTTGTGGTGCAATTTATTATTATACTTTTGAACAGTTCCTATGCATTTCTATTATTATTCTACTTTTTGAAAGTTTAGGATATCAACAACAGAATATATCCCGACCATTATATTCAAGACAGGAATATTTGCCTGAGAACAACCGACAAGGGATAAAACAGTACTTATTTCTTTTTCAATGCAGAAAATGTGTGAGAATACTCGGCTCTAAGACATGCTGTAGCGGCTTAGGTAGAAAGATACTTTACTAGGCAAATAGAATACAAACCTCAGCTGAGACGATGTCATCACACGATGTAAGTCCGTAAGAAATTATTACTAACACTTAGGATATCCTACTCGAGGTTACGTAATCTAGATCTTATACCTACCTAGATCTTGTAATTAATACTTAATCATAGAATTGGCTGCTAATTAGTAATTACTCAATAGTACCTATCGACGGTCAGAAATAAAATGTTAGAGCTATCTACGCTGTATCTAAAGCTTCAGCAAAACGAAACCTATCTATGAACAGAATTTCAGAAAACGGATAGAATATTCTGGATTCACTATCGAGAATTTTCTAGATAAAATGTTGGCACGGAAAAGCTTTAGACCTCGGTGGAATTACCTTAGCCTACCAGCGAGGGAAGGTTTTCTAAAAGCTCATTAGCTTTTTGCTAGACTTTTACCAGCTTGTACGTTTTAAGACTTTGTAAAAAGGTTCGCTAGCTTCGACGACGAAATTTTTTTACACGTAGGTGTGTAGATTATAACCTTTTGATGCAGTCGAGTCGAGTGCTACATAAGTAATAATTACCTACGTAGTTTAGTATTATACCTACTTTAATCTTTATATGCAAGTGCAGGGATAACATAATTTGCTTGTACCAAATGAGAATTCGCTAATGGAATAAGTTTTTTACTTTGTTTAGTATTCTCTTGTTGATTAGTAATGGCGGCGTTTTTTGCAAGCAGATTGGTTGATATATTTTCCACGGATAGAGGTGTTTCTCGAGGGATTTTTTTTCGATTTAGTTAAGAGATAAACTAGTTCTAATTAAAGATCTTTTAATTAAATTATTAATCAGCCTTACTGTCCCACTGCTGGGCAAAGGCCTCTACCTTCTGCTCTTCCCGGTCTAGCGCTCCCTCGGACAAGAATGTTAGATAGATAAAATAATATGAAATATATATTTTTGTAGAAGATTGTTCACTAATGAACCTAGAACTAACGAGATTTTCAAGGAAAAAATGTCGTTTCAATGTTTAATGGTTATTCTTAGATAATATAAAGCCAGCCCCAGAAGATTGGTAGAAAATGTAAAGAAAACAATGGTAGAGATTTTCCGGAAAGAAAATGAGACATTTAAATATTCATAGCTTCTATTAAAGCTCATGTTATAATATAATAATACACTACATTTTATGTTTTATATAGGTATTATTTAGTTACCTATTATCCCACAACCACACACATGCAATTAAAAGTGCAATGTAACAGAATGAGCTACGTAAAATTTGTGTGATGAAGGATAATTGTTTAAAGTTTATGCGTCGCTAGGTACTTGCGGTGCATTAATTATTTATTCTTAATAATAATTAAATTAAATTAAAATGTATTAATTCATTGAAAATATGTTTGCATAAATTCATCGTTCGTGCGTGCCTAAAACTCAGACACATATCGCAATTGTCTGCAAAATAAACAGTCGAAATTTCAGTCACTCGAGGTTAAAATCACAATTGCCTGCTAATTATGTGTAATGCGCTCATAGTGGCTGTTTACCAGACCACGTGAAATGTTGCGCTTCCCCGATTGGAACTTAATAAACCTACCGACAGTCAGTCGTAACTGTTTACCAGATCTCGTGAAATGTGGCGCTTCCCTGATTGGAACTGCAAATAATTACAGTTAGACAAAACTTTTCATATATTTCAGAATTTCGTATTCTTTGAAATTGAGTAGGTAGATACTTACCTACTGTGTTTTCCTAATGAGAGAGTATACTATTTGATAGCATTGAATTATTGCTATGGCAATTTCAAGAGTTTGAAGAAATATGACTCAATAATAGTTTTCTTTGAAATACAAGTAGGTATGTATGAAGCTAGTCTAAATAACTATTAAAAATACTCAAATTGAAATTAAACCATAATTCAAACAACGGTTACAGAATCACAAAAACAAACATTTGGAATTGCCACAAAACAGCCATTTTGTCCGGTTTGTTACCCATGTCCTATTTGTTACAGATGAATTTTGCAGCGCCGTAAATAACAGCACCTAACTAGCCGCCAGTTGGGAGTTCTGGAGCCTTCCATTACAGTGCAACACAAATCCCACGGGGATTTTCTGATATCGCTGCGTTCAGAAAGTCTCTTTTCATTTAAAATTTGATTTTTCAGCTGTGATACCATGCAATTACTGCGCGGCGTAGCACGGTCTATTTACTTTTAGGCTTTGTCTGTTCACCGACGCGGGAATCGAATCTGCAACCTCTTGCGTCGCAGATTAATGTACCTATACCGAGTAACGAGAAGGTAATCGTATGGATTAAGTTTTAATTGAGTCTAGGAACATTGCCAATATTGCTTTATTAGCCTAGGCTTCCCGAAACAAAACATTCATCCAAAATTAATATCCTGTATATCCGGTGACGGACAAAATGACATAACCCGGATTTATATGTAGACCGCGTTGAAACCATCAGTAATTCATAGTTGTTAATTATGACGTGGGGGCGCTGCTGTCGCTAGTTTCAAATGGGACAGCTTCTTTGTTATGGGATGAAGGGGTTTTAGGCAAGGAACTACGGTTTTTAGTTTTCGAAATTACAGTTAAAATTGGTTGAAATAAATTAAGAAAAAAAAAAATTGAGTCACTTTATTTTACTTAACCACTAGGTATAAAAATATAAAATAAATGTTGCTGATAAAGATATTTTATCAAACATATAGAACACCACAATTATAATACCTAGTCATAATAGTATTTTATTGATAAAAAAATATTGATACCTACTAAAATATAATACTATACGTCAAATTATTTATTTAAATTTAGATATGTAGGTACGTGGTATTGCGGTTTATTATTTTTAATCCGGCAACACAAGGCACATTATAGAGTAATAGCTATCTATTATCTTAGTTCTAACGCCATTCTACTACAAGTAACTAACGCGTCTAAAGTTCCCAAGATGTTTACTTCTTAAGATGTAGAAGCTTAGTTCAAAGTTTGCCCACACATATCCTTAGCTAATTGTGTTGAATGCCCTTCCAAGTGGGTCAAACTTTGTTTACCATCAGTTCGGCAGTATACGAATAGACTTGCGTGAAGAAACACGTTTTTTTGCTACAATTGGTTTCAAGTTTGCCTATATAGAACCGCGTTTATCGGAATCCCGATACGATAAATCAATTAATAGTCTTCGTTATAAAACCTTATTTTTTGTACATTTCTTTAATTTAGGTACTGTTTAGTAAAATGGATTTCGTCGCATTTTCAATATAATTCTTTCTTAGTCATTACTTCTACTGAAAGAATGTATAAACTCTTTATTGTGCGAAAGAAATTACTTAAAGTAACTTTAAAACTGACCGTAAATAAGACGGAATCTTAAAGCGATTAATTCCAGATCAATAAAAAATAACCACACCTTAAATACGAAAGTTAAGGACACACGTATAATAATTGCTTTTTTATTATTTAAAATAGGTTGAGGTAACTTTTAGAAATGAATTCAAATATTTGATTTACAAGTTTAAACTTTAGGTACCGTAATACCAGATTTCTGAATTCTTCAAACAATTGGTCATTATCTCGAGTTAAGTGTGAAACTTTAAGCAAAACTCAGTTCCTCCTGAGACGTTCAAATTAGTCTCTTGAATTACGACGAAAACGTGATCAAGCTATTTAACACGACTTAAGGTTTTAAAGCGCAATTAAGAGTATTGTGCATTAGGATGTGCAGAGCTTAATTAGTTGCACATAATTGCAGTAAATTTACTACATATTATGTATAAAACAAAATCGCTGTTTGTTTGCTCAATTTTTAAAACTACACAACGGATTTTGATGCAGTTTCTTTATTTAGTAGAGTGATTCAAGAGGAAGATTTTAAATTAATATAATTAGGTACCCGAAGCGAAGAGAGGGCTCGAGAATAGTATAAGTACCTACTTATAATAATTATACGACAAAGATAAAGGTAAAATGCGAAAAGTTATTAGGTCTCTAGAGCGTCAAAGAAATATACACAGAGTTTGCCGCCTGCAGCTTTAGTCTCATTAAATGGACTTTTTTCCCACCCACAGAATGATTATCAAACATCCATGTATACTAAAAAATCGCTTTCATAAAGTACACGTAGTATTAGATTAGATACACACTAAAAAACAACCGTCTGGAGCAGTCAGGCAATAAGTACCTCTACACATACAACCTGACAGACAAACAAAAAAGGGGTGGGTTGCCAGTAATATGTGGATATTAATAATAATCAGAGCTATCAGTGCCCTGCAGGACAATAGCTTCTCTGAATCATGCCATTTTGCAGAGTCGACCTGTCGTACGCAGCTTATCTTTGTAATTAAAACGTCTGTAGTTGGCTGGTTGGACGTTATTAACTGCTGACTTTAAAGCGAGAATGTAACTTATTCTTTTTTTAAATATAAGTTTTATTTTCTCTTAATCGAATGTAGGTATCTTTATAAGAGTCAGTACTTTTGGTATCAAGAAACCACGCGATGTTTTTTTATCACCGTTATGATATGTGCATTTTGCTCTGCACATATTATAACGACGATGGAAAACTTCAACTTTTCAGAAATTAAAACTTTCAGATAAACCTATATACTCGTACATATATCATATTTGTATCATTTAACGATGGCTTAAAGATACCTACTATTAATTTAATTTTTTTTATACCTAGTGTTTTAAGGGAAAGAAGTACTCTTTTATTACAAAAATTATTTCGTGATAAAACTTTTAAAATAAGATTAAGAAAATCTATATCCATCTATACAATTGAACCGAACTGGAGTACATCGTTTTACCAATAACCAGTTTTACCTAATAACAAACATAAAACTGAAAACCTTCTAAAAAGTAATTTGGTTAAGATTTCCCCTCTAACGCACCCTACTCGTTTAATAAGCGTCCCGCACCCAGCAGGATAGAAGTGTAATTTCTTACGACAATACAGCCTTATTAGGTCCAAGTAAAGGTCGGAACCCATAAAAGCAGCGCGGCGCTATACCGCATCCCCCAATACCAAATTGAGTCGACTTTTCCGTGTTGATAATACGTTATCAGTTAAATAAAGATTGGAATTCTTATTGAAACATGATTAACACAACAGACATTGGATGTTAAATAGATCATTTACTTACTACGATAGTACTTTTATCTACATTTTCCCATTGGTAGAAAGTTTATTTGTTTCCGCGGCTATAAGTACACCCAAACAACAACAACCCCCTGCAATAATTTTATATAAGCGAATATAGAACCGCGATTGAGCAATTAAATTTTTCATTTTTAATCAAAGTAAATGGGAATATTAATATAACTTAATCCAAATATTTCTTTGCGTTAGGTAGACCATTATACTAACGGAAGTAATAGGCTATTTTTTTACAAAGATATTATCGTAATCTATACAACGCGGATGCCAGGCTAGTATTAAAATTTATAATATTTCTACAACACTTACTACACTTATCTATAACTAAAACAACTTCATTTTTTGCGAGAGGGTTCCTGTAATAGGGTTCATAGTCAGTGAATCGAGGTTATTTGTGTTCGCATGGACAGATTCATGATCACGTAAAGTAGCTTTTATAGAGGAAAAATGGAAAAACTTTTAATTTTTCTACATAAGCGCTTATCAGCAACATTTTAAGTGAGTTAACATTTTAAGGTCTATTTTGATAAGCTTATTTCCATTTATTTACATCAAAATTAAACAAAATTAATCCGTTAATGTTTATCACAAATATTGTCACTTTTAGGTGAGTAGGTACTGTTATTATCGAATTTCTTTTCTAGTGAATCACGTTTATAAATCGTTACTTTGTTACGTTCATGTCGCATTTAAATGGAAACATATTGACCAATTCGACTCGTATTCGCTGTATGTTTTTCCAATAGATAAAATAAGACAAATATTTGTATTTCCTAAAGTTAAATGGGTCAGGTAGACAAAGGTCATGATGGTTTTAATTGATACAACGTGGGTTTGTTTCTCACCTTAGTCAAAGAGAACGTCTAACGAAAGTATTTTTTTTTTATGTTAGAGCTTTGTATTTTTTTTAAGTGTCACATATTTTTACCATTAAGTAAATATACAACATGACCTAATAATAATAATGTAGATAATAACAATAATAATATGATAATAATAATGTAGATTAAAGTTACTTTACCCAGAAATACGACGCTTCACCTTTTATCATATTACCCAAATAATCATCTCAAATACAAGGTATATAAAAATCTGGATTTTACTGAATAAAGCGTTCGTAAACCGGGTTTTTAAAAATAAAATGCAATTTTGTCTGACAATTTATCCGTCGAAAAAGACAATATTGAACTTTTGGTGCGGATAAAATGAACGAAAAAGCGCAGTGCCAAGAAATAAGATTAATTTAGAACGAAAGCGTGCAAAACTTAGGCGGGGCTCATCTGTAGTTTAGTAAAGAAAAAAACTTTAAAGAAATTTACAATATGCTTTGATCAGCAACGTAGGTAAACGATAAAAATAATTATGTTCAACCCCACTAATTATGTCCTAACTTAGTTCTTCAAAAGTACCTGAAGGAAGAAAGTTGCAGAAAACAACACAAAACAACTGAATCACAATACAATTGATGTCCCAACAGCTACAAATCCAACAGAAAATTTAAACGGCCAACGAATATCAACATTACCGTTATAGTTTGAACGCGATAAGAATACGTTTAGGACACATGTCAGTTTGACACGTTAGTGATGGGCACAACATAATGAGTTCGTAACCGTTCCTCCAAAATGAACCGCCGCGTTATTTTTAAGATTATTTTCGTTTTAAATTGGCGGAATCATTAATATTTATATTTTAGTAATTTAAGTGGAAACCGACTGTTTTAGCGTCACAAAATGGCGGCCCATAACGCCATTTGGGGTTATTATTTTAAACACAAATATAAAAATGCCACTTTCTTTCGCGCGTTCGGTTTGGTCGTAGTTTTATTCTTATATTTAATAAAATCTTATAGTCCATTATTTTCCAATTCTTAAACGTATTATTTTTTAAATATAACTGTAACAGATAACGATACTGTTGTTGCCTGTTATTTTTAGCACAGCACTACCTACAAATATAAAGCACTGACATAACCTTGTAATAGCGCAATATTATCGCAATATTATTACGCAGATTTAGAAAAATATTGTTTACCAAGTTATTTTACACTCAGTTTGGCACAAAATTATTAGATTCATTGATTATTGATATAATAATGTAGATTTAATGCTCATCAATTGTTAAAACGGTAAACAAACAGCAAAAATATTTTTATCGTAACTGCAACGCCATTACAAAGTTACGTTGTCAGTTCAATCGCGATGTGTCAGGAACGCAAAGTCTCGACGGCGAAGGTATAATGTGTGAGCTATGGGTTATTCGTCATCTCGCGGGAAAACAAAAGATGGATTCCCGCGAGTTGGCACATTGCAGTTTTTCATAGTATTGTGTTCGTCATCTCGCGGGAATTTTAAAACAAATGAATTTATGTACAGGCAACTCAATAAAATTGTTGTGATAAAGGAAATTTATATATCTATCTATAAGTAGGTACTAACTCAGAGTCGCTCAAGGAGCTATGGAGAGGTCTACGCTCGGAGTTTCTCTACGGGATCGAATCAAAAATGAGGAGATACGTAGAAGAACACAGGTCACCGTCATAGCCCAGCTGATTAACTCTTTGAAGTGGCAATGGCCAGGCCATATAGCGAGGAGAACGGATGGCCGAGAGGGCCGAAAAGTTTAGGCACGCGGTATATGCAGGCCGCGTCCGACCGCAATAACTGGAAATCATTAAGGGAAGCCTATGTCCAACAGTGGACGTCTAACGGCTGACATAATGATGATGATAAAGTATGTATTTTGTCCTTAAGTTAACATATATAATTCAATGATTATCCTTGAAACAGTTTAACTTTCAAACTGATATAGGTGTCTAGATGACATTTGTCAAAATGAAAGCTGTCAAGCTTTAAACTGCGTTAACTTCGAAACGGCTGGGCCTAGAGATGCCGTACAAAACTCAATCGACAGGTGTCAGAGAAAGCAACATTTTCGATGACAGCTGTCAAACTTTAAACTGCGTTAACTCCGAAACGGCTGGACCTAGAGATGCCGTACTAGGCGCAAATGATTGGTCTTAGAGAGAGCAACATTTTCGATGACAGCTGTCAAACTTTAAACTGCGTTAACTCCGAAACGGCTGGACCTAGAGATGCCGTACTAGGCGCAAATGATTGGTCTCAAAGAGAGCAACATTTTCGATGACAGCTGTCAAACTTTAAACTGCCACAACTCCGAAACGGCTGGACCTAGAGATGCCGTACTAGGCGCAAATTATTGGTCTTAGAGAGAGCAACATTTTCGATGACAGCTGTCAGACTTTAAACTGCCACAACTCCGAAACCGCTTGGCATAAAGATGCCGTACTAGGCGCAAATGATTGGTCTCAAAGAGAGCAACATTTTCGATGACAGCTGTCAAACTTTAAACTGCCACAACTCTGAAACGGCTGGACCTAGAGATGCCGTACTAAGCTCAATCGACAGGTGTTGGAGAAAGCAACATCATAATTAAACACGGTTCTTCAGTTTTTGTTTTTAATATTAATATATTTATTATTGTACAGTACAGCTACACTGTTTGTGACAAAATACAATTTTATCAATTTTTTTTATGAATTGCTTAACTTAACCAATATAATCTCAAACGGCATCTCTAGGTCTAGCCGTTTCAGAGTTGTGGCAGTTTAAAGTTTGACAGCTGTCATCGAAAATGTTGCTCTCTCTAAGACTAATCATTTGCGCCTAGTACGGCATCTCTAGGCCAAGCCGTTTCAGAGTTGTGGCAGTTTAAAGTTTGACAGCTGTCATCGAAAATGTTGCTCTCTCTAAGACCAATCATTTGCGCCTAGTACGGCATCTCTAGGCCAAGCCATTTCAGAGTTGTGGCAGTTTAAAGTTTGACAGCTGTCATCGAAAATGTTGCTCTCTTTGAGACTAATCATTTGCGCCTAGTACGGCATCTCTAGGCCAAGCCGTTTCAGAGTTGTGGCAGTTTAAAGTTTGACAGCTGTCATCGAAAATGTTGCTCTCTTTGAGACTAATCATTTGCGCCTAGTACGGCATCTCTAGGCCAAGCCGTTTCGGAGTTGTGGCAGTTTAAAGCTTGACAGCTGTCATTTTGACAAATGTCATCTAGACACCTATCGGTTTAAAAGTTAAACTGTTTCAAGAATAATCATTGAATTCCTTATGTTGACTTAAGGACCCAAATATATACTTCATCATTATAATGTCAGACGTTGGACGTCCACTGCTGGACATAGGCCTCCCTTTATGACCTCCAGGTATTACGGTCGGATGGAGCCTGCATCCACCGTGAACCAGCAGCATTGAAAAGATCATCTGTCCCCATTGTTGGTGGACGTCCGACGCAGTGCTTGCCGATCCGTTGTCTCCTCGAGAACTTTTTAGCCCCATTGGCCATTCGTTCTTCGAGCTATATTGCCTGCCCAATGCACTTCAAAGAGCTTATCTGCTGGGCTATGTCGTTTTACTACGTATCTCCTCATTTCTGATTCGATCCCGTAGAGAAACTCTTAGCGTAGAACGCTCCATAGCTCCTTGAGCGACTCAATTGAAAAATTAAGTAGGTATACTAATTCATATTAAGATAAACGGGCAATACACGAAATATCTCAATATGAATTTATCAAACCACGACAGTTTTTATAGGTATACTAGTTTATCTAACTGTACTTTACGATTCCCGCGAGATGACGAACACAATACTATGAAAAATTGCAATGTGCCAACTCGCGGGAATCCATCTTTTGTTTTCCCGCGAGATGACGAACAACCCTGAGCTATAGCTCAAACACCTATTTCTTTCTATGTATGTTCACAATGTTTTGCAGAATGCCAGATTACCGTGTAATTGCATCCCAGGTATAGTTTATAGAACATTCTGGAAGCTTTCGAAGGCACGTCGAGCTTATTCCGGTAGTTTATTGTGCGAGCTTCATGAAAGAGCCGAATTTCAGTAGGCCTTAGTTAGATAAATGTCGACGCCTGTGGTCTTGCAAAAGGTTCATGATTGTCTATTCATCGAAAATTAAAATTACGGACCGTTTGTTACAAATTTACGTTTTTTTTACGTAAGCACGCATTGTTATGTAGGTATAACAAATAACTAGTGTCACACGCTGTTTCTACAAAACCCTGGACATGTTATTATGTTTTATATACTTACCTAAAGAGTTATTGGAAATAATTATAATATGTATAATATGTACCAGCAGTGAGATTCGTATTCTACAGCATCATCCATTGAATATTATAAAAATACTACTAGTGCTAAAATAATAAAACTATAAGTACTTATAATCTCGCTAGACTGAGAGTTATATTATACCTACAGGCTATGTGTAAAATTCTTTAGCGCGTTCTAGCATAAGTCAGTTTGAGTTTCGAAATGCTACTTTATTGGCATGGTCTACGTGCAAAAACGGTTCTTTACTAGTGGCTACAGATGGTACGAAATCGCTCGCTTTCCATTCAAATTCGATCCTAATCTTTTCCGCCATATAGATTTTCCCAGATTTTTGCAGATAAGAAAGATCGGATTTGAAACGGATGCAGTGTGAATGTTACCTATATATTTTTCTGAAGATTATCGTGATAAGTATATGAAATAAAATATATTTATTTTTAAGCATGATTTTAATATAAATTAGATCACGAAACGGGTAACATTATTTATTGAAATGTTTTTGAATGTTTTCAAAAAAGTTGTTGGTATGTTCCTCGTTTCGTGTTCTAACAAAACATATTTTTACAATCAAGAGTTAATAATCATTTTGGCGTGATACAAAAAAGACCTATACTATAACTTTACATTGGGTATGCTGCATAGATTATGAAATTATAGAATGAAATTATAAAAAAACAACATAGGAAAAACAAAGCACACTAACTTTATACTCTTCTATATTTCATAAGATATTTCTTCATTAAAATCAACTGGATGTTAAGTTTTCCTTTTGTGAAGACTAGGTAATGTAGACGACGAGTTTACATCTATTAAGTTCAGATCCAAATTAAAAATTCTCAGACACAGTCTCCATCTTGTGGTGGAAAATTTTAAAATATTCGCATTTTTTTAAACTTTGCGGGCGTTATATATTTTAATTAGAAAGTAAAGTAGTCTATTTATTCTCCTGTATAATATACCTACATTTGTAAAGTTTTATTACTGACAAACTTTTTAAATATTGTTTTTATTAAAGACTACTTATTTTACAACTACATATTTATTGATTAATAAGTTTCTCAAAATTTCGTCACAGATTCAGTTAACATGAAATTGTGTCGAAATATAAATTAATTCATAATCAAAAAAAATCATAAAAGTACATAAATAATGTACTTATTCTATGCTAAGGGAGCTTTATAAAAGCTTCGCTTTTCGTTTACCGGTGTTAAAGCTGTAGTTTTGTTCTGTGCAGTTTGGCAGAATTTAACTGTAAGAAATGTATGTAATTGTTAAGATGAATAAATAAATACAACTTGAAAATAATATACCTACAAGTTAAGAAGTATTATGCGGTCTATGGGAATTAAACAAGCTACTTTACCTAAGTGCTTGTCCAGAAAGGGCGAAAACGCCGCGAATCGTATCGCGCGTATTCATACGCGCGTCGTCGAGGTACTAGATATCAATACATCGCGTCCACAAGAATCGCGCGAATTCAAAATACGCGCGTAAATCGCATGCACTACGCTAGACTCTCGACTCGCGCGTATTGCGCGCGTGTCGATACTAGGGAAGTAGGGACACCTTGTTGCGTCCAGTTAACGCGCGAACTCTAGAGCGAGTGCACTCATCGAGGGAAATGGAGCGCCAAAATTTTGACACGAAAACGCGCGTTGGTACGCTCCTTGTGGACGCAACGTTTGCGCGTAATACGCGCGAGAGAATAGCGGCGTATTCGCCCTTTCTGGACAAGCTCTAGGTGACAGCGACAAATCGGCCGGTGTGAAGCCCCCAGCCTGTATAAATGCATCGGCTACGATCGAAGTTCTAGCGATATCTCCGGAATACAAAATGGACAGTTTAGCTCTCGGGTTAGATCACGTTATAAATAGCTATGAGATTGAATATAAAGTATGTACAGGCAGGTGAACATTTTAAAGTATGTTTTAGTTTATTAGTCACAGGGTTCGACTTGTTTTATTCGAAAAGGGGTGTTTTATTTGGGTATTTATGGCATAAATTGCTTTAAGCAATAAGACCGCCCATTACGCATACATTTTTGTAGTTTTTAAGTTCTTATGTAAATATTTATTATTAGTGTGTGTGTGTATAGTAAAGAATTATCTTATTTTAATGGGTAAAAATATCCATCAGGCAATAATAGCAGGTTTAAGATAAATTCGAGCTCTTAACTTAATTCTCGATAGCGCAGCTAGGGCTAAACTGGAAGGCATGGATGTGACTCTCCCAGACGATGACCGAGGTTAATGTTTTATAATTATATATGTATGTATAAATTTCTAATATTCATAAATTGAATCCAGAGCAATACCACGAACTCCAAATTGGCCCAAAATAAAGTTCTCAGCACAATATTGGTCTACTACAAATACAGTGTCCATAAATACGAAATTTTCGAATCAGGCGCGCTAGTGTCATAATTAACAGGCTTTGGGACACAACCGTCCCATGCATAACTAAAGTCGTCGCAAAACGGGACCCAGTAAACTACGGGTTAACTAGGCAATATAAAACCTGGAAGAGTTACAAGATTTTTTATTCTATGTGACGTAACAGTTGTGTTATCGTGTACGAATGACAAAAAAATAGATCGTTTCTTTGTAATATAACTTTTTTTTTTTTTTTGTAATATAACGTTTCTTTGTAAATACATGTTTGTGTCTTTAATCTAGGACATTTCCATAACAGAACTTGGTAGGTACTACTCAATACAACATGACCTCAGAAACACTCCATCGTTTTTGGCACCGAAGATAAAATATTTATTGAAAAAAATGAATGTTTTTTTTTGAATATTTAATGCCACATCCAGTACAAATCTCAAAAACATCAAAGCATTTATCTTGAAACCAGACATCGATGCAAAAGACAGGGGCTGGATTTGTAGCCGCTGTAACGAGTCCATTGGACCTTATAAATAGTAAGGTGACCTCCTTTTAGAGTTCGTTTCCAGAGCTATCCGTTTTATCGGTTCACGTTTTTTAAACTAAGACCACTCTCCGTGATGAATTTTCCGTGAGGTGTTCTGTGCGTGGCGATCAAACGTATCGCTTCTTTTAAATCTGTTTAGACATACCATAATTAAAATAATCAATCCTTGTAAAATAAAATAAAAAAATATAATTAGGTATTATGATTATGTAATCGTCGCCTTCTTTAGAAATTATAATAATTTTTATATAAAACTTTAGTTCGTCTAAGAAAAGCTTGCATAGAAAATACTGATTATTTTGTTAAATAGTAAAAACAAATGACAGTCCCGTCAACTTATTTAAGCTTACGAGTGAACAACAACATAAAACCGGACCCGATAAAACTGACTCGTACGCGAACACGCACTTTGGGACTACCCAACTACCCTTTAAAATGTCAGAAAATAAATTTCGTCAGTTGAATTAAACATTTTAGGCTTTCCACATTGCCGTCTGTCATTTACAACGTATTGTTTTAGGACTGTTTAAAGTTACAAAGACAAATTCTCGGAAATAAAATATGGGTGTATAGTCTGAACGCGATAAGAATACGTTTAGGACACATGTCAGTTTGACACGTTAGTGATGGGCACAACATAATGAGTTTGTAACCGTTCCTCCAAAATGAACCGCCGCGTTATTTTAAAGATTATTTTCGTTTTAAATTGGCGGAAACATTTAATATTTATATTTTAGTAATTTAAGTGGAAACCGACTGTTTTAGCGTCACAAAATGACGGCCCATAACGCCATTTGGGGTTATTATTTTAAACCTAAATATAAAAATTCTTTTTTCTTTCGCGCGTTCGGTTTGGTCGTAGTTTTATTTTTATATTTAATAAAATCTTATAGTCCATTATTTTCAAATTCTTAAACGTATTATTTTTTAAATATAACTGTAACAGATAACGATACTGTTGTTTCCTGTTAATTTTAGCACAGCACTACCTACAAATATAAAGCACTGACATAACCTTGTAATAGCGCAATCTAGATTTAGAAAAATATTGTTTTCCAAGGTATTTTACACTCAGTTTGGCACAAAATTATTAGATTCATTGATTATTGATATAATAATGTAGATTTAATGCTCATCAATTGTTAAAACGGTAAACAAACAGCAAAAATATTTTTATCGTAACTGCAACGCCATTACAAAGTTACGTGGTCAGTTCAATCGCGATGTGTCAGGATGGCAAAGTCTCGACGGCTAAGGTATAGTAAGAAGGTATGCTCAGGTAATTCAGGTATGTAACTATGTATATTCTATGATGAAAACCAATACAAGCGAAGAATGGCGTACCTAATATTAAAATTACTTTCTCACTAGAGCTAAACAAGGTTTTTTTCTCTACGTTTCAGAACACATCGTGGCACTTGATTGCCATGATGTGATTGGTTAGAATAAGTTATACCGTAAAACACTCCAACATTGCCACCGAGGGTAATTTTGCCCGAAGACCAATTTTTAAGCAAAACTTTTAATAGCAAAAATATCTGAATACTATGGTGACATTTATTGACTTTGGTAGAAAATAGGTTTTGTGTTTAGCACCACTGTCTATTGGATGTAACGCTAAAGTCACTCAGTAACTTGTTGGAACTCGTCAAAGACAGAGTGTATTTTTGCGGGCAAATTTTGGTGAAAATTCAAAAGTGGATTGTGCGTGATGGAGAAAACACAGATGAGTTTAATTTATATTATGTTGTACAAAAAACTTAAGGTATTATTATAACTTTATTGTCATTGATGCAGCTCTTGTATAACTAAAGTTATAATGGTGGGCAAAGTTATCTGGTATTTTTGCGATCTACTATTGACAACATTGCCCGCAGTCAAAATAAGCTTAGGGTTGACACATCCGAGTTTTTTTTTTTGCAAATATTATTATCTTGATTATTTAGATAATTTATTTTTATTATTTCTTAAAAGCAAGAACAAAATTCGAATTCGTCAAAGAAAGTCCAGACGAAAGATTGGAACCAGAATGTATTAAAAATAACACGGAATAAATGTTAATACTTGCATGTGAATCTGTTGAATCAAACATGTTACTCAAAAGTTTTTTAAATAATTCAATAGAAGATAATCTTTTTAAACTATCATGGTTTTTAACTATATTTGAACATGACACGGGAAACAATTAAATCATGGTATGTTACCCGTTTCATGTTCAAATGAAGATAATCTTGTTTTTTTATTAACATAAAAAGAAATAAAAAGTCAAGAACAGTTTACTGAGATGTACCAACCCTATCACTTTACTAAAGGCGAAAAGCGAATTGTATGGAAAATGCTAACAAGGTCAGGGTAATTTTGCCCAACTAGCCTAACATGGATTTTGGTAGGAAACCTGTCATGGATTCGCTTTAGTTTTAAAGTAAAGGCCAGTTTTGGTCAGAATTCTTGTACAGGTTTTGCTGTCAGCTGATTAGAGGCCGGAGAGGAGATACTTGCGTCAAAAATCAACGCGGGCAATGTTGGCAATAAGTCGAGATAACATTGCCCGCCTTTAAAAATAATAAAATACTTGATTTAATATTGACGAATAACAAAATCTTATAAAATAATACATGCAAAATATCCTATAGTTGCAGATGCTAATAGAAAATACTTGTGTTCCCATACAAAAAAATAACAAAAATTGTAATTATTCGAAAAATGTGGGCAATGTTGGAGTGTTTTACGGTACGTAAAATTTTATGCTTTACTTCGCCTTATATCGGAACCGTAGAGTGGAGCCTTGGTGACAGTACCTACCAGTCAGGCACCAGTCTCCTCATTTCTAATTCGATCACGTAAATAAACCGAGCATAGCCCTCTCCATAGATCTTTGAGCTACTCTGAGCCTGTTCATGAGGCCGATAGTGAAGCACCACGTTTCGGATCCGTAAGTCAGCACTGGCAACACAGAATTAATACTTATGATAAATAGCCTCGTCGTAGACGTGTGAGATAATTTTGCATTTTTACGATACGACGAAATCAGAATGCCTGGCCGTAGTCCCGGTCCCGACACATGAATAATCCAGGTTTTATATTCGCCTTTACTTCTGCTGGGATTAGTTATTTTAGTGTTCGTTTCAGTGGCAATCCGCGCCGGCCTTCTAAAGAGAATTATTCAGTAGACTTCACAGTTTTCTCAACAAATGGAGCCGCGAAACGGTAAAGTGCTGGAAGGCATGACTTGGAACTAAGCATGCAGATTTTTTAAATACAATTTTTGTTATAATTGTACAGATCTGTGGAAACTATAATGATGTACCTACGTTATTTTTTAAATTAGCTTGGTTATGGAATTGAAGAGCTAAATGTAGTAAAAGAAAAGCTGAATGAAATGCTTTTGATATCAAGTTTAATGTTAAAAAAACTTCATATCAAGCCATAAAAAATTGTTTTATAAAATAACTTAAATAAAATGACCAAAACTAAGTTAATATAGGCATAAAATCGGCAAATATCTTTCTTTGGTCCTATAAAACTTTAACTTATAAATTAAAAAGTAAAAAATTATATTATTATGTTACTCGGGTGGACGCCATTTTGGCAATCCAGCAGCGAATATCAATTATTTATCGATCGACACGGATGTCACATGTGACATTTGCAGTAGGTACCTACATACCTAGTTGGCACGTCAACAAACAGAATTATTGAGTGACAATCTACAGCTGTTAGACGAGTTGAACAGAGAACGAAACGGAAATATGATACGTTTTTAGTTAGTAAGTACGCATCGTTGCGAATATGCATTAATTAGAATCAATTTATTTTAATAAACTTTTTAACGAGGATGCCTTCAATTACTTTAACTAATTTACTACTTAATTAATTATTTTTTACAGCGAGAATATTATTGAATAGAGTTGAAAAATCTTTATTTACGTTCCTAACTCTTACAATTATTGAATAAAATACTCAAAAACTAAATAGAAAATGGTTACCGATCAGCGTGAAGGGTCTGGTAGTACTATCAAAAAAAGTAATATTAAGCTAGCTAATGATAAGCAGAATCACTACCATCATATCAACAATATAACTAAACACGGGTCTCCCATATAGAACCCATTGTAGGTCTATGTGGAATTGGTTTATATAATCACCACACTTATCAGGCGGCTTGATGATCTCAGAATGTTCACATAGTAGATACACAGAATGATAAACGTTGATATTCCCCCAAAAAAGGCTTTTAAATTCAATTTGTGGGCTCTACCGAATCAAAATAATAAGATTATAATAAATTAAAATACTTTCCCGCCAAGTTAAGTAAATAACAAACCAATCAGGGAAAGGTCACGAAAAGCTGAAAGAAACAAAGGCGACATCAGCGGTTCTCACAAATACGTCGAGTTCTGAGTTCGGGAGACTTTATTGGACGTTTACCTTATAGAATAATATAATATCTTACCTTATGGGGCTTATGGTATATCTTTGGGATGTGATCATAACTTAAGGCGTTCGATAGGCAGAGTCTTTACGCGGTTACTGGAGTGAAAAAGAAAATTTGCTAAGGTATTCAGTGTTTTTATCCTCATAATCATCTTTTTAGAACTTAGTTAGTAAATGCTAGATTAACAGTCATAATACATGTTATAATACTTTAACTTTAGGTTGTTTAACTCAAGATCCAGTGAAGCCGCGTCGAAAGCTTCAAAGTGAAACTAAAGATGTGAAATGTAGTTTATAACTACACTGTACTACCTCTCTGTGAGAGGGAAGTAATATGCCAAGTTACGATGATGAAAACATTACAGACTTTTGAAATTCGTTTAAAAATAAACTATAAATACTTAAATAGTCCAAGGGCTGGTCAGATTAGCCAGGCCTTCGCCGTTTCGTGTCGGGGTAACAATAATATGAAAGGTACCTACGGGACAGTTATTTTTATTTTCAAATACTTCCAAATATTTATGCCAGCTATGGGATTAAAATAACTCTTTCCCTATGGATAAACAATACAATTTATTTTACAACTGACACGGAACATTTATAATGAACAATCGATATCCGCGTAACCTGACGACAAATTGATGGAGCGACGTTTTGTTACAAAGAGTTTTTATAAGGGAGCATTACTTAGATTGCCATGAAATATTATCTGTTAAAGACTTTTCAAACTTTAAACTTGATCAGGAATTTACAAACTGGACCGAATTTTCAGTAATTTTATATGATTTTTTCCTAATACAAAAATAAAAACTAACATAAAAATAATCTTTTTGATTGGTGGTTTGTTTCAAAGCGAAAGGTTTCTAATCTCAAGAACTGTTTGTCTGATTTTAAACATTATTTCAGTGTAGGATAGCACGTATATAGAGAATGGAGAAATATGTATACTTATTGTAATGTAAATACTTTTTGCATACATACTAAAAAATCATTATCATTAATCCAAAAGGAAGGATTTATTCGATCCAAAATACTGATGACCAAAGTGGCTAACATTGTAAAATTAAAAGAAAGAAGTTAAATTAATAAAATGATGTGCTGACAGGTAAGTTATTGATTATTTATTGATTTCTGCGTTCCGCGTCATTTCCGAGCACATAAATTATACATGAATATTTAATATCACCTGCTATCAGTTAATAGCTATCTGGTTTATCCGTAATGACATCTCCCACATTCATCACCCAATTTCGCGAACCACTCAGCATTCATGTAATATTAACCGAAATCATACTTTGTTGCATTTTTAACAGGTTGCTTTCACTGGCTGTTATTAATGTTTAATGAAAATTGTATAAGCGTTATGCAAAAGTGTAATGTCATCTGTATCAAGCGAAAATGGATTACAAAGTCAGCGCGGCTCGGTTCATAATCCGAGTCATAAAAGTAGACATGTGAGCAGTGAGCAGCCCTAGATAAACGAGAGAGGTGCAAGCGAAGTTGAGTCTTAGGTAGGTTTAGTAGAGCTTGTTTTACAGTGTATGTTTGTTTGTGAAGTGGGTCTTATGAGGGATGTCTCTGAAATAATAATCAACTGACGCCGGCACCTCTTAATGTCGGAGTTAATTATCATTTCAGTGTTTCATCCCTTCTGTCTGTCCACCATGAGACCTACCATGGGGAAATGGGGCTCATGGAAACTTTGATGATGTATTTTTGTTGCCGAAAGTTTTAGGTTTGTTTACTTTCTCAAATCGACTACAACATCAACTTTCAAGATGAAATATTACTTTTTGTTTATATGTTATACAGTTAATTTTAATTTAATGAAATTTATTCAAAAGTCGTTCTTGATAAGAATATGGAACTTTTAATAATACTGATGGTTTTATTCTGCAAAAGTGCCCTCTGTTTTGCATGGTGTGGTTTGTTTGTATATTTTAATTTTATGCAAAGTATTATTTTATTTCTCTTTACTTACCTACATATTTTTCACAGTATATCCAAAGAACATCAACATTTTTTAAAAATTATATCTTTACCACCGCACAGTTTTTTTACTAAAAATGACCCGTCTATTTTATGAGACGGAATGTTAGTTTAATCTGATCTAAGACACTCCATAAATGCCCAGCACAGAGCTTTGATACAAGGAAATATAATTTCTTTTATGATTCTCACATGATATCCAGAGGACATCAACATTTTATTACGAGCACCTGTTGTCGCCGAGAAATTACTCCGCTATCACGATATTACAGGAATGCTTATGTAACACGCGATGTTACTGCCGATTTGTCTTGTCCTACTGAATTACTCTTGATCCTTACAGATATGATTGTAATCTGTGAGAAATGTTACCTTGCGATGTAACAAGATGATGTTGTTTTGGTAATTACTAGGTAGTTACATTTTTGTTTTAAAGCGACAACTCCTGTAATTGGGGTCGCTAGAACTAGGGACAACGGCAAAAGTTTGTGAGGAAATAATGGATGGATGTTTCTTTCTCTTTCACGCAAAAACAATTGAACTTTTAATGTCCACAAACACGGCATCGGTATCGCATAGTAGCAGCCAGTGGAACCACTCAATATGTTGAGATTCCGAAGAGCGAATCGAGCGAGCCAAGTTTCGACCATTTGGCATTTTAACGAGTGTGGTGTAGATTTAATCGCATTTAGCTTCCAAAAAAGGCGTTCAATTGCCGATCGCTTTTACTTAATCTAGGCGATTTGGTTCAAAATATCTTTTATTGATCAAATCAGCAATAATTCTTGCAAAATTCTTGAAAATACATCTCGGAGTCTATCATCTAGTTGATAAACAAGAAGCGTAGTTCAGGCATTTTATTGAAAACTCTTGCTTACATTGGAATTATACACATTACGACAAAATACCTCACATGCATAATGGTTCCAATTTTCGGTGGCAGAGCAAACACCACAAAAGCCAGTTGAAAGGTATGCAAACACACGGGAAGGCCAATTAAATTCTAAAAAGCAACCACTCGTAGTCGTATACAGTAAGGATTTTTTACACGAGAGCTATTGCAAGTTGCTTTCAATCGGAATAACTAAAAATGTTTGAAGGAAACTTTTGCCCTGGTGTGCATGTGCGACAACTAAAATGATTATGATGATGTTACAGTGATGATAAATAATTGGTATGTTGATGAAATTGGTACCTAGTTGGTAAGGATCATTATCATTTCAGTCGTCGCAAGTGCACTACGAGCCATACGTTTTGTTCAAAGATTTTTAGTTATTCCGATTTGTTGCATCTAAAACTGTAATAACGCTGATGATATTTTCACGATGTACATTATGTACTTATGTATAACTGTCACCCACATTGCCCTCATATCGTCTAGAGTCTAGCTAGAGTCTAATCTAAAGGTACCGTGTGAACAACGACTTATCTAACAAGGTTTATTTAACTGTAGTCTAAAGTACCGAGAACCTTCTAACACAATATTGGCCTAGAATTCTAGCGAATGAAAAGGTCTAATGAAATAACTTAGAACTCTTCAGATAAAATACACAAAACGTGTAGCTTTCTCGGAAAGAGAACACGAAAGTGTTTTAATGATTTAGATATAATTGCTTGCAAATTGTATGTTCACCATTCATTTTGAAAATCGGGAATTATGATGTAACACACGTAACTATGACGATGTTATATATATAGCAAGAGAGGCCTTCGCGTTTTTATTATAAAAATAATAAATGAAAATATATTTATTTATCATAATGTAACTTATTAATAATTTTGGCTGTCGCACGCACTAGACACAGTGCATGTGTCTAGTGTGAACATATCAATTTGTTATGAAATGATTTACTTTAATTATTACACCTATCTAATGTAACATGAACATGACCCAATTTAGTCTAAGGTGTTACATAAACGTACTTGTTCAGTATTGTCTTATTTTAACAAGAACCCTATCATAAAGTCCCACTTTTGCGCATGGGTCTCCCCAATAGAATACATTATAGTATGTCTTGTGGAATTTGGTATAATTCCGTATGAATTCCGTTTACAGGGGTTAGCGCGGCTAGAGGAGGGGTGTTACTACTCCTAGGCCAACACCACAAGGTTTCAGCTGCGATTAAATACCCTATAACTGCTACGCTAAGTAGCACCCAATTAGTAGTTAACTACTTTATTTAACTAACTTTTAGATGTTCGAAAGCTAAAAGCACCCAAAAGATTGGTTTTCGGATTCAATTAATGTTTGAGCCTAATTTATTTAAGTGTTTTTGTGCTATTTTCGGTTGACAAAGATATTTGATCCAGATAAAAAATAATTGTATGATCTGAATGCATTTTAAGATCCTAATCCTAATTGAATGCAGACAAAAGCTAGGTCCTTAAAATTCTTATCGTAAAAATACATCTTAAAATTATATAATTTGGAAGTTGGTATGTGTGATTAAGTTATTGGGGCTCCGATACTTCCGATTGCTTCTGAAAGTAATCTATGAACTTTCTGAAGGAAGTAATAAACTGAAGGAAACCTTATCATGGATATACCTACTTTAATTCAACTTGATACTTTCAAACTTCAGGATTTCAAAGATTCTCGAAAGCGTAGAATCATTTCCTAAAGTGTGAAGCGTTAAAGATAAAAAAATATAATATTTTATATTTATTTCATAATTAAAATAATTTACATTAATAATGCATTAAGTATATCTACTTATTACGAGTCGTATAGAAATTATATAATTATTTTGTACAATACACTAATTCATAATACTCAAACGCCAAGAAAAAACAATGATAAAATTTATAAAAATATTATTGAACATTATTGAAAAATTTATTTTTATTCATACGCGATCGTATTTCTCAATTCCTACTACATTAGTACTGGATTATATTATTTCAAACCTTCTCTTTTCAAAACATAATATTTTTTAAAACGTACACGCAGAAAAGTTTTAATATCAAATTAATAAAAGAAAAACTTTGAAAAAAGAACACAACTTCTCACCTATAAACCGACTCGCGCCCTTCGCGATAGTTTCAGTGATTTGACAGCAGAAGGAGATAGAGATGAAGCTAAGCAGCAATCCTTGACAGATCTTAATCATCTCGCACTATGCACTTTGACGCATGCACGATGACGTCATCACAATCCCGGCACCCTGAGATATTTTCCGGGTTAGGTGAAGAGGCTACGGCGCGCGAACTGCGACTGAGCTGAATTCGATACTCGCTATGTTTAATTCTGTGGCTGCAGGGGTGAAACTTACTATGTTTTATACTGTGGATGTAGGTTGAATGGTAGCTGTGTTTTATTCTGTTACAGTAGGCTAAATACTAGCTATGAGTTAATCTGCGACTGAAAAATATACTATATAAAAATAAGTCGGGTTTTCCTTCCTGACGCTATAATTTCCACAATTTTGTAATCGTTGGAAAGATCTCGAACTGTGTGAGGTTTATGGCACAAAAAAACTTCGGGAAAGTGTAAAACGCGGGCGCAGCGGTAGGGTGGAAAGCTAGTTAAATTTAAATATTGCTGGACAATTCACAAATCAACTTCTAGCCCCGTAGTAAGTTTGTGTGTTTTAAATTCATAATATAAAACCCAGACACTCGAAACAAATATTTGCAAATCGTACGATTTTTGTCTTGTAGCGGGAATCGAACTCGCAACCTCTTGTGTCACAGTACCTTTGCCCGCTGCGCCATAGAGGTCGTGCTGTAAATGAGTAGTTGTACAATATACGAGTTTTATCTGCAAATAAAATATTTCAGTTGTATAACCTAGGTGAAATTTTTGGGTGTAAGATTTAATTATTACTTTTAACCTGTATGTTGGAGAATGTATCCCTAGAATCACGAGAATGTTGTTTTCATGTTAATTGAAGTATGTAGACTGTGGTCATGTTCCTAGTTCCTACCTGTTAAATTTAATGTTACCAAAGTGTAGTTTGTGGTTTCGTTTTATTCGGGAAATAAATAATTATATAACTAGTATCTACTTAAGTGTAGGTAGCTAAATACATTTTAAAATTATAACCTTAAATAAACATTTTAACCAACATAAACAAAAGTTTATGGTATACTCAAAAAAATACATAAGCGAAAACTTTTAAGGACTTTTAAGTTTGGATGTAAGAATGCTTGGATGTTTGTTGGTGTTTCACGGCAGAACGGCTTAACCTATTATGACGAAATTTGGTATGAAGATAGTATGAGTGAATCACTTTTAAAAATGTTGAAAAAGTTATTAGAAGAGGGCAAAGCCGCGAGGCGCGGGAATTTAGCATATAGATAAAACATTATAATACAACACCAAAACACAGTTTGGATTTTAGTCACAGTAGGTATGATACGCTGTAGGCTTCAGTCTATTTTAAATTCTCTGACATAAAAAAATATAAAAAGTAAACGTGAATTTAAACTACGAAACTGCAAACTAACCGGCATCGTTGTACAATGTTAAAGATATGACCTTTTTAGACTTGGCACCAACGAGACATAAGATAAAACACATGCTTTAATTGCTTACATGCTAAAATTTAAAATGAGAAAAGTAAACCATGCTTCGATTGTGATAAAATGAGGAAAGTGAGCTTTATACTAAACTTATATAAGTTCAATGTCTTCGGGAAAATTCTTCAGTACTTAAATAATTCTAAAGTTAACATTATTCAGTTATTGCGGCTTAAGTCCACATACATTTATTTAATTCGAAACAAATATGAATTAAAACTATGAACGAAGAACCAACAGTGTAGTATGTAGCTGTACAGCTCTTTAAGCACTTGGCACCAACCGAGCGAGCTTCATAAACAAGATACATACTAACCACGCCGTACTTTATTACTTCAGATATTTCCGGAATTAGTCAGAGTACCCGGATGCTTCCGAATTATGAGTGCCGGAACTTCGTACAGTTAATGACAAAACGGTTCCGTCTATTAACCCTGAAATAGGGCTGCCCCTATTATGTTTTGTGCCCTAGTCTTACTTAAGACATAATATACGAATTTGATTTTAGACTAATATGAATTTTATTTATAGGTCGTTGATCGTCGTTCTGTGTACTTCGTCAATTTCCAACCCTTGCTTGCTTTGCTTGCTAAGCGTAGTGATTATTAAATCACCCATGACCTATTAATGGGTTCCGATGAGACCCATGTTTTTAGAAGATCCTTTTCTCGCTGTTTATAGAACCAAGGAACTTAAGTGAAAATTGAAAGTTTGCTTGATAATTGATACAGAAACTGACTTGAATAGCCGCTTTGATAGAAATATTGACTACAAAGCCTTTCTATAAGCTACAGAAACAAAAGAGTTTTAATGAAGGATCTCTTAATTATTTAGAAATTGAAGAAGCCTTTATTTTGATAAGTTTGGCATGTTGGCCAGTGTTGTTAAAATATGAGTTTGTTAAAGCGATGTTTTGTGACCGTGATCAGAATAAAACACAATATACACAGCGAGGAGTTATGACCAAAAATAACTAGAAATGTATGAAAAAGACCTAAAGTGGAGCTGATGAATTTTTTGCAAGACTTTTCTTATTATTTACAAAAAGTTTATTTTCTTTAACAAAGATTACATACATATAACACAACAGTATTTGGAGATTATTTACGACATTACTTTATTATTGACAAACTTTATACTGAAATTATATTTTTTCCTACCAAATAACTAATTCACTAGCTACAAACTGTCCCTGAACTTGAAACTCTGGTTAATTATTAAGAAGGTTAGTTTATCACGTCGTAAAGGCTCGGGCAGAAACCAGTCGATTCATTTATGAAGCACCCGATAGAATCTATCAGAAACAAGGTCAACCCAAACGAGATACTCTAACCTAGTTTAAATTTAGTTTAAATTTTAAATCATAGTCATATAAAATAATATGCAAATAAAACAAAGATATGGCGAATGAAAACAAAATAAATCAAATAAGAAAACTCCTACAATATAAAAATAAAATAATGTAAATGTGTTTCCACTTATCGACACAAGTCACCAAAATAACCACGCTGCCAAACCGTAGCTGATAAATATATAATATAAATATATGGTCTTCAAGAATTACCGAGTTTATTTATCCCATATATCCTTTACTGTGTCCTGAAGGAATCTTATATATTTATTTAAGGTATTTAAGTATAGAGTACAATTTATTTTATTAGCTTAGTCGTTAGTGAGCTTGAATGAGCACTAAATGAGATTCATGGCAGCAATGCACCGTTGTACCTACGGCGACAAAAAAGGTATTACAACCTAGTAATAGAATAAAGTTTAGGTTCAAGTACCAACGTAACTTTTCCCACAGGTGGTCATTCTGTGCTCGTACTGTACCAACTTGAATTCTTTGTCGCATATAAAATTTGGGGAGTTGCAAATGAAATTGGATGCAAATTCGACATGAAACTTGTTTCGAATTTATGTAATAAGAATAATTTATCAGAATAAAGTAGGTAATAAATGTTAATATTGCAAAGTTTCGCTTTACTTAAGTAGTATTAGCATCAGGTACTCCGCAAGTAAATTTTCCAATTAAACTGAACTTTCGTTTGCATTTTCCGCCGCATTAAGCAATAACTAGTTTAAACTTCCCTCAGAATAGAGGTAATTGGAATTCAACTAGATTATTCATTTTATAACGAAGCAATCAACTAGATTTCTCTATTCAAGATTTTACAGGACACTGCACTGCGGTTTGGACAGCGAAGGTGTATTAACTATGTAAAAATATACACCAACCCGCACTTGGCCAGCAGAATTCACCATGCTGGCCAAGTGCGGGTTGGTGTATGGCTTTTACTCATATCAAAACGTAAATAACTTTCCATTTCTTTATATTGGAATTCTAAATTGAATAGATAATAATACCCATAGACAACGCAAGGGGGACCAAAATTGGAAACAGTGAGTGATGTATGGATGAATTGTGTTATCTATGTAAATTGACAATCACATTCTGAGATCATATCAAAGGAATTCCCATGGAAGTTTCTGGAACTTTCGCAAATAAACAATAACGAAAATTTTCTTATTTTTTACATAAAGAGAATATTATATTTGGATTTTGGCATGAAATTTCAAATTTTTGATGATTGAATCATTTCGGTAGATTTTAGGTAATCTGTGTAAAACGTAGTTTAATATAATTAAACCAATGATTTTATACAGTATATAAAATATAAATATACTAGCTTCCGCCCGCGGCTTCGCCCGCGTGGAAAAAAAAAGTAGCCTATGTTCTGTCTCAGGGTCTAAAGATTGTCTGTACCAAATTTCATCAAAATCGGTTGAGAGGTTTAGGCGGGAAAGCGTAACAGACAGACAGACAGAGTTACTTTCGAATTTATAATATTAGTTGGGATAGCACTATATAAAATCATTGAATTAAACGTTCATATACAATCAAATGCACCTTAACCTAACCTAGATATTTTAAGACTTTTCCTATTCTAGATATCAGGTTGTTTGTTTCATGAAAATTATCAAACTGAACATGGAATGTGGACCCAAGTACACATATAAGATGCAACAGATTAACCGATTGTAATAAGCATTTAACTTTTTGTTTGTTAGTTGCAGTTCTGATGAATAAGAGAATCGTTAACAAAGCGCCGGGTTGATTGCGCTGTTTTTGCTAGTTAGCAACAAAACTGCGGGGTTGTTACGTTTTCTTTACTGCAGGGAAATTAAAGATGGAAAATTTTATAATTTATTGGTTCATCAAAGCATTAATTGGTAATATTCAGTTGTGGTTAAAATTTACTTAATTTAGTTAGGATGCTAGCTGCAAGCGTAAAATTTTAAACGACAAAAACTACCGTGCAAAGCCTACAACACAGCCTTACAGAAAACCTTCTCAGATCCAATATCCACTTACACTCGCTTCATAAAATGAAAATCCCAGAAGCAACTACATCACCACCATTTCCCGATCAATCATCAAATTGTCGGACCCAACATTGTTTACACGAAGCCCAAATAAAATGGCCAATAACTGACTTGCAGCCTCAAATCGGCAGTTTGTCCGGTATCAACAGAATACCTGATATCTAGGTCAAGCTGGGTTGGACAGGTTAAATAATTGAAATCAGTGGCGCTATTCTGCCTCAGCGCCGTGGAGAATAGTTCATCTAACATAAACTAAAGATTGTTGTATAAGAATTAGATAAAACGAATCATTAGGAAAGAGTCGTACCAATCCTTACTAGGGTGATACTATTCTTAGGTCGGCACCGCTCGGCAATCATAATGATAATCTTTACAACTGAAAAGTAAATTACTATTTAATACGCCTACGAATTATGGACACAACTATTATAAATGTACCCATTGTTAGCAAAGACCCGGTAAAAGGAACAAATTGTATCCACGTAGGTACTTTAAAAGTACCTAACAGGTTACACTTTAGAAGAAATCTTCTCGAGTAGTTTTATGAGCTGAGTGTACCTTGGGAACTACCAACCAAGATATCTATATTCTTTCTATATTTTTAAACGGCTTGAAAAAAGAGAAGGATCTATTTTTTATGTAACTTAGAAATTGGGTGGTGTTTTCCGTGTGGTCCCATTTTGATTGGGTCCATAATCTGACAATAGTATCAATGTGAAAACCATATTAGTACACATTTCTGAAATGTAAGCAGTTTAAAGTCGGTTTTTATATACACATTGAAAATCAGAGCACAAAGGGTTATTTCGGTACCTAACGAAAAATATATAACTTTTGTACTGTGCTTTTGTATAACAAAATTTTAAGAGGAAAGTCCTTTAAAAATGTAAAATCTATAGAATCTAAACAGACTTAATTCAGGGGCAAAATCTTCTCTTCTTTTCTGCACAAACGTGAAACGTTTAATTAAATGATGATGTCTACGAATAAAACAGGGTTAAATTCTCTTCCAAAGTCCCGCTCGAGCAGAACACGTTATTGTTATAAAAGCATTTGTGTGAACCGGTACAGAGTTCCGCTCTCTCGTATTGTTTATTTGCATATGAAATAGGATAAAGAGAACTTTGTTCTGCGTACCTACGCTTCTACTTTACGAGATTATTACAGTTCATATTTGTAAGTAGCATTAAGAAAATTATCGTAAAACAATCACATTTTTTTGTAAAGCCTTACCCACAGAATTGTGAATATATAAAGTGTTTCAGACCATTCCATGATGGCTTGTTATCAACAAAGCACGACGCTGGCCAATTGTTAAGATTAATTAAAGCTTAATCTCTCTCGTCAAGAGAGAAGGTCCTGTATCCCAACAGTGGGAACGTTCTTATAGGTGATAGTATAGTAAAGCTCAATTTATTCAAGACGGCTTCCACGCCCCAGTTCGACCAGTAGATATCTGTTATCTGTCTGCACTGAACAGACTTGATATTTAGATGGCGTGGCGAGAAGGCTGTCGGATCATTTGTCAGAGTCAGGTGAGTGGGGTGAACCTCTCACCCCTATTGATGATAAAATATCTGATCGACTGTATGCCATCGATATAGTGTTTGGTTAATCTGAGTTGGTCGGATAGTAGTAGATGAACTTTTTTTATTTGAGCTTCACATGCCTTATAGTATTTTTTAGCTCTTAAAAAATCCTGTCATATATAAATTATCTAAGCAAAAATTAAACTGTGAAATAGTGGAAATTGAAGCACTATCAGCACATCAGCTAATGAAAATCACGCCCAATGATTTGCAAAGCTCTGTGCCAGGCGTGGTCCACCAAAGAAAATACGAATCGAGTGTTCAAACTCTCTGGTTTGTGATACATGCGGGTCGCTACAACCGAAACATTTGGAAATCTATTATGGCTAGAGGATGTCCTATGGTTAAATTGATAATAATTATGACAAATTGCGATACATTTTTGTTGAATCATTGTGCGAACTAATAAGCCATTTCAATCGATTATATTGCACAAAATATTTCGAAAATATAACTGATAGTCGCATTAGAAAATGTACATGTTTCAACCTGAACTTGATTATTCAGCTCAGCTCTCGCCCTTGCAGTCTGAACTGTTTTACCAATGTAAGCCGTCCTTGAGTAAATAAATGCTCATGTGTACGACCTCAGAAAGAGGCCAAGGATTTCAACCAGGGAATATAGAACTACCTGCTTTTGAATTTTATATGAATGGACTGAACTTTACTTTTCTTTCGAAAATTAAATTCAAATTTAGAAGGCAAATTACGATGTGCGTAGATCAGTGACGTATTACCCCTTCTTTTTCCGTGGGTATCGTAAGAGGGACAACGGCGTCGCTTTATGTTCTGTTTCTGTACCAATTGCATTCACCACGTGACTGCTAAGCATGGTGATTACACCAAGTCCCCCAAGACTTCTAATTTAAAAACGCGTAATGCGGAACACTCAAGCGTCGCATGGCAGTCGCATATCAGTATACCAGAAACATGCTATAGTCAATTTCTCGTGACGTGTAGTGCAAAAGCCTTTTCGCCTGTTATCGGGTCCAAGTTTTTATATGTGCCTTATCTCTCGTTTTTAATTACATTAGTGATAGAGGCATAATACATAAGCTTAATAATAATATAAGCTTGTATTAAGACCATAGAGAAGTGTTCATTGGTTAGCAGAATTAGATCCCAGAACGTATTGAAGCTTTTATTACGGTACCCAAAGTTTGCATCGCTAGTTGGCAAAGTGCATACACTAAAAGCCTACAGTTGTTTATTGCAACCGCAAATATACGCCCGAAATTCATGGTCTGAAAATCACCGTCAAACTGCGCTATTTTATTTGTACGTTAAATAGTGATTATGTGGTAAATTGGCAACAGTGAAATAATCTATTGGAGTGAATTAAGTGATTTAATCCAATTTTAACGATTTCATATTTGTTCTATTTTCATAATTGTAAGCGCAAAGTTAGGTTCCATGTGGAGTCGGCCTTAGATTAGAACCAGCCTCTCTCTTCTGGAATGTGGTCAAACCGACTTTGGGATCACCAATAGTCACCGATCACCGTTTTATTTTTTCAGCTTTCAGAAAAAAATATCACACTAATCGTTTCATTCGATCCAAAGATCTGAGGCAACATATTATAATAACTGTCGACTTGAGAATTTCCTCCTTTTTTTGAAGTCAGTTAATAAGCAAGTGTTTCAATATGTTTTACATGTCTATAGATACGATTCATTCCCTTTATACAGTGGTACACCCCTAACTGCGCCCGCATTACATACACTCCCGTTACATACGCTCGTATAGCATACACCCGAAATTCATGGTCTGAAAATTCAGCGAAAATTCATGCAGCCTCTCTTGCTATTTAGTATGCTGCGGGGCTGCGGCGATTTTTCGGTCAATTGTCCTCTTAGCCCGCTACGCTTTATGTGCCCCGAGATTTTTTAATTGCATTCGCCTGGTGTTATATTTTTAACGAGATTTGATTCAAATTCAATAAAATTGTTTTACTAATTGGATTAAATGTAAACTGATATTTTTCTAGTACTTACCTTTTTTTAGTACAGTACTATATTTTTTCTACACTTTCCCATTGTTGGGCAAAGGTCTCTAACCTAGTTCTGTCTAGCAGTGTAGAACAGTTTCTAGTTTTGTGTCTACTAAGAGTCTTAGACAGAGACATACATTACCTCCCTATGTTCAACTTTAATTCTAGTCTAAATAGAAATAGTTTGCACAATATGATACGGTTACCTGTTGTTTTTATCCAAGTTAATTTTTGTGATTTTACGGTCAAAATCATAATGAACAACACCTGAACGTGTCAGAAAAATTCACCACAACTCCCACCGCTGTGTGAATGGAAACACGGTAACTCTGTATTTCAGTGGCTGTTCGCCGATCTCTTATTCAGCAGCCATGTTTTATTCTCACTGCACAGCGTTACATCGTGAGGATGCATTCGTAACGCCGTTGTCGCAGGCAGTTCGTTCATTTTAACGTGTTTCTTTGCTTGTTTTGTTTCCTTGCTTGTTTATTTTAATGTTTTTTTACATAATAAATAAATATTGCAGGATAATTCACACAAGATCGAAGCTTGTGTTTTAGATTTCTTATATAAGTAGGTACTTAATATGATAAACATAGATTGATATTTTTATACACAGAAAACAAACGGTAAATGGACGATCGGTTCCTAAGATTAGCGCGTTCAAACTTCAAACAAACACACAATCAAACAAATTCTATAGCTTCACCTCAGAAGGCAGAGCAAGGGCGCGTCGCTAGTATTAGACTAAATAGAAAGTAATATGTAAAACTAAATGGTGCAATGAATAAATCCATTGAACTTTATCGTAGTCTTAGTTAAGTGCTCTAAGCATAATTCTGCGCTAACCACCGTTTAAAATCTATCTAGCCGGGTGTTATTAACGGGTGTAATTAGCCAAGTCATGCTTCGTTAACCGGGACAGTACTCAGGGTAAGTCACAGAGATGTACTCAAGATAGTTTTGAAGCATAATATGGATTGTCCCTCATTTAAAATTTATGAAGTGATATTCGCTATTATTTAATATTTGACAACGAATAGGTATAAAAACATCGTAGCGTTAATCTAAGATAGAGGCGTTTTTACGGTTAAACTTGTCTTATCTTGAGGAAACAGGTATAATATTTTTCAGACAGTAAGACATAATTTTATTATTTATTGGCCTGACTTTCCTTAATGCATCCCTGTGTTACCTGTGTTAACCGCCCTACTTTGTATTGAAACTACAGAATACGTGCAGGTGCCAAGTAGGAGCTAGATAGGAAACTTTCGTAACACCTCGGTTATTCCCGCGAGACATGTACCTACTACTTTAAACTAACATAATGTTACCCTTACGTGCAAAGCGCATAGGTAGGTATCTAAAAAATTGATAACACATAGGTAGTTTTATATTTTAATGGAACTCATACCTAGACTTAAATTAAGTAAGTAGGTATATCAAATTAATATGTTTAGTGTGTGTAATAAATAACTAAAAACTTTAATTCTGAAGGTCGTGGGAACGAACCCGGCCGCGCACCTATTTATTCTTCTTTTCCCAGCCTAGTTAGTAAACCTAGATAAAAACAGAAACATAAATACGAAATAAAAACAGAAGTGAGGCGTATTTCCTTCCATAATCTTAAAGTAATTTCTAGGTTATACTAAATTATAACAATTATCAATAAAACATTTATCTGAAAAAATACAGAGTTTGTAACTTCTAAACTTACTTGTGGCGCTAACTTCTGGTCCAAGCGACTCGAAAGCTTTCCCGAAGCTCAACTTCAACAGCCGATCAGAATCTGAAACCAAGTACATGCATTTGAGAATTTGCAATTCAACAACTTGTGCGTGGAAATTTCAGGCAACTGTTTTGTTTCGTTTCAGTTTCAATAGATGGCGCTATAGTGAACTTAATGAGCGCCATCTATCACATACAGTTTGAACCTCATAGCTCGATAACCTGTATCAAACAACCTTTTAGTGTATTTCCTAGTTAGTGACACAGATGGCGCGATTTTATACAATGCAAGACTGTTTAATACAGGAAGATATGAAGCAATAAAATATTGTATTCATTACTTTTCTATTAATAGAATAAAATAAATTTATGCCTGAATACTTCAAAATTTGACAACAGATTTTAATCCAGTTTTTTAAAATAGGTAGTGATTTAAGAGGAAGGTTTTTGTGCTTAGGTAACCTTGCCAGAAACTATGCAACAAATGTATGATTTAGTTCATATTCGTCGTTTCGGCCGTGAAATTCGGCCCGTTTCATAGAAAACATTGGTCATCTTCATAAATCGTGCAAACGATACAGGCAGCAAAAAAACTGTAGTATTTATTACGCGGGTGCTTGGTGGTAGTCCCAGGCAATTTGCATGGTAGAAACCTGGACTGCAGCCAAAACTATTCATACTAGACGTCGCAAACTCAGGAACGCTAACATTTATTATACGACGACAAATTCTAATCTTGGTGTGGAATTGAAAATTCATACATTTTCGGTTTGTTACCTTTGAATTCGTGAGACCAATAAATGAAAATTATATTTGATGTCGGTCGCAGTAAAATATTTAAATTTGGTAGTTGGCATCTCACACGATTATAGTTGGAGAGGAGTTCCAATGGAATTGAAAGTCAATGGTGTTATTGAACTTGATGTTAGGTACTGTTTGAAAGCGTTGAACATTTTATTGATGGGTAACTCATTTAATTTTTACCCGACTTCAAAAAGGAGGTTTCTCAATTCGACCGTTATATGCATTTTTAAATATTTGTTTGCGGATAGCTTCGTCGTTAATGGTCCGATTTTGATGATTTTTTTGTTAGAAAGAAAACATTTTAACGTAGTCCTAACGTAGTCCTATAAGGAAATCAGAGTTTGATGATGGCAAACCCATATAGGACAAATTTACAAATATGCTAGTCGCTCGTACGAATTTTAAAAGTTCCCCTTGATTTCTCTGGTTTGCCATCATCAAACTCTGACAAAAAAAAAACTGACTATAAACTGCCTAGTTTATAGTCAGTTTTTTTTTGTAGAAAGATTAATTACTTATGCATTTTTTTTACTTGGCTATGGTCTCTTAATCACTAGTTACTTGTTTAACGCTTACCAGCAGCGGTGGAATCCGGCGGTGGTTGGAAGTTGAAGGTGGCTGCGAACCCTTGCCCTGGAGACGCGGAGTTGGCCGTGAACTGCAGCAGCAGAGCCGGACCCGTCGACAGCACTTCGTACCCTGAAACCAGAAAAGAGAATAATAAGTACAGGAGTAAGAAGGAGTAAGAAAGTGGCATAAATCGTACAATAAAACAATATTTACACTTCACATTTTTTTGCGGTATTGTACTTAATATTGTAGATTAAGCTCAAAGTCCATATAAAATAACTGAACCAAACTGAAAGGATTAAAATTACTTATAGGTAAGTACCTTAACTTACACTAGTCTGGCTCTATGGCGAGTTATCAGATATATTATCAGACATGTTATCATTTTTACTAACGACATAGGTTACTATATTTACAGGAGCCGTGTTGTTCAAATCCTGCTTTTCTTAAAAAAGCACGATGAAGGAAAACATCGTTAGGAAACCGACATGTTCTGAGAACTTTGAAAAGTTTGAAAGACACCAACCTGGACTTTGCCAGCGTATGAATTAAGGACAAATTTCTTTCGTCAGGAGAGAAGTCCCTGTGTCCCAGCAGTGGGACGTAAATAGAGGTGATGATGAACAACATTTATGTTACCTCACATTCACATACATTTTCTTGTCTCTAAGAGTTACCTTGTTGCCGCAAGTAGTAGATAGGTAAATATAAATTACTTAGGTATATTATTCTCTAGGAAGTACATATCATAATCATATCTTATAACCTCTAGTTCAATTAATTAAATCATGACCTTTGTTCAATCACATGTTTGTTGCTTGATAGATTTGTTTACATTGGCTTACTTTATATTTATCGTGCATCAATGCACAAAAGATACCTTGATTACTTGATTTACTAGATACGAATAATTTCATCATAGTTTGTTTCATCATCATCATTTGAGCCATCAGACGTTCAATGCTGGACATAGACCTCCTATAATTATTTCCAGTTAACACTACCTGTGCCTATGACACACGCCCAGGACCCATTATAAAATACTTACATACTTAGGAATTTTTTATTTGTAACAAATCATCTTTCTAAAGATATATCATAAGATTAAAATATTTTCTCTCTAACTAACATCACATACCAACATTGTAAAATAAACTTTCAAAGAGCACGCTGAGAGACGTTCCAGACTAAAGCCACATCAAAGGCATTGAAAAGGCGTTTCTAAGAAATTAAAAGAATACTTGTCGAGCTAGCTACGAGTATTACTTCTTGAATTAGGAAGGGGAGAGGGGGGTAATCACGCCGCCGCCGCAGCTAAAGCGAGAATGTTTGGGTTAGGGCTTTCAACTGTTCATAATTTTGAACAACTAGATCGAGTCATCTCCCAAATAGAACTTACTATAGGTACTTGTTGGTACCTCCAATTATACTTGGTTTTAACTCTCCTTACGTTGGTATCATTTTCACACTTACTGTAGCCAGTGTTCTGGTATTAAATTAGATATAGTCGGTTCACTAAAACGAAAACACCAGCTATTATTAATATTATTTCTTAAATTCTTAATTTATAATTAGATTTAATACTGACAATGCCCCTTTACAGCAGCTACTATGAATTATTAATTATGAATATCATTTTTAAACTATGTCCCTTATGGTGATTAACTTAGGACATTAATTATTTAAGTTTATATTTTATATTTTATTTTATTTTTAGTATGTAAGTGAGACATTTTTATTATATTATATAACAATTGACGTGTCTAAGATTTGTGTGTTGCAAACTAAAGAAATAAATACTTATGACTATGACTATGAAAGATGGTACTATTAATCCGGTTCCAAACAGCCAAATTATTCAATTTCTCACTTTTCAAAATGTCAGTTAATTTATTTAAAAGTGCCAGCCCTAAGCGCAGCTTTGACGAGGCATTATTCATTCAAAGGGATTTGTAGTACAGAAAGGTGACGACTGATTAAGTAAACGCCATTGTGATAATGTAAACATGATTACCAAACCATTACGTTTGTGTAAACTTACTTATTTAGGTAAGTAGGTACCGTAACTTCTGTTTCCTACACAATCATTTTGTTAATATGTAATGATGGTTATAGATAATTATATCTGTACTGCATTAAGGTGTACTTATGACTTAATGAGTTTTCTCAAGGTTACTAATGGCGACTATTTGTTAGAGTTGATTTAAGCAAATTCATTTATTGTAAGAACCTACTTAGATAGTCACTAATTGTAAACAAAAATACTAATTCATTTGTTCAAATTACCTACTTTAATAAATAATCTTTGATAGGTATAGTAAAACCATTCTAAAAATGAACTCCCCTCCACAAAACCGTGATGATTTCAACATGTGAGAGGAAATACAGAAAAACAGAATACACAGAAAAAAAAATACAGAATTCGGTGGAGGGGCGTTCATTTTAGAAATGGTTTTACTATACTACTTATAAATAATTTAACGAGTTTCAAACTTCGAAACGTTTTCCCATCAACGACAACACAGGTATCAGCTCGCGTTCGATTTTTAAAAGTTAAGCTTTGATGGCCAACTTCAAGCATTATGTAAAACTCTTTCACACTTTAAATTCTTTCCAACAAAATCCGTCATATTTTGAAAATGTTGCAAAGAGAATTCGCCGCAAGTTCCCGCGTCTTTGTTCAAAAGCCTCGGAGCGAGACGTGAACGAAATCAATTTTGTGAAGATCAAAAATACATTGACAGTCGGGAATTTTTAAGGAGAAGTGTTGCCATGTCGTTCAATTTACATAATACCTACTGCGTGTGTGCTTTAATATAAGGATTATTTATCCTAAAGCCAATTAAGCTATGTTAAAAAAAAATCGAATTATTCTTTAAAAATAACATTTTACCCGGCGCTTTAAAATAAGAAAAATAATCAAAGTTCGAGTGAACATTCCAACTCAAGTTTTTTCAACCCAATTTCAAATGTCTTTCCGAATATTAAATGGCTTTTATCTAGACAAAAGTAGACTCGTGTTTTAACGCTATTTTTAGAGATTCTAAATGTCAGTCTGGTATAACGTTTTCCATTCCGGTGAAATAGCATGTCTGCATTTTGTATGACCTTACTAGACCTTACCAAAAAAGCACTACCTGGGGTATAAGTATTTATCTAAAAGTAACATTATAAAATTATGTGTTGTATGTAGGTCATATTTTAATTTAATATTATGAGAATTAAATATGCGTAAACAATAACTTTACAGTTAAAACTCTCGTTAAGATAAGTCATTCAAATCAAATTAATTGGTGTTCATTAGACAAAGAACGACTCTTTTTAAATATTTTTGAAATAGCATTATACTTATTACGGAAGAGGCCACAGTGGGTGAAGACGGACTGAAATGATGATGATGATTAAAATAGCATCGTTCAGCCATAGTACTTTGTGCTTAGTTAACTAAGTAGTATAGACCCACAAAGCTTTGGAAACTCATCGATACGTAAACAATTCTCACGCACTCCTTAGACTTCGTGTGAAGTTAAAGGAAAATTTCCTTTGAAATGTGTGAGGAAACGTGGGGAAAGCCAAAAGCGATTGTTCTGTGAACCTGTAACCAATACTTTAGCGGAAGTTCGGCTTCTTCCACACCACTGAACCTGAGTTTAGCGTTTCAGAGTGGTAACATTTTGGAATTCCTCTTGAATGATTTTCAACTTTGAACCTTGCGATGCTACTTTGTGTGTATTAAAATAATTATATCCGGCTTATGGATGATTACATAATTTTAGATAATATGGGATTTTATGCTCTTGTGAAATTCTGAACATATTTTTTATTGTAAATACGATTAATACGATTTATAGACAAGCTATAGATCGTAATTTCATTCATTCGTCGCTTAGTGGGTTAGATATTGTTCAGAAATTATATTTGTGCCTATTTGTTTTGTTTTTGCTATACGGAACGCTGTAGGTACCTTAGGATATTGGATGACGGAAATACTTTCGTTAACTAATAAAATCTGCTTTCCAGATTTACAACCGCATTTTCCAGATTTTTCAACGCCATTTCGGTTCCTTGGCCTCTGAAAAGTCGACCACCAAATTATTCACACCCCTACGGATTGTGGCTTATTGGACCGTAAAATCTCAGAGCGAATATTTTGGGAACAATGCTAGTCGGAACTTGAAACTTTTAAAACCCTGAAAAAGAGGGAAATTGGTTTGATCGCTGTCTATGTATGTTGCTCCATAGCTTCTGTGAGGAACATACCTACTTAGCGTAACACAAGCTTCGAGCTTACCACGGGGCTAGATGTCGCTGCGTAAATTTGTCCGGTAATATTTATTTTATTTATTTATTTACTACATAGACAGACAGTTTTGGCTGTCTTGTGATTCTATTTTGAAAAATTCATTATAGCTTTTGATAAGATGAGATGAATAATGTAGTGGCAATGTTAATAATAATTGAGGGATAAAAACGATCATCAAGGACCTATATTTTGTATAGTAGTAATGTTGCATTATTATCTCTAGTGGCGTTCCCTTCATATATACCTGTAAGTTCGTTGCAGAGCATGGCAATGGTTGGTGAGCTAGTGTCCCGGCCGTCGAACACCTTGATGATGTCAGCGCGTCGCAGGCAGCTGGAAGATATAGATTATTTAAAGAAAAAAACGATTATTTTATCTTTAGGTTACAGAGCAGCTGATGGAGGGTCTCGCCAGTAATGTGTGATCGCCATTTTGGAAATTTTAACTAGTAGGTACATAATAGGAAGTAGATTTCGTTATGTTTGTATATTTCCGCTTGAATGAAGCACTATTTAATTAAGTTTTGTATTTTATTGACATGATAAATATTGACATGAATCCTAGACATAGGTACTTACTTTAATTGAATGTATTCTGCTTTATGTAATATTTGACATGTCATTAAATTTTAAATTTTGATCATTGTTTATATCATTGTATAATACTTACATAATTATTTCTATTATATTTTTGTAACTTGTTGACGTGACTAAGTGTTCTGTGATGTTCCTATAGTTGTAAATAAATGAATATGAATATGAATGCATATGATTAAAATCTAATAGGTAGGTAGGCACTTTATTTATTTCAAAACATTCAATAGAAACGACATAACGTTGAATAACCCCACCAATCGATAGCCCATTAACGAACAATCTCACAACAAGCCAACAGTACGAAATCGAGATATTTATCTTAATTAACTCCGCAATGCCGGAATAGTTTGATTAATCAAATTAGCAGTTGCCCCAGACTTTGCCTGCGAGGACAGTTTGAACTAGAACAGAACTTGGGACACACGAATGCACTTTATACGGTGCGTTTGGTTACGACTTGGGTCAAAGTTTTGACGAAGTTCTAATGTTGTTTGATGTAGTTTGCCAAGTTTGTTTGCCTTTTGAGGAAAGTAATGTATTTGGTTATTCACCAACTCGCACTTGGCCAACGTGGTGAGTTAAGACCTAATCACAAGGCACAATAACTTCTCTCTTGATGAGAGAGATTAGGCCTTAGCCCTAATTCTGGCCAGTCTTATGTTTTTCCAAATCTAAGTTCTCAGCACATGCCGATTTACTCACGACTTTTGCGTTTACCTAAACCGTTAAAGCACGCGTTTTAACCCAATCTTAGCAGACACAAATTCTCGAATCAACGTTCCTTCCGTACCCGTTAACTATTAACGAATAACGGCTGAACGCAAGTTATCCGTTATTCATGAGAATTAGCTTGTTAATCAGGATACAGTTTCAATGTATTCACGTCTCCATAGTTAATCTGGTACAAGATTATACCATATAGCTTCGCGAGACTTATCACTGTAGATTGCTTTTGGACATTTATGCAATTGGAATGACATTAGTCTCTCTCGCCAAGGGAGAAGTACCAGCAGTGGGAATGCAAATAGGAGTGATGATGATATTCTGTTATCTAGGCCAATCGGAAAATTCTCACTAAATATTATTCTGTAAGATGCACACATAAATGCAGGCTACAATAAAGGTAGGTATAAACTTTTATAGCAGCATTAGTTGTATTCAAAGATCAATGCAACAATGTCCATAGGTTTTACGACACCCAAGTTTTAATGGAAAACCGATGGCGCTTTTCAATAACATATAAAATGTTATAGCTATGTGAGAATAGCCGGTGATAATGTTACTATCGTAGGGTAAAACCCTACCCAAATGGAAAGGCTTTACAGGAATGAAATATTATTATTTTAAATATTGTACGAAATTATAGCCTTTGTTAAGTCTTTATTTTCTTACCTGATGTCACCTTTTTGCAATGCCACTTCTTCAAACACCACCTTTACTCTCTCTTTGGGTCTGAAATAAGAAAGTTTTATAAAAAAACAGATCAACTTAACTTGCAATAAATGGAGCTAGGTTTTAATGGGAAACTTTAATTATAACAGTCACGGAAGTCTCAGATAGAACCTTAAAATCGGAGTAGTAGGATTTCGTATTTAATTATGTCAAGTAGCTTCACTAAACGGAACGACGCTGCTGCCAATATCCTGATACTAAAATCCTGTAGTCGGTTTGACACTATTCTTGGCCCGCAAATTACACTCGTCTTTTAGTTTTATACTCAATTCCATCTTCTATGCTTCTATGGTATGGTATTTATAAAATTGAAAACTTGTGATAGACATTTATTTATTTATTTATTTATTACATTTGGAAAGCCATCAGCTACAAGTGTTATCTTAAAAATCTAAAATTGTAACAGTAAGCTAATAACAGGCCTTCACTTATAGAAACCTAATAAAACACACAAGTGAGAACAATAGCCCCTTAAAATTAAAAACTAATTAGAACTAAATTACAAGATGACATGTTCAAGAATGAACAATCATCATTCATGTTCATGTTGAAGACATGTTCTATTCTTAGGCCGGCACCACGCGTCTGTGATTGTGTTACCTGGCGTTGAAGTGGTATGAGCAGCGCACGTTGTTGGGGTAAGTGGAGGGGTACCGCGGGCTGTAGAAGCGACCCAGCGCCGGCCGGGAGCCCGAACGCCCGAACTGGTAGTCGCATTCCGTGCCCTGCACTCTCACCCCGTCTGTGTCGAACAGACCTGCAAATAAACACTAGATGAAAACCCGGCTTCGCTCGGTTCAAAGATTCATAAACAATAAAAATAATTTCGCGAAACGTCAACGACTGACGATGAGTATTATGAAACAGAACGTGCTTTACACCAAAGCCGCGCCTGTGTGCGTAACTGTATTTGTTTTTTAGCAAATTTTTACCATATTGTGTTTTTAATTGTAAGTTTATATTAGAGAACTCTAGTGTCTAGTTAAACCTAACTTAGGATCTAAGACACTATTAACCATACAATGTCACCTGTTTCTATCTATTCTATTCTAATCACTCTAATTTACAGTTCCTTCCATTTACAGCTGGGACATAGGGACTTCTCTCTTGAAACCATGAATGAATCAAAAATAAACCGATAAACTGCTATAAAAACCCTTAGTTTTTAAATAGTCCACCTAAGTAACCAGTTATCGTGATGTTGTCAGCCATATTGGAAAACTAATTAAAACTTTTTCCGAATTCTAAACTAAGCGCGATATTGAAAAACTATTTTATTTTGCGAGCATGTTTTAGCTCCGTCTATTGTGAAAACTCGTTCTTTGTATCACTAAAGCATTTTTGATATAAAAAAAACGCGAAAGAATTCAATATCATATTATGCTTTTCAATGACTTTGCAACGGAACTGTGACTCCAGGTATGAATAAAATTCTATTCTAAATTTAAAATTGAATAGCGATGGTATTAGAACTGGCAATAAAAATGTGAAAAAGATATGCGCGATTTCGAAAATAGTATGTTATTTTCACCGTCGAAAGTTTAAAAGCTTCATTTTGTTCTATAAAATTTTTTTTAAACAACAGGATCTAATGATCATATACCGATACACTTATTTGATAATAAATATTATTATTTAAAAACATTCGTTCAGATAATGATAAAAGATAAATTTGTTTATGACTACAAAGCATAATTTAAAATAAAAATCGTTCACACACAAAACACTGTTACAAAAGTATTAAAATAATTGCAACTTCGTTATTGTAAACGTTTGAAATCCAAGACAGGAAACGTTTGCTTAATGTTTTTTAAATTATTTTTGACTAACACTTGTTAGGATATCGTGAAAGTGGCTTTTAGTAACATTTTATCCTTTCCACCCAGGATTATTCAAATCAAGCTCATGTAAAAATAGCGGAAAGTCCAATAAAAACAGTTCAATCAAACAACTGAAGGCTGAAAATGGCGTTGAGAGTCAAAAACACCTGCGGTATAGCCGCTTGCCAACGGAATATGTAAGTGGTCGTACTCAGGGATAAAACTACATGAATAAAAAAGGATTGATGACCTCTTTGGCGCATTAGGCGGTTGCGGGTTCAATTCCCGCCTCGGAAAGGCATTTTGTACGATCTTCAGATATGTGTTACGGGTGTCTGGGCGTTCTTCATAAAGAATAAAAATATCTATCTATGTTTGAATATTGTACTAAGTGTTTCAGATAATTTATAAATATCCGTAACTCAGTACTTTTCTCACAATTGTTTTTGAAGTTTGGTCGTAACGAAGTTGTTACAATTTGGGTTCGAAATGTATATAGTTCGATTCCATGACGAGTTTTAATTAGTCTACCTGGTTAACCAAACTTTAAACTCAACTAGTACATCAGAACCGTGAAATTTGTAGGATAATTTCAGTTGATTTAATTGGAGTTTCCGCTTTAGAAGTTTAATTCCTGCCGAATTTCTAACCCAAAATGTAGATAACGTAATAAGTAGGTATTTAAGCAACTTGTTTTCCTTTAAAGACAACATTAACTCAAAAAAAAATTTGGGCAAATATAAATCGACTAATTTTTTTAAATGTTATCAAAGAATTTAAAAGAGTGTAAAGAGAAAGATATATGACCTGAATAATATATAGATTACTGCCCCTTTTTGTTTCATCCCAGAGTGCGTCTCTGTTTTGATACATCCCGATCGTTCATAAAGAGGGCTTTCGATGCACAAAGCGGAGTAGGTACTAAATGCTTGAAACTGAAGTGCTCAAGAGTGTGCTCTACATTGTAAGCTGGACATTATAGCTACAGACTACCAATATTTGGCAGTAGAATAATGTTTTTGATCTATTAACTTGTGACGGCATCAAAATTATTAATTTTCTTCAAAAAAATAAAATAATCAGCATTTCTAAACCAAAATTTTCGCTAACTCACTTCCGAATGAAGAAAACCCCAAAGTTTGATTTTCGGGAATTTTCACGATATTTTTAGGTGTCGAAAATTGTCTGCTCGACCATTTGTCAAAGTGAGTTATTTCGTGCCTGCCAAGGTCACCGAAGATAGACACTTCACTGATAAGAGCGTGAACAATATTGGAGGAAATCTTTTTGGTTTGCATTTGAAACAGAAATTATCTGACAGATAATTAGGATCTCTTTTCAAGACTGAAGACTACGACGTGGTCACTGGTCACGTCGTAGTCACGCATACGCATCCGGTCTGTTCGAGTCTTAAAGGTTTGACCATTTATTATTATTATTTTATTATAAACGAGCAGCTTAGATGCGCTGATGTGTCTATGTCACAGTGTTGGAAGGTATATACAGTCATTGTTTATTTCTAATCTTGTCATCTGTAGTTTATTTAACAAGGAAATTTTAGGCTACTGTTTAGCGATAAATTATACGTAAATATATTATTTAAAAATTAAGATAATCCATTAAACGTATATAAAACCTTGTATCGGCTAGCGTCCGTATAAATTAGCCCAGTTTCCCCTGAGGCAGTAGGTACTAATCAGGCCGTGTTGAGATGACACCTTCGGGACATACAATATTCCGTGTGTTGTGCATGTATGCAAGTTCACGGGCATGATTGCATCAGGATATGAGCTTAGGCTGACTAAGTCCAACGCTATACTTAAGCCCAGTTATGTTGTCCATTTGACATTACATAGATACAAGAACAACAACATTACGTTCCCACTGCTGGGACATAGGGACTTCTCTATTTACGAGAGAGATTAGGCCCTAATTATCAACCTGGCAAAGTGCGGGTTGGTGATTGCCAATGTCCTTAAACCTTTTCAAAGTTTTCAGAACATGCCGGTTTCCTCACGATGTTCACCTTCACCGTTAGAGCAGGTGTTTTTAGAGCGTACATAAATTTTTCAAGAAGAAAAATCAAGAGGTGCGCGACGGGGTGTAAACCCACGACCTTCGTATTAAAGTACTTAGCTCACCGCACGGCTTCTAATATAAGTTGAGGACGTAATATTAGTTGAGTTTATAACTTAAAAAGTAAAGTACTACCATGAATTTCAATATGAACACGACCCATGAACCTTTAAATTAACAATACAAACATGTTCAACAATAACAGGGAAATAATTCTACCAGAAACTCGAAAAAAATTGGCTGCTCATTGAAAATGAATATGACAAAAGTTGCGACAAAACCCACAAAAAGCGTAACTTTTTGCCGACGCCGCGTGCGATTTTTATATTAACATTTATGTCCAATATTATGGACAAAAACGGAAAGTAGCATCGCAAATTGGGCCGTCGAAACTGTTAAATAATGGAGCTAATATTGTATGGGTCTGGATTCTGGAAACATCACATTTTGCTGCATCTGTTAAACTAACCTAGCCTAATCTTTCTCGTCAAGAGAGAAGTCCATGTGTCACACACAACAACCAATGGGAACGTAAATAAGGGTTATGATGGTGATGATTATGTGTATTATCAACATTAATATTGACACTATCAACATGGCTGCAAGTCAAACAATGGTTGACAAAACCACCGACCTTTAGGCTATTGAAATTTATTCCCTTTGAACCCATTCATTCTAAACCACTATTCACTTTACAAATGAATATATTTCGAAATTCTCAGTAATGGTACTCGTATAATACTATAATGTTTAACATAATATACAGTTTCATTAATATAATTATGTTAAATCTATCATAAACACCCATATTTAGGTACGTTCTCTATTTACGAGAGAGATCAGGCCTTTACTCACCACGCTCTGGCCAAGTGCGGATTGGTGAATGACACAATGTCCTACAAACTTTTCAAAGTCCTCAGAACATGCCGGCTCCTCACGATGTTGTCCTTCACCGTTAAAGCACATACAGTTTCAAGATAAATCCAAAGGTGCTCGGCGGGATTTGAACCCACGACCTACGGAATGAAAGACACTCGGCTTTCATTCCGAAGGTCGTGGGTTCAAACCCCGCCGAGCTTCTACTTCCACAGCCCTAATCTCTCTCGTCAAGAGAGAAGTCTCTGTGTCCTAGCAGTGGGAACGTAAATAATGGTAATAATGATGATGATGAGCTTTCTAACACTAAAATGACTCTCATAAAGTTAATCTACTGGTGCGCGTCGGCACATTTCAATTCCAACCACGAAATGAACCGCAGAGTTCAAATGGCTCACGAGACTTGAATCAACTGATACATAAGTGAATTGAAACAATGAAATTGTGCTGATACATTTTGTACATTGTGCACTCAGTCCAAATAATAGTTCAGTCATTCGGCTTAGTGCGAAATGTAATTCTAAATAGCGTTTAAAATTTATGTGCGATTTGTAAACACGTGCTCTAACGGTTAAGGTAAACATCGTGAGGAAACTGACGTGAGAACTTTGTAAAGTTTGAAGGAAATGTGTCATTCACCAACCAGAGAGAAGTCCCTGTGTCCCAGCAGTGGGAACATAAATAGGAGTGATTAGGATAATAAAGGCTATTTAAAAATTTATATATTACATTTACCTAAAGAACGATTATTATAGGTCTATTTTATCTGTTTCATTTATAAAGAAATTTTTGGCTGCTATTTTGAAAAGTGTTCTCGTTTTCAGCCACTGTCGATATTAAAACTGTTATTTATGGACCACCTGTTTTAATTAAGCGAGTGTGGGCAGATGCGATCACTATGCTGAATGGTCCTTTGTTATTATCGTTTGCGAGTTGTTAATTACATGACAAATTTCAAACCGAAAATACCCTACAGTTAGATGATGTGTCCTTCTAGCAGCAAAAATCTCTCGATGACGAGATAAATCTCCCATAGATACAACATCTAAAGTTCCGCCGCTATAACAGTGCGTTCCTGACACATCGCGATTGAACTGACAATGTAACTTTGTAATGGCGTTGCAGTTACGATTAAAATATTTTTGCTGTTTGTTTAACGTTTTAACAATTGATGAGCATTAAATCTACATTATTATATCAATAATCAATGAATCTAATAATTTTGTGCCAAACTGAGTGTAAAATAACTTGGTAAACAATATTTTTCTAAATCTATATTGCGCTATTACAAGGTTATGTCAGTGCTTTATATTTGTCGGTAGTGCTGTGCTAAAAATATCATGCAGCAACAGTATCGTTATCTGTTACGGTTATTTTTAAAAAAATTATACGTTTAAGAATTTGAAAATAATGGACTATAAAATTTTATTGAATATAAAAATAAAACTACGATCAATCCGAACGCGCGAAAGAAAGTAGCATTTTTATATTTAGGTTTAAAATAATAAACCCGAATGGCGTTATGGGACGTCATTTTGTGACGCTAAAACAGTCGGTTTCCACTTAAATTACTAAAATATAAATATTAAATGATTCCGCCAATTTAAAACGAAAATAATCTTAAAAATAACACGGCGGTTTATTTTGGAGGAACGGTTACGAACTCATTATGTTGTGCCCATCACTAACGTGTCAAACTGACATGTGTCCTAAACGCACTAATAAAGTGGCCATACTATAATCCAAGAATAAAGGCGAGCACCCACCGATTAGCCGCCGCTCACGTACCCGCCGTTAAGAGTTAATGTGGACTAATGAGCGCTCCGATGTATCCCGCCTTATTGAATACGTGTGTACGTTGCATAAGTTCCTTTATCACTTTAATATTTCATGATGATGCAGATTTACGGAATCCAGATTGATTTGTTCTGAACGCGAGATTATGGGTGAACTCGGTTGGAGAATTATGTTTGTTCATGTTTGTTGTCTACCATTGCTCTATTGTCTTTGACAGCTAGTCAATGTTGATAAGACAAAAATTGAAATTATATTGGGATATGTGAATATAGGTAGCTAAAGAATGTTAACAGTAAGCATAAAATAAAAGATACTAAGTTACAGTTCCACATGTTAGTAACAGCTAAGTTTTGTTAACATAATTAAGAAGTTTAAAACGGGTCTTTATCGCGTGATTTAATATTTACAATTCCGACGTTTCGAGTGTTATGCAATTGCTCGTGGTCACGGAAGAATTAGTTAAGTTATGCTAACTAAAGTGTGAAGATACATTAAAAATATGAATCTGAATCAAAATACTCATAACTAACAATCTTATTTCAGCAAAAAGCGCATTCCCAGTGATGAATTTGAACAATAAATCTATGACTACTTAAAGATAGCATTTAGGATCCTAAATAAATACAGAACGTTTTCCAACGTTTAAAGCGGCTAATTTTACTCAAAACGTGTGTTATCAACGCAGTTTATATTATGGATGGGCAAATTGTATCGGGATGTTTAAATAAGACCTAATTAAACACCATAATAATACAAAAATATAACAAGAAAACTGAATTTTTACTTTCCTTGAGTCCTGGAGCACCCAATACCTTGGGTTAGTATAATTTGTTTACTATGGTTAATATATTTTGTATAATAATAAAATTATATCTAAGATTTATTTTATATGAGTTATTTCATATAATTTTAAAACGTTTCAAGCATTCAAACTATCAAATACTTACCAAAAAGTCAAATCGGTTCAGCAGCACTTTTGATTTTATTTTATTTTTATTTTAAACAGATATGACTTTACAGATAATTAAATCAATAATGTAGCAAATAATATAGTTAAATAGAATTAGACGTAAAAATTAAATAAAAACCATGATGGACCAAGAGCCCGTGATGGCCAGACCTTCCTTTAATTCACAAGCGTGAAAATTCTGTCATGTGTATGTCTAACATAGGTAAGAATAACCCCCAAACATGAAACCTGGATCGCGGTTACTTTGGGAGATAACAACCTTTTACCTGTTATCTCCCAAAGGAACCACGATCCAGGTTTCATGTTTGGGGGTTATTCTTACCTATGTTAGACATACACATGAAATAATTTTCACGCTTGTGAATTAAAGGAAGGTCTGGCCAGACCGGGCTCTTAGTATAGACTAATAACCTATGATGGCCAGACCTTCCTTTAATTCACAAGCGTGAAAATTCTGTCATGTGTATGTCTAACATAGGTAAGAATAACCCCCAAACATGAAACCTGGATCGTGGTTCCTTTGGGAGATAACAGGTAAAAGGTTGTTATCTCCCAAAGGAACCGCGATCCAGGTTTCATGTTTGGGGGTTATTCTTACCTATGTTAGACATACACATGACAGAATTTTCACGCTTGTGAATTAAAGGAAGGTCTGGCCATCACGGGCTCTTAGGTTATGACGCATGTACTTATAAACTTTCGCCCTCGTATATCAAAATCGACAAGATGATAAGAAAAACTTAATAATTACTAGAGCCAAGATAATTTAAAGATAATTTGAACTTTAACCTCGAGTTCAACGTCCTCTGATAACGAATTATCTGAACAATATTTCAAGTTATACGAGTAAGTAACTTTCAACATCTCTATTATAAAAATGCTGTTGATCGTTGTAGGATAGAATAAAAATATTACCTTAGTTGCATAATATGCAGAAGAGAATTAAAATTTTAATTTGGTTTTAAGGAATGCTAGTTATTTTAGTTTTGCGATGTCAGCGCGTACTCTGTAAAGCCAAAGGTTCCCGGCGGGGAATGAACAGACGACCTTCGTAATGAAATCCGTGTGTGCTACCACTTAGACAGCACGGCTCACCAAAAGTATGCTGATGAATAAATTCCATCAAATTGACAATAACATATAATATATGACTATATGGCTGCGTTATCAGTTCCTAGTTATACAAAACAATAAACATAGCCGGTCTCAGATAACAATATTATAATCAAAGGTTTATCACCAGCTTGTCAAGTTCAAACACAATGTCACGTTTGTTCCACGCCTTGGTATTTACCGAGCTATTGGTTTGCTGTATTTAAATAAAGATGGATAACATACGAATGGGGTTCAAATATTGTTATGCCTAGATAATTAAAATTCTCAACCTTTTTAATTCTTAAGTGATTATGGTTGTGTTTTCTGAGTCAAGGTTAGTACCATAATCTAGACCTTCTGAAAACGGCTACAATCTAGGTCAAGTCGTCTATTACCTTTCTCCATATAAACTAGAGCCAGAGCTATTCACTGGCCTTATAAGCTTTTGAATAATAAATACTATGCACAAGACCTAACCTTACCTGAATATAGACTTGATAAGTAAATTGTGAATTTATCAACATAATATAATTACGTTTTTCTACAGGGACGGATGTCGCTAATGTTTGTCAGCCAACTTAGTAGAATAAAAATAAACATAAATTGGGGACTGTGTTAGCCACAGGGAAATTTATAAAACAACGCATAATGTATGTGTACAATACTACCGTTCTTACGATACCGCGTAGGTGACATTTTTTGTAAAAATGAGTTATTAGTCTAAAATCCACAACATTATGTAATTCTTATTGTAATTACTGTTTTGTGAGAGAAAATAAGGATATTTTTTGTTTATTTTATTATTAGCATATTTGTAATCAGCTAAGCGAGATCTATCTGGATAAGTTAATTTCCTCGAAATATGCCGCGATGCATGTACGCTGTTTATCATAAGAAGGGCAGAATAAGTTAACAGATTTTTTTGAATAAACGATTGATCGATTGTTTTATCAATGTTTGCATTACGTCATTGTTGCGATGATGCCCCTGATGCACAATACGTACAAAGTCAAAAACCAACAAAAAATATGACTAATAAACAAAGCAAAACTAATTTTATTCCCTTCACGATAATAACGCTATTAAAGCCACCACGTTTTTCAGATTAAAATTATCTTATTACTTTCGGACGTGCCTTTTCTGAATCATGTCTTTGAATTATTGATATTTCTGTTTATAAAACCGTCTCGTTGTTAGAAAATGTTATTCTAAAGTTGTATTTCAAGATGTCTATTCTCATATTTTTGCTTTTTTCGTCTCTTGTCTACCTTGTAAGTATTGTGGTGCTGTACATAATTAGTTGATAGATAAATTCTGTCAGCTTTTTATGTTCGGATCTGATAAAAGGTAAATTCATTTAAATTTGTAGTTAGTGTAAAAATCAAGTAAGTGTAACCGGGGTTTTTATAAGCATTTATTTAGTAAAGTTTGATTATGTGTGGATGGATGGACACTATCACAAAAAAGCCAACGTTACAGGCTTAAATTAAAGATTTCAATAATATAGCTTGTAAATTAGATCTCTAAGATTATTTGTTACTGCGAGAAGATCCATGAGTACGGAAGCCGCAAATAAAATAATACGAGTATTATCACATAGTCACGAGGAAAACAGCAAACCAATTTGAGTAGGCAGATCAGTATGTCTGCGTATGGGTAAACGCTTGTTGCGAGTATAATTTAAGTATGTCTATAACAGAACTAAGAACAGTTACCGTCTGTTACAAACCATTGCCAGTTTTATACCTAACAAAAGTTTATAGAAACTTGTTTTTTTTTTGCAGGCACAAGCTGACCCTGTCGCATCAAATTTGAAAACCGAACAAGCATCTTTAGATAAGTTTGCAGCAGTAGTAGAAAAGGCATACGATGAGTACATCACGCCGATCCTTGCACTAGGGAAGGAAGACTGCGAGTACTGTAAATTAACGACTCTGGAAGAAATAAAAGGGATAGTAAACTATTGTGTAAGTCTCTTTCTTCATTCTAAGGAAATATTATGATATCGTGAAGTTTTGTTTGTGGCGTAATTTGATAGCTGTTGCGAGTCGATTGAAGACCTGTGCTTCTATTCCTATAACAGTTCAGTGGTACCTTTTAAGTGTTGCTTCAATGGTTTTTGAGCTATTATTTTATTGTATAACAAAAAAAATTGATGGGCATGATGATGATGATGGATGAGTGGATGCGATTCGCACAGGACCGAGCGAATTAGCACAGTAAAAAGGAGGCTTTTACCCAGCAGTGGGTGTCAACGGGCTGACATGGTGATGCTGCTAACAAATAGTTTCGCACGCGCACTCAATACGGTCAGCAGCTGCTTCAGTATAGAGAAAAAACTACCACTTGCATAAATCTGGTTAATATATGAAAATGGTCTATGAATTCGCTTGAAATCACGTAAGATTTAAAATAAATTCAACAAATAAATCCTAAATATTGAACGTTAAAGCACTAAGGATTAGAATGCACCGAGTTATCCTTCTAGCTTAGCCGGCCACCAGAAACATATCAATATACGAACCAACTAAACAGTCTGCCCTGAATACTAGATGATATATGAGCCTGCAACTTCGGCGTAATACAAGAAACAAACTTAGCTATTTGATCTCCAGCTTAAACAAGTTTGCTCAGTATATTAGCAACTTAAGTCTTAAGTGATTTGTGTTTGTTTTAGAATATGTTTGGCGAAGGAATACAACAGTTTTCCTTCTATTAGATTATGCATACCTACGCGTTGGGCTGAATGTTTGAATTATATTTTCGTCTAGGCTGTCATTTATTTTGATTACTATAACAATGGATTATACAAAACAAATAACGTAATGGGCGCGGGTCAACCTAAAAAAAATGGGGATTTTGGTATAATACCAGGCGGGTTGCTGACCACCAGCCCGTTTTTGGCGAACGTGGTGATTTAGAGCCTAATATCTCTCGACGAGAGTGAAATCTCTGTGTCCCAGCAATGGGACCTTAATAAAGTAACCCTATGCCATCTTCATTTTGCATTGAAACAAAAGAAGGTTTAGGGAGAACTGCACCGTGTACTTGGCCTTATCTAATCCGTATTTAATATTTTATAATAATATTAATATAATATTTTCTAATCAAATAATTATTAATCACCAGTCACTGTTTCAGATATTTTTAGCGAGATCTCCACCATTCGATAGGATGCATCCCTTCGATGATCAAGATCTGATTATGGAGTTCGACGCAAAATCAAGCCCATTCCCATTAATCCACCCCAATCTTCCGCCTAAATAAATATATTTTCAAAATTCTAAGTATTATACAAAGAAATTATTAGAATAATTTAGCTTATAGGGTGTTGTTTTTCTGCTTTTATTTAGGTATAGACTTTTGTATCTCATGATTATTGTTAAGTATAATATAAGAAAGGAATGGCAATCGTTGTTTTATTATTCCTTGCTTCCCACTTGCACAGTTAAACTTGGAAAGCAGAAGATTAGATGATGTTTAAAATTAAAAGAACGAATTGGATTATCTATTTTTCTTGACGACCTCTGTGGCGCAGCGGGCGAAGGTCCGCCTGCGACGCAAGAGGTTGCGGGTTCGATTCCCGCCTCGGAACAACTATTTGTATGATCTGCAAATATTTGTTCCGGGTGTCTGGGTGTTATATATGTATAATAAAAAATATCTATATAATGTAGGTATGTATATTATATTAAGTATATCAGAAATCTAGCACCCGTAACACAAGCTTTGAGCTTACCACGGGGCTAGATGTCGTTGTGTAAAAATTGTCCAGCAATATTTATTTATTTATTTATTCTTAGCTATATAAAAAAGTGTTTATAATGCAATATATACAATACGTAATTGTTATCTTTTATTCCGAGACAACTTGTTTAAAAGCATTTTATATACCAATTTCAGGAAAAAAACTCCGTGAATGAATAACAATATAATATTAGTATCGAAATTATTTTGCGTACCAAATAATATTGGCAATTTAGTTGGAACAGCAATCACTGAGGCGGATATGAGGAGAGGAGATATTAAATTACTTTTCACAGATCAAAGGCTATCGAATGTTGTTGGAAGGACAAATATTTATTGATATTGATGTCATATTGCGTCATTTGATGAGTCATAGTTTCTTTTGCTCGTATATTGAAACCGCAGAACCCATTATAGACATAATGCTGAGTTGAGACCTGTACGCATATTTTCATTTTCAGTATGACGTATTCAGAATTGTCAATAAATGTTTAATGTGAAAAATCGAATATCTTATTAACTTCTTTAAATTATAATTTATTTAATATTTTTATAAAATAAGAAACCCGAAATCGCTTTGGAATAGCATCTTAATAACGACACTAAGTATGTACGGAATGATAAAATTTAATATTTAATTTCAGATAAAACTTTACTATTAAATAACTTATTTTTCCAATATCCACTCAGTAAAAATTACAGATATTCTCATATATTTCCAGGTGAATAGTTATGTTGTCAATACCATGGTTTGCTCACAAAGTAACAGAGCTATTGACAACTAATATCCGAGACGCACTTGAACTATTGGAAACTGCTTCTGCCGAGTGCTACTCAATTGAATCTGTTGTTATTGCTAATACAAATTTACTTGCAATAATAATGCATACGACCTCATTTGCGTCTAGTGGATTAATATGCTTAGGTTTGTTTTTATGAGTTTATTTTAGGTCTTGCGAAAATGGAAGGAAGAAAATAATTATGACAACATTGAGTAAATTATGATTATTATGCATTTATTATGATTATTATACTATTTGACGTGTAAATTTTTTTTACCAATAAATTGATTATTTGATTAAAGTTTTATATTTTCAGAGTTATTATAACTCGATTCTGATCAAAAAATGCTTCATCATCATCATTGTGGGGAAATATCTTAAACCATAAACCATAATGAAATCAAAAAACTAATAATATTTTCACAAATTAAAGAACTTACTTAAAGTTCAAATAAGTCATTCAATAATTAATACAATCAAATATATGATTTTTACTTCTTTTAATATATTTTTTATTTAGTATACTACCTATACTGGGCGTGGCTAACACCCACATTACCGATTTTGTCGTTATTTCCATATTCTCAATTTTTTAAGAAACCCAGTTGTTAAAGCATTAAAACTGCTCTCATTCTTGAATAGCTCAACTCATGCAAGAATTCTACGCTAAAACAAATTGAAACTGAATTTTAAAGCAACTAACGGAGGAACTAAATTCGAACGTCCATCCGTTGCACTTCAAGGATGTTTATCTCCGACAAATACATTGCTCTGTGCATTTTATGTGAGCAAGATTTAGTGCTGGATCCTACATCAATCAATTACTGAACCTCTGGAGAAAATAAGGTAGGAATATACAGGGTTCTGAAAATAATATAGGTTGTAGCTATGTAGTCGATATGTAGTCAATGTGATATATTTATTGGGTTTTTACCACAAGACGGCCAGCAACAAGCCACCTGGTAAGAGTGGTGATTCCTCCAATTCCCCAAGACTTATAATGGTTCTATTGGTGAGACCCTGAGCTATTATTGGAATTTAATATAGGCTGTTATGATGATGATTTACGAACTCCTGACCGAAATAGAACGAGCTAGGCTAGAAAACGCTAACATGTTAAGTAAACGTAATTTCATAGTTTGTACTATGCTTGCGTCAGTGTCGTCTCTATAAACTAATCTTCTGAGGATCCTCGGCTAGTCCTTGTTCGACTTAGAATCAAACATGTTGCTCAGGGCGTGTGTTTTAGTCTGTGTCTTATTTGTTATCGGCGATGTAAGTATTTATTTAGATGTTCTCTTGAAAAACAAATTAAAATACTTGCTATAACTGTGAAGGCAAATCTCGCGAAGAAACCGGCGCATTTTGAGAACTTTTGAGGGCATTTGTTACATTCAACAGCCCCAATTGGTCAGCGTGGTGAATGAATGCCTTATATAAAGATAAATAAATAGATACATATTTCTCGTCTAGAGAAAATACCCTGTGTCTCAGCGGAAAAGTAATCAGGGAGTGAAACAAACTACGTGTTAAATGCAATATTTTTTTGTAATACTATTCTAAAATTTCCAAAAATAAATTTTATGGGAATTTCACCACATTACTTGATTTATTAGCAGCAATAAAAAAATAATCTTTATCAGGAATGTATGCTGAATTTCAATGGTTTAAATATAAAAAAGACTTTTAAACAGTTTTCAGTTGAAAAATATTGACAATGTTTTTTGATTTGCAATTGAAATTAAACAGGATCATGTTATCAATAAAGAATTTTCCGTAATTACTTACAGGAAGTTTAAGTATCCATAATAACAAAAGAAAATATAAGACAAAAGCCAAAACATTGACCCTTCAAAGCCAATTTAGCAGATAAAACGATATTTTTCTAATAAGAGACCAATCTGGATAAAACTCTCGGGGGGCGGACAAAAACGATATTTTAGGGATCCGTATCCTTAAGGTGCGAGGGGAATAAAATATCCATATCTCTTATTTTAGGTCAGTAGTAAAAAAGTAAGGACTTTAATGTATTTCAGATTATGAAACAGCTTCAGATATCTATGGTTTTATACTAGAACAAATAATTTAACTTAATATTTGGCTGACTATTTCAGAATATTTTTTTTCTGAGTTCATATTAGTTGAGTCCATTCAAGCATAGTTATGCAGGAATTGTTTTTATATATGTGACATTCAAAACCATTAGAGCAATGTAATACATCAAAAGTAAACAGCCTGTTCGGAACACCCACTGCTAATGAAAGACTCACCTTTACCAATAAAATAAAGGATATTGGAAATGAAATTATGTCAGGGCGTTCAGTTCCGAATTAATTAAGAGAATGGACGGAAAAGTAAGAAAAAGATGTCTGCATCTAAAGTGCGATTTCAATTTGAATTTTTGATTAAAATAGAACTTTTGATTTTGTTCGCGGCATCTGATCGAAGCGCAGTCTGCATTTAAATTTACTAAATTTTAAAGAGTCGTTATCTATCATCCCTTGTTGAATTTCTTTATATTTGTGGAAAATGAAAACGTGACTGTGATAATTTATTGTATAAGCAATATTTAAGATAGCTTACCCCGGAGCTAGATTTTTTTACTATGTGAATTAAAAATCACAAATTAATTTAAAATACGAGTACTTTCTTAACTTTAAGATAAGCAAAACTCTCAATCAATAACTACCAAGCCTCGAAAACTATACATAGAAAAATACCAATTGAAGTATCATGGACCTGCGTCTTTAGTTCATACATTGTATGTCATCAGACGATCTTTAATAAGTATAAATTCTAGGGGTGTTCAATATTGAAAAGGATGAGGGTGTTTACACTCCTTAGTAAATACGTGAGTAATCCCGTTGTTATAAAATGAAAACCATAAACTACAACATAATCTCTAACTACTTCAGGCAGCCGCCTTCGCTAAGCGTGAAGTCAGCAGCACACCACCTAACGTCCTAGAGTCGATCCAGAAGAACCTGGACAACTTCAGGCACTGCCTGGACCAGAGCCTTGCGGTGGCCGTCGATGACGTTAACGTGAACCGGGTGCAGCCAGTCTTCTCTGTCATTGGGGACAAGCTGAACAGGGTATCTAAAGCGGTAAGGATTCCAAACCATTGTGCATCTCGTGTTCTCTGATTGTTCTGGTATATCCCGGAACTGCAGGCAATAGGGTAGGGTGGTAAGTAATGCCCGTTGTTATAAATGGACTAGGTATTTGTCTTAGATTATGGTACGGCGATATCTTTCTCTCAATCCAAAGAAAACTATCATGGTGTTACAATACTCATTTGACGGTTTTAAGCTTTCAATTAAAAATTCATATAACGTCGGAAACGCCAGGGGCGGAAGCTAATACATACTGAATGTTTATAAACTGTATTACCGTAAATTTTCATTTAATGTTCAACAATAAACAGGATTAGAACCGCGATTTCTTGCATATTATTGAAATTCCCGATAAGCTTGTGTTAGTATGTCATGCAGTCGATACTGAGGCATTCACGGTAGGTTCTGCATAACACATGAGGTGAGCGCCCATACCGAAATACAATGCCTTCGTCAACGGGCCCTTATTCTTGGTCATCGGATTATATTTTGATTCCATTTCGATATTTAAATAGGTACTTGTTTTGTGGATTACCTATTTGACCCGCGACTAGGCGACGTAAATTAATAATATTCTAAGGAATTAAGTACCTATATTTTAAAATACAATTTAGCATGAAAGCGTACGTAACAACTTCACCCATCCTTATATACCTTTTAAACTTTTGCGTTTTTGATATGGTTTTAACCTATACATTTAACTTGAATTTTTTATTTTTTTATTTTTTTAAATGAAATAATAAGAAAAGAAGTATATACTTATACATACTTATGGTTTTTAGACTAGCGCCCAGTTTTGAGACATGGGTTGATGTGATAATGATGATTAATCGTTTGCACTTTGAGCATCCTGATAATTACAGTGGTCGCCAACTCGGTGACCTATTCACAGTGTGAATAAGCGCCGGCCCGTAATGCCCCGCATTATCATCCGTACTTAGCAATTACGGCATTTGAGTCAACAAGGAAAGGAAATTGTCGAATCATCTGTTATCGGTTGAGGTCATCGTGTCATTATTTTGCTGGCGAATTGCTATAGTGTGAACCTGTTCGTGGTATTTGTAATAGTGATTATTGAGTGTGTGTAATCGTGCTGCCTTAGTTTTCCTCCTCTTAGCATCTCGTTTTGAGCTAAAATCATATTCGGAAATTTATTTTTCTATTAAAAATAATCAAATATTTAGGAAACGTAGCCGTTGCACAAACTTCTAGTCTTTATAATTTAAAAATAAAAATAAAATGACAAGGAAATATTAATTATTTTATTAACGTAGGTGAAGATGCAGTTTAAAAAAGGGCTAATATTTTTAATATTGTTTCAGTTTGATGACTTGATAGCAACGACAAAAAAACCTGATGCGGACCTGGACTTCTAAGCTATTTGACGATACCTGCACAACACTCGTAACTTGAATTACGGAAAAATGTTTTTGAAAAACAGGTTATTGATATAAATGGTATATAATGCATAAATCACGATATACATAATGGAACAAGGTATACAAGATTATTAATTAAATTGACATGAATGGTATAAAACTAATTACAAGAAGACAACGTAATCTTGGTCCTCGAAGGGAACCTAGGTTTCTGTCAGTCAATGGCCATAAAAAAGTAACAATAAATGTTTATTTTTACAAACGATGGTAGTTTATTGGGTTAATTTCGATCTCACCCAGTCTCGTACTCACCCGATTACCATTAAGTTTATATCAATACTTTTTCCACTTTTGTGGCCGTTGAAGTTGAAGTACCGTTGAAAACAAAAGTGCTTCAGAATATACTTTCGTCCGCTGCGTGGCAGATGTCAAATGGCACGAGATCTTGTTATTCTTAGTACATCACCACACTGCAAAATTCTACCTACCATATGTGATAATAAGGGAATTTTATGAAACAAATTGGCTCATTAAATCACCTCGTTATAAATACACAATCATTCCGTCATGGTCTACCTGACTGTGCGAATCTTAGTTCAAGGTCACCGATTGTTCCGTGTAAAAAAATCTCAAAGGAACATTGTGATGTTTTATGACTGCTTTTTGCAGTTGCTCCTTTGACAATGTAGATTTTTTGTCAATGAATAAGCTTTTGTTGTGTAATGAGTCTGATCAGATCATAAGTCACCGTGGTGCCAGCATATAAATAGTACCATCCCGTTTTCAGTGTGGATTATGAGATTTAAATACTAAGATATAAGAAGACACAAGGGTATTCTGAAGCATTTACGGGGTCGGCAGCGCGCAGGTAACAGCTCTGATGTTACAGGCGTCCATAGGCTGCGGTAGCCACTTAACATCAGGTGGGCCGCATGCTTGTCTGCCATCTCAGTGGTATAAAAAAAAAAAAAAAAAGACAGCTCTATATTATGCTGTTTACAAAACTTGATAACTTGCTGTACTACATTTTGACATTTATTTTATGAAAATTAGCACACAAGTACAATTTTAAAATATTTTAAATGTTAAATAATATAATAATATTATTGATTATTTAATGTGCAAATCGACGTGTAAATGAAATTGCCAATAAATACGGGATAATCATAGAATATTCTCCAAGTCCTAAGATGGGCCCTATCTAGGAGACCTGTGCACAGACGCCTAGACGATACATAGGTGACCTACACACACTTAGCTGTTTAATTCCACTGACGTCACAAGTTCACAACCCTAAAAATATATTAACACGTTTCATGACCTTGACTTGGCTTATTAACTTATCACACGACCTTACGAGAAATAACTTATTAGTCCTAAAATCTTCCTCCTTGGTCAGTTTATAGAAGAAATGATTGAACGACCGCCCGAACGACCGGCTTATCTTGAAGATGGTCAGAATATATGGAATTATCTTGAAGATGGCCAAAATATATGAAGTTGGGGAGTAAATTCTGTATTTGGAAGAATTCTTGGTTATTAGATGTTGCAACTCTGTTTTACTGGAGCCTTGATAGAGCTAAGCTTTCATGTTACTTTGCCGGGTGTGGTTTATTTTTGCTCTGTCTTTTTGGAAGGCTGTATGTATGTAGTTTATTAATTTCACTAAGAAAAATATACATATTGTTCTTACCTATCTATACAATCAATCTCTGCACATTAGGGAAATTGGTTTAGCAGTAATAGAAGACGAAAGTATTACAAAAGTATTGAAACTAAAATTTACGATAGGAGATTTATTTTTAAGCGGAAAAGTAGCTTGTTTATTCTGACAAACATTCCCTTATCAAGTAATTTATTAATTATCTTGAAGTATGGACCCGGCTATCGCATGTTGGGGTAACAAAGAGCTCCTATGGCATAGCAGGCGCGGCGTTGTCAGTGTGTGTCCTCTGCTAGACAAGTAACCACGTCTTCAAAATGAATAAGCTTATTTTGGTGTTGTTCCTGGCGGTCTGCCTGATCACCGTAAGTTTATAATTATAGTTACCTACTTAATATTTAATTTTGTTTCTTCATTTTTTTTCTAACAGTATCTGTATCAAATATACCACAATTTATAAAACTACAAACTAAAAATATTTTCAGATTTAAATATCCAAATATGGAAAACACCCATGTAATAAAATCCATGTTTAAATAAACTTAAAGTCAAGCTATACGATAGTACAGTTTTTTAACAATCAAACCATTTTATCAACTTTTAAACAAAATGCTTGTTTTCTCAAATTTATCACTTTTACGAATGGATAAATTATTCTTTTTCCGTTTTGATGATTATTAGGTAAATTTTATTGTCGTTAGTTTTTTTTTCAAAGGTCTGCCTGCGACGCAGTAGTTTGCGGGTTCGATTCCCGCCTCTGCCACAAAAATTTGTACGATCTGCAGATATTTCTTCCAAGTTTCTGGGTGTTTTATTATGTATAATAAAAAATATCTGTGTTTATACGTTATGTATATTATTATATTAAGTATATCAGAAATCTAGAACCCGTAACACAAGCTCCAAGCTTACCACGGGGCTAGAAATTTCTGTGTGAATTGTGTAGCAATATTTATTTTATATTTATTTATTATTATTATTTTATCAGGTCCACGGAGCCGTTGTGAAGCGGGAGACAGAGACGTCAAGCGTACCCAGCTTCGACATCAGCAAACAATTAGGAAACATTCAGAAGACACTTGAGGAGACTTTCAATTCTGAAAAGCTTAAGGAGACATTCAGCCCAGAGAAAATTCAGGCGGCTTTAAACAAAGCTGGAGAAACTATTAAAGAAGGGGTAAGTTTAATGCACTACCGGATTAGGAATAGTACCAACTAGTTCTAGTATTTATAATGGACCCTGCGCTAAATAAAGCGCAATTTGCCAGCGTCAAGTATTTTATAAATTTATAAAGTTGTTACTTGTGTGATCGCTACTTTGGAAATCTTGAACATCAGATCTGATCAGATCCCGTGTCGACTAACAGATGACACTTGACACTGGCATATTGTCTCCTAGTCCAGTTCTAGTTTTTATAATCATGCGCATAGTTAAGCGGCATATTGCGCTTAACTATGCGCATGATTATAAACAGTTTTATTATATAAAGTTTTATTATAAAAACTAGGAGATATCAGAACATGGGCAAAAGCGTCGTTCTGTGTACTCCACAACACTTGTAGAGTGCGAAAAATAATCCACCCACCTGGTAAGAGTGGAGTTTTCCACTTTATAATAAATTATAACAAGCTTTGTATTCAATAACATTGCTTTAAAATACTCACCAAGTAGGAGTTTATCTTACGGGTGCTAATTTTTTTTCCGAGACGGGAATCGAACCCGCAACCACCTACGTCGCAGACAAACCACCGCCGCTGCACAAATGGTGCACTGTGCACCCGTTTAAGTTAACAGAATTCGTAAAAAAGCGCGATCTCTATATGACACGTACATAATTATAATGATGAATAAATAACATAACTAATTGATTATATTATTTATTTTCAGCTCAACAAGTTGATCCCGACCGAAGCCCCAAAAGCCGCCTGAAAACTATGAAATACCACAAAAACATCGACTACATAGTAGAATAAAAATACATTTAATCAAAATTATTACAAATGTCTATCTGATAAAAAGTGATATTTTCGTTATCTGTATTTTATTTATCCGTAATATTTTGTCCTAGAACTGGACACTGGTCTTCTAAATAGAACCCATTAGAAGTCTTGTAGGATAAAGGTTGATTAACACCACGCTAAGCAGGCGGTATTTATAGTGATCGTAGTAAGCTGGTACCTACAGAAGGTACCCAAAAATGACGCTGCCGCTAAATCAATTGGTAGAAATATGAAAACTAATAGCAATAGCAATAATCGAAAGCCCAACATCGATGTTCTAATCAATTTTATTCAAATCGAACTTCGATTTCAGGTACCATCGATGATTTATACAGTAATAATTGACAAAGAAATAAAACACAGTAATATAAAGTGGAACTTATAAAGAAAATAACCAAGTATATACCTAATTATGACCAAAAAAATGTTTAACCGCCTTTGGCGATGAGAAGGAGCTACGTGAGATGGTGAAGTCTTTTAACAGTTTATTTTTAACGAACAATGACAACAGTCTCAGAGTTTGGACAAAGTAGTTCTGTCAAAACTTGCAGCAAGTTAGATAAATGCTTCTTCGGGACTTTCAGCACCTGGGTGTTTGTTGAGTTGACAATGATGAACGCGTCTCGTGTTTAACCTGCGATGTGGCATCGGGGAGCGATCTGTGACAAACTTGCCTGAAGATTTCTTACGTTGAATGATAGGATTCAAAGGAGTTTTTCTTATGTTAAGGAAACTTTGTGTCGACATTCAGGAAAAGTATGGTTGACTTGTTCGAGTTGTTTTTCATGCCCATTAATCTATACTTTTTATATACAGTTAAAAGTTCTTATCATTATTACGGCATGCACTATTTTATACAATTTTATTAGGTTGTCAAAAATTGTAATAGTTTACAGCATGTATTTGTTTGGAATATATTAGTTCTAATTTCTTAGGCTTTAAACCAAATTATAACTATCAAATCAAATTATTCTTATTTATTATTATAATAATATATATGATGTGATTAGGTCGTATGTTTGTTAGAGATAAGGTATACAGGTTATCATACAACAACCCGCAAGAGAAATAAGTAAATATGGCTAGAAAATCCGCACAACAACATCAAGCCCCGTGGTAAGCTCAAAGCCTGTGTTACGGATAGGTACATACGTACCTACTGGAATACGATAAACATACATTACAGAAATACGTAGTTATTGATAAGACCACTTCTTTTTCTCTTATATATAATTGTTTTTTGATAAATGATATAATATGGTGTCATAATATTTATTTCGGATGGTAAATACGAATCTCGCTGCTTGTCAAATTTCCATAATCCCTGTATAACAGCAGACACCGAATATCTGTTCATTACTTGGCAGAATCGCACGAACTGAAATGTTTATTCAAATAAATAAGGGTGTACTTGTTTTGCGCAAGGTTTGGTTGATTTTCCGAACAGCCGAAGTGCATAATAACAGCAAATTCCGCGAAATTCATCCGATTGTTAAGCTGCTGAGGGCTTATGCCACTTAACCCCAAAAAAGCTTTTCACATTTAAATCAATAATAATAATAATAAATATTGCTGGACAATTCACACAGCAACCTCTAGCCTCGTGATAAGCTCTAAGCTTGTGTTACGGGTGCTAGATTTCTGATATACTTAAAATAATATACATACATAGATAGATATTTTTTATTATACATATATAACACCCAGGACACTCGTAACAAATATTTGTAGATCATACAAATTGTGGTTCCGAGGCGGGAATCGAACCCTTGCGTCGCAGGTCGTTTATGTTTTTTTTCTAAAACTAGCTGACCCAACACTTTGTATTGCCATAATTCATAAAAATTAGTCAAGCCGTTATGACATAATTTTATGCATAGGTAAGTCAAGAATCAGTGTTGGAATAAATAATCTTCATTATGAGTAAAGGTATTATTTATACCTAGGTCTGTAAATTTATTTAGTAGTAGAGAGTCTGTAACGTGTAACCCTAAGGTTACACTAGTATGTTATTTTTCTATCACAAAAAAAACACCGAATATAGGATTAACTCGTAAACCCTGGTTGGTTTGGACCTTTAGCTGGTTCCGAACAGTATTTAACGTGTTTACTTGCATTCATGAGTAATCATAGTCCGATCGTTTACCAATTACTGACTTGTTATACGTTTCTCTGAATAAATTTGATTGTTTGTGTTGCCGTTTTTATAATTGAATAAAGTTGAATATAATTGAAGATATATGTGGGCCTGGCAAGCCCAAGACACGGGTTCAAGTCCCGATGGGATTGATATTATTTTTTCTTAGGAACCTATTAAACAAAGCGCGGTCATTCGGTCAAACTTTCTGCGTTTGAGTGCAATTGCACACGAATTTTGCTGTTCTACTCGACCTAGACGGTCAGAATCCCTTCTTTGTCCATATACAGAATACACAAAATTAACCGCTTGAACGCTTGACCACGTGACCACTTTTAAGACCACTTTTTCACACCATTAGAATGGTAGATTATAAGGCACTTTTGTACTCTTACTAAAACACCTAAATGTATTACCCGTATTCTGGAAATAAACAATTTTGAATTTGAATTTTTAATTTGAATTTGAAGATTTTCATACTTATCAATAGTCATACTCACGTTTATCAATAAAACTGTAAGTCCCGGTGAACCCCGTCGCATTATTGGCCCTGCCCGTGTGGAACTCTAGCACCAGCGCTGGCCCTGGGGAGTAGAGCGCGGGGGGCATCTCCCCCCGCCCCCCGCAGAGCACCCGCGACCACGCGGACCGCTCGTTGATGGCCCCGGGGGGACCTGGGCCTTGCACCTCCCAGTATACCTTGAGGTAGTCCTCGCGGCTGCAGCTGGAACAATCAATTAAATCATGAAGAATAATATAAGAAACAAGCTTTCCGCCCTGCGGCTTCGCCCGCGTTTTACCTTTCCCGCCGCAATTTTCTTTGCTATAAACCTCACACAGCCCGATACCTTTCCAACGAATGCAAAACCGTCGAGATCGGTTCATGCGTTCTGGAGTGCGTCAGGAAGGAAAACCCGACTTATTTTTATATAGTAGATAATACCTACATGGGGCAATGAAACTTTACTTGGACCACTTCACTTCTGATCGGTATTAACTGTAGTTTATTAAGACTTCCTTCCAATACTCTTAGTTTTCTATCGCTCTAACCATCTATTTCCTCTAGGCGGCCAGCTTAAGTTTCAATTACTTAAAGAAGTCGAGTAAACTATTTTAAAGTGGACTTCAAAAGTTTCCTCAATCGAACCTGTGATGGCAAAGTAGATACAACGATTATTATAGAGCCTTATGATATCTACTATTTCTATAGTGAATTTACTGCAAAATCCATTTGCTTTTTTCCAAAGATACAATTATTTTAATATAATAAAGGGTCTCTCTCAAGTACTTTATTAAAACCTAACTGAGTATATCATAAATGTTTAAACTATGTACAAATAATGCAGTGTTTCACTTCAACAAAATTAATATCATCTCAAGTAGAGCATCTATTAATAATAAGCGTCACTAAAAGTCCCAGCGTACCTTACCAAAGGTAATTTCAAGAAAGTATAGTCATTTTACAGTTTTATTCACTGAGAGACAGGATGATGAATTTGTAAAGTGCTGTAAAGTGTTTCAGAAGACTGCTTTTATATGACAATGAAGTTTCTGCTGAATTAAAATGTATCGTGTTTTATTTGGGACAGCAACATTCTTTTTGTTGTGTTTGTTTGGTACGGGAATAAACGTGATTGACAGCTTTATATTAAACAGGAAAAGTACCTATATGTAAGTAAACTAGCTAATCGGCAGAAAGCTTCGCTTGCGTTATGATACGTTATCGAAGGTGCCTCTTTAAAGTTGTAAGTAAATAAAAAAACTAAATAAAAAGATATGATCTCGGACCAGATGAAAGCAAAAACACCCGAAACTTTTCAATTTAAAAACAAAAAAAAAACATTTTAAATATTTTTTGAATTGCTTCATCGATATTTGCATCATATATAATTTATTATAATTTTAATTATGTTTGATAATTATTCATGTGCCAGAGTATCATACGCAAACTAACCAGCAATGACTCACAAGCGGTGCACCGTGGAAGATTGATGCGAGACGGGATAAGATTATCTACCAATCCGTTAGTTATTCGGTCACTATGATATCTAAATATAATGCGCCACTAACTTCTCGGGTAATTCAAATAAACATACAAGTGTAATGGTTTTGAATGTTTGAGTGAACAGGAATTATTATAACTAATGAGATTCTAGCACCCGTAACACAAGCTTCGAGCTTACCACGGGGTTATTTGTTGCTGTGTTAATTGTCTAGCAATATTTATTTATTAATTTATTGTTTGTTGACACATGACCTTTTTTCTAACTCGTTTTTTTGCAATATGAAAATGATACGTCTAACGTTTTCCAAAATTGTTCTCTGGCCCGCGGACGCCATTGCCAGTGACATTCCCATTACTAAGCCTCCCCAACCTAACTCAATTGGACAGAAATGACGCGGTCTATTCCATCTTTAGGCTTACAATGTGTATAATATTCAGCATTCAGCATTTCATCTGACTTATAATATTTTGCTTATAAAAATTTAGTAATAAATTTTGTAGTTAACTAAAATAAAAAAAAATTAAAATTAAACTCCAATCGTTACAGTATTACTTATTTTGAAATGTTTTGTACTCTATAATGCCTATCTAGTAAAACTATATAATTTTAGGGAGACCGTTTCCAAGTATGAATATTTAGATATAAGTTGCTCTTTCACGGTACCTACCCAAAACATCTGAACCGTTAATGATTTGATAAACCTAGATATGCTATAGTATAGAGATTGTGTAGGTACTGGATAAGAACATAATGGTATTGCTGTAAAAGCCCTGAGGCGCAGCTAGTTAAACATACATATGACTTGTCCAGCTAAAAGTTGAAATACCGCCAATCCCCCTATACACTGTCACTTGTATTTTGAGGTGCAAAATTCTCGATTTTCTCTCCAAAATAGACATCGCCATTCAGTTCACTATTATTCGATGGATAGATGTTTCTATCTCGTTACGAAATGTGATTTCTTTAAGCAGCTTCTGTTGAAGGAACAAATTCAGCAAAATCAATTTGTTGCGACGCATGCCTTTGACAGTTAAAGCTGAAATGCGAGGATCGAAATGGCTTCCGGGCTTATTGGCGTTTGTTTCATGAAAGTGCAATATTTTGAGAGGAATTGGAGGTATTCTGTGAACTGTACTTCTACAACCAAGGAAAAATAAGCCTGTCACAGGGAAATATTTAGTTGACTCTAAGCCTACTACATATACAATAAGAGGTTTTATCAGTCGCTGGATATCAAGGTGTTAAAACTATATAATAAGGATGTTTCACAAAAATACTAAAGATCATCCCCAATTCTTACCGGAAGAACAGATTCAAACCTTGCTTTTTGAAATCTTATCTCTAACAATAATTCTAACATCTGAATTGGACTAAGATGCAGAACTGTTAGAATAGGTATATATTTTGCGAGTGTACACTTTAGCATTCAAATACAAAATACATTTTTTTACAGAACGTTGCTGTTTCTCGTCTTCATTGTGTATTTTATGATCATTTAAATAGTTAATTAACAGAAGTTTTCGATCACAAATGATTCGGAACTTCTCAATCAATCGTAAGTCATCAGCTTCATTCATAAATCATCTGTCGATAACAGACAGAGAAAGGGTAATGGTCTAGTTTCCGTTTTGTAACACATCCCTCTGACCCAGATGAGAATGTTAAGGGATGCCGAAATCTGGGCAAATCGTTATTTTACGACATGTTAGACGCGTACCATCGAAATCTTTTTGTAAGTTTCGCGTTTATGATATTTTAATACGCGAGAACGGTGTTCTGATAATAGTTTTCAGGCAGTAACAAAAACAATTGCTAAAAATAAATTGAGTATTAAAATTGAGATTGAACAAATAATTTAGCTTATCTATAAATATGTAGGTATAGTAAAACCATTCTAAAAATGAACTTCCCTCCACAAAACCGTGATGATTTCAACGTGTGAGAGGAAATACAGAAAAACAGAATACACAGAAAAAAAAATTCACAATTTGGTAGAGGGGCGTTCATTTTAGAAATGGTTTTACTATACATGTATATACTATTTTTAAATAAAGAAAGGCTAAACTGATTTGGCTGATAATTGGTATAGCTGATAGCTTATAAACCAGGAGACTGACATTAATTTACACTTTCATAATACTGGCATCCCTAAGTGTAAATCTAGCAATCGCGACTTGAACAAAGAATTGACAGTGTCGTTGATTCGGTTTGAACCGGGAGTGTTTCATCAAACGGGACTGTCATGTTTTATTCAAAACTAGCTTCTGCTTGTGTCTTTGCATGTACAGCAAAACGTCTATGCACATAAATAAAATAAAATCCAGCTGTGCTGAAAAATTTAAAGTACTTTATCGTGAAGTGCGTAAATTTCTTAGCGTCATGTAAAGAAAATATACAGCGAGAGTTTATCAGCTATGGTGTCGAGTATTAATTGTGGTGTAGTGCATATAATACTTCGTGAAGAATCAAAACTAGTAGAGTTGCTTGTTGGGGTACAATTGTGGGCAAATGATTGTATCTCATCGCTCATTACCTGACATGAATAATTGAATATTCCACATCGGAAGCGGATTGAGCTCAAAACGACGGAAAGGCATGATTCATGGACATCGTCGTCGACACGTGGCAATATCATTACGATCTATAGCCCCGTTCTAAACTCAGTGGGACCACGAGTAATAGTGGTACAATATCAGTGGGACAACGAGTCACGACCCACATATCTGTGGAGATTAATCCGGTATCGAAAAGCAACTTTACCGTTCATGGTATTTTTACTGTGAGTCTTAGGTAAACCAACAAGCACAGCAAGTTTGACTGCTATGAAGTCAAGCATTGAGGCGTGGTCTTGTAGACTTGCTTTTTGGGGTTTTCGTTTAAGTTGGTTAGTGGTTCGCGAAATTAGTACTTTAGAAATTATTTCCACAAGCCGCCTTAATCTATTCCCAATACCACAGCCAAACAAATTAGTACGTTGAAATAGCACCGGGCAGATCACATAACACATCATAGCACCAATAATAGCTATAACCACGCTACAAATAAGCCACGATTCTCATAACCATAAATAACTGGTTTTCAGTGGCTCGCGTTTGCTCGGTTTGTGTTCAAATACGGAGTAGTCATTCTGCTAGGTTCAATTTACAATTAGGTTGCTGGACACATCCTGTCACCCGTACCGAGTAGCACGGCTTAAGAATATACCACCTCATTTCATCATAGTTGACAACTAAAACAAAGTCACATAAAAATATTTTGAATTAAAAACAGAACGAGAACAAGAAACACGTCTGCCAAATTAAATTAATGAGGTACGTGTCCACTAACAAAGCACTCTTACCTACTAGGTATTTATTATACTCATGTTTAGTTGCAGAGACTAAAACCGTAGAGAATTGCACTTGCACGTAGCAAAGCTAGCATTCTGGGCACTTAACTTTCTTGAGACTTTTGTATTTTTACAGTGTTCATAAGTGTAAAAAGTATTTTGAGGTTATTTGGAACTACTGTAAAATGAATGGTTCAAACTGTCTGCACTTCTCCAGGATAAATGTAGAACTAAGACAATTTCAATGAAGTGCACACTCAAACAAACTGTCCCAATGCGCACTTTTATTCTCTGGATAAAAGCATGATCATTTATAAGACAGACTTAAAATCAATACATTTTTTTATAGAAGCACAACGATTTACATGGACACGTCATACTTACAACTAAGAAATTCATTTGTGAACATAAGTGCTTGTGAAAACTTGTAAAATTTGATCATCTGTGTTGTGTTGATTACAAAATTAACTTTTTTTTTTGTAAATTCAAAATTAACTAAAGAACGTGGCTAACTGGATTTTAGGAATACAGTAAAATGCTATTCATAGTAAGAAATTTCTTAATCATAAAACAATTTCGAAACCTACATTCTTATCGTAGGTATTCTTAAATATTGAAAATTGGTATTTTCTAACATTTAGGAATTTGAAAATTTAAGAGATCACAACAAATAACTGCATATTTTTTACGCATAATGAATATCCCGATAAACCTTTCAAATAAAATTGTAAAGCATACAAAGCAAAGTGGTGTAATTGCGCTCGGCTCACGTTTCGATAGGCGTGCGGACAAGCAAACACTAAATCAAATACTGTATTTACCTCTGCTCTGCACACTTCGGTGTTGTTATTCGCATAGTAATGCTCCTGAATATGTGATGGATCGACTTTGTAATGGGACAAATGCCTAGCATCGACATAACCGCATTATATTCTAATTCACTTAGAAACATGCGGGCTGAATCATACCTACTTATAATTGTATAAACTTTACTTTCCGTACACATTAAATTTTTCCGCGGGAAATACCTAAGAAGCATCACCCTATCTTTACCCAATTTTCCACCAACCCGCATTTGGCCGGCGCGGTGAATAAGGGCTAAATCTGTCTTGTCATAAGAGAAATGCTGAGAAATCCCACTGCTGGGACACAGGGCCCAGCAGTGGGATTGTAAATAGCGGTGATGAAGTTGATGCAACATTTTCTGCAGTCTAAAAATTCTAGTTAGACTGGTGAAACCAATCGTTGTTTGTGAAAACGACACCCCTGTTTTAATCAACGGGGCTCTGATAAGGACCGCTTGGTTAGCCGCTGCACTTTTATTGGACAAAAACCGTTTTGTTCGTGTCACCAATCATTGTGTTCGTTTTTTTGTTTGAATTTGCTTTGTCCACATATTTTTCGTTCCTAGATAGCGAAAGACTAATGTTTTTCAAAGCAGTAATCTAGATGGTTTTGTTTTAGTTTTGAGGCAAATGCAAACATTTTCTATTATGTCTTTTTATGTTAATTATGTTCTCTATACGTAAAATCGGTAATGAGATATATTTTTAGAATATCATTAAATAAAAGGTTGATCACTTAATTTGCCTAAAGAGTATAAACACCCAAAACCAGGAAAATTAAATTGAATTTCGCTTTCGAACGAACGTAAACAACTTTGAAGGCGCTGTTTTCATCGTCGTTAATTTCAAAATTGGATTTCAATAGAAACTTTAGGATGGTCGACTGGAAAAATAATTTCTGTGTATCCTCCTTTCTAAATCCACGGTTTTAAAGACCCCAGGGTTGCAAGATCCCGGTTTGGCCTCGCTACTAAGGGATTTAGTTTGATTTACGGAATATAATAGTGTTTGCTGGTTGCTTTTTGGGCTATTTTCTCACATTCTTGTACAATGGACAGAATTTTTACAAAGTCAAGTTTTTGCGGAAATCAATTTCTTCATTATAAATTACAAGCAGCTCTACAAATTACATACTCATTACAAACTCTTCTTTTAAATTAGAAATTAAAACAAAATTAATAATATTTGTACATTATTAAACTCGACAAGGTTAAACGCCAACACTTTGACTGTGGAATAGAACTGCTATTTCCAACAAAATTCAAACAAATAAAGATCGTCGAACCGTACATTCAGGTGCTCGAGCCTCAAAATGATCCGAACCCTTTGAGAGCCAGATCAAAACACCAGAGGATATCTTAATACTATTGAAATGAGAAGTCAAACCGTATGAAGCCTTTTGAATAATATGTTATAGCTAGAAATCCCGGCTGTGGTTGGCTTGCCTTATTTTGAAATATAAAAAACTTTTTAAGCAACGGTTTGCATTAACACAAACAATGCCCAACCTCAGTGCACGGCCCGTCAGGCTACAGCCACACCGTGCCGTAGATACGAGCGTGTGTCGTGGGAACAGATAGTGTTAGGTTAGCACATTCAATGCATCCCGACAGGCTCAGCACCGCCACACTGTTCCGTAGATACGAGCGTGTGTCATGGGCATAGATAGTGATAATAGTGTCACAGATAAGTTTTAAAAACATACTAACATCATAATCTTACATGGCTCTCGCAACGAAGAAACGCATACAGATAGTTTTATTGATTTTACTTTATAGGTACTCTAATTTTACTTATAGGTACTTACTTTTATTTTACTTTTATTTAAAGTACTTGCATATAAAAATCATTTGGAATCGGGATTTCGATCTATTGCGATATCATTTGAAGGGAAGCTTCACTGATCATTGAAAGTGAAGCATCGAATGTAAAATAGGCTTCAATATGCCTTCTGTGAAACTTTGGCTTTGCGAAATTTCAATAACGAAGGTTAGCTCATACTATACCGAAGGTTTATATATCATATTATATTATAGTACATAAAAGCAAATGAAATCTGGGACACTTTGACTCGTAGAATCAGTGAAAATCCAAAAAAACCGACGAGTTCAGAAACGACCTCTTTTATTTGAGTCAGTGTTTTTCTCGAATGATATGGTTTTGATATAGCAATACGAATTATCGTTTACAATTTTTATTAATTTTTGTTTAAATGGATCGATACGAAATCAAATAATTTTTGCATAAAATCATAAATCATAAAGTCGAACTTTTCTTCTTCTTACAGAAGCTATGGAAGACTTCCAATCCAAAAAAATTAAGCATAAAATATTACAAAATTACAAAGGGTCAAAGGCAAAATATAGATTTGGCAGAACAGCCATAGTCCTCAATAACAACCGAAGCCAGTAACTATGCCAAACAACCCCAAAATATTATTGTTTTTCTTCAGATCGGCCCATAACAGAATCGATTAGTCCGATATGGGCTCAAAGGGAAAGTATGAAACAAATCTGAGAATGTTGAGGAACTTTGTCGTAGTAAACTCGGGCACATATTCGTATGAGATTTGCTGATTGTAAAAGGCTTTTACTGTGGCTATTTATAGACTTGTAGGAATTTTAGTGCTACGAGTACTAGACAAATTAAACATTTTAAATGGAAAATGTATGCCGTTACAAAAATTTTTGATTTATTTATTTGAGGTTACATAAAAATAACTATGTTTAGATTATATACCTATCTAAAGCAATTGTTAAACTGCAAACAGTTATATGAAACAAAAATTTTGGTAAATTATACTTTCTATAATTTAAAATTGTCATGCTTATTCGAATTGGTAATCAAAATTGTAACGACTACAGCGGTGGGTTTGTGCTTAAATGATGAGGATTTATTATAATTTAAAACATGGTATTAACTTTAGCATATCCGATAGAAGCCAAAATATCAACATCAAACAAAAAGTTTCTGGTTTCATACAAATTTCATATTAATTACAAGGATAATTCGCGATAAGCTTCTTTACAAGCAATAATTAACTTCTGTTGAATAAAACTGACCGCCGACTTCCTAATTAATTTTACGTTGATTGTTTTACAAGTCTGTTTTCGATGAAAATTTTATCTAATACGATAAGTCAATTTAATAACTTACGAGATTTAGGTACTTACTCTATAGATTTATAGAGCCGTGTCGGCTAAGTGGGAGCACACTAGACTTTTATTCCGAAGGTCGTGGGTTTAACCGCGCTGCGGACCTCAAGATTTTTCTTCTTGAAAAAATTATGTGCATTTTTTATTTTTTTTATTTATTGAATCAAGTTCGAATCTCTATTTTGCCACAAGTCTAAAATGAAGGAGAAAAAAAACCGAAAATTTCGTTAAAGTAAGAAAGTCCTTAATTAGTAGAAGTTGGTTCAGGATCTCTATGGATTAGAGGCCAATTGGAATGTAGTTCAATAAACATCTACAACAAAGTTGTACCGTGGCCGTGGCCGCGCCAATGCACCGCTTTCAGGCTAAACACTAGTATCGAAGCAAGCTAGTATACAGGGTAATTCCTAAGTCATCTTTCACGAAGTGCTATTTTATATAATTTTTTATAAACTAATAAAAGTCTAAATAGATTATTTATGTATTTCGGTTCGAAACGTGCCAAGATAACGTTTTTTTAACTTTCGCAAAAAAACATTTGCATATTATAAAAATGGCTGGTATGGCAAGTTTACTTCAATTTAGAATTCACCAAAATAGTATAAATAGTTATATTTTTCCACTATATAATATGTGTTGAGAACACAAGAGAACATGCCATTCGTATGCCCCATAGCTATTTCGGGTAAACTAAGCTCGTAATTGTAGCATGCCCTAATAAATTCTAAACTTAAATATAAAGCGAAATATTTGCTGAACAATGTGAAAACATAATGTTTCTGGTTCATGCAAAAATAATGCCTTTATTTGAACTTTTGAATAATTTAGTAGGTATTTTTATACAAAACTAGCAGCCCCCGCGAACTTCGTCTCGCCATATACTTTTATTTGCAACTATATCCATACTAAATTTCATCCAAATCGAATTTTTCCACGTAAGCATATATTTTCCCGTGGCAGCATGTATTTTCCACGGTGAAAAGTCTCTCGCCATATACTTTTATTTGAAACTATCTTCTGCATACTAAATTTTATCTAAATCGATTTTTTCCGCGTAAGCATCTATTTTTCCGCCGAAGTATGTATTTTTCCGCGGTAAAAAGTAGCCTATGTTAGGATTAGGATATTACATATTATATTACATTACATTGACTCCCCCCCCCGTACCCCCAGTGACGCTTACATGGAGCATAGATCGCATGCTGGCTAGCTGAGCGCGGTGAGCGACAACCTCGCGACTTTTTTCTAATACTTGCATTTTTAAACTCGTGATATCTTCCGAATGAAATGTCCGAATTGAATAATTCAAAAAGTTATGAAAAGGTATTAAAGCCGTCTTGAATATAAAGTAATTTATTTTGATAAGGATTAATACCAAGGTACAAATGAAGACCCTATCAAGAGGCGGCATATATAAATTAATATTTTAGAATAAAAAACTGCTTACTGTGACATAACTATAATATTTAGTCATATGCTGTCGCGACATTTTTTGTAGATAATGATGAGTTCTGCAAAGTCGTAGTACATGATTTTGTTCTATCATCAATAGTTTTCGCAGCGCACGCGACGTAAGGAATTTTTCAGGTCATTTTTTTACACCTTATGTTACATTATTGGAGTTTTAGTAAGGATCCCTAATTTTTTTTAAAATATAATATAGCCTATGTTACTCGGGGATAATGTAGCTTTCCAAAGGTGAAAGAATTTTTGAAATCGGTCCAGTAGTTTCGGAGCCTATTCGTTACAAACAAACAAACAAACAAACAAATCTTTCCTCTTTATAATATTAGTATAGATATCACATCACATACTTTATAATTTTATCAACGGAAATGTATGTATGTGTGTCCATTTTTCACGGGAAAAAGGAGCGACGAATTGCAGTGATTTTTAAGTGGAGATTGCAGTGATAGAATGACATAGGCTACTTTTACCGCGAAAATAATATATATTTTTGCGGGAAAGTGTAGAAAACGGGCGAAGCCAGGGCTGAAAGCAAGTTATCATTATATACCCGAAACTCTTACCACGGGGTTTTTGGTGCCTGATGTTTTCAGAGATACGTTTTTATATTTAAATACTTATTATGTTTATATGAAAACTATTCTAAAATAAGATAAAAATAGAGCTCTAAGAACAGGATAATGGAATATCCACAAAATCCACGTACAAGCAAAAATACTCATACAAAACAAACTGCCTATATTTTCTGCCCTTATTTCCCAATGAGATAATTGTCATTGATGTCTTTCACCACAGTATCTTTTGATGATTCTGTTGGCCTATAAAAACAAGTGCTGGTGATTGATCAGCGACCAGGGCCCTTGTCCGTCGGGATTCAGCCATCAATCACGTCCACGATATCTTCACACGACACTTTCTTATATTGATAACGTTACAAATGTGCGAAAATGCCTATCGTAGGAAGATTAATCTGATTGTGAACACTGTTTTGTGTTCATTGTATTCATCACTATTGTATCTATCAGAGATGAGTCTACAGTTTTTTTTGCAAGACCAATAATCCAACATAAATCCCCACGCGGCTTCGTCCGCTATCCATAGTTTCCATTCCTCTAGAATTTTACAAATATTTCATGACTAAAATCAGCTAAATCGGCCCAGCCGTTCCCGAGATTAGCGAGACTAAGGAACAGCAATTGTTTTTTTATAAAAAGAATATTAGATTATAAAGAAAATAAAATATAGTGGCGACTTCTCTTATCTGCTCGAGGTTTTAAATAGAGGACAAACGATGCAATTGGGAAATCTGTTCTATTCTAAAAGTGGAAAACATTCTTTAAAGTTTTATGTCTTTAGAAAACTTGCCAAGATTTTGTAGTTGTTTGACACACGTTCCTTGAAATAAAATAATAAAAAACATTCTGTAGATTTCGCGTCTAAGTAACAAACATCTATAATAAACAAACTTTCGCATTCATATTAGTAAGGATAGAAAAAAATAAGACTTGGACTCTAGTAACTTATCAGAGTTAATGAAGAGGATTTCTTAAAGCAATATTAATTCGAAGAGATCACGCTAAAGCTGAATTTTCCAAGTATTTTTATCTTTTTGGCATTTCAGAACCCTTTTCGCGATGAAAGAAAGATGATAATGATCAGGGAGATAATACGGTTCTTTTGCAGATGAGAAATTATGATGAACTCTTGAGGCGCCTTTTAAATAGAGTACCGTCGGCAAACAAATTAAGGAGCTTAATTAATATTAAGTGGAATAATATTTTTCACCGCAATTTTTTACTAAATAGTTTCAAGAAGTATTTATTAATGTAAAAAGCTAAATAATCTGTATAAATTGTTTTATTGTTTTTAATTTTATTGATTACGAATATTTTTTATCCGGGTTTAGAGTAAAACCACAAAAGTTTTTAGGTACAATAGAATACAAATAAAGTTAGAATCAATGATTTATTTTTAATAGAAAAAACCTAGGTACCTAGAAATGTATCACCCTTTCCTTTGATATTGTTGCTGTTACATTTTTTCATACTATCCTCGGTACTCATATATAATAAAGTTTTTTTTGTTAACGGTACCATCTTCTCCAGCTTCCTGTTGTTTGAGTAAGAACGTCATATTCTTATCTAAATAGCTGTAGGTACGTAATTTGTGTTATGAACATTCATTTCGTCTTTCAGTGTGCAAATACGTAGGTAAAGTCCTTATGGATATAGAATAATAATTGTAACAGCCTTATCACACTGACGGTTTAGATTAGAGTGTAGGAAGAAAAAGAAATTCTCGACACAATTTGACATGTAAACAATTTTTACCAATAAAATTGTATAAGAAATTTATTGGTCTGTAACTCAAAAAAATCTAATTATTCACTAAAAAATAACAAAACCAACCCCACGCACGATCAAGATCTTATCGTCAATACCGGAACAGGCGCCTATTCTACATCCAGTCGATACACAGCACTCGACATTAATATGCATCGAGCGCAGGTTATCGCAGACCACGATCGCGCTGCTAACATGGATACTGAATGTCGTATGATTTTCACTGTAAGACAGATATACGCCGTGCCATGTAGCTCTCAAGAATAATATCACCATCTCACGTGTGAAACCGTGCTTAAGACCCTTGACTACTACTATTATATAAATGCAAAAGAAACAATGATGAAACTGAATGTCGAATACATTTCCTTTTATGAAAAGGGTCTTAAGTAGCGGCTAAAACATTAATTACCATACAATGTTTTAATCAAGCGGAACATAATGCGGTAAGGGATTTGCAATTCTATTGTTAAAGAATTACAGTTCATTTCAGAATAACCTGAAACATTTACGATTCATGATGATTAATCGTAATACGTTCACATTCACATACTAATTGGTCGACCGAAAGTAGATAATTTTTGGGTTAAAAGGAAGCACAGTATAGTTTCCAAACAGAATAACCGCACGGTTTATTTTATTTTGTTAATAAAACAAATTATTCAATACATTTTTTAAACCGATAAAAATATGAACAATATTAATATTATAAACAATACCTCCCGAACTAGTAAGAAACTACAATGTTACAGAAATATATAAAAAAATATTCTCACTGAATCGACCCATCTGTTAAAAAACCCAGCAAGAACTTTATTGTCTCTAAATATATACTTATGTATTAAGTATTCGCATTCATAATAAAAATAGGGCAAGTTATTAACTTATTTTGTCGTTCAAAACGGATATTATTATGTTAAAGACATTTTCATGAAAACAAAACAATTTACATGAACAAGTCCAATCGTATTTTGCACATTAATATGTACTTCTGTATATTAAAATGCTTACTGTGCCACGCACTGTTTTTGTAAAGCTAGGTACATTTGTGAACAAAAGGGGTTATTAAACAGCAGAAATTACGGGAACATTAATATTAATTTATTAATAAAAGCTTTCACACGTATGTAATAGTATTTGCTTGGAATTTTAACATGCATTTAATGAGTTTGCAAGTTTTTTCTTTGTTTTATGATATCGACGGTGGAAAGGAAAAACACTTGAAGCGACACTTTGGTCGAAAATGACTTTTTTACATATTTGAAATCAGTGAATTTTTCTGCGTCGATTGGTCTTGGTTTCGTGGCGATCTGACCACTTTGGTGTCGCTTCAAGTAATGGCACTTTTAGGCTCAATTTTTTCAGACGCTAAATGAAGTGACAAAGAATTTTGGCATCTTTGGTTCATTTACCGCTTGAAGTACCGACTATATAGTTAGATTGTTATTTGATGTATTTTTCCTTTTCTGTTTCGAATCTTATAGGTTACTTAAATCGTTTTTCTTCGCCATATGAAATCCTATTTTAAACATTTAAGTTGTTTTTGCTTACTCCTATTGCGTTGGTGCCCGGTCGCTACATTTGTTTTTCCTTGCTTACCTTATATCTGTATCATGGAGTTCATGCGTTTTTCCAGCATGATTGTTATAAAATATTATGGATTTAAGTTATTTCGACAATCTCTGTAAAAAGCAGTGGTGTCGGTTAAAGTAAACATAGACAAAAATACCACATAAATATTTAAATTAACCGACATCGTCTTTCATTCCCGAATCGTCGGTTAGTTTAATTACGCTGACTTCATAAATGAAAACGATAGTCGGTTAAAGTAAGTATTATTTACGATACTGTGTATTTAAATTAACCATTCAAAACAAGTCTTGTCGCTACATGCAATGAGATTCGGTCTCTTTTGTGTAAATGGCGTCACCTGTATAAGGATATTGCACGTGACGTGGCGCTTCAGTCATCGGTGAACCGCCGTTGAGGCACGTCAATACAGAATACTAATAATACGTGTAATACAGAATTTAAAGTTTTTGAAAAGGCTTAGTAAAAGTTAGTAGGTTTATAAGTTTTATGTAGGTTTGCTATACAAGAGAGCTATGTTGTGTTATAAACGACCAACACAACGTAGCACTTTTGTAATATGATCTGATCAGATCACTCATAAAGATTTTGTGTGTTGCCAGTGATGACATACGGATCCGAAACGTGGTGCTTCACTATCGGCCTCAACAACAGACTCAGAGTCGCTCAAAGGGCTATGGAGAGGGCTATGCTATTTCCCTACGAGATCGAATCAGAAATGAGGAGATCCGAAGGAGAACGCGGGTCACCGACATAGCCCAACGGATTAGCTCTTTGAAGTGGCAATGGGCAGGCCATATAGCGAGGAGAACAGATGTCCGATGGGGCCGAAAGGTTCTCGAGTGGAGACCACGGATCGGAAAACGCAGCGTTGGGCGTCCACCAACAAGGTGGACTGATGATTTGGTGAAGGCGGTCGGCTCGCGGTGGATGCAGGCTGCGAGCGACCGCAATAGCTGGAAGTCATATAGGGAGGCCTATGTCCAGCAGTGGACGTCCAATGGCTGAGATGATGATGATGATGATTATGACTCATAAAGATAGTGATGTTATTAACAATGTTGATTAAGTTGGTCGTTTATAACACAACGTAGCGGTTTTGTATTGCGTTTGCAATGTTTATAAGTTTAATGTACGTTTGTACATTAAACTTATAAACCTATTAAATTTTATGAAGACTTTAAGAACTATAAATTCTGTATCACAATTATTACGAATCATTTCCTATTCTTATGACTTAATGACGCTTTTGTATGATTTAGGTATCTATGCTTCGCTTGAAATGGTTTTTTAAAGGCAAAATGTTAAAATACCAGAAGTTTTTAATAAATAAAAGACTGTTGTATCTCAATAGTCTTGTTTTTTTGGTATCTTTGGGAAACAAAGTAGGGACTTCAGTTAAAAACATAGCTTTAAATTATTACATAGCTAGCGCATAACGTGTTTTTCTTGTACTTAGCATACTATGATTTTCTTACTTAACTGGTTTTTCCGGAACCCTGTATGTTATGCTCGATACGCTTCAGTTATTTTACCTCCTAGTTAAATCATACATAGCTTGTCGCTTAATGTGTTCTTCCTTGCGTTTGTCAGAATACTCAAGTTGCATTTAATGCGTTTTTCCGTCCGCTGTATTCACCGTTAAATAATTAAGCGACGCCTAAATCAATTTATCATGGTTGTATATTTTTCGAAGTTTAATAGTAAGGTAGTAAATAAAAAATAAAGAAACTATTTTTTTTCCTGTCGCTCTAACTTCAAACACAATTTTTTTATGATTTATTTTCGGAAAATAAAAACTTTGATCGGCTCTCCTGTAAAGTTTGAAAATTGTCGCTTCAAGGGTTTTTCCTTTCCACCGTCGATATGTACTTTTATATAGCTTTTAAACAGAGCTTTGTCTGCATTTTTGAAAAAACCCTTGAAAGAAGTTGTTCGCGGTAAAATGTAACCCTTGAGTCCACACTAGTCCTTATTATTAGTTTAAACGCAAAGAGAACGCGATGAATAGATTGATGGTTATTGCTATTTCACATATACCTAATTTGAATGCATCTCTACAATAACAAAAATAAAATAACGTCCCGATGTGCTAGTCTTATTTAAAAAAAATATCCACAACCTAAATATTATTATTTTTAAGGAGAGTCATTACAAAGGAAGGCTCGACAGTAAAGTACTGTAATGAAAGAATCCATTAAGTTGGGAGAATCTAAGCGAAAACGACTTCGTTTACTGATAAACTCTTTTTATTCTTTATTATCTCTATTATGTCGAAGGGTTGGAAGTTTTTGTAGGGTTTGAATAAACAGCTAAATGCTTATAAATTAAATCTGCACTGACGCTGAGATAGAGAAAATCTCAACATCATCACCTAGGTACCTCTGAACTTTTATTCTTGAAAAAAATATATTTATGTGCGCTTTGTACACACGTGCTCAATGGTGTAGGCAAATATTGTGTGGAAACCTGCATGTTCTGAGAACTAAAAAGTTTGAAGGAAATTGTGTCATTCACTAATTGCAATTGGCCAGCATGGTCCTAATCTCTATCGTCAAGAGAGAAGTCCCTGTATCCTCGCAATGGGAACATAAATAGGCGATATTATTTTCATGTTTTGTTTTATCAAAGTAAAAATTGACGTCATAAATGAAACTGTAAGACCCCTCGCAAACTGCAGACTTTCTATCGGCCGATAGTTTGGTCGGGCTTAGAGCCCTCGCTAACTACAGACTTTCTATCGGCCGATAGTTTGGTCGGGCTTATAATCAGTATGAAGATGTATGCAAGTCCGCATACTACAACGATTTGGTATCGGCCGATAAATAAGTTTGATAGGCTAATCAACTGCGTTCAAACTGAACGATGATCAAACTATCGGCCGACTGCTATATTAGTATGGAGCTCCTTGCAAGCGCGCACACTGACCGATTGTTTAGTCGGCCGATGGTTCACTTCGCTCCGAGTTTTGGAGCCGGAAGGTCGTGCATTCTTTCATTTTGTCCAATTCTACTCAATCGCTCGTTGTAGAAACGTAATCTTATTTTAATTTTCCATTTAATAATCTAGTACTGTAGATGGGATGCACCCAATACTCTCGGACTCTCTTCTTGATTTTTCTCCTCCGTTGTATGAGAGCAATTATAATATTTCTGGACAATATTTTACTACGAGAAACTTCCATTATGCGACAGCTCTCTTCAACGGTAGCTTAAAAACTGAATATCGTCAGCCGACTGTTGCCTAGTTTGCGCACTCACCACCAACCCAACTGTTAAGTTGGCGTAGTGTGCGCGCTAACAGCCCAACCCGACCAAAATATCGGCCGATAGAAAGTCTGTAGTTAGCTGGGGGTCTACACAAACACATCCTCAAAATTATAACCCGGCCGTTAGTCAATCGTCTTAAAATCGTCAAGGAAATTCGAGGCCTCGACAAGTGCAAACGGCACAAATTGCTGTGAAGTGGTTTCCGTACGTGCTCATACTCTAGGCCCATCCGTCCGGTAATTTGACGAATGTGCCTTGGAACTTCACCAAATGGATGGAGTCAGCCAAGTACTTGATACCTTGAGTCGAAGTTCAGCACTTCGTGATGTTGATTGATATGTCTTTAGACTTTACCCTGTACTCGTAGTAAGCAGTACCTGTCGCCGTTGCGTAGCCTTAGAAATATCACAAAAATATCCGTCTATTATTAAGTTTAAGATATTTAGAACTCGTAACACAAGCTGCGAACTTACTACGGGCTATCTGCTGCTCTGTGAAATGTCCAGCAATATATTTATCTTTCCACGAGTGTCGAGAATAGTTTGAAAGTCATGTGACATTAACCAACCCCCATTTGGCCAGCGTGGTGAATTAAGGTATAATCTCTTCCGTCAAGAGAGAAGTCCCTGTGTCCCTGCTGTGGGAATGTTAATAGGGGTGATTATGATGTAGTGGCAGTAGTAAGTTAAAGATTTCTTATTATGTAAATCTTATCATCATTTATTAATTTTATTTATTTATTTATTACATTTGGAAAGCCATCAGCTACAAGTTTTATCTTTAAAGTCTATAATTGTAACAGTAAGCTAATAACAGGCCTTCACTTATAGAAACTTAATAAAACACACAAGTGAGAGCAATCGCCCCTTAAAATTAGAAACTAAGTAGAACTAAATTACAAGAAGCAACTAATATAACACTAGCTTTCCGCCCTGCGGCTTCGCCCGCGTTTTACACTTTCCCGCAATTTTCTTTGCTATATTATAGCCTATGTTACTCGGGGATAATGTACCTTTCCAAAGGTGAAAGAATTTTTGAAATCGGTCCAGTAGTTTCGGAGCCTATTCATTACAAACAAACAAATCTTTCCTCTTTATAATATTAGTATAGATATATAAGTACATTCATAGAACTAGGTCTAAGAGAATCAGATTATATTGATCAAATAAAGTAGAAGTAGAAATCTTCTTGAACTAGCAACAGTTTTAGACTAGCCTACAAAAATACCGATAAATGAAAATATATTTTACGTAAGAATCAAACAAACTACGAGAAACTATAAACTATTGAGTATTAACACAGCTAACCGATTCCCGAGTTTCAAAGTAGGTGATTCAATTAGCGAACGTGTGAAGCGTTTAATATTCCGTTTAATATGAGACTTCCTCCTCCAGGTAATTGATATTCAATAGAACCAACTGTTTAATATTGTTCAAGTTTCACGGTGTAATTGGAAACTAGACGATACGCTCAGTTTCAAGTATGAATTCCTTAAAACAACGTAAATTTGTAAATTCGTGGAAACCGGCATGATCTGAAAACATTTAAAAATTCTGAAGGACATATGTGTCATTCACCAACCCGCATTTGACCGGCGTGGTGAATTAAGGCCAAGAATCGGAACTTAAAATGGTGATGATGATGAATGTAATAATCGATAGATAGGTAAAGATCATATAAAACATTCATGTACATTCTACCATTTCTGACATTAACCTATATAAGGTAATAGCTTATTTCCATATACCTTTCCACCTACGCAAATCTGTGGCTATTTTTAAGCCCCGAAAACAAAGTACAAACATTAAACTACACTTTTGGGATCATAAATATCTAAAGAGCACTTGCTGTATTAATTTTACTTGGCACCAGCCAACGGCAATTATTTATGTAAATAAGGTGATATATAATATACAAATATCTACCTCTACATGTTTTATTTGAAATTGGAACGACCCTTTCAAATAAACATAATCTAGTGGTGCAATTTGGAAGGTGCAACCGAAACTTGAAAATGAAATGAAGAATGTCTATGGTCTCAAAGTCTGTGAAGGTGCTCAACTGAAACTGGAAATTGCAATTTAGAATTTGGAACATCCTTGGTCTCGAAATAGAATATTCTAGAACGCTGTAGAAGAATTACGACGCATAATTGTTTCTATTAGTCGACAAATGTTTTTTTTAGTGTATCAAAAAATCGAAATTAAAATGTAATAAAATAAATCAATTTTAAATTAGATTTTCATATTTTTTCAGTTTATATCAAGACAATTTTATAACTATGTAAAACTACTAAATTATTTTTAGAATATTTTCTTCGATGATGATGATTATACATATTTAATTAACATTATATTACAAGAATCGTTTAAATTCCTGAGCAGATTTTCGTCATTAAATTCATCAAACATTTATCTACAGATTATTAATCACCGTTTTAGTGGATTCATCTCAAGAAACCGAAGTACAGTAGGAATTTCAACTGTAATTTTAAGGGTATTTGGTTGAAAGTCGTCAGCACGTTTTGCAGCATACCAAATGTTTGCACCCCTGGCGCGGCCTGGAATGCTCGTTCGCCGCATACCGTAGCTCAATGCTGTATTACAATGCTTTGGTCGGTAGTCACGGTGCAAATATCCAGAAGGTTCAAAATACGTTCAATGAAAGGCTTGTTTGTAAAATGTTGTGCACCCCTGAAGTAGGATAAAGTGTTTTGACTTTTGAAGTGTCTACCTTACAGGCAACTTTTAACAGAATTATGCTTATATTATTTCAAAGACAATTTGCACCTAATCAAAGTGGTGTGTTGTAAAAATAAATATATCAAAGAAGCTTATAGATAAGCCTTGAGTAACATAACTTTATTCTTTTAAACCTCTCTAATACCATCATTAAGAAAAGCGTATCTACCTAAGGGGCCTTAATATTAAAATCTGTCCAACATCCAGCTAAGACGAATAAATTCACTCCAATCGAATACGAAAAGAACTGTCAGACCACCAAAGGAAACCCGTATAAATTGGGGAGGATATGACACAGGCTGCGATAAAATCCACAGCATTATGGATGGGTATTACGGCCTATTGAAATCAATGAGATCTTTATTGAAAGTCACCAAATTGACCTTCTGGGAAGACTTGGTCTGGGCTATGATGAAGATAGCGGTTTACGATGGGCCAGTTTTAGTCTTTATTACGTACCATTTTTGTAGTAGAATAAAACTTAATAAGTGTACCATAAAGTTTGGTACAGCGTCAGTTATGTGAGGTCTTACTCGTATATTATGAGAATAAATTTATTTTAGGCGATATATTTTTTGGATATTATTTCTTGTTAAAATAAATGATTCGTTGGAGGATTCGAGGAGGTTTGCATTTTTAATTAATTGAGTGGTCAAAACCTTTTACTGACGTAACATATACTGATAGGCATGTAACTAACACGCTAGCCAGCTTGATGAATTAAAACCTTATCACTTTAGTCAAGAGATAAGTGCCTTTGTCCCAGCAGTGGGAACGTAAATAGGGGAGATGATGATAATGCTGTTATATTTGAAACTTGAATTTTGTCTATGGCCGATGATGATAAAGCTATTGGTACTAATATTAGCAGATACCAAGATGTATGCTTTCGGCTATTGCCAACAATTCGAGCGACTAAAGTCGGTTACCTAACTGTGTCGAACTACAAACCGAATGGAGTATTGATGCATAACATCAATAAATCATACGTTTTGGTGGGTTGTGGTTTGCCATTTGATTGTGTGCTGTACCTACACTTAGTATTTCGAAGATAGGTAGCCTAATCAGAAAACATACATCGTATATTTATTAAAGAAGTTAGTCACACTATTTATAACTGAAGAACGGCTGAATCGTTTTGGCTGTAAATTAGCGGACCTAAGCTTAAAACTAGAAAACGGACATAAGATACTTTTAACAGGGGGACAATACGAAAACCGGAAAGCTAGTTAATTATAAAGGGAAGATTTGTTATAGACAATTTTACAATAATAGTATCCGTTCCGGTACAGTTCCAATCTCAGAGAATTTAAAAGCAAGTTGTGTAGAATATCCCACGTTTATTATGTACATCGGAAATTGCTAATAAATTCACCTAAAACAAAGGGCAACAGCGAACAACGATTCGTTAGCAGTAAAACAAGTATAAAACCGGAGCACACGAGCAAAGCAGGGGAAGGTTTGCTTTGACAGAGCTATTATTAATGGAGTAATTGTTTATCTTTGTGATCTATTTTTCTCAGCCCAGTGCCTTAATATTTATGTTTTCAAATAATTTTACGATATGAACAAATCAATTTTAATCTACCTTCAAAATGCAAGACTAAATGCTACCAACTTATTAGTGCGATTTAATTTTAACCAACTTTTAATCAACCAACAAAAGTCGTATGAAAAGTCAATTGAGACACAGATAGGTACTTCTCATTTGAAGAAATGTATCTCGTCAAATGAGAAGTATCTGTGTCCCAGCAGTGGGAACGTGATTATTATAAAACTCGGAAAGCAATATTATTATGTCACGTAACTCAGTGGCCTGACTAAGATGACCTAATAAGCGGAGATAATGTGATTCCAGCTTTCTGGGGCATCGCCTCTGGTAAGGTCACTGGTGAGGCACCTGCACCTGTCACCTTTCAATGCCTTTACTTGTGAAGCTTATGACCCACATTGATGTTAATGAGAAACATAGTGTTGTATTTCTACAGAAGATTATGTATTAATATTATTATAATTCACTACTTTTGTAGAGAGCATTGTTGGCTAAGTGGCAGCATACTGATTAGGCCTTAAATCAATACGCTGGCCTAGTGCGGGTTAACTTTTCAAAGATCTCAGAACATGACGATTTCCTCACGATGTTTGCCTTCGCGCGTTATCAAAGCGCGCATACATTTTTCGAGACCATAATCCAGAGGTGCGGGAACCCCCGGAAGGGGTTTCAACCCACGATCTTCGAAATGAAAGTCAAAGTGTGCTTAGCCAACACGGAATGGCCAAATAAGTACAATAGCGTGAACCTATTAGAAAACTCACAATCTCATACATTTCACACTAGGACCGCTGGTCATTATTCAACCCCTTTAGGGCTTGACGACACGTGAAAATTTTAACAAGCACATAAATCTACCCAAACACAACGTCGCATGTAATGAGATACCGTGAAATATAAATACACGTCAGCACCTGGGCCGGGCTGCGAAAAATTCTATGAATTATTCTGACGAAAGGGTCACTGACGGTCTAATGCCTTTCAGGGGTATTCAAGCGTTATATTACGCGTCTATTGATTTGTAGATACAGCTGTTTCATTTGTACGAATAAACCAGAGATAACCAGACCACCAAAAGGTTTAGATAGGTTTACAGATGAAACGATGTCAAATTAACTGTTCAATAAAAATATAATGAATATAATTTGTTTAATGAATACCTACTCATCATCTATTTACATTCCCACTGCTAGAACATAGGGACTTATCTCTTGACGAGAGATAGGACCTTAATTGGTGAATAACACATGTCCTTCAAACTTTTTAGAGTTCTCAGAACATGCCGGTTTCCAGGCTGAAATAAATTCAATTCCTAAGTATACCACTTTACCAATAAACTTTTCAATGCAATTGAAATCTCGAATGAAAGCAAAGAAACTGTCAATACCAGGAAAGAGCGTTATAAAATTATCGAGAAGCCGATAGACAAGGGAACGGTTAAATCGATATCCAACATTCCTCACCCGGATATCGACTTGGATATCCGTAGTTGGAGAGCTGACGTTGACAAACTTCACGACATTGCAGACAAATGTTGATACTGAGAAACTGTCCTGAACTATAGGTATCTTCAGCTTTAATTTAATGGTGTTCGCTGTTTTCCGTAGATCTTCCGGCATATTGTGTAATTCCTGTTATAGTTAATGAGACGATTGATTATGGTGGTTCAGTAAAGAATTATGTTGTTGAATTTATATTTAAAGTATGTTTAAGAAACTTTTTATTTATAAAATTGCTGGTTACAAAAACAATAAGACTAAACCAAAGTTGATCAAGTGGGCACCAAGACTGTATTTTGTAAATGCGAGACAAAAATTATAATTATAAGCACTTCTATTTGCGATCAACTCATAAAGTTGAAAAAATTAAGCTTTTCAATAGCTTGTTTTCGCTAAGCTCTCTTACTAGACTGAGGAGAAATGTTCCAGCATTTTCTGAAAATCCTTCAGAAAATGCTGGAACATTATTTATCCCACAGATTATTATTCAGCGGATATTAGCCGTCAGCGTGATTTACATGAACTTAATGTTATTGTTCGTCGAATAGCTCTTTTATTTCCAAGGCTTGGATTTTTGGAAACTTAACAACGAAAACTGTTTTTATTTTCAGTTTTAATTTATTGTTTTTTAGTAATATGGCCTTGCAAATAAATATAAATACTTAATAGTAAAGAATTTCTCTTTTAAAATTACTTGCAATAAACCGTGCTAATAAAACAAGATGATACTTGAATCTGAAATCCTCTTAATATTTTAAATCTAAATTGGCTGCTTAGGAAATCTCGAGTAGGGCTATGAAATTTTCATGACAGAATCTTTGAAGCCGAGATGAACCCTTAGCTTAGTTGTTACAACAGAATTATGTGATGTACCTACTATTAATCTTATTAAGACGAAACATACACAATTACTAGGTACTCCAATGTAAAATAGGTTATATTGGAGATATAGTTTCCAGTGGGACGTAATAATGATTATAATATTAACAAAAACACACTTTTGAATGATGTTTTTATACCTACCGGGGACAATGGGAAGGAACCAAAAGTGGGTGTGTGTTTGTTTATTTGTCCGTCTTTAACCGCGCAACCGAAATCAATGAAATTACATTATAATTAATTATACTCGTTGGAATGTTGGAAAGGCCCATAACCTTGCTTTTATAACATGCAAGAGTTTTTCGAAATAAGAACTTAATTATTATTGTCAATTAGGTAAATAAATAAATATAATAATAATAAAATAAATTGTAAATTTCTTAAGAATATTAAGAAATTATTGATATATTTGTACGCTTGAAAAAGCAGAATGTGTAGCACATAATTTATAAGCTTAAAAGATCACCTGTACTTACACCACTTTTACAAATAAATGATTGATTGATTGATTGAACCGCGGGGAACTGTTTTATAACGCGAGTAAAGCCGCAAGGCGGACAGCAAGTAATGAATAAATCCATCTTTCATAAACTACTACTGCTCACGGGCACAGAACATGTTATTACTACGTCACGATTCTCCCGAATAAAGAAAAACTGTACTCACTCAACAAAATTACATGCTGTGTGAATAGTCTATTATATAGTCTATATACTACCAATATTCACACTATACAAGTCCAATACTTCAAAAACCAACAACAACATCATATTTCGCAGCAGCAATTGAACCAAAACATCGGTAACCTATCCTAAGGTTGTAAACATTCGAATACTTATCATATTTCAGATCGAAAGATGCAATAAACTTGAGTAGTGACCAACTTTGCGGTTGTGGTGCCAAAATGCGCTACTTATTGTAATACCTTGCTTATAATGTCAGATCAAAAAGATAACAAAAGAAACGGTTTACTAAGGAATAATAATAATAATTATATACTCTTAATAGAACATCAAGTACATTAATCAAAAAATGTAACCTTAAAAAATATAATAACCTGGGGGTCAATGGGCGGCTTTATCGCTGAAAGCGATCTCTGCCAGGCAACCTTTGGAAGGACACAGATCATGAGCACAAATGGAATGTGACTTGTGTTAGCACGCCAAAGATTAGTACCAACCTTTCCTGTGTTACCTACCTTAGTTAAAATATAATAATAATATTTACGGAAGATAATGACTAGGATCATCAAATAGCCAGGTAATTCTACAACATCATTCAATAATAGGTTCTATTGTGAAGACCGGCGCCTAGTAGCACCGCGTATACTGTTGTTTTCAATTATAGAAAACCCAATGAAAAACCTCTATTTTCTATTCATTTCAATAACAATTGGTTCTTTGGCAGAATATTTACTTTTGTCCTATCCCGCTTTAAGGATTTGTAGTTGTTTTGTTTACAAATACACTTCGGTTATTGACAGGGATGAGATGTCGTGGGTCCTTATTTGAGGGTGTTGATATAAAATGGTCGAATTGACAGCGGATCGGCGTCTTTTGTCTATGTGGTGCTGGCTTAATAAAAGTACGCCATCTCCTCTTGTGGGTTTACTTAGGGCGACAAAATATATTTACTTGAAGGCGGGCAGCTTATTTTATTGATAAGGTAATTTATTTGTTTTGTGAGTTTTACTACAAAAGTATATCTATTTTTGCTAGCTATAGAAGTAACAGGTCATGTTACACTTGTACTACAAAAGGCGTAGAAAAAAAATCAGCTGCTAGTTTTGGGTAAGACAAACCTCCCGCTAACACTAAAACCCGCGAGGTAGATCTGTATTTGAAACTGTTGATAAAGGTTGGAGCCTGTATCTGCTTAAATATTGCCGGTACCGAAGGGTTAGAGGACCTATAATGTTTACTATTGTTATCGGATATAACCCTTGTCGCCTTTCGGTGGGGTGGCAAATAGGAAGAATTTGCATCAAGTATTAAATAAAATAAATATTCCTGGAGAATTCACATAGCAACATTTAGCCCCGTGGAAAGCTTGAAACCTGTGTTACGGGTGCTAGATTTCTGGTACACTTAATAGAATATACATACATACATAGATATATAAATTTTACTATACATTAACATACAAAAACACCCGGACCAATATTTACAGATCGTACAAATGCTTGTCCCGAGGCGGGAATGTATTTCACAAAGTAGATAGTAAAAGCACTCGGACATTGGGGTCGAAGAAGTTTGATATTTGATACTTAGTAAAACAATGGATGAACTATGAGAACAGAAGAATATTGATTCCCTTTGCAGATATCGTACGAAATCAACGTGCCGTAACTTTATTATTTAAACATAGGTTATTATAACTTTATTTAAATCTGTTCGGTAGGAACTTTCCACGTGAAAGAGTAACAAAAATACCGACATACTTTCCGTTAATAACAAGCTTTCCGTTAATAATTCTAGCATCGATATAAATACTGTGATAATAATTTTAATCTGGGGTTTTCACAGAATTCAAGAAAATGCCGGTTATCGAAAACTGCAATATTTCAGGACGATAAACCTAAAATACACGTTAAAAGGTCAGAAACGTGTATAAAGTAATACAAAATTTGCAAATTCGAATACCACGATATAATAATAATAGACATAAAGTTCGAAAGTGGATCAAGCAATAGCCTAATAACGGCTCCAACAATCTAAGTTCCTCTAAGCCAGGTATAGCAGAGTTCAGAGAACGATTATAATTTAGCTAACATTGCACCCGTATCGTTATGTCCTAAACGACCATTTAAAATGGACCTCGGAAGCCACCTGGGACTCACTTGATTTACACCACTTTTGTAGTCACATAGAGTTCAGGGTTGACTGGATTTTACGGCTCAAATCATGGGCCACTCTCGTTTCTTAGGCAAAATAACCTATCGAACTTTAAGAATAAATATCTATTGTTAGAAATGGTATAGAATAAATGCCTTCTACAATTACAACATTCAAGTATATCAAAAAGTTTACTATAGACTATATTTTGTAGGGATTTTTTAAGGTATTTTTGAGCGGTAAAAGCTACTCTTTAATGTAAATACCTCTTTTTATCTCTCTGTCCCTCTAAGGTGTTAGCGATGGTGGATCAACTTATTTTTAATTCAAGCGAACACAGCTTGTAGAACAAGACCATTTCTCAAACACGTACGTACGAGTACGTATGATGTTAGATACATAATGTTATATACAATTTTCATTTTCAAAGCATTAAACCAACTAAATCACCAGCTAGACCGTAGATTATGGGACAAAACAAAAGCGAGTACCTGAATGCTGCTGCAGTGTGGCCGTATTTCACCTGAGGGTTAACGCTAGTGTTACTGTCCTACCTCAGTTACATTCTCCAGTTACCTAGTTACATTCTCGTGCTGGTATTGCTAGAATACTCGGTACATTCTAGGTGTCTCAGTATGCTTGCTGTAAACAGTTGTTAAATGCTGACAATTGAAGGAAAACGGAGAATTGAAACTGATCGTGCACGATTGAGGACCTATTCTACAATATGTGGTAAGGTATTTAATTACCATGGTGTGTGGTTGTATCCTAATATTACCAACTCATTATCATCTGGTCACAAAGTGATTTATATGCTAGGAGCAGCATCGTTCTGTACATTGCTGTGCCAACTTACTGTTTTCACTAAGACGGCTTGTATTATACCAATTCCCACAATAATTCATTATATTGAGACTTTGGTCGAGTTGTGGAAGATTATTATTATACATATTTCTAAGTAGAAAAATCATCTCTCATTCGCTAAATTCACAAAAATTTTTGAAAAACTCCATTCCTTCCAAATCCTATACCATAGTGTAAAATCGCTTTATTAGTTGATATCAAACGTTCCATACTTCCCAAAAAAGCCAGTCATTTCCCTTTAAGAGTAAACAGAAATATAGATCTAAAAATAAATACATACATCGGATATACTTGAGAATGCAATCTTTCAGGTAACATCTTGATGCATAGAATATATCAGAGCCAGAGAGAAAACTCTAACTACAAGGTATTCACATTCTTTACTCGTCACCAGTTACGAAAATTTAACCGCGGTTTCGTAAGAGTAAAAAAACCTATTGGCTAGTAACTGGTTTCGTAAAAAGAGGATTTTTTCTTCTACCGTAACTGGTTACGAGACTCCGGTTTCGTACGCGGCCGAAGCGACTAAATCGCATCGCAAAGTATTTCTTTTTTGCACAACATTTTTATTGTGACTGCAGTATGCAAAAGCAGATAGTTTGGACGAGACAGCTCTCTCGGGGACAATTCCCGGATCCTTAGTAGAGACACGATTAGGTATGTACTTAGATTTAGCGTTCCCAGAACATACATATTACTTTGTCTGCTTGTACATTTTCTAGAATAAATTATGTAATTAGTGTGTATATTTATTGTAGTTGTTATTGTGATACTAATTTTACATTAGGTAGGTACTGTTTATTATTTTATATTTTTATATGTGAGGATTTATAGATCATCATCATTAAATATTGTGTGAAATGTGGTTATGCTTACTAATAAAATACTGCTTCAAAATAGTTCAAATAACAAGTTTTGCAATGTAATCAAAATATTCTTTTAATAAATCTTAATCTCTCTTTCACCACATATTCCAGTACCTATATCCAGTATTATATTTAAAAATGTTAAAAAACTAAGAAAAAAATGAGGGTTTCTTGTTGACTACATAACCATAAAAAGTACGATGATCAATTTGAAAACTGTTCTAGTGATAAACAAAATAGTTTTCTAGGACATGAATCAGTCAAAATCTTCACCCATCTCAAAGATTTCATATAAGACAGCCTACACTCAACCTCAACGTTATCTGATGTTAACTTTGCCAAGTGGCCCTAAATTATACAACAACATTGTACAGCTCCAAGGCATGTTTACACGTTTCCAGCCAAGTTTGTATTCCAGCCGACTGGATTCACGTGAACAAGGCACAAACACACACACCACTTCAAATGCGCAGTCTGTACCTAGTACCTATCAAGTTTGTCTTAGGATGGGATCACCAGAGATATAATATTATACGTTTGATATCAACTAATAAAGCGATTTTACACTATGGTATAGGATCGTACGTTTGCATCGTTGAATTATTAATAATGTTTGTGTTTCAATTATTATGCCGCTTTCTATTAGGATATTAAAGCAAAATTAATTATTTCAAAGCAATCAATTTTGTATTTAACACAATTGTTGCAACAGAATATAATAGCCAGGTTATACGAGTATAATGAATACAAAATACGTTTTTTTTTTAATCAACACTGATTACTACATAAACTTTTTTAGGATGTTAGTTAGAATAGAAAATAAGAGGTTTTTTGTAATAAGGCGGCAGTCACTCACATCCAAAATATACGTTTGCATATACTTACTCGTATTTTGAGTTATAGAGTTGCAGATTAGAATTACAGTTGCTGTGCTTTAAGATTAATTAGTTGTGGCAAACGTCTAGTAATCTGGAAATCTTGCATCTTCCATAAATTATTATCTTACATACGCAATGTAAAATTAATTTATTTAATGTTGGAGCAGAACGTTAGTCGTTGAACACCTGTGGTAGTGTGTTGTGCTTTTGAAAATGGAAGTGGATACGGAAAATAAGGTACTTAAAGCTTTTTTTATTTTACTTTATGTTTTTTGTCTTAAGAGAAAAAAAATACCCATTTTATATTTATGTGTGTCTAATTTAAACATAAGATGTCTCATTCAATGTATTCTAATTATTTTAATAATGGTTGTGGTGACACCCAGTACAACACAACAAAATTATCAACTTATTTTTTATTAGACTTACGTGAGACATAATTTCTAAGAGTGCCAAAGTCTTGTAATCATTATCAAATTATCATTAAAAATGCAACACACACCTTTGTTTCATCCATTAATACGAAGATCAGTTTTTGCAAACTCTGAAGAAAGTTTAATAGGTTTGTTTAATGCAAACCCGCTGGTAAACTGTGATAAAAGGATTTTTTCATAATCTCTGCAATTTATTTCAGCTTACCCAAATAATGTGACACATATATTCTTGATTTCAGAAAGTATATTGTACTTTTTTTAATGCAGAATTATTAAAAATGCGATAATTATTCGTTCAGAATTTCTTTATTAAAAATAACACTTTATATAGATAATATTATAATAATTTACAATATTGTTCATATTGTTGATTTAGGTTTTAATTAACTAAAATAAAACTTTTAATTGAAGCAAAAGATTAATAAAAAAATGTAAACTCTTACTTTATAAAAAAAATCATTTATGTCTACCAAAAATCTCTGAATAGCTTTTGACAATGACAGTCCCACTGTAAAAGGTGGCCTGTATAAATACTTTGGAGTCTCCAAGTACTCCAAGGTAGATTGAAACTCGTCTTAAATAATTCTCAAAAGCTCTTTCAATGCCTTCCGCCAATTAAATTGTGAGAAAACTCCTACAAGTAATTTTACGCTTCAACTCCGTGACTTTTTGCAGGTTTCAAACTCTAATGTTAGCGAAGTCTTATCCAATTCTAATATTATTTCGGTATTCTAATTCTTTGTCGGTTTTTATGGAATTCGAGAATGATTAATTTTATAATAAGAAATAAGAGAATCGAGGGAGCCTTTTGCCCAGCAAAGGCTAAAAGAAGAAAATTTATAAAAATACTTAGCAAATTAACTAGACTCTAAACACGTTTTCATTTCAATTTTATAGCTACGTGTTGTTCTTAACTTATTTTAGGTATCTGACACCACCATTAATAAAAATCGCAGGAAAATATACATGCATATTCCTTCATAAAACTAAATACTGTTAGTTTTGTTGCATTATTTTAAGAGCACTATATAAAACATAAGTTTGGAAGCATTCATTTAGGCGCACTATAAAAATATAAACATCTGAAATATTCCTCAGATATCCAAACCGGAGCGACGCAGTTCCGAGCTGGAATCCGCAAGGGACGAAATAAAGAAATTCAAAGAGAATCTCCTTCAATCAGTCGCCAGCGGAGAGTAAGTCGTCAATAATTTAACGGATAGTCTAAGAGGTCACAGGTTTCTAGCACTATAATCATTTATATTTTTTGGTATTTCCTATGCATTTGAGGCTATAAAAAACCCTACACAAATCAGACGTTCTAAAAATCCACAATAGTCAATAAAATAGCCATTTTAATTTTCAAGATTTTTCTGTAATTTCTAATAGACAAAATAATTTGATTATTGCCGATTATTTCATCACTTATTAGTCCGCTAATCTACATATATTTTGAATCAGTTTGTCAAAGGTCTCATAATTAAGGGAAGAAACAAAACTGACGACAAGACGTTCTTTGATAGGTGCATCAGGAAGAGTGTGCTGTAGAAACTATCCAGTGAAGTGTCTTATGTTATCGCGGAATTAGGTACTAAATAATTGTGTTTCACCCCGATTTGCAAGCAAATCCACTAGACAAAAAAAGTGGCCAAGTGCGAGTCGGACTCGCCCATGTAGGCTTCCGCAGCAATTGTTTATATGAAATAGTTTATGACGTATTGTAAAAAAACTACTTGATAGATTTCGTTCAAACCAATTTTCGTTGTTCGTTTTTATGGTTATGTACAATATATATTTTTTCTAGATTTATCATCTTCTTAGTTTAGAAATTAGAGGGGGGGGGACACTCTGTTTTCCACTTTGGAAGAGTCTCACGTCCAAACTATTAAGTTTAGAATTAAATGGTGTTAAAAATATTGTTATGATTTTGGAAGACCTATTCATAGATACCCCACACGTATGGGTTGGATTAAAAAAAAGTTTTTAAGTTTCAGTCCTATGTATGGGGACCCCCAAATTTTATGATTTTTTTTCTTTTTTTTTCTGAAATCTTAGTGCGGTTAACAGAATACATCTACTCACCAAATTTCAACGTTATAGCTATTATAGTTTCCGAGAAAAACGGCTGTGACATACGGACGGACGGACGGACGGACGGACGGACGGACGGACATGACGAATCTATAAAGGTTCCGTTTTTGCCATTTGGCTACGGAACCCTAAAAATACGCAAGTTTCCTCGCGATGTTTTTTTATAGGCTAATATTATGCATTGACTGGAAATGTTGAGTAGGTCCCATTTGTGTTCTAAATGGACCAAGATAATATTTCTTCCCAAAAAAAAGTTAGAACAGTCTCTTAGACTAACTGGATAAATGGGAGTGATTCTTCGTGACCAGTAAGGCTGAACGGGGCTTTATAGTAAAATATAACAATAATTGAAAAACATCCCACAGAAAATATAAACTTATTGCAGAGTTATTGCTGAGATTTGTTCGGATTGACTCGGGGGTTTACATTATGCTGTATTTTTTTACAAATACATATATCGCACTGGTCTATAATGATATATCAACGGTCTTTTAAACTTTATATATACATTTTATTCAACAGGAAAATTCAAAGAAATACCTAACAACTATTTGTTATTTTCCTCCACTTTAAACCCGTAGTACCTAATCACCACAAAATAAAGCTCGAACGACGCTTCCCAAATGTAACAGCCCCAAAAAAACAAACTTCAAGACGTTGCATGCCGGCAAAGTATTCAAATAACACTGATTACTTTTATTCCAGTTCCGTGGCGGAAAGGGAAATGGTCGTCCCGGTGTCGTCCCGGTCTCGTTCCGCGTCTCGGGCGCGGGAGGCGCTGTGCATACCGCCCAACATGCTCGCTGAACTGGATGAGAACAAAGTGTTCGAACTTAAAGAGGTTCGATTTTCAAGCGTGGGCTAAGACCTAATTTCACCACTCTCTGTTTGTTAGTTTAACATCCCGTCATGTTTAATCACTGTCCGTTTACGTATAATTATGGACTGTTAAATACTTAATGGATGTTAAACTAACAAACAGAGCTTGGTGAAATTAGAGCTAAGCGAGACTATAGCGCAAATACTTTATGCCTCTATTCCTGTCACAGTTTGGTTTCGTTTTCGTCTTCGAGTTTTGGTTGTCATTTGCTTAGAAATAACAAGTCGTTCAACCAATACACGAAACTTAAGACCTAATTTCGCCACTCTCTGTTAGTTTGACATCCCGTTATGTTTAATGACGGATAGTTTGAAATTAGGTCTAAATCCAACGCCACAGAAATAGTCCGAGACTAACGAACTAACGTCAAAGGAAGTACTCTGTTTTAGGCGTTTCTTCTCTTCGACATGGATGGAGACGGCTGCATCGACTACAGTGACTTGAAAGCCACCCTTATATCTCTCGGCGATACAACTGACGAGAACATGATACGGAATATGTTAGCCGAGGTAAATCTTTGTAATGTTACGTAGTATCATAACACCCCTATTCCGTTCCCACTGTTGGACACAGGGACTTCTCTCTTGACGAGAGAGATTAGGCCTTAATTCACCACGCTGGCCAAGTGCGAATTGGTGAATGACACATGTCCTTCAAACTTTTTTTTTCAAAGTTCTCAGAACATGCCGGTTTCCTCACGATGTTTGCCTTCACCGTTAGAGCACGTGTTTATAAAGCACACATAATTTTCCAAGAAGAAAAATCAGAGGTGCGCGGCGGGGTTTGAACCCACGACCTTCGGAATGAAAGTCGAGTGTGCTCCCACTTAGCCAACACGGCTCATGTTACGTAGTAATGTTAAGTAACTTTACTTTAATGTTACTTTAAAATTTTATGGACTATTTTTGTCGATGTCAATTAACAATTGTCAACAATCATCTCATTCTTAAAATCTAAGTAATAATGTATACAGGAACTTCATCGACAAAATTGTAGCTTCGCCGTCACCGAAGTATAGGCACGTACGTGCATCATTTTATAGTGTTTACCCCAAAAAGGTTTCCATCATCATCATCATTTCAGCCATTCAGAAAAAAATCTCTCTAGAAAAGTCATTGGATGTCCACTGCTGGACATAGGCCTCTCTGACCAGCAGTAGACGTCCAATGACTTTTCTAATAAGATTTATTTTATTTCGGACAACCATTTTGAAATATAAGTCATCTTTATTGAGTAGTTAAGTAACTAAACTACCTAATAGTCTGCCAATGCCAAGCTAAGCTAAGCCTGCAGGATTACCATTTTTAACTGCAAAGCGACCTACTTAGTGCATAAGCTGCTTAGAGGATTAATGATTGAAAATGGAGGTACCTACAGGTTCATAATCATGATCTTAATCACCCCTATTTACGTTCCCACTGCTGGGACACAGAAAGTTATATCTTGACGAGAGAGATTACCTAATTAATAGTCTTCGTTTGATATTTGAAATTTGAGTACAGCAAATAAATCCAGTTATAAATAAACCATTATAAAATATTTTAATAAATTTAAACTTTAATTATTTTTTATAACAAAGCTTAAAACTTTTTGGTGTGAAAAACCTTATAACGTAAAAAAGACTTAAAACAACAGTCATAAAACAATTTGTCACAAAAACAAACAAACCAACAAAATATATTTACTGAAGTTTAGTGTCTGTGAGGCAAAAACTTTGCTTTTGTCTTAATTCCGCTAAGTATTGTTTAGAAGTTTTGTAAAGCTCGAGATATTTAAAGGTCTTGTCATTTTATTATCAAAATGCTTGCAGAGGGCTCGAATATTTACTGATCCTTTTGATTACTAAATACTTTTCAAAATATAATCTTATAATGCTGAAGTAGAATTAGCTTCAAACTTATTTTAAATCAGACTCTTAAATTGTTTTAGTAATTGAGTTCAAAATACTTGATATTGCTTCATAAATTATTTGAATAACTAAATAGTTTTATCTGATATTTTAATTTTATTTGTCTCAGCCAGTAATTAGTAGTGTAATTTCGGCCAACTATAAAAGTTAACTAAAATCTCGCAATTACGTCATCAAAAACAAAAGATCTAAAAGTTTATCTCTCCACGAAGTTCTGGGAGGTAACTGGTTTATTGATGTTCGCTGCCGCAGAAAGTTCATTAAAAAGCGGAAATGAGCGAGAATTTTATTTACTTCAGAAACTACTTTAAACCGACACCTGGGCTTCGTAATATACTGCAAATGCGGCAATAGCTTATCTATACTAATATTATAAAACTGAAGAGTTTCGTTGTTTGTTTGTTTAAACGCGCTAATCTTAGAAATTGCTGGTCAGATTTGAATAAATATTTCAGTGTTGGTTATTATATTTATCGAGGAAGGCTTTATGCTATATTATATAAACTATAGGTATGTAGATAACGTAAAAACGCAAGCGAAGATGTCGGCGGGTCGGCTAGTGTAAAATATAAGCTATTATTTTCAATTTTGAAGAAATCCCCTCTGGTTTTGCAATCGAAACATGACATTCTGCGTAAGCTAGAAACCAGCAACCATAGTCAAAAAGGTTTGGTTGGCAAATTAAAATAATGCCTAAATACCTACAAATATCATATTTTTTATTTGTTTAGGCACCTAATCCTCTGGATTTCGACGGTTTCGTCAACCTCCTGGGGTACAGGACTCTTGAACTGGACTCTGAGGAGACGTTGGTAGCCGCTCTGTCGCGGTGGGACCAAAACAACACGGGATATATCTCAGAGGACAGGTAAACTATACAAAAAAAAATTAATCATGTAATCCACACTTCATCATAATAATGTAATCCACACTTCATCATAACTATGCCCACGGTTTTCCATAATACCAATTATATTCTTTGCGGGATTTGGTTTAATCACCACGCAATAAGTTGGTAAAGTACAGAATAAGGCGAGAAAACTATAGAAAGCAGGCAAAGCCGCGGACTGGTCAGCTAGTAATCGTTTTTTTTTTGCTGAGTGTGAATACGCGTACCTAATACCTAGCTTTCTAATAAACCATTTTCTTATGATTGGTTGAATTCATTGCCTAATCGGTATTTTGTACCACTAGGTTAAGTGGAAATTATGTGGCTTGATGATAGTGATGAAAAAGCTCTGCCATCACTGTAATTAATTGTATACAAGCTTTCTTGAAACCTTAATTAACCTCAGCCTCACTCATAATCCCATTAAAATAGCCGATTCAGTGCGTGTGTGACTTGCGATTAATGGCTCAGAAACTACTTCAATAGGCTAAGTTGAATAATCTGCGGCGCCCGTAATTTACCAAGTTCACTAAATCTCAGGCGTAACTCATCAACTTCTTGCTTAAATATTGTACGAGGTTTTGCGGGATTATTTTCAGGGATTATCAGCTTGTTTCGTGTTTGGAATAGGAGAAAAATTCATAGAAAAGATTTTGACACAAGGTCACTGTATTTCACCTAAAGTTTAGACTAAATCCGCAAGAAAACGAGGTTGGATAGAACGATATATATTTATATTATATAAACTATATGTACGAGTATAATACCGTAATAAAACTCAAGCGAAACTGTCGGTAGATCGGCTAGCTAGTTGATAACCATAGAATTAAACATAGATCCTTTGAAATAACAATAAACAAATACAAATTTCCCATGCAAACAGTCTTCTTCAGAGTCTTCATTCTATTTTCAAATTAACAAAGAATTCCAAAAATAATATTTGACTGTTATTGTTCGTGTATTAAGCCAGTATTTTATGAAGGTATATTAAACCTCGCCCAATTAATCATTGTTTTACAAGACAATTATTAAAGGACTTGGGTGGTTATTCTTCACTTTTACTGCCTTCTGTGGTGTCGTTTATCAAAGTTTTTATTCGTTTGCTTTTTATGATATTTTTCGAGTCGGTAAGTTAATGTTTTGCACAAAAGTCAGATTTTGGAGTCATAGTTTATTATATTAGATCTCTTTATCCAAGTTTTATGCTTATGCTTGCTTTTTTATGTTAAGTTTTATTTATGTTTCTGGCGCGGTGATGAAGGATAACCTTACTCCTCAATTTTTCTACTTAGCATAAGTCTCTTAATAAAGCTATAAATATCAAGGTCATGAAGAATTGGTTTGATCATGTTATTATGTTTAAATAAAAATGTAGTTTTAAATTGATTTACTTTGCACGCCTAAGTCTTGCCTTTGCCTTAAGGCAAACCATGTATGATGCTGTGTGTATACTATACATATATTGTAACAATTTACGACCCGTGTTGTAAATAAATATTTGTATTTCTAGAATTCGTCATGCTCTGATGACCTGGGGCGATCGCTTTACAGAGAAAGAAGCTGACTATGCCTTGAGCGACGCACCGATAGTCGTAAAGGATGGTACGACTATGATTGACTATGTCCGGTTTTGCAGTCAGCTTTGTGGGTTAAAAAAACCGAATAAAACCTAATATTGTTGCAAAAGTTATTTAGTTTTTGTATTCTGCTATTATTTTATTTATTGCTATGTAAATTAGGTTGATGTCATAAACTTATATTTTTAAAGACTTGAATCTTTAAAATATTATATGGATGAAGTAAGTTATTCTTTTGTATTTTTTCGAAGAAACGTTAATCTGCACTCTGTATTTTTATTTTATTAATATGTTTATACCAGTTTGAATTAAATATTACTCCAACCACAAAGGACCGAATCCTTTATTGATGTTTACAAAATAAGGTACCTAACTGTTACATGAATATTCCACTCCTAAACCATTTCTGAACTTCAGTTATTTATCAAAGCAATGATTATTGAAGCAACTTTCGAATATTCCATTGTTAGAAAACTTTGTTTTGTCTCTCATTATGCAAAGTTTATTTTTGTTTCAAGCCGGTAGATCCATTAATAAATTGACTAGCAAATAAACTTTTCATTGCGAAAACTGAGCTAAAATACGAAGTTTATTAGAGGTAGAAGTCGATTTGAAATGAGCTATCAAACATAGCTTTATTTCATTTGGAGGGCACAAACATTACTAGGATTTGCTTTTTGATCATAAACTTCAATATTAAAGAATTTGTACCTTATAAAACGTAAAATTGTGTTCTCTTACGTCACAAACATGGAACTTCGTTCTACTGGAACTGCTGAACGTATTGTAGAACATGCTAGAAGGTACTCACTCGAGATGATCCTTATAGATGTCGAAGTCGGTGAAGACGAGTTCGACGATCTCGTGCGGCTGCGCCAGGAAGGTGTAGAGCAGACAGTCGATGCGCGGCGGGTACGCGCGCGGGTACTGCGGGCTGCTGAACGTATTGTAGAACATGCTAGAAGGTACTCACTCGAGATGATCCTTATAGATGTCGAAGTCGGTGAAGACGAGTTCGACGATCTCGTGCGGCTGCGCCAGGAAGGTGTAGAGCAGACAGTCGATGCGCGGCGGGTACGCGTGCGGGTACTGCGGGCTGCTGAACGTATTGTAGAACATGCTAGAAGGTACTCACTCGAGATGATCCTTATAGATGTCGAAGTCGGTGAAGACGAGTTCGACGATCTCGTGCGGCTGCGCCAGGAAGGTGTAGAGCAGACAGTCGATGCGCGGCGGGTACGCGCGCGGGTACTGCGGGCTGCTGAACGTATTGTAGAACATGCTAGAAGGTACTCACTCGAGATGATCCTTATAGATGTCGAAGTCGGTGAAGACGAGTTCGACGATCTCGTGCGGCTGCGCCAGGAAGGTGTAGAGCAGACAGTCGATGCGCGGCGGGTACGCGCGCGGGTACTGAGGGCTGCTGAACGTATTGTAGAACATGCTAGAAGGTACTCACTCGAGATGATCCTTATAGATGTCGAAGTCGGTGAAGACGAGTTCGACGATCTCGTGCGGCTGCGCCAGGAAGGTGTAGAGCAGACAGTCGATGCGCGGCGGGTACGCGCGCGGGTACTGCGGGCTGCTGAACGTGCCGCGCTCCTTGCCGTACGTCGACGTGAAGCGGACGCACGTGCAACCTGCAAATAATACATTTAAATTTAGAATGTTCTGTTTTATAATGGAAGAATAATTTTTTATTTGATGTTCGTGGAAATAATCATTTTGGCATAGATTTTTTAAATAAGATTATAGGTGATACTGATAAAGCCGAGATGATATAACGCTTATTTCCATTTGTCATAGCCATTTACTTGAGAAAGGAAAGTATGTCATTTTCCTTGGTTTTAAATTTAAAATAACAATATTTAAAAAAACTAAATAATAATAAATAAAAACTAAATAAAAATATCCGTCACAGAACCAAAGTAACCGACATAGCTCACAGAATTAGTAAGTTGAAGTGGCAGTGGGCTGGCCATATCTGTCGAAGAACCGACAACCGTTGGGGTAAACGCGTTCTTGAGTGGAGACCGCGACTAGGCAAGCGTAATGTAGGACGTCCTCCGGCTAGATGGGATGACGACTTGCGCAAGACTGCTGGCAGATGTTGGATGCGTCAAACAGAAAACAGGGCGCATTGGCGCTCATTAGGGGAGGCCTATGTCCAGCAGTGGACAAATATTGGCTGATGATGATGATGATGAAAAAAAACTAACTTAACCAACCCTACAAGCGCTTCCCAAGAACAAATTAAAATGAGCCAGAAATCTGCAAAAGAATTTCCGAGTATTAATTATGTCCTCGCATAACCTAGAAACGAGTACCCTCTGAGATTGGGTTAGCCACGTCGAGGTCGTGAATAATTCCTCAGCATGAATTAGTACAAAACTGCGGAATTTGTGTTGAAATATACTATTGTCTAAGGTTGAGCTCTTAGTTCTTTGCCTTAAACCGATGTTTTGTACAATCTGTAAGCTGCATTGATTAAAATAGCGGTATTTTTTTAAGGTGGCCTACGTCCAATAGACTTACACATACGACAGCTAAAATAAAGTGCCCCAAAATACAGACTTCCAGCTTGCCGTGAATTTATATTATTATTATTTATTTATTTTATTAATTCAGAGGTGTTTAAAAGTTGACAGATTTCCGCAAAGTAATGCTAGATCTCTTCATTATCGTGTCAACAAGTTTTATAAAACACTAGTTGACCCGCCCGCGGCTTCGCCCGCTTTCTATAGTTTTCTCACCTTTAAAACCTTCCCTGGACTACTACGATCATTTCAAGACCAAAACCAGCTAAATCGGCCCGGCCGTTCTCGAGTTTTAGCGAGACTAACGAACGGCGATTCATTTTTATTATATAGATAATCGATCAAGATTAAAAAAATCTCTTGAAGTAATTCACCGCTCTCCAATCGGTTGACGATGAGAAACTCCAGAATCTTTTCAAGTCAAGAATCTCTTGACTAAAGAGCTCTCTATTTTTTGTTTTTTATTTGCGTGCATATTTAGCTTACACATTCCTGAAGCAAAAAAATCTTCTAAATTATGCAAATTGCACGTGTTAACCCTATAAAGCTAACGTTCGTCATTTTTGCACACATCGGAAGAATATCGTCTAGTAACTTTCCAACAGTTACAACTACGGATTTGAGGTTTCGTGCCAACTAAGAGACTGTTAGACTGCATCGGATGGTGGTCGCCTCTAACAGGTAAGTTGCTTAGTTTTGGAGATAAATGACAACGAAGAACTTCCACAGTTGCTAAATTCCCAATGGTGGTGAACATTCGATTGGTATTTTGACCAACGTGTGTTCAAAAATTATGAAGATCAATGTTTTATTTCTACAAATGTAAAAAAAAACTATAATTTTCTGATATTTTTTGCCTTATTCGTAGTTTATAAGATGTGTGATTTTGCTCTCGAAAAAGTGGTGCCATAATGTTATTCGTGTTTATAGTGCCTTAATGGTTTAATATATGGATTTTTGTGATAAATATCTTTCATTTATATTCTATATTTCTTGAAAATACAATAAATCCATATAAAAATATAACACACTTTATAATATGGTTCATTTTATAATGATCGTCAAAATTACGAATGGTTAGCTTATCAAGGTAGTTTAAGAACGTTAGCTTTGTAGGGTTAATATGTAGAACCAGACAGTTTGAAACTACTCCCTCATAATAAATAATTAATACTTTGTAGGAACACACGAAAATATACAAAGTGAAAAGTATCAAACTTCAAAATGGCTATCCTAAAATAGTAACCAACTTTGAACATCCGAATAACCAACTTAATCAATCCATCAAAAGATGAACCAGATCAATTTAGTTCTAATCAAAAGCTATTACATTAGTTCGTCCGTTAGTGAATTACAAAGTGGGCTCAACTATTCCAATTATGTAGAGAACTGTTTCTTCCTCTGATTACTGAAGGCTTGATGAGACGTTATTGTGCCTCGAGTAGGACAAGTTTGGGGTCGCCCTGTTTCGATTGAGCAGACATGGCATTTCGGATAAGAAGACATTCACTGCCAACAGTTATGAGAACAAGTTGATAGATAGCTAGATATAATACTAGTATAGATTAACAAATCTAGATTTGATAGTTTAGACTATTTGTATAATAAAAAATAAGTCTTTTACGACTAAGTTATGCAAAGGTGAAATAAAAAATAACAAGAATAATAAAGGGAAAAAATAAACTACGAACTTCACAATACTTGGTGCTGGAAATAAAGTTTAATCACTTGTAAATCTTTAGATCTTTATCTCGTTAAAATGGATCAAGAAACAATAAAAACTAATTACCTATTAAGCGCTTTTATTCCGAAAGCTTAACCCCGAAAAGGTTTTTACGCTGTTTCTAATTGGAGTTTATAACAAAATTGCGCGTGATCTTATTATGGAAGTTTCTGACAGTTCTAATAACTTGGTTTGTGGCATTCTAATGAGATTACTTGGTAATTTTAAAACAAACGCTAAGTAGGTACCAGAGATCTCGTTTAGGATTTCAAATTATGAAAAGTTGTGACGTACACTCATTATAATGATTGGGTCTCCCCAAAAAAACCATAACCAAAACCATTTATTGTTACGCCAGCACACTGAAATAACTTTTGAAACGGTAAAATATAAAAATCAATGCTATTAAATATCACTTTTTGATTTAATATTCTTCATGAGACGAGATAGCTTTAACTAAATTATTTTTTAACAGATTGACTGAACTGTTACAAATGTCGCAATTCGTTAATGATATCTGATCCAATCCAATCAGGGGAAAACTCGTTAATTTATCTGAAACGTCGGTTGCCGAGTCACGGTTTAATAACCAACGCCTAGTTTTAGTTTATCTAGTTATTCCTCCTAGATTTTAAATACCTCAGTAGCAGAATCCGAGTGAACCTTCATCCGGAAATTGGAACCCTCACCGGACACCGCTCCAAGATAACGCCTGCTCCAAATTTCACAAATTAATATTGAATTTTAACTGAAATAAGGTCAACTGTAGATTTTAGATATTAATGACAATTTAATGCAATTACTTCATAGCTTTGTAAGAAATTTGGTTAAGGCGTTTTTTCGGCGTAGATTCGGCAAAAGTGCAAACTTACAATGTATAAAAATAACTTAAGAAACGTCTTGGGTTTAATAGAAAATGTTTTGCAAAACACTTACAAGACGTTTATGAGAAGTGTATGACGTGTAGATAATAAAATATATATATTTTTCTAAACAATTTTATCGCTTCGAAAGAAAGACAGTCTTCCCTCTTAACCACATTATTTAAATTGCTTTAAACCAGGCGCATTTTTGTGCGGGGTAATACTTAAGAGACTCAATTTAAGAGTTAACTAAAGAAACATAAATTCAGTAGATTGCTAGACGCTACAATGCAAGACACACTTTGCATTAAGTAGAGTGGATTTAAACTGCCTTAAAGTAAGACTATGCGAAATTGGTAACTCCTTTGAAACTGAAATAACATAAAATAACATTAAGTATGGAGAAACAAATATTTTGTTTATAAATAATAAAATTCAGTCGGCCGATAAAAATAATAAAATTCACACCTCAATAAATGAGCCAAATCAACCTACTGGGAAAAATAACATATCAAACTAAGTTATCAGAAAAGAAAGGGAATAGATTGAGGGTTACTACCTGATAAGTTTCTCGACAAATAAAAGACAATGCCAACAAATATATTCGATAGTATCTTTCCCATACAGTTATTCTCTTGGAGTTATGCTACCCTTATCCTCAAAGCGATCTTTTGTCTCGTAAAAGATAATAATTATGAACGTCTTCGAATGATCTTGTCAATGTACCTTTTAGCCGACTGAAGGGTAGTCTAACTGTAGTGTACCGACTATTGTTTTAATAAAGAATCCTTCACTCCCACTGCTGGGCCCCATGGACTTATTTCTGACGAGAGAGAAAGGCCTAATTCACTACCGTACGCTGGCGGTTTGGTAAAAGTCAAAACGGTCCTTCAAAGTTTAGAATTTTTCCTCTATCACAGGTTTTTATCAATCTTAACAGAGGATCTCAAAGAATGTAATATTTAAGTACTTTAAGTTATTGAATAAAATTTTTGTATTTTTGTATTTTATTTTAGAAATCTTTAAATTTTTCAGAACAAGCGCACATAATTTTTTCATGAGGAAAAATCCAGATGTTCGCGGCAGATATCTTTGCTGGACAACACACAAAGCAAAATTATGTATTGATATTTCAAACAATTGTTAGCTTAGAATACAATAAACGGAAATCCTATAAAGATCATTTTTTGGATAATTTACATATTTGGAAAACAAAGCTAGTTGGAAGCATTTATTATGTAATTTCAAACAAGTATCCGTAAATTATTAATGTAATTAAAATAAGACACACGTATAGATATAATAGCGTTAACTAGTACAATGTTTTGGTTCGTTAATAGCATTTGATCATATAAAAACCAACAAAACAATATTTTACCACAATATTTATTTCCACATTACAATTTTAACACATCTATTTACTTTTTCGAACCATAAACACTACAATGGCAAGGGTGCACAAGATTTCTTGTACCAGCTTATAATATCTTCACGTGTGTAGCCATCAGGAACCACAGGAGCATCCGATAGAGGTTTCCGAGTCGTCACTGTACCCCCCGAAAGTCCCCCAGAGGGGTACGAATGCCTCTGAACTTTAGGGTACTCGTAGCTTGCAATATCAACAGAATCAGCATTCCGATCGAGCTTGTAAATTTTCTCCTCCCATTTAACAATAACTGACGGCTTTTGTACTCCAGGCAAGGATCGGTATATACAAGGTATTTCCAGCACTCTTTCTTTCAGCACATTCGGGCTAGTTTCAAGTTCCGCTGTGATCTTTTCAACTCTTCCTTCGCTCCATTGCGCAATCAGCAAGATTAATAGTATGTACTTCATCGTGTCGCGTCCGGATAGTGAATGATGATAATGCGCTGGTGTGAACACTTTTATATCGCGTTTCGATAACCTTTAGTCTATGGTTCAAATGATTGTAGAGGTCTACAGACGAGTAAAAGTACAATGTTATACCTATTTTACTATATTTTTGTTGACACTATCTTTATTTATGAACACTTAGGTTTATTTCATTGGTTTTTAAATTTTATTTATATCGTCTATCACAAAATAATGCTTGTAATAATGATTCACAAACAACAATCAAAATCACAAGCACTTAAATAAAACAAATGACTATCAAAGAATAACGGCTAAGCCCGTAAATATTATAATCTGCGTCACGATCCTCGTTTATGTGCAAACTTCGGTGTTTATAAGCCACAGACAATGCCCTTAAGGACACAGTTTAACAATAACAGACCCCCGGTGGCTTTAAAGTAATGTAAGAGGTATTACGTTAATTATTTACGTGCTGTCTTAGTCTAGTTAGAAGGTTTTATCTTGTTTGTAAATCTTTTAAGTAAAGGTATGAAATAGCTCTACCAGTATTGTAGTAGTGATAGTAATCTTATACATTTCATTTCATTTCAGGATTGTTATGTTGGTAAATCTTGCGGACAAAACAGAAGGTCAAGCTAATTTCAATTTATTATTACTGTCATTACACAAAACCAATTCTCATAAGTATATTATTTTTGAGATAAACCTTAGCAATATTATCGAATCAGTTTTTAGAGAAGACACAAAGAAGCTGAATGCTCTTAACCCGCCGTTTGTGACCTGTATGTCTGTGAGACCGGGTGGATCGAAAAAGTCGAATAACTTTTTTACCGGTTATCCAATTGAGTTGCAATTTCGTGTACTCTCCTGATTTTGCGTACCCTACCGTCGATACACCCCGCGTGGGCGAGGCAGGCGGACGTGTGTGAGTTTTGGTGCCAACCCGGTGCGTGAGACCGGGGTCACAGATTACGTAAGTAAAATAGTCATAGTTAAATATGGTACAAAAATAATCAAACAAAAAAGAATACCTTTTTGTGTTTAGTTCTTATTATAATAAACATGAAAAAGCCTGATTAGGATAAAAAAATTTTTTTTTGTTGAAAATTCTGATATTTAAAGTCAACATTAGAAATAACTTGGTTATTTTTAATGTTTTAACTATGTAAGCCTAATAATGAATAAAAGATAATTAATTTAACATATAACCTTGTATTATTATAAAAAAAACATAGCTTTTCAATATTTAAATAAGTAAACATTCCCTGCAGTAAAACTTTTTAAGAAAATTCAATTTGAAAAACCCGGTCCGTATGACCGGCGTCACAAACCACGTAAGTCAAAGTGACGTCACAAACGGCGGGTTAAGCGAATTAATTGAAGATTTATGAGGGAGTCTTATTTCAGCAGCAACGACAACGGCTGGTACTACTATAAAAGAGCTTAAAATATCATCCTCTTGAAATGATGTACCTACATTTAATTTATTAATCTAATTAATCTTGCCTTCTTGTGCATATCAAACCACATCTAAGGACGTACATTTTTCATACAGAAAACATTAGTAAGGTCGCGATGTAATCCTTGGCTTAAGGTTTGCCATTTTCGTGACCTGTTAAGCTCCTGCCACACGTGGGGTGTAGACAGGCACATTTAATATTCAATTAGGGACCATTTGCCCATTCGTCAGAAAGCTGGGTGTTAGGTACTGTCTGTATGAGGCATTACTTGGTCCAAATTGCATTCACATAGAATGGAAAATATAATTTATGAAATAGTATGGTTTGTTGCTGGTATTCACTTGGTCCTTATGAATACTGGCTATTTTTTAGATATTTATATAACTTTAAGTATTCAGCAAATTTCTTTTTCTAAATTAAACTACGCTCAACCTCATGTCAACTTAATTATTCTTCATTAGATTATCAACTTTTAATCTATCACGCATACAGCTTAACTCTTTTTGTGATTAAAATCTTCAAAGAATAACCCTTTATACTTTAATATCCAACTCATACAGAAAGGTATGACAAGAGCACCTTATAATTTATGTTGTTTGTGACTCAAAATTTCCCATTCGTTTGTTAGTGGGAGCGAAACGAATTTGTATTCTATTTTATTGAATTATGAGTGGCTAAGATGGAAATGTAGTATTGTTTTTTTGTGTTTTATAAAGAAAATTATAATAATACTTCGGAGGTGCATGGTGAAGTTCAAAACTACGACCATTGAGATGAAAGTCAAGTGTTCTCAAATACTTTTTTAGAGTCATCACAACTACCGGCAGTGTTATGTAAACTTTGTTTGTAAATCAGCTGTAACTCCTGATATTTGCGCGTTTGATCAAACAAAGGTATTAGTGTAGATGAGCTCAACAAAGCGGAAGACAAATAATTATTTAGGAACTTACTATTTAGTCAGTCTTCGCCCCACAAACTTGTATGTAAATGTACATACATACGTCCTATAATAGACTTAAGAAAACAATTCGTCTTAGCTAAGCTCTGCGGTGTGGAACAACCTACCCTACATCAAAGCTGGATTCCTTAGAATCTCTTTACTAATGTAAGGGCTTGTGTATGGATATACTGAAATATTAGTTATTTCTTGCGGTTTTGCATTTTTGTGTCACTATTAGATATCTATTTACTGACTTTCAAACGGTAACAAATACTGTACTATATTATAAAAACCTTAAACCAATTTTTTATTTTCGAGTAAGTATAATAAGTTAAATTATGAATACCCAGTGTTACAATAAGTTAACAAAATATAAAAATGGATGCTATCGGACAGATTATAGGGTTAAAATCAGAGTTAAAATAGTTGAGACTAGATAAAAATTGTATATAAACTTAAGTGCTGTTTCGATCTTAAAAAATAAAAGGATTGTATTACTTTTTATGAAACAGAAAGCCTAAAATCTTGCATTGTGTATCAGAGTTGGCGAATAAATATAACTTCAGCTTGACGCTTCTAGAAACATCCACAAAATTGGAAACTCTTGCCAAATTACTGTAACATCTCGGGCATTGTCGTGCGACCGTAAAACGCCTATAAAACCTACATCAGGAGAAATGGTACGGATTATATTTCAACTAGAAAAGTATGGCACATAAATATTTAATTTAGCCAAGTCGGGCACTTTCACTTATTACCTGCAGGATTTTTGGCATTTTAGGGTTCCAGCTATCAAAAGGATAGGAACTCAAAGTTTAGTTGCAACGAATTTGCCACACCTTAGAGACTTGCTTGCTGTAAGGTAAGTTTTTATTATATTAAGTAAAAAAAGACGATGGAAAAAATGTAGGTACTACATTTTTTAACAGAAGAGTAAAGAATTGTATCAAAACTAACACAACTATTACATGTTTTTGGCTTGGAAAATATCTCAGAAAAGTTCTTATAATATCTTGTACAGAACCCTCTCCTCGCTGAATTGACTCGTGTTTGGCATCACATTTGGGTTATACATTGAAAACCTCTGCTGTGTGGATCTGTCTGTCATCGCTTTTATATTCATGTCACGGACTTGTTTGGTATTTAATCATAATTCTCGTTGACTAGCTATGAGAATTGAATGTCTTGATATTATAGTATAGATGGTGAGTCACTACACTAATAAAAAATATAACAAATTAATAATATTTTAAAGAAGAAAACCTGCAGATATTAGTTTAATTAGTGATTAAATTTGAGCCGTAGCCTATTTACTGCTGTAGCACACATTCTCCCTATACTTTATTTTTTAATTATTATTTCTACTAGTTTTGTTTTGTATAGTAGTGTATTACTGTGTACTGTTCCTTTATGTGTGTGTTTGGTAGTAAATAAATGTATGTAAATGTATGTCTATGTAAATTTTATTTTAGTATAACTTAATATTGTTGTAATCGAAAAAATACTCTGCATATGACCGTACACAGTGGGGGCTTATTGTACGTGGTCGCGATCCTCAGCAGTGAGGGACCGAGGAAGAAGAAGAATCGAGACATTACTTAGGAAGGAGAAATTATCAATAAACTGCTTTATCTCCGTATTTTCATAATTCAAAGAGTTCTAAATCTATTTAATAGTCTGTTTTCAAAACTCCCGGTATAAATTCATTAAATAAACTGACAAATTTCCCTTCCAGGAAAAAAATAAACATAACATTTTGACTAAGCTTAATTTGCCTGTAAAAATAACTATCAACAACGTAGTTAATTTTTTATTCGGTCTAAACAAAATTTGAGCCATGTAAGCACAACCGTGCTGCGGAGAGCTTCCATGAATAATTAACTCGATTTTAAATTCAATTAAAAGTTGAGTTAGGTAGGTTGTAATAAGACCGCGTATGAAAAAACAAAAAAAAAGTAGATAAAGTAGCAGGCATTTCCGGCGCGCTTTTGTCAGTTTCCGGTATGGAATTGGAGGGGAGGACCTTTTACAAACATTTTTGTAGGTAATTTTTTTGGAGCGCACCATTAAGTACGAGGTTTCTATATTTTTTAAAGAATTTGAGTCATATTTATCTTTATTAATAATTTTCCTTCTTAATAAATCTCATGAGTTCAGAATCAGCCAATTAATAATCATCATAATCTCCTGTCTCTTCGATTATGTTTTTAAGTTTCACTATCCTGTTATTAATTTTGCAATATTATTATTCATTGGGCTCTTCACTATACAGACTGCTTTTAATGTCTAAGTAGGTAGTGATTAAGTAACTTCGAATTTCAAAAGTCGTATGTATTAAGCTGTTTTCAAGCGACAGATAAAAAGAACAAAAATTTTACAACAAAGATTTATTCAATATAAATAAACTTTTCTAAAACCTTGAAGTTTTGCATAGCAAAGCCCTAATATAAAGCTTTGGGCCATAAATCGTTGTTAAAAGCAAATTCGGCAGTAATTCAGGTGGAAACCAAAATGTGGAGTGTGGTTTTTCACCCACGTTTTCTGAAGGGACAAGCACAGTATTGCCTATTATCAGCGGTTTGTGGGTAAGGCCCAGGGTTCAACTCGGCAAGAATTAATATGGTTTTCATTAAATACAGAATAGTTTTACTATTTACAGCGGATTTCATTTTAAACAAAAGTCGGTCACAAGAGGTAAATTGTGATAAAATATTTTGAATTGACTCGTTAAATAACATAAAGAAACAAATTGGATAGCTTATTTTATCTAGTGCACGGAGTTCCTAACATGAGTCTCGTTTGTCCATTAAATTTAAAGTGAAAAATCCCAGTTTTTCGGCTTACTCAGATCCAGTGGAAGTAAAGTAGACAGGTATAAGCCACGCTAATGGAGCTCAGTCTCGGATGCCTCGACCTTTCTGAAATTATCCCCATAAACCTCTTCCTGCGACATTTTACCTAACATTTGCCCTGTTTCAAAAGATTGCTGGATTTTGTCTTGTGTAGGTTCTCTCACACACTGCCTGAAGTTGGTACGTAATGGATGAAATGTGTAGTCCGTCGATCACAAGGGTTAGGGTTAGTACCGTGTTTATAATCTTGTCTTTTAGTTTGATTTGACGGAAATATTTTTTAGGAAAGTAAAATATAATAAAATATTGTTATTTGGCTTGGTAAAGGCTTATAAAACAAAATCACTTCAGTTTCAAGAATTAAATAAAGAGAGGCAAAACGAAGACCGTTTTCTATGCTTAATTAGGCTCCCACTTTGTGTGCAGGAGAACGGAACACAAACAAAACACACTACGAGTAACTTTAAACACAATTACTATAACATTAGCAGAAATGCATTTTGCACACACCAACATTCTCAAATATTTCATATCAAACAAAGTCGCTGACGCCGTCTGTATGTATGCCTTTTTAGAGCAAAGGATTTTGATGCGCGGTTTTTTAAAGGGGTAGACTGATTTAAGACTTAATAAGTATCATTTGGTAGCCGAAGCAAAGCGGGGGCGTGTCGCTAATATCTTATATGAGCTTTGAACTAGTGATTCAATATTATTGACAGTTACTAGAATTTCGTTCGGTGGTTAATGCCAACAACTGCTAAATCGAGTAATAAAACCCATCTTAATCCTTAAACTACTTACTATCCTAAAGTACCTACCTGACGTAACCATTTGGTTACATTCTCTTAGCACTTAACCTATAATCCGATAATCTGATACTAATCTACGCTCTTGTTAGCACATTTTGTAGGCGAACTGGAAAGCCTCTTGAAAAGACAGCAATTGGTACAGAGATTAAGATCTTGAAAAGGATTAAGACACTCTTATCTCTCTCCGACTTGCCCTTCAAACAACTCAATTCATTCTGTTCTGTATACAAGGTGTAACGCGAAGGTCGAATTGATTTGATGAGTTTTGGAGGCTAAATAGCGGGTGCACAGCTTAGTGGAAGATTTAACTAGTAAAAATGTATGATAAGTCCTGATATGTATGCTTAGATCTTTAAAACTGTGCTACTGACTTTCATGTGGTTAATAATTTAAACAGAATTATTCAAATGAAACGTTTTAAGATACGAGTAATAAGGTAACCAAGGTAAAGTTATTACGTAAAATAAACTAACATACACATATCACAAACTCACTAACTTACGATCTTAATATTAGTAGAACATATAGATAACATTTATAAAAACAAATAAAGAATCCACCTCCACTAACTATAAATTGTGTTGTCCAAGAAACACGAAGGACAAAAGGTATCTTACACCTGCGCTCAATTTAGAAAGTACTTTTATTACACCCTGTGTGTCATGACAAATTTAATAAAGGAAGACTGATATCGGTATTCGTAGCACGTAGAAAACATTCATTTCTACTTGTACCTTGATAACTTACTTGAAAGGTTCATTTTGGGAAACTTCAGGTGCTTTTCTCATTCAAATTGGATTTGGAAATCTATTCTTTTAGGAGATAAACAAATAATGGTGGAAGTTTGTGATGATAAGGAAAAATTGCGTGGAATATTATATAAGAAAGGGGAAACAGAGCCGGGTTTCCTAAGTGGGACCAAATTCGACTTTCATTCCGAAGGTCGTGGGTTCAAACCCAGAGCGGCTCTGAATTTTTCTTCTTAAAAAAGTTATGTACGTTTTAAAATACGTGCTCTAACGGTAAAGGCAAATATCGTCATAATAATTAAAATAATAACATCAAATTTTAATACATACCTAATAACTTTAGTTTCTCAACAATCTCTCTTCACCAAGAAGCCTACACTCTCTCATTATTACGTTCCCACAGCTGGGACACAGAGACTTCTTGACGAGATATATCAGGCCTTAATTAATAATCAAGCCAACGTACATAACGAATTCAAAGCAATAAATATAATAGGCTCTTTAAACCTGATTCGAAGTAAAATATATTTCCTCGCAACACACATGTTTCTTCAAAGAATTCTAAGCCTATTCATAACGACAAAACTGTCTATCACCATTATGGCAGTGGTATTCAACTCTGAACTCTGAATTTCATGGCCCGCTGCCACACAGGGTTGTAATAAACGAACCCTAAACCCTAATTGGGTTCAATGCTTCAAAACGTCAAAAGTTTTTACAATATCCATGGAAACATTTTCAACTTGGTAACATATTGACACGAATGGTGTGCTGTAGAATTTTTTATCGGTGAATGGAATGTACCACAAGGTCCTAATAAGTTTTTTTTTGGTTCACAATAGTGATTGATTTTAGGAAAATTTATAATTCACATAGATTATAAAATAATTAAAATGAAAAACATATACCTACGTCTTACATCAGAGTAGGTAACCTAATATAAATATATACCAAAATCATTTGAAAATCTATTATTATTTTTCTTACTGCGATCGAGGATAATGCCCTCTTCTGGTACTAATAAATCCCAAAGTCAGTTTAACGACACCATTATTTCTTTTCTTATACCGTTAGCACTGTGGGTTGTTAAAATTTTATTTATTTAGTCACTCCAATATTTTAAACTGATTTATAATAATTACCAAACAAAGCTAAGGAATTTCTACCCATTCTTTGGAATTATAATTATACTTTGTAAAGAGGAAAATTCCTACGATCCGCCTAGAGTAATGTTTTGTTACGCCTTTTTATATACCAAGATGTTTTAAGACGAGATTTACATTTTCAACTACACAGGAAAATTAGAACCATTCCTTTAAAATCACAGTACAAACATGACGAACAAACAAAGACATTGTTTATTTTTCCAACATGCAATCACAACAAAACATGAAATGAAACAGAAATACTGAGATTATACATGATTATGAATTTATGTAGGTACCTACATGATTTTTTGGCAGACAAAACTTTTCTGAAGGTGTCGGTTTTACCGTTTCTGCACGGAATCCTAAAAAAACCATGGTCCAAATTACAAAAACAAAAATACTGGAAGAAGAAAATGTTTAAACCCTTTGTAATTATAAACAAAGAGAAATGGAAATTGCTAAGGATTGTCTGAAGCGATAATAAATTGAGCGCATAGCTCTGCTATTATTTTCTGAGGTCTGATTAATTGTGGCTTAGACGGAGCCAAGTCTAGTCCAAGCGGAAAATTGTAATCTACATGGAAATGATAAATTCAAGACACTGGAAATACCGACATTCCTTTTAAATATTCTATTTTTTACTGAAACAACACACGGACGTGTGTTTTTAATTTGGTAAATAAAGAGTACGAACTAATACAGGCCAGAAAAAATGGGAGGACTGCCTTCTACATTCACAAATATGCTGAAAAGAATATGCAAAACACCAAAAGTCTATGCACAAAGACTTGTTTATTGGATTCTGGTTTGGGGTTTTTGTTAATGCAGAATTAGCAGGTACTAAATGCACACAGAATAAAAATAAAATAAATACTTACACTCAGCGTAATGAAGAAATAACTTAGTAATTCCTTTTCGCAGTATATTGGCCGTTGCCGTGTTTCAATATTATGTGTTTTCAAGGTGTGCCATCTCACATGCCGTAACCCGTATTCTATTTGCTCTTCAACTTACTATTTAGCAAAGGGTAAATCAGATTAGCGTCTGTGCTTCCCTTTGAGGGATAAATACGCAACGAATTGCAGAGTAGGATGAGAAACCGAATTGGATTAGGTCGTTCAAATGCACAGGTGTTGTGTTGTAAGCAGAATAGATGTCCGTTTTCGGGTGACAACAACAACTGTTTAGGGCTTAAATTAAGATAGACAAATGATTTGGCTAAGCATACTGAGGTTTGTTCTCAATATTGGAGAGTTGTCGCTAAGAGAAAAGCCGTTCAATACTAAACGTAGTAATGGAAATTTAGGAATGAAATTCATAATTATAATAACGATCTGCGCTATGTCGACAGACATGAATATTCGCACGATACATTTAAAGCATATAAGTGCAATTACAAGATTATGAATAAATTAATTAAAGTAACTGAGATTACATGTTAAGAAGTAATTTTCAATGGTATTATATGCGTTACAAGGTTTTGGGACTGGTGTGATATAGAAAATTGTTAATTAAAATAGTTTGACATTCGGTCTTGTGAACGAAAGACCAAAGGACATATTAGTTGTGAACGAACACACACGTTCTTAAACCAATTCTTCTTGGTCAGGTTAAAGACTATAATAATTTCAATATTTATACAGTTATGGATTTAAAGATTGGTAAAAAAGTAGTATATTCTATTACCTTCTTTATAACCTATTTATATTCGCTCTCATTAGATATAGCTCTACACAAAGGGAATTGTTCTAGGATCGCAGAGCCTCAAAGTGCTTACAAAACGGTGCCACACCATTCCACGCAATTTTAGCACTGAAATCTGCAATTACAGACATTAAAGTAAATGCGGTAAGGTCGAGTTTTATTTGAGTTGGCATGTCGTTATGACGGGCTCACTGTTTACTGACCTTGTTTGATGGTGGTAGGTCAAATTTCATTGTTATTGTTTTAATGAAAAGTTTCTTGTAATTTCTAAGGCGTTGTGCTTTATCGAATTTCTTCATTTTTTTTAATATAGCGTTATCATCATTATTATTTGAGAGTGACTATTATAGACAAGGGAATTTCTCAACAGAAGACAAACATTTACAAAGTAACATAAAATACCGGGGTTAGTGTAGATATTTGTTCTACCACTCTTTATTTATAGGTAATTTTCGTTGTCATAAAAAGAATTGTGCAAATGTAAATACTTCTTTTGATAGCATCTAAAAACTTTAAAATTTATATTCACACTTTACATACAAAGTGAAAATTACAACAAAGCAAAAACAATAGCAAACGAAACGTTCAAATCAAAGTGGAAATTACAAACAAACAATCCAGCTTAAGATTAATTTGTATGTAAATGTGGGTTTAACACGAATTGTGTACCCATCGGCAACAATAGATGGATGAGGGATCTACACAATCCTATTGAGTATAAATTGTAATGTATTCATAGTTTAATGTAACTATGGTGCTTCGTCGTATGGTGCTGGTCTAAGAATATTCTCGCCAAACTCGCAGGTGTAACTGACGAAGGATTAGGTCTTAATTGCCTATCTAAATTATATAAAATAAAAATATTACTGGACAATATACAATAGACATAGATTTTTTTGATATGCATATACCCTAGACATTCGGAATAAATATTTGCAGATCAAACAAATTTTTGTCCCGCAGGAACCCGCATCTCTTACGTCGCAGGCGGAATTTTGCCCGCAGAGCCACAGAGGTCGTATTGGCGTCGTAATTGCCCTTAGGGTGTGTATACGCGTTTAACACTTTTTCAAAGGAGCCGCGAAGATTAATGGATTCTTAGAACTATATGAATCGAATTGAACAGGTGGCCCAAAACTTAATTATCTGGCCTTGTAAGCCTCGTAGATAGCCTATTCATCGAATCGATAAATACTCTCGTTGAAAGAGGGTAATTTGGTCGAACAAAAGAACTTTCCTTGGTAATTATTACTTGGAAAGAAAATAGAATTGAGGTTAGACGTGGTTTTAATCCAGGTTCATTATTTTCAGATTCATTGTGTGAATGTAGGCTTGTTAATGAAATTGATAAACGTAGGTCATCGCTAAAATAAAAATGTGTTATTCAGTCAATACGATGACCTCTATGACGCTGCGGGTGAAAGTTCGGCTGAGACGAAAGACATTGCAGGTTCAATTCTCGCTTCGGAACAAAATTACTATCTACAAATATTTGTTCCGAGTTTCTAGGTGTTATTTGTATAATAAAAGTAAGTTATAAAAGGCTTATAATAAGTCGTAGTTTTTTCCAGAATTTACTTACTTACTGGACATACAGAAGACTGAACCTTAATGCTTATAATGTATTTTAGTGAAGATATTGATGACAGACCTTAGGGGCATTTAAAACATACCATCACTATCAGATTCAAAATAATGGTTTTTATAAAAAGTAAAGTTATTTAATGTATTACATAATGGACTGTGGATATTATCAAGCAAATACCCTAATAAAATATACATACGCAAATAACACAGCTTTAAAGCTGCTGCAACTTGCCTCGCGGGTAAAATTACCCACCGAGTCAGAATTAGAAATGAAGTTTGTTGTGTCGCAGCAAAGTCGATACAGGTACAAACCCGCTATATCACTCGACTTTCCACGCGTACAGATTATGTATGATTGATGTAACGCGAGCCAGATTCAACCGAATATAACCTTTAATCCGACGACTTACAACATTAAATACTACAGCAGTGTGGCAGTCAACAAATGTGATAATTCCGACGTTATTCTTTTGTTTTTCTTGCGTTATCATCCGATTATAAAGATGCCCGATTTCGCGAGGATAACGAAATGTTTCAACGCCAGATAAGTGCCTTTTTGTGTCAGTGTTGCCACACTTGAATAAATATTATCGCGGTCCCCACTTTGCGTCAGGAAATATCGACTTTGTATTTTTATTGTCGTGTAAATACTTAAGGAGGGTGTTTTAGTATTGGGTGTTTTTCTATGGCCTTTGTAGGTAAATATGGGTAAACGTCTCAGCTAAGGGTGAACGGAAAGAGGCTTTTCATGAATTTCCTGGCGCCAATATTTTCGTTGAGGATAGGTGAATTCTGCACAAGTTTATGAGATTTATATAAATAAAACAGTAATAGTTGTGAGATTTATATAAACAAAACATGAAAGCTACATTATCGAAATGTACATTCTAGTTTCTTAAAACGAAATATAAAATAAATAAATAAACATTGCTGGACAATTCACACAGCAACATCTAGCCCCGTGATAAGCTCTAAGCTTGTGTTACGGGTGCTAGATTTCTGATATACAGATAGATATTTTTATATTATACATTATACACCCGGAATAATTATTAACAATTATTTGTAGATCATACAAATTGTTGTCCCGAGGCGGGAATCGAACCCGCAACCTCTGGCGTCGCAGGCGGATTTTCGCTCGCTGCGCCACAGATGTCGTACTGTTCATCTCGTTATGATGACAACTAATAAATGATGGTCAATTGATCATGTTCGCGCATCAGGTAACCAATACAAGTGCAATTTGTCAAACTCCCAAAACCCTTCAGGCAAAGCCGCTCACAGAAGCCAGCACAATAACTCCTCGCTTTGTTTATTAGGAAGGTCGCGGGCCCTTCATACATAATTCAGGCGAGAGCCGGCATCATACGTGTATTGGCTGTATCGTTGTATCTTCGTAAATAATATGTGCGTAATCATGCCCTATTTTCACCTGGGCTTTTGTTTTTCGCTGATATGGGCGGACGTGGGCTTGAAATACCGAGTATAAATGTCTATTGCAGATTTGAAGGTAACACCTACTACACTATTACGGACAGCCCAGGTCAGTGATGAAAAAACAACTGCCCACATATACCTGGAATACAATAGAAGTAACAGCTCATCAAGAGCCGTGTTGGCTAAAGTGGGAGCACACTCGACTTTCATTCCGAAGGTCGTGGGTTCAAACCCCGCCGCGCACCTCTGATTTTTCTTCTTGGAAAATTATGTGTGCTTTAAAAACACGTGCTCTAACGGTGAAGGCAAACACCGTGAGGAAACCGGTATGTTCTGAGAACTTTGAAAAAAAGTTTGAAGGACATTGTGTCAACCCGCACTTGGCCAGCGTGGTGAATTAAGGCCTAATCTCTCTCGTCAAGAGAGAAGTCCCTGTGTCCCAGCAGTGGGAACGTGAATAGGGGTGTTATGAACCGCTCATCAACATAAAATCCTCAAGAACTTGAGAAGACCCTGACACAAAATATAAAAGTCTTTTTTTTGGATCTAAATAAATGAAATTTGCTTACAGAACAATTATTGCAAAAATGTTTTTGTCAAACTATAGTACACGATACTAGGAATTAAACATAAACTACGAATATTTTCTGTTTGAATCAATTACAGTAGACAAAACCACTGGCTCTAATTACTATTTGCCAAGGATTATTAACCATTTGTACAATAGAATACTAAACAGTCGACTGATTTCCTACCATATGCTTGAAATTTCGTATCCAATCGATTTCACCCGAATAATTTATCAGTAGGCGTTTAACACACGTTCAGATAATTAATCCATAGTAATTCAACACGCGAGCAATTTGTGCTATTCGATACTATTCCGAATCAGCCAGAAATTCGGTTCAAAGGAAGTAGAACTATCGTGAATTACCTCCATCTCTCGATAAATGCTGGTCGATTAGACTTACCTTCCTATTTCAAGTTTGCCGTAGTTTAGTTATTCGATAATTTACAAAGGATCGAATAAATCGAATTTCACAGGTTGATGGTATTATCGGTATCAAGGTAATTTTGTACTTTCGCTACGTACTTGAGTACCTAATACATTCAGATCAGATATAAATCCTACCAATTTTATTTGTGTAATAATTATATTATTATTATAATTTCAGCCATCGCGTCAGATATTGTAGAACATTGAGCACTCAGAAATATTGCCAGTCTAGCAGCTTTTTCTAGATCATCTGTCTGTGTAATGTACAATAACATCACATTCATAGAAATCGAATTCAGGCGAGGTGACTACATATTTAGTTAGACATTAAACTGTATAACCAAATATGTTATAATGTAGCACTTACGTTCTAAGACTCTTGAGCTCATACACAAACCTTAGTGGTTTTCTTTGTGCTACTATTTTTTAAATGTTATTTAAGTACGAAAAATAAATAAAAAATATATATTTGTATAACTTACTTGGGTTGACGGCAAGCCCCTCATCCACCACGTGCATGCAGAGGTGCAAGAGCACAAGCAGAGTCGCGGACAACTGAAACAAACACATATAATTGTAATAAATTAAAATATAATTATGGTATTTCGAATATGAAGTCTAGTTGCGGAAGTAACCTATGTTATATAACTATGTAGGTACTAAATTTTAATTTAGTCTTTGGTTATATCTTATTTATAGTTAAGAGATTGCCTTTCATTATGACCTAAATGAGCTCCACCTTGCCAAACACATTTATCATTTTGTACATCTAATGAATTAGATAACCTGTTTAAAAAAATAATTAAAATTAATACACTTACCAAACGCTAAGTTTAAAACGAAGTTTAATGACAATTATCTTCGTATCGATATTTCACCTAGGTTAAAAGAAACCATTAATGTTTTTTCTAATGCATGAAAATAATAAATAACTGCGAGCAATGAAAAGACTCTAGCTTAAGCAAAAGCTTAGCATCATAACGCTCTTAGAAATTTAATTTCAACTCTATTTTTCTCGCGTGACACTTGCTTTAAGCTGTTAAAGCATTGTCTGAACAATGCAATTGTCTGGTTTAATAATTTACTTTTAGATTAGTTAAAAAGGTACATATTTTCTACGTTAAGAGGAGCTGAATGCTCGGACATTGTATAATCATCCTCATTCCAGCCATCGGACGTCCACTGCTGGGCATATGCTTCCCTTAATGATTTATAGATATTACGGTTGAATGTAGCTAAAAAAATATAAAAATTATCAAATTAGTTTCAGTATCATATATTAAGCATATAAACACAATATATCTAAAAACAAACTAACTTACTCCATAACCGACCTTTACAGATTTACTGTAGGTACATTATCCTGCGATCTAAATTGGAATAAACAATAAATAAATAATTATTAATATAGATAACAAAATATCACAGTAGGTAGTTCTTATCATAAAAAGTGAAAATTAAAAGTAACTAAATCATGTCAGTAACCTGAAACCAGTTAAGTAATTAATATGAGGCACGTAAACCCATTATACGAGTCGCGTGTTAGAATTAGCATTAATAAAATTTACAAGCTAGCGGTGATTTCAGTATTTTTTCCCTGAAAAACTCACGAACATGTCTACTAAAATAATTTCACAAAATAAACGTGATCGTGTCATGTACAACCGTTACTATGATCACAAACCCGTCTGATTAATGAATAATAAATAAATATTACTGGACATTTCACACAGCAACATCTATCCCCGAGGTAAGCTCGAAGCTTGTGTAACGAGTGTTAGATTTCTGACTTTCTACTTAATAGAATACGTATACTATATTATCAAGTAGTATGTTATAAAAATTCGTGGTTACGAGGTAAGTAGTCGAAAGTTTTCCCACTTAGCCAACACGGCTTATTATTTTATTTAAGTTAGGCAAAGTCTTGAAAAGTCGCTTGTCTTGTCAGCTCGCATTGCTTCAGACAAGCGTGAACAAGACAGAACAACCAAATTTAATTAGCACCTAATTTGGATCTTCATTTATAACGATGTAGACTAGAAAGCGAATTATGTTGACAATTATCTTTCAAACTTTGAACAAGGGGTTTACGAGTAAATGTCTACTAAATGCTAATTATTTTATTTTTCTAATAAGTACACCCGTTTTTCTTTTATTTATTTGCTTTCACCAAAAAGTGCCTGGAAGTAAGCGCTCTTTAGTGATAAGGCCGCATATTTTACTTGTTTATTTTATTATACTGTATATTGCCATCTATATAGCCAGTCCTTTGCCAATTCAAAGAACTTATCCGCTGATAACCTGCGTTCTCTTACGTATCTCGTAAATCGTCATCTAATGTAAATCAAATAATAAATCAGTCTTATTAACCACTCAAACGTTAACCATTTCAAATGATTACAAAATACTGTGCCAATTACGATTCCATTACTAATAATCTGCTAAAATTACCAAGAACGACCTCCCTCATCACTAATTTATTTACCGAAAGTTACAAATAGCTAACATCTAGAGTTATTTGGATAAAACGATTCACATTAATCTCCACCTCGTTTATTTGAGCCAAATGACGTCCTACGTCCCGGTTATTGATGAAGTCGACGTCTACTTGATAAACAGAACTATATTAAAATGATTGAGTATTTAACGAATTAATGAATTAGTTTATCACGGCTTATTAATAGGTTGCTGAATAAATTAGACCTAGTAGAGCTAGGGGTAGTGAAGACGATGAAGATTAAGTTAAATAATTGCGTAATAGTCCTTTTGAATATCTATAAAGATATTATTGAATGTTTTATTTTTATAAAACCAATCAAGATTGACGTAGGTAATGAGTTGTTTGTTATTTAACTAAGAAATTAAATAACCTAAGTAAAGCATAAAATACAATAAATATACAAATAGAACAAAATCGATGGTAAAATACAATAATAGCGCAACCAGAGCTAAACTGGCGTGGGTTCGACTCCCACTCGAGAACCAAGGTTACGTTGTGATCTTGTAATTTTTCCTGTACCATTTTCTAATAATAATAGGCCATGAAATTGTTATTTATAGAATTGTTTATTTGATTTTGAAATAAACATGCTATGTACGAGCTAAATAATAACTATGTTTTGGCACACCTAAATTACAAATTAATTGTTATTCTGATTAATCAGATGGATAATAATGTTATTTCCTGTAGGTATATTTAATCAAATTTCACGATAAAACATGACTTAAATAAACTGTTTTAAACTGATGTTCGAGAAAACAATGTATCTTGTCCGTTTTAATGTGAGCTTGTAGTACTAACGTCAGGATGTGGTACGGAGCGCTCTTAAAATTTTAAACAGTTACACCGAGTTCTTGTTTTGTGCATTTCGGATAAATAGTTGAGGAATTATCCTCACGGAATATATTCCTAGAAATCTTTGAATATTCATCAATCTACAGAAAAATATTATAAAACGGACATGAATCTTAGAATATTAATTTCATTCGCGTAAAATTAATATAACCTGGATCTTAGGATTTTATTACATGATTTCCCATTTAGATCATGATCTGAGGTAAGACTTACGTATTTAAATTTTATAAAAAAAACGACAAAAATAACAATCTTTGTCGTTTTATTTACAACACTGCTTGCACTGCGGACCGGCGAGCGGTCGTGATCCGTGCCCTTGCAGTGTCGGTCCTGAAGATGTCCCACATGTAATGTATGTGCTCTAACGGTGAAGGCAATCATCGTGGGGAAAACGATATTTTCTGCGAACTTTGAATGTTTTAAAGACATTGTCATTTGTGACTTTGTGACATTCTTGAATCCGCACTTGTCACGCGTGGTAAATTCAATCCTAATCTCTTTCGTCACGAGGGGTTATTCCCATCTGATCATTTGAAGAGACAACTACCTGTATCCCAGCAGTGGAGAAATAAAATCCCACCACATAATAAAACAAAATAAAAAATCATCTCACTCACTAAATCCCGAGAAAGCTTATTAAAAATGGCAAAACCAACCAGCAGTTTCCTCATTAATCTCCGACTTAGCTGAGACGAAGTCAAATGGTGGATTTAAAGACTATTTGAGTTGGAACTGTGCCTTAGTATTGTAACTTAGGTAGTCAAGAACCGAATTGTTTTGGAGTCTACCCGGTATCTTTTAACCAAGGGCGGTTGGTATTCATGAAATTGTATAAAGCAGTATTCAACTGACCTATGGAACCGCTACTATCGCCGCCGCCACCTAAATCTGGGCACATTTACTTGCAGATAGTGATAAAATAACAAACACAGCGTTTATGTGTATGTATTTCATGTACAAAACTTGGTTGGTAATAAGTAATGTGCAAGAAAGTAATATGTATGAAGGTTGCGCTCGCCTTCCTAAAGTTAAAACTATTACTATTAACTTCACATAAAATATTTCGTAACATTACAATGTCATATAAATTGTGTACTGTTATAATTATGTACGTGTAAATACAGCTCATACATACTCATTCTCTAAATGTTCCAAAACAGCGAAAACGTTTTAACTATGGAGATATGCCATATATTTTTTATTTCAATTTGCAATAGTATTGCGCGATTTCTATAAAGCTGGTTGAAAGTGGCTTCTATGAGTGATAACCTGATAACTTTAATTCGGAGAGTTAAATAGGCAGACAACGGATTCACAGTTAGTCTGGACTTTAAAACTGGTATCTACTACATTCAGTTCAATTCGATACTTGGTGTAATATGAATAGTAATATTTCTTATTAAGATTATTTAATAATAAGATTTGCTGCAATATGTTATAGCAATAGCAAATCGATTTTATTACAGATCTTTGAGGTATTTAAATACGACTCAAAATATTGCTTACCGCTAGTATTATTTAATCTGTGTCCATGCTATTATTATAGCCCGGAAAGTGCTCGATTTCTGATATAACTAATTAATTTTATACATAGATATTTTTGGTTAGATGAAGAGTAGAAACAAATTTATTTGTTATGTCACAAAGAGATGAGATGTGAAAAAAAATGTTATGAACGCGAAACAAAGTAACTAAACCGCAGTCAGCTCGCTACTTATACTTTTATCTGTAAGGCTCCAAGTAATCCATTGTAATTCTATGCATTACAAAACTGGATTATTCCAGAACAAATAGCACGTCGCTGCTATGTATGCGAGTCGTACTAAGATGCTTATCTCAGTTGCTACTACACATAAAACATTATAAAATTGTATATTAAAAATTACAAGACCCATGCCTACCATTTTAGCCGTAGCTGCGTAGTCTTGTAATTTTTTTTAACTTTTAGCTTATGTGAGTCACAGAACGTCTCTGTTGGTTGTTTTATAGTGTACAAAAAGGTTTTGTTAAGTCGATGAAACCTACGGGAATAAATGGGGCGGTACTATTTTCAGGCCAGCATGACACGGAATGAATGTAAACATGTAAAATCTGTTAGCTGTGGATTATTCACATGTTAGGTAAATGATAGTATAATTTTCCTATTTTTAAGAAAAAGAGAAAGTTTCCGAGTTCGCCACTATCTCTACCCCGGGGGCATTAAGCGGCACTATTTCAGGCTTTCAGAGCACTTTTTGAAGAACGCGATTCTTGGGAGCAATTTTATTAAAACTTGATGTAGGGGACTAGGGGACCTTTTGCTTTTGTTAGTTTTTAAAGGAGGATATTATAAAGGAAAATGGGGTATAAATGTAAGGTGAAATTAATGTACCTAAATAATTTATATACCATGCCTTCATAAGTTTTATACCTATAAAATAGTTACACCCACTATTTTGTTCTTTTGTTTTCTGTTGAGCTCGTAGTTATGTAGGTATACCTATATATGTATGTGTGTCTGTTAATCTGTGTATTTAAGTGTGTGCAAAATATATGTTTTCTTTTCTTTCTTACTAATAAAAATATAGTGGGACTTAATATTGACTATTATTATGAATCTCTAATTATTTGATCATAATAGCCATTACATAAACTTATTCTTTTACAAATTTTTAAGAAAATTTTATTCAAATAAAATAAATAGTTCAAGCTATATTGGGAGATCTTAAACCTCTAGAAATGCTACCTACAAAGTAAGGTGAACTTTTACGTATTAAATACGCCACAAGCGGAACGTTTCAACATCGCTTTGTGCTCTAATGACATGCCTCACAGGTGTATCCTAAGTGCTTTAGTCTTCACAAAGCTATCATACGGAGCTGACTTCAAAAAACACTTTTATAACACTAAGGCATATTTTCATCATTATCACACTGGATGTTAATTGTTGAAACCGGCATGTTCTCCGAACTTTGAAGAGTTTGAAGGACTGTGTCATTAACCAAACCGCACTTGACCAGCAGTGGAACGCAAATGATCAGTGTGCTCATGTAAATAAAAATACCCTTGAAAGGTTCAAAATAATGAAAATGAAGCGTTGACTTATCACATTAAGTCTTTCGTGGGTTCCAATAGAGCCTTTAGTCAAAGCCTTCCTTTGCTTCGAACAATTTTATTCCAAAGCCAGTATTTTCTTGGATGCTATTGACACGATTGTATTTGGTGCATTTTTCACCGGATAACGTTTTCCATCTGGTTGTTTGGCGTTTATTATACTTTCTAAACCTTGATATATCTTTTTTTTTGTTTCTTTATTGAGTGTTCTGTGTCCATGTCCAAAAGTTTATTTTACTAGTATGTTTTATATATTTTGGTGTTTTTTTAAGTTTATGTAATTTTTTGCTGTTATCGCAAATTTAATTTCATTATGTATGCGTTAAAACTTTTTATTGGCCTAAATGTATATATATCTTAATATGTATAAATATTTTGTATTATTTAATATGTGCTGCTAGTTTATAAGAAAATAAGCTAGAAAAACTTTTATTTAATTTTTCATTTCGCTCCACGGATGAATGAAAGCTTAAATGAGCTGCTACAAATTTTGTGAAACTTTTATGCAACTTAATTTCCTATGTTTCACAACTCTGAATAGAATGTTACTACTTTCCACCACAGCAACTTTAGTTAACACGCTCCAACTTAAATATAAATTCTCAAAGCACTTTTCAACCTAATTTACAAGAGACTGATTTTAATCTCATTCAAAATGAACATTTTTAAGCAAAACTTATTTTAAACAAGCTACAAAGTAGGTTACGGCTGGTATAAATAATTTTCTAAAGCAACTCCGTGTTAAAATTGCATCAAAAGCTTTGTGCCACACCTAGTCACGACCACAGAATTAACTTATAGCTAACAGAAGACTCACTCTTACGACACCAAATTTTTATTTAAATATGGGTGTTCCATATGTATACTAAAATATCGATGTATTTAATTAGGTAAGTGTAGGTATAAGATAATCTAGCACCCGTAACACAAGCTTCGAGCTTGCCCTAAACAACTGAAATAAACTATAAACCAATTAAATGTTTTCACATGGATAATGTTTTCTTCAATATAAAGACTTGACTAAGCGATATACAATCGGTTCAATAGAAATACTCTTTCTGTTCTGCTCAATACTGTGCACATCCACAACACCGCTAAACTTTGTAACGGGATTTCCGGATATATTTTTAAGGAGCGAATTTTTCTGTAAATGCGTGAACTTGTTCCAAACTTGTTCCTCGAGATGTATGGGACTCGGAAAATGATTTCAGTGAGATAAGACATTTTTCCGTCGATTAAAACTTGGCACAAAGTATCGTAGTTAGTATTATTTATGTCTCCGTTATTAATGGTAATGGTTGTAACCGGTTGTTTCTGGAAACCGAACAGTTTTAAATATAAATTTACATTCACCCCTCCGTGGTTGCCTCAAAGAGATCGCTATTTTAATCCATTGTGAAAAATTAATGAGTTTTTATTTATAATTAAGTTTCGTTTTTGAATTAAATTAAATTTATCTTAGAACTTTCAAACGAATGTAAAAGTTAAAAAAAACAACTAAAATTGATAATCGTTAACGAACTTACACATTTACAATATGAGTATGCATAATTTGTTTTTAGGAGCGTTCATAGAAATAAACCTACTAATATAATATTATTGAACAAGTTGGGGGTCTGTCTGACCCTTGCCTCGCTCTGCGCTGGTGGAGAAAATGGCTTTGCAAGTAGAGACTTTTAATCTTGAATACTTTTATTGGGAGAAACACATTTACATTTACTGAACCAATGTGTACTTGATTACTTTAACTGTTACTTGATCGATGACAAAGGAATGACTTCTTGATTACATGTTGCTTGTTTGACGACAAATGAATGAATACCGATGATACGATTTTACATGTTACTTGCTTGACTACAAATGAATGACTACCGATGATACGACTTTACATGTTACTTGCTTGACCACAAACGAATGACTACCGATGATACGACTTTACATGTTACTTGCTTGACCACAAATGAATGACTACTTGATTACATGTTGCTTGTTTGACGACAAATTAATGAATACCGATGATACGACTTTACATGTTACTTGCTTGACCACAAATGAATGACTACAACTTATACCGCGCGAGTGTGAGCTTTTATACATCGAAAAGCAAGACAAAAACACGCTCGCTCAAAACTACAAAAGAAAACCGACGAAGACATGTTGCATCATTAAAACTATTTAGATTTACGATGTTTTGATTTTAACAAAAGAAAAATATACTTCTAAACTGAGAGAGCCATAAACATTTCAAAAAATAAAGTAGCTAATTGCCTTTTGCGCAACAACTGACCAAGGGGTGCGGCGAAATCAAAGTTTGTTTACTTATTATGCTAATTTTTATGACCCTTTTGAGCTCGCTCTTTTGTTACTGTATTGCCGCCTAATTGGCGGCTTCCTTTTGTTCTTTGTCTATGCGTTTGCGCTACTCTAACAAAATATTATGATTTAAATTCTTGGAACTAATTACACTGCACTATTTTTACGAACTGTCTTGCACATTCTCCCGCCGTACAACCGTGTTGTACAAACATGGGTAGCAAGACAGTGCTCTCTACGGACCCGTATCTTGTTGACAGGTACCGGAGAGCTTCTGTTGTCGTAGCTGCGTCGAGGTCTCGTCGTAGCTCGCCGTTGCTCTGCTCCGCAGGCTCGTCGTCCCAGGTTCCCGCGCCGACCTTGCATCTGTCGACGTGTGTCACCAGGTGAACTCGTTCTCGATGAGACTCGTTGAGAACAACACCTGTTATCAGAGTGGAAGTGCTGTCTCTTCTTTTTCATTTTTACTTTAGGCGTAGATTCGGCGTATTCATCTAGAAGCAAAAGCGGATTTATTTGCTCTAGACTTATTTTCATACACAGTAGAGCTGTTTCAAATTTTCTTTTTTCTGTGTGGACTGTATTTTCATTCTTTATTCGTACGGGTTGCTCTTCTGTGTTTGTGTTCGATTTCAATGATACGACGATACCAGACGTGTGTTCTGGCTTGTAGAGATGGTGACCACAGTTGAAGGTTTTCAGCGTGGACACGGCACTGGTCATTTCTGAAGAAAACACGCTGATGTCCCTCGGCGACTCGTGGAGTTGTGGCTGTGTCTCTATGGTGGCTGCATCTAGGTAAATCTTCTCGTTAGATATAGGTACCTCGATGTCCGTCGGTTGCTGTTCCGGTTTTATCGTGCGCGTGCATGTGTCGGTTTGTGAAGAGATAGCTGAATGGAGCGGAGCTCCCGCCGGTGTGTTCTGTAGTTCTACATGTTCCTTCCCGACGCTCAACTTTCCATCATCTTCTTTCTTCATCAGTTGAACTGGATTCAAAACTGGTATGTCTGTGACGTCATGCGATTTCTGTATTTCCGGTAACAGTGTTGTCCGTCCTTGTTTGTCCAAGTAAGTATATAGTTGTTTACTTACATTGGACTGGCAGCATTCATTTGTGAAGTCATCCTCATTTTTCGTGTCGGCTAATTTTAACAAAGCTAATTTTGCCTTCGCATGTTTGATTTGACAACGTAGGAGTTCCTCTTCTGCATCAGCGATCATTTTTGCTTTCCTTCTGTTACGTGCTATTATATCTCTTTTCGTGCGTAAAGGTTGCACTATTTCTTTCTGCACTGCCGTCTCCGATGACCTAATCCTCTGTTGCAGAGCGTCTTCTAGAAGAACGGTCGGTGCTGGTTCACGCGAAATCTTCTGGGCAGATGCCGTCTTCAATGACTTAATCCTCTGTTGCAGAGCGTCTTCAAGAAGAACGGGCGCCGTCGTTGGTTCAGTTCTCATTATTTTCCGATGATGTGTGCATCTTCTTGCCATGCTGGTGTCAGCAGACTCTTCTATTTTTGTTGACCGTCCTGCAGCCATCGTCGTAGGAGCTTCTGCCTTAAATTTCAACGCAGGCATAAACTCCTCTCTCTCCGAAGAAAGATTGGCGGGCGACGATGTTGTATGCTTATATCTCGTGGAGCTGGTCACAGGCATGATGACAGCATCAAGCTTCTCCCAATAGTCCCGTCATCTACTTACAAATCTTCATCCGGGTCGAAGGACCATGAACAAGTTGGGGGTCTGTCTGACCCTTGCCTCGCTCTGCGCTGGTGGAGAAAATGGCTTTGCAAGTAGAGACTTTTAATCTTGAATACTTTTATTGGGAGAAACACATTTACATTTACTGAACCAATGTGTACTTGATTACTTTAACTGTTACTTGATCGATGACAAAGGAATGACTTCTTGATTACATGTTGCTTGTTTGACGACAAATGAATGAATACCGATGATACGATTTTACATGTTACTTGCTTGACTACAAATGAATGACTACCGATGATACGACTTTACATGTTACTTGCTTGACCACAAACGAATGACTACCGATGATACGACTTTACATGTTACTTGCTTGACCACAAATGAATGACTACTTGATTACATGTTGCTTGTTTGACGACAAATTAATGAATACCGATGATACGACTTTACATGTTACTTGCTTGACCACAAATGAATGACTACAACTTATACCGCGCGAGTGTGAGCTTTTATACATCGAAAAGCAAGACAAAAACACGCTCGCTCAAAACTACAAAAGAAAACCGACGAAGACATGTTGCATCATTAAAACTATTTAGATTTACGATGTTTTGATTTTAACAAAAGAAAAATATACTTCTAAACTGAGAGAGCCATAAACATTTCAAAAAATAAAGTAGCTAATTGCCTTTTGCGCAACAACTGACCAAGGGGTGCGGCGAAATCAAAGTTTGTTTACTTATTATGCTAATTTTTATGACCCTTTTGAGCTCGCTCTTTTGTTACTGTATTGCCGCCTAATTGGCGGCTTCCTTTTGTTCTTTGTCTATGCGTTTGCGCTACTCTAACAAAATATTATGATTTAAATTCTTGGAACTAATTACACTGCACTATTTTTACGAACTGTCTTGCACAATTATATTACCACATAGAAAAATCTAACCGATTTTCTCTGACAATTCAAAGCAAAGCAATCTGGACCTTATTGAATTAATGTTCCCGTGTATTTACGTAGCGTAAATCTTTGTTAGAAAGGTCATTATTTCACTTTACCACTTTCGGATCCTTTGTCTAGTTGATACACGGTGTTTGGAACCGACTAAGATATATTTACACTGAGCATTGTGCTATTTTCTACCGCTTTTTATTTATTGCAATTTGTGAATAGATTATTTGAAAAATTATAATTAAAACACGACATTTTGTGAGTATTTTTTTTAAGTTTTATTTACTTAATCCAACTTTTATCATTAACACCAAACGTACATGTAAATAATAATTAAGATGTTTAATTCGGGTCTCTATCGCGTGATTTTATATTTTACCTTTTCTCTCTATATTAGTTTTATAAACACAAGGAATAAGCAATAAGGACTAGGAAAATTATATAAACTTACATGTAAATTCTAATTAAATTTGATTATTTTTGCACACCATTCTGATGGTAGAATATAAGGCACTTTTCTACTCGTATTATAACACCTAAATCTGTATTCTGCAAATAAACAATTTTGAATTTGAATTTGATTGCTTTTCTAAACATCATAAAACTATTAAGAAATGGCTTAATTCAGTTCGAACCGCTGTTTTCAACCGTGTGTGAGTATTTAATGCCGTCAATTGTGGGGTCGGGTCTAATGGTGATTAAATAAGGATTCAATCCACATATGTTGGAATTTGATTGCGTTATTTATAGTAGGGACAAGAGCGATTTTGGTTTCATGGTAAATACCTTCATAATGGTCTGAAAGTGCCTGAAAGTGATGAAACTATTTTATTTTATGAAATGTTTATTTGTTTTTGGTGGTTAAAGGATTGTGATTATTTCACATCATAAACAATATTAATTATTGAGTGACATTTCACGAACGAATCAATAATTAGACACATGTAAAGATAGAATAAAAACTTATGTTATGGGTTTAAACAATAAGACTACTTTAAACTGCCTCAAAATTTTAAAGTGCATGATGCCATTGTAAGTAATGGGTAGAATTAAAATGGTTCAAAAGCTGTCAGATTTCAAAAACAACAATTATTAAATTTGTTACAAATTCCTGCATCTTAATATGTACATACAACTAATGGACCAAGAGCCTGTGATGGCCAGACCTTCCTTTAATTCACAAGCGTGAAAATTATTTCATGTGTATGTCTAACATAGGTAAGAATAACCCCCAAACATGAAACCTGGATCGCGGTTACTTTGGGAGATACCAACCTTTTACCTGTTATCTCCCAAAGGAACCACGATCCAGGTTTCATGTTTGGGGGTTATTCTTACCTATGTTAGACATACACATAAAATAATTTTCACGCTTCAGAATTAAAGGAAGGTCTGGCCATCACAGGTTATTAGTCTATACTAAGAGCCCTGTCTGGCTAGACCTTCCTTTAATTCACAAGCGTGAAAATTATTTTATGTGTATGTCTAACATAGGTAAGAATAACCCCCAAACATGAAACCTGGATCGTGGTTCCTTTGGGAGATAACAGGTAAAAGGTTGGTATCTCCCAAAGTAACCGCGATCCAGGTTTCATGTTTGGGGGTTATTCTTACCTATGTTAGACATACACATGAAATAATTTTCACGCTTGTGAATTAAAGGAAGGTCTGGCCATCACGGGCTCTTAGGTTATAACTTATTCTGTACCAATCATGGATTTACATTTTTAATTCAATAAACTTTAAGTATCTTAAAATATAAAAAATAAACAGATACATAAATACGCAATGATTCATTAATAATTTATTGCAAAACTAAGAAAATATAAATATATTTTATCGATAGCAAATATACAGCTTTGTTGAAAATCCCCCCAATTTAAAGAAAAGAAAGAAAGAAAAGAAAGAAAAGAGAGAAAAGTTTTATGGGGCAAACGACAACCCAAACAAATAAATAGTTATTCACAATATTGTCATGATAATTTAAAATTAATTAATTTTCCTAATGAATTTATATTGTGTGCGGACAAAAAATGTGTAGACATAAGACATAGATGTATAATTGATAATCTTTACAGTGACATAGTTAATATTTTACAACAGGGTGCAATCTTGACATGTAAAAACATAAGTAATAAAAATCGCAAAAATATAATTGGTTGGAACAAACATGTATACACAGCTCATAGGGAGGCTAGGGAATGTTTTAATATGTGGTGTTCTTTTGGAAAGCCTAGTAGTGGCCCTATATTTAATGACATGCATAATAGCCGGAAAGTATTTAAAGGGAAACTAAAATGGTGCCAGAACAACCAAGATCAGATTAGAATGGATGTGATTGCTAGGCAAAGGGAAGGGAAACAGTTCTCAAAATTTTGGCAATCAATTAAGAAACTAGATTCCAAACCAAACCACCCCGCAAGTGTTGCAGGGTGTTCTGATCCAAAACAGGTGGCTGATTTATTTAGTAAACACTTTAGGGTAAAGTCATTATTAGGACCAGGTACCATGCAGGGGGTGTGTGATGCTGAGCTCATACAATGTAATGGTGCTACTCTGACACAAATTACAGCGGGTGAGGTCAGAAAAGTTTTGAAAAACATGAGTACTGGTAAATCCCCAGGACATGATGGGCTCAGCATTGAACACCTGCGGCATGCTGGGGTTCATTTGCCAGGAGTACTGGCCATGTTCTACTCCATGTGCATCAGCCATGCATACCTGCCCGCAGACTGCATGAAAACCATTGTTGTACCCATAGTCAAGAACAGAACAGGTGATGTTTCTGACATTAACAACTATAGACCGATATCCTTGGCTACCATTATAGCTAAAGTACTGGACCGGCTTCTGGATAAACACCTAGACCAACACATACAGATGCACGATGGGCAGTTCGGTTTTAGAAAGGGACTGTCCACCGAGACTGCTATTCTAGCATTTAAGAATACTGTTAGGTACTATGTGGATAGACGGACGCCGGTCTATGCTTGTTTTCTAGATCTTTCGCGTGCTTTCGACACAGTGTGCTATGACAAACTGTGGCGAAAGCTACGTGAAACGAGTTTGCCTGGGGAACTCTGTTCTGTTTTTGAATATTGGTACAAAAGTCAGACAAATCAGGTAAAATGGGCAGGGGTGTTGTCTGATGCGTATGAACTGGAATGTGGAGTAAGACAGGGGGGGGTGACTTCCCCCCACCTGTTCAACCTGTATGTAGATGGGCTTATAGATGGTCTTAGCAGGCTGCCAGTTGGATGTTCTATTGATGGTGTTAGCATCAATAATATAAGCTACGCAGATGATATGGTCCTGCTGGCACCATCTATAAGTGCACTTGAGAAGCTGTTGGAGATCTGTGAAAATTATGCTACAAGTCACGGTCTCCAATATAATGTCAAAAAAAGTGAGCTTATGGTATTTCCTCCTAAAGGAGTAACCGTTAAAGAGGTGCCACCTGTTGTATTAAATGGATCTGTTCTGAAGAGGGTAACCCATTTCAAATATCTTGGTCACATTGTATGTGACACTCTGGATGATGGACTAGATATAGAGAGAGAGCGAAGGGCGTTGGCTGTCAGAGCTAATATGCTGGTTCGTAGGCTACACCGTTGTTCGAAAGAGGCAAAAATAACTCTATTTAAATCGTTTTGTCAAACATTGTATACGAGTAGCCTATGGACCACATATACTCAAAAAGCAGTCAACACCCTTCGTGTCCAATACAATAATGCATTCAGAATGTTGCTGGGGCTCCCGCGGTTCTGCAGCGCGTCCGGCATGTTTGCGGAGGCGCGCACGGACGGCTTCCATGCGTGCATCCGCAAAAAAGTCGCGTCGTTGCTGTGCAGGCTGCACGGGAGCACCAGCACCATTCTGAGTGCACTCTCCAATAAGTGGGACTGTCCCTTCCTACAGCATTGCAATCGAATAATGATAAATTAAGTTTTTAACATTATTCGATTGCAATGTTAAAATTTTTGTGATTTAATTTTTGTGATTTACTTTTTAAGACTAACATAGGTTTAAGATACTGCTACTAACCCGATATGGACCGAAATTTAATTATCTCTGTATGTTAAATTCCTATGTATGTTGTCCGAAATAAATGAATTTTATTTATTTATTTATTTATTAAATATTGAATTTTTTTTGTGTTGTGTTTAACTTTTTAAATTAGTCAATAATGTGATATTTCACACATGTTGGAATTTATTATTCTTCAAATCTTCACACCTAGCTTAGATTACTAGAATAAATTACTTTATTTCCTAACCAAATCAGCATCTGAATTGTCTCAATTCCTGCCAATACCGGAGAAACTCGTACACCGTTGAAATTCAAGACAGAATCTACTTGAATACGCTCAGAAGGCAAATGCTATCGTTTCGGAACTATGTCGATCTAGCGCTGGAACAATAACAGGAACTTCCAACGGGTAAGTTCGATTAACTTTGAAGCGTGTCTCTATGATAGTTCTCATGCAATACTATGTTACAGTTTGAAGGTTTGTAGTCAATACACAGTTAGTAGTTAATATTCGTATGGCAAAGGCCTAGTAATATTTTAATTTAATTATTTTCAGATCAGTAGCGTAACTTGTTTTAAACCAATTATTAAGTTTTGACAAGAAATACATAATTATATAAATAAATAAATAATCACTTCCGTTTATTATGTTATTTAGGTACATCTAGTTTAAATACGTAATATAGTTTATAGTCTTCCCCAGTAAATCTATTCAATAATTAAATATTTTTCCAAATCGGTCCAGCGGTTCCTGAGATTAGCTCGATCAAACAAACAAAGAAATTATTCAGCTTTATAATATTAAAAAAATATATTTATTATGTAAAGATTTATATTCACTTTTACCGTGATTTTTACTGATTTTCCTGGACAAAATAGGCACTTATAATCAAACAACCATAACTAGACAAACTACTTACCAAGTAGTAAAGAAAATCCCTAATCCAACAAATCATCACAAAGTTGCACAATAAAATCCTCAAGATGGCCACACACGGCCCTATGATGATAAGATGATAACACACGACGGTGCGATCGTAAATCTAGCATAGATCCGACATGTTTCTTGAACATTCACTTGCTTCAATCTTGTCCTGGAGTTTAATAGAGGCTTCTGACACGAGAAACAGTTCAGTTTAGTTTTAGCTTACAAGCCATGTTTAAGGTAATACTTATTAATTCCGAATATATTATAACAAGCTGTATTGTGTCTCAGTGATACACGGTCTCCATCAAATGTGTTTAAATACTGTTGGCTAGGTGGTAGCACTCTCGACTTCATTCTGAAGGTCGGGGGTTCACCACAACGCACATCCGGTTTTACTTCTGAATTTATGTGCACTTTAAATACACGTGCTCTAACCGGCATGTTCTGGGAACCTTGAAAAGTTTATAGGATAGGTGTCATTCACCAACCTGCACTTGGCCAGTGCAGTAAATTAAAGCCTAATCTCTCTCGTTAAGAGAGAAGTCCCTTTGTCCCAGCAGTGGGAACGGGGAAGTGTCACTTTGATGATCTTATGGGATTTGGTATAATTACTAAGCTTACTTAGCGGGTTAATGGTCGTAGTAATTTGATACAGTATCAGCATCGCCTCACGTAACAACATGTAGTATTATTGTAGTGTTCAAAGAGAAAACTCACAAGATGACGCTCTAGGTGGCTTCGCCTTAAAGGTTACGTATCTTCGCCTCAAAACAACTATTCACGACTGTTTATTGGCGTCGTAAAATCTCGTCTTCAAAAGGTTTACCTGTTCACGGAAAAACGGACTCTGCCGTGTTTTATAAATAAAATGATTTTATGAAACATGTAAAATCTTTCGAAAACTATTTAGAGATGTATTAATTTAATTCAGACCTTTTATTATTTTAAGATCTCAAAAACAAGACCTTCAAAATTTGCAATGGTTTCTGGAGAAATCTAAAACGGTTTAAAAAAGCTTTAATTTCAACAAACATACTAGTCATATTTTGACCTTATTAATAAAAAAATATGTTACCTTAAATATTAGACACAATAAAAATGAAATGTAGCCCAAGAATTCCCCTCTTAACTCTCGTGATAATCTCTCTCCACGAGAATAGGTTGTATATTTGTGTTTTTATAAGCAGTTGAGTTGATAAAAAGTAGAATAAACTTGTGTGAGCGCCTCTCTTATCTGTACGAAGAAGTAAAAGCGGGGTCCTTTTTTCGTCTCTGTCACCCTAAAAAACGTTACTGCTCGAAACTTCAAGTAAGTAGGTATATAAAACAGGTTTGGCGCCAAAACCTATTAACTGGGTTTATTGCCGGGCGAGGCTGCAATAGTTTTGTAAGGAGCTATAAACTGAAGATGGACAACTCAGCGGCCCAAACCTAATAAAACGGTAACCTTAAATAAAATGCTGACTAATATATTTTCATTCGTACATCCCGTTGAATAATCTTTAATTTAATGTTCAGGTTTAAGATTCTTTATTCTCATTTAAGAATTACAATTCACTTATAAATGAGAACTTATAAACTAACATGCAATTAATTAAATTAATGTCGTAACACAAACGTACTTTTACAAGCAGACATATCTTTTAAAATCTTTTATAATAACATTAAATATTAAAACTAGAAAAGTATACAAAACAAACAAACTTTTTTATAATTTAATTAGGGTAGGCGCAAAAATTTATGACTGAGTAGGTACCTGATGTGCATCTAATTTTTTAAAGGTTCTAGTTTTGTTGTTTAATGTAGGTACCTATTACAATTATTACAATATTACACAAACAATCATAAAGCTAGAAAAATGAGGCATATGAAAACTAAAATCAACAACAATTTATTTATTTACTATGTATTTTCTATTAGGTATATAAGAAATCGAGCACCCGTTAACACAAGCTTTCCGTTTACCTTAGGGCAAGATGTTGGTTGCTGTATATATGTATTTCATTTTATATTTATTTATTCAACAAAACTTTTTAAGAGGTCGGGTTGTGAACCTTTGACTAGCTAATCATTGCTACGCCGTAGCAAACGCCTACGGTAGGTGCTACGCCGTAGACATCAATTTTGATTTGTTTACTCAACTTTCTACTCTGAAGTACATTTATTTACAAGAGAGACAAAAGACACAGTTCTTGTAAAATTAGCTACAAGATTTCAGGGCTTTTGTGTTATAATATCCTATGCTTATATAATCCAATCATATTTGCATAGGAAAAGTCAGGACAGAAACCCACATAAGACAGCTTATAACAACAAACTTCTTTGTTTATTCAAAGGGATTATCAAATTAAAGCCCACTTCCTCGCTAAGCTACAGATAAGGGTATGTCCACATGCAATGTTGTTAGGTCACTAAATCTTCGTTAAGCGCGAGACGACATATGGCACCGACCCCTGTCGAGCGAACGCCAACTAATATAACTAACTATAACTTTATAACAATAGTACCGGGTAGCTTGCATGCCAAGTCAAGGGTTAACGGTTTTGATAGTCTGATATAAAACAACTATCCTTCTTATTATAAATTCGAAAGTTTGTACGAAGTTCTGTAACTCTTTTTCGTAAAACTAACTGGATTTTAATGAAACTTCACTATAATGTAGCTTATATAATCAGAATAACACGTAAAACATACTATTTACCGCGGGAATTCCACTGTAAAGCAAGAAAGTTAATTAAAATGCGGGCAAAGCCGCGGGTGGTAACCTAGTTATAAATAAATATCTGAAAATCAGCGTAGCTGCATCAAGCTTGACACGAAATCGAAATCAACCATTTGGAATTATCATAATTTGAATTATATTATATAAGATCATAATTATTCAAATTCTTATAACACGTATCTAAGAAAAAAGCTATTTCAGTTTGATTAAATCGGTCCGTAATAATAATTAAAGTATTTTATTCAATTCCATACCATACCATAACACCCCTATTCACGTTCCCACTGCTGGGACACAGGGACTTCTCTCTTGACGAGAGAGATTAGGCCTTAATTCACCACGCTGGCCAAGTGCGGGTTGGTGAATGACACCATGTCCTTCAAACTTTTCAAAGTTCTCAGAACATGCCGGTTTCCTCACGATGTTTTCCTTCACCGTTAGAGCACGTGTTTTTAAAGCACACATAATTTTCCAAGAAGAAAAATCAGAGGTGAGCGGCGGGGTTTGAACCCACTACCTTCGGAATGAAAGTCGAGTGTGCTCCCACTTAGCCAACACGGCTCTTATATTATTCAATTCATTCGTTTAAAAAACAAGCCAGAATTCCGTGCAATTAATAAAATTACTTTTTTGTTTGAAAGCGAAATAAATTGGGGGAATTTTTCACAGCCCTTTAAAAAGGATAATAATTGTGTCCCAGTGTCGCCAACTTCGGCTAGATTAATGGCCATATTTTATTACTGAGCGTAGGGCGCTGTTTACATTTATCTTTGACAAAAAGGTTCTTCAATCTAAATTATTGCGAAATCTTTTATAGGGCCGTCCCTCTTTACATCGTTTTATTTAACTTCCTACAGTTAAGTATTTTATTGATAAATATTTTCAAAAAGATTTTATTTTATGATTTTTTAATAAAAACTATCAATACAATCTACACAACTCACCATGATTGTCTTCATTGTTTACTAATGATAATTACGGAGTGGGTCGGTTTCCGGAAATCAAACACTGAATATTATTAACTCTTCACCTACTGTTACCAAAGTTTTGATTATATTCTTTTCGTTTTTCTCAGATTTTGTCGCACTTTATGGTTCATAAAAACAAAACAGATATGTAATTAGATTGTAAGTTAATTAGTGGCACTTAAATATATGTTATAAAAAAATTAACCTATTACCTACCAATTGATTTATTCAGTTTATTAACTTAGAACTGAAGAAATCATACTCTACGCACGCAGGAAGTGACCTTAATTGTATCGCTTTTGTACGAGATATATTTTCATACCTATTGTTTTTGCTAGAAATACATTTCTTAAAGAATATGATATTTATATGCTTGCTTTAACTTAAAAGCTTTTCTTAAATATAAAGGTAGCTTTTCTTGAATATAAGGTATAACCTTTAGCAATGAAATGTAAACTTTATCTCTCACTTATCTGTAGGGAATGATCAACATGGAAATATAAAAGTTTGAAGCAAGTTTGAAAGTTTTAAAATAAAAACAAGAAAAAAAGGGATGAAAAGTACTTTAAAACAACCTCAAACTATTGTTTCAATTTGAAAGTGAAATATTGTTTCAATATACTCTTCCTTGCTGATTTGTCCGCGTTGCCAGATTTCATCACATGCTTGTAATGCCAATCATTGATAATATATTTTTGCGAGGCTGTTCATAGTCATATCTTTATGTGGTTGACTGTACCTAAGTAAGGTAAATTGAAATATACTGTTATAAAGATTTCCAAACGATTTCCGTTGTCCCTTCTATTACGTAATGACCAAAAACGTCTGGAGAAGAGAGCTTTTTGAGTGGCTGGGTTGAAAGGCGACCTTTGCCTAGAAATAAGGATCTTGAGACGGTATCGCGATAAAAGGGTAAACTGCAAATGTGAGGTACTAAGCACCGATTTGAAGCGTGGTTTTATGATAAGTTCTATCGAAATAAATTTAGCTTCAGGCTCGATTTAGGTGCTATTGGGTTTAAATTAGGCGTAGTAGAGAAGGTTCAAAGGTGAGAAAATAAAAATAAATAATAATTATATGACAAACCATCTTCACTCAAACTGCATTTATATTATATAAATTACCGGCAAATTGCATTCATGATAACAGCAAGTAACTCATTTAATACATAATTATGTTAGCTGAAATATGTTATGAAAATTATGAAAATACGGATGTTGACCTCTTCAATACAAAAATAAGCAAACTAAAACGTATGCTTAGCGATAAGTTCTTTGCCTAATGTTTTTGTGTACATACCTAGATTAATTTTAATTTGTTTATTTCATTGTAATATTTTAACTTTCTAAATTATGTTTTCTCAATGGTTGGCTATTAATTTGTTGTTAAAATTTTAATCTATAAGTTATCTCCGAGAAACTTGTAATTGGCCTTTAGTATTTAATTTTATTCAGTATATTATTGTTTTTTTTGTGTTAGCTGTAAGTTTTTCCTAAAATATTTAAAATAAAATAAATAAAATAATGTTAAAAGAGAAAGATCACAAATATTCACACAAAGTTATTCCGTCTCTGGTAGAACTTTTGCGAAATGAAATCTCGGAAGGCAAATCCTTAGCCAGTTCCGATATAAGCCCGAGTCACTTAGAGTAGGGGTTTTATAAGCGCCGCAACGGAGGATATATTTGAATAATTCACGGAACTGATTTTCAAGAGTATTTTTAATGTAATTTTTGCCTGGAGTTATTGCAGGAAATGTCAACAGTGTAGTTCTTCATTTGATTTAAAATAATTTAGTTTCTTTCTTTATGAAACGAGCCAACGAACGAGATATAAATACAAAATATAATAAGTACCTATGCTATTCACAACACATATTGTTTATTAGTTCAGTTCTTAGATATACAGAGTTTACGTTAAAATTCTCCTTTTAATTAATAAATAAAGCAAGAACACAACCCATTAATTAAATAAAGCAAATGTTTTTCTAGCTAACGACTAGATGCATTAAGTCGTTATGCTGTAGACACCACGCCGACGTCTTCGGACAACACCTATTGTAGACTTGGCCTAGTGGTAGTGTCTTGGAGCTAAGCGGACATTTATAAAATAGGAAGTGACTATTTGTACGGGTACCGGATGAATAATTTTTTATTTATTCGTACGGGTACTGGATGATTAGCTTTTCTTTTAAGAACGTCACTATTTGCACGGATACTGTATGAATAAATTATTATTTATTCGTACATCAATGGGGATGATTAGCTTTTCTTTTAATAAGTTTCGATAACCTCCTTGTGTTCACCAATGTGAACACAAGGAGGTTATAATAATTTTGCTTATATTTCTAGTGATTATATTCTCTTTGATTTTCTGTCATTCTGTCACTAAGTATTTTTATAATAAAATAATTCAATTTGAATTTATTTAGCTTGTTTAAAATATCTTACAAAATGGGTAAGTAATTATTAAATTAATAAAAAATATATATTAACTAGCTTTATACTAGATTTCCCGCGGTAAAAAACTACCCTAAGGGCTCTATCAATTTATGCGTTTCGTATCGGACCGCTGCAGTGCCGAAGCGGTGCGTTTGTTGTACGGCGCACGGCCGGTCGTTTGTTTTCATACAAAATGCACGGTGCGGCAACAGCGCGGCGTCCGTACCTGCTGTCGGGCGTTCGCGGAACGGACGCCACACCGCTGCGGCACTGCAGCGGTCCGATACGAAACGCATAAATTGAAAGAGCCCTATGTCCTTCTCCCGGTTCTAAGCTACCTCCCTACTAATTTTCAGCTAAATTGGTTCAGCCGTTCTTGAGTTATAAGTGGAGTGATGGGTTGTTGATGATAAATTCGAATTGATATATTAGAAAAACAGATTTATTTTTCTTCACATACATTCCATGCAAGAACACACTTGACACAATCAAACGACATCGGTGTTGCCACACCGTGTGGAATATTCTACTTAGTTTAATTTTGATACCATATCTAACATGGAGTAACTAACATGACTTTCTTTTATATAAGTATATATAGATTTCTTAACATAGAATTGTTTTTTTTATTTTAATATTGATGATATATTCTTCAGATTCAGAAGAAGAATATGAAAACGAAGAGGGCAAAGAGGAAGACCAAAACAGAGAAGAGGAGAATGATAATTTATTGAAGGAAGGTGACAAATTTGATTCTTTTGAATCGTTAGAAAAGAAAGTTAAAGATGTGGAAGATAAAGAGTACGCATTTTTTTATCATCGAGATGCTATGACAATCGAACGATGTCGCACAAAAGGAATCAAGAGGCATGTTGAAGCGTCCCTGATATATTACAGCATCCGATACTATTGTATTCATGGAGGGAAAAATTTTGCATCTACGTCGAAAGGAGCAAGAAAAGCATTCTCGTTTCAGAAAAATTGTCCAACAACTTTCAGCGTCGGAGTGGATGATACTGGCCACTATATTATCATCAAATCAATTAACATGAATCACAATCACGATAGAAGTGAAAATCTTTTTCAACACTATCCACGGAGCTTTTTAAGTTACACCATTAAAAGTTTTTGATTTTTTATATTTGTTTAAGTTATGCCTAAAAAACAAAATGGTATTCCATATTTAGTTACTTTCCTCTATGTTTTAGTATAATTTAATTAATTTTGATGTTATGAAAATGTAAGAAAATTAAAAGTTTTATAGAATTTAACTTGACTAAAAATAAGTAAATTAAATTTGTTCAATTAATTTAATCATTTTATTTCATCTTCTTCTTCTTCTTCTTATTATTATAAAAGAAAGTCGTGTTAGCTACTTCACTTATAACTCGAGAACGGCTGAATAGATTTGGCTGAAAATTGGTGGGGAGCCAGCTTAGAACCGGAGAAGGGAAAACCGCGGGAAAATCTAATAAAACGCGGGCAAAGCCGCGGGCAAAAAGCTAGTTTAATATAATCAAGAGCAATAACTATTGAATGAATGAACCGATTTCCACGCGGTTGGCAGCATTCGACGTAGTTTTTCAACCTCATTAAAAATCTATAAGTTTAAAATGATCGATCGAGGAAATTCGTCCGACTTATGTACGAACAATAAGAAATTGTTTGTCCAGTACCCGTATACCCATACCATACCATAGAGTACCCGTACGAATAAAAAATAATTTATTCATACAGTACCCGTACGAATAAAAAAAAAATTACTCGTACAGTACCCGTACGAATAAAAAAAAATTTATTCGTACAGTACCCGTACGAATAGATTCAGTCTATAAAATAATGACACTCTCTCATTTCGCCTCTGTTACCTAATTATTATTCTGATAAACCTTCCTTTTGAATTAAAACCGTTTAAAAAAACCGCATCAAAATTCGTTGCGTAGTTTTAAGATCGAAATATATAAGGGACGGACAGACAACGACAGCAACTTTGTATTTATACTATGTAATAAAGAGAAAATGCAAGAAACCTTTTTTTTTAAGTTATGTGCAATCCACCAATCCACTTGGTGGCATCACTTTTTTTTTAAAGAAAGGTATCCTAAGTATCCGCCTTAGCATGCGTATAAATATATTTGTATTACTTAAAACTGAAACGACAAAACGGCTGAAAATTAGAATTCAATCTTTATGTTATAAGTGAGAAAATCGAAAAGGCGGCAAATGGAAAAATAAATTCGAGCCTAATGTCCTCCACACCCTAGAACACCAGCACCAGGCACTTTGTCATACTGCCTTTTGTTACACAACTTAATGCCTCTGAACCATCCCCCCTCTCGCCCTCTCACGCGGAAATGGCGGGCGTCATTTCACTTCCTTTTTCAACTTAACAAAACAATAGTTTGCTTCCGACCTTGAAAGTTTTTTTTGGAAACGAGTTTTGTGCAAAAAAGGTTTGTTACTGCCTTTTTTTCAAGAAAAAACTAAAACAACTTTACTTCATGGATTGAGTCATGGATTAGGTACCATGAATTTGAATTTATTTATCTATATTTGCAACAGTACAGGAAACTTTACCCAATTCATGTTAACAACCATAACTTCTAAAAAGTTAAGTATAATATTTTCCTTGTAAAAAAGTTGCAATATTAATTGAGTATCTACAAATGTTCTTTATTCAATTATAAACAGATAATAAAAACAAATGACTGTAATTTATTTGTTCAACGAAAAGTATCAAAAGCAAGTCTAAGCATTCTTGAAATAATTACAATTGGCAGCATTTTCATTCCATTCCGAATTTCGTTCTAATGAAAATTAGTTTTTTTTGGACAACGAAAATCCATTACAAAATACCGTATTTACAGAACGAATGTCATATAAAAGGTATTCGAAGGCTTTTCACTCATTGTATTCGTTTTTCGGAGTCATGCTTTCTAATCAACTTTATTTAATCTAGGTATATCTATTTATGTATTTATATAAGACTACTACTAAGATACTCGTATCATCATTTCCGCTTCGGAAAAAAAAATGATGAGCCGCAAATATTTGTTGCAGGTGTCATTAGGTAAGTATGTGTATTATAAAATATATATTTTTATGTATGTAGAATAAACATACCTACGTAAAAATATATTTTTTTAAGTAGGTATATCAGAAATCTAGCCAAATGAGTTGTTCACGGAAACAGATCACTTCACTTTTTAAGTCGATGTATAGTTTATGCAGTAAAAAGATGTATTCTTTTCATTCCAAATTGTTTTAATTGTATAAATGAAACATAGGCGTCATTATGCAAAACTGTTCACTTCTTCCTGAAGTGGGTTTGTATTTCAACAGAAGACACATGCACAAACTTTTTGGTCCAGTACAAAGCATAGGTACATAGGAACTCGCTAAACTTACATCGACCTCACAAACTATCTCCATCTTTAACTAACTTTTACTTACTGCAAGTTGTCTCATTAACTAGGATTTAGTTACAGTGCAACACAATTAACCCAACTGAGTCGTTGAAAGGCACAATAGTTTCATTGTTGGCTATCTTTGTGATTCAAGTTGCGCTTCTGTTTAATTTACTTTCCATTTCGAGAGTGTTCTATAAAGATATAAATACTACTCTCCATATATTGCTATCTAGCGTCGAGGTAAGCTCGAAGCTTGTGATAACATAATAAAATAAGCCTTATACAAAATATAACAAGCAGACACACTGGGAACATATATTAGGAGATCCTACAAATGTTTGTCCCGAGGCATGAATCGAAACCACATTTTGCTTCGCAGAAGGACCTTCGCCCGCTACGCCACAGAGGTCAGCCAATACTTGAATAATATAACTAAATCTACAGCTAGAAGAAATATAAATGTAAGTTATGTTAGTTCCATTATCGTGTAATTCCCACATTACCACGTTCATAGAACCAGGCTGGATCAGACTTTATGGCGAGAACTACCGAAATGATCCATTTATTACGACCATTAACAACCCTATCTGTACGTATGGAAATGACGCGGATTTCACTGGACATATTTATGAACTTGTATAGGGTTGTCGCTGATTAATTAATGAAATTAGGCGCATTCATCATCATCATTAAAATTCAATTCGTTTGGGAAGTGACATAATGACATTTATCTCTACTAGATATCAGATATACTCGTATTTAAAGCACATTAAAACCGATAGATACTTTTACTATACAATATACTATAAAGTTTCCAGAATACCCGCATCATCTTTCTGTATTTAATGACAGAAATTAAAGATCTAAAGATTTATGTCCTTTATTTCCATAACAATCCTCACTTGGACCTAATGACCATAACAATCAACCCTTCCATTTATTTTTATGTAGATCCAAGATCCACAGACCACCGTTCTAAGTCCACAGCGGTAATGAAACGCAAACAACGCGGAGGCATCGCAATGATTTAATAGAGACGCCCCGAGCTAACCGGCACGTCGTTAGGCGGGATAATGAGTCCCATACCAGAATAGATGATAATTATAGCCCTGATGACGTCACACAGTAAGTAGCAAGGAAAAATCTGAATTTTCTTCAAACGGCTCTGGTGAATGGGGATTCTTGAACTGAATATAGTTGCTAAAATGTTAGATTGGAGGTGTCTTGAGAAATGGTAGATTTTTTCTTTAAGGCAGATAACATCAATTTTTAATACGTGGTTATGTCAAGTTCAAAACGAATTAAAGAACCTTGTCGGAAAGTAAATGTACCAGAAATCTGTTTTGCTGTGACTTATAGGTAAGTTCAATTATTATTATTTTGGCTGATTAATCTATACATATAAAGAAAAATTAATTGCAGTTTGTTAGTCTCGCTAAAACTCAGCAATTCATTTAATTATTATGATATATTATAGGTAGATTTAAAGAATGTAATCATCTAAATCAGAACAAAATATGCCAAGTAAATAAAAACTTTAGAAAAGAGCTTAAAATTTTATTCCATATCAGCAAACACATTTCAGCGAGATTAAAACGAATTCGGATTAACTACATTCATGCATTGTTTGACGTGTATCAAACATAGGCGTTATTGAAGGCTTACAAAGGTTTCATCGAGTGAACGAAATGGAATAATTTAAACATAAAAATTCCGAAGCTCACCTTTGTGCTAAATTAATAAAAGGATTACTGTTTTCGGGACCAATGAACCTTTTCACGGTTAGATTAATACCGTGCGGATTAATCTGTGGACATTCATCATCATCAGTTCAAGGTAGGTTAAAAACCTTTATATATTTATATATATTTTAGATTTATCTTATTGTATAGATACTGTGCGTTGTGTATTCGTCATCATTCAAATTTATTTGAAATAAAACCAAAATTATAAAACAGGATTACATACAATAGACTAATTTAAAAAGCTTATCAAAGATTTCTAAGGATAGTGATAGAATAGAAAATAAAAAACCTTACCCAAGTGCCTTCATCGATCGAGGACGTGTTTTCAAACCGCGTTTTAATTATGGAAAAAAATTTAGAGATGCGTGGCAGGGCTTAAACCTGCATCGGCAACATCATCTCAGAATATGAGTCGAGTGTGTTCCCACTTAGCCAACACGGCGCAGTTCTGTCAATAGTGATGATGAGGTAGGTACTTATTAATAAAAAATAACTTATTACAAAGTTCCATTTTATAAGATGTTTTATTGTTAGAATAATACTCTGTGTTTGTCCAATTATCACTTAAACGTTCAAACTCTCATCTAAAATTCTCTCACTAAACCAATAAAAAATGTTCTATCTACTCACCACTGTACTCACATCAAAGGTTCGGACTCAGCTTAACTTTCAAATTGGCAGACAGAAAAAAACTTCCAATCGAACGTGAATATTTTACCAAGTGAAGTTTTATTTTAGCCACAGAAGAATATTTTTATTTATTTTTGGCTGCTTAAGTTGCAATTTTGACGAACGGACTGGACTAACATAAACCCCTCAATTTAAGTTTTCACTGCTGGGACACAAGGACTTCTCTCTTGATAAAAAGATTAGGCCAAAATTCACTAAGCTAGCCTGGTACAGGTTTACGAATGTCATAATCTCCTTCAAACTCTTCAAGGTTCTCAGAACATGTCAGCTTTGTTGTGATATTTGGATCACAATTAAAACACGTGTTAAAAATGTTCATATAATGTAACAAATATTAAATTTTAGGAAGTTTGAACATGGCTTTTTTGGGAAAAAAATTAACAAAGGCTAAATTCGTTTAAACTTAAAAGCAAAATAATTATGGTATATTCTGAAAGTCTTCCTTCTTTTACTGCAAAATAATTGAATAAGGTCCTTGTAGGTTCGTGGGTGATGTATATCAATAAGTATGTGAAATCTGGCTTATAATGATGATGATGACCATCTTTGTCAGCGATTAGTAGGCGACAAGCAAACTTGGGGAAAAATCCCAACGAGAGTACTCTTTAATTGGAGATGGATGGAAGCTCCTCTTGAGACACTGAAGGCATTTAAATTAGCACTTCGATATCCCAAAGGCCGAATGCATAATGAATTATCAGATTTTATCCATTTCACATCGAATGATAATTATGAAAAGATGAATTCAAAGATTTCTTAGGTAAAGTTACGCAAGTTGGATGTTACATTAAGCTTTTAAAAGGTTTTTTTTTTCATCTCTTAGAAGAAAATGTGATTGTGAATCAATTATTTCTAAGAAACAACCCAGTGCTCAGTAATGAGACGTATTATGGGTTGATTTGATAATGATGATGTTTAGGTACAACAACTTAGTATTTCGGTAGTACCTGAATGAAATATTTACGCGACGAGTAATGGAAATCCAGCGGCGAATATTGTATTAATATTCCCCACAATTCGATATCTACTGTTAAATATTTAAACAGGTAAGTAGTTTATGAAGGGTAGAAATGGCTGCGAATTTCTGAATAGGTGTGGATGTCTTATTGATACTGTGTACCTTTAGATTTATTGAACTACTACGAGTAAATATAGATCTCTTATTTTGATAACTAGTACTATTTAAATAGGTAGGTACTTGAATGATCTTATTTAACAGGTATCGCAAAAATATGTTAAAATTTAAATTTACCTTATAATGTTGCCATGAGAGACGTGATTTTTTTTTCTTGGGATTTTTTTTAAATATTAAATAACAAAAAACAATTTCATTACGATAAGCTTGTAGTCTCCCATTGCTGGGCATGATGGCTGATATGATGATGATGAAAGTCGGCAAGGTGACAAGGTGTCCTAATTACAGTTACATTGCACGTAGATAGAACATTACCGGCCAGATGTTTGTAGAAGTCCTTAATGTACAACCTGCGGAATGCCATAAAGCCTTTGGTTTACATCGTACATTTGCAGACACGTTCCTTACTGGATCACACGGGAGGGAATTACAACTCAACATCACTTTATTTAAATGCTAATATAGCATGACTGTTGCATCAACTTGAGTTTATTTAGATGCTTTTGCTTGGTGTGTTTTGTAATTTATTTTTTTCAAATACCTAGCTAACTTTCAGCTGTGTGAAAAATACCATAAATTGACCACCCGTAACACAAGCTTCGACCTTACCTGGGCAGGGCTAGATGAAGAAAGAAAATAAATAAAATAAATATTGCTGGTAATTCCAGCAATATTTATTTTATTAATTAACATAATCCTTACTAATATTATCAACGCCAAAGTTTTCTCACACAAAAACTACTAAACGGATTTATAAGAAACTGTATAATCAGATTATCATATAGAAAAATCCAATACAATCCCCTGATTGTACTCAACATAATATACCCTTATTTTAACCATATTATTATGTTGAGTAAGAATGATAAAATATTTAACCGTGTGTTTTGTTGTGGCGTATGGGGATTTATAGCAGCACTCAGAAAGTGTTTACTATCGAAGCATTAGAATTTACTAACGGAGGTGTTAGGTACACCAAGCACAAAAATATTTTTTTTATTATCATTAAACATGTATTTATTCAGAGAATAACCCATTATCTGCGTATAACAATAACGAAAACTAATACATAAATATACAGGGTGATTGGTAGGTGAGTGCAAAGCTGCTAGGGGATGGTAGTGTGGACTATTTGGAACCATTTAAGCCATAGTTGTCTTAACCGAAGTCGGACTATTTTTTTTTTATGAATTTTTTACGGGATACAAGGAAAATACCCAAAATTTTACAGTTAGTTGCTAATAACTGCCAGTTTAAAAGGCCAGTTAATTATTTTTTGTTTAATTTAAGTTAAGCTATGTGTAAGCAATCTACCAAAACTTGTTCTTAGGTATCTGAGTCATTAGCCATTTTTTTACAGACATTTCAAACTTACAAAAAAGTTCTGCGATTAACGAAAACCATTTTCGACGTTGTTTAAAAAAAAACTAATGGTGCTATTTTTGTTCAAACCTTCTTAAAAACATGTGTGGTTATTACTCTTTCTTTTGAGGTATCAATTAAGCGAATATCTCAAACAATATTGAAATTATGATCCAAAAACCAAATTGAGGGAGAAAATTCAAGGCAACTTTAATGAAAAAATAGGCAGATTATCGAATTGCTGAAAGTGACATACACCACGTGGAATCTGGAGTCAACCCAGGCAGACACAATCCTAACGTCAGTTGGTTAGTTTTAAATATTAGGACAACTCTACGAGCATTGGAAGATCGTTTTGAAGAAATCCCAAATAATTATTACCATTTAAGGTATCTGGTAAGAAGTGGGGCCCAATCAAAGTTCTGCCAATTACTCCAGCCCACACACTAACAGAGAATTTCCTCTGTACTGACACCTGCTTTTTCCAGTATGGATTTTTGCCCTTATTGGCCTGTTGGTGAAGGTTGTAAAAGTTTGTTATGCCCTCTCTGGAAAATTTACTTTTATTTGTCCACAAGATTGATTTTAAGAATCACGCATTGAAGATGCGTTGATGTCTCTGTTGAGGAGAAAACGGCAGAATTGGATTATTTTCCCGGTATATTGCTCTTCCAAACCTGGCAGACCCGGGTCATGGAATAAATACTTATGATTTTTGTGCATACTCCACATACACATCTTCTATTGTGAAATGTTAAGATTTTGAGCTACTACGCTAGTGATGGTAGTAGGATCCGCTTAGAATGCTGCCAAAATCTCTTCCTCGACCTTAGAATTGTGTCTGCTTGGGTTGAATCTGGAGTCATACACACATACACCGCGTGGTACCCAGGTATCACGCGGTGTATGCCATTTTCAGCAATTCGGTAATCTGCTTTTTATCATTAAAGTTGCTCAAAAGTTTCTGCCTCTATTTGGTTTTTGTATCATAAATTCAACATTTTTTGAGATATCCTCTTAATTAATACCCCAAAAGAAAGAGTAATAACCACACATGTTTTTAAAAAGGTTTGAACAAAAATAGCACCATTAGTTTTTTTTTTAAACAACGTCGAAAATGGTTTTCGTTAATCGCAGAACTTTTTTGTAAGTTTGAAATGTCTGTAAAAAAATGGCTAATGACTCAGATACCTAAGAACAAGTTTTGGTAGATTGCTTACACATAGCTTAACTTAAATTAAACAAAAAATAATTAACTGGCCTTTTAAACTGGCAGTTATTAGCAACTAACTGTAAAATTTTGGGTATTTTCCTTGTATCCCGTAAAAAATTCATAAAAAAAAAATAGTCCGACTTCGGTTAAGACAACTATGGCTTAAATGGTTCCAAATAGTCCACACTACCATCCCCTAGAAGCTTTGCACCCATCTACCAATCACCCTGTATATACATACATATATATGTATATACATATATTATAATATGAAATACTCCTAATTGAACACCTAATCAGTAGCAAATATTTTAACATTGGGTCAAGGGGCGGCCTTATCACTGACAACGGTCGTTAGTATAATATAATATAATATAATATAATATCATACTCGTTAGTATTATAATATAATAGAGTTCATTAAACTAGAGGACAAAATATAAAAATACTTATCTGCAGATATTTGATCCGAGTGTCTGGGTGTATAATAAAATATGTATCTATGTATGCATATTAATTAAGTACCTATATCAGAGATCTAGCAGCCGTAACACAAGCTTCGAGCTTACCACGGGGCTAGATGTCGCTGTGTGATTTGTCCAGCAATATTTATTAATTATTTATATGTCTTATTGTTATTAATGTGACAATGAGTCTAGTTTGAATAACATACATAATTATAAAACCTAAATTATGCAACATATTGGACTCGAACCTCAATTATCGGAAAAAATAAAAAATACGAGCGACATTTTCAAAATTAAATTGTAGAAACCTTACGTCTTAGGTTCGTAACAAATTACGGATAAGCTAATCCATCGCGGCAGCACTCAGCGAAATCAAACTGTTGAACCGGTGGATATCCCAACACTAAACTCAAAGTGGGGTAAATAAAATTCAAATTATATCGGAGCTTTCGCCAATCGATTACAGCTGGCGGCTATTAAAATTGCACAACTTGCGTTCTTGGAGAATCGAATTGACTTTTTTCCGATAAATTTTCCAGTCTCCACTTAAACTAGATTTTGCGAGAACTTTGTTAACAGTGTTTATATTGAAACTAGGGGTATAAAATGTATGTACCTATGTTATGTTTTCAAGTATTCCATGTTAAATTTTCAACTGTGTCAGAAAATAGTTTTGTTTTTCGAGTGTAAAACTATAAATCTTTGCATAAAGATTGCATTGATTAATGAATGAAAAAATTAGTAGGCGACAAGCAAACTTGGGGAAAAATCCCAACGAGAGTACTCTTTAATTGGAGATGGATGGCAGCTCCTCTTGAGACACTGAAGGCATTTAAATTAGCACTTCGATATCCCAAAGGCCGAATGCATAATGAATTATCAGATTTTATCCATTTCACATCGAATGATAATTATGAAAAGATGAATTCAAAGATTTCTTAGGTAAAGTTACGCAAGTTGGATGTTACATTAAGATTTTAAAAAGTTTTTCTTCATCTCTTAGAAAAAAATGTGATTGTGAATCAATTATTTTTAAGAAACAACCCAGTGCTCAGTAATGAGACGTATTATGGTTTGGTAATGATGATGTTTAGGTACAACAACTTAGTATTTCGGTTGTACCTGAATTGAATATTTACGCGACGAGTAATGGAAATCCAGCGGCGAATATTATATTAATATTCCCCACAATTCGATATCTACTGTTAAATATTTAAACAGGTAAGTAGTTTATGAAGGGTAGAAATGGCTGCGAATTTCTGAATATGTGTGGATGTCTTTTTGATACTGTGTACATTTAGATTTATTGAACTACTAAACATAGATCTCTTATTTTGATAACTAGTACTATTTAAATAAGTTTACTTGAATGATCTTATTTAACAGCTATCGCAAGAATATGTCAAAATTTAAATTTACCTTATAATGTTGCCATGAGTGACCTGGTTCTTAGGATTTTTTTTGAATATTAAATAATAAAAAACAATTTCATTACGATAAGTTTGTCGTGTGTCCCACTGCTGGGCAAGATGGCTGATATGACGATGCTGAAAGTCGGCAAGGTGACAAGGTGTCCTAATTACAGTTGCATTGCACGTAGATAGAACATTACCGACCAGATGTTTGTAGAAGTCCTTAATGTACAACCTGCGGAATGCCATAAAGCCTTTGGTTTACATCGTACATTTGCAGACACGTTCCTTACTGGATTACACGGGAGGAAATTACAACTCAACATCACTTTATTTAAATTCTAATATAACATGACTATTGCATCAACTTGACTGTTTATTTAGATGCTAAATTTGCTTGGTGTGTATTGTAATTTATTTTTTTCAGATACCTAGCTATATTCAGCTGTGTGAAATAATCTCATAAATCGACCACCCGTAACACAAGCTTCGACCTTACCTGGGCAGGGCTAGATGAAGAAAGAAAATAAATAAAATAAATATTGCTGGCAATTCCAGCAATATTTATTTTGTTTATTAACTTACTAATATTACGAGCACGGAGGAAAAACAAAGTGGAGTCGGCATATGCAAAGTTGCAAAGGGAGTTCATCGTGGCACTGACGTCATCATAGTAGGCGTGGCCTAGGTCAGTCTACTGTTGGCGTTCATCCTCTGCACATCCGGTGTCAACAGTGGAAATTGTAATGTTAAGACAGGGCCGTAATAAGAATCCAATTTCATAAATGGAAAGTTAGAACTATTAGAAAGAAAGAAAGAATTTATTTGTGTACAAATAACATCATAAAACAATATGCGTTAAACACAAGGGACACAAAACAGTTGCCAGCTCAGCTTCAAAGCTGTGGCAAAATTATATTGTCACAGCGGTGGTTTTTACATAATTCATAATCAATAAAGATAAATATTTCTTTATTCGTCATTCACATCCATACATCACCTGAAAATAATTTACTTGTATAAACATTTCTTCTTTAATAAAATAGTACCTATCACTATTTCAATAAAAAATATGCATCAAGATGGGTCACTAAATAAATAAAAAAACAAAATACTTTCTATAACACAATGCAACAGAAAATAATCTTATAACATTTATTAGAAAAATATAATAACTAATCTCTAGGGGGGGGGTGGCAGCTGCCCCTCCCTGCCCCCCCTTGGCGACGCCCTTGAGTACGTTCCTGTTACCTACACCTGTGACATCTATTATCAAGTAGTTAAACTACGTAGCAAGCAGTTTTGCTTTTGACCGGTAGATGGAAAAGACAAAAGTGCGTGGGATCCTACACCTGTGACATCTATTATGAAGTAGTTAAACTGCGTAGCAAGCAGTTTTGCTTTTGACCGGTAGATGGAAAACACAAAAGTGGGTGGGATCTAACACCCCCTCACCCCGCAAAATTGTCACGCGTTGTTTCATAAGGAAATCTGAATACAACATCTCCTCTTATTATTACCTCCGTGATTACGAGTATCCACACCAAAGTTATTTGTCTTACACAAAAACTTCTAAACGGATTTAAAAGAAACTGTAAATAATCAGATTATCATACAGAAAAATCAAAAACGACCTCACGTGATTAATGGACGGCCCCCAATACAATCAGGGTATTTTAACCATAATATTATGTTGAGTAAGAATGATAAAATATTTAACCGTGTGTTTTGTTGTGGCGTATGGGGATTTATAGCAGCACTCAGAAAGTGTTTACTATCGAAGCATTAGAATTTACTAACGGAGGTGTTAGGCACACCAAGCACAAAAATATTGTACTATTATAGACGAATGTCTATGGTACGATTCAGCTCATCATCATTAAACATATTATTATGTATTTATTCAGAGAATAACACGTTTTCTGAGTACAACAATAACGAACTCATCGTACGAGTACATTATAATAATATGAAATACTCCTAATTAAGCACCTAATCGGAAATTAATATTTTAACATTGGGTCAAAGGGCGGCCTTATCACTGACCACGGTCTCTACTCTATCATACTCATAGTATCATAATATAATAGAGTTCATTAAACTAGAGGACAAAATATAAAAATACATATCTGCAGATATTTATTCCGAGTGTCTGGGTGTATAATAAAAAAAGTAATTATCAGTAATTAAGTATATTAACAGTTAATTACTTAATGGGATGTTAAACTAACAAACAGAGAGTGGTGAAATTAGGTCTTAATATGTTAAAAAAACGTAAAAAAAAGTCTAACAAACAAATAACGTGACAATGAGTAGGTACTTATATTTTGATTACCATACATAATAATAAAACTTATATTATGCAACATTTTGGACTCGAACCTAAATTATCGGAAAAAATAAAAAATACATGCGACATTTTCAAAATTAAATTGTAGAAACTTTACGTCTTAGGTTCGTAACAAATTACGGATAAGCTAATCCATCGCGGCAGCACTCAGCGAAATCAAACTGTTGAACCGGTGGATATCCCAACACTAAACTCAAAGTGGGGTAAATAAAATTCAAATTATATCGGAGCTTTCGCCAATCGATTACAGCTGGCGGCTATTAAAATTGCACAACTTGCCACTTGCGTTCTTGGAGAAACTAGGGGTATAAAATGTATGTATCATAATGTTTTCAAATATTCCATGTTAAATACAACTGTGTCAGAAAATAATTATGTTTTTCGAGTGTAAAACTATAAATCTTTGCATAAAGATTGCATTGATTAATGAATCAGTATTTTGATAATATATTACGGTAATTATATTGAACAACTTTTAGTAGCAGTTATTTGAATAAATGCAGCAGTTTTCTTCATGCAAATCCATTATCTACTTTTTGGCAACATGCCAAATCAACTGCCTTAAACTACAACCATTCAATTAATTGCCATTCCATTCGGTCGGTCGTTGGGAAACGAGCTGATCTTAATCTGGCTTCGCTTAAACTTGTTGGTACTACGGGGGATTAAGTAGTTCTAAAATTAGCGGCCGGGAGTAAACTAAACAATCAGTAGATTTCCATCCTCATGTAACTTATCACAACAGGAGATAACAGGTAAAAAGTTGTTATCTCCCAAAGGAACCGCGATCCAGGTTTCATGTTTAATTTCAAGTTTTATTCTTACCTGTGTTAGACATACACATGGAAGAATTTTCACGCTTCAGAATTAAAGGAAGGTTTGGCCATCACGGGCTCTTAGTATATAAAGGAAATGCTTATATTATTATCATTAGCTTGAAGATAAAGCCCGGAAATTGCTTTTATCGAAATTCCTTTGGACTATGACGATCAAAGTACATATTTCCGGCATTCTGTAGAGCGGATAGTTGGTTCAAAGAATATGGGATCAAATGCTGGATTTTCTTTAAATAATTATACTGAGTCTGGTCCAACGGTCAGTTGGGAACATGAAAATAAATAATATTAGGTATAAAATCAAATCAAAATCAAATTTAATAATAAATATCCAAAAAAACTAGGCTTAAGAACATCCTCTTTTTAAAATCGGTTAAAAATAAGACTGGTAATGATATTTATTCTCATAATCTTGACCTATTTAGGTGCACAGTAATACCTCATTTACACCTACAATTATAAAGAAATCAATAATTAGGTTAGTTTGTCCAGGAATCAAACTTTGGTTTGTCATTGCGAAACTAAAAGTATTTCTTGATAGAATACGGAACCCTTAAAAGGAACTTTAAATGAAACAAAAGAGTTTCGTGACATAAATCTCCTTAACATTAATTGCACATCCCAACAATCTAGAAGCACATTAATTAAGAATGCATTTCAACTAACTCCAAACTTTTAATTAAAATGTTTAATGGTGCATTTTCGTTCCTAAAAGTAGTGCAAACTCACTGGTTCAACATTTTGTTTGTTTACATCTAGTATCCCTCGGGTAGCGTGTTCAGAGATGCGATTATGAAACTCAGTAAATAAATGAATAATATTACTTCACAAAACGGCCAGGAGACTTTGCAAGCTTTTTATTTGTAATTTTTCTGTATGAACGAATTTCGGTTTCCACTAATATTTGGTAATTTAGTAAATAGTAATAAAGTATTTGATTCTAAATGCCGGGCAGCAGCTTAGTATTGTGTGTTTTCCAATTTACTGCTAGAATTAAGACGTAAGAAGAAGCTAGAAGTAAGCGTGTTGATTACACAAATTTCCCCATCGCATGCAATTTATTTTTGAGTTGACCATTATTTAAACTTTTTTTATGTACTAGGCTGCCGTCATATTGCTAAAAAACCGTAAACTGACATTTTGCCAAAATTGACTTTTATACACAGCACGAAAGCGTAAACTTTTATCTATCTTCTAGTCTGGGTCCCATGGCTCTATCGTTTATAATGCCTGAGATCTGGACCCCTCGTATACCGTTAACTACATCATTTTGAGACATTTTCAATTCTTAAACACAGTAATCTAGCATTTCTATGCTAAAATACCGCTAAACGCCTCTAATCGTGAATTTAAGGCTTTCATTCGCTTGGTCCTACAAACTTAGAAAACAGTTACAAGCATAAACAATACTAAATGACCGCTATCTGACTTTAACTTTTTTATAACTATTTCCACCCTCAAGATATGATTAGGACTTACAATGTCTAAAACACAGTTTTTGTACTCGTACAACACTAAAGAGCCGCTAAACGCCCTTAGACGTAAAATCGTAGGTAAACTTACATATATTTTAAACAATTACAGGCCTAAAAGACAGTCACTGGTTTTAAGAAATGAAATATGACGTTATTGTCTAAGTAATTAAAACGTAATAAAACAGTTAACTGACAATGCAACACTAAAACACGTCTACCTGCTCTACCTTTTTATGCGTTTCGCTCCCTTTCTCGGTCGTGTCGTGAACCTTGTGGAGGTCTGACGTGCGGCGCGTTAGGATAAAAATAAGCGGAAATGATTTCTGAAGAAAGAAAAGCATTAAATATAGATTTATATGAAGTTTATTAAATATTTAGCGCATGTTTTGTTGTAGGTTTCTGAATTTTTGAACGGCATAGCGATATAAAATAGTCTTTGAAAGAGAGAATCAAACATACGAAATCTCGATAATCTATTATAATATTTCGAGGTGCTCGATTGAAAATAGGTATATATTATTTTAGGAACTTATCAATAAGATCGCTGGAAATATTGTTAATTGTGTTAAGGGCGAACGTGAGCATCTGGACAAACCGTTGAAATGTATAAATACTTTTTACATTCTGGTTATTACACTGTCAAATTGTTCAATTATTGTTTCTCTCTGCTATCAATTAATAAATATATTTGTAATTACCTGGAAATACGATGATTAAAAGAGCCGTAACTTATTTCGAACAATTTATGACGTGACATGTCCGAAGTATTCACTTCCTGGCTCCGATAAAATAACTTAGTGGGATTCTGTAACTCTTTTTCTGTAACATTTCTTCCTTTTGAATACTAACAAAAGTTTTGTCCTTTCTACCATCAAAATAAATACCACATACATCGCAATCTGCATTCTGTAAAGCTGTTCTGACTGTACAGTAGTTCTCATATGGCACAACCTAGATAAATAGATAGATAGAACATTTATTCACTGAATTACGCACACAAATTACAATAAAACACAACCATACATAGAAAGAGAAACACAATTTTTAAACCATGTAAAATAACTTGCAAAAAACTTAATCTATAAACTGTGTGAGGCGTGACACACTGAAGAGGTTTCAACTCAGCATGATGTCGACTGAACTAGATATCCAGTCTTAGTTCTCCAGAACTTAGATCGATCAATGACGCTACCGATATCAACAAACAATAAACAATTCCACATCATTCAACACCAAAGAAGCTATCAAAACCGCGGCTCTGTGAGAAACTCCGCGAGAGCTAGCGATGGTAAACTTAACCTCTTTTTGCTGATGGTGCGGCAAATGGGTTTGTATTGGACTAGATGCCTCGCTATTGCTAGAACTAGCACTAGTACTTTCAATCTCACATTATCTGTTAAGAATTGGTTTCCAAAAAACCGTGCTGTTCCCGATTTCCGATCAATTGTCTCTTTGCTACGCAATAAACTTGTTTTTTCTTATTTTTTGTAGTTGCAACTAGATCTACACCAACTATCATCATCTCTCTTGTTGTTCTTTGATCGACTAGAAAGAGAGTTACTTCTTTGGGAACACGAGTGTCTTTCAAACACATTGAGAGTTTGAGATAAGTTTTCATTAGCAACTGCAAATATCATATTAACTATGAGGCTGTAAATGTATTAATGTTCTGTTGAAAGTTTATGTTGGTTTGACGACCATAAGAAGGTTTCATTAAACTTGTGTATTTATCATGAAAGGTGCAAATTAACTTTAATACTCTCTTACGGCTTACAGTTACAGAATATTAAATAATTCATAACATCATTATGAGTAGGCAACTGGGACACTGGTAACTTCTCTGGCAAACCAAACACGGGACAAGACGTCGATTTACGAGTTTTGACTTGAGACGTTGTACTGTAATAAACAAAATTAATGGGTATTAATTAATGATCTAGATTAAATTAACTGTCAACATTACATTACATTGTAAATATTACTTACATGAGTTGTATCTCTAATCTGAGCTGTTAAAACCGAAATCTCTCACAAATAATACAATTACAATTCGCGCAACACGTCTAGGCGTAAAATTTTTGTATCATAAACAAACAGGGCAACGCTCAGAATCAAATTACGCGGATATATGACGAAAGTATTTTTTTAAACTAATTCTAATCTGTAATTAAGTATGAGAATAATTTTCCCGTCGCAACTTCAAGACTGATTTTGTATGGCAAATTAAACATGGTAAATCGCTAGGCGATCACAGTTCATTTGTTTAACAGTGAGATTTTATCAAACTACGAGTAAGTTTTAAAATGTTCCTATATAATAAGCATTTGCAACCTTATGTTACATACCATAACTATAAACAATATTAATATGATTCAATATTGTTTTTATTGCTATCAATAAAAGATAATCGTTAAATTTTGTATAATTTAATCATGATTTACCATTTTGGAGGTGAGATAAAATGTAGGAAGTATAGACTTAGCCGTAAAATTATAATTATGTTATGAATCTACAATTACATTTTTCAACGCTAAAACACAGTTAGATTAATGTTTCTTACAATACTGTGTTTAAGCATAGATCCATATCTCTTAATTGTACCACAAAACAACAAATAAACCGTTAAAGGTTTTTAACGGTGTTTTAAGAATTAGAGCTGGTCCAATTTTCCATACAATGCAATGCAAAAAGACGACTAAGTGATTTAACTGTGTTTTAGTTAAGCATTTGTGAAAAACTGTATGTGAGCATAAAATCATCATACAGTTTCACTAAGATACAACACTTAAAAGCCGCTACGCTTCAGCTGACTGCTTTTTAGTGTTGCACACCCCCACTTTATGAAGTAGATGACCATTGTCTAAAACACAAATTTATCAATAAAAACTCATGTGTTTAATTTGATGTTCCCGTTTCGTACTCAAATAAAAGCCCCAGAAATTATTAAAAAAATGGTATATGAAAGAAGACTGTAAGTCTTCACAAAGTCTAGAATTAAACATTTTTCACGTTTTTGCTTGTAGCCAACAATTTGGGTTTGTCACTTTACGGTTTTTTAACCATAGGACGGCAGTAGGTACAAAAACAAGGCTTTGTCTCTAACCGAGCACATCGCATTATAGGTAAAAAAAATACCTAAAATTCAACAAATTGCAAATGAAATATCAGCAAAAAAATAAACAAAAATCTTAATTTTCAATATCTAACAAACAGATTCGAGAACAAAACTTCAAAGATAAGTTATGAAATACTATCCTGTTACGCTTTGCGCTCTGTTTCTAGAAAAAAAAAGTAAAACGAACACGCTCTGATTCTTTACAATTTTCCGATTCATTTACTCTGAATGATAAGAATTATTTGTAGAAGACTTAAAATGGTGTTGGTTGCGAATTGTCTTATGATATTTTAATAAAAGAAAACGTGTAAAACTTACTCTGAATTTTATATTTACTGATTATATTGATCCTTCCAACGCTACTACGACTATTTTAAAACTAAAAATACCTAAATCAGTCTAGATGTTCTTGAGTTAAAAACGGAAAGTGGCATTGTTTTTTATATACCTACCTATTATATTTAATATTTACTGACAGTGCATTCTTTACCAATAATTTAAATTAAGAGAGCTCGAACTACAACATTTTTATTACTAAGCTAACTCTGAATTTGAAAGAGCTATTGAAAAATAGAAAGTTTATTAGCGTTCATCATGAGATTAATACAAATTCAAAAGTAGAACGATTGAAGAATGAGCATCTCTCGAACGTTTATTTCATATGAACGATTCAAAAAGAGAACGGGGTGTTTGGTGGACCAAGTTGCATAAATGGCGAAGACGCTACAAACTACAGTTCAATTTTAAAATATCCGCGCGAATCGGAAATCGCTGAAACTGGTTGAACCGGACTAGTTTGGAATTTCCGGATAACTTTCAAGATATTGGATCGGTTGCTGGTGAAGAATGTTTTGAATGAAAATACAACTCGGAAACTATCATCATCATTAATATTATAGCACACAATATTAAATAAATAAATAAATAAATATTACTGGACAATTTATTACACAGCGACATCTAGCCCCGTGGTAAGCTCGAAGCTTGTGTTACGGGTGCTAGATTTCTGATAAACTTAATATAATATACATACATAGATAGATATTTTTTATTATACATATATAACACCCAGACACCCGGAATATATATTATGTCTCACCACTACATAGTTTTCCCATTTTCCCTATTGAACTCATAGGCCTTGGATAGTTAGGCCTCTGGTTTTATTTTATTTTCTTAACAACATATATTCGCTTGCAAAACGTGATTTAGATTGATTACCTAATAAAAATCACCTTATAACCACATAATGTGATAATATTGTAGTTTTATGTAATTTAATGTTTTATAAAGATGAAGTATTTGTTTGTTTAAACGCACTAATCACAGGAACCGCTGGTCCGATATGAAAAAAAAACAGTATTGGATAGTAGCTATATTTATCGAGGAAGACTATAGGTTATATTATAAAAACTGTATACCATAAAGATAACGTAAAGAACGCAAGCGAAGCTGTCAGCGGGTCGGTTAGTGTTAAATAAACAAAGTTGATTCTCGAACTAGCTTCCATGCATGCGGCACACAATGCAACTCCACTCAAAACTTCACGGGTAGGAAATCATTGAAATGGCGACCTCATCAAATAAGTAAATATTAAAAACGGCATCCAATCATAACTTCTGGAGCAGATGTCTGGAACTTGCGCGCAGTTGTCGACCACTGTTACTGCGGTCCCAATTCCCAACTCTGAAAGACACTCTATGGGTAAGTTTTGAAAATGCTGAAATTTTACTGCAGAACTTTATTGTTATTTTATGTCCGAAAATTTTTTTTCCGTTATTATGCAGTTTTTGCTTTACTATGTAAGGGATGAGAGATGAATACAATGAATTGAAAACAATAGCTGTTTTATGGAGGTAATAAAATATATGTATCAATATAGGCAATACATTGTACATAACAGCTAAATAGATTTAGATTTATTTTATATATATATATAGACAGATGAGAATGGCTCTTCCAGTAGTTATTGTACCTTCGTAGTCTCAATAAAGTTTAATTTTCTAATAAAATAACGAATGAAACAGTAATTAATTTTGCGAGCCCAGACAAAGTCAGATCGAATACAAATTGTTATGCAAATACCATTGTTTTAATCACCGCCCATTAAACAAACCCTTAATTCTGGTTTCTCATTACTTTGATGAAAATCGTTGGATTAATTGTTTTAAGATGGAGTTGTATTAGTTCTAGATCTTTAGTAATTTTTTGATAACTTGTTTGCTTGGATAGTCTATTTAGAGAATTTTTATTCCGAGGCGGGAATGGAACCCGCAACCTCTTGCGTCACAGGCAGCAAGATTATTCATTATTATGTTAAAAACCATTCAAATTAGTTTCACAACGCGAGATTAATTCTTATTGAGCAAAGAAAACACCTACATTAAACACATAGCAAGCATAACCACAACAAAAGCAATTAAAACTGTCACATACAATATATTCGATTGTTTGTTTGTTTGATCGTCAACAAAAGGTAGATATTAATATTTGGCTTAAATCATTTTAATTACTTTTCTGTCACTTGCAATGCCTGGAGGCGACCACAGAGCGCAGCGGGAAAGGTCTGCAGAGTCTGTTTAAATGTTGCGATTTTATGTCGAAGCAATATTTGGTATTAGCACAGAAGGTACAGAAAATTTGGGTATCATATCAGTCATACTAGGGCAAAGCCATGTTGTCTAAGTGGGAGCACAATCGACTTGTATTCCGGTCGTGGGTTCAAACCCCATCACGCACTTCTGGATTTTTCTTCTTTAAATTTATGCTTTGTAAACACGTGCTCTAACGGTGAAGGCAAATATCGTGAGGAAACTAGCATGTTCTGTGAACTTTGATAAGTTTGTAGGAGATGTGACATTCACCAACCCGCACTTTACCAGCGTGGTGATTTAAGGCCAAATTAACTTACTAAAGGACTTCTCTCGTCAAGAGAGAAGTCCCTGTGTCTCAGCTGTGGGATCGTATATGGGGTGATTATGAATACTTTTATTTTATTTCAGAAGAATGATTTAAGAATTCTCTCTAACTTTTGTGTCATGATGAAACACCGCGTTTGTTGTGCCCGAAACGTTGAAATGAATATAATTTCGTTCCTGGATCGCAGCCAGACGCACTAACTGATTTAAATGCAGCACTGATGAGATCTTGACTCCGTACATAATGGGGACAGATCTCGAATGTTCCATAGATGTGAATCTCGTAGCCAATGAGCAAAGGACTATAGTTTTATGTTTTTCATTATATTATTCTTTATCTATAGCGTCGATAATTAGTATTGTAGTTTTACTATAATTAGTGTCTTTATTTGTAATGTATTATTTTATTATTCCTCTAAACAAAGATTAAAATGATACGTAATACCTAGAGCACTATTTAAAGTATTTGTTTCATGGGTGATAAATGATATGAATATGAATACTTAAAAATTATACAAACATAATACAAATACCGAAACTCCTAGATAATTTTTAAAATAATAATGTTTTCACTTTGCCTAGCTGATAGCCCTTTATTTAGAGAAAAGCTACAAAGAAAATATATTTAATGCGGCAAAAAGATCTGCAGATAGATCCAAAATTACTTTCGCATCTACAGCATAATTATTTTACAGGTATCACTAGAGTAAAAATGGAAAAGCATTTCGTAAGACAAAATTATACTTCAAACTTTCCCAATTGAAATAAAAACTTTTTTAATATTGAGGCTAATGATCTTGAGCTTAACTTTGATTTGGGTTAACAATTTAGCTGTTGGCAGGCCCAAGAGGTAACAAATAAAATCAACTCCAAATTGAAATAAATCCGAGTGCCAGGATTTAAAATAACCCAGGAAGGGTTCCGTATCGTTTGATGTCCTTTATGAAATCATAGATAAACCTAATCAGACGAATAGGAATATGTAAGAAAAGTCGAGCAATGCTTTTAAGCTTAACAAATTGTAATATAATAAAAAAAATTAAAGCTTTATTTTTGAGAATATGGTTGAAATTCCTATGAGATACCTCTCGGAAATCTTATATTTTTCAATCGAAATAAGGAACGCATTGAACTTTGGAACTCATTCGAGGTTCTTGGAAGACCCAATCGGCTTAACGAGTTTACTAAAGGTGCAAGTCAATATGAAAGTTTGCATTGATTAACCTTTTCCGGATAAACGTTACTTTAATACACTTTTGTTAATTCCACGCATAAATAAATTAAATATTCATCATCATCATTTCAGCCGTCGGTGTTGTTTCAGATGTTGCTGTCTACTGCTGGACATAAACCTGCTTCATGCTATTAAGCTATAACGGTTGTGGCTTGCATCCACCGCAAACTGCATTAGACTTTCAGCATTTTCCAAATTGATAAAGTTGACCAATTTGATAAAGTTGTAAACAAAACCTGCATTTTGTTTAATGCATTAGTTTGTTGACTTGTGTGTTTTCAGTCAAACACAATTAAATTTATCCGATAGAAGATTAAAAATGCAGAAGCAATAACACAACCGGAAATGCCAAACAGTTGATGAATTCAGAATAGTGTAGTGGTTTACAAATATTTTTTATGCATTAGAATAACAAAAACAGAATGACTGTTACTTTATTTTTCCCGACATAATTACCTTACTCGGTTTGACGAGAACGTAGTAAAGATCGGTAGTAATGATACCATTGGGAAGGCATCACACGGCTGTTATTATTTTAGTTGAGACCTAATGATTTATTTTTTGTTTTAGTTTTGTATAAAGGTTGAACAAGACCAAATTATGCCAGATCTACTTGAAACTGCCTCAAACAAGGCTAGCACCAAGTAGCACTCGGCTGCGAAACTTTTAGATAAAATAAAACTGCAGCGGTTGTCAACTCTACAGAAAAGTAATTTCGGTTTATGAAAGTAACAAAGTATTCGGCATTTGTGAATAAGTAAAAAAAACTTAATAAGTTGAAAAATCTCTGTTTGTTATGAGTTCAACTGTATGTAATAGACTGCCGAAAAACAAATACATACCTCCATCGCACTACCACAAAGTCCCATGGCGGTTCATCATAGCTTGTTCAATCACCTGAAACAAAATTAAACATACTGTAAAGTTTGTCATTATTTAATTATTTTTTCTATAACAGTGAAAAATAATTTTGGAGGATTAATAATTCAGGAGAATCTCAGAGAAAAGTATTTAATGAATTCTTAATTTTGACGACATGTAACGTATCTATCTGGTGTTGTTTATTTATTTATAGAATAGTTTTTTTTTTCAAGCCAATTGTTTCTACTGCTGAGCAAAGGCCTACCCAATTTCAATAATTTTAGAATTGTTAATAAAACAAAAACTGCATATTCGTAAGATTACATTGAAGATAACAATAAACGAATCTAAGGCTGATGTACCTACTCCTAACTTGGCTTTTCTATGTTATGCTCTCTTCTCACTCGGTTAACTTTTTACTTTTACTTTATTTTTTTAGGTACTGTTTGTATAAATTAGCGAGTATAAAGCTCTATATTTCCACAAAAGGTAAGCTTGGCATAAATTCGAGCATTAATAGTAAGATTAATATTCCGGTCGTGTAACTGTTACATAAATACTGTAAAACTCTCATAAATTGTTCGCAATAAATATACACACTTTACAACCTACCCGTTTATTTTAATGGACAAAGTTTGGGATACATGGTGGTAAATTCAATACCTATAAGGAGAGAGAGATTGGGGGAAAAGAGAGAGAGAGTTTAAACGGATTATTGAAAAAATCACCTGATAACAAGCCTCAGACTAGCCACAAAACAAAGGAAGGCTAAGAAAGGCTAATACAGCCTCCATTATTCTGTGTGATTAGGATAGAAAAGTGATTATTGGTCAGTTCTTTATACTAAATATACATGAAACGTTTATACAGTTAAGTTGAAAGAAAACCATAAACTCAAAAAACATTATTTTTATGAGCCAACCGTGTCCCACTGCTGGGCAAAGGCCTCATCGTCCCTATCTGAGATACTAAAATAATAAATTAATAATTATAATATTGTTAAATATAAGGCCCCTAAATAATTCAAGATAAAAAAAGATAAAAATTCGACACGAAATTCTTTGGTTTGAATTTCCAGCCATGTATAGAATCGTTAAATGACGAACGACGTGAGTTTATATTTGCGATCAATCGTGGAGATACCGCCATTATAATGAGGGGGAATAATGAGGTATTTCAGATATATTTATAAAATCGATATCTCACAATAGAGTATTACAAAATGCGCATTAAATTGGCCTACTAAGAGTGGGAAACGATGTCGCTGATTTTTTAGGTTAATTGTGTTTACCTTTGTTATTATGTGTGAAATTACTAATCACTGAACAGGTCGTCATTCATCATCATCATTTCAGTCCTCGCACTACATATGGCTATCTTAAATAATTCCGTTTATATAAGTTTATGATAAACTTGTAAACTTCATAAACACGTAGTAAGCTCCATAACATAAACTTTTAGTCATTCAGTAAACCACAAATGACTGAAACCCTTAATCGCTTTTCAATGGAGGTTAAAATGCTTCCAATTATAAGAATAGTGGCGACGCTAAAAAAATAATGAATTCTCTTTTTTGTTGCGTGCCGTTACCAACAGCCTACAAATTGCTATCGGCATGAAATTTGTCACAGTGGATTATCAAACGGCTAGGCTAACCTATGACATTTTGCTATGTTTATTTGGCGGAGTGTCGATTACTACTTGTACTTTAACAAAGTTGTGGTTTTTTCGCTACGACACGACACGTTTGACAATAGTTTAAATGAGCCGTCACACGCTAGTTATGTGGATTGAATTATTATCACAACACGAACGCGAGTTTTTATTTAGTTTTTATAATGTATTTTATTTAAACATATTTTAAAATAACAGTTTGTTTAATCTTTACTGCAATTAAAATCCGATAAGTAAAATACCAATTTTAAAATTATGAAGTAAATATTTAGGAGTGAGCCAGCCTTTTTATTTATACTATGCCCATAATGATTGAGGAAATTTGGAAAATCACTTCATATCAGTGGAACACAGTCGAACAATGCTCCAAATAATGGAATTTGGAATATTTCCACCCTTTTTCATTGTGTTTAAGTGCTTTTGTTGGAAATATTAATATTGTAGCAATTAAGGGTGCTTACCTTCAAGACAAGTGCACAGTTCTATTACATTCTTGTTACAATTTTAAAAGCTACTGACCGGATTTAAACCTTATCTTGCATTAATATAGCTCATACATTAACATAACATTATAGGCATTTATCCTGGCAAAACCGTAAACGGATCACAAGTTTACAAACACCATTTAGATGTTCCAATAAATAGCCTCAATCGATTTGGTAGCGCGGAATATTTTATCAAATTTACAGTTCAGTAAACTTCGTTTTAATTAAATAAAAATTGTTTGCAACCTCCTAAATCAGCCGACAGTTGCTAGCTATTAGCATTTTGTTTACCGCGTCGCCGCTCGGAAGTTATTTATCAAGTTTTTAATTATTTTTAGATAAATTGTTGTAACGATTATGAGAAGAAAAACAAATAAATCCGAGAAAATGATGAAAAATTTGCGTAGTCGTAAAATATGAAGATATTAAATTATTAATAGTTACTCAATAAAAAAAATATTTCTTTGAAATTACTGGAACTATGTAATTATATTTTCATACTTATTCAATTTATTATACTTTCATACAATATTTTATGAAATGTAACTCGACAATATATTCCCAGATCATCGGGAAAGTCATAAAATTCACACAAACAATGTAATCGGCGAGCATTTTGTATGTAAATGGGAATCAATTTATGAATCTGAACAAAACAAAATACAATAACGCTCAAAGGTTAATTAGATTCTGTATGAAATTTTGTGTTATTATCTGGGATAATGGCTCTACTAATGGAAGGTTTACCTGCTTCGGTTTTTAATCAGGCGGAAGGTAGGCAGACTCTTAAATGCTAAGTATTATAATTATTCCTTAAGTGTATCTCAATTTAATGTTTTTGGTAGTAGTATGGATGAGGTGGATTATCGTCTTATAATAAATAAATATTTTCGGACAATTCACACAGCAAAACTTATCCGCGATTATAGGCGTTGTCAAAAACTACACAAAGCTGAGATTTTTTCTCTCCTTCCTAATTTGTGCGTACAATTTGTGAAACATAGTACATTCACGTTGTGGTTCTTGCAAATGTCCGTGGAGGTTTGGTTAAATTACTGAGACGGATTACTCTATTTCAATGATAAATTAGTATGTATTCGTATGATAAGACAAATTAATATTTTTTAAATTAATAACAACTACTTTCTCATGTGATTTTAGTGCTTATACGAGTATATGAATAAATAAAATCAACACAGCAACATCTACTTGATGTCACAACCAATTTTATCCAAAACTATAAAAGTCTTGGTAAGGAGATGTATTTTGTGAACCATATTAGGACTTTCACACAAAAAAAAACAAAACATTTAGATGGTACCTACTTAGAACTAAACTCAATTTATGTTACTTTCTCGTGTTCTATTCAAATTTCCCGTGGTAAAAAGTAGCCGTGTTAAGTTCGATCCAACTGCATTCATTAGTTTCTGCATGAAATAGGAACAAACATTACATTGTTACAAATTCGCATTTATACTACATATAAGTACTATCAATCATGAAGAACAATAATTTAAAAGCGTGATTTTCATCTACATTGATCTCAGAGAATTCTGGTAATATGAATTTCCGGCCAACAACCATATTCATATTGTGACCGGATTAATAAAGATAATTTTCGATGTATAATTCGATTAGTTTCCTCTCGGGATGAGACAAATTTACAATATTTATTCCTTTATTTGCTTCAAACGAGATTAAGCTTCAATGTTCATTATGAATTGGGGATATTCGGCGTTTATTTGATATTAATCTGTGAATTTATGTTTAATTTATCTCTCTCTGGGCTTTTCGGTAGAAACAAGATGTGGAAAATTACAGAATCTGAAAATATCATCATCATAATCTCCCCCTTTTTTCGTTCCCACGATTCACCACGCAGACCAATGGATTGACTTTTGACTAACTATAATAAAAATATTGATACTTGTTTAAACTAAATGCTGTGTGAATTAAACTCGTTAAACTTATTATTTTTTGGAAAATAAAAGAATCTGTAATTTGTATCTAAGCGATATTTAACTTGAGGACACTAATGTTAAAATTACTCTTTCATTCATTCGACGCATGGCGCCCGCAATAATAACAAAATGACTAGAATGATAAAAGGCTGTAAATAATAATAATAAAAAAGGTAAAAGGTGTGTAGTGTAAGTAATTGCTTTTATATTATGTCCACTAAGATGGACGGTTAGTTTTGTTTCAGTAGGTTATGTAATTATGAACTTAATGTGTTGGTAAAATAGTCTGTTTCATAGAAATTTTGATGCTATTCTTGTAGTATCTACATAAAGTATCTACTTGTTTTCAAAGCAACACAGCAAACTGAAAACCGGGCACAAAAGCCTTCCACTATGTTTCCTCGAAAGTTGTAAACTGCATAAGTCACGGAGTCCATTACGCCGCGAAACAGAGATATAGTGGCGTCATATCTACCTTTGTACCTGCTCGTAAAACATGATAACGGGTATCTGCCTCTCGGTTCTTTTGGCCTAAAATAGGGGGATTTCAATTTTGCTCGTTCTTGATTAACCTAAGCTTCATCACCATCACGCCTATTTATTTATATGTATTACTTAAAAAGAAAATTCGAGGTGCGTAGTGGGTTCTACACCTACGACCTTCGGAATGAAACTCGAGTGTGCTTTCACTTACCCAACACGGTTCTTATATGTATAGGTAAATAACATAAACTTTTTACCTTATTTTACTAATTGCTATTTTAATATAAGTTAAGTTTATATATATAACAAACAAAATTCAAAGTGAGCACAAATTTAACTTCATTCGCACGTATCAAATTGACCGCTAGTTTATCCAGACTATAAGTTCACACGTCAATAACTCTAAAAATCCCAACTTTTCCCAACAAACAACAATAGGTATTGATTTGAAAGTTAAAATGGATTTCATAGGGGTCATTCTGGCCGAACGAACTTTCACGCCCTAAGGGTAAACCAAAATAGCTGGCGGCGTGCCGTCGGATTCCGAACCTTAATACCTTGAGATAGGGGTGTGATATTGTGGCAGTTGATTATTTATATCAGGATCAGCGTAGGCTCAAGTGCTGTACTTGTTCGGGTGGAGAGAGAGGATTAGAAATGTGGTTGTTTGTACCGTTTTGTTTTTAGTGAGTTTATAATCTGTGGTGATGTTTATTGAATGGAAATCTAATCGCATTGGCAAAAAATAATTTGGATGTTTATAAGTTGTTAACGTTAGACAATTAGACTTGGACTTAAAAGGGTTCTCTCAGGTACCTACCGATGATAATGCTAAGATGATGGACCTAGACTTAAGCAGACACTTTTCCATCTAGGTCAATGTGTCCTAGGCACTAAATCGTTCCTGAATAGCATGGGATTATAGTTGCTGACGTTGACGCTATATAATCACTAGTTTTCAACCGCGGCTTTGCCCGCGTTTTAATCAACTTTTCTGTATTAAAGTGAATTTTCATTATTGTGAATTTTCGATAAAATCCTTTCAGTAGTTTTTGCGTGAAAGATTAACATACATTCACATAAATTTTGGCATTTATAATAGGGTGATCTTATAAAGACATACCTATAAGACTTTCACTTACAAGGAAAACCTCGAAAAAATTATGCATTGTTATGGAAATATTCGAAATGAAAAGGCTCCTTAATGAGCCAAATAAAGCGCGGTCTATATTTATGTATTGCAATAATTACTTCCTCTTGTTTGGGTTGCGTGTTTCATAAGAATGGGCACTGAGTGAATTTTGCTATCTAGCGCGAGTGTTATAATGAAAATGATCACGCAACGTAACCTTGGAGATCGGGATTGATTGTCATGTAAAGTACTGCTTACCATAAGGTGTGTATGGCATGCGAGCTTCTTTATTATCATAGCGACATTTTGCTAAGTTAGGTTGAAAGGGCGGGTGTGATGTCACTTTTATGGGCTTTTATAATTATGTAGGGAAGGTTGATATATAATTTCTATTTTCATCAATTTAGTCGACAAAAGTCTACTCCTGGACACGAGCTGCCTTTGAAAATTTCAGCTATTATAGTCAAAAGTGGCTGGCGTAAGGGTTAAGTGAAAACTGTTTGTACGATACCAGATTTTTTGCAATTTAAATATTCGTAGGTACTTACAACCTTCATTAGCGTTGAAAATTTTAGTTCTAACATCAAAGTTCAAATCATAAACTTTGAAATGTTTACTAATTTGCAGGCAGAAGGAAAAATAAACAAAATTAGCTTCGCACTTAGCTTGACGGGTTGGTTATGAAAAGGACATTTCGTAAGGGTGTGTACATTTTATAGGTTAACTTCACTGTCATTATTATAAAGAAAATTGCTACAGTAAATAATGTTTCAGCTATTTTACTACCATGCCAATGTTCTAAGGCAAAAATCTTGTTTAAATACGCTTTACATTCCGAACATTTAAACATTTATTTAAGTTCTAATCAAAATTTTATTGTTTCCGAGTCCATCAAAGAGTAGAAAAAGCCCAAAAACAACCATGGGTTTAGTCCCATGCAAACGACAACCAAATCACTTACGGAACCAAAACTAAATTGCAAAGACATTTTATATAATAAACTTTGATACGAACCCATAGGTATGTATGTGATAATAGTATGAGCAAACCCTACGCGCAAAAAGAACCCAGTAGTAACCCCTAGCGCCACACTAATTGGGTGCTAAGTAAATATTTAAAAAGGTGAGAGAAATGTGAGGTTCAACTTTTCAATTACGTCAATTAACAGCCTCAGCTGTAAAAATAATCTAGTTATGTAAAATCCTAGCATGAATTATTTATATTTTAAGTAATTTATTAATGTAAAAATAATATACATGTTTTAGTCTTACGTAGCCGTATCAGTGTGTAACATATAAATATATAACATAAAATTTTCATATAATATTGTATTGTATTGTAATATTGATATAAAAGCCATTCGAATCCATATAATAATTATGTTATTATCATGCACTTTTACCAGCGCACCTGGGAAAAGCTGGTGGTTATAACTAATAAATAAAAATGCTCTCATAATCTTTGATATTCTATCATAAAAAACACCCCGGATTCCCCGTGTCCTATAAATTGGGATCTACTGTGCAGTCCTTACTTATTATTGGGATGTTATAACGAAAAAACATCAATACCGATAATGTTAAAGATAAATATAAATTATGGATATTATATAACATGATGGCACATTTTACTCATAGAACCGACGTAGAGCACAATGCCTTTCAAGCCATGTCAATCCGTTCCACATGAAAGGGTAATAAATAAGCGATATTTTGCAAATGAAACTCTTTGATTATTATAATAAAGTAATAAATAAGCGATATTTTGCAAATGAAACTCTTTGATTATTATAATAAAGTATAAGTCTAATGGCCGTATAAAATCAATAAAAGTGGAACTCTAATGAATTGTACGAGATCAATATTTCATTATTAATGTACGAGTTAGTAAAAGTGATTTTATGGTGGTTGTCGCGTGGTTGCTAGTGTGCATAGGTGTTTATTGAGATTCAAAAACCCAGGCGGCTTACCGCCTGAAAGAAGCGTGGTGATTATACCGAATCTCCCAAGATCTATAATGGGTTCCCATGCCAATAGTATGACATAATACAGCTTGTTTCTATGACAATTATGTAGCTCTATGAAGTAAACAAGTTTTACCTTCCAAGAGCATTTATAATCTGCAACGCCATTGTTGACATACTGAGTCGACCTAAAAACCCGTATGTAGATGGCAGCACTGGCATAGGAATATTAAGAGCAAAAACAATGAAGAAACGTAAATATCTATATTTTTGTATACTAATAGTCTGCTGCACGTCCACTGCAATAACCCAACCTTAGACGCTTCCAGTTGTTTTGGTATCATGCGGTTTACATTTACCTTGAGTAGAGTGAGTACTTTATTTATTTAAAACATACTATGGTATGTTTAAAACATACATACTATGGTACCAATAAATCTTTTCGGCCCCAATAACTATCTGTTCTACGCACTACATTTAACTTTTACAACTTAATATATTTGACTTCATCAATATTTCTTCCAAACAACAAAACAGGCACATTCAAATAGAGTATTATATTGTAAATTCAAATGACCAAAAAAAGTCTAAAATATACAATTTAATATACAAATTTCCGAATGTTATGGAAATAATATAGAATCGTTCAACTTTTTTCAGCTTTACAATTTGTAAACGGAAAACCGTCGCTGAGAATTTGAATATTTTGAATCGGTTTTAAAAGCATTTCAACAACTGTAGGAATAAAAAATAATTGGCATGAAAAATCGCGCATGAACTTAAAGCTTACCTCGCTCGTAAAAATGGCTTTACCTATTCTTATTATTCTGTGGTGCGGTGGGCAAAAATCTGTCTGCAACGCAAGACAGGTTTAATAGGTTTAATAATTGCAGGTTTAATTCCCGCCTTGGACAAAAATATGTAAGATCTGAAAATATTTTTTCCCTGTGTCCGGGTGTTAATAATGTAAATTAAAAGTAAATAATAATATCTACATAAATGTGTGTATATTAAGCATATCAGAAATCTAGCACCGTAACTTTATTTCAGAGTTTCTTTTTAAAGACTTGTTATAGGTATTTAGCTAATTTTAATCGAGTAAACATCAATACCTACATAAAAAGTAAAACCATTTCTAAAATGAACGCCCCTCTACCGAATTCTGTATTTTTTTTTCTGTGTATTCTGTTTTTCTGTATTTCCTCTCACACGTTGAAATCATCACGGTTTTGTGGAGGGGAGTTCATTTTTAGAATGGTTTTACTATACCTATATTAAGTCTGCAAAGCTCAAATGTATGCATACAATGCGCAAAAGTCCAAAGCTTCCTCATTTGCATTATAATCGTTCTCGCTTCTGACACGTCTTTTGTTCGAACTGATGTAGAAGCATTTGGCTGTCTGCAAACAGATGAAAACTGCTATAACAATGGAGTAAAGTTAATTATGAAGAAAACGCTCAGTTGTACTACCTATAGGATGAAATAAGGCTTGATTAGACTAAGACTACATAATGTATTGTTTCTAAGGAAACCTGTCTCAACTGGCTACATATTGTTTCCGATTTCCTTACTCTGGTTCTATAGTCAGTGGAAGTAAGTATGGAAGTATGAAACTAATTCAATTCAATTCAATTCATTTATTCATACTTTTGGATCACAAAGAACACTTAGTCACGTCAAACATAATAATAAAATATAAGAATAATAATATTTAAAATAATAAAAACAAATTAAGCAGCAATAGCATTGTCAAATAAGTAAAATGTAAATTATCAAATAAAATAAAAATTAATAAAAATTAAAATTAAAATTATTAGAGATTTAAATACATATTCATGTCAATCATCAATCTGAAAAATATTTTTATCTGCAAATGCTTCGTCTAGTCGATAATAACTTTTCATGATTAGTCTATTTTTAATAAATAATTTAAAATTTACATCTGACATTGCTTGTACACTATCTGGTAACATGTTATATAATTTGACAGAATTGCAAATAAAACTTTTCGACACCTTACTCAATCTAGTTTTAGGTACAAGTAAGTCATTTTTATGTCTTGTATTGTAACTATGTCCATCTCTAACAAATTTGGAGTTGTGAAGATTACTTTTTGCATAGATAAGATTTTGGTAGATATATTCCCCAATCATAGTCATTATTCCTAGTTGTCTAAATTTTTCCCTACACGAGTCCAAAGACCTCATTCCCAAAATGTTCCGTACTGCACGTTTCTGTACAACAAAAACTCTATTTGCCTCCGCGGCTCTTCCCCAAAGTAGTATGCCATAGGTCATGATGGAATGAAAATATGAGAAGTAAACCATACGTGCTGCTTTCTCTCCCCCAATTTCTCTTATTTTTCTAATGGCGTAGGTAGCCGAGCACAGCCTTTTAGCAAGAGCTCCGATATGGACACTCCACGTTAGCTTAGTGTCAAGCCAGACACCCAAGAACTTGACTCGATCACTATGAGGTATATTTAAGTTATCAAGAGTTGCTTTCATAAGCTGTCTGGATTGGTCATTGGGTCTGTTACTTAGTGAGAAAGGTATTATATTAGTTTTATCTACATTGTTCAGGTAACCTCTATTCGTCTAATATTTACTCATACGAGCGCGACGTTTGAACTATTCAAAGAAAAAATCCTGGCATCCTCCGACGCAGGAGATTGCAGGTCCGATTTCCGCCCAGGGACAAATTTTTATACGGTATGTAGATACGTGTTACAGATTTTAGCACTAAAATCCGTTTTTATTCGCATGTTTGGGTTCTATTTTTAAACATACTCTATCACGATGTTATAGATTATTCGAAGTTTTATTGGAAAATATAGGTGTTTTGTCTTCAAGGAAGCATTTATCTCAAGTCAAAGGAACTGAGAAGGAAATCCAAGTACCAATCACAAGATACCTCCAATATTTTTGAGAATAACACTCTTCAAGCTGAACATTTATTGGCATTTAGAAATGATTACACACACTTCGTATAAATGCAGCATTGTACCTAATATTAATTTATACATAATAAAAATAAAAGCTGCATACTCGCACATCGTCTTGAATAAAAATGCGATTATACCCAATGTAACTGCCCGAGAAGCGAGTTTCTCCACTTAAGAACATTGTAATCATCTGCATAATTAAATAAGGAGTTTGGAACGACTGCCTAATTTTAGCGAAATAATGGTTTTGTGAATATTAGATAATAATAACGGCAGTTACGTGGATTTGCCTCGGTTTGTTTAATTACTAGGTGCGGTGTACAAAGCTTAAGCCGAAGACTTTTTTAACTACAATTATTATTCAGCCAATCATGTTCTTGTAAGTTTGTTTGCACTAAAAAGCCGTTTTCGTTGTGGAATAACATGCAAAAAGCAGTAAAAAATAAATAAAACTAACGTAGTGCATCGTAGAGTAAAACATAACAGAGGACAATGCAAAATGTTTTAGTCAATTTTTAGCTTTCCTCATAATTCTTTGGGAAGTTTAATAAAAACAAATAGCGGACGTTGAGAGAGAAAACTATATTATCCTATAGGATAGTAGTAAGGGATCCTTTTTGTCAGTGTTTGTCCCCTTTGATAAATAAATATGGAGGTTTTAACAATTTACACAACTTAATTTTTAATTTTATTTTAGAAGCTGTTACGAAATCAAAATCATATGTATCAAACCATATTTAACAAAGTAGATAGTACGAAAAGTTCAGATCAAAAGTGTTCAATAAATTTAGAGTAACTTCAATTGAATATACGATATCTCTTTCATAAGTACATGTCGCATAGCAACTTTCATCGGTTCTATGTAGCATAGCGCCAAGTGGGTGCTTCCCGGACTTAACCGACTTTACCGCGAAACGTATCGCAGTCGTTATCAACCGTTTCATGAACGTTATTTCCAACGGTTTCATGTAACGTTATTCCGAATGCGTGAAGCGTGTATTTCAACAAAGCTTACGGAGTTAGGTGTTAGGATCGGTTTGCACAGGAGCATTAAGATATGAAATAAGATATAAAGATACAATATTTTATTTGTCAAATAGATTTTTTTTGTGGTAGATTTGTAGTTTCTATGATAATTCATAATCAATTAATTTCTAAAAATTCGTTCTACGATCACCAACATACGGTTTTATTAAGTTTGATATAATGTTTTTTTATACAGGAAATTGACAATACAAAATGAAATGAAAATCTCCTCGCGTCTCTCTCCGCTTTAGTGAAGACAGGCCTTTATTCGTGATTTATTCACGTGTACTGAAGGGGTGGCTTGGTTGATTAAATGACAGGTAATATTGGAATCACAATTTTGGTGTTGTTTGTTTCTAGAACATTCATTTTCAACTTGTGAACATAGGAATGGATATAAGATGTGTTTTACATACGTTTTTCAACACAGCGCTTAGAAATTTAATCACACTAATTTGTTTTTAAAATTGTGGGAGCACAATCGAACTTCTTGTCGGTTGTTGAAAGGTTCGTTGCGGGGTGTGTAAACCCCTTTCAACCTTTCAACGTTCTCTTGAAAAAATCCCTATGGATCATAGTTAGAGCACGTGTTTTTAAGTAGGTAGGTATATACAACATTTTTACTTTTCCTCAGAATGTTTACCTTCATAGTCAATGAAGGAAACTGGACATAGCGGCATTGTTGAAACTTAACCCGCACTTGATCAACGAGGTGAATTAAGTCCCAATCTCTCTCGTCAAGAGAGTGTCTCAGTAAGTACTAGTAGGAACGTAAATTATGAATTAATAAAATAATTTTAAACAACAACATTAAAACAAAGCAGAGTTCCTCACAGGCTGAAAGATTACATCACGGTTTGTATGGAGCTCTGAAATGCGTGCATTGTTATAGGACACTCGACGCTCGCATGCAGCCACGGTACTGTCGGCTTCAGAATCATCCTTGCAAAATATTTGTACCGCGAATAACACTAATGCATATTGCAAAAATATTGTTGTTTGCTTGAATATAACTAGGTCCTGGTGTTATAGCTATGAGGTAATTTTAGCGTAAGTACTTATTACTTATTGTAACTATGTAGGTGACAAGTCTTATGAATATTTTGTGTGATTCAAGTCAAAATCAAGGTTTGAAACAATTGCCTGACTACATTTATCTATTAAAAACATTTCACCTCGCCAGAAAAAAACAGCGATATCTAGCCCCGTCTAGAAAAGGCAGCAAAGATTTTAACGAAGTTTTTCTAAAAGCAATCAGACGAGCGCGACCGCAATCTACTGACGCAGTCCTAATCTCAAACCACAGACCTCTCATTGAAAACGGTGAAATAAGTACCAACCGAATGTCTACAAACCACACGAATATGACTAGGTACGAATATAAATGTTTTTTTAAAGCCACAACCCTCCGTAAAATAGATAGATAGATACCGTAGATATCTCACAAAAGATTAACCACAAACTTTTCCCGTCGACGATACCTCTATGAAAATTCATTAAGAAGATTAACAGCGAGGCTTTCGTCTGTTTACCGAACTGTGTCCGGAATATACGGCGTCATTTGGACTCGATCTCAGTCAAATATCGCGAATGAGCGGGATCAATCTCGTGTCGTTCACGGCTTGCTTACTCTAAGGGTAACCTTAATATACGTTAGAGCTTTTAGCTTGAGAGTTGATTTGTATCGTTATACAGAATGGTACTTACTGGTAGCTTATGGAATGAATGTTACATACACGGCTATGTTAAGTAGAAGCAATATATCATGGCAACACATACCTTGTTGAAGAGATTTGTTCTATTCTTAATTAACGAATAGATGATATTTCTTGATAAATATTTGCAGTTGTACAAATTTCAAAGTCTTGCATCGCAGGCGGATTTTCGCCCGCTGTTCTACAGAGATATTCTAAACTAAAGTAAGTTGGATATTTATATGAATATTTTTTTAGCTACATAATCCTTCGGTTTAACTGTTTGTTAGCTTATATAATAATAAAATAATTTTATTTTATTTTCGTAGATTGGAAAAATACAGAAGTATCTTAAGAATGATTTTAGTTTTAAGTTCAGCTGAGGTGCTCAAGCGGATGCTCTATTCGGCATCATTTTCATGTTTAATTTATATTATAATTTTCTATTGAGAGAACACGCCTAAATAATTTAGACGTGACCGCTATTCCATTCATATTGAACATTGTCATTATTATTCCAATCCTCCAGAGGATTATTATCATTTACAATTGATGAGTCCGCTGAGCCGCAGAAATCGTTCAGTTGAACAGTTTGCTACAATTTAATTATTATTATTTTCTGGGAATAAATTATACACAGATATCTGTTGGTCTGTACTTTTTATAGTTCTGTTTGGGCTCGATTGTAGATTAATTATTTGCTATCAATTTTATTAGTCATAAAATTGATAGCAAATAACAAACAGACTAGACTGAAATGGACGTATTTGTTAAGAAAAAATAGAATTACATAGATATTTAGGTAACCCATAGTTGTTGCAATATTTACTTTGGGAAAACATATTTTCCGCGGGGAAATACATTTTAATATGTACGAATCCAAGGTAGGTATATTAATTTTCTAAGAGAAATCTGATACAAGATGTGCCCTTTCATTTTGAATCTTAAGAAATAAGTATAAAGTTTGCTATAGATTGCTTCGTAAGCGAGATGATACAAGGTGCCTCGCAAGCAATATTGTACATTTGCTTTGTTCAGCAAATTGAAAACTGCTGTGTATTATTAAAACACCGCCGCAAAATATCAACGACTGAAAATTTTAAGAAATAAAGCTATATCAGAAATGGAGATAACTTTATATATGTATACATGGCGAAACCATGTAAATTGAATTGAGTATTTTGACCTTTATTAACAACATAAAAAAACAATATTTATAAAATGTATCATAATTCAAAAAAAAATAGAAAAATTCATTGTACAAACATTTTTCGCTCATCGATCTATAGATGTGAAATCAAGTGTATAATTATAAGACTAAGACGTATATCAAAAGGAGAAACATTACAGAAATACATTTTCTTTCAACAAAGGAGTTTGTATCCCGCCGCGTGTCTCGGGATATTATTAAGAGCCTTGTGACGTTACGAAGTTTTGCGAAATTGGATATTTTATGCACCACGTGACCGGCGCGTCACGCGAATTCTATGAAAAATACTAAATGATCTTGATACTTCGTCGATCTAAAACATACAAATATACTAATAATTATTTTAGATCTGTAGAAAATGGCATCGAATAAATTCCATTTTATTGAGTGGATTTTTTTTCAGTTTCATTCCGAAATAATTATTATATTAATGTTTTTATTTAATTGATAGGAGTTTATTATATTTTCCTAAATTCAAAATGGTGGATATTTTTATTTCAATATTTGAATCAATTATGTTTTATCTTAATAATATCAATATTTATTTTAAATCTGATTGATTATTTGAAATCAATTAAGTAGGTACATAATTTTAAATTAAAACATTCATGATTAATAATTATATATATAAGAATAAAACTGAAAATAGTCTTATTGAAGTTAAATGTCCTCATTCATCTCATCTTATGGGCTCATTTTTAAACCGATTCTTCTGAAATTTGGTGTGTAGGTTTGTAATTAAATGTTTTTTTTTTGTCGAATGTTGGGACTTTATGTAAGTTCGAAAGTCTAAATTGAACGGACTAAATACAAATTCTAATTATAACAAAACAAATAAATTATATTACCTATATTTAAGTTGCTTGTTTTGTTAGATGGTATATTTGTGTTTGAATAAATAAAAGTTTCGTTAATGAAGGTTTTAATTATGTTTAGGTATTATTTTTGTAGTTTCGAACTTTATATTTATTTTTATATTTATTGGTATCCATTTATCTACATATGTCATACACAGATGTAGAATATCCATTTATCTACATATGTCATCTTGAATAATTCCCATTATATTTTTATTTTGATAAACTATTTATTTTTATTTTATTACGAACTTATTTGAAAATATTTCATTTATATATTAAAAAAAAAACCAACCCGCACTTGGCCAGCGTGGTGAATTAAGGCCTAATCTATCTCGTCAAGAGAGAAGTCCCTATCCCAGCAGTGGGAACGTGAATAGGGGTGTTATTTTATATACAGGGCGTTCCAAAATTATGGGCCATGAAGGGGAAGTACCATATATATCGTTGATAGTGAATTTTGCTCAAAGAAGACTTCATTTTATTTAAAAAAAAGTAAGTAATTTAATTAATTAATTTACAAAAAAAATGTTTCATGTTTTTTATTTGATTAAAATAATTAATTTCACGTTGTTCCTTTCTTTTAAAATACTATGTTACTTAAGCAGAGTTATTATTTTTTAGCTATTCTTTCGATTGGTATCATAAAAATAGAGTTTTTTTTTCTACATGTAAGTCGGTTCGATTCCCAGACAAAGCAAGTAATTTTTAGAAAATCTATGAATCCAGAATTACTAACTTTTAAAAATAAAATGAAGTCTTCTTTGAGCAAAATTCACTATCTACGATATTTAAGGTACTTCCCCTCCATGGCCCATAACTTTGGGACGCCCTGTATTTATTAGAAAGGTACAATTATTTAATGTTTACAATAAATAATATATTTATTAGAAAGGTACATTATTTATTGTTTACATATTGGATACTCGGTAAAAATAAGAACAAAAAATTACGGAATATTTTCTTTGTAATAAATATTATGGAAATCTATACTACAATTATCAAGCTGAGGAGATTGCTTGTTTATTTGTTTGAACGTGCTACTCAGGAACCGCGGGTCCGATTTAAAATATGATTTCAGTATTGGATAGTAAAATGATCGAAAAAGGCTATAAAACATAAACTAGTAAATAACGTAAAAACGCAAGCGCAGCTGTCGGCGGGTCGGCAAGTTAGTCATAATCTAAAAAAATCATAGGCATAATTACATTTAGTCGTTGGACGGTTTCACCAAAAAAAGTTGCCTTGTTGTTTTTTAATTAGGATAGATAACTTTAGATATGCAATCCACATCCTACAGCATAACCTCCAAATAAATAAGGTAAAACAAGATGACAATGATGTGGTACAATTCTTAGGCCAGCAACATTTGGTACAATTCTTAGGCCAGCAACAACAACAATTGACCGTTATCAATAAAAATAACAATTGATCGTTATCAACGGATCAACTTATGTCGGTCGTAGTATCGCAATAACACATACACGCACACTAACAGCGTTTTTACAGCAATTGACAGTCCCACACACTGACATTTTACGAAATATTTCTATATTTTATTCAAGAACAACCGACATAGGTCCGACCTCGACAAGCGCTCGCGCGGTACTAAATGGAAAAAGCCGGCTGAATGAAAAAACTACTAAATTATGGTAGTTTTATTTTATTCATAAAAAATTACCAAAACCGTTCTACAAATTAAAATTAATATCATAGTTTAAGCAAATGTTGATAAATATTTTGATATAAATATGACGTCCCATTGATTTAGAACTTCGGAGTTATTGAGGTTTGTTTCGAAGCATTTTCGGTCGATATTAAATTCGGTATATCTTTAGAATAAAAGCATTTAACGAAAATGTACTCTACTTTAAATGAAGAATAGGATATACGTAACATAATAAAAAATAGTTTGATCGCCCATATTCATTAGAATCTACAAATTAGAGCTGAGAAAACAGGTCTTCGAGCGTTTTTTACGAAACATGTATCCGGAGAATGATTATTACTCAATATATAAACAAGTTATCTAAAATGTTTCTTACTACTTTTGTAGAGGAGAAAACGAACTATTATAAAGATGTAATTGTAATATCAAACAACTAACGAAAACCATAGAATTAGGACGAGAAAACCGAACAATTTCGCGATTTCACGTAATAGGCCTCTTAATGGATACCAAATTGCCTTGAAGGCGCATCCCGACACACATGTCAATGATGTCACTTTGCTAAATGGATTGAATTTAATATTGATACAGGCGTAAAAACGGCGACACCGAATTTGTTCGCGAATTTTTGGATTCATAAATTTTGTGGATGGATTAAATTATTTATGTGTGTGTATTTTTGTTACGTGCCATTTTTAGGATTCCGTTGCCAAATTACAAAAATCGGAACCCTATTGAAAATTGCTTCCGTCGCACTATTTATCTTAGTTGTCAAACTGACAAAGATTGTATGCCATTACGGGCAGCAGCACCTTTCTATAAACATTAATTTACTGATGTAATAAAGACTAGTCCAAATTATAAATACGTAGAAGTTAACATAGCGATTGCGCCCGCATACTTTCAAAACTATTCCCAACTTGCTTTGGTAAGGTCATCGCACACTTACCTACCTACATGAGCAGCGGTCTGCCTTCGACGCAACAGATTGCGGGTTCGATTCCCGCCTTTCGAAAAAAAAATACGATCTGTTAATATTTGTTCCGAGTGTCTGGGTGATTTTTAATAAATAAATCTAAATATTGCTTGACAATAGGCACAGCAACATCTTACCCCGTGGTAAGCTCAAAGCTTGTGTTACGGGTTTTCGGGATTATAATATTTATAGACACATAAATAGATTTTCTTTTATTTATATCACCCAGACACTCATAACGAATATCTAAATAGTGGTGATTATGATGAAATTGTGATAGGAATAGAGGCAATGCTGAAAGTTCATCCTAGGTGAGTGATTACCTTTACACTAGGAGGTAAGTTAGCGCAACTTGTAAAGCTAGTAAATCGCTTCGCTCTGCGGAGCTCGCGTGAGCAAAATTTCGTGTAAAAACTTCTGCAGCTTATTACGGCTCTGGCGTCAGTAAGGTGTCAATTACGTCACAACTTGGAAGAGAAAACGGCTTTTAAGACTGTTTTAATTATCTTATTTTCACTAAGGGTATTTTCTTAATTTGACAAAATAAGGAATATTGTCCAATAATTTTATAACTGGACTTGTTTATTTAGAGAATGACTGGTTTTTAGTTTAGTTAGTGGTACTATTCCTAGGCCTAGTCAAAATATTTGCTTTAGTACCAAACCATGTCTAAATTAAAAAAACTTTCAAAATCAAAATACAAATAACAGTTAACGGCAACGATCTGTATCAATTTCTGAAATAAAAAACAAAAATATAAATTCGCCAATAAAAATGGTTATTGAAATAACAAATAGAGTGTTATATCTGGTTAGTAATAAAACTTTATGCACGCTTTGACTTTCAACAGATGTTCGGAAAATCTAGGTGATTTTCCATGACATTGTCTGCAAAGTTTAGTTAAAATGTACCTATCTTGTTTATGAGCTAAAGCACGTAGTAAATCCTTGGCGATAAGACTCAGGTTTCCGCGAGCTTCCTATAGTAAGTACTTATTTGCTATCTTGGAGTATAAACTAGAATTATTGCCGATATTAATTATAAGAAAAATGCCGGAAGATTAAGACCAAAAGTCCTCTTTTGAGCCAGAAAATGATCCACGATGTAGCCTTCTGTTACCAGTATTATCAACATTAAGAAAATTATGTAATATCCATGTAATATAATCAGTTCATGTAGGCATTAAAAAATCTAGTTGTGATAATAATTTAGACTTCGTTATTCAGATTTTGTAGAACTTTGTTACAGTTGCAGATACAAGTTTCTCTTACACGTTACTACGTGCTTGTAGTTCAAAAATAATCATAGAGATTCAAAACAGGTGTACAATTTGTTCCAGGTTTGTTCACAACTTTGTTGCAAGGCGACCCACACTACCACACACGATGTATGTTGTATACGTGTTTTCTATACAAACATAGAACCTTAGAAGCATCGTTTCAGCGCACATGAATGCAACATGCAGTGGGTTATATCAATATGATAATCGTCTAGGAGTATTTCTATTTTAAAATCTGGGGCTCAATGGAAGAGGCTCAAGATGACGAAGGGAAATCTTTTTTTTTTCTTCTAAACATTATCGAGCTTCTGTGAAGTTCCCGCATTAGAAAAGATTTCTCGAATTTTCTGAAGCAAACCATCTTAATTGGTCCAGACCAGACATAAGCTCTTCACGTTGCTTGGGTTTTCAACTACATCTTTTTCTAAGTGCTTACAAATTGGCAAATGTAATAAGACAAAATTACCCTTATTAACCCATTTACGCCCAAATGAAACCAGACAGTGATATTGAAATTTTTACTTTATTAATAGCTCAAGAAATACCTATTCTAACACAAAATGAAAGAAAAGTTTTAAAAAACAGTTTTCTTCCCTGAAAAAAAAAGCCGTCCTCAAATGGGGACAACGGGCTCAAGCAGTGTGAAAAATTTCGAAACATTGCTTGTAGCACAATGTTTTCAGGCACTTTTTGCATTGCCAACGAGCTTTATTATGACAAACTGCACATCGTAGTTGTTTGCTTAGCTTTTGAGGGTAGTGACCAACACCATCATGCGGTATACTTGGGACCAGGGATGCTGCAGGGAGTTCTCTAGAGGCGTTGGTCTGTCTCAAATAGTGGCGGGCAATATGTCGACGGAATTGAAGCTGATCAAGCTTTGTATCATTGGCCAGGTGATGTAAACGCCATGCATTAGCAACTGCTAAATCCAGCATATACGTGAACAAACCCCACCACCACTTTTTTCCACGAATAGCTGTACGATACAGAGAGATCGATTGATCAGCTTGATCCACCCCGCCCATACCCTTATTGTAATTTTGAAACACATGCGGGATGCCCACGTCAATTTTCTGCATATTAGCAGTGCTCCATCGCTTTTCTTTCCCTAGTGGGAGGACACTATCGTAGTTTGAGCCCATCGTTGGGCTCAAACTACCATCAAGGATTGCACTTACGCCAGCGGGGTTCTTGTAAATCTATTCTAGGCCTCTTATTCGCAGTTGAAGCTAATGGTTCCTCATCACTACTATCCCATTCATCGTTTCTCTCTACAAATACCTCAACGCGTCCTGGTATATCCCATGGAAGTTCATCCCCTTGAATGTTATCTTCATTACCTTCTTCTTCGTCAGTCAGATAACTTGGATCTGGAGGTAGCGCCACCAAATCAACCATCGCATCTTGGTCTTCTTCCTCCATGATAGCCTCCAAAGCCTCCTGAAACCCATGGTAATCATTGTGTTGACCAAAAGTACTTCGCGCCATTACTTGAAAAAAAATCCTGAAACAACAAAAAAACGAATAATATATCATGAATGTGCCCAATGTCCCCATTTGGGGACGACATTATATTTATCCTATTATAAGCAAACGGTTAAAATTTTTACATACTATTTAGATTTATTATACAGACAACATACTAAACTATAACTAGTGGTGAGAAATGACACGAAAATCTTGAAAAATATATTCGAAATTCAATACTTACTTTTCTGAAGCTGTTGTTGTCGCATATGTTCCACAAAACTGCTAATAAAAACACTTTTTCCCAATGAAAACCAATTATTAATCGCGAAGCATAAGGAGTCACTATCACACTTTAGTTATCCGATAATAAAGCTCACTAAACAATTTAATAAAAAAAAATGTGGGTAGTTTTTCATGCGTACTCGTTTGGGCACGGTGGGCGTAAATGGGTTAAAACAGCAGGGCCACTCGAGGCCGGAGTTTCACATTCATTTTGATTCATTATGTTAAACAAGGATTTTAAATTGGATTATTTTGAGAAGGCCAATTTAAAATAAATTAGTACGCGAAATATTTTGCTGGTTATTTTACAGTTCGCTGATTAAGTAGGTAAATATTTTGATTTTAACCTGATATTTGATAAGCTTCAATCGCCACGCAAATTGATAACTACACTAAATAATAAATAATGTATAAACAATAATATTTGATGTACATAGTTAAACAATCATAAGATAAGATAAGATAAGATAAGATAATTCTTTATTACACACACCATTATGAAATATTTACAAAAGAACTTAAAACTACACAAATGTATGCGTAATGGGCGGTCTTATTGCTTAAAGCAATTTCTTCCAGACAACCTGAGGATGGAAAGAAAAACTGCAAAATGTAACTGGACGGTGGTGTTAAAATTAGAATTAATATATTAAATACATAAACCTACAACTAATACAAAAGAGAATAAAATAAAGAGACTTAGACACGCAAAAAATAAATATAACATAGTATAATAATTAAAAAATAATAATAATATATACATGTATAACACAACATAGGTATAGGAGGTAAATAAATATATAAATAAAATAATACATAAATAAAATAAACAAATAATTGTCACCATAAACTAATTAAGCTATAGAATTTAAAAAGAAAGTTCTAACTTGACTTTTGAAATCATCAGATCACTCAAAATACTTCTGCAGAATAGAAACAACTAAACTAATCGGACCATTCCGTTCCAGAACACTTACAATACAATGATACAAATGGAACATGCACTATCATTCGAAAGTTCTCCGTAACGTTCCGTTCTAGGGCGGCCTCCTTTCGTCTCGCAGTTCGCTGCGGATCGAGAACAGACAAAACTGTGCCGAGGCGGGAAGACTTCCATCTGGATTGGAGATACGCTGTGCTATTTTTCGAAGCAAATAGAACGAACAATAACGAGATAATTGTCTAGCCACTTTTAAAAATGGAAGAATGAATAAACCATTAATAAACCAGCGCTGGTTCTCAAAACCAGCATAAGCTGAGTTGAGACCTTTTTGTTACCATACTATTATTATTCTATTATTTATATAATAACATATATATTAATAACATTTTTATCGTACTTTTATCATGTCATGAATTAGTTAATGTAATAAATATAGGTAAAGTTGTAATATTGTAAGTTGTAAACTTGTTGTAATAATTATGGTAACAAATAAATGCATTTTGATTTGATTTGATTTGATTTTGATTAAATTTTATTTTTAGGATTTAAAAATGGAATAGTATTGTGAAGAACTTAGTCACATTAAAAATGGAAGAGGTAACGTGCTGGTTGTGAGAATTCGTAAGTGGAATGCTGTTTCGCAAATTACATATAACAACACCAAAAAACGGCAAATAAAATTAAGCACAAATAGGTAACTGGAATCTCCAAAAATCTATAAGTTATTCCAATTGAGTGTTATCAATAAAATTATAGCTAAGAGCTTCAAGGCCGGCGGAGGCGTCTGTTTGCCGGATATTCAGCACTTACACGTAATAAACGCTAAAGGTTAGTGATACGGGACAAGCTCAGCAAAACCATAATGAGAAATCCATAAGTCGTAAAAGCTAGTGTTTACTGAGGATTGTAGGAGTTTTCGAAACTCAACGTAAGGGCGAGGATATCAAAAGCATTTCTTTAAATATTATTTTATAGTTTTTTTTTCAGAGTAAACGCTATGCAATTTTGGGCTCGAGCGGGAGTCATTCAAATTATCTATGGTTTGTACCTACCTTACATTAATATTTTTTTCATGATTCTAGATTAAGCGTTGGCGCCGTGTTTTAGATATATTTAGCCAGAGTGGTTGAAGTTCGCAAAAATCGACAAAAATTGGGAAATCAAGGTATGTTTGGGCCTTAGATGTTTGACACATTCTTTAGCTTCATAACCCACGTGATGACAGAAATATTTTCAATGGAAGATAAAACATGAAATGTTTCTATACTTCATTTGAATAATCACTTAATAGTTGCATGAGTAAAAGCATTTGATTGGTTGATTAATCTTTGCAGCAACAGCATTGCTGTAATGGGAAAGCACCTTTATTCGGCGATTTCTTAGCAAGTCAACATAACAAGGGATAAGATGGGACGGCCTTTGATATCGAAGTTTACGCATGTTCCTGACTTTGAAGGTTCGCAGGTAACGGTGGAAATATTTTTATTTTCCAAATAATTCTCCGAGTGGTTACGTGTTTTTTATTTCACGCCGAAATTCATTTGGTTGAACGTTTTATCGTTTTATCATTGGATTATTATTTGCTGGAGGACAAACTGGTATTTTCAAATGTATATTCCTTTTTTGTTTCTATATCTGAAATTCAGATAAGTATTTATTTTACGATTGAGTCGTGACAAAATTAGAACTAGTTATTTAGGTATCGACCTAAAAGTAATCCAGACATTCGCCTTTAATATTTGCCTTTAAAGATTGGTATGAGATATCTTTTCAGAATTTAATATTTGGTTTCCTTGTAAACCTTGAGCCATATCAAATACGCTTCGTAAAATTCACTTTGAATGCAAAATGCACTCCGGTAGTCTTCAAACAGTATCAAAGGCGAATGTTCATTGCTCTTGGCAAATGCAGCCACTTTGCGTATGCCTTATAAGATAATGTTGCTACGTGGGCGCTGTAGCTACGATTATAGACGTAGTACGTAGTGTCAGCTTTTTACTTGAGATTTATTAACTGACAAAACTGTTTTCTATTATTTCAACAATTATAAAATGTAAAAATAATACAATTATCACGAAAGAAAATAAAACACTCGTAATAAATACAAGCATAATGCTGAGTAAGGACCGTTTTTCAGCGAAAAACATACATTTTGCATGATCTCTGATTGATTCGTTTATGTTAATTATAAAAGTATGCAAATATATGTATATTCTTTCTTTCATACTTATTCTATACTTACACTATACTATTTCTTTAAAGTTTCACTGATACTCAAACAAAGCTTTGAAGGATTGTGCTGTACCTGTGTTCAATAGAGCGAGGTTATATGGGTTCTTACGATAAGCATTATGTCTCCCGTCTTTTCAGCCATTGGTTCTGCGCCAGAGATTGCCAAGTTGTCCCCATAACTTAGCCAAGGTTCTCGACCTTTGTATTGTATCATTAACAAATGACTATAACAATATTTTACCTTAATTCTGTTAAACCACAGCAAGCGGTCGGATGACCTAAACAAGATGGATAGTAAAACTACAGGTAATCAGTGTGGTCCTATTGATCTTTACACAAATAAAAGGAATGGTTCCCAAATTTAAATTAAGCAGAAGCTGAAAAAATATTATTATTATGATTTTACTTACTGAACACATCCTCTTGAAAATGATTTCTCTATTTGTATTTTTCTACAATACTTGGCTAAAGCGATCAATAAAGAACGCTCAACGTTTTCCAAACATTTAGAACAAAAAGCGGCTCTCAACTTCCGATAGAGTGGACCGGTGTCCTAGTTTTTCCGTGCGAGTTAATCTCCGGAACGGACCTACCCACCTTTCGGAGCCAAAAGCTTTAACACGCAAACATTCTTTGTATTTCGTAGATTTAGTAAGGCACGATAGTAATTACTTAAATTTATATTTAGGTATAGACTACATATTTCTTGACGACCTGTGACGCTAGAGGTTGCGGCCCGTCGCACACTTCTGGATTTTTCTTCGTGAAAAATTTATATGCATTTTGTAAGCACGTAGTGAAAGCAAACATCGCGAGGCATGTTCTGAGAACTTTTTAAAAAAATTAGAAAAATTAAGCATACTGCCTTAATCTCACTCGTCAAGAGAGAAGTCCTGGAGTTCAGCAGTGGGCACGTAAATAAGGGTGATGTTGATACTTAAATTATACCTTTTTAAAATTCCTTCACAAAGCTTTATATATGTACATTTATAATAGAAATTTTAAAAGCTCAGCCTATAAACTTCAGACTATTTCAAACATAAATGATCCAATATCACCCGTCCGAACCTGTGACCCCATACTGTCGCACTACAATAGAAAATCTCAAGTACGACATACGGCATTTTGCCAAGTGCACTAAGGCTCTATGAAATAAGTAATACTCTACATGATACGGAATGGATTACGGGATTAGTCTTGTCGCTGCAACTTCTGCTCTGAATATAAATCTATTTATGTATATTCTATTTTGTATATCAGAAGTCTAGTCACTAATAATGCAGTAGCGGTATTACCAAAAGCGATTTAATAGCTTACATTACAATTTATTGAAAATAAAATTATCAAACATCCATCCCCTACGACTGTTCCGTGAATTTTATAGTAAAGAAAAAAAACATTAGTTATCGGCCACTATCTACTCATACTTGATCCTATCATGTAGATTAACTTTAGAAAGCTCTTTGAGCGAATATTAAATTGTTAAAGCCATTGAATTGAAATGTTAACACATTTAGCTCGTACTCTATATCACAAAAGAATAAATTCTCAAGTGCAACCAGGCGTTAAAAATTATAAAAATCTATAAGCCGATACCAGACCTCAAGTTTAAACTTCAAAAAACCTTTGTGAAAACACTTTTTTGTTAAATGATATAAATAATATAGGCCCTCCAAAGCTTTGTCTTTTAATAAATGCAAATAACATGTTCATTGAATAGACCTTTTTGAACATTTGCTTCAGTCTCGTTTATCAAAGGGATTTCATTCAATCGGATTTTTGTGTAAATACTGCTTTTGAGCAATGCCTTCGCAAGATAAATGATTGTTTTGAATGTGTTACGAGGGTTCCAATGTAAATTGTGAACAGTCAATATATAACCTAAGAGCCCGGTCTGGCCAGACCTTCCTTTAATTCACAAGCGTGAAAATTCTTTCATGTGTATGTCTAACATAGGTAAGAATAACCCCCAAACATGAAACCTGGATCGTGGTTCCTTTGGGAGATAACAGGTAAAAGGTTGTTATCTCCCAAAGGAACCGCGATCCAGGTTTCATGTTTGGGGGTTATTCTTACCTATGTTAGACATACACATGAAAGAATTTTCACGCTTGTGAATTAAAGGAAGGTCTGGCCATCACAGGCTCTTGGTCTAATACTGGAGTCACAAAAACCAAAAATAAGTATTATTTATGCAGTGATTACAGAAAATCAGGAGTGTTAAGTTTATAATACACATATACCCACGACACAGGTGAGGCAAAAAAGCCAGTATAAACTCGTTTCAAAACTTTTGTGAGTTACACTATTCATTCATCACAACGAGAATTACGTATTCCCTGATTAAGCAAGTTTTTATACATAATAACTATTATTCAAGAATTAATAAAGTACAGAGTAAGAATAAAAGCTAATAATAATATTTTTTTGCTGCCTTCAAATATTTAATAAGACTAGAATGTTCCTCCAAATAAAGTCATCTCACGAAACGTGTAATTTAAATAAAACCACAGCAATACAATATTCGGCACGAACATAATTCCCAAAACTAATAACAAGTGCTTCAAACTTATTACTTCGGGGATACCATTCGGGGCACGATTTATCTCTGCAATGGTACTTTGTGTGTTTTCAAGATATTTCAGATAAGACTCAAATAAGAACTCATTACGAACTGTCGATGGTCGTCGCCAACGCGGCCGTTGAGGGCTTTTATATTAATTAATTACATCAATCATTCAATCATTATCTATCGTATAAAAATGGGCCGATTTAGTTTTCAAAACAGTAGCCCCGGGAAGGTTTAAAAGATAGGAAAAGATGGGAATAGAGCGGGTGAAGCCGCAGGCGGTTCAGCTAGTCTACATATAAAATCAATGCCGCTTTTAAGCAATATGTTTCGTTGTAATTTTATAAGTCATGAAGAGCTGGGTCGATTTATGTGCTTTTGTTTTTAAATCATCGTAGTAGTCCAAGGAAGGTTTAAAAAACTCTTACCACGGCAGTTGTCATACCGATTTATATTGACATTAAAATGCGTTTACGTAACCACGATATTCAACCGAAGAAGTGTTTGAGATAGCTAAATGGTGTGATTATCATGCGTATAATAGCTTTAAGATCCTCCTTTAAGCTATTATATTCGAATCTTAATGCCTCATTCAGCAACCCCTTTCAACAAGCCGGAGCACAGCATTTATAACTGAGTAATGTTATGTAAATGAGTTTTTAAGCTGTGTTTGTATAACGCTGAATGCTGATGTTGTACATAACATTGCATCACACTTGCATTTTTTATAGACAGTGATTAACTTTTAAGCGAGTTTATTGGTGTCATTGTGTATATTACTTTTTCAGTACTGAAACTAAATTACAAACTTATTCATGATTATTAGCTTAAAAATGCAACTCTTTAACAAAAATCAATACCATTTCTTAAACAAACCGTACCCTCTGGTCATTGATAACAGCGACCTGAAAGGCTTGTCACTTGTCTACCATACGACGCTCGTTGTTCCGAGAATTGCACTCAATAATAAATGAACATTACAGGTCAGCGGAAAATGGCTTTGAAAGCACACTGGCGGTTTTAATGTTGTAGAATAGCAACATTTCATGATATGTTATCATTGAGGTAAATAATCAAATGCTTGTTTCCAGGCATGTACATGGTGTCCCATAATTGGTATATGAAGCCGAGGCACGCGTGTTGGCCGCAGCGAACAGAATACAACGCCGTAGAAAGCGCGTGATTATTATAGAGATGGGATATTATTGGGATAAAATATTGCAGCACTAAGCTTATATAGTTTTAAGATATGCAATGCAAAATTGTGTCTCTAACTCGAACGGTCGATTTCGTTAATCGAATATTATAAACAGTCTCCAAATTTGAAGTCATGGAAATATCTGCAACTTATCAGAAATTTAGAAACACCATTGTAGAAAAACTACAAAAACAGAAGCAGATAAAATCTAAACATATAAAAGAAAAGTCGTGTTCATCATCATCATCATTTCAGCCATTGGACGTCCACTGCTGGACATAGGTCTCCCTATATGACTTCCAGTTATTGCGGTCTGCATCCACCGCGAGCCGACTGCCTTCACCAAATCATCAGTCCACCTTGTTGGTGGACGCCCAACGCTGCGTTTTCCGATCCGTGGTCTCCACTCGAGAACCTTTCGGCCCCATCGGCCATCTGTTCTCCTCGCTATATAACTGCCGATTGCCACTTCAAAGAGCTAATCCGTTGGGCTATGTCGGTGACCCGCGTTCTCCTACGGATCTACTCATTTCTGATTCGATCTCGTAGGGAAACCCCGTCGTCGAAGTTGTGATTACAACTCAAGAACGGCTGAATCGATTGGGCAGGGGGAAATATTAACTAAGCTAATAAATATCAAAATTATATTAATATAATTATAAAGAAAGCATGTCTTGTATCAAATAAACAAGAATAAACATAGTTAGCACCAGAATAACGAGAAGATAAAGATATGAATTTCAAACACCCGAAAATAAAAACAATTCGAGTCCACGTGAATGCACAAACGATGATATTAATGCGGCGGCGCCCGAGCCAAATGTCCCCGCCATTTCTTATTCCATTCAAAAGGGAAATATTCCATGAGTGTACTACCCTGGTACAAGCAATTTTTTACACAATAGACTGCTGAATGCGACCTGGTGCAGGAAAATGAGCCTAATTGCAGATAAAGTAAAGCTCATTTTTCTAGTGGCAGAGTCTAGTCTTACATAATGTGCTTTTTTATGTTTAATTTCAGTAATACCGCTTTTCTTCTGTCTATTTGCTAATCAGTTTTAAGAGCAATTTAAAACTTTTAAGACTTATTATAGAGAGAGAATTTGAGTTGAAATTAAATTAAGTTCAAGTAAGTTACATGGCTCCAATCCATTATTTGATAATTATAAATGTCATAAATTTGAAGCTTAATTGGAATGAAATGCTACTAACAAATTTAGATTAAATAACACAGAAACTGGAAACCTTTCACATATTTTTTTAGTAATGATGAAATAAACATAGATAATGTCTGCGTCTAACTTAATAATGTACATTTACTACTAAATAAAACTATTACAAATATTTCTGACTAGAAATCTTTTGTAAAAGCATATGTTTGTCAGCTTAAATAGATGTTGATCGTCATGAATCAATGCCAAAACCTATTAAACTTTTATTCTCGTCGTAATATCAATGTTTGGTTAATTATATACAATTATTCATTCATAAGTCCATTATGTTTTACAAACTTATGTCAATTTACATTTTTCATATTCATTTACAAGGATCAGATGGAAAAAAATAGTAACAAGCGAGTTTAAGGATATTTAAAATCCTAATTAAAGAATCTTTATACGTCTCCTGACCCATATTAACATTCACTCATTCTCGCACCAATTAACTAATTAAACAAAACCTTACTTACTTCCATATTACGAAATAGTTTACTGCACTTCACTCACACACTTATCAATAATACTTACTAATCAATGTCATAAAACACATTTCGAATAAAATATTCTAGTCCTAAAATAACAAAAGTTCGTAGCGAACGTAGCACAGTAACGACGTAGACGGTCTACGGCGTAGCGTAGCGACCGCCCCGTCGTAGCGAGCCCGGCAAACTGACTTTTATTCGAAGCTTACAAGAACCCAACAGAAGACATTAATAGTATGGAAATAGTCAGAAAAGGTTATTGATAGCTGTGTAAGGAATTTTCCTTCAAAATGGAGTTGTAAACAGATAAAAATACCTTCTTAACTAAGTAATTAACGGTGACTTATTGTATGAGTAATAAGTCATAAGCAAATATGACAGATCAAAAAATACATTCGATCTGTCATATTTGTTAAAAATTTTATTGAAATTTTAACATGCAGTGTATTTCCAGCCCACTTAAAAAACAGCTCTGAAATTTCCCTGCCTCAATTGATTGTGGCGAGATTTTGGTTTGAATAGTACATGATGTGTTATCAATAATATTTCATTTTTTTTAATATTGGCGCAGCGGGCAAGATTTGCCTGCGACCTATAAAGTTGTGGGTTCGGTTCACATCTCTAAACAAATAAAAAAAATTGTAACGCAGTATTAAGAGTTATCCTCATTATGTTTGTTGATCGTGATTCCTAGTTTATTTTAAGCACCTAAATAAAAACAAATAAATAATAAAATAAATATTAATAGAAATAGACATGTATAGATTAAATTCTAAAAGTAAGTGCTTAACAAAAAATATATTATATTATTTATACCTGAGATAAAACAAAATAATATTTCGGTCACGTTTCAAAGCAATTTGACACCTAGTTTAACAAGTTAAGTGAAACGCTCAAAAAATCGTAAACCTAGATTATTGAGTTAGGGAGCAGCAAAAAGGCGTAAACAAAATAAAATTGGCGCAAAAACATTCATAACACAAAAAGGGTTAACGGTTTTATCACACACCAAACGTTTTTATGCATGCTTTAACTATGGTTTATGAAAAAAAGTCCATGAATTTAATAAACGAAATACTAATATTAAAAAGCTTATTTGGTTGTTAAATAAAAAAACATGTTACTGAAAGCAGAATCTTCAAAAATAAATCTATAGCTGTAGTTTATTCTATACATTTCTAGAAATAAGTCATGTTGGTTTTGTAAATTTAATTACAATTCGCATGTATTGTTTGCAAATAGAACAATCTCATATTTCAATATTTTTAAAACTAATATTTTACGATGATTATTATTATCTTATAATTGATTTAGTCTTTAGTTAGAAAAAGTAACAAACTTTAATAGAAGCTAACTTTTTAACAATAATAATTATAACTAATTCGTATCAACATATCTGACCAAAACTAGAAAATCACCATAAATCATGCTTAGGACAGAAAGTTCTGGTTAATTTTAATAAACAGTTCAAGGTACACATTAAGTTACCTTTGCGTGACAATGCTAGCTTTCATATTTTTAAACGGCCTGCAGTCACACCGAGTTTGCGCTAATTATTTTAATTGTTCATAGAATTGATTATACATGTTTGTAACGTTCTATTTCTGTAACAAGACTGCGAATGAGCGTCGTAGTAAAGATTGCTAAGCATTATACTTTATATTCGTAAATGTGAACCGAAGATAATATGAAAATAAAGCGGTATTTTACTGGGTTAAATTAAATGTTGCTTGGAATAATCGATAAAATCTGGCGAAGCCGTGAGGTGGGTTTAGAGGTTATAATTACAAAACCCCGAAAAAATCTTGAGCTTGCCAGATTAAATAAACAAATATTGCTGGACAAATCACACAGCATCTAGCCAATTGGTAAGCTCAAAGCTCGTCTTAAGGGTGCTAGATTTCCAATATACCTTTTTAATAATATACATATATTTATTATATTACACATGTTTATTAGAAAACACCCATAACACCCAGAACAAAAATTGGCAGATTGTAAAAAAAATGTTCCGATACGGGAATCGAACCCGCAACCTCTTGCATCTTGTGCAAATTAGGAGAATATTTTAAATTCGGTGTGAATGTTTCCCCGGGTCAGTGTACCAATGTTGATTTTCATTTTCATGATTCGCTGGCCACACGCAGCGAGGTTGGCGAGGCCCAAATAAATTAATAATACACCGAGCCTTGGCTGGCGAGGTCACGTGAAGCAACTAGCATTACAGCTTGTGAATTCTGAAAACATGCAACATACGTAATCTTTCACGGGAATCCATGATGTTTAACTATAGATACATCATTATATTTTCATACTTAATAAATAAGAGAAGATAGCCTTTTATTACTGAAAACTTAAATAACATTGATTAAAATTAAATAATAAAATTAGATTAGAAACTAATCACATACTTCTTCTAATTAAATGTATTTTAACCGAGATGAGATTATCAATTAGACTTCATGCTTGTTTATGCTTGTTACTCATTATTGGATTTGGTGGACCAATTCAGATGATTCTTTCTTCATTTATTTGTTCCTTTCTTTATAATTTGTGTAAAATTGTCCAGCAATATTTATTATTTATTATTATTTATATGTAAGTATATATAAGTATAAGTATGTAAGTATTTCGATCCAGTTCTGATCTGCATCAATGTTAAAATCATAAAAGTCATAAATTGAAATCGAAATAGGTATTTAATAAATAAAATTAAAAAATAACTATTCCTGCTGCAACTCTGGAAATATAATAATCATAACATTAGTGGTTGGGCCAAACACTTTTATTTAATCACGTGAAAGTGGACAATTTAATGTTAAATAGATGTAATTCCAAGTTAAAAGAAAAATACACAAAGCACTTGTACATTCCGGTACTGATTTGAGTTTGTAATTTGTCGACCAAAATAACATTTAAATCCTGTACATTTGTTTGCGAACGAGCGTTGGACACAGAATACAGAAACGTTGGTTTAGAGTTTAGACCAAACAATGATCACTATCCGAGGTTTAGCGAATTCAAATTTTTAATTTATACAAACACTTGGAAATCCGTTTTAGTAAGATTTGATGATCCATGTGAAATAGGAGTCTAATAGTATATAAAATCAGCTTTTAATTTTCTGAACTTTTAGTAGACTAGCCAGCCCCGCAACTTTGTCCATATTTTATACATACGTATAATCAAACTAGTCTTTAATATTTCCCTTATATTTTTTAAAATAAATATGAATAATTAGCAACTTTTGGCTATTTGCCAAAATACAATTTATTTATTTACATAAGACATAACTTAACAGTTAACAAGAACCAAATTGTTATGACTTTACAATATTTATAAAATTAAAAATAATAATAATATACATGGCATAAAATAAACTATTCAATAGCATTTCTATGGATTTTCGACAGCATAGCTACATGAAAAAATGAAAATGAATGAAGATTCTTTATACCATTAATACAAATAGGTATAACATTCTGTAGAATTTGAAACTCAAGTTTTAAAATCACTGTCGGAAAATCTATATAATAGCAGTTACCTAGTTACAATCACAAAGCGTTCTAAGCCTAGAATTGTTAAAATGAGTTATGTTCTCGTGACAATGCGCAGGGCGGCCGCTAATTGGATAGTAACGTTCCCATAAAGCTATGGTAATGAGCAACAATCGTGAACTTTATGTTCCACGAAGTTGGAGAGGAGAACTCCGCTATTAAATTATTTTATATGACATGTTGCGTTTTAGACATTGTTAAAATGCTAATAGACCGGTAAATTATTCGTGTGAAATCATTATTATGTACAGAATGGAGCACTTATTATCACTTATCATTGTGGTTAAACGATGCTGTCCGAATATAAAACATAATTGATATTCATAAAAAACATGTAAGGTAAATAAAACAATACAAAATTAGAAATTTTATTCTTACTTTCTTATTTACTTTATAAGGAGCATGATTTTGTTGATCTAAATTGGGTTATAATTAAAACAAAGACGGAATTGTGAAGCGTGCGCCGTATTCGTACAGGCAAAATAAATCCTGTTGTTTTAAAACAAATTGTGTTGTTCTATTGTGAAACGAATGGTATTGGAAATGAAATCGTGTTGTACTGGGAAACGCGGAGTCTTTCGTCTGCTGTTTGTGCGCGGATCATTGTAATTAACGAACGAGTTTTGCCGACGAAGTTTTAATGATAAAGTTCGACATGCGATGGATAGGCTTAGGCAACTAATTGTTTGTGTTTCTAATATTGCAGCAGATTTAAAATTTTTACCGCACATGAATACGGTTTCATAACTTTTGTAATTAATTTCCGCTTAGATTTTGTATTATTTTCTGCAAACGGCAATACTGCACTAGATGCAGATTTTATGTATAATTATCTCTATTTTCGTTCCCACTGCAAAGGACTCTTCTCTCTTGATATTATGTGTCTTTTCACCGCGCTGGCTAGTGCGAGTTATTAAACGCGACATTATCTTTAAACTCTTTTAAGTTCTAACAAAATGCCGGTTTCTTTACGATGTTGTACTTTAATTTAAAGCACACATAAATTAAAAGGGTGGAAAACTAGAGCTGCGCGCTGGGAATTGAACCCACGACCTTCGGAAAGAAAATATGTATGTTCCCACGTAGCCAATACTCCTTTTCTGTTATAACAATGATGTAATTATATCTAAATATTAAGTGTTTTATTACAAGCTGTACGATATAACCATCTTCTTCGGATATATTCTTCCGAATATATGTATGTGAATCATTAGGGTTGTCGCAACACTTTTACAAAGTATCCGTATCCTCCTGTGGGTGTACTTACCTGAACTTGGCAACTCTTAGTGACAACCATTTAACAGTCTAGCAGTGCCATTTACGGAACCTATCTGGACACGGGCGTCCGGTAGAGGAATTTTAACTTTAAGTTATAGAAGGTAAAGTTTAAATTGCAGTGGAAGGTACTACAAGGTGCATCGGAAAGGTTTTTCTTAGCGAAAATTAGTTTTTTATTGAAGTTATTGATGCGTTGAAATGCAATTTGAAATAGAGAAATAATATCAATTACGGAGTTGATGCAATTATTTTTCTACATTTGAGCTTTGATCTTTCTGGGTACTGTCGGACGTCTAGATAATGTTGAAAACTATGTATGTCGATAAAATCACAAGATGTTTGGTAGTGGTAACATTTGTAACTTTCACTAGGTATGTAACCGTGTAAAACCGGACAGAAAAAGTATAATTTATCCATTATTTATTATAATGAACCTTACAAATTTCCCTAATTTCATTTGATAATACCAACCATAAAACGGGCAGCAGTGTCTTGAAAGCGTGGTGATTATACCAAATTCCCAAGATAAGCCCAGTAGTGGACGTATGTGTTCTTATTAGAATGATGACATTTTAAAAGACAAGCTCGTAAAGAACTTTGATAGAAAGCAGCTGTAGTAATTGGAACAGGAGCTACGCAATATGGCTGTCTGCAGCGTTTAATTCCCAGCCGCCCGCCACACTACATGTCGCAATTATAAGCGGCGTATTGGGTGTGTTGCAGATAGCCGCAGCGAAAAAAACGAAATTTCCCAGAACTCATCGTCACATGCAGAAACAGCTGTTCCAATGTGCGATTCCCGACGTTGGCGCTCGTGCCAAAAATATGAAAAACGCCGCATTTTCTGCCTCCATTGAAAATAACCACAAATTAAAGTTATTATTAATCATGTGGTTCTGAGTTGTTGACTTTATCATAATAGGTACTTCTTTCAATAGCCATTACTTTAAAACACCAATTAAGTCACTATTAGAGCAATAAACTAACCACCGCACATTTAAAATAACCACAAGTTAAAGTTATTACTAATCATGTGGTGCTGAGTTGTTGACTTTATCATACTGCTTTCATACAATAGCCATTACTTTAAAACACCAATTAAGTCACTATTAGAGCAATAAACTAACCACCGCACATTTAAAATAACCACAAGTTAAAGTTATTACTAATCATGTGGTCCTGAGTTGTTGACTTTATCATACTGCTTTCAATAACCATTACTTTAAAACACCAATTAAGTCACTATTAGAGCAATAAACTAACCACCGCACATTTAAAATAACCACAAGTTAAAGTTATTACTAATCATGTGGTGCTGAGTTGTTGACTTTATCATACTGCTTTCAATAACCATTACTTTAAAACACCAATTAGGTCACTATTTAATGCAATAAACTAACCACCACTCATTAAAATTTCAAACACAAGGCGTCTAAAAACAATTATGAAAATATCAATCTCATACATATTTAAACTAAAACGGAGCCCCTGCTAGTTATAAAATCACTTATGGTAGTAGTTTTCTGTGGCTACTAAATAAAAACGTTAATCACTCGCCTAAATTAGTGAACTTCTAAGTGGAGCAGCATAATATGCAAACTAGGCATTTCTTGCCAAGTGCATTGACCTAACTAAGACTAATCACAGCTATACGAGAAATAGCTAGAACATTTCTGATAAATAGACTCATGTTTCTGGCTAACGGAAATATAAAGTTAATATTTATAAGTGCGTGTCGGACCACACTCCAAGTTCGCAATTCTTTCTAAATGGTACGTAGTTTATACAAAACTATTATAAAAAACTCAAGACATTTTTTTTAAATATAGGTATAATTTTTAAAGTTTATTCAAAAACTCAAATATTTATTTTAAATATCGGTATAATTAAAATAGTACCTTTAATAGTTCGAATAAAAGTTGTCCTCTTAACAATTGTCTTATATTTTTTTAATGGTTTTGGCCAGCAGTTAATTTGAGCTTCTAATACGTACCTAAGCTACGTAATGTAAAAGTAAATAAAGTTATTTGTATTTGTAAAGGTATTTGGTTTAGTCAGGCTTCCAGTCGGATTGATGATCGCAGTATGTTGGCAAGTAACACAAAACAACGTTCTCAGAATGCCATAAGTCTATGGCATTCTTGAGGTGTGAATTACCTTCCTGAGGTAACTGCAATTTGAAATAATATTTAATAGATAAATATTGTTGAACAATGCACACATCCACATCTAGCCTCGTGGTAAGCTCGAAGCTTGTGTTACGAGTGCTAGATTTCTGATTATTAATAGTTAGATAGATATTTTGTATTAATTATCCGGTACAAATATTTGCAGATCGATTTTTTGTCGCGAGGCGGGGATTGAACCTACAACATCTTGCTGTGTAGGCGGATCTTGACTCGCTGCGCCAGAGAGGTCGTAAAATTTAAATACATTATTAAAATTTGTACTTTTTAATTTATCAAGTAACAATTAAGTTGGTGAGTCAGTTGGTGGAAAATAGCGTGAGAATAGGAGTTAGTGCCATGATAATTAAGTATGCTACGGTGTACAAACGATTCTAAGAAATGCAAGCTTTGCATATCTTACTTGCGTTCTTAATTACAAAATTCTTAATTTGCCCATGATACTGTAATGTCTTATACCTTAGGTTTATACAACGTCAGCAAATGTCCATAGTACAGTGCTTCCATCCGTGTAGCGCCACCGTCCGTAATCGTGGGGTCGTGGGATCGTTCTCGGAGGAGTACGATCCCACGACCTTGAGATTGAAAATAAAGCATCCTTCCAAAACCAATGTGGCTTAATATATATTATAAGTATATTTATTATAAGTACATTAACTACGTTACACGATTCGAGATAAGTCAATTAATATTTTTAATGTATACAGTTAAATTCTAATGTAATGACAAATCAATTTATACAGTTTTTTGTAAAATCATCAACAAACTAGCTCCAAATTGAGCGGATGTGTACACGTAAGGACTCTAGTTAGAGCCTATACATCTAAATTTCCATTCCATTAAGACTAACAACGTGTGTGAATACTGATGGCCCTGATACGTGGATCAGTACCAAAATTAATTGTCAAATACAAGGGCATTCTTTTCATTTAATGAACGTGTTAAGACGCATACTTACTACATGTTTTTGTAAGTTTTTCAGAACTTAATTATGCCATTCTGTTGAGGTAACAACTTACGATTTGGCTTGACCGTCCATATAAAAATTCAAAATATTTACCTAGATAATGTAATTATAGTCATATACACATATGCTTCTAAACCTAAATTTCAGCATTGTAATCGATACTTTAGAACGTTACATAAGGCTCGAATCTCTATATCAACGAATCATGGCATAGTCAAAGTCAAGAACCTCATTTCCATAGATAACGATTTACATAAACACGTTAGAAAAAAACTTCAACTCGTACTTTACGTAAATCATTTATAACTCGTACTTTACTATCTATACTTATATAATATATTAATATATAAAGCTGAAGAGTTTGAAGTTGAGTTTGTTTGTTTGTTTGAACGCGCTAATCTCAGGAACCGCTGGTCCGATTTAAAAAATTCTTTCAGTGTTGGATAGTCCATTTATCGAGGAAGGTTATAGGCTATAATTTATGAAAAAAAAAGCAAGCGAAGCTGTTGGCGGTCGGCTAGTCTACTAATAAAATCCTTTATATGATAAAGTGGCTTATGCCACTCAACCCCAAAACTCTACTTTTTAGTCAATATGTAGTATAGTAATTTTGTCTTGACAGTTCGTTTCACTGTTTCAACGCTCTCGTAAAGATACCCAAAATACGGACCACGTACTTCGGCCGTGTACCTCGGCCGCTGTATCCGTGAAACCTGAGAACAACCGCAATCTTATTCCGCCGCATTAACGGTTACCGGAACATTTGCGTTTCACACAACCGTTAGGTGCTACAATTAGGTACTTATCTATTTGCTTTATCTAGCTACGTTTTGTTCATTTAAAATGTACGGTACTTTGGATATATAGGAACATTATTGTATTATTTACAGTTATGAAGAATAAAATTGATTATTAAACATGCTTGGATTAATGGAATTAAAGATAACAAAAGACTGGGTTGTAGAAATATTAACGTCATGCTAATTAATTAATGTTAAAAATTCCATGTCACAATGTTAGTTACCGAACTCCTCCGAAATGGCTTTATCGATTTTTACCAAATTTTGTAGTATATTATGTCCATCAGTGAGAGAAGACAACAAATTTCTTTACAAGGCAAGAAAGAATACTGTTTCTTTTGCAGAACCCTTTGAGCGTCTTTGTGAAGAATAGCACACTGTAAGTAAAGTGTAAAGCTAGAAGTGGATCGCCATTTTCTTAGCTTACCTGAGATATTGCAGCGTTTTATCAAGCCTCAGGAGGTTAATTAACAGTCCATTTTAAACTTGCTCTTTAAAATAAGTGTTCTTTGTTGTAGCACAATTTTACGCAGCGAGGCAAGTTGGCAGCTCATTTTATAAAGAATGTAACATTTTTAAATGAGGACGAGGTAGGTGTACACATTATGTACATAATTTGACGACCATATAGGTGGCAGGATCGATTCTCGCCTCAGAAGAAATTTGTTGCATATTTAAGAATTTTATTAACTTGGCAAACAGATTATCATCTTGTTATTTAGCTATACAAATAACATAATATGTTACATATACACATATAATACACGTCACATACATACACGTCAAACAGGTGTTGCTAAATACCAGAGGAGCTAGATATTGGTTCTTTAATTGTTCAAAGATTAAACAACTTAATTATTTAATAATTAATCAAAAACTTGTTCCGATATTATAAATCACTTATTTACTTAGAAGACATCTACAGAAAGTTATAGGATGGTTATATTCTTAGGCTGGCTCCACAAATACCTAATAAAATAGTATACCATATAAAGTATATTTGCTGTAGGGATAATATTTTTAGGGTTTCGTAGCCAAATTGCAAAAAACGTAACCCTTATAGATTAAAACGTAAGCCATTCAAAAAACCAATAAAAATATCTTGAAAATCTCTCAACTGCGTATTCTTTAGTTGCTTACACCAACCGTGCCAAACGAAATGCAGGTAGACCGCAAATTCAACAAACAAAATGAAAATATATATAAATTCCGTTAGGTACGGAACAACAACGAAAATTTTAATGTTTTAAATTTTCCAGTTTATTTTTATGTAAGTCACTTGCACTTACCAATGTAACGATGTTGTTATTTGTTTAGTACACAGATAAGTGGCTGCACAGATTGTTAGAATATATCACGATTGAGAAAAAATGCTATGGAATGCCCTAAACTGAGTAAGTAAATTAACTTAAAAATATTATAAAACTAACTTTCCGCTCGCGGCTTCGCCAACGTTATATAAGATTTCTCGTGGTAAAACTATTTGATTTATTAACCTATGTCCTTCTCCTAGTTCTAAGTTACCACTACAGCAATTTTTAGATAAATCGATTCAGCCGTTTTTCAGTTATAAATAGTGTTACTGACACGACCTTCTGGTATACATAGATTCTAGGTTACTTCGTACAAAAACTTTTAAGAGCCTCGATAGTTGCGTGTTTTCAGTCACCGGATAATAATTGCTAGTAATATCTGCTGCTTATCTTAATTAAACCAATACTGTAAACTGAGAAACGACGTATAAAAGATGTTAAGTTGGTATTTTCTTATTTTTGGTTTGCAGTTCTGGCTGCTACCTTGTAATGGTAAGATCATAAAATATGTTTTATTATTGAATTGAATGGTACTTTTGTTAGAAAATTACAATACAAAATATAGCAAAACATTAAACCTTAACTTTGTTTTCAGCGGTTGTATACAGTGACAAAGAAAAACAGGTGCTGGTGGAAGGTATATTTAAAAAGATTTTAAATCTCACAACTAACTCATTCTTAAATGCACCTCCTAAGGTCCGAGAAAAAATAATAATAACAATCGAAAAGAAATTGACAAAATCAGCAAAGTCGTTAGGTACTCCAGATAGCACTAAATATATTTCTCTCATAATGGACACTATTCGGTCAATAAAATCTGATAAAGATATAAGTAATATCCACAATATAACTAAAACTCATTCTTTAAAACAGAAGAAAAAGGATACTTTAAGAACTGATAACAAAACAGTTAATGGTTCCATGAAATCTAGACACAAAGATGGTAAACATTCAAAAAATATTTATGAACAGAAAAAAGCAAAATTGGACACAGCAATTAATTTAAAATCGAATTTAAGTTCTGTTGGATACACGAATCAAAATTCTCTACTAAGGGAACATGAATATAACGCAATAAACAAAAACATTAATGAACAGGAAGACGATATAAAGACAAGAGATAAGACACCTGTAAACAGACAAACCCTAAAACAGAAAATGATAAAAATGATAAATAATAAATCAAGAAAACGTATTAAATCTATAGAATCATCTAGACCTAAAGAAGTCCAATTTGCATTTGTCAAAGATATCAATGTAATAAAAGACGAAGCAAATATTGATCCTATCCGGCCTAAAAAATCTGATGCTATAGAAATACCTCGTTCATATAATATTAAAAATGTCGCAAAACATTTACACCAGTCTGTAAAACCTTACTCAAATGTTACGTTTATATCTCCGTGTTATCAGGATAATCAGATAGTTTGCAATAAATTATTGGAACTCAAAATCATACATTGTAAGGACAACTATACGGTTCCAGTGGAGAAATTGTGTGATGGATATAAAGATTGCAATAATTCTGAGGACGAAGTAGACTGTGCATTACAGGGTAAGATATATATCACAGGGATACCTACAATTATATAAAACTTTATACTAAAGCTTATTATAATACAATACAATACTTAATCAATGCTTACAATCAATCTCAAATCTTTACCGCCACCGCGCTGTCGCCAGCCCGTGCTGTAGATACGAGCATGTGTCGTGGGCGCTCATAGTATTTTATAAATGTTCCATTTAACACTTCAATTCATTTAAACTTTTTTAACCATCTCTTTGTCGTATGGTGTTTGAACGTTTTTCAGATTCATCAGCTATATTGTGTGACACAAGCGCCTAATTTAATTTTATTTATTTTATTTTATTGTAATTGTAATTTAATGTATTTCATATTTGTATATTACAGGTGTAGATAGAGTACGAGACATTAGTATGATAATGTCCAATTTGCTAGATTCATTTTCTGAAGACTGTTACACACTGGATGTAGAAGAATTATTCGTTGAATTACAAAACCAAATAATGACGAAAATAATTGAGAAGCACTTTCATATATTAGAAAAAATTGCCTCACAAAATGCTAAATCCAACTTCAGAAAATTTCATGTCGAATCAGAACAACTAAGAAAAATTGTGAATGATATAGTATTGGTCGTATCATCTGTATCGACGTCCCTTATAAACTCGGTTTGTTCGAAGAATAATTCAGATATTGTAAGTCGGAGAGTCATAAACACTAAATATGAAAAACCAGAAGATATTGACACTCATATTACTGATACTGTATTTAGTCCAAAAAGCTGTAATTGTATAAATAATTATTGGGCAGATGACAGTCCACCATATTGTGAAGCAATCTGTTTATACAGGTATAACTTAGGCCGCTTTCAATGTGATGCCATTGGTAAAGAAGCAAGCATATCTTTGGATCTTGTGTGTGATGGAAAATCTGACTGCAATGATGATGAAGATGAGACTAATTGCCTTATCGGTATTTGATCTTTATTGATTATATACATATTTTATACATTTACACTTATGCCACCGTAACAAAAGTATACAAGTTACACTGAGTGATCCTTTTTACATTAATTTTTGTACTTGAGCTTTTTTTTCTACTCCTTAACATTTTTATATGAAGGGGTTACTATTATATTTAATATTTTATATATTATTTAATATCACATTATGGTATTGTGTTAAGAGTCTAAAAATAAACTATAAAATGGAATTTACCTTGAATAGCTTTTTCCTCGACTCATTATCAAATTATTAATTAATACCTAACCATTATAATAATTTAGTTCCAGGTTTGTCCTTATTTAAATCAAACAAGATTTACGAAGATGTTCTAAATAAAATAACAGCGAAAGCAAAATCAATTAAAGTTGACTCAATGCGATACTCACTAGTTAATTTACAAAAAACAGTTAAAAACCTACAAGCTGCATCAACAAAGAACGAAATACAATACAAAGAAGTAAAAACTATAAGAGAGGAATTATTTACTGATTTACAAGGGTTATACGATATCCAGAAATCTTATGCGAAAACAATGGCTGATATGACGGACTTTTATGTGTTTCTAATGGTCTTAAACGAGAAATTGGTGTTTGCTATGAAGTTGTCTCACACTGGGAACAGAAGAATTATAGACGTTGATGAATGCATGTGCATGAAGAACAAATGCCTGTACTTGCAGTGCTCCGAGATTTGCAGTCGTGCGTGCGCAGCTGAACGCAAATTAAAAAAATACCATTGCGGAGAATCCTTGTATGATAATATAACAATTAACATCGATGCTATTTGCGATGGAAAAGTCGACTGTCCTGCTAAAGATGATGAAATAAATTGTAGTACAGGTATGATTTAGAACATTATTAGAATTAAAAGAGAATATTTTATGTATAAATAAAAATAAATAAATAAATATTACTGGACAATATTACACAGCGACATCTAGCCCCGTGGTAAGCTCGAAGCTTGTGTTACGGGTGCTAGACTTCTGATATACTTAATATAATATACATACATAGATAGATATTTTTTATTTTTATTATACATATATAACACCCAGACACCCGGAACAAATATTTGCAGATCATACAAATAATAATATAATAATAGTATAATTTTAATACCTTATGTACTAATTTATTCAGTGAATTCAAAAATGTTTGACAAATAACGATTATTACCTACTATGGTATGTAGGATACATTTTGAATTTCTTTTAAATATTTAGCACTGACTAAATATTATAGGGCAAAAAAAATTCGATTTTATAATTTAAGTTTATGATTTTAGATGTATGCCTCGATCATCACCTCGTTTTACTACGACATAAGTTGCAAGAAGCTGCCGATACTGGAAGTAACATGACATCTCTGGGAGAAGAAATCAAAGCTTGGGCTGGAAAGGTACTATTTATTTTTCTACTAATATTACTGGATTTCTTTTTAACAAAATATCGCTGGACAAATTAACTCAGCAACATTGTGAGGATTAGTATGATACTCACCAATTTCTGGAAAGCTTGTAATATAATCTTGTATATATATTATATAAAATAAAGTCGTGTTAGTTCACTATTTGTAACGCAAGAACGGCTGAATGGATTTGCATGAAAATTGATGGAAAGGTAGCTTAGAACCAGAAGGACTCAGGCTACTACAATTTACAGTGGGAAAATATATATTTCCGTGGAAAATGTATTATTACGCGGGCCAAGCCGCAACGCGGAAAGCAAGTCATTAAATAAACAAAATACTTAAACTTTTGTATATCCCCAGATATCAACAAACCTCCTTATACCGACTGGCGAGCGTCTCAAACCCAAAGTGTTACAAACTTTAGTCTCAAAAGCCTTACACGATCTACTAATGACGTATGCCGAGATCAACCCGACCCTAAAGAACAAGAACGAAGAAATTATTAAAAGCTTTTTCAAGATAGGTCTTGTTCTCATGAAGGGCTTAAAAAGTTGTGGCAAGTGATTAAATGAGGTCTTACCTACTTTTCCTTTATTTTATTAGTAGCCTCCGCTCAGCATCGCTGCCCTTGATAGAATTCAGAAATGTATATTTTAATACACATCCAACAAAGCAAGGACCGTGGCAGGTTCTTTTTTGTTTTTTAACTGTCCCCTTTAATTCACCCCCCCCCCCCCTTCATTAAAAATAGTATTTAGTTCCTGCCTTAAGGTATTTGCTGAGCAATTCTCATCGGTTGCTTTTTCTAGAATGATTTCACAATGCTGTACAGAATCGAACTGTTTGATAAAGTGGTTGGAATAATACAGAAATATATTATTATGAGGTGAGCTATTAAACCACTATAGTCAATAGTCTACGTATAAAAGGTTCGTGTATTGCCCGTTTATCTCAATATGAACCACTATAGTTTTAATTTAAAGTTCATGGTATAGATACTATTTTTATAGATTTTAAAACTAAAATAAAAAATTTGATTTTCCCCAAAAATTCCAACAAATACCTTAATTCCACAAACCTACACAAATTACTAATAAATTATATTCGTTATCAAAAACGACGACTAATATGTTTTCCCTTTTCCTTATCAGTCGACGCACTTTTACATATAATTTAGTTCAATTCGAGTCTATTCTTAGTTGACGACGGAACACCGAACAAGATGGCAGGTATGTTTTACTAAGATAAGAGTGATAACAGTCTTTCACAAAATCCGTCTAAAACATATTTCTAACATAATTTTTATCCGACTCATGTGACTATAATGTTTTCAATTTAATTTAATGAATACAATTAATGTTTATCTTAATTTAATTAGTATTTTCTGCGATACTGTTATCGTGTGAATAATTGTTTACCAATTAATATTTCTTTAAATAATTCAAGTGGACAATTTTTTTTGTAATTGACATTTAATACCTAAATAATTAAATTTACTTTTGAGAGATAATTTTATTATTTACAAGGTGAATTTCTTGAGATACATAATCTATAACGTTAGTGAATATCGACAAATGTAGCTCAGAATACCGTTCTTTGAAATCTGGATCACGATCACCTTTTGTAATGTAAACTCGTAAGGCCTTTTCTATTTTACTTACCTACCTCCACGAGATTTTTAACATTGTCCCAATTTAATATTCATGTATGATGCAATACAGCGAATCTGTATAAAGAAGGAAGAAAATAAATGTTCTTAAAACAGTTGTTTTAACAGAATGTTTTTTGCTAATCAGAGTAGGTATGTAACCTCCCTGATTAGAATGACTTACAAAATTTATATTTTAGCATCCGATATTTATGTAGCGCTAGCAGATAACTGGTAGTATATTTCTTAATAAAGGCCTTAGTACATTTTTATTATTTTTAATTAAAATATTTTCAAACACTATAGACACCACCCTTTTTTACTAATAAATGATTATTGAAGTACTACAATGAAATCAAAATTCACCCAGGTTTCCCAAAATAAAGTCAACAAAAAAAACTAAATCTAAACATTCTAGGCTAGACCATGTCAGAACATTATAATCTACCATGGTGCAATACATAGCGTTACAAAGAAAACAGTGACTTCTAAAATTAGATTAATATCGAGAAACACTCATATATTATATATAAAAGTAGTCTGTATCATAATCTAGTGTGACTGATAATGTACCTATTGATAATGATAACAATGACTCTACAGCAAATAGAGTACAGGTGTTGCACATACAATTCACTATCAACATGCGGGCAATGATTCAGATATACCTATAACACTTTAGAACTTTCTAGACAATAATTGTATATGAAGACAATAGATTTTTGTATTAAATTTATTTTATTAATCAGTCCTGAAAGCGCAAATAAATGAAAAGTTAACTATAGTTTTTGTCTAGTACAATGTTCGGGCCTTTTTTATAATATAAAGTTTTATAACAGTATCAGGTTGCACATTCCGTCACATTTCAGTCGGGAGTTCGTTCTTGTGAAAAAGAGAATATACTCACGATTACATTTTCCGTCACATTAGATATGCGAGTTTGAACTTTATAATATACCGATCAGCCATCTGATTCCATTAACAAAAACTCCATGTCCAGGACGTCACCCCTACTACGGCTATGGCCACCCCCCCTACCCCCCAGGTCCTCCCGGTCCCCCGGGGCACCCTGTCCCCCCGCACATGCTCCCTCCCGGGGGGGTCATGTACTACCCCGTGCACCCCGCCTATTTCTACCCCTACCCCGCCCCTCCGGACAACACGGTCCAGGTTGTCGAAGACGCAGAGCCAGAGGAGATCGTACCGACCTTACCAGGGGAGACTGTAGAGCTGCCTTGGAGTAAGTGGGGAGAGGACTCGAGCTTTGTGCTTGGGATAGTGTTTGAAGTCATTAATTGTTGCTTTTAAAATCTCGTGTATACAAAAGTACCTACCTTCCTAACGTTCATGATGCAACAGTAAATGTGTGAACGAACTTTTATGGAACGAACGGAAACCATAAGCAATTCAAACTGTCAATTAAAACAAATTAATACAATATAAATTTCAATAATAAATTAATATTTATCAATATACTTAATATCGAACAGCAAAAACATTTCTAGGAAGAATTGAATTATTATCATCAAATTCCGATGTAAGCCAAACCAGCTTAAAATTTTATCTTATCCAAAGGGGTACGTAGAGGATAGATAAAGAATGATAGATGTGTCAGAAACACGTTTTTCAGTGATTATCGGGGCCGTATATGAACGAAAATATATTAAAATAAAATATTTGATGGAGTACAAAATAATCTTGGGGAATAGATTTTTAGGCGTATATCAAAATCCTTTGATATTTTGAGCAGCAAAACGTTAGAATTGCTATAAAAGTAACGCGTCAAATTGCTCTTACTCTATATTTTAGCTCAGCCAGTCAAAGCAAAAATAATAAATGTAAAACGATAAATTAATTTTCAAAATTATTTTCCAATTCATATTATTTTACCAGTAGGTAGTACCTATTGGCAACAGGAAAGATAATGTTTTATGAATAGCGATAAAACGAAACAGATACTTTTTATAAGTAAAAATATTTTTTTTAATTATATAAATTGAAGGTTTTTTTCGTATGCAGATTTCTTGTGTCGTTCGGCGACGCTGGGCCAATCCTCTTTATGACTCCTTTCCTTCTATATCCCTCCTATTTCTCGTCTTTGTGGTAAGATGACTAATAAATCGATGTTGTTGTCATTGAAATTATTCATTCAGAGTTTTGGCCGCTGCGTTATCGGGTATGCTTTAGATGTTGTTTGTTCATTCATCGTTTATTGTCTTCTTACCACAAAGAAAAAGTTCATTACATACATACAAATTCATACTCGTATTATTATTAAAATTAAATTAAAATAATACAATTAAAAATTAAATTAAAATAATACAATTACATGTTTGTAAATTAATTATATTAATCATCATAACAACCTATATTGTGTCACTCATGGGCACAGGTCTTCCCAATTAAATTCCATTATAGATTATAGAAATCGGGAATTGCTCACGTAAACTCAATCTATGCAAGCAATATCTATGACGATTTATAGGACATTTCAAATCACACAGGTTCATCTAAACCACTATCAGTTTATCCAGTACAAAATGTTAAATAAGTTGTTTCTACAGGCACATATCGTTGGGTCCCCGCATGTCTAAGCCAGCGCAGTATCCCGCCGGGCGCGCTGCGCGTGGGCACCGACGCGGACGGCGCGGAGATCTACGCGGGCAGGGCGCCCCACGAGGGGGACATCCTCCCCGCTAAGGTCATCCCCTCCAAGAACGCCTGCTACGTTTGCTGGGGAGGGGAGGAGATCCTTATTGACCAGTTTGAGGTTGGTTTCTTAGCAGGAATCCACGGAATGCTTAGATATCTATGCAGACGTAGGTAGCTCTGCAAAAATACGGCTACTTCCTACCACGGTTGTCCTCAGATGGAGATGTTTTTCCTGTACTTTATTAACCACTCTTCAGGTAAATAGGTTAACTATAACCTACAAGGTAGACATGGTTCCAGTTTACATGCAACAGAGCGCAGGACTAGTTAATTGTATCTTTATAATTATAGTAAACGGTAAACATGTCTTAAGTTTATCGCACGAGTTGTATAGCTCGTTTTCATCACAGTATTTAGTTTTAAAAAATCCCTGCCGTCGTAATTCTGTTTATGGGGCGAATTTCACTAATTTCAATTTTGCAACATTCATAAAAATATTTTTATCATTCCAGGTTCTGGTCCCCGCGATGTTCTCCTGGCAGTTCTCGACCGGCGGCGCCGTGCCGCCCGGCGCCGTGGAGGCCGGCGTCACTGCCGACGGAGAGAAGCTGTACTACGGTAGAGTCACGCACGATGGATGTACCACTCCCGGCAAGGTAATTGATTCTCGGATCATTGGGTGTCTGGGTGTTATATATGTATAATAAAAAATATCTATCTATGTATGTATATTATATTAAGTAGGTATATCAGAAAATGGCACCCATAACACAAGCTTCGAGCTTACCACGGGGCTAGATATCGCTGTGTTAAATTGTCCAGTAATATTTATTTAGTTATTCATCATCATCCCTATTTACCTTACCACTGCTAGGACTTCTCTCTTGACAAGAGATATTAAGCCGCGTCTATATTTATCTGACGTGTTGTGTTGTGACGGTATCTGTTTCATACATTTCTAACATACGTCAGAAGCCGTCACAACACACCGCGTTGAATTATTATGAATGCTTCCATATCAAATGTTTTGAAACCGATACCGTTCTGATGCATCACAACACAACACGTTAGAGTAAGGCTTTAGTGCGGTTGCATGTTGTGGGTGAATGACATAATATGCGCCCTTCAAACTTTTCAAAGTTCTCACAGCATGTTGATTTCCTCACGATTGAGCCTCATTTAACCTTATTGGGAAAGGGATACATTTATTTAGTTTACGACGTAACAAAAGTCATGATATTTTTATAAGGCATCATGAGGGTTCAATATTATTTTCTTTAAAATGTTTGTTGTTTTTATTTTCAGATTCAGTGTAGTCATGGCACCTGCTACTACCCCTTCGACGGCGAAGAGAAGAGTTCTGCTGAATATGAGGTCTTGGTACTTATGTAATTATAATGCTATTATCAGCTCATCAATTGTTGGCAAAACTTTGTAATATTTAAGTAAATAATTAATAAATGACAATATATTTTGTAGGAATGACCAAAATTACAGAGTTTAGATAAAATTATAAACAAATTAAGTCTATTGTATTCAGTTTTGTTTATTTTAAGCGTTTTTACACGCAGACTGTTATTAGTAAAATGATTATTTAAAAATATAATAATAATAATATATTCATATTTTTATGAAGTTTTTTTTTTCTTTAAACTCGTATTTATATTTTATTGAAATATGATTATTGATCCAATTTTACTGATTATAAAGTAAAGGTTTCGCATCTAAACTTTCCGATAGTTCCGATAGTACTCGTATAGTACGTTGCAATTTAGTTGCAGCAGAGCTGGTGGGCGTAGGTTTACATCCCAACGCGCACCTCCAGATTTTTCTTGTTGAAAACTTATGTAGATTTAAAAAACACGTTCTTTAACTGCTCATGCTCTGAGAACTTTAAAAAAATTTAAGAACATGTTTGTGTCATTCACAAATCTGCACTTGGCCAGCGTGGTGAATTAAGGCATAATATCTCTCGTCAAGAGAGGAGTCTGTGTGTCCCAGCAGTGGGAACGTAAATAGGGATGATGAAACGGTATGCCAACTTGGGGTTAGTATCATTGTGAAACGAAAACGATGTTTCTTTGAATCGCTACCAAACCGCCGCTACCAAATAGCGGTACCAACGTTTCACAATATCTTTACCTCTACAGTAATTAGTAAAAACATCAAATAACCTCATTAGTAAATAATTAAATAAATAAAATAACTTTATTTCCATAAGGTATTATAAATTATATACAGTTAATATTTTTACTAACTTAGTTTATGCGTAAACTGTTTATTATCATCTAGGTCCAAACTAGGCGTGCTATGCCCGTGTTTTAGGCCTATCGAGTTCGGCGTATTATGGTGTTTGTTAACTCTGTAATAGTAATTGTACTTTCAAGCTATCTGCTGATTTATAAATGTCCACTGTTATATTAGCTACGCGAAAAGGGAACACCTTACCTACTGACTTAAGGTCGGTATGATACACTCCACTGAGTGACGACTTACAAAACACTTACATCTCTAGTCAGTAACATTCGAATACTCTTGGAGTATGGCCGTACATGTTTAGTAACCTTTCGGTCAGAGAAAGGCACGCATTTTAACACTGACCTATTACTAGTAGGTACTATAGCTTGAACCGATTAAACTGTTATTTATAAACGAGTGGGAAGTGAATATATCTATAATGAAGCTTGTGCTGCTGTTCCTTTTTGGTAAGTAGTTTATATTATTCTAAACTGATAGTATGATAGAGTGAATTATTAGATATATAAATATATAGTAAATCTATTATGATCGCTTTATCAAGTATTTTAGCTGGCCTTTTTTTTAAACATCTTAAAAGGTTTCTTCCTCCTCTTCAGCCATCCCTGCTAATCCAACCTGAGAAATACATTTAAATAATAAATTTATGGTTTCTGTTTTTTTTAACCCCATTAAAGCAATGATCTTGAAGTTTTTAGACAATAGCGACTCACCGTGGGCATTTACCTACAATTAAAAATTAAACAATAAAGTTTGTTACATCGTTGGTAAATAAAACTGTTCTGTACATAGTTAAAACTCTCGTTTTTTATGTCATGTTTGTATTTCAAGGTGTTTGCTTATCTCACTTATGTACTACAAGGTATGTAAATAGGCACTAACGCACTTCATTCTTAACAAATAAAATCAGAAAATACAGAGATCCTGTAAAGTAATAAATGTATTTTAAATCTGACATAAAATAACTTCGTAATTAACGGCGACCACATTAGAAACTTTGTTTATAAAATATCTGCAGAAGAACCATGTTATGAATTTCCACAAACTTACCTACGATACTACGATCAGATAAACCGATAAGATATTTCTAGAGAGAGTAGTGAGGTACAATTGAATTAAAAAAGTACTTTCGTTGTAATTTTATAACTCAGGAAAGACTGGGCCGAATTAGGTGCTTTTGGTTTAAAAATACTCGTAGTAGCCTAGGGAAGGTTTATAAAGGGAATAAAACGGGGGAAGCCGCGGGCGGATCAGCTAGTAGTATGAATAATATAGACTTCCTCAATAAATTTACTCTCCGAAATTGAAATATTTTTTCAAATAGGATTAGGGTTTCCTGAGATTAGGGCGCTAATAATTAAATAATCAATCATACTCTTCACATTTATAATATTAGTATAATAATATTATCATTATATTTTTCAGCGATAGAAAAAGCTGTGTCACAAAACGCAGGAGATTGTTTCATGTCTGGCTTCTACCGCGAGCTGGGTTGTACCGCGATACTCCCGGAAAGTACAGAACAATGTCCCGTTGCGTACAACTGCCCGGATCTTCATCCCGATCCTAACATGTGCTTTTACAGGTAAATAACCTGAACTTACCCTCAGCTTTACATAATAATGTATATACATAAGCTTACACTATTGTAAGTTTTACAAGATTTTAATAAAAAATTAATAGCACACGGGCGTCGCAGAAAACCAGCGCTATGTCTGCAGTATTGCAGGCACAGCCTATGCTGAGCCGACGACCCTTTTGTGTATTCTGTTGTGTCTAGTTTTAAGTCTCAATTTGTAATTTTATGTACACAAATAAATCTTATCTTATCTTATCTTATCTTAATATGTGTATCATAATTAGTCATTAAAGGCTCGTATTGTTATTAACTCATCAAGAAAGAAAATTCTACAAGTTAAATAAAACTAATAGAAATAATTATTATAAAATAGGACGACCACTGTGATGAAGACGCAGGAGGGTTCGATTCCCGCCTCGGGTCAATAATTTGTACAATCTGCAGATATTCGTTCCTATCTTTGTAAAAAATATCTATCTACCTATGTATATTATATTAAGTATATTAGAAATCTAGCACCCGTAACAAAAGCTTCGAGCTTACCACGGGGCTAGATGTAGCTGTGTGAATTGTCCGGAAATATTTATATTTACAATATTTATTTTTCTTAATACAGCAGAGATTAAATAAAACTTGTGACCAATTCGGACAAGACCTTGCCCTTGCGTAATACTGAGAAATCGCAGAGATGTGCAAAAACGGACTCTGAGGTCAACTCACTGTTAGGAAATAAGGCCTTCCTTTTTATACTTGACAATTTTTTTGTTTATTACCTACAGTTATTCAATAGCGAAGGAACTCAATTACAGCATGGAAGACAATACTTAGCCCATAGGCTAACAAAACTAATTAAAAATATAAGTGGACAAATATTAGAGACCCATACACTAACGTTCATTCCTTCCGGCTTATCCCGTCGTGCAAACTGTACAGAAAAGCGACGGGATAAAACAAAATCGTTGAAGCCTCGAATTAATATTAATATCCTACGGTCGTTCCCCTGACATTTTCACCACATGCCACCGCATGCGGAAAAACAATCCTTTAGTGACCATACACACGTTTAGGTACATTCCTGTCAGTTTGCATATGCATGGAGATGTTTAAGGAAGGCCTATGTCCAGCAATTGACGTCCGATGGCTGAAATGATGATGATTTAAGATTTTAGGATTTTTAAGATTTGTCATTTATTTCCATAAAATCCTAAAGATCACTTGGACAAGTCAATAAATATACAATACATAAAACTTAACTTGATGATGATGATGTACCTAGGTTATTTAAGTGTTTCTTGTATAACAATAAATGATACATTCTATCTATTATATTGCAGAGGTAAAGCCTACGGCAACAAGGTGATAATCCCAGAAGGCGTGATCCAGAACGCGTGCTCGCAGGCGTGCCGGTGCTCCGTGCGCGCCGCGCCCGCCGTGGAGTGCGCCGCCGTCGACTGCGCGCAGACCTTCGACGTAGACCGCAAGGAGCAGTGCATCGATACCTTTGAGTTCGACTCCTGCTGCAGCACTAACAGCGTCTGTGGTATGTACAGCTCATTGGTTCAATGTTAATGACGATCTGGGTTGTGGTTCCTAGATCATCCTTTCTAATTTTGGGGATAACTAGCGGTGCCGACTTCGTTGCGTTAAATTATATGTGTGTATGGAGGACATGTCTTATCATAACTTTAGCAAGAATTTAAATAGCCTATCCTGTGTCCTCTGGGACCTCTAATCATATAGGAACATTGGTTTAAGAGGTATAGTCAAATAAGTTTCAGTATTATATTGAGCCTATGTATACACAATATTTCTGTAAACTAACAAACTTACTCCATGACCGACCCTTACAGATTTATTAGTACTCGTAGTAGATTAGTTCTGAGTTTTTGTTCTGAGTGCGGGAATCAAATAACCCTCTTAGACCGCCTGCGTCGCAGGCATACTTTCGCCCACTGCATCACAGAGGTCGTGAAATTAGATTATACCTAATTTCTAATTATTGAATTACATGATAGGATTTTATTGTTCACAAGTGTTCAAACAACATAACCTACTATCAAACCATGCATTCATACGGGTTCAGACAATAGGTAGTTCTCAATACGAACATGAACCAAAACAATCTCAATTGCAGGTACGTGAACTGTTGCCTAAGTTTAGTGTCGGTGTGGACTAAATGCATCATTAACACTGATATATTTGGTTACGAAACGATTCGCAGAGACTACTATGGGAAAGATTATATCGTATTAAGGACCACATACTACGTTATTGTTTCATAGATTATAAGTTAGTATAGAGTAAACAATTAACCAATATTATGTCAAAAATAATGAATTTCGTGCGCACTTTTACATTCCTGTACGAGTATGTTTTGTATTTAAAACATAATTATCACTCCAGCAGGACCAGATCATATTTTTATCATCAAAAAAATATTTAAATACATACAAAACACCCGGAACAAAGATCCAATTCTGTACCGAGGCGAGAATCGAACCCTCCTCTTTCGTCGCTGGCGGACCTTCGCCCGCTGCGCCACATAGGTCGAGAAGATTCAGATAGAACAGATTAAAATAGACACCAAATTTGTTTCAGGCAAGGACGCGATAGCCCAACTCGCGACCTGCGAGATAGACGGGCAGACCTACTACGAAGGTCAGCAAATGAATCCAAAGTCTTCAGGCAAGACTTGCATATGTGGCGCCGGCTGGGACGGGACTATGAATGAGACGTTCTGCAAGGACATCAACTGTGGCTTGGAGCTGCATCATCAGGACGGACTGATGAAGAGGTGCGCGCCGATCTTCTACGGGAGCGGACTTTGCCCCATTGATTTTCAGTGTCGTGAGTATACAAACATTTCTATTAAGTATATCAGAAATCGAGCACCCGTAACACAAGCTTAGAGCTTATCACGAGGCTAGATGTTGCTGTGAATTGTCCAGCAATATTTATATATTTATATTTATATTGATCATACTACTACAAGTCGAATGAAAACAATACCTAATTATTTTCAGGTTACTCATTTCGAAGAACAAACCACGAAGTATAATTAAAGATTAAACGAACTTAGGAACTTACTCCATTTGCATTTCCTGACCTAACCACGGCATAGCTTTTCCAATGACAATTTGTGAAATTAATCATACTGGTATCTTTGCAGCCCTCAAATCAACAACGATAATCCGCGCATTAGACATCGGAAAGAACGCAAACAGTGAGAAATACCAGTGCACTTTCGGCAACGATACACTGCGCATCGGCGACGAAATCAAAGTGGAGGACAAATGCTCCGTCTGCAAGTGTGAGGTGCCGCCGTTTGTGGCGTGTAAACAGAACAATGGCTGTTAAGAGTAAATAGTTTCAAACTAGTTCTTATGTGACTTAATGCTTCCAATGTTTGCTGTAAACGTGCAAGTAAAGTGAAAGCAATTATGTTTTTGCAGTTTCAGATACCGTTTATGTAGAACCCGTTTCAAGATTAGGTGCTAATTATACAAGGTAATTGCGTAACTTATGTAAGTAATATAATGTTACTTAATTGTAATCGGGTGTAACATGTCACAAAAACACTTCAAGGTAACCTTTTATTTTTTTACACATTAATGGTTTAGTTACCTACTTAAGTTATTTAAATGGAATGGATAAGGGTATGGTTAATGTGATAAAAAAGATACAATTAATTTATATAAACTAGATAAATATATTTATAACGTATGAATAATATGTACCTATTAATAAGAAATTAACTAATAGGAATCTTTTAATCTGCATCACATTTACTTCATTGTATTTACTTATAAATATACACATTATGATAACCATATGAATGCTGTACAACAGCCTGTGACATATGTTATTACGTGCGCAATTAGAAATGAGTTCTGTAAATCTCGCATGCGTTCTCGCTCACTCTCTATCGCTGTCAATACTTTTATCCTTGTTTTGCCAATCGTACCATACATACCGCCGCCATTTACAGAATTCATTTTCAATTGCGGGGGTCATAAGTGTAATCATTTGTGATCATAAATAATAATATTTTAACAATAATCTTATTAAAACTACAGAAGAATTTTAACGTTAGTTTATGTAACAAGGTATACTCAAGTGTTTGAATAAATTAATGAGTACTAAGCTCTTGATTTGTAATTGGTTTCATACAATTTCACTGTTAATTTATTTAAACACTTAAAAGAACTTATCTTAAATGCAATAATTAAAGTCAGGTATATTTTACTGTTATAGCGTTGAAATTATAAAAAATCGTATTAGAACAAAAAAAACTTAAAATTCCACTAATCTATACCATTCATATGATATAATATTGAATAATAAAAAAAGTATTTTATTTTATAAACAACAAATGTAAATTTATGGTACATCCCAATTTTTAAAACTATTGTTATTAATATAAAACAAAGAAATCCGACTCAACCTTTATTAAATGAAAACGGAAGAGCGGAATCCACTATCACAAGTAAACTGTTTTTCAAACCACAATTATGTTAACCATACTATTAGTGCGTTTAGGACACATGTCAGTTTGACACGTTAGTGATGGGCACAACATAATGAGTTCGTAACCGTTCCTCCAAAATAAACCGCCGCGTTATTTTTAAGATTATTTTCGTTTTAAATTGGCGGAATCATTTAATATTTATATTTTAGTAATTTAAGTGGAAACCGACTGTTTTAGCGTCACAAAATGACGTCCCATAACGCCATTTGGGTTTATTATTTTAAACCTAAATATAAAAATGCTACTTTCTTTCGCGCAATCGGTTTGGTCGTAGTTTTATTTTTATATCTAATAAAATTTTATAGTCCATTATTTTCAATTTCTTAAACGTATTATTTTTTAAAAATAACTGTAACAGATAACGATACTGTTGCTGCATGTTATTTTTAGCACAGCACTACCTACAAATATAAAGCACTGACATAACCTTGTAATAGCGCAATATAGATTTAGAAAAATATTGTTTACCAAGTTATTTTACACTCAGTTTGGCACAAAATTATTAGATTCATTGATTATTGATATAATAATGTAGATTTAATGCTCATCAATTGTTAAAACGGTAAACAAACAGCAAAAATATTTTAATCGTAACTGCAACGCCATTACAAAGTTACATTGTCAGTTCAATCGCGATGTGTCAGGAACGCACTGTTATAGCGGCGGAACTTTTTTCATAGGTTAAGTTAAAGAAATAAAGATTTTTAATTTTAATTTTAGTCCAATTGATTTACAGACAATAAAATGATTATTACTGATTGAAAAATTCTGGACAGTTTCGTTCTGATATTTTCATATGATAAAATATCTGGAAATCCAACCAGGACATCAGAAAGTTTAATTTATTTATTATAAACTACCGTCATTTGATCTATTAATTTTATTTATCAGGTGTAAATAACGTAGTTCCATGATAGTATTGCGACAGCTAAACAAATATATACTGGAATGGGCATTCATCATCCAAAGCTCATGCAGTGAAGCTCAGCAATGATCATACATAATTATCCTGAGCTCAAATCTTTTTAAATTTTAGAACATTATTTACATTTCGTTACCCAATCCAATTTCAAATTGCACGGCTACCACTATCACTAGTCTATGGCGTATGTCTGCTAGTGTTCAACAGTTTACGAGAAGCAGGCCAGTCCCAGCTCGAGGCGGAAGTGCTGGTCCTGGCGGCCGGTGTCGCGCACGGACACGTCCACGATGGGCAGCCGGGACGACACGTCTGTCGTGTATTCAACCACGGTCTTGGCCCATGAAGAGCTCTTGTACTGAAACAAAATAATAATAATAAAATTAACCGCAATGAACCGGGACTCTTGCTCTTGAAAAATATTGCTGGACCATTTTTAATAACAGCAATTTCTAACCTCATGGTTTTCTTGTGTGTAACGGGTGTTAAATATAATCTGATATACATAATAGAATACACAACTAGAGAGTTTTTTATTATACCCAGAACACCGAAACATTGAATCATATCGTACAAAAATTGTCCCTGGGTAGAGATCAAACTCGGCGCTATGTCGCGTCGTACAAAACACTAGGAAAGACGGTCAAAGGAACACCAATTCTTCACTAGACCTATTTCGCAGGTGAACGTATTACTATCACTATAGTGTGATCCGCGATATGAATAGGTACAACCTGTCACTAGTCGGAGATAGGTAACATAGGTTAGGTACAAACCTGGCACTCGTCCACTAAAGTCTGGTAGTTCAATCTGTTTTTCGCCATGGGCCTGATCTCCGCGTCGTTGTAGGTCAGCAGTTTGATGCTGTTCTCATAGTTGTCGTTCTCCGGGTCGTAGTAGGCCACCGTGTTGCGGCAGTGGAACGTCACTTGTTGGGACGCTTTGGCAGACAGTACTTGGAGGTGGATTAGTTGGGAGTGGTCGGCTTTGTAGGTAATCTGGAAGGATTTAATAAGGGGGTTTCAAACTAATTTCAAAGAGATTCGTTTTTGTATATTTTTTCAACCATTAACAATCTTGAAAACAACCCTCTGTCAAATTAATTTAAAAACAATAAAACTGCATCGTTTTATGGCAAGCGAAACTCAAAAAAAAAATCGTGTTCCATAGGTAAAGTTGATTGGTGGTTGCCTGGTTTCATGGGTAGGTTCCCCCCGTTCCATTAGTGACAGTTTATATTTCTGAGATATCAAGTAGCAAAGTTACGTAATACATTGTAAATCCGTACCGTGAAACCTTCATCCATCTCGCTCAGCCAGAGCTCCTTCTCCCTCCCGCTGTAGTGGATGTCCTCAGACTCCATCGGCTTGGGGAAGACGCAGCTGCTGCCCGTGGCGAGGTCGCAGTGGACGAGAATGGCGTCGTTGATGTCGCCGCCGTTGGGGTCGATCCAGTATTGGCCTGGAATCAATTACAAAACTGTCAACCAGGCCTCCCCATAGTACTAATATAGACTTTCAAAGCGCTAGTTTGATAGTAGTAGCACATTGCAAAGCTTAGGGTGGAAATGGCAGAGTAGGTAATAGATAGAGTAAAAGAGGACTATAAATTCGAATTATTTCTTTAGGAAATCAAGACGAAAAAAAATGGTATATCAATATAACTTATTAAAGCAGCAGTGATCATCAGGACATGATTCAGGCGCTCGTACGGCTCCATCACAATCTGTTATGGTCCTATAATGGTTGGTTACACTCACCGCTCTTAAAGTGTGGATTGTGAGTCCTAAGGTGCGCGCAGGTCCGCGCCGGCGCGCCGCGGGAGCCGTCGGGCTTCAGGAACTTGTCGAGATAGTAGTTCAGGCGCTCGTACGGCTCCATCACAATCTGTTATGGTCCTATAATGGTTGGTTACACTCACCGCTCTTAAAGTGTGGATTGTGAGTCCTAAAGTGCGCGCAGGTCCGCGCCGGCGCGCCGCGGGAGCCGTCGGGCTTCAGGAACTTGTCGAGATAGTAGTTCAGGCGCTCGTACGGCTCCATCACAATCTGTTATGGTCCTATAATGGTTGGTTACACTCACCGCTCTTAAAGTGTGGATTGTGAGTCCTAAGGTGCGCGCAGGTCCGCGCCGGCGCGCCGCGGGAGCCGTCGGGCTTCAGGAACTTGTCGAGATAGTAGTTCAGGCGCTCGTACGGCTCCATCACAATCTGTTATGGTCCTATAATGGTTGGTTACACTCACCGCTCTTAAAGTGTGGATTGTGAGTCCTAAAGTGCGCGCAGGTCCGCGCCGGCGCGCCGCGGGAGCCGTCGGGCTTCAGGAACTTGTCGAGATAGTAGTTCAGGCGCTCGTACGGCTCCATCACAATCTGTTATGGTCCTATAATGGTTGGTTACACTCACCGCTCTTAAAGTGTGGATTGTGAGTCCTAAGGTGCGCGCAGGTCCGCGCCGGCGCGCCGCGGGAGCCGTCGGGCTTCAGGAACTTGTCGAGATAGTAGTTCAGGCGCTCGTACGGCTCCATCACAATCTGTTATGGTCCTATAATGGTTGGTTACACTCACCGCTCTTAAAGTGTGGATTGTGAGTCCTAAGGTGCGCGCAGGTCCGCGCCGGCGCGCCGCGGGAGCCGTCGGGCTTCAGGAACTTGTCGAGATAGTAGTTCAGGCGCTCGTACGGCTCCATCACAATCTGTTATGGTCCTATAATGGTTGGTTACACTCACCGCTCTTAAAGTGTGGATTGTGAGTCCTAAGGTGCGCGCAGGTCCGCGCCGGCGCGCCGCGGGAGCCGTCGGGCTTCAGGAACTTGTCGAGATAGTAGTTCAGGCGCTCGTACGGCTCCATCACAATCTGTTATGGTCCTATAATGGTTGGTTACACTCACCGCTCTTAAAGTGTGGATTGTGAGTCCTAAGGTGCGCGCAGGTCCGCGCCGGCGCGCCGCGGGAGCCGTCGGGCTTCAGGAACTTGTCGAGATAGTAGTTCAGGCGCTCGTACGGCTCCATCACAATCTGTTATGGTCCTATAATGGTTGGTTACACTCACCGCTCTTAAAGTGTGGATTGTGAGTCCTAAGGTGCGCGCAGGTCCGCGCCGGCGCGCCGCGGGAGCCGTCGGGCTTCAGGAACTTGTCGAGATAGTAGTTCAGGCGCTCGTACGGCTCGATCACAATCTGTTATGGTCCTATAATGGTTGGTTACACTCACCGCTCTTAAAGTGTGGATTGTGAGTCCTAAGGTGCGCGCAGGTCCGCGCCGGCGCGCCGCGGGAGCCGTCGGGCTTCAGGAACTTGTCGAGATAGTAGTTCAGGCGCTCGTACGGCTCCATCACAATCTGTTTCCGCTCGGCTGCAGTCATGTCGTCTTTGAAGGGAAAACGAGCTGTGATGTTCGTGCCGTTACCGAGTGGAACGAAACCTGCAAATTTTTATGGTTTAAGAAATCTTCTATTGGAAAGGTGATTGTTGAACTAAAGGTAAGTTCAAGTTGTAAAATACATACTAGATTCATAGAGCAAGCCTTCGCCGGTGGGTCAACCTCATTAAGCTTTTGTCTGGTGATAATTTCGCACAACGCTGCGGTGAGCGTCGCAACGCAGCGTCACGTCGCAGCACTTAGCGTCCCTGCGGCGAGGTGGTCTGTTAATTTTGCCGCAGCTACCAAGGTAGAAGCGAAAAATTCCATATTGACCCGTGACGCACACCGCAGAGCTCAACCGAATGACGCCGCGGTGTGCGGCAGTACACCTCCCCACTTCACCGATTGCCCCTCGCCGCTGACGCATACTGCGACGGAACAAGAGAACACTCTCGACGTTTTTCATATGATTGACTGTCCGGCAATGCATACCGCGTATCGCAGCGTTGTGCGACATGATCACCAGACCAAAGCGTTAAGGTTCTTAAAATTCCAAAGTTTGTTAAAGATTAAACAGGTTATTATATACACCGAACATTAATAGGTACACCGGTGGTATTGTAAACGAAAGTAGGTAAGTATTTATTTTTGTCACGAAATTTTATTATAAGCTACAAGACATCAGCCCTCGCTTTGCTTCGGGTATCAATTATAGTATTAACATTGCTCATGAATCACTAACAGCATCAAAATATCCGTTGCGTTGTTTTAAAGTTCGAATCGAGTTTGTTTTATCCATGTAAAGAAGTTGTGGTTTTGTCGTTGTCGATTTGCTTATGCATTAATCTAGAAATATTCGTGGACGATAGTATCAACGTTTACTGCAATAGTGCCTATGAATTTAAAGTCTAGAAGATTTTAACCATACACTAGTAAAAATTGTATGTTCTGTAGATATTTGTTCCGAGTGTCTGGGTGTTACTATAAAAGTATAACAAAAAAATTATTATCTATGTATGTATATACATAACATTAATTATATCAGAAATCTAGCACCCGTAACAAAAACTTCGAGCTTACCACGGGGCTAGATGTTGCTGTGGGAATTGTTGATATTTATTGTTATTGCTACATATTATGAAATATAATAAGTAGGTACAGTCTATCTTTTAATAATGGGTTTATTTAATTATCTAATTATTATTTAAAATGCTATTACCTTTATTAATTTATTAACATTGTTTAAATTAATATTTTAATTGTTTAAATCCATTAATTTGTGTAATTGTAATTGTAAAAAGTAAGAATAAATAAATATAACAAATGATGAAAGTGTCATCCATATTTCTCATAATGTAACTAATAGTCACAGTAAACCAACCTTGTTGTAACATAGCAGCAATAACAGAGGCGTCATAGTACAAGGTCTCTCCCACGGGTCCCGGAGGCCCGGGGGGTCCGACCGGCCCGGGGGGCCCGCGGAGGCCTGGCTCATCAGCGGGGCCACGCTCTCCCAGAGGGCCCGTGAGGCCCTGGCGCCCGGGCAAGCCGTCGCGCCCAGAATACCCTATGGAAGGTTATGTAAACTAATGTGAAGTGACATTTACAGCTTAAATCTATGACTTGATAAAAAAAATTACGTTTGTCGAGTATAGTTGGTCAGAAATAAACACCTAGGTACCAGATATAGTACCTAAGTAAGTTTTAAGATTTTTTCAACCAAGTTGATTTTCTTATAAGTTTATAAATAACTTTATCAATACATTATCCGCTCATCAGTATGTCAAACGTATTCTCCTTGTATCCCGATTGAGTATAAGGGTTAAAAATTCCATTTATAGCAGTTAATTTGAAAATCGCGCTCCCTGTATAGATAGTATGACATACCTCTCGGGCCAGCTTCCCCGTCCTTGCCCGGGAGCCCGACGGGCCCCGGGTGGCCCTTGGGACCCCCAGGGCCTCTATCGCCCTTCATTCCCGGCAAGCCGTTTTGACCAGAGTAGCCCCGAGGTCCATCCCTGCCTGCAATTCCTTTCTCTCCCTGGATAGATTAGATTGAGTTATAAAAGAAAATATATTTTATATTATTTGTTTTGAATCACAGAAATCTGAATAGATAACTAGTCTTATTATTGCGCCGTTAAGGTGTCAAAAATTAGTACTGTTAATCAAGAAACAATAGCTAGCTTTATATTATATGTATTGGATATTGTGGCTTTCCACCATATATGTAGTTTTCCAATAGTAAAAATGCAGATTATTTGTATAATTTTGTTCATACCAAGTAGAAATATACAAGTTATTTTGGATTGTTTATGTTTAAGAACATAAGAAAATTAGTTAACCTAGTCCTAGTTTATTTTAGTCAACCGTCATTAACTTTTGTTTGAAGGCTCCTAAATCTGAATAAAAAAATAAAAAAAACATTGATCTTTAAAGACCTATCTATAAATACACACCCACACATTATGATAACGAATCGAACCCACGATGCAAAGAAAAATGTTGAGTTTATTCTAAGGACCCCCAAATTGTATTGTTTCTTTTTTCAGGTTCGCAGAATAAGTTTCAACAGTATAGCTTTTATAGTTTCGGAGAAAAGTGGCTATACATACGGTTTGACGGACGGACAGACGAATATGTTAAGTATATAATATTATCTGGGGCAGATGTTAGATTAATGTTAATACCTTAGTTCCATTCAGTCCAGGAGCGCCATCCTTGCCTGTGGGTCCAGGAGGCCCGACGTCTCCGGGCGGGCCGCTTCCACCCCGCGGCCCACGCTCGCCTGTGGGTCCAGGAGGTCCGGAATGACCTTGAGGACCCTACATACAAACAAGTAAATTGTTTAATGGATAAACAATATAATAAATAACAAATACTGTTCAAGAGTTTATTTGAGAGAAGATTAAAAAAACTATTCACCCGCTGGCATAAGCAGTGCTTATTGCTAAGACTTCTACCAGTCGAGGGAAATAAGACCTTAATTGACCACGCTGGTGCTGGTTGGTGAATGTCACACGTCCTTCAAACTCTTCAAAATTCTTGGAACATGTCGGTTTCCTCACGATATCGGATCCTCCTTCTCCGTTAAAGCACATACATTTCTACGAGCTGCGAGGGTAGGCTTTGAATCCACGACCTTCAGAATGAAAGTACGGTGTGTTCCCACTTAGCCAATCTGACCTTTTTAATTAGTGTTTTACTGAACTTACGGAATAGTTAATTTTTAACACGTGCAAAAAAGAGATCAACTATCATTCTTAAATCCGTAACTTACTTACTTATCCGTAAGTTACTATAAAGCGTAGTAATTAATAATGCTGTTCTGTGATATATATATGTGATAAGTTTATTTTGTTACCGTTAGTCCCGGTGCGCCTGGAGGCCCGTCCTTGCCCGGCTGCCCCTGCAGCCCCTTGTCCCCGGGGCGGCCCGGGAACCCCGCACGGCCCGGCTCTCCAGTCCGCCCCTCGGGTCCCACATCGCCCCGAGGACCGGGGGGGCCTTGGTGACCCGGACTCCCATACCGACCCGGCGCTCCGTCCAACCCGGGTTTACCGGGAGCTCCTAATATACCCTGAAAGCTTAGATTAATTATATGTCTAAATAGAGAGTTGCGCTGCAATAGTTACAAAAATAATAGACCTGTATGTCTACCATGAGTTCTCATAGTTAAATCGCCTGACGTTACTACAGCGATTACGTTCAAAAATAAAAGAAGAAGAACCGCCCGCGCCACCTTTTTAAGTTTTACAGTTAATGCGGGAACTACAGTATTAGAACCGTTAATATCTAGGCAAGCAGCGCCACGTCTAACAGACTTGAGCGGCACGTACCTAGATTAAATATGCAGTCTGTACAATTAGATTTTGTAATGAGCATTTTAGTACCCAACTAGTCCAATCCGCTAGAGGCGCTGTTCAAGTTTTCATACATTTTTTTGCAGCCGTCACTAGCAAGTTTAGATTGCTATAACTCATGGTAGACATACAGATTTGGTGAAATGACACCCGGAAGAAAAATCTGGAGATCGCACATATTTTTGTTCCAAAGCAGGAATCGAACCCATTCCTGCGTCGAAGGCAGACCCCGCTACGCCATAGAGGTAGTCGATTATTATATTAAACGAGCTTTCCGCCCTGCGGCTTCGCCCGCGTTTTCAGCAATTTTCTTTGCTATAAACCTCATACAGCCCTTTCCAACGAATGCAAAATTGTGGAAATCGGTTCGTGCGTTCTGTTTTCTTCGTTTGGAAGCATGGCGTTTGAAAGAATGAGCGGATAGATATGTGGTATCGTTCCCGTTGCGAACATGCTTGCTTCCAAACGAAAAAAACTTTCTACTCTCTACAGCTAAATGTCATTCTAATGTCAACTCCATGCTAGGCCTGCTGGAAGGAAAACCCAACTTATTTTTATATAGTAGATAGTCGAGTAGAAAGGCGTTTGGCTTCAGCAACATATTTAGCTAACAAACCAAGAATTCTTCAAAAAATGTCCAAAAAAAATATTGATCAAAATAAATGTTGAAATAAAAACTATATAGTCAGCTTTTAAAATAAGCAAAATGTAACCTGGCTCCCTCTCCACCCTGGCTTTCCAGGCGGTCCAGAATGTCCCGGCATCCCCGACAAGCCTCTCTCTCCCTGCGGCCCCACGGGACCAGTGAGCCCCTGCGGTCCCGGCTCGCCCTCGCTGCCGCGGTCTCCCTTGGGGCCCCCGGGGCCAGGCCGGCCAGGGTTGCCGACGGGGCCAATAGGTCCCGGTCGGCCGGAGTCGCCGGTTGAGCCCTTGGGGCCGGGGAAGCCTGGGGCTCCGGTGAGGCCAAGGCTGCCTTTAAGACCCTAAAACATAATTATAGGTTGTACATATTTATTTATTTATCTGTGTTTGTAAAGAAACTTCGGTCATTATTCATATTGAGATAAACGGTTGACCAAAATCCAACGTAAAAAGATGTATTTATGTAAGTATTTATTTAAAACATCATTATATCTAAATTACATAGAATCTTATTATCTAAAAAAAGTTCATATTTTATTTAATCATAGCCTGAACTAGGATTATGCTGTGTCTCAGGCAACAAGAAATATAAATACATATACAAATACGTTTAAATATAACCTTCGTTCGTACCTATAAAAGGTTCGTGTATAGCCCGTTGTCTTAATATGAATTTATCAAACCACGACAGTTTTTATTATTATAGTAAAATAAGTCATTAATATTAATAAAATAAGTAGAAAATTTTCATCGCATTGATCTTGAAAATCTCATGGAGTATATAGCAATAACTCACAAAAAATAAATAAAAATAAATTTTTCCTATTTAAAAATTGTCATAAATAAATAAATAATTATAAATACATAGGAAGAACAAGAGTATAATATTCTATTTAACCCTCTCGCTCCTTCATATCTTAAAGATCGCTTCACTTTCCTTCACCAGACGTCCCTGTATATGTTCATATGATCAGATGGGAAATACCCAAATTTGACGTGCTCCTTCGCTTAACACTTTCAAAAGTCAGGTGAGAACTTTCTTTCTAAATTCTATAGCTTAGTTTGTTTATGATAATAATTATTTGTTTATTTTATTTATGTAGGTATAACTTTATTTACCTCCTATATATTGTGTTATACATGTATAGATTGTTATTATTTTTAATTAATATAAGTATTATAGTACCTATATATTTTGCGTGTTTAAGTTTCATTATTTTAGTCTATGTATTTTGTATTAGTTGTAGGTTTATGTATTTTATATATTAATTCTAATTGTAACACCACCGTTCAGTTACATTCTGCAGTTTTTCTTTCCATCCTCAGGTTGTCTGGAAGAAATTGCTTAAGGCAATAAGACAGCCCGTTACGCATACGTTTTAGTAGTTTTTTTATGTATATTGTGTACTTTAATTTATGTTTTCTCGTATGTACTTATGGCTGAAAATAAAATGAATATTATGAACATTGCAGTATATGTACCTTCAAGCCTCGTATTCCAGGAAAGCCCTTCTGCCCCGGCGGTCCCTGGAGGCCCTGGGACCCCTTTTCCCCGGGACTTCCATCAGCCCCCGGCCTCCCACTCTCTCCCTGGGGTTAGAAAATTTACATTATAAATAAATAAATATTACTGGACAATTTTTACACAGCGACATCTAGCCCCGTGGTAAGCTTGAAGCTTGTGTTACGGGTTACATTGCGGTGATATTGAAGGTTTCAGTATGTTTCATTAACAACGGGGGAAATTCATATTATAGCTGAGTTAAAAAATAAAATAAAAGTGGCCAAGTGCGAGTCGGACTCGCCCATGTAGGCTTCCGCAGCAATTGTTTATATGAAATAGTTTATGACGTATTATAAAAAAACTACTTGATAGATTTCGTTCAAACCAATTTTCGTTGTTAGTTTTTATGGTTATGTACAATATATATTTTTTCTAGATTTATCTTCCTCTTATTTTAGAAATTAGAGGGGGGGGGGGACACTTTGTTTTCCACTTTGGAAGAGTCTCACGTCCAAACTATTAAGTTTAGAATTAAATGGTGTTAGAAACATTGTTATGATTTTTGAAGACCTATTCATAGATAACCCACACGTATTGGTTCGATTAAAAAAAAGTTTTTAAGTTTCAGTCCTATGTATGGGGACCCCCAAATGTAATTTATTTTTTCTCAATTTTTTTATGAAATCTTTGTGCGGTTAACAGAATACATCAACCTACTAAATTTCAGCGTGATTCTACGCAGTGCTCTGTCTCACGCTATAAATACGGAGTTATTCCTAGTGTATGTAACTCTAAAAGAAGCTGTGGTATAGTCAAAGAAGTTCTTCTAACAAAAAAAATGCTATTTTGGTTTGACGAAATGAGGTACCTAAACAAATTTATCTCAGAGAAAACAATTCATAAAAGAAAATACATACTGTTTATTTTACTATAAAAACTGTCGTGGTTTGATAAATTCATATTGAAATAAACGGGCAGTGCATTGCGGACCGGCGAGCGTTCGTGATCCGTGTCCTTGCAGTGTCCTTGATCCTGAAGATGTCCCACGTTATGGGACGAAACGGTTGATCAATAGTCTACGTAAATAAGGTTCGTGTATTGCCCGTTTATTTCAATATGAACATACTGTTTAATTGTACAATACAATACAATATTTAACTTTCGTTTAAACGAATTTATTTTCATTGTTTTTGTTATTTTGTTGTAACTGTATGTTACTGTATTGTATTGAATTCGTTTGTACCTGTATAAACAACTAAGGTAAGGCCAACAGTAAGATCATACGATACGATTAGCCTACGAATGGTATCAAAACGAATTAATTTATAAGTATATTAATTTAGTAATATACCAGCAAGCCTCGTTCTCCAGGACTGCCCGGCAGCCCCGGCGGTCCCTGGAGGCCCTGGGACCCCTTTTCTCCGAGACTTCCATCAGCTCCTGGTATCCCACTCTCTCCCTTGGGTCCGGACCTACCGGGTATACCCGGGCGGCCTTCTAGTCCCCTGGAAGTAACATACAAGTCAAAACTAGCCCTAGATAGTTATAGTTATATTTACCGTGTTAAGTTTTTAATTAACCTTTGTTTTTAAATAGGTATGCGTAGTAATTGTCCTAGTTATCTATGGGATTTCATGAAAAAAGATGACATAATATTTACATTTTCAAAAACCAAACCCAGCCAGCATAATTCCTTCATTTAACTCAGAAGGAGTATTTTTGGTTTCCCACAGATCTGTTCTAGTATATTTGATGTTGGTTGACCGAGGTACCGCCTTAGCCCTGTCTTTTTCTGACTTTTTCCCTCCCCTTCTCATACTTAAATAAAATAAATTGTAACAATATTTCGGAATATCCAAACAATTGATATAACATGTTATACTAGCTATCCACACCGCGGCTTTGCCCGCGTTCCCGCGTCTTCACATTCCTTAAACTAACTTTCCTTAATACGAAGTTAATATCCGCTCCGTTTTGCCGTTTTACAGGCATTTTGTGTGAACTTCCACATTTATGGTATTAGTAAGTATGTTTAACCTGTCGCCCTTGATGCCATCCGACCCGGGCAGGCCCACGTCGCCCGCGCCGCCCTGAGGCCCGGGGAGGCCCACCTCGCCGATGTCACCCTTTACCCCCATTAGACCGATCGGTCCGCGTGATCCGGAACGACCTGAATATCAATTGGGGAAAGTTTGAAGTCACAAAGGAATGCTAGAAAAAGAAGTCAAGTTATTTCATTAACTGGACTTTCGTTTGTGTATTTTCGAACGGCGAAAGTTACACTTCTCAAAAGAAATACAAATTAAAATAAATTAAAACTACTTAACTAACCAGCAATATTTCTTGAATTTTCCAGCAATATTTATTTATTTACCTTGCAGTCCCTGCTTGCCCTGTGGTCCGGGCCCGCCGGGCATTCCCGGGAAGCCTTTAAGTCCCCTGGAAGTACCAAACAAGTCAAAACAAAGAAGTCGAATTGTCTCCTTCCTCATTTTATATTCTTATTCTACACTAATTACGAACCAGCACACCAAATTTCAGAAGAATCGGTTAAGAAATATTTATCTAGAAAGAGAACATACATAAATACAGCATTTTATTTGAAGCTGAAACAGAGACGCTTCGCTCGCTCGGTCAATTAATTTCAACGTAACATTTACAAAGTTATGTCAAGTATTAAAAAAAAGCCTTCATGTAACGGAGAAGGTATTTTGTTTTCCCACAGAACTGTTTTAGTATATCTGATGTTGACCGAGCTACCGCATTGAAAGGGTGCCATAGCTCGGACTTTTTATGACTTTTTTCGTCCTCTCCTGATCCTCTTTCAATAACTAAGTGGGAGTTAAAAAAATCTGTTACAAAGGAACAATTAGTTCGGAATATTCAAACAATTAATAAAACATGCTATTCTAGATATCACAGCGGCTACGCCACTCTATAGATTTTTTACACTAAATAAACTTGAAATTACGTCATTTGTCACTCTGTTGTGTCACGAAAGAGAGACGAACAAACACTTTGTATAAACTACCACATTTATTACATTAGTAATTTAGTATGTATTACCCTTCGCCTTTCCTGCCAGGACTTCCGGGACTGCCCTTGTTCCCCTTATCCCCCTTATCCCCATGGACACCATCCCAGCCACGATCGCCCTTGTCCCCCACTTCACCTTCCAATCCTTGTGGACCACGAGGACCTGAATATCAAAGAATTTGTTTACTGGATGCATCAATAACGGATTTATTGGGGAAAGTTTGACGTTAAAAAGGAGTGTTAAGGAAGAAGTCCAGTTTTTTATTTTTATTTTATAGATTTTATTTTTATAATAATAAAAATAATAAATTAAAAGCTTTACAATTTGTTCAAAGTGTAGAAAGCACCTTTTAAGAGCCCTGTTAATTTTTTGAAGTTTTGCGAAATTGGATATTTTATGCACCACGTGACCGGCGCGTCACGCGAATTCTATGAAAAATACTAAATGATCTTGATACTTCGTCGATCGAAAACATACAAATATACTAATAATTATTTTAGATCTGTAGAAAATGGCATCGAATAAATTCCATTTTATTGAGTGGATTTTTTTCAGTTTCATTCTGAAATAATTATTATATTAATGTTTTTATTTAATTGATAGGTGTTTAATATATTTTCCTAAATTCAAAATGGCGGATATTTTTATTTCAATATTTGAATCAATTATGTTTTATCTTAATAATATCATCTATATCGCTTACAGCGATAAGGCCGCCCATTGTACTCCAAATGTTTTAGTCTTAAGTTTGTATTGTATGTTTATGTTTAAGTGGTGTACAATAAAGTATTTCTATTCTATTCTATTCTATCAATATTTATTTTAAATCTGATTGATTATTTGTAATCAATTAAGTACATAATTTTAAATTAAAACATTCATGATTAATAATTATCTATACATATAAGAATAAAACTGAAAATAGTCTTATTGAAGTTAAATGTCCTCATTCATCTCATCTTATGGGCTCATTATTAAACCGATTCTTCTGAAATTTGGTGTGTAGGTTTGTAATTAAATGTTTTTTTTTGTCGAATGTTGGGACTTTATGTAAGTTCGAAAGTCTAAATTGAACGGACTAAATACAAATTCAACAATATAACAAAACAAATAAATTATATTACCTATATATATTTAAGTTGCTTGTTTTGTTACAAAAAATAATGTTTCATGTTTTTTATTTGATTAAAATAATTAATTTCACGTTGTTCCTTTCTTTTAAAATACTATGTTACTTAAGCAGAGTTATTATTTTTTAGCTTTTCTTTCGATTGGTATCATAAAAATCGAGTATTTTTTTCTACATGTAAGTCGGTTCGATTCCCAGACAAAGCAAGTAATTTTTAGAAAATCAATGAATGCAGAATTACTAACTTTTAAAAATAAAATGAAGTCTTGTTTGAGCAAAATTCACTATCTACGATATTTAAGGTACTTCCCCTCCATGGCCCATAACTTTGGGACGCCCTGTATTTATTAGAAAGGTACATATTTAATGTTTACAATAAATAATATATTTATTAGAAAGGTACATTATTTTTTGTTTACATATTGGATACTCGGTAAAAATAAGAACAAAAAATTACGGAATATTTTCTTTGTAATAAATATTATGGAAATCTATACTACAATTATCAAGCTGAGGAGATTGCTTGTTTATTTGTTTGAACGTGCTACTCAGGAACCGCGGGTCCGATTTAAAATATGATTTCAGTATTGGATAGTAAAATGATCGAAAAAGGCTATAAAACATAAACTAGTAAATAACGTAAAAACGCAAGCGCAGCTGTCGGCGGGTCGGCAAGTTAGTCATAATCTAAAAAAATCATAGGCATAATTACATTTAGTCGTTGGACGGTTTCACCAAAAAAAGTTGCCCTGTTGTTTTTTAATTAGGATAGATAACTTTAGATATGCAATCCACATCCTACAGCATAACCTCCAAATAAATAAGGTAAAACAAGATGACAATGATGTGGTACAATTCTTAGGCCAGCAACATTTGGTACAATTCTTAGGCCAGCAACAACAACAATTGACCGTTATCAATAAAAATAACAATTGATCGTTATCAACGGATCAACTTATGTCGGTCGTAGTATCGCAATAACACATACACGCACACTAACAGCGTTTTTACAGCAATTGACAGTCCCACACACTGACATTTTACGAAATATTTCTATATTTTATTCAAGAACAACCGACATAGGTCCGACCTCGACAAGCGCTCGCGCGGTACTAAATGGAAAAAGCCGGCTGAATGAAAAAACTACTAAATTATGGTAGTTTTATTTTATTCATAAAAAATTACCAAAACCGTTCTACAAATTAAAATTAATATCATAGTTTAAGCAAATGTTGATAAATATTTTGATATAAATATGACGTCCCATTGATTTAGAACTTCGGAGTTATTGAGGTTTGTTTCGAAGCATTTTCGGTCGATATTAAATTCGGTATATCTTTAGAATAAAAGCATTTAACGAAAATGTACTCTACTCTAAATGAAGAATAGGATATACGTAACATAATAAAAAATAGTTTGATCGCCCATATTCATTAGAATCTACAAATTAGAGCTAAGAAAACAGGTCTTCGAGCGTTTTTTACGAAACATGTATCCGGAGAATGATTATTACTCAATATATAAACAAGTTATCTAAAATGTTTCTTACTACTTTTGTAGAGGAGAAAACGAACTATTATAAAAATGTAATTGTAATATCAAACAACTAACGTAAACCATAGAATTAGGACGAGAAAACCGAACAATTTCGCGATTTTCGGTAAAAGGCCTCTTAAGTAATTGTAAGATACTTGTGCTAGGTGCTTTTAATTTATTATAACTTTAATTTAATTTTATTAGCTGTGTTATTTTAAGGTGTTTCGTATTAACATGTAACTGTGTATATGGCTTTCTTATTGGCTGAAATAAATTATTTTTTATTTATTTATTGCATTAGGAAAGAAGTCAAGTTATTTCATTAACTGGACTTTCGTTGGTATATTTATTTGCACGTTGTACCCGTTCGAACGGATAAAAAGTTACACGTCTCAAAATGCCGTCTCTCAAATGAAATACAAATTAAAATAAATTGAATGTGTTTCACATAATCAGACTAATTTGAAGCTTACCAGCATTATTTGAATTGTCCAGCAATATTTATTTATTTACCTTGCAGCCCCTTATCGCCCTTAATTCCGGTAAAACCGATCATTCCCTGGAAGCCTTCAGGTCCACTGGAAGTACCAAACAAGTCAAAATTAATTGTACTAGCTAGTTTTTTTTATAGAATACAGAACATAACATTACAGTTTAATTAACCAATACGTTATTTGTATGTCTAGTACTTAATTCTAACTTATTTATTTATCTACCAATTACATACAACATTAAAAAGATCACATACATTTAACATAATTATAGGTTATTGCACAGAAAGTTTTAGTTACAACAATTTGATAAGATATAAAAAAGTACCTACTTATTTATGTTTTCTATATAATATTTATATTTTAAACGGATTCAGCCCTAAACGGCATAACTCCTTCATGTTACGGAAAAGGGTTTTTGGTTTCCCACAGATCTGCTCCAGTAGATAAATCTAATGTTTTCAATCAATAAGATTTTCAAATACTCTACAGATTCCCCTTAAAATTAAGTTAATAAGTCGCACCGTTTTGCAATGAAAAAGGGATGGATGAACAGACACTTTGGGTGAACTTCCATATTAATATGAGTAAGTATTACCTGTCGCCCTTTATGCCATCCAATCCAGGAATGCCCGCGTCGCCCTTGCTCCCCTTTTCCCCGGGGGAACCCTCCCGGCCACGATCGCCACTACGTCCCATTGGACCGAGCAGTCCGGGTGAACCGGGAATACCTAAATATCAATGAAATTTATAAATAACTGCATCAATAACTGATCTATTGGGGAAAGTTTGACGTCACAAAGGAGTGTTATGGAAGAAGTAAAAAATCTTAAAATACTTAAAAATCTCTACCTAATTATTTTAATTCGCTTGATAGTGTTACCTAGATATAAGCTTTCTATATATATATTTTTTTTTATGTACCAACTTTTCTGTTCTTATTTGTTAAGTACCTAATTGTTACCTATTATTTACCTAACGACTAAATTGTTGTGTTAATTATATATTAAATACGACTTACCTAATAATACTGTACAAATTCATTTATTGTATAAAATGGGTCTTGAAAAGTACTTTGCCGTAACACAGTTCAAAACTAGCGCGGGAAGTACGTCTCAAACCCCATAGTGTACCTACTCTTAAATATGAATTGTAATATCTTACTCAATATTATGTACCTAGTTTTTAACACTATGGATTTTTTTGTGTATGTATTTTGGTTAAATAAATTATTCTTATTCTTATTCTAAGTCCAGTTATTTTATTGATAGTTTATACACTTCCACGTTGTTCCCGTTCGATCGGTAAAAGTTACACGTCACGAAATGGCGTCTCTCAAAAGAAATACAAACGCAAATAAATTAAATGTGTTTCACATATTCAGACTGGCTTGGAGCTTACCAGCAATATTAGTAGAATTTTCAAGCAATATTTATTTATTTACCTTGTTGCCCCGGCGCGCCCTGTGGCCCGGGCCCGCCGCGCATCCCCGGACGGCCTACAGGTCCCCTAGAAAAAACAAACAAGTCTAAACTAATTGTTCTAGATAATTATAGAATAGAATATACTTTATTGCACACCACAAAAACAGAAACACACAATACAAACTTAAAATTAAAACATTCGGAGTACAATGGGCGGCCTTATCGCTGTGTGTGTTATTGTAGTTAAACCTACTACGTGAGTTAAGTTGTTAATTATAATTTTTCTCTTTTTTTAGTAGGTAAGTCATAGTAATTGTATGAGAACACGAAACGGGTAACATACCATGACTCAGAAAGAGGTTAGTCGAACAAACACTTTGTGTGAACTGCCACATTTATAATATAAGTATGTATGTATTACCTATCGCCCTTACTGCCAGGCCATCCGGGCCTGCCCGCGAGGCCCGCGCTGCCCCTAAGCCCGGGGGGACCCTCTCTGCCGGTATCGCCCTTTTCCCCCTTGTCGCCCATTGGACCGTCCGATCCGGGTAAACCGCGAAGAACTGAATATAAAGAGTATTTCAAATTAATATGTAAGTATTTATAGTGTAATTGGTAAACGTGATAATTAATGTTAATTAAGTAACAATTAACTTCACTTGTAATTTTAGTTTTATATATTTTTAATTTTTATTGTATTAATAACATTTGCAATGCATTATGAGCATGCATGTTCTGCGCCTCTTCGCGCTCAGCAGCGCTACAGTCTCTGCAGCAAATGCTCAGTGGTGACCGATTTGTGTTTATAATTATAATTTTAGCTCCTAACTTTACTTAGGCCTTATTTCACCACTCTCTGTTTGTTAGTTTAACATCCCGTTATGTTTAATGACGGACTGTTTATGTATGTTGACGGACTGTACTTCATCTTCATGCCATTAAGTATATTAACAGTCCGTCAACATCCCATTAAGTAAATGGGATGTTAAACTAACAAATAGAGAGTGGTGAAATTAGGTCTTAATTCATTATGTTTTTTCCTTTTAAGACAGAACAAAAATTCTTTTCTTCTGTATGTCTTATTCCAAAAATAAAAAAATAAATTGTCATCAATATTTCTCGTAGTGTAACTAGAGGTAACAGTCAACTTACCGTGTTGTAACATAGCAGCAATAGCAGCGGCGTCATGAGCAAAGTCCTCTCCCATGGGTCCCACAGGCCCGGGGGGTCCAGCCTGCCCGGGGGGCCCTGACTCACCAGCGGGGCCGCGCCCTCCTTTAGGCCCCGTGGAGCCCTGGGAGCTGGGGTAGCCGTCGCTGCCAGGAGACCCTATGAAAGGTTAAGGTTAATTAAATAAACATAAAGTAAACCATACAGAACTTAATTAAACTAAATCTAAATCTTAATAAACCTAAAATAAACCGTACACATAAGAAGTAAATAACATTACAGTAAACTAACTTACATATCAGAAGAAGATAAACTTACATATTAGACATATTGATTACTAATAGTAATCCGCTATTGTAATGTAGTAGTAATTTACTATTATTATTTTCCCTTAGAGATCTACCCCTGTCTGCTTTTTCCCTCTCCCTGTACATATAGAACAAGACATACCGATCGGGCCAGTCAACCCGTCCGTGCCCGGGGGCCCCATGGAGCCCGGCGGGCCCCGGTCCCCCTGGTCCCCCTGCAGGCCCTGCCTCCCCGGCCGGCCGAACCAACCAACGGGGCCCTTAGATCCATCCTCGCCTGCTACTCCTCTCTCTCCCTAGATAGATAAGAAATTGGATTATGCAAACATATTTATATTATTCCTTAGTTGGAATTTTTATATTATTCCTTAGTTTAATTTTCCTTTATACGATTAAATTTCTAAACATTCATTTCTCCGACTGTACATGAAACAAAAGTACTTCATCAGTAGCGACATGATATTTGTATTAAGTAAAAAAGCTACACTACTGGTATACTTTTTTAGATTTATCTGTTTTATGTTAGATTATATTACCTTAGTTCCATCCGGTCCAGGAGCGCCGGTCTTGCCCGTGGGTCCAGGAGGCCCGTCGACTCCGGCCGGGCCTCTTTCACCCCACTGCCCGCGGTTGCCTGCGGGTCCAGGAGATCCGGATTGACCATGATGACCCTACAAACAAACAAGATAATTAGTAAATTGTTTAAAGGACAAACAAGATATAACTATATTTGAACATGAAACGGGTAACATACCATGTTTTTGAGTTTTCCGATGTTTCGACACTGTTGCAAGCGCCATGTTCACGGACAAACTCAAAAACATTTCAATCATGGTATGTTACCCGTTTCATGTTCAAATACCTATAGTTAAAAACCATGATAGTCTAAAATGTGTACCTATCTAAACATACCTAACTTAACATGACCCCTTGGTGGGGCATTTCGAAGTTCTGGCCGTACGTGTACATGACACACAAATGGGTCATTTATACCCTATTATAGTATCCAAAAAGAGCATTTTGCAAGTCGTCGTCTAGGGTCAATTCCATAATTTTGTTTGGCTGCACAGGGAACGTGTTAACGTAGTTTAGTTTGTTACCGTAGATCCCGGCGCGCCCGGCGCCCCGCTCTGCCCCGGTTGCCCCTGCGGCCCCTTGTCCCCGGGGCGGCCCACGATGCCCGCGGGGCCCTGCTTCCCAGTCCGCCCCTCGGGTCCCGCCTCGCCCTTATAACCGGGTTGGCCTTGCAGACCCGGACGCCCATTCGGTCCCGGCGCGCCGTCCAACCCTGGTGTACCGGGGTATCCTGATTCACCCTGAAAGTTAAGGTTATATAAGTTTGATTGTTCATTCATGGCATTATGTCTTGTGCTTTCGTAGTGGCCTACAGTGGAGATGACATCGATTTAAATTATTCTTTAAATTGAATTGATAAACTTCAGAAAACGAAAACTACATAGATATGTATTCCACTCATATACAGGTTTAATTTAAGAGTGGAATAGATATCTAGCATTAAATTTCATAAATTCTGTTTTACGATGAATATAAATTCTAACTATATAATGTCGTGGAGTCGTCGTGTTACCAACCAGACCACTGTAGACTGGCTCACTTCTCACACAAAATCTGAATGAAATCCAGTATCAACTATACATACGAGTATAACCGCCTGCCCAAATATATTATAGATCAAAAATAAATTTAGACCAGGGACAATAGGTAAATAGGTCAGGTTTTAAAATAAAATGTAACCTGTCTCCCTTTCAACCCTAGCTGTCCAGGCGGTCCAGAATGTCCCGGCATCCCCGACAGCCCCCTCTCTCCCTGCGGCCCCACGGGTCCAGTGAGCCCCTGCGGTCCCGGCTCGCCCTCGCTGCCGCGGTCTCCCTTGGCGCCCTCGGGTCCAGACGGGCCGGTGAAACCGATGGGGCCAATAGGTCCTAATCGGCCAGAGTCGCCTTTTGAGCCCTTGCGGCCGGGGTAGCCCGAGGGTCCGGTGAAGCCAGGGCTGCCTTGTGGACCCTAAAAACATAATTATAGGTAGATGATACCTATTAATTATTGGTTTATCTGTTGGCTGTAAAGAAACCTTAAATTATTATTAATTAGAAAATGGTATGGGAAACATTACAAGATCACTGCGTATAACCTTGGTCCTCGAGTGGGGGTCGAACCCACGCCACCCAGTTTAGCCCTGATTTCGCTTACCACTACGCTATCGAGGAGTTGCCGCAACGACGTGGTTACGTAGTGGTTACGTAGTGATCTTGTAATTTTTCCCATACCATTTTCTAATTATTTAGAAAACTTAAGTTAGAGTCAATCACTGTAAAATATAATAATTTATTATGAATCATAAAATAAGTAGAAAATTTTCATCGCGTTGATCTTGAATGTATCAATATTTTTTATAAACAAAGGGGAACATTCATATTATAGCGGAATATATTATGTATAACAAAAATAAGGAGTTAAACTCTCTACTTTTTTCTACTGGCTGAGTGAGCCTTCCGCCGTCTCACGCTATAAATACATGAGTGATTACCGTTGTTATAAAATGAATAGTGTAACTCGCGAATATATTGTGAAAATGAGTGCTTCCTTTTAAAAAAGACAGGTTCAGTTTGATGGAATGGATGAATGAGGAAAAAACAAATAGGTAGGTATAATATCTCAGAGATAATACATAAAGGAATTCATAAGAGATAAGACTGTTTTATACCTTTCGTATAAACGAACGACTCCGTATTAACGAATCCATTTTCTGATAAACAAGTAGTCATCGATCCTTTATAAACAACTAAGATAAGACGAACGGTCAGAACAACATTTGTGTACTTGAATGTAAGTCCATTGGGTAGAAAATAAGATGAATATCACATGAGAGATGATGAGAACATTGTATTATACCAGCAAGCCTCCCTCTCCAGGTCTGCCCTTCAGCCCTGGCGGTCCCTGGACACCCTGGGACCCCTTTTCTCCGGGTCTTCCGTGTAATCCTGGCATCCCACTCTCTCCCTGAGGTAGAAAATTTACATCGTGTTATTTATTTTTTATTTACATACTAAATATAACATAACAGTAAAAATACCAATCTTTTGAAAAAAATTGATCTTGAAGGAGTTAAAAAATAAATAAATATGGAGTTGTTCAAGCCTCCTAAGAAATAATAAAGATATTTTTTTTCAAAAATAACAATAAACAAAATAATCCTAGAATTCAGTGTACCTAAACAACTAGAATTAAACATGTAGAAGATAAACCATTTTAAAAATGAACGCCCCTCCACCGCGGTTACACGTACATGCAAAAAGGTGAATAGATACAACACACATAAATTGATCTTTGTCATTGGATGTTCATTAACGTATAAGCAAACGGTATCACTTTGACAGACAGATGAGCCAATGTTACAGTAAAGTTGTAGCACGCACACAAGTATAGTGATGCAATAAGTATTTCCTCTCACACGTTGAAATTATCACGTTTTTGTGGAGGGGAGTTCATTTTTACAATGGATTATCTCTACCTACAGTGAGCCCCAAACGAAGCAATTTGCTTGTATGAAATGATCTCAACATACATACAAGTAAGTTTAGGTTATCATGTTCAAATAATCATGATAATTCTTAATTTATGTTTGGTTTTAATAAAAATTAAATATTGGTTAGTGCTTGAAAAATTTATAAAATATTTGTTTACTTTTTAATTTAATTGATTTGCTTTCTTACTATTATAATATTTATGTGTTTGAATTTATTTTAATGATGTTATACTGATGTCCGCGTTACAGAGACGGTTCTCACGGAAGACCAGCGTGACCGTTTCGAAGTGGTAAACATACATTTTGCATGATCTTTAATTTATTAGTTAATTTTTAAAAGATGTATTATGTTTTTGTTGCAAATAAAATTTATTTTTCTAGATCATTTGTGTAATTGAATTGAGTACCCATAAGTATCAATGGTTGAAAAAATTAAATGAATTTTATGAATATTGTAATATACCTGCGAGGCTCGTATTCCAGGAATGCCCTTCAGCCCCGGCGGTCCCTGGCGGCCCTGGGACCCCTTGTCCCCGGGACTTCCATCAGCCCCCGGCCTCCCACTCTCTCCCTGGGGTCCGGTCTCACCAGGCATTCCCTGGCGGCCACTGGAATAAACCAAACAAGTCAAAACTAATTGTTCCAGCTACTTAAAATTATACAAACTGCGTGAGTTAAGTATTTAATTATAATTAACCAATAAAGTCTTAATGATTTTTCTTGTAATCTTTATTTTTCATGACAAAACATGGCATATTTTTTTATATTTTAAAAAACCTAACTTGCCCTAACAAGCATAACACTTTCATATAAGGGAGAAGCATTTTTCGACATCACCCGCGTTCCCGCATGAATGTATTTTCTGGCGGTAAAAATTAGATAAAAACACTCTAAAGATAATATTAGTCGCTCCGTTTTGGATTGAAGGAGGGACGAAAATACTGTGTAAACTTCCACATCTAAATAATATATAGAAGAAAGTCGTGTTAGTTACACCATCTATAACTTAAGAACAAATAAAAATTATAAAATGTCATGCTTACATACTAAATAAAATAAAAGAAAATTCAGCCTTATGAGCCTAACCTAATGGTAAGTGAAACACCATAGGGATATATGTGTGTATTACCTGTCGCCCGCAATGCCACCCAATCCAGGAGTACCCGAGTGGCCCTGGCGGCCCTTAGACCCGGGGAGGCCCATCCAGCCCATATCGCCTTTAAGCCCCTTTTCCCCGTCCCACCCACGTGCACCGGGAGGACCTGAATATCAATTAGTTTTGTAAATGATTATCAATAACGGATCTATTGTGGATGTCCAGTTATTTCATTGATTCATTGATAGTTTGTATAATCTAAACGTTGTTCCCGTTCGAACGGCGAATCGCGGTCACAAAATGGTATATCTCAAAAGAAATACAAATTCAAATAAATTAGATGTGTTTCACACAATCGGACTAATCTGAAGCTTACCAGCAATATTAGTAGAATTGTCCAGCAATATTTATTTATTTACCTTCCAGTCCCCGCGGTCCCGGGTGTCCGGTCTTACCGGGCTTTCCCGGATTGCCTACAGGTCCCCTAGAAAACCAAACAAGTCTAAACTAATTGTTCTAGATAATTATACCTACGACGTGAGTTAAGTTTTTAATAATAAGTAACCTAAAGTTATAGTAATTATCCTATAAATCTTTAGGATTTTATGTCGTAAGATAACATATTTTTTTATATTTTTAAAAACCTTACTCAGCCTTAACCATCAGCTCTCCTTTTGTAACGGAGAACCATTTTTTGTTTCCCACAGATCTGTTTAAGTATATCTGATGATTCAAAAATTCAACGTACAAAGTTCGTGGCTCTCAATAGGTATGAGTACATTTATCTGATGTTGACCGTTAGCCCTGTTTATTTTTGACTTTTTCCTTTCTCTCCTTATTCTCATTTTAAAAACTAATAAAGAATAACATAATATTAAACCATTTTTTTCGGAATAACCAAACAATATAAAATGCTATACTATCCACACCGCAGTTTCGCCAGCGTTCCCACGTATACTTTATTAACCCCCTTTAAAAATTAAGTCAGTTATTCGCTCCTTTGTACCTTGATGGAAGGACGGACAGACACTCTGTGTGAACTTCCTCATTTATATTATTAGAATGCATTACCTGTCGCCCGTTATGCCAACCGATCCAGGACTTCCCACGAGGCCCACGCTGCCGTTTTCCCCGGGGGAACCCACCCTGCCGCTATCGCCCGGTGGACCATTGCGGCCCATTAGACCGTCCGATCCGGGTAAACCGCGAAGACCTGGATATAAATGAGTTTTGTAAAAGCATCAATAACGGATCTATCGGGGAAAGTTTGACGTCACAAAGGAGCGTTAAGGGAGATTGCTTGTTATTTCATTGATAGTTTGTTTATTTCCACGTTGTTCCCGTTCGAACGGCGAAAGTTACACGTCACAATTCACAAAATAGCGTCTCACAAAATAAATAGAAGTTCAAATAAATTAGATGTGTTAAACATAATCAGACTAATCTGAAGCTGACCAGCAATATTTGTAGAATTGTCAAGCAATATTTATTTATTTACCTTCCAGCCCTTGCGGTCCCGGGGGTCCGGGCGTACCGGGCTTTCCCCGTCGGCCTTCTGCTCCCCTGGAAAAACCAAACAGGTCTAAGCTAATTGTTCTAGATATTATAGTTGGACCCACCCCGTGAGTTAAAGTTTAATTATAATTCGGTTTAAAGATATTTATTTCTCTTAAGAATTTTACAAATTCGCTTACAGAGAAACTTAAGAATAATAGTAAATAATTCTCGCCCTGTTTTGCCGTGAAAGAGAGACGAACAGACACATTGTGTGAACTTCCACGATTCTAATATTAGTAAGTATGTATAACCTGTCGCCCTTCATGCCATCCGCCCCGGGTGTGCCCGCGTCGCCCGCTTCGCCTGCGCTGCCCTCACTCCCGGGGGGACCTCTTTTTCCACCCCTTCCCGGTGGACCGTACTGTCCGGGTAAACCGGAAGGACCTGGATATCAATAAGTTTTGTAAATGTGTGCATCAAAAACGGATCTATAGGGGAAAGTTTGACGTTACAATCACAAAGGAATGTTAAGGAAGAAGTCCATTCATTTCATTGATGTTCATTTTATACAACGGGAATTACTCACGTATTTACACAGGAGTTAAATAAAGATAAAGACTGCTCTTGTTGTGGTCGAAACGTCGAGTTGTTTAACTCATGTGTAAATACGTGAGTAATTCCCGTTGTATAAAACAAATAGAAAATTTTGAAAGTGAAATTTCATTGATAGTTTGTTTATTTCCACGTTGTTCCCGTTCGAACGGCGAAAGTTACACGTCACAAAATGGCGTCTCTCAAAATAAACAGAAATGACTGGCTTGAAGCTTACCAGCAATATTAGTAGAATTGTATAGCAATATTTATTTATTTACCTTGTTGCCCCTGCGCGCCCTGTGGTCCGGTCTCACCGCGCATTCCCGGGAAGCCTACTTGTCCCCTGGAAAAACCAAACAAGTCTAAACTGTTCTAGCTAGTTATAGTTAAACCTACCGCGAGAGTAAAGTTTTTAATAATAATTAACCTTAGTTTTTATTTAATTATAGTAATTATCTTAGTAAAAAAAGATTCAAAAGATGACATATTTTTTTATATTGGAAAACCTAACCAGCATAACTCTTTCATGTACCTAATGGAGAAGGATTTTTGTTATTTTTTATAGATCTGTATTCCTTCTTCTTCTCATTCTCTTTAAATAACGAATAAAGAAGTAAGTACTAATTATTTGGACTAACTAAACAATTAATAAAACACTAGTAAATACTAGCCATCCACGCCGCGGCTTCACCCGCGTAAAATAATAAATGTGTATTTTCCGGCGGTAAATAGTACAGGCTATGTCACTCTTCATTCTTTAAACCTTTAAAATTACTTCTATAAGTCGCTCCGTTTTGCCGTGAATGAGGGACAAACAGACACTATGTGTGAACTTTCACTTTTATATTAAGTAATAAAGTAGGTACTTAATTAGATTAATTCAGATTTTGTCCGTAAAATCTCAAAGATTATCATCTTGGATATGTCGCCACTAACAATCCCCCTTTTTTCTTCCCCAGAATTTAAAAATGAATGTTCCCATGCATTATTATCATAGAAATAATCTGAAGTTTTTTAATAGCCCTTCTTACAAAGCCCTTTACAATTTTCTTAAATTTATTAATAATGACAGTTGGTGAAATTCTTTGGGAACTTTATTATTTAAAAACGAACACAACACCCCTTAAAAGAAACCTAAACTTACGTTGTCGAATACGGGGCAAAGTTCTAGTTTCGAGTATGATAATCACTTTTCTTAGGCTAGTTACCTACTTAAATTATTTTGAATGTACCTAAACTAAGTATTCAAACGGTACTGGGAAGCTACTGACAATATATTTATTTTTTTAAATTTTTGGACCCATGTTCTATCTATCTATATTTTAGTAGGTATGTATTACTTGTCGCCCTTCCTGCCAACCAATCCGGGACTGCCTTCGACGCCCACGCTGCCCCTAGGCCCGGGGAAGCCCATCTCGCCGCTTTCGCCCTGTTGCCCCTTGCGGCCCATTAGACCGTTCGATCCGGGTAAACCGCGAAGACCTGGATATAAATGAGTTTTGTAAATGGAAGTATCTATAATGCGAGATCCGGCTGCAGGATCAGTGCTCCCTTTTTTTAATTAAATTTCTACATGAATTTATAATTATGAAAATATATATAATATAACTACTAGGTTCCCTTATAAAATGTGGCCGCTAGTATTTTAAATTACTCGTATATATTTGAGTAATGTTTTTTATTTTCCGTTATTACGAGACTGTTTCCTTCTACACTCCTCATATTAAAGGAAATGGGTAAAGAGAATTATCCCATCGTAAAAAAAAACTATTTATTTATTTACCTTGCAGCCCCCACTCGCTCCCAGACCACAGGCCGCGCTTGCCCCGCTTGCCCTCCGGTCCCACAGTGCCGGGCCAGCCCCGGGGTCCTTGTGACCCGGGCTCACCCCGGATACCATAGTCGCCCCTTTCGCCTGGTTGTCCCTGGAAATTCAAAAGTAAAACTTTAAACTGTGGAATATCCAATATGTTTTACATTATTCAACACAGTTACTAATAACTGTTTAAAACCTGGGTGAGTGTAGGCAACTACGACCGGTACTAATGATATTGATGATGATAAAAATAACAATTAAAACAGCTAGGTACTTGTCGGGCCACCCGAATTTAAAGTTCCGGTGTAATTTAGTTAAAGGTCGCGTGAAATATGAAAAAAATGTCAATAAAATTTGTTTAGACACTCATTAGGATAGACACTCATTTTTTTGTTTTTATCGAACCTATAGGTACGTGTGCGGTATCTATGCATAAGTCTGTGCACGCTAACATAGCTCTGCTATGAGTTGCTCTGCTTTAAATAAATAAATAAATATTGCTGGACAATTCACACAGCAACATTATAAGCCCTATGATAAGCTCTAAGCTTGTGTTAAGGGTGCTAGATTTCTGATATACCTAATAGAATATACATACATAAATAGATATTTTCATTATACATACATATATAACACCCAGACACCCGGAACAAATATTGGCATACAAATTGTTGACCGTTTGACCGGACTAGATAACCTTTATTAGAAATAATATTTTATTATATTATCATATTGTATGATTTCTACTTAGGGTTATCTTAGTAAGTAACCCTAAATAGAAAAAAATATATATAATATACTTAGTAAAAAATTAATATTTTATCACACCTCTTCTGGAACATTCTTCTGTCACGGGTTAAAAAAATGTAGAACAAATACGATGAGCATAATGAGAAACTTTGATGACGTGATTCTTTATTTTATTGGATTTTTTTTCTGAATAATTCTGCAAACAGCAGCAGCATCTAGCCCCGTGGTAAGCTCTCATAAGGGGTGCTAGATTTTTACATACATAATAGAATAGAGCTGGATATTGTGTATATGGTTATTATACTTACCTATATATTAAATAACACCTACCTACACTACAATACATAACATACCTACATAGTAAACAATTAGGTATAATTGTAATTTACAAAATTATAAAGCTGTTACTATGTGTTGTATTTAATCTACATCTCATCTAACTATCACTAGACCTCTATCTTTCTAAGAAATATAACTTTTTAGCATATTCCGAAAGTAAATCTGTTAGGATGTTGTTACAATAAAGAAAATTAGTAAAACATTTTTGATTCGCGTCCTGAACACATTCTACCACTTTTCATCATTATTATAAATATCATTAACAACGTTACACGTAGAAAAATTTGCAAATGTAGTTTAACGCATTATATGTATAATAAGAGTTAACACTTACATCGGCCGGAGGCCCCGCAGGCGCGGGCTCCAGTCCAGGTGGACCTTCAGTGTCTAAAACAAAGATTAAATTAGCTTTAGTGATAAGAATTTTAAGAATAGGATTTCTATTCTGGCTTTTTTTCATTAATTCAGTTATAGTCCGGGATCCGTAGTACATTGGAATCAAGTGATTACTAACAAGCTAATTTTTCGTGAGTAGCTTAATTTTAATGAGACGCCCAAAAATATCCTATACTCAACTTTTGATTGTGGTAGCTAACAGAGATATCGAGGATTAAATATGTCGATTTGATGATCCAAAAAAATTGATAAGTAACCGGTTGTTTTTTAGTTATATCGTAAGATAATGATCTAAATTATATGAAAAAATATTTGTCCTACAAAACCTATGGTTTGATCAAAGAGTCCCCCATTTCCAAAATGTATCGAAAACGAGGTCAAAATAAATGATTACTAACCAGCTGATTTTTTGTTGTATACTTAATTAATATTTATAAAATCTAACGGACATATTGTCCGACAAATTTCGTGGTACGTTATCCCGGTCCTACGGTCCAAAGTTGTAGTACACATCCTCGATGTAAAAATAATTACTATCAAGCTGAATTTTCGTGAATAGCTTCGTTTCGATGAGACGCCCAATAATATCCTATACCCCACTTTTGATTGTGGTAGCTAACAGAGATATCAAGGATTAAATATGTCGATTTGATGATCCAAAAAAAATGATTACTAACCGGTTGTTTTTTAGTTATATCGTAAGATAATGATCTAAATTATATGAAAAAATATTTGTCCTACAAAACCTATGGTTTGATCAAAGAGTCCCCCATTTCCAAAATGTATCGAAAACGAGGTCACAATAGATTATTACCAACCAGTCATAATAACTTATTTTTAGGGTCCCATAGCCAAATGGCAAAAACGGAACCTTTATAGATTCGTCATGTCTGTCCATCCGTCCGTCTGTCCGTCCGTCCGTATGTCACAGCCATTTTACTTCGAAACTATAAAAGCTAAACTGTTCAAATTGTTACGTAGATGTAGTGTGTGAACCGCACTAAGATTTTAAATAAAATATTTAAAAAATCCATATAAAGAAAACTATATATCTATGAAAAGGTCTTTAAAAATCATATTGAAGTTTCCAACAGCATTTATTTCTAAACTAAATGATTCGCACGAGAGACTCTGTGAAGGAAAAATGAGTGTGGGGGGTAGGTACACTAACTTCCAACTTCAAAAATACGAAAAATAGAAGAATAAATCGGAATGCGATGAATTCATCATTTGAAGATAGCAATGTAATTAAATGTGTGCCATACAGTTAACTGACCCTGCAACGCTTGAAGAAGCGATGTCTAGTACCGATAAAGAGCAATGGCAAGAGGCTATGGATGAAGAATATAAATCTCTATTAGCAAACAATACCTGGATTATGTCTAAATTACCGCCTTACAATAAGCGTGCAATTCCTTATATATATATATAAATACTATAAATAAATATATAAATACTTAATACCTACAATATTTTTTTACCTAGATAACTATAAAATAAAGTTATTTAAATTTAAAAAAATCACTATCTTATCCATAATCACAAAAAGAACTCTCTTTCGGAGGATCGAACTCGGTGACGCACAGTCACCAGTCAGTGACAGGAGTTCGATCCTTGCCATTACGCCAACTGAGTAGATGCGATAACAGACGAAATATGTCTTCGATATAATTACAAATTATATTTTATTGCGGGTGTGTTGTTACACTGACGCCGACTTAACTTTCTATGTTACAAATAGGCAAACTTAAAAATTACAATTCTTGTCGGACTAGCGATACCTACCTGTTTTTTTGTAGGACATTGTTACATTTGGGCAAGGAACACACTAACCTATTCAGTAATATTTTTGTCCTACAGTTACTAATGAGATAATTGGTCTTGTGGTATTAACAATGTCTAGGCGTAGGACCGGGATAACGTACCACGAAATTTGTCGGACAATATGTCCGTTAGATTTTATAAATATTAATTAAGTATACAACAAAAAATCAGCTGGTTAGTAATCATTTATTTTGACCTCGTTTTCGATACATTTTGGAAATGGGGGACTCTTTGATCAAACCATAGGTTTTGTAGGACAAATATTTTTTCATATAATTTAGATCATTATCTTACGATATAACTAAAAAACAACCGGTTACTTATAAATTTTTTTGGATCATCAAATCGACATATTTAATCCTCGATATCTCTGTTAGCTACCACAATCAAAAGTTGAGTATAGGATATTTTTGGGCGTCTCATTAAAATTAAGCTACTCACGAAAAATTAGCTTGTTAGTAATCACTTGATTCCAATGTACTACGGATCCCGGACTATTATATAAAATAAAAATTTAAAGTATCTAAGCACAATTTTATTTATTAATATTATAATAGATAAACAATAAAATAAAATTTATGCATTTATTACTGAGTGAATAAAACAAAGTTAACAATGTTTTTTTTCGAATTCTTAATAACCTATTTTCAATTCAAATATCGCACATTCGGTAAAATAAAGGCCGAACTACCTAATTTTCGAAAAACGACTTGTGGATGAATTAGTGCCAAAAGCCAAACTTTTAATACCTACGATATATGTGATTAAAGTTCAAAAGTCTTACATCCAATGTGTTGTATGCTAAATGGTGATAAATAATCTAATAAAAACTTACACGAGTTATTCGGCAATAAAGGCTATCTTATCTTATTATGTCAACGTGATTTCCGGAACCTTGCACACAGTAACACAGTTGTTTTAGCACGGGAGGTAATGTCCTAAAAACTATGTTTAATTTTATTATACTTTCTCTAGTTAGTGGTTAAATGATTGATAGAACTCACCATTGACTCCACGAATGTCCGGTTGGCCAAAAAAAGCCTGAATGTACGCGTAAGGGTCGAATGCAAGAATACTGGGGGCTGCAGCTGTCATACAAATTACTTTTTAAATTAAGATCCCAGGAACCAGGACATAGAGAAAACAATATTTACAAAGTGGCAAGATTGTGTACATAAGTAAATATTCATCATCATTATTATCATAAACCATTTTAAGTCCAGCTACTTTTTTATATGTATGTAGTTAGATTCAAGATAATGGTTTATAACCATTGTTATTAGTATCCCGATGCGGAACGAAGGGCTAGGGGGGGGAGTCGCTAGTAACTGTACCTAAACTTATAGTTTGTTATGCATATAGCGCATTGGTATTTTTACTGTTATGTTATATTCTGTATGTGAATAATAAATAAAAAAATCGTAAAACAGAACTTCAAAGTTTAAAGAAAGTGTTTTTTACCTCTGGTCGGTGCTTGCGGTGGTGCGTATGGTCTTCTGTGCCAGTTAGTTCCTGCGCAGTGAAAAGAGTTTGACAGAGTAATACTCGAGTATAAATACAATAATAAGGGCTGGTGATGAATTCACAGTAAATCATAAAGTACATAAAGATTTGAAGATTTATTTCCATGAAATCCTAAATATCACTTGGGCAAGTCAAACAATAGGTACAATATAATTTCACCCCTATTTACGTTCCCACAGCTGGGGCACAGGGACTTCTCTCTTAAGGAAAGAGATCTTAATTCACCACACTGGCCAAATGCGGGTAAGAATGTCACATGTCTTTTAAACATTTTAAATTTCTCTCAGAACATGCCGATGTTTGCCTTCACCAGTAGACCACTGTTTAAAAGCGCACAAACATTTTCAAGAAGAAAATTGAAGTCTGGCTTGAACCCACGACTTCTGGAAAGAAAGTCGAGTGTGCTCCAACTTAGCCAACACGGCTCTTATTAAAGCACTTTAGTCAAGTCTAATTACCTAGGTCATGGGGGTTGTAATCATTGTAATTGACGAGATCCTGGTCATCCGCGAGAGTCGCCGCCGGCAGCACCAGCAGGGCGATGCCTGCTGCGGTCATCCACCTCATGGCTGCAACAACAAACACATCAACACGCAGCCGATCTGGAGCTCCGATGATACACACACAAAGAGTCAGACTCGCACTTGGACAAATTGTTTACAATAAGCGTAAATGCACTTTTTTTTTAATTTTAAAATTTAGATAGGTACTTACATTTCAAATGTCTTTAAACCTAATCTTGGAATCCTTACCTCGTAAATCTCGAGAACGTTTCTAATTTGAAAAGCAACGAATTGATGATTTATAACCACTACACAATCAAAAAAATATATTATCAATGACCTTTTATCAATTTGTTTAGGATTTAAGGTCACTCGATTTAAGGCACAGATAAGAGGATTCTAATAATATTATAATATTTTATTATTTCACGCAAAAACTACTGAATGGGTTTAGATGAATAGCTAAGGCTAGTTTTACGACAGGAAAATCAATTAAAACGCGGGAAAAGCCGCGGGTAGAAAAGTTTAGCTAATATACCAGAATAACATACAGATAGGCTAACCTTCTTCTGCTGGTCCCATTTTAAATAAATAAATATAAATATTGCTGGACAATTCACACAGAGACATTTAGCCCAGTGATAAGCTCTAAGCTTGCGTTAATTATTCTTTCAGTTTTGGATAAGGAAGGCTATAGGCTACTTAAATAATAGATATGTAAAAAAACGCAAGCGAAATTGTCGGCGGGACGGCTAGTCATATATATATAAATAGACCACGGTCTTTTTTTTTTTGTGTTCTGCTTTTATCTGCAATCAGTCGTTTGACTATAAGCAGATTTGTTGAGCTTGGTCGGCGTGTTGGGGACCTGATCCAGTGATCAGCTCCTCTTCTTTTTGTTATATCACTGGTCCAGTTCAATGATATGCTGTCTTTTGAGCCTTTTCGGGTAATTTATTGTAGTCAGCTCTGATGCTAATTGATTCGGGTGGTGGATAAGACGTTGTTTGTATTTTGAAGAATACAGCTTAATTTCTTCAAAAACTGTGTTCGCTTCTAGTTCGGTGTGCAGCTCCTCAACTTTAAGGAACCAGGGTGCATTGGACATGTTTCTTAAGATGCTGTTCTGTGCCCGTTGTATAATTTCAACATTAGTCTTGCAAGCTGATCCCCACAGCTGTATACCGTAGGTCCAGATAGGCTTAAGTACCACCTTGTACACCAAGAGTTTATTGTCCATTTATTAGACCACGGTCTAATAAATGATTCAGTATTATACTTACATGGAGATAGTTTCAATGTGTGAAACGGACAAAGTAGGTATATTAGAACCACCTACCACCGTCAACTGTTAAATTTAACTGTGCTTCAGGGTATAGTTTAAGAACCACTTAAACCCCTTGGGATGCGTAAACTGTTAAAATTAACTTTGGTTCGGAATCAAAATGGGCTAGAACTTGTTTTACAGCTGCATCATTAATTTGTTGGTCCATTCCCACTTACATTCTTTTTATATAAATTATATAGACAAAGCATTTTGTAAAAAATCCTATTTTTTATAGGATTTTTTTAATTATACCAAAGAATGACTGCAATTCATGTAAATTTTTCGGGACCGATGCCTGAACCATAGCTTTAATTTTCTCTGCTGGCTTTATCAATCCCTCTTTCAAACTAATATAGCCTAAATACTACCATGAGTTCTCCTCTGACTTATAAAATAACTTATCGTCATCATCCTTGTCACCGCAATCCATTCCTACATATTTCACTTTATTAGGGCACAGCCCACATTTTACGTAGATGACCTTTATCGCAACATTTTTTGCAAACATTATTTGCAACTTTAACTGACAGAAGTGGGTGGTACATCCCCACTACATACCCAAAAATATCCAACTGTAAGAAATGCCGCATTGTATTTTCAAAACCAGATGGAAAAATTAAAACGCTCTTTCGAAACTTTTTGTGGTTAAAGTATTATGTACCTACTTTGGGTTCTCAGAGGAATGACTATGATGTAATAAAAAAACATACAATTCATTTAAACCAATTACATGACTATATTTTTTACGTATGAATAACATAATATGTATAAGAAATTAACTAATAGGAATATTTAATCTCAATCACATTTTCTTTATTTTATTTACTCATCTATATAAACATAAGGATAACTATTTACATTATGTACAACAGCCTGTGACCTATGCTAAGTTTAATTATAATTTGTGACGACTTAGATATAAGATTAAGTACTTAAATTTATATATTTAACAACTACAAATAACAAAAATATAGATTTACATTTAAGAGGAATAAATGCATTGATTATTTTGGCAGTTTCTCCTTTTATAGTTAAGGTAAAAAAATATATTAAAGATTACATTTTAACGATAATATTATTAAAAAATATTATTGCTAGTTTAGGTTAAAAAGGTACAGAAGTGTTTTAAAATATGAAATAAATTGCCTATTTAATACGCTTCAGTGAAATTGTATGAAACCAATTTCCAACCAAGCGCATATCAATAATTGATTTATTAAAAAACTCAAAAGTATCTAAAAAAAGCTTTTAGGTATTATAGCAATAGTAATAAAAGTTAATGTATTTTCGTAAAAAAGACAAGCAATATCGAAAGTTCGTTAAAAAACATTAACATTTAAAATTGGAATGGGATCGAGCTTAGGAGCTACCGTTTTCAATTTTCGAACTAGGTACAATCAAACTTGTCATAAACCCAATTTCAAATTGTACGGGTTACCATAGTCTGTATCGTATCTTTAAAAATATTGTTATTGATAAGAATAATGTTTACTAGAAGCAGTACCACTACACTAGTCTACAACTTAGGTCGGGTGCAGCCGATAACAAGAAGCAGTAGCACTACACTAGTGTACACTTAGACCTTGTCCAGAAAGGGCGAATTCGCCGCGAATCAAGTGCGAGTCGAGAGTTTCTGGACAGGGTGCAGCCGTTTACGAGAAGCAGTAGCTCTACACTAGTATACACTTAGCTCGGGTGCATCCGTTTACGAGAAGCAGTAGCACTAGACTAGCGTACAATTGTGTCGGTGCAGGTGTTTACGAGAAGCAGTAGCACTAGACTAGCGTACAGTTGTGTCGGTGCAGGTGTTTATGAGAAGCAGGCCAGTCCCAGCTCGAGGCGGAAGTGCTGGTCCTGGCGGCCGGTGTCGCGCACGGACACGTCCACGATGGGCAGCCGGGACGACAACTCCGACGTGTACTCAACCACGGTCTTGGCCCACTCAGAGCTCTTGTGCTGAAACCATTTAAACAATATATTAATAACCTATACCATATAATAAATCTGTAAGGGTTGGTCATTAATAAATGGAGCAAGTTATTTTGTTTTCAGAGATATTGTGTTTATAGGCTCAATATAATATTACTGTAATTATATTCACGATTTTTTTTCTGTATGTATACAGGGCGTCCCACGGTCATGCCACATGAAGGGAAAATACCTTAAATATTGTAGATTGAACATTTTACTTAAGAAGTAGAAGACATTATTCGTGGTCTTTCTTTTATTTCTGACACTATGTTATTAAGAAAAAAATAATCCTTATGATGAAGCCTTTCGATCGGTATGATAAAGCTACAGGAAAATTATTTTTCTCGTGTAGCGGGTTCGATTCCCGGTTCAACCATGTAATTATTTAAATATCTATGAATGCAGTTTAAATTGTTTTTTAAATTCAAATAATGTCTTCTTTCAGTAAAATGTTCAATCTACAATATTTAAGGTACTTTCCCTCCATGTGGCATGGCCGTGGGACGCCCTGTATATGTATGTATGTCGCTTGACTGAGGCTCGTGATTGGCGGAGCGCGCTGTCAATTGCAACTGCACACCGCGCGTCACTGTGTCATGTTGAATGATAACGCTCAGTCTAAGTGCGTAATTGTTTGTTAGTTTCTAATATACTAATATTATAAAGATTTTTTTTTCTTTCATTAATATACAATTAAAATAAATTTATTAGTGAACTCGTAGTGTCTAGCTAGATAAACCTAACATAGGATTTAAGACGCTACTAACCATGTAATGTACCATATTTTTCACCAATAAATACTATCTAAGTATCTAAAACCTATGATCCGATTTTGATGAAATTTGATGGATATACATTAAGGGCTGATTTTTCAATCATCAGATAAAGGCTAACTGTTGAATAAATTTGACATTTTCCATACAATATGTCAAATTTATTCAACAGTTAGCATTTATCTGATGATTGAAAAATCAGCCCTTAATGTATATCCATCAAATTTCATCAAAATCGGATCATAGGTTTTAGATACTTAGATAGTATTTATTGGTGGAATGGCTCCAGTAATAATAATAATAATAAATAATAAATATTACTGGACAATTTTTACACAGCGACATCTAGCCCCGTGGTAAGCTCGAAGCTTGTGTTACAGGTGCTAGATTTCTGATATACTTAATATAATATACATAGGTACATAGATAGATATTTTTTATTATACATATATAACACCCAGACACCATATGAACACCATATATACATTACGTCTTATTATGTAATGATAAGACGTGGCCCCCATACAAACGAGGACGGATGGCGGGCACCGCTTGTGTACAATAATAGCTTTGTTTTGAATTATATAATTGATGTAACATGTTTTATTGATGTAGGTAGTTGATTATAAAGTCTTGATCCGTCAAAAGTTATCATTTTTTTACCGTAGTTCGTTCTGACCTTGAAGACTATAAGATAACTCGCTCGGTGCGTATTGCGTTTGGTCACATTAATTGATTTTATGAATGAAATGTTTCTGTGTTTAGTTTTATTAACTTTATGTACTAAGATACAGTCATGTTTGATAGACATATATTTGATTTCAGTTCGTTAATTCTGTTCCAGTGTCTGGGTGTAAAGCTCAGTACTCACATACGGTACTCACCGAGTTGACAGTGACTTTTGCGGTTCACAAGTTGATTTTTACTCGACTTCGAGTTAAATTATCGAGTAATACCGTATGTGAGTACTGAGCTTTATACATATAGAATGTATAAAAAATTTATTATATATCTATGTAGGTATGTATATTATATTAAGTATATAAGAAATCTAGCACCCGTATCACAAGCTTCGAGCTTACCACGGGGCTAGATGTCGATGTGTGAATTGAAAAAAGATTTCGAGATGTACGGTAAACGAGAGCGACTTTCTACTGCGACTTTTGAGTTCCGAAGTGGCAGATGGCCCGTTTTATTTGCTGTCAAGTGTATCTGTACAAACCTGGCACTCGTCCACCAAAGCCTTGTATCTCAGTCTGTTATTCGCCATGGGCATGACCTCCGCGTCGTTGTAGGTCAGCAGTTTGATCCCGCGCCGATAGTTGTCGTTCTCCGGGTCGTAGTAGGCCACCGTGTTGCGGCAGTGGAACGTCACTTGTTGGGACGCTTTGGCAGACATCAGCTGGAGGTAGGTTAGTTGGGAGCGGTCGGCTTTGTAGGTGATCTGGAAGGATTTAATAAAGGTTATGTATAATTTCAAACGATTGTAGAAAATACATTTCAGTTAATCTCGTGGTACATGTTTGTTCCTATTAGCTACTAATATTTATTTTATCGTGATTGACTCTAACTTAAGTTTTTCTAAATAAGCGCAACCAGGGCTAAACTGGGTGGCGTGGGTTCGTCTTCCACTCGAGGACCAAGGTTACATTGTGATCTTGTAATTTTTCCCATACCTTTTTGAATAATGTTCGTTTAGCCTGGATTAATTTTAAATGGACAAAGATTGGTCTCAGATAATTTTAGCAAAGTCGGCCTTATATAGGAAGAATTGTAAATCCGTACCGTGAAACCTTCATCCATCTCGCTCAGCCAGAGCTCCTTCTCCCTCCCGCTGTAGTGGATGTCCTCAGACTCCATCGGCTTGGGGAAGACGCAGCTGCTGCCCGTGGCGAGGTCGCAGTGGACGAGAATGGCGTCGTTGATGTCGCCGCCGTTGGGGTCGATCCAGTATTGGCCTGGAATCAATTACAACTGTCATTAGAGAAGAACCAGGCCTCCCCAACATACTCATTTAAAAAAAACGGGAATTACTCACGTATTAACTAAGGAGTGTAACTGCTCTTGTCGTGGTCGAAACGTTGAGGGTGTTTACACTCCTTAGTTATTACGTGAGTAATTCCCGTTTTTATAAAAACTAGGGAGTGTAACTGCTCTTGTCATGGTCGAAACGTTGAGGGTGTTTACACCTCTAGTTAATACGTGAGAATACCTGTTTTTATAAAATGAATAGTGTAACTCAAAAAAATTTTGAAAGTAAAATATTTTATCTCCCCAACATAATAGACCGTAGAACCGTAGACCGTTGACAGTTGATAATGGAGCAGATTCGAAAAGGTTTCGAACAGAGAACGCAGATTGGTTAACGCTTCAGATTTCAACCAATGAGATCGGCGAATGAAGTTGTGAAGGCTGGTGCTTTTCTTTTAACACGTTCAGCCAACCAAAATTATGGAGTCGAGCTCCTACGTGCAATTGCTATTTTGGAATATAATATTAGGGTGACCTTTGGGATATAAAAATATTATAGATGACCCATAACTATGTGTGTCATGCACGTACGACCAGAACTTCGAAATTCTCCACCGATGGGTCATGCACAGGGAGCGTGTTAAGGTCATAGATGTAAATAGTTAGATTCGCCCTTAGACCAAAAACTGTGTCATTGTCTTTGACATAACATACACAACCAAGCGTACTGTGAAAATAGTGTCATCTCTTTTTCTCCCACGATATTTGCAAATATCTTTTTCGTTTGATTCCAACTGCGCTAACTAGCTCACCTTAAATTGGCAACAAAACGGGCGCGGACTCACTATGGAAAGGGCATTATCTACTCGTAAGTATTTACATCTATGGTTAAGGTCCTATGGTTAATTACACTCACCGCTCTTATAGTCAGGATGATGAGCCCTGAGGTCGCCACAGGTCCGCGCCGGCGCGTCCGCGGAGCCGTCGGGCTTCAGGAACTTGTCGAGAGAGACCTTCAGTCGCTCGTAGGCCTTCGTCACGATCTGTCTCCGCTCGGCCGCAGACATGCCGTCTTTGAAGAAACGAGCCGGGATGTTCGGGTCGTCGCCTTGCGGGTCGGGGCCTTTGACGGAACCTGCAACATCATAATTTTTTTATAACAGTTCTTATATATTTCAGCAGTTTAATACTCAAAAGCGGAAGTATTTATTACCTACTTTTTTATTTTATTACCTGTTAAAATGGTCAAAATTCTCGTACAATTTTTTTTACATGAGCCAATTTTGTCCTACTGCTGGGCAAAGGCCTCCCCCAATTTCCTCCAATCATCCCTATCTGGCGCTATATCTTTCCAGTTATTTTTAAACTGGTCTAAGTCACCGCGCCAGCGTATATTACCACACAATTAGTATGAAATTGTCGTCATTATATCTCATAGAGTAATCAGCTAGAGGTCACAGTAAACTAACCTTGTTGTAACATAGCAGCAATAGCAGCAGCGTCATAAGCTAAGGCTTCTCCCACAGGTCCCGGAGGTCCGGGGGGTCCAGCCGGCCCGGGGGGGCCGTGGCGACCCGACTCGCCGGCGGGGCCGCGGCCTCCCTGGGGGCCCGTGGGGCCCTGGGGGCCGGGGGAGCCGTCGCGGCCAGGAGAGCCTGTGGAAGGTTCAGTAAATAAGTATAACTGATGAGGGAATGTTTAAAGAAGCTTTCTGTTTTTATTCTGTGAATTCTTGACTGATTTAAATGTAAGATGTGGCCCGATTAAACACTTACCAGATGTAAAATTAAGTGTTATTAAGATTTCGGGTGCTTTTCTACAGAGCTGATTTTCTATGCGCCATAGCTTATTATATTACTTTGACCACTGAATAACGAGTCAATAGTTTATCTATAATAATCCTAATAGAATTCTACTTGTGTAAAATATGTATTCATCCCCGCCTGCTTCTCCCCTCTCCCTTTACAGATAGTACATGTCATACCTCTCGGGCCCGCGTCCCCGTCCTTGCCCGGGGGCCCCATGGAGCCCGGCAGGCCCCGGTCCCCCTGGCGGCCCGGCGCGCCCGCCATCCCCGGCAGGCCGGACAAACCAGCGTGGCCCTTAGACCCATCCCTGCCTGCTTCTCCTCTCTCGCCCTGGATAGATTGAGTTATGAAATAAATGAAAATTTAGTCCCAGAAATCTGAATTACGTAAGTGACGTCGAGGTGACTTGAACGTCTTTTTAATAGCAGCGTTTTACCTGAAATAAAACGCATATTAAAATACTTACCTCACTGAAAGCTTTACTTTAATTTCTGCCTGGTGATACATGAGCCAATGAGTACCAGAATGGCGGACTCGTTTTAACTTGAAATAAAACGCGCGCGGCCGCCAGATGTCGCCCCAAACCGGATATACTATGCAAGTCAAGAACTGAATTTCGCCGGAAACGAATATGCTCTCTCATTATAAAAGCTTTCAGTGAGCGTACAGTATATTAATACACACTTTAACAGTGCAGAATAAGTCTGTCAGAAGTAAGTTCTGTTCTGTATCAAGAAACAACATGCAATAAGTGTGTGTTGCAAACTGTTAACAAAAGCTTGTACTTGTAATTTTTCTTATATGTAAACAAATATGCACGCAAATATACGCGATGCAGTGAAGTAGCGCCACAAGATTTGTATAAAGTAAACAAAATATAGTATTGGTATATTTTATTATATTTTTCTAGTACAGATGTTAGATTGTAGTTATTACCTTTGTTCCATCCAGTCCCGGAGCGCCGGCTTTGCCCGCGGGTCCAGGAGGCCCGTCGACGCCGGCCGGGCCACTTTCACCTCTCGGCCCGCGCTCGCCTGAGGGTCCAGGAGACCCCGATTGACCTTGGGGACCCTGCGAACAAAGAAGATAGTTAATAAGTGTTTGAGGAATAAACAAGCGTCCAAGGGTAATTTTATGGCTGCCTGATTGCGGATAATCAAAAGACTATCCAATATCCATAGTACTAATAACTAGACAATTGGGCCTTGAATGTGTTAATGAATAAATGAGTTTACCGGTAGTCCCGGCGCGCCTGGTGACCCGCTCTGTCCCGTCTGCCCCTGCGGCCCCTTGTCCCCGGGGCGACCCGCGATGCCCGCGGGGCCCTGCTTCCCAGTGCGCCCCTCGGGTCCCGCCTCGCCCATAGGACCGGGGGGCCCTTGCAGACCCGGGTTCCCGTTAGGTCCTGGCGCTCCGTCCGAACCGGGTTTACCGGGGGCTCCTGATTCACCCTGAAATTTATGGTAGTTTGGTTAGTAAATTCCTGGATATTAAAGACTTTATTTATCTTTATTTGTAGATTTTTAGTGATTTGGAGTGTTGGTGATGATATCTAATAAAGTGATCATCATGGTTACATAACATTGTATGCAGATAGATGTATGTGCCTTACACTGGTGATATTTTCATTAATTTCAAAAAATATATAATTAAATATTATATAAGACCTGGTTACCAGTTGGTAACACAGTGCAGTTACACTACTGACTGGTTCTCATAAGTCCTCTCATAGGTCCAAAAGATCTAAATAAAGCACAAAGTAGAGACCGAGTGCCCAATTAAAACCTAAACAAATCTACTATATTAGCACTCACTAAGCTAAGTTGTTAAGTAAGTTTAAACCAAACCTGGCTTCCTCTCAACCCATGTGGTCCAGGCGGTCCAGCAATGCCCGGCAGTCCCGACAACCCCCTCTCTCCCTGCGGCCCCACGGGTCCAGTGAGCCCTTGCGGTCCCGTCTCGCCCTCGCTGCCGCGGTCTCCCTTAGCGCCTTCGGGTCCAGGCGGGCCGGTGAGGCCGACGGGGCCAATAGGTCCCGGTCGGCCGGAGTCTCCGGTTGAGCCCTTGAGGCCGGGGGTGCCTGGTGCGCCGGCGGGGCCGGTGCTGCCTTGAGGACCCTTCAAACATATTTATAGGTTATACATGTGCCTGTAAAGTAAGATAAGTAACAATGTAATTATTATTAAAAAAATAAATCGAAAATTTATATTGCGTTGGTCTGCCTAGTGGAGATCATTGTTGCACTTTTTTATGTTCTCTATTTTTCGTTATGTGTTTTTTTGTTTTTGTGGTGTACAATAAAGAGTATTTGTATTGTTGTATTGTATCAAGTACTATTTTAATGGAGGGGTGTATAATTCAAAGAGTTTAAGGCTCTGTAATAAAACTAATCGTGACCTTCTACTACATAATCCATCCATAAATGAATATTTGAAATATATGCTTTAGAAGTCAATAAATAAATATCAAAATAATCGTATGGTCGATTTACCGGTGGTCCCAAATCCCCAGGCCGGCCTGGTAGCCCAGCGTGTCCTGCTTCACCCTTGTTTCCTTGTTCGCCGCGAGCTCCATTGGCCCCGGCTAATCCTTGTAAACCTCTTGGACCCGATTCTCCAGGTGTTCCTTAAAATAAAATTAATAATTGTTTATGTAAGATTGTAAAAATGTGGATAACGGCTACCCGTTATGTTATATAGCGGGTTAAACAACCCGATCGCGACGAGTAAGAAACTTGACTGGTCTATGTGTGAGTGAGCCTTGATTATCTTGAATAAATAACAAAAAAACAATTACCTGGGCTTCCCTGCGATCCCTGCTGCCCTTTAGCGCCAGCATACCCCCTCTCTCCCTTCAGTCCCGGCATTCCCGACAGACCGGGGGGCCCTGACAGTCCCTGTTGGCCTTGGGGTCCCGGTTGGCCTCGCTCCCCGGGGGCCCCCGTGGCCCCCGCCTCCCCGGGCACGCCAGGCGCGCCGGTCTCTCCTCGCTCGGCTGGTTCTCCAGGGGGACCGGCGGGACCGATTGGACCTTGAGGGCCTTGTTCTCCTTGACGACCTAAAAGACATAAATGTGTTGATGTGTTAATTTAGGCTGTTCACAAAAAAAAATCTGATTAAAACTGTTCGGCATTGTTCATAGAAAAAGGTTATTAGGATATGATATACATGGCATAATACATCAAATTAATAATGACATATCGGAAATAGCAGCAGTAACATTATTTCAATTATTTATTATTTGTTCAATTAGTAATAAACAATTAATTGTACTTTTATATAACTTTTTACCATGTATGTTGTAAATTTTGTCTGTAATATTTTAAAAGACTATCTCGCCAAATAAATTCTTATTAGTTTTCAAAATAACAGAGTTTGAGATGCTCTCAATAACAAGTGATTATTCTGTCACTCGGTATTGTGAAACGATGATTATAGAAGTTATTATACAATACCATGTTAGTGATTATAGAAGTTATTATACAATACTTGTTTAAGACTGTATGCCGTGGTGTATTTACCTGTGGGTCCATCGTTGCCAGGGGGTCCAGCAGACCCGCCCGCGCCCTTCTCTCCCGGGAACCCACTCGGACCGCGAAGTCCCGGCAAGCCCACAGGCCCGATTGGACCCGGGTGCCCTTTCGCCCCTTGAATACCTTCTGGACCCTGTGAAATAATTATTATATTAATAGGCTCATAAGCATAATCCCATAATTCAAAATTAAGTATCTTTAATTAAAGTCGTGTTAGTTTCACTATTTATAACTCAAGAACGGCAGAATCGATTGGCCTGAAAATTGGTTAAGAGGTAGATAAGAACCAGAAGAACATAGGATACTTTTTACAGCTGGCTTACATTTCACCCGCGTTATAATAGATTTTCATGTAGTAAAAAGTAATTTATACAAGTCTCCGTTCCTTCAACTGACTTGCACACAAACTGACACACAGAATATTTACACTCTTTCATTTATAAGACATATTAGTATAGATTGAAACATGTTAAAGATTTAAATGATTTATTTCCATAAAATTCTAAAGATCACTAGGATAAGTAACAATAAATAAAAATATACAATGGAAACAATGTTGACTTAACAGTTATTTATGTAACAGCAATAAGAGATTTTTTTTAAGTATTTAGAGCTTCAATAACTCACCGGAGGTCCATCAGGTCCCTGAGACCCCGTATCGCCTTTCTCCCCCGCCGGGCCCGCGAGACCCGCCTGCCCCCGTTCGCCCTGGAAGCCCCTCTCTCCGCGCGGGCCGGACATACCCGGCGCGCCGACCGGGCCTGCGATACCCGGCTCGCCCTCCTTACCCGGGGAGCCGGGCAGGCCGGCTGCTCCGGGCATACCCTGGAATTTACATGTTATTATAACAATGATATTGAAGTTTGATTGAATATTAATTTATGATATTTTACATTGTATGTTAACTAAAATCATTTACGTATCTCCTCTTTTATTGACGTATCTTCTAAGCGGCTATATGAATTTTGATGACGATCAAGATATCGTTTAAGTCACTATAGTTTCCTTGGCTATATATTTAATATCAAAAACAGTTTATAAAACTTTGGTGACCAAAGTAATTATTTCTTCTAAATTGATGTTTATCTTATCTGTAGACTTTTTGAAGTCAGTTTTATTTTTTTTATATTATTATCATTTTAAAGTGATCTCACCGGGAAGCCAGTAGGTCCTGCGGGTCCAGCGTGCCCCCTGTCCCCGGAAGGCCCCGGCAGCCCCTGCGGCCCCTGGACTCCCGGGTTGCCATCTCTGCCCGCGTCTCCTTTCGGGCCCTGGGGTCCTGAAGGGCCTGAGTCACCGTCCTTGCCTGATTCACCCTGGAAACGATTAATATATTTAATAAAGTTAATAAACTATAAAATATTAATAAAAGATAGTTAAAAATGAGTTAAACTCTCTACGTTTCGAATACATCAAGAGAAGTCTTCATCTGGACGAGTGAGCGTTCCGTCGTGATCTGTCTTACTATAAATAGTCTTGCTATAAATAGGTGAGTAATTCCCGTTGATATAAAATGAATAGACACACGAAAATATTGTGAAATAGTTTTAATGAATTTAAGTGTTCTCTTATGTACCAATGGTTGAAAATTAAATGAATTTATAAACATTGTATTATACCTGCAACCCTCGTTCTCCAGGACTGCCCATCAGCCCCGGTGGTCCCTGGAGGCCCTGGGAACCCTGTTCCCCGGGTCTTCCATCAGCCCCTGGTATCCCCCTCTCTCCCTGGGGTCCGGTCTTACCGGGTATACCCTGGCGGCCGACTGGTCCTCTGGAAGTAGCAAACAAGTCAAAACTAATTGTCCTAGCTAGATATAGTTATACCTACCGCGTGAGTTTAATTGGTAATAATTAACCTTTTTACTTTACCTTACCTTAAGCTTCGTAATTTTAGAATTTTTGAAAACCTAAATCGCCTCTAACCAAATTAAATTATTGAAGAGATGGAGAAACACTCATAGTTATTTGGGATACAATGGGCGGCCTTATCGCTAAAGCGTGATCTCTTTCAGGCAACCTTTGGATGGAAATATGTATTTTCTGGCAGTAAAAGTAGCCTATGTGTACTTCTAATTTATAATATGATTATTATATAACCTGGTGCCCTGCAGGCCCTGTGCGCCGGGCCGGCCCGCGTCTCCCACGCTGCCCTTAGCCCCGGGGAGGCCCACCCCGCCGCGTTCACCCGGTTGCCCCTTGTGGCCCATTGGACCGTCCGATCCGGGCAAACCGCGAAGACCTGGATAATAGTAAGTTTTGTAAATGGATGCATCAATAACGGGGTAGTTGGGGAAAGTTTGACGTCACAAAGGAGTGTTAAGGAAGTCTAGTTATTCCATTTATAGTTTGTGTATTTGCACGTTGTACCCGTTTGAACGGCGAAATTTGACGTCACAAAATGGCTTCTCTCAGAAGAAATACAAATTGAAATAAATTAAATTATAATACAGACTTGCTTGAAGCTTACCACGGGGCTAGATATTGCTGTGTGAATTGACTAGCTGTATATATGTATGTACCTTGCAGCCCCCGCTCGCCCTGGGGTCCCACATTGCCCGCAGGTCCCCTCAGGCCGCGCTTGCCCCGCTTGCCCTCCGGTCCCACAGTGCCAGGCAAACCCCGGGGTCCTTGTGACCCGGGCTCACCCCGGATACCAGAGTCGCCTTTAAGCCCTCTTTCGCCTGGTTGACCCTGGAAATGAATAAGCATAACTTTAAACTGTGAAATATCCACCTAAGCCAAACAATTATTTTTTGTTCAGGTTGAAAAACACTAGCATTATTTTTCGCGCGCGTAAGCGCGAAGCTTCTATTACGGGTGCTAGATTTCTGATATACTTAATAGAATATTCTTTACATACATAGATATTTTTTACTATACATATTACACCCAGTTTTATTGACCTTTGAACTAAAAGTCCCAGAACAACCGGAACAAATACTTGTGTAAAATGCAGATCATACAAATTTTTAACCCGAGGTAGGAATCGAACCACAACCTCATGCGCCGCAGCCGGACTTTTGCCCGCTGCGCCACATAGGTCGTCATATAATGCTGAGTAAATATTCCAGGAATAAATAATGTTCAGTACCGGCATGCCCTTGAGCCCCGGCAGACCGGGGTCCCCGGCGAGCCCGGGGCCACCCCGGGGGCCCGGGAAGCCCTGAGGCCCCGCCGGTCCCGCCTGTCCCTGCACGCCCTTCTCGCCGTTAACACCGTCGCGGCCCGCCAGGCCCGACGGCCCGACGTCGCCGGGTTGCCCAGGCCGGCCTGCTTCCCCTCTCGGACCTGGATTGACAATTATTCATGAATATAATACAAATACTTTATTTGCAAAATACATATAAAAGCAACTTTGGGCAACGCCCAAAGAACTGTCTTTGTGTAACTGATAGATGTCGCAATCAGTGCTTAAATATCAAGTATGGAATAAATTTGAGCTAATACATATTATACATAACGTAATCATAGATTAATACAGCCATGGCTAAACTGGAAGATCGTGTATTTGACTCCCACTATACTAGGACCAAGGTTATTTAGTGATCTAAGATAAGATAAGATAACTCTTTATTACACACCAAATAATAAATATTTACAAAAAACTTAAAACTACAAAAATGTATGTGTAAATGTATGTGTAATCTAGTGTGATGTTTTTTAATGTATTTATACTGCAAGCGGTAACTTACTGGACTTAAATATCTTGTAAATTATGTTAAGAATACCTGAACTTTAGTTGTGAATACTTAAATAAATGTATGAGACATACCTTGCTGCCCCTGTCCGCCCGTGGGCCCGACGGCGCCCTGCTCGCCCTTGAGTCCGGGCGAGCCGGGGAAGCCAGGTGCACCAGTTTTACCAGTATTTCCCTATATAACAAATATAATACATTCAGTGAGGTGTGTCATTAGATGTTATAATTAAGAACAAAGAATGATTAACATGAATGTATTTATAGACACAGCAAAACTTAAATACTTTTAGCTGTTTTAAAAATTGACAATGAAAGAAGGAAAAAGTGCCAAAACATTTTTTTCCCCATGAGAGTCCCAAAAGGTTAAACAGCATTTTGTCGCCTTGACATTGAAGGATACAAGAGGTCGCCTCAAGCGAAGTGGATTTCTAAAAACAACCACGTTTTATTTTTCTTGTCTGATATATATTATTTTACCATTAATCCAGGGGGTCCAGCGGCGCCGTCGACTCCACGAATGCCGGGGGGTCCCGATGGGCCCTCTCGACCCCTTTCTCCTCTTGGTCCAACTGGGCCCTGTAATAATGTACGAGACCTTTAATACAAATCTAAATAAATAAAATTAATTTAGTTAATCATACTAGTCTGTCATACTGTTATGACTGATACTGTTATCTGTTAAATTTTGAAACAATATACACGTATTTCTAACTGTGTAATATAAAATCACGTGCACACGTAAAAGCAACCATCATAAAGAAACACTTTCTGAGAAATTATAATAGTTTGAAGAACTCGTGACATTCATCAAGCATTTGGCCAGCTTGGTTTATTAACCTAATATCTCATCAAGGGATAAATCCTATGTCACAGTGGGAAAATAGGGAAAAAAGGGAAAATAGGGGTGGTATAAAATGTATGTTACCACAGTCCCCGCCGGCCCCACTTGCCCCGGCAGTCCAGTCGGCCCCTTCTCCCCCGCCGGGCCCTGCTCGCCCTTCGCGCCGTCCTTGCCGTCGAACCCGCGGTGTCCCTTCAGTCCTTGGACCCCGGGTGTCCCGGGCGTGCCTCTAGACCCGGGTTGTCCGGCTGCACCGGGCGGACCGGGCTCGCCGTCTTCTCCGGATGTGCCCTGGAAGGGTTAAAGTTGGATTTGTTGCCGTATAAAACCTGGATTACAATTATTGTCATTACAATTCGTCATTGCAGGCGAAGTGGATCTGTTGGATTTGAATACCCATCTGAAGGTTCTAGTGGTCACTTGCTGCTTTGGCATGAGAAAGCCTACAACATTGGAGGGTTCGGCTCAATTGTGCGAGTTCTTTCAGACAGAATGAGAGTTTTATATAGATAATGTCTATCCATATTGAGATAAACGGGCAAGAAACGAACCTTATTTTTTTACCGTTTATCTCAATATGAATTTATCACACAACGACAGTTTTTAGGGTTCCGTAGCCAAATGGCAAAAACGGAACCCTTATAGATTCGTCATGTCCGTCCGTCCGTCCGTCCGTCCGTCCGTCCGTATGTCACAGCCGTTTTTCTCGGAAACTATAAGAGCTATAAAGTCGAAATTTGGTAAGTAGATGTATTCTGTTAACCGAACTAAGATTTCAGAAAAAAATTGAAAAAAAAATCATAAAATTTGGGGGTCCCCATACATAGGACTGAAATTTAAAAACTTTTTTTTAATCCAACCCATACGTGTGGGGTATCTATGAATAGGTCTTCTAAAATCATAACAATGTTTCTAACACCATTTAATTCTAAACTTAATAGTTTGGACGTGAGACTCTTCCAAAGTGGAAAACAGAGTGTCCCCCCCCCCCCTCTAATTTCTAAACTAAGAGGATGATAAATCTAGAAAAAATTTATATTGTACATAACCATAAAAACTAACAACGAAAATTGGTTTGAACGAAATCTATCAAGTAGTTTTTTTATAATACGTTATAAACTATTTCATGCTGCGGAAGCCTACATGGGCGTGTCCGACACGCACTTGGCCACTTTTTATAGTATATATCTATCATTCAAAAAAGTATTGTTCATCATTAAACAATTTACATTAACCATTAGTTTAACGTGTTAATAATAAAAATAACAGTACTTACATCCTTCCCGGGCGCGCCGGGCGGGCCGCGTTCCCCGGGCGCGCCGGTGGGCCCCGCCAGCCCGGGCTCGCCCGCCTCTCCCCGCGGACCTTGGTAGCCCTGAGGCCCGGGGGGACCTTGAGGACCTATAACAATACAACAACTTACTAAATGCATTTAACATAGTTGACAAATATTCCAAAAAATAGCCTTCATTAAAATATCTATACTTATATTATAAAGCTGAAGAGTTTGTTTGTTTGTTTGAACGCGCTAATCTCAGGAACCGCTGGTCCGATTTAAAAAATTCTGTGCCCCAGCAGTGGGAACGTCAACGGTTATGAAGTTTGTATAAGTGTATTCACCTGTGACTCCCCGAATGCCCGGTTGTCCCACAGAGGCTTGCATGTAGGCGTAGGGGTCGAAAGCCGGTCCCTTGTCGCCGCCCGAACCCGCCAGTTGAGACAAATACGCGTTTACCTGAACACGAGATTATAGTCATTAATGTAAACCTAGTGGTTTATATAATGATATACGGAACCCTAAATAATTCACTCTAAGAATGGCAGTAACACCGGAAATAACTATTACGTTTGATATTTTTTGAATTTAAAACGCGAGTAATTCCCGTTGTTAGAAAATGAATTTGTATTTTGATCCAAGAAGTATTCCTAACCGCGAGAGCCTCATTTTCATTCATCAGAAATGCTGTATCAAATGTTGTTGTGTACTCACATCAGGCATAGGCCCGACGGGGCCTGGCAGGCCGGGGGCCCCCGCGGCCCCGCCGGCCCCGGGCGCGCCGGGGGGGCCCGACAGGCCCTCCTCTCCCGCGGGGCCCGGCGCGCCGCGCACCGCCGTCCCCACGAACACCGGTCTACTGGGGGCTGCAGCTGTTATACAAAGGACCATGTTATGAAAACACATAGGTACATTATTATTCTTCTTTTTCTTATTTTTGGCGAACATGACTGGCCATTGGGGTTTTGCCGTCAACCGCCAATGTCAATTTAGTGTATTTCATGACAAATTTTGAATAGATTATTCGCAAAAAGACAATGGGAGTTGAGTAGAACCTTAGATAATAGAATACCAATAGATATGTTACTAAATTGTCTATGGAATTAGTTTATAAGATGACTAAAATAAAAATGATGACATCTCTGTCTTATGTATGGAATTAAAAGGAGCCTAACTATGTACTCAACAGTTGCGCTTGGTTGCCAATATTTATGGCACGTGCCTTTCTTCAGCTTCCTTCGATATCATTTACTGTCACTTTGGATAGTTTGGATATCATTTACTGTCACTTTTTGGTTTTGTTTACATCGATAGTGGTGTTCTTGTATATTGCACGAGTTATCGATATTTTGATTTTAGACTTAGGTAAAAAATTATAGACCATGTTAATTTGAATAAATGTTGATAGTATATTGTGTTTTTGCAGAATAGCATGAATCGTAGAATGAAATGACGGATTAGATTTCAGGTTTTTTATACAATATTATATTATTTTGAAATATAAATTATTTTGATATATAATAATATACTAAATATAAGTAAGTATATTGTATTAAGTATATTGTGTTTTATAATTATCTAAAACATTTGGCTTATTCAGGTCTTTCATTCGTTTAGTTATATTCTGTGGGTATATTAATTTAGTTAAAATGAACTTTAAACATTAAGTAGAACTCAAACTAGTTAAAATAAGGTTAAAAGTTCATTTTCACTAAATTAATATGCCCACAGAATATAACTAAACGAATGTTTGAATTTGAGTTCTACTTAAGTACCTATTTTTTTTGTTCTAGTTAAAATGTTTTTTGTTTTGCTTGGTTTTATATTAATTCTATAATTTAATATTTACGTACTTCAATTTACAATAAATACATTATCATAAAAAAAGTTCAGTTGAAAACAAACTCTATCGATAAATTATTATAATATACCTACCTCGTACAACACTAATTTATGTTAGCGTAGGTATACACGATGTATTCGTGGTTAGGGCCATTCCATTAAATTCGTTCTTCTGAGAGTAGAACAGACAAAATTATTACAGGAACTAACTTGACATTGGCGGTTGACGGCGTTTGTTGGCGGTAGAACAAACAAAAAACTAAATTTAAATTAAGATTTGTAAATACATAAAATCTAATCAAAATATATAAACAAAATGAAGTATTCAGTGATTAACTGATTAATATAAAAACCATTCAAATTCATTATAATTTTTTCATTAATGATTATGAATACATTTGTCTACAACTCACTGGAGATGCAGGCCGGTAGAATGGAGCAGTTGATTCGTCCGGAGTAGCACTGGCAGAGCGTGCAGTTGCCGCGCTTCCAACTCTCACCCTCAGACCATTCCCTGCCTAGGTCTCTGCACACTGAACGGCTGGATACTAGAAACATATCCAATATTACACTATGTCGTAGGGCGAATATTGTAGGTCTCAACAGTCTCAAGCGTGAAAAAATGTTGAACGATTTAATCCATTTATTTTGAAATTACTTTTGATATGAATATCGTATTATCAGGACCGTAATAAACGTTGTGATGATCATTATATAGTGATTTAAGAAAGGAAAGCACACACATAAATACACACAATTAACAGAAACACACGGGATAAACATACATAACTACGAGTACAAAAGAAAATTGATCTACTAACCGTTGTGAAACACATTTAAGGTTTTTTTTTATTATGAATTTAACAATAAAAGAAACCCTCATAATACCTCTAGTCGGTGTCTGCGGTGGCGGTCTTCGGTAAGTTGGTTCTGTAATATAAATCATACTTATATCAGGTAATCATGTAATATATTTACCTATAGTACCTACAATACACTTGTTCATTAAGTGAGCGCTATTACATAGCTTTAGGGCATTTGAATTTTTAAAATAGGCATAAGGTGCCAAAAAAATTTTGGGTACTGGAACAATTTACGGCCTTATCGCTAAAAGCGACCTTTTACAGGCAACCGTTTTTTGGATAAAGAAATTTTATTTTCTTCTTTGGATGGATTTGTACTATTAAATGCTAACTATATATTTGTACTAATAAGTAGCAATGTACTTATACATTAAATTAAAACAAAAAAAATGTTTTTACCTGTGTGTTCCTGTGCAGCGAATTCATTTTCATCTAAAACAAAACACACATGCTTAGTTAATCAAAGTTAAACAGAACCATATAGAGTAACCCACACGTTGGATCCAACTAACTAAAACAAGGACTGTCTTCTATTTTATAAATTGGGAATAACTAACATATAATTATAATTATGATATCTACCTACATTATTATAGGTATGAATATGTGACGTAAGTATCTTTTTCAACAAGATAAACTTTTATTTGGGAAAGCTGTGATCCGCGTTTTTGGAGAAGTGTATGAGTGAGTAATTCCAACAAAATTATTGAACATCATCAAAAATGTCTCTCTGCTCTAAAGGTAGCATTCATAACGACCGCGACGCGCAACTGGTGGGCGTGGCCAAAGAAGATTGGTCGTGTGGTCGTCTGGTCGCAGTCGCTTAGAACGGAATGCAACCTTTAGCTTAATCTAGCACATTGATAAGGTCTTTACCTAAGTCATAGGGGTTGTAATCATCGTAATTGACGAGATCCTGGTCATCCGCAAGAGTCGCCGCCGGCAGCACCAGCAGGGCGATCCCTGCTGCGGTCATCCACCTCATGACTGCAACAACAAACAAACAAACACAATCAATACGCAGCCGATCTGGAGCTGGATGTGTAGGAACACACACACGAAGAGACTAGACTAGAGAAGACACTAGAATCAAACCTAATTTAGCATTTAGGACGCTATTAACCATGAAATGACATTTTTTTATTAATCAATGCTTCTATCTACACACATACACACACCACACACATATACAAACACACAAATACAGACTGATACACAGAAAGAATGGCACGTCAAACTTATTATCCCGTCGGGGTATTCTCTTCTATATTTTAAACTAGCGGTGTCCGCGACTTTACGCGTTTGTATGGGGGCCCCGTCTTATCATAACTGGAACAAGAATTTAAATAACCTATCCTGTGTCCCAAACCTCTAAATGTTTATCTACCAAATTTGATAAAAATCGGATCATTGATTTAAGAGTTATGGCGGAACTTACATACCTACATACAGAAACCGACCTTTACAGATTTATTATTAGTAAAGTTTTATTAGCCACCAATATGTTGCTAATTATGGTTGCGCCGTTACTATAATATTGTTTTATTGCTTCTTAATAGACATTAAGGCGACGTATTGAGCAATAGCAAACGAAATGATGATTGATAACCGCCAAACAATCAAAATAATTTTGTCAATGACCATCTATCAATTAGTCTAGGAATCTGAGTTGACTCTTCCTGATTGGCACATAGTAGGCACAAGTATGTCACAATCCTAATAATATTATGAATGCGAAAGTTTGTTTATATATTTTTGCACCAGAAACCAGAAGCTTTAATACGGACTGTGAGGCCAATAGGGCAGCTATCGTGATTATTCCCAAATAGGTATACTTAATAGCTAACGGTTATGTTGTAATCTTGTAGTATTTTCAATACATTTTCTAATTTTCTAACATCATGGTCTATCCATTATGTTCCAGTGACCCTGTCCAATGTGCAGTCTTCATACATCTGTAGGTATGAAGATGACATCAATTTGTTTTAGTAATTTTAGCGATGCAACACGCACGGAATTCAATTTGACACTTTGAAGACTAAATACGATTTATTCTGGTCTTTGATGACGACTTAGGTTCAACGACCATATTCGCATGAAATCGGCCTTGAATATCTATTGAGTTTCGATCGCCATTAGAATATCGGAACATTTTATTTATGGATAATAGAAACTAATAATATGATAATAGATAATAGAAAGGTAGAGGTATACGATAAGCTCTTAATCATTTTCTTTTACTGTCATATTATCACGTGATTACGTTTAACATATTTCTAATGAATGAAATACTTATCCATAACGTATATGAAATACCTACCAACAAAAGAAAGCTTAAGAATACTTCGAAACTAAGGATCTGAGGAAAGTTTAAGCTTCGCCAGATAGGTATTATAAAGTTCTACAGCCAAGACTTACTTTCTCAAGAATATTAATTTACCAACTTCGAAATATTAAAATCATGTTTTAAGAATAATATTTATGTAGACATGAGGTTTTTCCAAATGTTTACTTAATAGGTTAACTTAAATTCATATTGAGATAAACGGGCAATACACGAACCTTATTTACGTAGACTATTGATAAACCGTTTAGGTTAAGTGCTTTTGTAACATATTTTTGTTTTCAAATTTCTACAAGAAGATCAGATGTAGAGTCTGAAATATTTCGAGTAAACTATAATAAAAAACTATATGAGCTTCCGTTCGATAACTTGGTGGTTGAATTGGTATCATATTTTTGATAACTTTAAAAGTATTTTTGGCCATTGAGGTCTTCAACCACTATAGGCGTAGAATAAAAAAATATCGGGAACCTTACATTCCGAACCCTTCTACTTCGAGTATTATCAGATGTTATGTAACATAGACATTAACCTTTTCGTAACACCTTAGGCAAAAAATATGGCCAACCTATATAACTATTTAAACTATCTTGCTTACAAACGATATTTGAAAATGAAACGGGTAACATACCATAATTTAAATGTTTTTGAGTTTCCCGATATTTCGACTTTATTTCAAAAGCCATCTTCACGGAGAGACCAGATAATAAAGATAATAAGAATCAAGACCTCAAAAACTTTCAAAATCATGGTATGTTACCCGTTTTATGTTCAAATTTATTTAAACCTTATATTTATAATATAAGTTCGTATTGATATGTTAGAACTCACCTAGTCCTGTGTCGAAGGGGAAGCGCGGCCGCCCGCGCCGCCAGAATGCGCATCTTCCAGGAGGAATACCAATAAATATGCGTGAGCGCATGACCTGCCACCCGCCGCCGCTAGGAGACCAGGGGTCGACAACTGTTTGTTCAGGTCATCTGCAATGAGGATACAGTTTAAATTATTAGTGTAGGAATTTCAATTAAATAATCCTGTTTTATGGATAACGTGCTTTTCAAACTTATGATGAACCGAAACAGTTTTTATTTAATTATCACCAATCTCTGGTGTTTCTTCAAGAAACTTATCTGATGAATGAAATGTATAGATTTTAATGAATAAAATTTAGTTTAAATTAGAACTGAAACTAATTTTGATATAAAAAATTTTTACTTGAAGATCTGTTTGCTTAGGATGTTTCACCCAAACCAATTTACTTTTAAGCCCAGAATAAATATGTTTGAAGGTATTATTTTCTGAAAGGGGCGAGAAAATAAAATCATACAGGCGAAAATGAATACGTGGCTAACTAACTCTATAATTTGTATAACCTGTATCTAAAACAGCTTAAACCACAACAAAAATGAGGTTTTTATTTATAACTAGCTTTCCGCCCGCGGCTTCGCCCGCATTATATTAGAGTAAAAAGTATCCTATGTCCTTCTCCCGGTTCTAAGCTGCCTCCCTGCCAAGTTTCAGCCAAATCGATTCGGCCGTTCTCGAGTTATAAGTTCAGGCACTAACACGACTTTCTTTTATATATATAGATTGTGCCAACTCAACTCCAATTTCTACTCGAAGGGAAATAAATTACATTAACTTGTAAACAACAAGGAGAAAACAAGATTTCGAAAATACCATTATAGATTTACGCTCAGTCACTTTTAATTCAGATTGAAAGTGATGCTTGTCTCTGGTCAAGATGAATTTCTATGATTATATGCATCATAAATTAAAAGGTTGAGCATCCCAGTTTCAGGCAGTAAGTACTGTAAGTAGGCCGATCTAATGTGTATTTAGTGCGGTATAGCAATCGCGATCACAACGCACCAATTCGTAAAATAAACGAACACTTTTTAATAGTCTGGGGTCAAGCGACTCGCTTATTGCCAAGCGCCATTTGATTTGCCGGATTGTTTTGATTGGCATCCTTTGCCTAGATCGCACACATAATATATATCCTTCTATACAATTTCTATATGAATACAGAAATTGTGTAAAAATTAGACCATCTTAACAACCAACTTATGGGCACAGGTCTGGGGAGACCTTCAATTTCTCAAAATCTATAACAGTTTCTACTGGGGAGTAGAACCTGTTATAGATTTTGAGAAAATCACGACGCTTTCATTGCGGGTTGGTGATCGACGTAAGTTAGTAAAGTAAGTAGAACGTAGGGTCGTCTTCACATTTTCTGATATGTATAAAATATAATAAACCTTTTAGTCGGTTTGATGACACCCAAAAATAAGACAGCAATTAAAAGCTCCTATCAGTAGATTTAGATTAAAATCAGTGGTTAAAGATCAAACCATTCAAAATAACAAGCCCTGCCGACAAACGCTGTTCGAGTTATCTCTATCGATTGATGTCGTCAATTAAACTAATTAACCGTTTAGTGTTGACACTGCGTGATGGAAGGCGAGAAAGCCGCAGATAGTCGACTGGATAACCCATTATTATCATTGTTGTAATTGGATAAGTTGGGATATTGTATGACGCGTTTCTAAGCGATTAACTTGTCAAAAGAAAAGTTGGTACCTACAAGGTCGCGAGTATTGTGGGGAATATTGTCGAAGATTCCAAGACTTCGGGCAATTAACTTGATATCTTTAAAATTGATTTGTGTATTTTTATAAGATGCTAAATATTTTTTATGTCAATTAAAATAAACCAACAGGTAACTTTGACGCATGTGTGTTGAACAAGAGGTCGTGAGTTCGAGTTCCTGTTGTATTACACATTTTCAGTAATAAAAAAATTGTAAATTGCGAGCGAGTCGACGAATGTAACGAAAGAAAGGGGGCCCAGCAGTGGGTTCAAAATGACTGAAATGATGATGATATTTATGTAGACAATAGACATAAGGTTATCAATCACGGCTCTTCTCTATTTCAATAGGCCATGTGTACAGAATGGAGTCGTCCTTCGAAGGGCACGGCAAATTGCCCTCAATGCGTTTCACCGAATCAATTCACTACCATCGCAATGCTTTAATAATCAACTCGGATACCGATGCTAGATGACATCAGGCCGAATGTAGATTCCATATTGCCTCAATTATGGACCGAACGTAAACAAGACTGCCTAGTGACACTCAAGAAATTGTAAGTATAAATTTGCTTCTACTTTAAACTTAATCATTTATTAGGATAATTGCGATAGGTGCCGATGTAGTAAAAATATTTTTTGTTAATTACAAGAACTATCATATTATATCTTTTAAAATATTCCTGATGTATTTATGTAGAAACGGATTAAAAGATAAGACTGGGAATTAGAATAAACATTACTTATTCTTAATATCTGAAAAACAAATAGGCTCCTATTAAGTATCGGAAGAATTTTATATATTGTAATAGAAGATGTATTATCCATATTTATAAAGAAAGTTGTGTTACCTACACTATTTATAACTTAAGAACGGCAGAATCGATTAGGCTGAAAATTGTTGAGATAGAAGCTCCTAGTTCTATCAGGAGAAAGTTGAGGTAAATATTATAACGCGGGCGAAGCCGCGGGGCGGCAAGCAAAAACAATGACATCTCAAATCTCAAGTCAGCAAACAAACCTAATTCGACTAACCATTTTATATTGAAGCCTACTCTATTTTATAGCATCTATTCCTATAATAGTCAAACAATTGATACGTTATACGAGTAGTAGGGCGTCCTACATAACTGACATTTATGTTTTTGCATAATACTTACACGAACTTTTGCCTTGATCTTATTTATATTTTGCGTATAAGATAGCATTCCGTAATTAATGTTCATAGAAATTAAGAATACTTATTTTGATAATGCCTGGAGCTTGACAGTAACTAAGAAAGGAAACTCAAAAGAAGTTATAATAACAACGCTTTCCCGAACCCCAGGGACATTTGAATAAAAATTGTTTCATTTTGCAAGAAACAAGCGGATTTAATACAGACCTTGCAAAAATGCGAATATTATAAAAAATACACAGATACAAATATCTGGTAGGTACTAGTACTACTTTTATTTACTGCTATGTTACAACAAAATTTCCACCCGCGTCTTTGACCATAATTTTTCGCGTTACTATTACCGCGGGAAAAAGCTACGTTATTGAAATTATCCGTTTTCGCGTGTTAGAGTATATAACATTCATCAATCCACGCCATACAACAAACTTTCGCGTACAACAAATTTAAATGTTTAATAAATGGTTGGAGTCCTAATGAAATAAAGCAATAGCATTGCATATATTCGAATAAGATATTTTTCCATGATGACTGTCTGTTTAATACCTACAGACCACTTTGCCCAGAAGATTTAGCAGTACGAGTAATTAACGAGTCTCCAGTGGAATACAAAGCAGGATCTCGACAGAGCCTTTTCCGTTTAGTGGCAGCGCGAAAGCCTTACTGGCTTAACGTATCCGAAGGTCTCGGTCACTGCGAGTTTGTGCAAGGGCGGTAGAATGTATGGGTGGCTGTTGGAGAGTATACAGCATTTCATTGTGGTAAGGTTCTATTTGAAAATAGTTATGATATTCCTAAAGGGTTTTTATGGAACTAGAGAATACACTGATATTTAAAAGTTAGCCGGCGATTTTGTATTAAACAGTATTTTAAATTGTATTCACACGTTTTATAGACCATTAATGAGTTTTAAATATTAAATCATATAAGCATAGATTTGTCCAACATAAAGGTAAAGGCAAGGAAGTAAGTATGTATTGATAAAGATTAATTTATCTACAACTAGTTGACCCCGCGCGGCTTCGCCCGTTTTTTACCTTTTAAACCTTCCCTGGACTGCTACGATCATTTCAAGACCAAAACCAGCGCAATCGGCCCAGCCATTCTCGAGTTTTAGCGAGACTAACGAACGGCGATTCATTTTTATTTATATAGATTAATTTAAAACATACAGAATTCTTATAAAATCATACGAAGCGATATGTAGAGTAGAGAGGAACGTAAAAAGGGGTGATGATGATCAACGATGATATTTAAAATAAATAAAGAAATAAATAATTTTAGGCTTGTCCCGCACTTCGAACAGAAAACCACAGAATACGTTATACTACTTTATACCAAAACATGTAAAATATTCAGTGTCGCACAGCTTTCATCGTCTTATTCATCATACAACAGCAATTTATATTTTAGTAGCGAAAAGAAACAATGGATGCAATTTCAGCACGTAATATTGTTATTTTCGTCTGTTTGTGAGTAACAATACAGGCCAAATTTTGGCGCGTCACGTCGAAAGTTGCAAAACAGAATATGATTCAAACATTGAATACAAATTGGTGTTGGCATTTGGGCTAAGTGCTTGTCCAGGAAGGGCGAAAACGCCGCGTATTCATACGCGCGTCTTCGAGGTACTAGACATCAATACATCGCGTCCACAAGCATCGCGCGTATTCAAAATACGCGCGTAAAACGCGTGCACTACGTAATACGCGCGAGAGAAACGCGGCGTATTCGCCCTTCCTGGACAAGCACTAAGGGTGCGGATGTTGTGTGTAACTTTAGATGCGTAGTATATTCTAATGTTTTCTTGTAGAGATAATAAAGTAAATAGACAATAAAATATGTATAGTAAGTACCTATAATTTCTATGTTAAAATTATAATCAAAATTATCGCTTTTAATATAAAGACCAATACATAAATAGATATTAAGCCCTCTTAACTTTGATCTTGCTAGTAGCAGAATAAAAAATAATTACTAAATGATTATAAGTAAACAAATTGTAATGTAAATAATGTAAATGTAACTTGGATAATCGCAAATACAATCAACTTACTTACGCAATCATCAATCATATTTTACTCGTATAATCTTGACAGGTATATCTATATATACATAGAATATCTATGTGTTTTGTTGCCTTATTCATTAAATATTCTAACAAAATAAAATCTGATTTCTGCATTACAATACGTCAATCAGAATCCCAGATTCCACGATCCACTTGATGTGAGTTATTACAGTCTGGAATCCTTGAGTTTGATTTATACATTATACCAGGAGTTTTGTTGCTATTTTCAAAGCCTTTGAACGGCTTTCCATCCTGTTTAAATGATCTAATCCCAAAGAGGGTGCTTTCTGTATTGTAGCGTTGAGCCAATCTATTAGGTATGTAAACAAACAACAAACTTACGAATATTGAGAACTTCTTGTGGGTTTAGTAAGTCTTTGACGCTGTGTAAGTCATTAATAAGATAACTAACTTGAGTTGTTGTTATTTACGAGACTCTTTGAATAATATTTAAAATTGCAGCAAGAATGCGGAGAAGAAATATGGGAGACGATTCTACGAGATGCAGGAGCAAGAAACACAGTATTCAGTGCAACACAGGTAACTTTGATGTTCTGATTGTTAGGCATCAATAAATAAATATTACTGGACAATTTACACAGCGACATCTAGCCCCGTGGTAAGCTCGAAGCTTGTGTTACGGGCACGGAGGAAAACTTATTATTACCTCCGTGGTTACGGGTGCTAGATTTCTGATATACTTAATATAATGTACATGCATAGATAGATTTTATTTTTATTATACATGTCGTGGAGAGAGATGTGTAGGATGTCGAGGAGAGTGTGTTTATCTGGAGGGCTTCTAGTTGGTTATGACGTCACCAGGTCTAACGTCACAGTCGTCTTTATGTTGATAATAAAACCACGAAGAAACGTCCATTATTTATTCCATTTTACAATGTTTCGGTCCAACAACTCGAGCAATACTGAATTACAAAGAGAGGTCCGTTCCGTCCAACGGCTCGAACAAGAATGTCCCGCTAGCTCGGGCGACGGTCGTATTTAAAGGCACAAAGCACGACCGAACCAGTTTTACAAGTAATGTCGTCGGCGCGCCGCAACCCGTAGTTCGATGCGCGCGGTACAAACAGGTTCTGAGTCATATTTCAAACGATGTTCTTGACTGCCCCGACACGGCCATACTGATAGATGGTGCGCGCTCTGCACCAGTCGTTTTTCTGAAAAAGATGAAAAAGTTTCTCTGAGCTAGGTATCCATTCAAAGGTACACTAGCTGATAATTTGGTGCAAGGTTATTTGTTCTGATAATTGGATCTCAACCACCAAATTATCAGCGAAAGTTTAAAAGATAGTACTTAGAATGTTTATTAGAAAATGAATAAGGAAAGCTGACAGTGAGTGAGTTATTACTATTGTTATCAATGTTCATGCTCCACGTATTTACATTGTTTTATAATTTTATGGCCAATGCTTGCACTCCACGTACTTGCATGGTTATTAAGGTACTCTTGGAATTTCTCATAAAGTAGAATTTTTCTTAGAGGTTAGAAGGTAGGAATTTGATCTCAAACACCAAATTATCAGCGATAATTTAAAACATGATAGTTAAAATGTTTATTAGGATAATGGATAACGAAAGCGGACAGTGAGCGAGTTATGTTATTATTTTTATCAATGTTTATGCTCCACGCAATGACATTGTTTTTATTTTTAATTTTTAAAATAAGTCTCACGGGCAGGTCGATGCTGTGGTCTGGGCGGCTATACTACACCGTGGTCCACAGGGGAAAAAGGATAATTTGAAAGGTCGATGCTGGGGTCCCCAGAGGCACTGAAAATGTTATACTAGGACATACAGTTATTTAAATTGTTTTTGACTCAGTTACACAAACTGATTTCTTATTTGATGTTTAAGATCATAATCCGTATTTTAATTTTATTAAGTTTAGTTTGTTAGTCATTGTACTTAAAAATGTTTGACATGTATTACATGACTATTATTATTATTATTATGGCTATTGACTGTTACATTAAATTTGGCAATTAACCGTTGTCTTTAAATTTATATGGGTTAACCTTGTTTCATTAGTTTATTTATAGTAAACGAAGAGGCTGACCTTTAATTTTATGGTTCCATCTGACGTGAAGCTTAAGATCGTCCTGGGGTCATCGCAGGCTTCAAGAAATGACCTCCGCAATTTGAATTCATTGCACTGTTACTCCCTCGCATTCCAGGACTACGTGGACAGCTGGTTCTTTTTCGCTAAGACATCCTCTACAGAGTGGACTGTCTGTTTACGTAAAATCTACAATTCGGCAATTTTTTTTTCTTCTTTTCTTTCTTTTTCTTTTCTTTTCTTTCTTTTGTTTGTTTTGGTTGCACATTGCTTAAAGTTTTACGGTACTTGTTTAGTAGAAGTGCCGCATGGTAGAATTACAGGATCGTATTCATCCACCTACTCGGCCATACTGACAGGCAGTGCGCGCTCTGCATCTGCCTCTCGAAGAGGTCCTCGTAGTGCGGAAATGACTGACAGGCGGTGCGCGCTCTGCACCTGCCTAGTCTGCAGCTGTCTGAAACAAAGAGATTTGCTTTTGAGTTTGGTATCTGTTTACAACTCCATCGAGTTGCAACAAAGTTTCAATGAAGAATAGGTAAGGTCTCGGAGGGTAAGGGTTCTCGGAGGGTAAGAGTTCTGGGGAAAATTTATAAAGATGATCAACTTAACTTTTGTTTCAGTCGGAGTCTTGCTCAGGCAGTCTAGCATGGGAGGTGGGTGGCATGGGCTCGCTTGCAGTAGTGTTTTAAGGGCCTAGTGCATCGTCTTCTTCCACCAACACAGCCCTACTAACAGGCAGTGCGTGCTATGTATCTGCCTCTCGGGGTATATCATCAAGTACTCGTAGTGCGGAAGTGAATCTGTAAAAGAAACTTAATTAGTTCTTGAAGAATATTTCATAGAAGGGGTTCGTAGGAATTCTCATTGGAATTTTGATCCAATTATTCATTTGCTCGGCTTTTTCCTGATCAATTTGCGTTCCATCATTTATTTGATCACTTTTTAAAGATGCAGGTAGTTTCAAAACTATGATCATCTATTGTTTATTTGCTCGGCTAAGTCCTGACCGATTTGCGTTTCATCAATTTTGTTTTCATCACTTTTTAAAGATGCAGGTAGTTTCAAAACTCTGACGTCAGTATGATCCTCAATTGTTTGTTTGCTCGGCATCTTGGTCTTGGGTCAGTTTTTGCATCATTTTATAAAGACGCAGGTAGTTCCAAAAATATGTCGTCAGTATAGTTTAACTAAGCCATCTTCTTGGCCTTGGGTAAGTTTTTGCATCATTTTATAAAGACGCAGGTAGTTCCAAAAATATGTCGTCAGTATGGTTTAACTAAGCCATCTTCTTGGTCTTAAGTCAGTTTTTGCATCATTTTATAAAGATGCAGGTAGTTCCAAAAATATGTCGTCAGTATGGTTTAACTAAGCCATCTTCTTGGTCAGTTTTTGCATCATTTTATAAAGATGCAGGTAGTTCCAAAATTTGACGTCAGTATGGTTTGCCTTCTTCTTTGTCTTGGTCTTGTGGCAGCGTACAGTCTCAAGGCTATCGAGGTTCAGATCTATCGATGTTCGAATCCCGCTTGTTCAGGTCTGTTATCCCACTTGTTCAGGTCTCTTATCCCACTTCTGATGTCGGAGAGAGATGTGTAGGATGTCGAGGAGAGTGTGTTTATCTGGAGGGCTTCTAGTTGGTTATGACGTCACCAGGTCTAACGTCACAGTCGTCTTTATGTTGATAATAAAACCACGAAGAAACGTCCATTATTTATTCCATTTTACAATGTTTCGGTCCAACAACTCGAGCAATACTGAATTACAAAGAGAGGTCCGTTCCGTCCAACGGCTCGAACAAGAATGTCCCGCTAGCTCGGGCGACGGTCGTATTTAAAGGCACAAAGCACGACCGAACCAGTTTTACAAGTAATGTCGTCGGCGCGCCGCAACCCGTAGTTCGATGCGCGCGGTACAAACAGGTTCTGAGTCATATTTCAAACGATGTTCTTGACTGCCCCGACATACATAATATGTAATCTGCAAATATTTGTTCCGAGGCGGGAATCGAACCCGCAACCTCTTGCGTCAATAACCATTACTTATAGTGTAAGTAATTTATGCACTTTTCCAGCAATACCCAGATGCGCTGATGCTGCGCCTGGCCAGCGCCCTCTCGCACTTCATCACGCGGGACCCCAACAGTCCCTCCACGTCTCGCCCCAACAGCCCCGCGCCCAGAAAAACATCCTTGAAATCCAAACCGAACTGGCGAAGTGCCTCCGTACACACCGACAGCCGACCCACGGGCTACAAATGCCCATTCACAGCCACAAACGCCCTCGCACAAGCTACCAAAAAAGAAATTGACGCTTACAACTCAAAAGAAGAAATAAGACAAGATCAAGCAAAGGAACCAGATGTAACTGTAGACTATCGCCGCAGCGTCTGTATAGTTTTAGATGAGAAGAAAGAGATAGCAGAAGCTATTCCAGAAATAGCAAAAGAAAGCGAAGAAGAAATACCAAGTAGTGAAGTAGCAGCATCAATAACTAAAGACGGTGAATGCCCGACGCAAGCGGAATCGTTGCCAACTTCTCCAGATTCTGAGGGGAAGAAGACAATACTGAAATCAGCGATTCGGAAGACTAGCTGCACAGTAGCGTTAGACGTCTATAGACGGCGACCCTCTCTCATTCCGGCGAGAACAAGACAGAACAGTCTAAGCGTATTTTATGGCGATAAGTTAAATGCTATGAAAGAGAAATTCGGCACGCCTGAGAAAGCGATGAATTTCTTTGGACGATGCTTCGTGAAATTCTTCAGTAATTATGGGTAAGTCTTCATTTGAATACATAATAAGGTGGTTTTATTAGGTAAACCTCTTATTTCTGGTTTTATTTAAATTCTGAATAAGGAACTTATTACAAATCTATAAGTTTGCTTAGAAGTTAACATGATCGTTCATCATCATTGATGGTCACTAAAATAGTTTTACACAACGAAGCAGTGAACAATATATTAGGCTGCTTCCAAATAACTTTTCTAATAAGGAAAGGTAGATTTTATAATCTAAACCAAAACTCATATTTTTGAAAGTTATCTAAGATTTAATTGGTCCAATAATAAGCAGGCAGAACAACTGCTACATTTGTGGCTATTAATATCAATTTTGAGACAATCTACATATCGCACATGAAATTGGCCTAAATAATGTCTATTGGTGACACGTGTTTACTAAATAAATATATACATAAAGTTGGTATAAGGTGTAAAATCAGTTGATCAATTGTGAAATAATAATTGATGAGAATAATTCTATTTTGACTCCCATTATATAAAGTTTGTAGATTAGATACTATTTATATGCTTTTTATAGAAGCGTTTGTGGATTAGTGGACACTCAAATTGGGTTTGCGATTAGATTAAATAATGATAAGATCACAGACATAAAAATATAGGTCATTGATCGAACACTTGAATGTTAAGAGCTTTTGCTATTTTGATATTAAATATAAACGCAGGTCTATGAATAAATTTATAGGATACCTAGGTGTTACGGTCCCTGCATATTAAAAATAATGAAATGATTCCCTAACAATGCTAGGGAACCACAAGAACCAAGAATATAAACAAAACTTTTTGTTATTACAACTCGGCGCTGCGACATAACGGCGAACCGTGGATTAAGTTTATAACTCTAGAGAACACCCCGAACAGATTCAAGAAATTCACAAGAAAATAAGAACTTTACGTGTAGAAATTCTGGCATCTTGGCATTTGTGTATTATACATACATACAGAAAAAATCTATATATCGTTAAAATAGTTTCAGTATCATACATAAACACAGCCTATAAACACAATATCTCTGAAAACAAACTTACTCCATGACCGACCTTAACAGATATATTATTAGTATATATTAGTATAAGATTTATGGATAGTTCTTAAACCAATGCTCGGAATCGGTATTTAATTTGGTAGAAAAATATTCAGTCTGGAACACAGGATAGGCTATCTAAATTCTTGCTCCAGTTACGATGTGACGTGGCTTCCATACAAACATAATTTAACGCGGACAGAGTCGCGGGCACAGCTAGTTAGAGCTCTGTCTCACTAGGACGCCATGGCGACGTAGCCGGCTACGCCATGGCCTCCTAGTGTGACAGAGCTCTTAAGATAATACTGAAGAACTGTTCATACCCAGGTACGACACAATGATCCGAGCGACAGGCCGGTACTTCTGCACATTCCTGCAGTCGGTGGACAACATCCACCAGCGCATGCGGTTCACGTTTCCGCGCATGCGCTCTCCGAGCATGCAGCTCACTCGCGCGCACATACACGGCGCTGAGCTGGTGTACAGCAGCGGACGGGTCGGCTTCACGCACTACCTGATGGGTAAGGTCGGCTTCACGCACTACCTGATGGGTAAGGTTGGCTTCACGCACTATCTGATGGGTAAGGTTGGCTTCACGCACTACCTCATGGGTAAGGTTGGTTTCACGCACTACCTCATGGGTAAGGTTGGCTTCACGCACTACCTCATGGGTAAGATTGGCTCGAGACAGGATAAGGCCAAACTACAGGGTTGTTGGCAAATTTGATTCAAAGGAAGATCCAAAGAGCTCAGATGAGTAATTGGGTAATTGGAGCATTCTCATAGCAACGTAATTATAGCAGGACAAATTACAAAATCTAAAGGGTATTTTCTTAAGATAAGGTAAGCCTCAATTAATCCCAAGCCATCTATCCCAAAATAGATAAAATAATTTTAACCTTTTGCCCTTATTCGTCGCTCCTCATTTTATGTTATTAATTTGTCCGGTGTTAACAAGATATGGGGATTAACCGATTTCCGGGATGAGCCGAGAATAAGATAAAAAAAAAAAAAAAATAATAATAATAATAATAATTTATTCAAAATTCTTAGTGCTATAGATTATGGTATAATACATAATAATTTAATTCTTAAATAAAACGAGTGCCTAAACTAGGTTAAAACCTGTGTTATAGGCTAAATGTGCATACAAACATAAAATCGCTTAAAAATCTAGGTATAAATAGTGAATGAATTGCAAATTTTAAAAATATCTTACTTATCAACTACTTACAATGGTATAATACATTGAAATGTACTTATATGTTATTAGCCTACTTTAAAACTACTAATAATTTTTCCGTATCATCGTAGGACATGTTTTGTAAGGTATCTTTCAACTTTCTCTTACAGTTATTGTAATTAAGTAAATAAATATTAGTGGAAACATTTAATCTATTATATAGAAAAGGACCAAGAACGCTGAAGAACCTATGACTAAAAGCATGTTTACGACCTGTCTGTTTAGGGCAGACTTTGTTATTTCTTCTCTTTGTAGTATGCTCAGTACTATAAGGAAGGTTTGTGTGTTGTTTTAGAACGGTGCCTAAAATAAATAACTGCCGCACTGATAGTACACCACAGGATTTGTATAAAAGGCTAGTAGAAAAGATAAATGGTCGGAAAGTTGACACTTTGAGTACTGCTCTTTGTGCTCTTTCTACAGTTAATAACAAAGATTTGCCAGCACCTCCCCATGATGTTATACAGTACGTTAAAATTGATTGACATAAGGCTTCGTAAATCTTAATAATTAGTTTCGTGTCCGCAATGTGTCGTATTTTTTTAAAAATAAAAATTAACTTACGGACTCTAATTACCAGAGTTTCAATGTGATGTTTAAATGACAGAGTTTCGTCTAATATTATTCCTAGGTATTTTAATTTACATGTTCTTGTTATAATAGGACACATGCAGTTATTGAGTTTCTGATTTTTACAATGATGTGCATATATTTTGTAGTAGTTCGGTGAAGGTTTGCGCATCGAAAACTCGATATAATTAGTTTTTTCAGCATTTAATGTTAGTAAATTACGTTTCAGCCATTTATTTACAATATTAAACCCTTGTTGTGCGTACCCATATAACTCAGTTTTTGAATTTGCAGAGAACAGAAGAGCAGTGTCGTCAGCATATGAAATAATTTTTCCATGATCTAAAACAAGGTCACAGAGATCGTTTATATAGATTAGGAATAAGGTAGGGCCTATAATACTACCTTGTGGGACCCCGAAATCAGTATTTTTTAAATCATTACTAAAGACACTACCCACCTTCACGCATTGAGTTCGATCTTCAAGATAGCTCTTAAAAAGTTTTAGTTGTGTACCCCTTATACCCATCATTTCAAGCTTGTGCAAAAGTATGGGAATTGAGACTGTGTCGAAAGCTTTTGATAGGTCTAAAAAGACCCCCAGAGTGTGGTGACCCTGATCAAGCTCTTGTTCAAGATGATTAGTAAGGTGATGGACGGCATCTGCCGTTGATAATTTTGATCTGAAGCCAAACTGCGTTTTAGATAAAATAGCCTTATCTTCTAAATATGTAATCAAACGTTTATTAATAATTTTTTCTAATATTTTGGATAAACAAGGTAAAAGAGATATGGGTCTATAGTTATTAACCTGTTTTTTGCATCCGGATTTGTAGACCGGAACCACGACTGCTTTTTTAAGACACGTGGGAAAAGTACCAGTTGCTAGGCATTTATTAAAAATATTAGTTAACGGGGGAATTAAGATTTGTCTAAAACGTTTTATTATCTTAGTTGAGATGTTGTCCCATCCCTCAGCACAATTATCTTTTAGGCTTTTTATCAATATTTCCACTTCGGCCTCATCACTGTCTAACAGGACAAAAGATGCCAGTCTAGAGCAAGACAGTAAAAGATTTTTATTTGATAAATGAATTTGGTGATCAGTTTCCGCAAGACACTTACCAACGTTTACAAAATAGTAATTTGCAGCGTCGGCAGATTCCAGCGGAGTTGACCTTGATTGCAATAAACACGACGGTGACTCACGTTGCTTCATAGAGTTTGTTACACTTTTAATACAGTTCCAAATCTTTTTATTGTTTTTCCCGGCTTTTTGTAAGTTCATTTTATCGTAGTTAATTTTAACTTGTTTCAGAATTCTGTTACAAAAATTTCTGTACCTTTTGTAAGACAATTGCAATACAGGATTATTGGGATTTGACTTTGCTTTAATATGTAATTTATCTCTGTGTCTCATACAGCGAATTAAACCCGGTGTAATCCACGGTTTAATGTTAAAAGTTTTTCTATTATATTTACTAATGAAAGAGTTCCTACTTATTGCTTGTTGCAAATTTTCCATAAAAAATGTCATGCAAAAGTCCGGGTCATCACAATTGTAAATGGGATCGAAGTTTATGCAGCGTAAGTCATCCTCGAGTTTATTTATATTAAGTTTAGAAAAAGTGCGGTTGCTGGTGGGTTTCTGTGACCGACGGTTTAAGGTTAGTAGGGCAGCATTGTGATCGGTTATGGATGAATTTATAACAAGCGTAACTGAAGTATGGTTTGTTTTCAACATGATGTGATCTAGACATGACCCCGTTTGATGAGTTGGAAGAGTATGAGCAGGAAGCAATCCATGATAAGAACATAAATTAAGGTAATCTTGCGCGCCTGAGTCTTTACATTCAGGAAGTATATTAATATTAATGTCCCCGACGATAATAATGTTTTTAAAACTTGACAATTTGTGCAAAGTATTGTTGAGAGAATTTATAAAATTGCTGAGATTTTTAAAAGAAGGAGATCGATATATAGCTAGAATTGCTAAATCTGACCCGATTTTAAGCAATATGTTATTACAGTCCTGCATGGTCGTATCCTCAACCGTAAAATCTAGATGATTTTTTGAATAAACTAATACCCCATCATTTTGGTTATAAAGTTTTGTACACTGGTTCATCGTGTAACCTGGAATTATAGGCACATTGTATTGTTTGCTGAGCCAACATTCTGTAAGAACAATGATGTCACAGCATACATCTAATCTCTTTTGAAATACAGCAAAATTATCATAATTTTTAAAAACACTTCGTATATTTTGAGTTAGTATGGTAAAATTGTTTATGTATGAATAAATATATTTTTTACAATTTTCTACTTCGCACAAATAGGATTCTGATACGGAAAAATTATCTAACTCTTCAATTACATTATTTAACATTATTTAGTTATAAGTTAATAGTTATAAAAGAGCAGGAGATTTTGAGTAATGCGGCGCTCTTAGGCGCCTTCATAATCAATAGAATTTATGTACCTAGTTTCAGCCGCTATTTTCGCCGGGCATTCGACAGAGCCAGTTAAGTGATTCGCAGGTTTTTTGAAATGCATGCACGTCGCACATTTAGGCTCTTCCGTCTTCTTTACACATTCTTTGGCCGAATGTCCCTGACCTCCGCAGTGACTACAGATAATAGTAGTATCACGGCAAGTTTTCGCGGCGTGGCCGTACTGCTGGCACTTAAAACAGCGGGTGACAATAGTGAAGTCTTTGATGGGGCACGAAGACCAGTTTATAAAAAGCCTTTCTTTGGTAATAAGGGCTTTACGAATAGCTGCTGGTACTTCAATAATGTAGTTACAATGCTCTGCGTCTTTTTTTCCAGACTTGTGGCTTAATCTTATTGAGGACAAGAACTTTTCTAAAGTATAATCCTTAAGAGTTTCGGCCACATTTTGATGAAAGATGCTGGAGAAAACTTCTTTTTCTTGCATATGGGACGGCACTCCAATAACTACAACTCGGGGCTTTCGTTTTTGAGGCTCATCAATCAGCAGACCGCAGTTTGTTAAATTTACTGACTGTTTGAGTTTTTCAATATCGTTTTTTGATTCTGTGCTAATTATTACGCCTCCATTTCTGGTCTTTCTGAGGCCTCTAACCTGCAACTTCATTTCCTCAGGACTGAACATTTTTTGAACAAGATTTTTGGTGTTTTCGCTTGTCTTTGTGGTGTCTTGCGGATAAATTGCCACAGAACTCAGGTTAATAGGCTTAATGAGGTCAGTCCCTCTTTTAACCATGTCTGCAAATGATTTTATTTGGCTAGGTCTGGAGGTTTCGTCAATTTTTTCCTTTAGGCTAACAAGAGACTTTGAGAGGTCTGTTTGCTGCCTAAGGGCCTGAGTTTCCACGTTCAAAATCATAGCTCTGGACTTTACTGATTGATAAAGAGCTACCATTTGGCCCGTGCTGTGTCCAACTTGGCGGCACAACGATGAGATTTTTAATTTATGCTCAGAGTTGAGCTTGCCTGATTCAGAGATGGTGCAGATTTCATTTAGTGCTTGTTCAATGGACGACATCCACTTTTGCAGCTCCGACGTAGGAATAATGTCTCCAGGCTCGGCTGCAGGGCAGGACGGGGGCGGCGGGCGGGGCGAGGGGGCCGGGGCGGGCATGGCGGGAGTCCGGGGCGGGCTGCGGGCTATCCTGCTGCTCCGGGAGAACGGACTTTCACTCATATTACCAAATTTCCGAAAACACTTTTTAAATAACCATTATCACTATTTCATATAACACACATGACACAGATTCTGTTTCTCATTAATTGAGGTCACTGGTCAGCACAAAAATATTAATTGTTTATTTTACTTTTGGCACGACTGCTCTAAACAACGGCGGATAGTAAGTATGATAAGTATGATGAATATTAAAACGACAAAGACGAACATTTAAACCTCCTTGGTCCTGGTCCAATGCCTACAAGAGTACCAACATTCCTATATAAGCTATAGGAATGTTACCCTGCTTATAAATGTAATCTTTCCATATACCCAACAACAACTTTTATGACTTAATGTTAACTTTGGTTTACTTTGCAGGTCAGCTGTACGAGATAGCTGAAGATATATTTTCCTTGAAGCTGAAGGTGTCGGTGGTGAAGGAGAGTACGGAAGGAAGCTACTACGTGGCTGTTCTGCGCCTAGAGTTCGACAATAGCGATTATGTAAGATTCACTTAAATCTCTCATACTACTTGGTATGTCTTACCACGCTCGCATTGTCTAGTAGTGCAATATTATATTGTGACAGAAGAAGTTCGTATCTTCTGTCATATTTTTTCTACATCTTATGTAGAGTTAGACTAAGAGCCCGTGAAGGCCAGACCTTCCTTTAATTCACAAGCGTGAAAATTATTGCATGTGTATGTCTAACACAGGTAAGAATAACCCCCAAACATGAAACCTGGATCGCGGTTCCTTTGGGAGATAACAGGTAAAAAGTTGTTATCTCCCAAAGGAACCGCGATCCAGGTTTAATAACATAATAGGTTTAATAATAGTTTAATAACATTTTCTTTAGCTTGAAATGAGATTCGACGACAGATTCTTGGACGTTAATTCAATGTTTAAGATGTCCCAATTCCGTTATTTTATTTGCGAATTGTAATTTCGTCTCGCTCCGTTATTTGAAAACGGAAAATAAATATCGAAAGGGACCGTTTTAGTTACTGAATTTCTATTGAGCTGTAAATACCTAAATTGCTTTTACCTTCAGAGAAGGTAATAATTAAAAAGTGTCGTTGTATTACATTTCTATTAATCTGCACAATTTATTAGGTATATTTATCAAGCATAAGATAAAGTATTTTAAAGGTCTCATTTTTCTCTAAACCTAAACAACATCTCTGAATCTGCTACTAATGTTTTGCCAATAATCGTTTGCGAAACTCATAAGCAGTTAAAACTTACTTATAAGGCTCGTAAATATGGGTTTCCGAATCGCTAAGCCAAATCTGTTTTTAGTATCTATTGTACTTTTATATCTGACCTTATGGTGTCTTCTAAAGATATGATGAGCAGTAGTTGATATATCTACTATTTTACAAGCTATCTGTGGTTCCTAATTAATAATAAAAAACTACAACTGAGATTTATAAAAAATCACTAATAATGCGTTTACTTGAGTGTACTACAAAGTAATAGGAAACTACTAAATGACAAACCAATCTAGACTTTCTAACCCGCAATTAATTAAGGGGGAAACTTTCCCTTTTATCTTGTCCCATTGTGTAGCTAAATCGTCCTTGCCCTTAGCACTTTAGTAATTGCTTTCGTAGCTCACGTAATTTTGTGGGTTTTCTGCGAATTATTCTTGTGTTATACTTTTATGTTACCTACTAGGGTCTTGTATTATATTATTTTCCATCTCTACACCATTAATGCCACCGTACAGGTATATCTTGTTCTCGAATGTAGTAAAAGCTACTGCCTACCCGCTCGTTCCCGTACAAAATAACTTAATATTTCCAGTTATTTTGTAAAGGTCCCTCCTTTATCTGGACATATACTCCTCCTTTAAATATTTCCAGTGGACGTCCAACGACCGAAAACATGATGAGCATTTTTGTTATACCTATAGGATCACCGGATTAAATCCAAACAGAACACACATAACTGAATCATGTTATTGTCTATTGTTACCTGACACAGGTGCAATCCCTGATGATGCGCAAGAACCTGCCGTGCCCGCTGCCGGCCGTCCCCGCGTCGCTGCTACTCCAGCTGTTCCCGTTCGGCGTCCTGCTGGACAGGAAGATGAAGATTATAAAGGCCGGTGATAAGGTAATATTGTTTAGGAATTTTCTACCTCCGAGCAGCGATTAAAAACTTAAGGTCTACCTGCTCTTAGTGGGGATATATTTTAAAAGAAGAAATAATTCCTATCTCAATTTAACACAAGAATGCTTTCCTATCAGGAGATCCCTTGCTAGGTTGAGTCAACTGTTAATATCGTGGCCTTATCTTAACTACTTTCAGCTCGTTGCGGCGTGGGGAGGTTCTTATCACAGTATACAGAAATCGCCGATATCAGAAATTATGCGCTTAAGGAAACCGAAGGTCTCGTTTACATGGGATAAGGTAAGATTGGTTTTCCATTAAGTAAAATAATTATTATAATTATCTTATGTTAACTTGTGTGTCTGTCAAAAACTTATTTGCGGGTCTCGTACTTTTAAAAAGTTCTTTCGAATAGAGACCGCGGAACGGCAATCGAGACGTTAAGTTTCCACCAACGAGATGGGTAGATTATTTAGTGAAAGCTGCAGGTTCACCTCCACCTTTGACCGCAATAATTAAGGTAGACCATGTCCAGACAAATGAGGCTGAAAATAATCCTAGCATATTATAAAAACGAAAGTTTGAAAATATGGATGTTCGTTACCCACTCTTAACTTTTAAAAAATCTAGTATAACGCAGGTAAGTCTATTAATATTTAATAATAATTAAATGTTTTGTTTCCTACCTCAAATCCCCAGGTGGTTTGCATGCAGACGATGATATTCGAGCTCGAGCTGGTCCGCTTGCGGTCCCGGTGCCTGGCAGACTCGCGCAGGGGGTCCCAGGGGGCCCGCTCCATCCTCCTGCGGGGGCCCATTAAGTTCCTCGAGGAAATTGACTCCTTGATTTTCTTATGCAGCCCTATGTAAGCCTCTGGAATCTTAATAAACGAGTAAACCGAGTGAACCGATAGTAGTAGACGATTTACCAATATCAATAGAGCAGGAGCCGTATTCTATTCTTTTCTTGCAAAAAAAACTGTATGAAATGCGAAGAGATCAAAATATCCACTAAGGAATGACCTCATCCAATAAGATTTGCAATTTCCCTGAAATACCTAACTAGCAAACGTGAATAACCTAATTGCTTTACACATGCTACAGGCGTTTTATAAGAATCAGTACCTAAATAATCGTGATCCGTGGAATAGCCTCAGGTAATGGTATTCATATTACCGCTAAGCATTACGCAAAAATTAAGTAGGTACAAATCTATGGGGGCCATTGTTCTTCATCCGTAACTAAACAAATATATTTATTGTACAGTTTCAACGATCTAGAAGAGCTGCAACAAGCAGACCTGTACATGGCAGAGCTGAACGGGCACGGCCTGTCCAAAGAGCTGCTGTTCCGGGGCTGGGAGCACATGTCGCGGCTGGAGCTCATGTTTGAGAAGGCGGAGACTAGGAGTACGTCTTTGGAGAAATCTCTTAGGTAAGGTCCAATATTATATCACCGGGGACAACGGGAAGGAATGTATCTAATTATTGACTATAAAATCCATGCGGAAGAACCTTACCCTTTTCATTTTGAGTGCTGAATGCAACTTGATGAGTCTTGATCAGCCTGTATAGTTGATACCAGAGGCCCCGAATATTGCTTAATTTCATTGGCCAATAGTATAATTAGCTGCTATTGGTTTGGTACCCATTAGGTATTAAATGTTCATACTCATTAACAGTAAATTTTCATACTGATCAAAAATATGTATAGTTTGCAGGATCTCATAGGGTGAGAAAGTTGTATTAGTTGTCAATTGTAATTCTAGTTTCATTTCTTTCAGGTTGTTGGATCAGTGGAAGAAACGCACTGATCAACTGCTCTACTCCATGATACCAAAAGCAATAGCACAACATCTGAGATCTGGCAAGGATCCCATGGCTGCTTGTCAGGTGAGAAATGTTGAACTTTTACTAAAGTTAGGTATGTACTATCCGAATTTTTTCAAGAAGTCGGAACGCAGCATATTTCTATGAAGTCTGTACCAACTTACTGCCATCCACAACACTAGGTGTAATCCATTATACTTACGTCTGTCCAGCAATATTTATAATATATTATTATTGTATATTTTATAATTACAGGCCTTTGACAGCGTGACCATAATATTCTGCGGTATGAAAGTGTCCGAAGCGGGCACCAGAGCCGATGTGATGCAAACGGTGACATACATGAACGATCTTTACTCAAGAATCGACAGACTTCTAGACGCACATCGAGTTTATAAGGTACAATAACAAAATTATCTAAGATCTACATCTTGCACCATTAAAGTACACTATGAACTGATGCACCTATGCACTTTATCGGAGCGGATGATCTTATCTCTGCTTAGTATGCCTTACATGAAGGTTCTTTGGTAATTACAGGTGGAAACAGTAGGTACAGTTTACATGTTGGTTTCCGGGGCTCCAGAAAGACGTAAAGCCCATGCTGCATCAGCTGCTAGTGCGGCCATAGCCATATGTAGAGCTATACCCTGCCTTACCATTGGTAAGTCAAAACATAACACAACAAAGAGTTAAAACTACCGCATTGCTCCAGTTTCAAATTCAAACGATAATTTTAGAATAACAAAATGCACAGCCAAATAAATATCTATACAATCTAAACACCTTTTTCAGGTATCCATTCTGGGCCTTGCGTGGCAGGCGTGCTAGGGCTGCGACTTCCAAGGTACTGTTTGGTTGGTGACACAGTCAATACAGCCAGCAGGATGCAGACCACTTCTGAAGTAAGTCATGCACAAATATTTCAAGCCTTCTGCCACACGCCTTTTGCCATAGAAGATGGCTAGGTAGTACCATACAGGCCTATACACAGCAGTGGGTCAAAGATATGCTAACATATTTTAAATTAAAAAATTATATGTCCAGACAATTTGACATTCAATTTGATGGTTTCAGTTACTGAATACTGATAGGTTTTCAAAATAGTGTAACTCGCGTTAGTTTCATGAAATAAATCAAACTTCTCATTACAGAAACGCATTAAAAACTTAAAATGGTTGATTCCAGCCTGGTCGCGTCCAAATATCCTCAGTGACAGCATCTCAGCTGCCTTCTGGAAGGTTCCGCCTCCGCAAACGAGGACTCACCAAGGTCAAGGGGAAGGGAATGATGGAGACCTTCTGGTTGGAGGGCGAAGTGGAGGAGGAATACCAGCACGAAGCGTTACAGCTGTTTTCGTCATTATGTGGAGAGGATTAGGCTCATTATACTTTTACATAATACTTAATCTACAGATAAATACTACACGTTTCTAATACTGACTTGAGATAAAAGGTGGGCTGAATTTTTTCTTATATCAATTCAAGGAAGTTTCGATACATTTTTACACATGTAACTTTGCTTATAAAAAGGTAGAAGGTTAAACTAACTACCCCTTCTATCAGGGATCAAGGTACGTGAAAACAGATAGTATCATTCGCTTGGAATCACGTAAATATAATCGTAATTAAGTACGTTATTGATATGATTATAATACTGATCCTTACCTAGGCTCAGATAAAGTAAATACTGCCTAAAGATAATAATCATTTTGAATAATTTGAGGATACGAGAGATACCAGGTATCCGAAATACTGATAATTTAAATATCTATGCATCGATTTAATAATTTGAGATAAAGAGTCGGCATTTCAGTTCAGAGATAGGTAAATACTTATTATAAAATAAAACACTGTAATAGATACTCTCATACTTTATATAAACAGACGAATTAAATTCGTAGTATTTTTATTTGAGTTTTTCTAAACGCGATTACAATTTAATATCATAGGTACATTTTATAGTATTTTAAAGTGAATTATAATAATCTACAGAATAAATAACTTGTTTATAATGGAATGTAAAGTCTTTTTACATGTTCTTTTTCTACAAATATAACGTTTTTCCAACTTTAACTTTACTCCAATTATGTGCTATAATAAATATTATATTCAATACATCTATTTCTATTTGTGCTAAGGCCAAATGTTTTATGTGTTTATTTGTGTAGATTCCTTACGAGTTTAAAAATAAATAAAAAAATAGTATTCAAATCAAAAAGTAAATTATAAACGTAGTATGCGATATTCGTAAACAATTTCCATTTTCTTTGTGCTAAAAGTGCAATATCGTAATAAAATTAGTTAATAGTCTAATAAAAGATAGCAGCCTATTCAATACTCCTTACGTAGGCAAGATACATTCTTAATTGTATGCTTTATACATATATACACTTGTGGTCATATAATTAAGAACGATTTGAATATATGGAACATTTTTATTTTAATCTTCTCATACACCGAGATGTGTACCTTCTGAGAAACAACTTATTATGCTAAAAAATAGCCATCATAATGGAGCAGTGTGTCTTATAGAGAAAACAATAAAATCATTTACTATTTTTCTCAAATTTTAATTTTACCGAAATGATAGTAATGAAGCTGGACATATAATTAAGAACGATTCATTAAACTGCTGGGATTTTGTTTTTTATGGCACTTACATTAAATCTAAATCACAATAATATGCAGTGCAGAAAATTTTAAAAGTAATTTAATACATTTTAAACTAAATTAAGAGTTTACAGCATATCCACGGCCTTTTAACACTGCTTTACACCTGCGAGGCATAACTTATTAATTTTTGATATTTCGCAAGATAAATACAGTTCCATTCTTTTAAAAAAGCGTCGTACAGCTCTCCTGTGTTCCCACACTCTGTATTTGAATACTTTTTCTTTATTTTAAATTACAGATTCACTATTTGGCTCTAGATTTAGATTGTTAGCTAATCAGTCTAAGATAGAAAACCACGAAAGCACACCCAAATTTTCGCATTTCCACCACTATGGTTTAATGTAACTTTCGAGTACTTAGGGTTGAATGCTATATTCGGAAGACGTAGAAAATATCGTTTTCCATCAGAACACACCCTAGTTATTTTCGTTTCGTTAGAAAAAAAGTAAATTTTTTTACTGTCGCAAAGTCCAGTTTTCATACTTTCTCTCAAGTGCAAGCTGATTTTGACTATAGCAAAGTTTCAACATGAGTACCTTCCTTGATATCCTTCCGTGCGATTTTTCTTTCACAACACGTCTTCAAACAGTGCGTGCTGAGATAGCTGAAGGCTAGTTTTCACCAAAATATTCTTGTCTCAGCACACTGGACCCATTAAAGAGTTTTGTAGCCCATACGAATGATGTTTTGGTCATCTCGAGGAGTTGTTTTTCTCTGTTAAGGTACATGTGGAACACTCCGTAGAAGTATGTGATACGAAGTAAAATGCTCAAAAGCGTCGAAAACCATCGTTTTATAACATTACAGATGGTTGTCTATCTTTTTATAATACCAATTCTTCAGGCGAAGTTTTACTTTTGTGCCGGTGTTCTACCCTGGGTTGATAGATCAAAAGCTATATTTTTATTGACTAAGCAATGCCTTTTTATCTTTTACAGCACTAAATATTGCCAATATTATACAAACAGTTAAAATTCAAACCGTGTTTTCTGTTTAAATTATAAAAAAAGGAATTAACGATTAAGCGTTCTTAATTATATGACCAACCAGTAAATAGGAATACTATGTTTTGAAGTAGTGTATAAAAATTTACAATTTATTTTTAGCTAATCATTGTATACCAATAAGCACGGTGATATTATAGAAACGTTTTACAATACTGAGATAAATAAAATAAATTACATGCAAATAGTTTTGCGTCTTAGTTTGAGAAAATCTTCCCTAAATATTAGCGTTCTTAATTATGTGACCACCAGTGTATGCCTACGATATAAATACACTCAAATACTGATCATTACACAAGTGTTAGGTACAACCATTATAATATCAACCAGATGGACTTAAACTAAAACAGGTAGAAGTTGGCACTAAGAATATAGGGACGGTTTCTAACATTACTCAAATTTCATAAATGTTTGTAGTTTTATCACTCTTAAATATTAGGTATAAATACTTTACTGAAAAGAAATCCGTGGTATAGAAATTTTAATTGTAATACAATGCAATACTCAAATAGAATAAACTATTTAGAAAAAAAACATTATAGTTTTATTGATAAACTTATCGATATTAATATCACACTAAAAATAAACTTAGGTAAAATATAACTTAACAAAAAGGGTATGCAATAATTCTGATAGTTTCTTATCGACCTGATTGGTTTCTGATTTTTACAAATAGGATCACTTACTTTTATTAACAAGTTTAATAATTCACTTCCACTTAATACTAGTGGAATTTTATGACAGGAATGTTAAGGAAAACTAATTTATTTATCTAATAGACTCCTTTATACGTTTTTTGTATTTATTCGTATTACTGGATTACAAAAACACGAATTCGTTTGAACTGAATAAGCATTTCCAAAGGGTTATCCAAGTCTCCAGAAAAAGGAATAAGAGCAATTTTACAAAATGACTGAGCCAGGCGAAGTTTGTTTAATAAATTGTTTCTACCGCTACCTTTGATAATTTACCACGGTGTATAAGTACATAGTGTCTAATATCAATGGGTAGATGTTATAGTAAAGAGGTATAGATGTTCAGTCTTTCTAAATTTTAAAAAAATCTATAATTCTATCGAAAGATGTTTCTATAGATAAAAATTTACTAAAATTTGTCTTAAACCTTTTTATTCTAAATTTAAAATACGTAGTTTCCATTATTCCTTTTCGATTCCAGTTCGCCATAGTAAACAGTGCCATAATATATATAACCCTATTTATTTCGGCAGAAAAGTTTCTTTAGACCTCACGCATGGTTAAAAACGTCTCGATTTGCTTAGTTTGTCGATTTGTTTATATTATTGCAATATAATTACTAGCTTAATTATAAAATAAGTGATTAAAGCTATTAGCTAACTACTTTTTAAAGAGAGCTGTGACCTCCTCAATAGTCTTATTCTTAGTTTCAGGTAGTTTAAAGTACGTGTAGACAAAGAACAGAATTAAAAGTACAGTGTACGGTAGGAATACGTAGTTTCCTAGAGCCTCCGACATCGGGATGAAGGTCAAGCCGACGATGAAGTTGGCGATCCAGTTGACGAGCGCGCCCACGCTGACGGCCGCGCTCCTCGCGCCCTGCCCGAACATCTCCGAAAGGATCATCCAGGGAATGGAACTGGGGCCCACACCGAAGAACGCCACGTACAGGAATGTGAAAATAACAGCGAACGTACTCATAGTCGCATTGTTTTCGTATGTGAAGAAAGCAACCGTCATCAGGATGGAGAAGACAGCCATGCCGCCGAGCCCGCAGAGCTGGAGCGTGCGCCGGCCCAGGCGGTCCATCAGCGGGATCGACACGAGGGCCATGAAGAACAGCACGCTGCCGACGCCGATGGACGCCAGTCGAGCCGTCTCCGTCTCCAGTCCAGCTCGCTCGAAAATAGTCGTCGAGAAATACAGAACCGCGTTGATGCCGCCCAGCTGCTGTGACAGATGCATGACGATTCCGATCAAAAGAGGAGTACGCAGAGATCCGATTCTGAATAGATCCGGTATCGTGAATTTTTGTTCCTGTTTAGCAGCGCGATCCTCTTCCTGCATATCGTTAATTTCGTTTTCTATTTCTGCACTGCCACGGATTTTCGATAAAGCCACGCGAGCTTTTTCTTCATCTTGGGTGCCGAGAAGCAGGTATCTTGGGGATTCGGGAGCGAACGGTAACATGATACACTGAATGCCTGACGGAATAATGGCCAATCCGAGTAGCCATGGCCAGCCTTCGTCGCTACCGAGGATGACGTCAATACCCAGTACTTGAGCTCCCACCAAACCGAACGCTACGGCTAACTGATTAACTGTTCCGAATGCACCGCGCAAATTAATAGGAGCCACTTCGGACACGTACGTAGGTGAAGCTGTGGTAGCGAAGCCGCAATTGACGCCAATCAAGAACCTGCCAATGATGAGGGTGGGTACCGAGTTGGCCAATTTGCTGAAGCCCATCATCGCAGCACCGATGAGGCCGAAGACTGCGTTGAAGAGTAGAGCGTTCTTTCGGCCGTATCGTTCGGTGGTCCAGCTGGCGAGTGGGCAGCCGATCATGCCGCCGACGGCGAATATGGAGACGACGACGCTAAAGATAAATTCTGGGGAGGAGTACCCGTTCTCGGCGATGAAGGTCTCGATGAAGCTGCGGGGCGCGTTGATGACGCCGGTGTTGAAGCCGAACTGCAGCATGCCGAGCACGGCCGCCGTCACGGCGTACAGCAGCGCGCCCGTCGTGCCCGCCATCTTTGGCGCACCTGGAAACAATAGCGGACATCGTCAACTACAGAGGGAGGAAACTATTTTCACCGTGAATTAAAGGTTCAATTTACGACTCTATTGCCTATCTTACTTGGGCGTATGTAGAAGAAATAAACTCTCAAAACTAAGCTGCTGGTTTTTCGTCTCAATTTAAACATTTACAGAGCACAACAATATTTCACAAAAATGGCTACACGTCGACCTTCGGGAAGCCCCAACTAATCTTGTACTTACCTACTCAATCTGATAAATATGCATTATTTGACAACATTATCACAAAATATCTGTAATATGAGATGATGCAAGTGGTAGGTACCTAAATCTCAAGTAGCTTATCTTGAATTATATTATCGAGACAATATATTTTTTGAACAGATAAATTAAATAATGTAATTCAAACATAATAATAACATACCAATCGTGATTAGATGTAACGTAAAAAAACTTTTATAACTACATGTGTCTACTAGGCTGGAATAATTTTTGATTTTTGGTTTTGAATATTATGCACCTAATAGTATTGATGATTTAATAGTATTGATGTCATAAATTTAATTTATCTAACTAATATGACACCATTTGCGGTTTCAGCATGAATATTATTCAAAAATGCACTAATAAATATAAATAATCCAAATTAGGTAATTTGCCACGGGGCCACGGGGCTAGATTTTTAACTGTATAAATTGCCCAGCATTTTTTATTTATATTTTGTAGGAAAAATAATATATACTTAAATATCGCACACCTAGATTAAAACTCCGGTTAATCAAATACTACCTATACCGAGTTATGCTTGGTTTACACGGGCTTCGTAGCTAAGCGCTTAGTACTTATCACTAATACTAATTCCTCGTGTGTAAACATGCTGATTAGTGCTTAGTATTAGTGTTTGTGAATAGTGCAAGTGAATAGAAATCGATCCTATTTACTTGTCGTTAGTAAGCGACAAGTCGATACCCCCACCACGATTTACTAAGCACTTGTCGCTTGCTGACCGCATGTAAACAGCTCGACAAGTTAGTTAGTGACAAGACAAAACACACTGCGCAAAATCAGGCAGCGTCGTTCCATTTCGAATGTCTGGTCACTAATGACTTCTACTGGCTCCAACGTGTAAACGGTTACTTTTCACTTGTCATATTGAGGCTTAGTATAGTGACAAGTACTAAGCGCTTAGCTACGAAGCCCGTGTAAACCAAGCATTAGTGGCGTTTTCGAAATCCCGGCATGAATACCAACGCGGAATGATAACACCCGTAACGATAACATCGACCGTTGTTTTCATTTTTAAATTTGTATTTTAATTTTTAACAAATTTAAAAACAATCGTAATATAAATGTTAATTTAAGTATTGAAACTTACTGTCAGCAGTACCCATATTGACGGTGCGTTGAACTCTTACAAAATACCAAACGCAAGTGGAATTCTTATCACATTTTCGTAAAATGATAAGTTTAAACTGATCTAACGTCGAGATATGCGATAAAAAGATATGATTATCATATCGTAATGCCGGTTTTACATAATAAGTGTTTGTTACATTAATTTGGGTAATTCAAATTTAATTAGAGATTCAGGCGTTATATTGCAGAAATAAACAAATATATTATTTATGTCCCAGTAAGAAGGTAAATAGTGGCGGATACTTTAGAGGCACTTTTTTTACTTTAGTAGTACCTAAGTTATACATATATTATGCAATAAATAAGTTACAATATCGTATTTCTAAATAAGTTACAATTTCATGTTATTTGCGACGTTATTTAAATATTGTAGACACAGCCGGTTATTGTGCTCAAATCCATAAAATAAAATTAACGATATTACAACGTGCGACTGTTGGTAGGTACATCAGAAAATAGTAATTACTTTTAATTCGAATCAATCACAAATAACAATGGACAGTTAAAACTGGTAATCAGCTTCAACTACTTATTATTTGCGTTGTTTATTAGCTAACTATTGAACTCTCGCGCTTAAAAGGTCATTAAAAACATTATCGAGTATTAACATAAGTAACTTATTATAAAACAAAATGTTTTTAACTTAAAACTTACAAAACAAAAATATTTTTGACGCAAGAGGTTGCGGGTTCGATTCCCGCCTCGGAACAACAATTTGCATGATCTGCAAATATTTGTTCCGGGTGTCTGGGTGTTATATATGTATAATAAAAAATATCTATCTATGTATGTATATTATATTAAATATATCAGAAATCTAGCACCCGTTATGCCTGGTTTACACGGGCTTCGTAGCTAAGCGCTTAGTACTTGTCACTAATACTAATTCCTCGTGTGTAAACACGCTGATTAGTGCTTAGTATTAGTGTTTATGAATAGTGCAAGTAAATAGAAATCGATCCTATTTACTTGTCGTTAGTAAGCGACAAGTCGATACCCCCACCACGATTTACTAAGCACTTGTCGCTTGCTGACCGCATGTAAACAGCTCGACAAGTTAGTTAGTGACAAGACAAAACACACTGCGCAAAATCAGGCGGCGTCGTTCCATTTCGAATGTCTGGTCACGTGCTGGTCACTAATGACTTCTACTGGCTCCAACGTGTAAACGGTTACTTTTCACTTGTCATATTGAGGCTTAGTATAGTGACAAGTACTAAGCGCTTAGCTACGAAGCCCGTGTAAACCAAGCATAACACAAGCTTCGAGCTTACCACGGGGCTAGATGTCGCTGTGTAAATTGTCCAGGTAATATTTATTTATTTATTTATATGTATAGTTACCTAAGTGGTTCCTTATGATGACAAAACTAATTACAAATTTATGACGACGGACTAATTAACACACCAGACAGCCTGAGAATAGTACCAACCATTATTGTCATTTGTACCCGTGGGTTGGTGTCGTCAAACTGGCTGAGAGATGTAACTATGTTTAAAAAAGATGGGCAGCAGCGTCATTCTGTGTACTATACCAACTTACTTACTGCCATACTGGTTATACCAAATCCTGCAGTGTACAGATAATGGGTTCTGGGAGGGTTGTTGTGATGAATGACATGTTGGCTTAAGAAAATGAAGTTAAATAGGTTTTTAGCTAGACAATTCAAACGGCAACATCTAGTTACTTAGATTATTCCATTTTACATAACTCATCATGCGTAACACAAACATTTGACGATCATTGGAAACAAAGTGTAAACAACGTGTCCCGTAATGATCAGAATATAATCAATTCAATCAAACAGATAAAATTTCGCATCAAGCGCGTGTCCTCATTTAACTTTCACTTAATGTCGCTTGCAAACAGATCGTCACCATTTTTATCGCTTTAATATCTACATATTACACATGCTAATATATGGCAGCATACAAAATACAAATACAAAATACAAAAATTTTATTCTGTCAGCGTGGAGTACTTGAAGACCTTTGGTAACACACAACCACACAACTAAGTACTTACTGTAAAGTATTACCTTATCCGTAACACAACCTTCACTAAAGGATAAACACTAATAAGAAGTAAATAAGAAAAAATACATTTCAATGAAATCGTGATATTGACCTTTCACAAAAAAACTTGTAGTATCACCATTTGAAACAAGTCAACAGTTGTGGTTTCCATAATTTAAGAAATCAATAGCCATTTACAATTTAAACTAATAGCTTTGTGAGAAATTGTTCAATAAGCGTCTTATCCTTAACCTACCTTTTGATATCAAAAACCAGAACACGTTAAACCCGAATGATTTCAGTAAAATACTGAGAAACAGACAGCAATACTGTGTCAAAACAGTCACTTTATCACAAAAACAAACAAACGCGAGGGAAATCGTTTGGAAGCTAGTATCAGAAGCAACAGAGCGCAACGCACTGACTGCAAGTAAGGTCGAACGGCTCCAGCGAGTAGTAACATCGGCCCAGCTCACACAGGTGTCATTGTGATTGTACAAAACAACGAAATACTCCGCACTTTAGCAATATTACATTTCATGGAACTTCTGCGAGTAAGCAGCCACGGTAACAAGTTCAAGAGTCTATTTTAAGACGCTGTTGATCAATTATTACGTGAGCGTTAAATTTATGATCCTAATTACCGATAAAAAAGGTTATCAAATAGTAAAAGTCATATTTAATTATGTTTTAGTAATAGGTGGTTGCTATGTTTAAATAAAATCAGCAATTAATTTATTTAGTTCAGCGTGCGATTAAGTTAATTACCAAATCTTTTACCCTGACATAATAATATAATTATTTTGAGGGAATTAAAGTAAAATAGAACCAACAGACCCCAACATGTATAATTAAATCAAACGTATGAAGGTCAATACGGTACGTTTGATTGTAAAACTTAAACATACGCAAAGATCACAGTAAAACATGATCCTGCCATGTGCCATGACAAATGAAGCAACAAAAGAACGTAATAAACTGTTAAGTACGTGTCTAAGACGAATTTGGAGATAAATGTGAATCTACCTAATATTCTGTTTTCAAATAATTGTTTGCCACTTGTGAATTTGCCCTTACAACAACAAGTCAAACTGCTTCTACTTAATATATTTATCATGTTAATAACTCCATGGCTTAATGTCGGAGAGACTAGATGACGGATTAGGTTTTGGTTCAAGTACGTCTGCCGTATATACTACTTTTATTTGAATTTGAATTGTATTGAAATTTAATTTAAAACATAAAAGATGGTAACTAGCATGCTTTCATATTGACATAAACGGGAAATACACGAACCTTTTTACGTTGGATTTTGGTTAACCGTTTATCAAACCACGACAGTTTTTATGGCGCTACATAAAGTCAAAAACAAACTAGGCTAAAACATTACATTAGGAAACAGATAAAATCACATGATAAAAAGAAGAATTTATGCAAAATAAGTCCGTGCAATAATAAAGGATGACAAACCGGCAAATTGTACAAAGACTACTAAATAGATGCAAATTCATGTGTTTCGGAGCGGTTACCCTGTGGTTTCCCCACTGATTGCGTGCCGCCGCCACGGCCCCAAGTTCAACTAAGATTACTTGTATTACCTATGTGGTATTAGGGGACAAATCACCATCATAAGAACCTAATGATTGTAACAACCCTTACAAGCCCTTATCTCAGAAACCGCTTCTGGTCCGATTTAAACAATTATTTCAGTGTTGAATAGTCGTAGTATTTTTCATTTTCATTTTCAATAAAATATACAATGGAAACAATGTTGACATGAGGATTGGAGTTGAGGAAGGCTATTTTGTTATCTAGACTATTAAGTATATATATAGGTACCTATGTCTAAAAACGACAGGTCGGCTAGACTAGGAATATGGGTGTAAATCTCCCCTAGAAATTGCAAGTCACGTAGGTTATGTGTTATGGGAATGCGTGAACTTTCTCCGAGATGACGTCACACACAGGCACCAAGGAATGCTCAACCCCAATGGAACTCATATGGTGGGTACACACGTACGTTCTTGCTCGATAAACTTGCTCGATCTCGAGCAAGTACGAACGTGTGTACCATGCAAGTCTCAAGACAAATGCTCGAAGCCAACCAAAATGATAGTAGATTTGTAGATAGTCATGCTCGAATGAAACATGCTTATCGAGCAAGAACGTACGTGTGTACCCACCAATAATATACGAAGTCTACTTCTTATAATTATCACCATCATTCAAAAGACATTAGTAATAGATTATACCGCGAAAGATAATATATTTACCGCGGAAATACAGCCTATTTGTACTTTCCTGGCATTTAAACCACTTCATAATAAATTTCATCAGAGTTACTTTCAATTGTTGTATCAAAATAAACCTTATTACACGGTCTTGGAGAAAATTGAAAGATTTGGCCGACTTACATTGAAAAATATGGTTATTTCATTTGTATGTATTTAAAAGGTATTTTCATTTGATATCTAAAAAGTTTCATCTTAGTATCAGATATACCAAATATGACACACTTACATAAAATTGATCAAGTCTCAAGGACAGTGAAAGCATGAGACTTAGTCATAGACATTGGACTAAGTATAAAGTTATATAAAAAATACAAACAAACCTTATGCAAGTCAACTGTAAATGTTAATATTATCGAATTGCATAACAATAGTTAATCTTTTCAATTTTTTTAACATTGCGTAACATTTTCACTAAGATACATATTTTTACAATGACAATTAAAGCTATTTGTATATGTATTGGGATAATAAAGTACATAATGTGGGTTAATATTGTTAATTATGATGATTAATAACAAAATACTACTTCATATATGTATTTGTTAAGGTTTTAGATATTATATTTAATTCATAAAAAAATTAATTATTATAAACAGAGTTAACACTGCTTAGGGCTGATTTTTCAATCATCAGATAAAGGCTAACTGTTGAATAAATTTGACATTTTCCATACAATATGTAAAATTTATTCAACAGTTAGCATATAACTGATGATTGAAAAATCAGCCCTTAGTAATATTAGTGTGATTTAGTAAGTCGATAAAAGTATAGTTTTAATCTGACCAACCTTTCTTTTGCAGAAGCCATGTATCTTCTCTGATCATTTCAACAACACTGCAGTAAAGTGTATTGACAAACTCTAGAAACCAGTTTGGCCAGAATCTAGTATTGGTCTCATTAGCATTCTAAAAATTAAATTATTTTGTTATTAAGAAATTTATAAAAATACTTGGACACCTTCTTTATAAATTAATTGTAAGTCAGGTACTTGAACTATTGTTATTCTATATAGAAGAATTATAGTGATGATTTCAGTGGAGCAGTGGATTGGTAGCTGGTTTGTTTTCTGCCACACATCAAATCATTTTTTTTTTTTTTTTTTAATCAGTTTTTATTGACCTTTGAACTAAAAGTTCACGCCGGTCATATTACAATACCATAAGTGATTAATGTTTAATGCTGTTATTAGTTACAGCAAATGACAACTTTTCCTAAATAATTAAAATATTTGATTTAGTTTTTCTTCATCTATCACTAACCCGATATGGACCGAAACTTAATTATCTCTGTATGTTAAATTCCTATGTATGTTGTCCAAAATAAATGAGTTTTATTTATTTTTATTTTATTATTTTTTTATTAATACCCAATTTGATCTACTTATCTAACTAACTCTTGGAACCTCTTGCGTCGCAGGCAGACATTCGCCTGCTACACCAGAAGTACCCTAAATAATAAATAAAGATAAAATCTCATAACATTTAAGAACAGTTACGTTTCTATGGTTACAGAAATATTAAAACATAGCTAAAAAGAAAATAAAAGAATTCATTGGACCATGTTTTATTATGGTAGGTATTTAGTAGGTATGTAATCGTGTAAAAACTGTTAGTTCCTTAATTATGTAGGTAGGTACCTAATTATTTATCAATTTGCCTTAGTTTGATAAATGGTTGTATTATTGAACCTGGAATTGGAATAGAAGAAAGCAGTTGTTATGCTAGGAACATGTTGAACTAGCTCACCGCCCGCGGCTTTGAACCTTCGTTATTGGATTTTCTCTTTTTTTAGGCCTGTTACTCTTATGTTGAATTAGGTTATTAAATAAATTTAAACCATTCAGTAGTTTATGCGTGAAATAGTTACGAAATATACGCATTCTCAACTTTCGTTTAAAATAGTTAGGATTTTTACACATACCTGTTTATTCACACAACTTCATTAACTGCGCTGATCGACCGCCAACTATTTGTACTTATCAATTTGCAATACAACATAATAAGTTATAATAATTGTGCTAAATACTTGATTTTAAACATAAAAATAAATAAATAATTTCAATTTTCAACGCGCACGAAAAACGCATGACGAAATGAGGGGAGGGGAAGGGGAATGAATAGCATCCTATTATTGGCCATTTATTAGAACACGGGGGAGTTGGGGGGCAGGGCATGCGCTGGGCGGGCCAGGCAAGGCTGTGGCAAATGCTATATCATAGTTCGCCGACAAAAAGACTTTAGGATTGACAACTACTTAGGATTCCGCAGCCAAATATGGCAAAAAAAAGTTCTGAAAATATGTCAATGTCAAATCTTCTAGCTAGTCAGCTCTTAGATTATTACCAATAGATTTGTTGCAAAATTGTCTATGGAATTAGTTTATAAGATGACTAAAATAAAAATGATGACATCTCTGTCTAATGTATGCAATTAAAAAGAGCCTAACTATATACACCACAGTTTCGCTTGGTTGCCAATATTTATCGTGACGTCATGCACGTGCCTTGCTTCGATGCCTTCGATATCATTTACTGTCACTTTGGATATCATTTACTGTCACTTTTTGGTTTTGTTTACATCGATAGTGGTGTTCTTGTATATTGCACGAGTTATCGATATTTTGATTTTAGACTTAGGTAAAAAATTATAGACCATGATAATTTGAATAAATGTTGATTATATATTGTGTTTTTGCAGAATAGCATGAATCGTAGAATGAAATGACGGATTAGATTTTAGGTTTTTTATACAATATTATATTATTTTAATATATAATAATATACTAAATATAAGTAAGTATATTGTATTAAGTATATTGTGTTTTATAATTATCTAAAACATTTGGCTTATTCAGGTCTTTCATTCGTTTAGTTAAATTCTGTGGGTATATTAATTTAGTTAAAATGAACTTTAAGTAGAACACAAACTAGTTAAAATAAGGTTAAAAGTTCATTTTCACTAAATTAATATGCCCACAGAATATAACTAAACGAATGTTTGAGTTTGAGTTCTACTTAAGTACCTATTTTTTTTTGTTCTAGTTAAAATGTTTTTTGTTTTGCTTGGTTTTATAACTGTATTAATTCTATAATTCTATAATTTAATATTTACGGACTTCAATTTACAATAAATACATTATCATAAAAAAAAGTTCAGTTGAAAACAAACTCTATCGATAAATTATTATAATATACCTACCTCGTACAACACTAATTTATGTTAGCGTAGGTATACACGATGTATTCGTGGTTAGGGCCATTCCATTCAATTCGTTCTTCTGAGAGTCAGCTGGCAAAATTTGCAAAGAAGAAGAAGAATTGTTTTCTTTTGTGGTTGGCCCTTGCGTGACCTTGCGCTGCGCTGCGCTGTATAATGTTTGTTTGTTGCGCAATTATGTACCAAATGACAGTATAATTCGTCGTAAATAATCCTCATCATACAATAATAAAACAACATCAAATGTAGTACTAATAGACAACAGTTTAATCTGCAAGTTAAAAAAATGGATTCGTCAACACTTATGAGCAAGATTCGTACATTTTTTGGCTTTCAACATGAGCCGCCCAGGAATGACTTTCGGAAGCCAATTTGGACTTCCGAGGACGAGGATGATGAAGACGAGCTCTACACAAGGCAACAGCTAGATTTCCCAGACCCTCTGGACTTACATCGCGAGTTCGCAAGCCAGTTGCAAGATGTTTTCAAGTCATTTGGTAATATCTTCGGAGACATGCAAGACTTGTTCCACGAAGAACATTTCGATACCACTGGCACCAACACGATCGACGTCGAACAGGATCCTGAAACCCTCTATGGGGATAACATAAGGAACTATTACCTAAAACCTGGCTTCAACAACAAAAAAGTACATGAACCTAAAGAAGACATCGATCTTGATGGTAAAATATCATCAAATGAAATATCTGGCTTGTTAAAGCAGAACGATAATAATTCAAGTCCTAACCAATCGCCTGGGAACCCTATGGTGAAAAGAAAATCATTTTTTAAGACTATTATAACTACTAGTATCAAAAAACCTGATGGGTCTGTGGAAACTCGGAGAATCGTCAAGAATGGTGATGGTGTTGTTGAAGAAACTACTACAACATCTTCTGACCCTGAAGGACCATTTATCTCCAACATAGACTCGGCAACCAATTACAAATACTCTGGGGATATATACCAACAAGTAATGCAAGAGTTTGCATCATTATTTAAAACTGTACATTAGAAGTAGGTTAACTATATAACTGCTTTATAATGATTGACTTACTAGTCCATGCAACATATTTGTTGTTAGATTTCTGAAGTTGAGGACTTAAATTATTGGAGTCAGATAGTGCTTTACATTGGCTATTAAATTAATGGGCTACAGTAAATATAGTTTTAAAAATCTACCGAGTTACTTATTAATTGATATATTTGATTTAGGATTCTGATGTAAAGTCTAAATAAAGGATGTATAGATTGATTTTCTATTTTAATATTTATCCAAAAGTAGTTTGTTATTTCATAAATATTTTTTAATATGTTATTAAACTAAAGACAATGGCTTAGATTTTCTTTTACTTTATTCTTTTGTACCTATTAAGATTCAATTTAATAATTTGTTGATTTTGACTTGTTAGATTAAATTTTTATGTTTGGTCTACAGTTTACTTAACAATTGGCAAAAAAGTCAAAATGCTAAACTTGAAAAAATGTTTTCAATTAGCAGATAATTTATGTTGAATTGTTACTTTCGGATCATACAATTTTTAATATGACCATTTTCTGTGATTTCTAACATTTTCTGTAAATGATAAAGAGAAACCAAATAAAAAAATGTAAAGTATTAAATTTATGTGTGCTTTATTCTGGCTGGACCATTTCACACGGATATTGTAGATCAATCAATCCCTACGTGTGTAAAGCTGGGTAGTTACTAATGTCCAAAGTGTGTCGGGCTGTGATGAGAATGTCTTCCTAGCTTACCACACAAAGTCTAAATGCCAATTGTCCATGTTGCAGATGTAGACTAATCAACAACCAAGTTATCTAAGCAGAGGTAACCAGTCCTAACAATATAGTGTTGCAACAATAAGACTGTGCAAGTGGAGTTACCCAACACATAGGACAATAATAAATAGGTTTAATATGAATAAGTTAATTCATTTATTTTCTTACATTAAATAAATAAATACTTGGTGATAAGTTCACCCATTGCAAGTTATGGAAAGATGGAATCAATAATCTAGCTGCAAGTACAGGCGTCCTTGGTGTTGCTCTTCAGCCAGGTCATGTAGCGATTGACCCTCGTGTACACGCCCGGTCGGTCCGGCCGCGCGCAACCCTCGCCCCAGGAGACCACTCCTGGAATATTCATGGGTATTAGCATAGACAAACATACGAATCTATGGTATTAGTGACCTGCCTCAACGACCTATTACCTATGTTAATTACTCAGACACTGTTAACAATAGAGTGACTGTCCTACACCGAATATATGCATGATGAAAATATGATGGATAAAAGATGATTAATTATATTCTAGTTAAAATGCAGAAATACGAATGCTTTAATTCGTTTATTCCTATGTTCATAGTCATTAAGATGAGTGTTCATGTTCAGATATATTTTAATAAGAATGAGCATGCTATACCTATAGGTATGGTATTGTGCCTAAGAGGGTACGTACATAACATAGGTATACCTACAGGAAATACCTAAGAATATATTTCTTACGTGGATAATCGACGTTTAACAATGTACATTATCCGTCCGTTTTATTGATGGTCGTCGATCGTTGCTACATCAAAGCTACGCTTGCCAATCCACAAGCTGGTCAACCTCAGGTAAGTTAGCAAAACTTGTCCGAAGTCTCAAGATACTCACCGACTTCTTGATACCGTTCTGTGTCGTTATTGAGGATGTGCAGGGGTCCCCCAGAGTCTCCCTGGCAGGCGTCGCGGCCCCCCTCGGGCTCGCCGGCACACAGCATGTTCTCTGTGATGCGGTTCTTGTAGGCTGTCTTCTTGCAGTCGGCGTTCGAGATGATGGGCACTTTTACCTGGAAAGGAACGAGATTTATGATAATAGGTACTTTGTCTCGATTTTCAGCTCTTAACTTGCGTTAATTCTTAAGAACAAGACTAAGGAACAGAAAAAGCAGAAGATACGTCAGATCATATCAGAGGATTGACAAAATTTGGTATAATATATCAGTGACTGATCTTCCTTTATATATTATTGTCCTCCTATCCAGCCACGATGCCTTTGTGTATGGCATTTGATAGGCCGAATTAAAGCAGACGCTCCTGGCTGTATGCATCACTTAGGCCTAAGTCAGGCAGGCATAGGCTGTATGCATCACTCACCTCTTGTAAGGTATCAGAGACAGATCCGCCTTCCTCAGTGGTGCCCCATCCGGCCACGACGCCCTCCCAGTCGGCATAGGACAGGCCGGAGTCAGGCAGACACAGGCTGTATGCATGACTCACCTCTTGTAAGGTATCAGAGACAGATCCGCCTTCCTCAGTGGTGCCCCATCCGGCCACGACGCCCTCCCAGTCGGCATAGGACAGGCCGGAGTCAGGCAGACACAGGCTGTATGCATCACTCACCTCTTGTAAGGTATCAGAGACAGATCCGCCTTCCTCAGTGGTGCCCCATCCGGCCACGACGCCCTCCCAGTCGGCATAGGACAGGCCGGAGTCAGGCAGACACAGGCTGTATGCATCACTCACCTCTTGTAAGGTATCAGAGACAGATCCGCCTTCCTCAGTGGTGCCCCATCCGGCCACAACGCCCTCCCAGTCGGCATAGGACAGGCCGGAGTCAGGCAGACACACCGGCCGAAGTCCCCCGTTGTCTTTCTCATCGTCTTCGTCAGATCTGACCCGTTTCAGAGCGTTGCTTAGGTCGATCTGAAATTATACATTACAATTTAGTTACCTACCTATATTATTTTTGAATAAAGGAGTACCTAAGTATAGGCACATATTCCATTAATGGTGTGTAAATTAATTGGCTCTTGCAGGTAGAGATCTAATAAAATTTATTGATTGCAGTTAGCATTGAGATAAGTCCCTAGACCTAATTCGCGGTCTATGCAAATTTAACCGACTTAAAAAAAGTAGGATGTTTTCAAATCAACTTATGTAAAATTACATCGTGTTAAATTTAGAGGCAATTGAGGTCGGTTTTTTTTCGTAAAAGACTATTATATGTTGGTAGCTTGTGTAAGTACCTACCTACCTTCCGTAACGTACCTACCTAATCATATCATTACGTTTTCCAAACAGAATTTATAAACACTCAAACCCTTCTTACCCTTTCATTAAGTTTCAGGAGAGCGATGTCATTGTCGTAGGTGCTCGGGTTGTACCGAAGATGGCGGATGATGGCTTCCACCTTCCTGTCGATGGTCTTCGTCTCGTTGGGTGTGGAGCGCTTGTGCTCCAGGAAACGAACCGACATTTTCTCTTTACGGAAGCTGAGGACAAAAAAAACGTGGTGATACAGATGAAGATGATATTAATTGACAGTCCCTAGATTTTTAATATGTTCAAGCTTCCGTACACTAAAGAGACTTCGATGATGTAGGTACAGAATATATCTCTATGTTAGTCTTCACTTTATTAGCGTCTGCCTTAGAAAATAAACCTGCCAAATTTATTTCAAGGTAGTAAGTAGGTACATATCTATTAATCTGATGAACGCAATATAAATTCTGTATAGGTTAGCTGAGGTTGTGTTTTCATGTCACTTTGTGTAGGTATATCAATGTAAATAACTTGTACCTACTGGCCTAGATCCAAGTAGGTATTTATTACGATGGTAGATAAATTGTTGTCCTGCCCTACTTGGCAACAACATCCAAAGTATGTCTATGGATTACTAATTAGCTAGGTACTTTCATACCTATAGATTCGATGAAAGCCACACTAATCTTTTGTCTATCTTTAGTTTTGGGTTAGTAGAACCGGTTGTTGTACCTACATCAGCACCGCCATCCAGGGGAACTCCAGCTCTAAACTACACACACATACCCAGCAGTGCAGTGAGCGGCAGTCAGCACGTAGAGGTCGTTGATGAGCGAGCCTCCGCAGTAGAACCGGTTGTTGTACAACAGCACCGCCATCCAGGGGAACTCCAGCTCTAAACTACACACACATACCCAGCAGTGCAGTGAGCGGCAGTCAGCACGTAGAGGTCGTTGATGAGCGAGCCTCCGCAGTAGAACCGGTTGTTGTACAACAGCACCGCCATCCAGGGGAACTCCAGCTCTAAACTACACACACATACCCAGCAGTGCAGTGAGCGGCAGTCAGCACGTAGAGGTCGTTGATGAGCGAGCCTCCGCAGTAGAACCGGTTGTTGTACAACAGCACCGCCATCCAGGGGAACTCCAGCTCTAAACTACACACACATACCCAGCAGTGCAGTGAGCGGCAGTCAGCACGTAGAGGTCGTTGATGAGCGAGCCTCCGCAGTAGAACCGGTTGTTGTACAACAGCACCGCCATCCAGGGGAACTCCAGCTCTAAACTACACACACATACCCAGCAGTGCAGTGAGCGGCAGTCAGCACGTAGAGGTCGTTGATGAGCGAGCCTCCGCAGTAGAACCGGTTGTTGTACAACAGCACCGCCATCCAGGGGAACTCCAGCTCTAAACTACACACACATACCCAGCAGTGCAGTGAGCGGCAGTCAGCACGTAGAGGTCGTTGATGAGCGAGCCTCCGCAGTAGAACCGGTTGTTGTACAACAGCACAGCCATCCAGGGGAACTCCAGCTCCTGCGTCTCGTAGCCGCCCACGATGCGTCGGCGGGTGCGGGGAATGCCACATTCTAGAAATTAAATAAGTACCTATATTTCTACGAAATTTTCTTGTAGAGTACCCGGCGTCGTTATATTAGAATTAGAGGTATACAACTATCATAGGCAAACTCAAACCGTCGGGTTTACTGCGGCTAACGCATGCCTTTTCCACCGATATAAATGGAAATTCAAAGAGAAGTCATCCAAATTGTAACCAGAGAATGTCGCATGTGTGAATTGTCCAGCAATATTTATTAATTTATTTATAAGTATTTATTTAAGCAATTAGTAACCTTTCAATTATTACATGTACCTTGCTTGAATCTCAATGCCACTGCCTACTCAAAATTATAAGCAAAAGTTTTTAAAAAGATTCTTACCCCTAAGTAGGTTTCTAGTAACTAGATAGGTAAGTACATTAAAATGTTCTGATGAAGTATGTGTACCTATATCTACTTACGGCAAGAAGGACAATTATCTGGTGGGTCGTTAATTGGTGAGAAAGTGGTGGTGGGGGTCGAACCTCCTAGTATGTTCTGTACCCAGTCAATGAAACCCTTTTCCTTTATGCCACTGCTGTTTTCAATCATGTCTTTGGTAGTGTCTTTCAATCCATTAGAAGTGTCCAACTTGTGACAGGATATTACGCCAACTAAGCATAGCAGTATGATCTTCATCGTGATTTCTGGAAAATATGGATTAAGTTGATTAGATCCAAAGTATAGCTATAGGTATGTATAGTAAAACCATTCTAAAAATGAACTCCCCTCCACAAAACCGTGATGATTTCAACGTGTGAGAGGAAATACAGAAAAACAGAATCCACAGAAAAAAAAAATTCAGAATTCGGTGGAGGGGCGTTCATTTTAGAAATGGTTTTACTATACCTAGAGTACTACCAGAGGGTTATTCGTCATCTCGCGGGAAAACAAAAGATGGATTCCCGCGAGTTGGCACATTGCAATTTTTCAGAGTACGAGTAAGTAATTGATAAAATTTTGCAAAATAATGATAGGTCATTATAGGATTAGTTTTCCTCCATACATTTACTAACCAACATTGAAATATTTTATAAATCGGACCAGTGGTTCCTGAGATAAGCTTGACAACAAACAAACTTCTCACCCTTATATTATTAGTATAGATCCCTTATAGGCATCTAATAAATACGAAGATAAAACACACCCACAGCAACAGGATTTAAATTGCAACTTTCATCGGCAAAAACTCATTATTTACATCGAAAAAAGTAAAAATTAAGGACAAGTCAACAAAACAAGGTCAAAAAACCGCTTATACATCGTTCAAATATACCGCTACTCTGATCACTCATCTTATCGGATTTGCATATACGGACAAAATACAACGTGCTACCGGAAAATGAGCTTTAATGACAGGATGCGAATGTCATGAATCCAATGAATTGGCATTAGGTCTAATTGAGATATTAACAGGCTAGATTTCCAAGCTACCTACGAGTATGGCTGTTGCAACATTATTAACTATTGCTAGGGCTGGCACGAACCTACAACATCTTGGGTAGGTATAATATTATTTTATTTTCACACACACAAAGATAAAAACTTATGGTTCATGCGCCTTGTTAAACAGTATACAGAAAATTTTATTATTATAAACTTACCTAAGTTAAGCCTGCATGTTGTGGTAGTACTGTATGTTACAAAGTGTTTTATTAGGTAGGTAAGATTTATATTATTTTAGAAATATGTAGTTTAGTATTCATTAGCAGGTTTGCATGCACAATATTTAGCGCGCTTAGGAATCATTTATCAATAATTGCAAACCCAATTTAAAACGGTTTCCTTATGATATTTCCTGGAAGTCGCAAAACTTGCGTATAAAACTCATCACATAATCTGTAAACGGTACCATACGCATAAAATGAATTGATGCAATAAAATCGTATTTCCCGATTGGTATGCGCGTGCCGTCCCTCGGTTCGACTTGTTGGTGGCTTTCCTGTTCCCTTACCACTAGAAAGTACTTATACATTAAAGATATGTATCTAGTCGAACTTAGTAGTATATACATATAGTTAGTAACAGTGTTTTTCTCTTCATAAATAATTATAATAAAACGTCTATAAGTAAGTACCTACTATACCCTAACCCTGGTTGAAAATTGAAAACCAGGTACCTATCTAGAAACTTAGGGTCCAAAGTTTGTGTCGGACGCCAGTAAATTAGCTGAATGGTAATAATTAGCCAACATTTTGTATGAAAGCCCACTGATAAAGGGTTAAAAAGCTACGTCTCTTTGATTGAAAAGCTCCCTTATGCCCATACCACTGTTTCGTTCACCAATAAATGTAAAAATCGATGTGACTAGGTAGTTACTAGTTCTGTACTCTTACTGCTTTAATCCTAAATGCAGCGTACTTAATGAGTTTGATCATTGAGAGCATGTAATTCTAAAGAAAGAACTTGTCATTGTCACCAAATCGAAAGACTTTCATTTTAACTATGTACGTACTCGTTAAAGCAATGAACATTTAAATGAGAACAGCGAAACGCCGGGAACGGCAAATATTCATCATGGTAGAGAATACAAAGTAGTAACTGCAAGGTACTCCTAATTGGGGAAGCCAACCTTTTTTGCTAGTGGTACGTTAAAATCAGAGTTTATTGACTGACTTGGTAGCCGCCAAAAGAAACTGATATGTAGGGTAGTTTTGTGTCAAAAATTGTAGGGCGCACTTACGTAGGTAGTGGTTAAGCGGTAAGTCACTAACATTATTTTTTCTTAATTCTTATCGAAGTAAGCACCTACGAGTATCTAAAAATCCGTTCGTAATTAAGTATCTTAAATACTAATGTACCGAATACCAACCTTCAAATTACAAATCAATCAACCACATAGCCACTAGAATAAAACACTGCACAATATTGCAAACAAAAACTCACTGGTTTCCTCAGTAAGGATGGGCGGTGTGGGCTCTCAGAGCTCCGTGATGCCACTGCTGAGTGAAGATCACTTTCACCCTGGCTTCTATCCTTTCACTCTGCTCCACTTGCTCCACCTCCTGGCAACTGCGTGTCCTGTGTGCGCCTGCGCAGTTATATTACCCCGCATCGTCGTCATAAATTCCATAATGCTGTTTAGCGTATTTATCGGCATAATAGCAGGTAATAGGGTAATTTGTGATTTACCTTTATGTGGGATTGTTTAGGTTACGTAGGCTGACATGCTATCTAGTTGAGTTCTGTTAAAATAATTGATTCTTTGATATAATTATGGAATTATTTCTAATTTATCCTACTTTTACTAGGTAATGTACTTTTTCCTTTATGGTCTACTGACCAATGATAATATGAATGACTTCATTTCAGAATTATTTTAGAAACATCTGTAGAAAATGATACCTTTAATTATTTTTATAGGCTTAGTGTTGAGTAATTTGTTGTATAGTAAAACGAATTAATAGAACTACATTTAGCATGAACTTAAAATGAAAACCATAGCTATAAATAGCCGACCCGCTGTTTTTTTACGTTTTCTACATATACCTACATAGTTTCCTTTATTCCCATTATACCAGATTCCCAATATACCAGATTCCTATTATACCAGATTCCTATTATACCAGATTCCCCTAATACCAGAAGTACAGTAATAAACAAAACCAAAAAATACAGTGTATAATTATTTAATAGTAATAAATGAGGTTGTTTGATATATATAGCCTTCTTCGATAAATGTAACTACTATCTAACACTGAAATAAATTTTCAAAACGGACCAGCGCGGTTCCTTAGATTAATCAAACAAACTTCTCTTCTTTATAATTTATAGAGTTACGGACTTAGCGATATACCCTAAGTCATGGAGTTTCAGTATACTTTCGTGACATCACTAAGGAACTTTACCGGTTTTAAATAACGCCTGCCGGACGTTTTCATGCAATACATGACAATTTAACGGTTTTTCAAAGGTTGGTTATTATTTGTTTATTTTAGCCGTAAGTCTTTCCTAAAATGTATGTATATAATAAAATATGTAATAAGTAACAATAATGCACGTTGCTTTATCAGAGATTGCATGATCAATGACGCCTTTAGTAACTCAATATGAATCATAGTTGGTTGCGTTCATTTTTTATTCAGGAGTTTTGTATTTATGGCTCGATTCGGTTTCGATTTCGATCTTGGCCCGTGGCACAGAACACATAATTACTACCCGTGGTATTTTTATTAAGTACCTACTCATACATATTTATAAAGCCCAGACACTCGGCCGGCACATATATGTATATGCAGATCGTACAATTTTTACCCGCCGCTTTGTAGGTGTAGCGTAGGGTACAACTTATTGTGCCTAGGTATGACAAGGGTATGAAACAAGCCTTTTGCTCTACCAATCTGCGCTATCCAATAGTTACCTACCAAAAACTTCGTTAGAGCATGAGCGTGATAAATAGCTGACGAGACAAACTCACAAATAGACAGCCGTCATGTTATCAATTTGATTGTTAATAAAATCCGCTAACGAGTACAGTGGTATGCAGGTCCATTGTGTAATCAGGCCAATGTCTACCTCGTCATACACATGCAATTGCATTCGGAAAAATACTTAAGTAATTAAAACGTTTCCAATAGGTACCAAAATTTTAGCTGTTCTTAGACTAGCATACTACAAGGGCTTGAACGGCATCAAAGACCAACCCAATTCCTCCTTTTTAACATTAATGCTATGAAATAAATGAATAAATAATTTATTCATAAAACTACAAGTAACTACAGAAAGTATAGTTACGTTACGTACGTTTTCCAAAAAAATATTTTTTTAAGACTGAAACTTTTATGTCATTTTCATGTGAAGATGCGTTTAGAAATACCTACCATTCACATTACATTTTCTTAGATTTCGTTGATGACAAATCAAACACGTAGTAAAACAGTTGGACTTTTTCATGAGATGTTTGTTGTTACTTAAAAATCTGATCATCGTCGTAATTTACGTGCTGCTAGTACACGGGGACTTATTTCTTGATAAGAGACCTTAATTCACCACGCCCTGGCTAAATGCGGTTTGGTGAATGACAAATTATATCCTTAAAACTATTTTTAAGTTCTTAGAACATGCCGGTTTCCTCTTGAGGTTTGCTTTCAGCGATAGAGCACGTTTATTTAATTGAAAATAATTTACAATACATAACAACTTTAAGGCATTCCAAACACGTAAAATATATAACCTAAGTTATAGGAAAATCAAACATTGAATTTATGTATCTTATGTTTCTCAACCGATTCCGATTTTTTATTTGTAACAGAAAAAAACCCAATAGTATTTCTGTGCCAAAGGAAAATTTTAAAGTGCAACGAATATTGATGTCGGAGGTCAGCGGATGTGCCGATGGGTCAGCTCAAGTCAGCTGTCAGTTCATTTGCAGAAACGGTAGAGGTCAAACCACATCCATACAAACACCAATGTACCAAGCGAAGGTACGGGTGATTGCTCCACTATAAGTATGACAAGACAAAACCTATTCAATGGTTCAATATCTCTTCTTTATCTGTCCGTTAATATGAAAGTCAATTCACGAAAATCATGGTATAGATATAACATAAGATACCTAAAGTTTGTGAATTCTTAGCCTAAGTTAGTAAAAAACTAGATTTAAATGTTTCCTAAAGTATGATAAATGAAAATGAAATGAAGAAACATGTTATCTAAAGAAAACTTTTATCACGTATTTATTTCCACAAGCAACCTCTACAAATAAACGGATGTGGCATTGGAAAGAATAATTCCATAGGACAAGTAGATAGCCAACGGCAGAGGCTGTTATCTGCATACGGGTTCTCCATCACCTTGACACCATTGCCAAGATCTTACTGCCTCCGATTCACGGAGTGGAATCATTCCAGTCGCCTTCAAAATCAAAATCATGGCCAATGTTAGACGACCTCCATAGAACAGAAGGTTCTCCTAAATCTGCGGTAATACTCGTACGACAGATGTGTAACGGAATTTTTCTGTCTGGCTAAGAACACTACCATCTGTCTATTGTTGTAAGGTAGTGAGACGTAATATGGGTTGTAATGATGATGATTTCCCGTGATCTGATAAAGCTTATTCGTATTATTTATTATCATGAAAAGGAAATAAGTATAATAGGTATACATAGGTACATATTATACCTACAGCAACACTCTACCTAGTAGAGTAGTCTTGTAATGTATCGCAGTAAATGTTAAATTTTGGGAATTTAAATTTTTAGACATCTTTGAAAACCGCAGGCAAAAGGTAGTTATAATTAAAATCATGCACAGAGTTATATGAGCAGGTGAGATAAATTATCGAAGCTATAGCGATGCATGACTTTCGATGTAACGATAAATAATTTTGAGGTTTACGAATGCTACCCTTCGTATATCACCATGTAATTGCAGCATTGCAGGTTGTTAAATAAAAGCAGAATGTTCGGCCTTCAACAGGTCAATACGACTGCATAAAACTTTGTTCCGAAATATCGAAAATTGCAAAACTTTAAATACTGCGTCGTTTTAATCCTGACATTACGTAAAGAGTTAAGCAAGATTGTCCAAATATAAATGAATAAAATTGAACAGTTCGGTAGCGGTGAAATTGAATGTGAGATTACGTAATAAGGCTCAACTTTCTGCAAGGATATGGGTCTGCCCACATCCACTTTGCGATCCAGCAGTTTATTGCCACTCAAATTCCAAGTGGACTCTTATAAAACTCGAAAGCTCATATAATTGACCCTTCCATAATACTTAAAAATAAAAAATATTTATCTAGACTAGAAATGGTAGGTAATCCTCAAAACAGAAATCTACATATCGTGGTTTAAATTTTCTGAGAATCGTAGAAATAACATATTATTAACGTGATTAAATTTTTATTAGATCTTAGAAATGATTTCTAATTTAATCATTAAATGGAAAGATGTTAAAGCTTGCTGTTTACAAGGTTCTCTGTAGGCAAATTACCATAACTGACTCATAACATCTTAATCGAGAAAGGTGTTAATAAATTAGTCAACACAGCACGCACGACACCTCAAATTCGTCACCTGTTTTCACTGCTATTATAGATTTTATAGATAATATTATTATTATATTTAATTTATCTGTCGGATACTATCAGCTTCACTTCTTCTTCGCTTAGTTTTACGCTCAACAAGCAAATTAGTTTCGCCAAAAATGGATCCTGAATACGAACACGATTTTTGGAGCTAAATGGCCTTACTTGTTTTGGAATCACTCAGGAATGAGGAACAGGTACTTTTCGAGCTAACGAGCGCTGAACGTGGCGATATAATTCAATCAGTTGGCTGCGGCCCTTATCTGGAGATCCCTTAACTGTCACTTTGCTACCGAACCAAAGATAATTGACTCCAAATTTTATATAATGCTAAAATACCCAACTAAAGATGTGCTGTATCTGCTTTATTTAAAAATGACCGTATTTAAACTAGGTTACAAATCATGCGAATTACAAATGGCTTGTTAGATATAAGTACCTGTCTTTGTTTTCAGCCTTCGATCATACATAATAAGGAGTAAATGAACAGGGCACATTACTATGAGCAGGTAATCTGCATACCATGATTTATCACAATACGCAGCACGCTGTTTAAATCTGCATATCTGAAATCTAGGGCACGGCATACATCAATCAGTGAACAAGTATTGTGATTGAATGGGTAGTTTGTCGCGCGATGGTGTCAAGGTCAGGAGACTCGTTCTATCATCCCCCCGGCGGGCGGTCGGTGCTGGGTGTGGTGCAGCGGCGGCGGACGGCACTCGCGCGGCCGCCGCGTCGCCGTGAACTTGGCCTGGCCCCGGGCCTTATCGGAGGCGCCGCACGCCCCCTATAATAGCTGGGCCGGCGGCTCCTCCTGACTCCAGACCGCCCTGTGACTCCGCCAGACATGTTTCGCATCCTCAGTGTCATCATCGCCGCGATCGGCGTCGCCGCCGCCTGCAAACCTTGCAGTGAGTGTCTTTTGGAATTGTGATTGTGTTATGCGATTATTAATGTGCTCCAATTTGTTTTTGCAATATTTACACATTTATGATGGAAATTGAAATGACTTCCTCATTTTGCGAATTCGAACGGTTTTGGTGAGTAAGAAGGTTTTGGTGGTTTTATGAGTTCTTGACCTTTATCGTTCCCAAGATTGTATCCTGGGTTATTAAAGCGGTATTTACAAATCGCACCCGTCCGTATCTAATCGACCACATTTTATAATGTTTATGTTTTTAATACGTTGCTCAAAACCAAACCTCTTATATTTTTGATTTCTGTTATGTCATAAAAGCAAAACTAATACCGCTAATACGAGTAGTTGAATTGTTTGAAGTGCTTTTAGAGAGTGTATGTCTACATACTTGCACTTTAACTTAAGGTCTTCCATTGCGATGTAACTGAAGACATTTTCGTAAGTATGTTAAGTGTTCCGGATGGTAAAAAGGCTTCGAAAACTAAATTTATTAAATGTAATATAAATTTGGTTTGTAATGAAGGAGGACAAGAAAGCTGACATCGTGCTGTATTATGTTATCGCCATATCGCAAATTAACCCAGTTCTTTGATAATAAAATGAGACATGTATTTTGTTAAATTCTTGAACTATTTAAAAACGAATGGTGTTTGTTAAAAACGGTTAAATAATTTACGCGTCATTTTTTCGTATTTGATAACGAATCGAACCATTACTAGAGTCTAGTGCGATTAAACCGAGATAGTCAGTGGAAATAGAAAAACACAAACTAACAAATAATTGTATCTGCTGGTTGTTCTTTACGTTTCTCAATTCAGTGCTTAAAAAAATTAAACATATTTTATGTCATATTTTAGTCCGATTTCGGTTATGACAACTATGGCTTAAATGGTTCCAAATAGTCCACACTACCATCCCCAAGCAGCTTTGCACCCACCTTCCAATCACCCTGTTTTATACCATACCATTCCGACGTTTCATGCGCTTTGCTCGTGGTCACGAAGAACAGTGAGCACGTACCCAATAAATACTAGTTAATGTTAAGGATATTGAATCATCATCATCATCATCATTTCAGCCATCGGACGTCCACTGCTGGACATAGGCCTCCCTTAATGACCTCCAGGTATTACGGTCGGATGCAGCCTGCATCCACCGTGAACCGCCCCACCGTGAAACAGCCTTGACAAGATCATCTGTCCATCTTGTTGGTGGACGTCCGACGCTGCGTTTTCTGATCCGTGGTCTCCACTCGAGAACTTTTCGGCCCCATCGGCCATCCGTTCTACTCGCTATATGGACAGCCCATTGCCACTTTAAAGAGCTAAAATCCGCTGGGCTATGTTGGTGACCCGCGTTCTCCTACGGATCTCCTCATTTCTGATTCGATCCCGTAGGGAAATCCCGAGCATAGCCCTCTCCATAGCCCTTTGAGCGACTCTGAGTCTGTTGAGTATATTGAATAATAGTATGTATTGTGCATTGTCAGCATGCGGCGTGGCGCGGCGCGGGCGGGTGGTGGGCGGGTCGGCGGCGGCGCCGGGCGAGTTCCCCTGGCTGGCGGCGCTGCGGCGCGACGGCCGCGTCGTCTGCGGAGCCACCGTCGTCGCCCGGGACCATCTCATCACAGCCACGCATTGTGTGCACGGGTAGGTACCTAACTCTATTTAATCTCCATGAGAACCCTTTAGATATCCACTACGTAAGTAATTAAAACATAACGTCGACTAAGCTCGAAGTAGTTCAGTGCTATAGGTTAGTGTTTACAGTGCTATAGGTACACAGCACACGGGCGTCGCTGAAAACCAGCGCTATGTCTGCAATATTGTAGGCACAGCCGATGCTGAGCCGACGACCCATTTTATGTTGTAGTACACAAATAAATCTTATCTTAACTTATCTATTTTTAAAAGCTGCAAAAGCGGGATCAGGCGACTGTTGCTTTAGGATAAACTTCGTTTAGTTAAAAGCAGGCCTTTGTAGTGCTGCGTGAATAACGTGGACCTACACAGCGTTACCTTCTAATGGTAAGGTAAGTGCAGATATGATCTATCACTCTTATAATTCATGCATGATGAGATATATCGGTATAGCCCTCTGACAGATGGAAGGAGAAGTCCGTCCAATATAGAGTATAGTTCAGAGTGGGCCATTTTCACTTTTCACCCTTCGGGTACGGAACACTTATATCATTAGAAATAAACGTTTACATTGTGTAAACTTTTCATTTTTTAAACGTGTCAAGATACTTTTAAATTTAGTTGGATAAAAAAATTAACATCTCAATGACAACAATTTAAATTACTTTTAATAACAATCGAAGTTAAATTCAAATCATATTTTTTATGCTGATTTTCGGAATGACATTTACAAAATTTAAATTCTGATGCATTCATAAATAGTCCGAATTACTTGCAGATTATAATTGACCGCATTGTAATGGTTTACTGACCTAAGATTAAGGTCTTCAGTTCAATGTTTGGGTCACGCTGGGTCACGTGACGTAAAATAAATATCTACAATCGAAAGTCGTTGGATCGTTTTAAAAACTTTTACTTTTTAATATCAAATAATCTCATTATAAATATGATGAGTTCTTTTGGTTATAGGTACCTACGCTTATCTTATGAACTATTGGAAAGATTTAAATACAAACAGAAAAAAATACTAAGGCTAATCCTTTACTTTGAATTCAAACTCTCGAAAGAAAAACAAATAAGTAGGTGAAGAGGCAAGCTAGAAAATAATTATATTATGTTTGATAGAAAATAATTAGTTGCCAGAAATTGAGTAGGTACTAATCTGTAAAAAAATCTTAAATACATTTTCGCTAAGTTAATTTATTTTCTATCCACGTGTCCGATGGCGATATAAATAAATAAATAAATATTACTGGACAATTTTTACACAGCGACATCTAGCCCCGTGGTAAGCTCGAAGCTTGAATAATAAAAATTATATAAGGTTAAAGGTCCAGTTTATTTGACGCTCTCACGCTATATCGATGTCGCAGAGATAAGCTGACGCCCACAAAAGAAAGTTTGGCATATAAACGCACCTCACAAGCAAATAATTCACGAATACTAATAACTACTAACTAAAATAATCACTATTTTGACGCTTTGACGCCTCTCTCAAACAATAAGTGCTAATTGGAGAAAGTCATCGATGTAGTCAATAGTTAGGGTCATGACTTCATGAGTCAGAAGAAAAGTAATGATTATAAAATTCAATACCAGAGACAATGGCATGGCGAGATTGACCTGGTTACCCACTAAAAAGATAGATATGTAGGTATATTATATATATTTGTGTCATTAAGTAGAGTCTCAACAGTTTAAGCAAATTTTTAAAGTATAAAAGGTTAATATTAAAAAGAAAATTCACAACAAAAAAAATATTTCACAAACAAATAAAAGGGTAGGTATGGTATGGTTGTTTTCTTAATCACTTTCAATAATATGAAAACGTGTGATCAATTTTGAATAATCTTTGTATTGCTGGAAGTATTCTAAAGTCTTTTTGATATTTTCACAAAATATTTTGCCTTCGGAACTAACGTAAGAGCATAAGTAATAACTCATGTTATTGTGTCTAACAAGTAACCATTCAAACTTTTAAAGTGATTTATTTTGGTTGCGGATATATTTAACAGGCAAATTGCAGCAAAAATATTACAATGCAATACTCCATTATTCATGTTTTGTTGTGCTATGAGCATGCGCAGTTGGGCAGGGTTGTATGCTTGAGTTTGGATATTTGGGGTTTCTTGTTATTTTCTCCATGATGGAAAGTAATTTATTCGAATAGAAAGCAGTTATGCCCTTTTTTAATGAATTAAGGGTTCAATGAACACCTCTCGATTCGGTTGGAAAACATATACTTTACCTACTAGGTGATCTTCCTAGTAACCTACATCCAATATTAAACGCCATTTTATAATAATATCAAAATTTTGTAGGTACTACTCTTTACCTTGTGCTCTCAGTTGACATAGGTAGGTAGGGTCGGATGCAGCTTGCATCCACAATAAATAAGCAGCTTGACAAGATCATCTGTCCATCCTTCCTACCTAACTTTTAACCCTTAATAGGTACTTTTACGGGACGATGTATAGTCCCAAATATTATTAGATGGATGAAAAACGCCTTTAGATAGTTTTTAATTTTACGGTCTCGCTCTTCCTTGAAACGTCCCTGTCCTTAAAAGTATAAGATCCCGGCGCCGCGCCACACCCCACTGGACTCTGACAACTCATAATGAAACCCAAAGCTATAAATATTCCTGAAGACGAGGCCCTTACAAGATCCCGTTATCCGAGATTACAGTTATAACTGCCGGGAATTCAATTAATTAATACATCGCAGACGATGGCCGTGAAAAGGACATTTTTATGCAACTTTTAATTACCTTCACAAATCGGTCGTTGTATTTTTTCAATTTTTTTAAATAAGGACTAAATGTTTTTAGTATCTAAATTTACTTATTAGCATTATGCAATTAGGAAACAAATCTAGGTACCTATATCATTGAAAATTAACGTTTTTTTATATACAAACATTTTAGAAATATAATTTACTAGCGTAGGTAAATTAGCGTTTTTGGGACCTTGCCTAGATACCTACCGTCCGCGGCGTAAAAAAGATTCCCACATGGTTGATTGTTAATTAAGCCCTTAAGATTGTGACACCCAAAATATGTACTTTGACCTTTATGCACGACACACTTTCTATAGTACGTACCTCTACCTTGTATTATTATTACGTAAAGTATGTAAGTTCGTTCTATTTGCACGGTACATTGCATTGTTTTACAGAAATGCCTACCAAGACCTTGCTAATTAATTACAAAAATAGAATTTGTTGAAGTAAAAATGATTGAGTAGCCATGGGTCATTGGATTAACGATTTTTAAAAATGTTTATAAGTCCAGACAGTTTAAAAGGGTTCGTTAAAACTATCATGTTTGTCTTTGATTGGTCCTTGTTATTATTTTGTGTGCCCTGTCCTGACTCTACTATTTCATAGGTACCACAGAAAATATACCTACCTACATTAATCTTCCCGGAACCCTGCTCAGCGGTCCCAAAAAGGTACTAAATGGTCCTATCCATTCGTCCCTTTAAATTCTAAATGTATTTTGTATTGTGTGTGACGCGAAGGTTAAATAAAATTGATGACAGCCAAATATACATTGACTGCTTTTATTTAATTAGTATCTAGCAAATTCCTAGGGTAGGCACACGCAATTTATAAAGATCTGGCTAAACGTATAATTGGCAATCACAAATGCTGGCTTCTAATTTGACCACCAAATAAGCATTGCCATTTATCGTGGCAATGGCGCCAGCATTCTTGGCACTTTACTATCTGGTGACGGATTAGAATTTTAAGACCTAGGTAGGTACCTACTAGTGACAAGTGATTCTCACTTCATTGATACAGAATGCATGTTGTGTTGTGCTACACAACCAAGCCAAGGTTACGTCATCGCAATGAGGTCAAGAGCGGATGCACTTGTCATCTCGGACGTTTCAAATCAATCGCCTCGCTTCGCACGACGTGCTCTGCATCCTAATGTCGGTTTTAATGGCACAGATATTTGCGCAATTTAGGTACCTACCAAGTAACAAATGCGTTGTCAGATAATTTTGCCTTTAAATGAGGGAAACTATATTTTTTCAGAGGATCATGAAACTTAATGGTTTGATGCTAAGGAACGGATTTTTCTCATAGATTTTATTTAAATCTATGATTTTTCTTGTGTGGAGTTACAACGGAATTTAATAATTCCATGCAAAATTTCTACTGTAGATAACCTATCTCATTATTCATATGATAAATATAATGAACACATATGGGTTTACTGAGGAAATATCACTATATTATAGGGTACTACCTAAATAGTAAATTTAATTAATATATTTAATAGAGTTTATTCAGTATACCAAATTAACCAGTAGGTATTTCATAAAATTCCAAAATTATACAGATGTTACTTGTGTGGACGCTTTTTTGACCTATTCTATGTCTTGTTTGAATTAATTACAGAATCGAAGCATCCCGTCTCTCCGTGCTCGTGGGCGCCTGGGACGTGAACAACACGCACGCGGAGGGCTACACGGTGTCACATGTGGTCCAGCACCCAGATTTCAACCGCTACACGTACGACAATGACATCGCTGTGCTGCGGCTGTCGGAGCCTCTGCCGGAGAATTTGTACAGGCCAGCGTGTATACCGGGTTCGTATCGGTGTCTTTCTTTAAAAATATAGACACTTTATTGCTGACAAGGCACACGATCACAGGGCTCAACAAAACACAATTGCGTGTAGAGTTGATTCCTATCTCTATGTAGAGTCTATGTAACATACCTAAGCTACCGAATATATAATTGCCTAAACTCTACTTAGGGTAGAGGATTATATTTTTATATCGCTTTTTAATACAGATTCGGACGACTCCGATGGTGATTTGTTGGAAGGCGCTGATGCTGTTGTTACCGGTTGGGGAAGTACTGTTGAAAAAGGACCTTCTTCAAACATCCCCATGAAGGTATAACTCAACAATTATTAAGAAACATTTGGAATCTCTAAAATTAAATCTCAAGTACCTACCTGCGTACTTATGCTTAAATTAATTTAGGTATTCAAAAAATCTCTGGATTTGTCTGTAACTGATCTAAAAGAAAATATATTGTTTCCAAGATACCTTTTTAATGATAATAAGTTAAAATATTTTGTCGTATATATTCCAGGCTGATGTTCAAATCTGGGCTCAAGAAGAATGCTCAGGCGCGGGCTACGGCCGGCGGAAGGTGACGCCGCGCATGGTCTGCGCAAACGCACCCGACCGCGACGCCTGCACGGGCGATTCTGGCGGCCCGCTCTTGCTGGCTCAACCTTATTTTACAATTGTTGGTGAGTGTGGAAAATATACAAAAATGTCTTAATCCTATATCCGCTGTTTGTTTAGAATTTTCATGTTCATTGTTGTAACTTATCATAATCATCATCATGTTTATGACTATCTCGTATAAATGTAGTAAACCTATACCTAATCATTGATATTTCATTTAATTTATTCACAATTACTATAATTATTATTAATTACTACTATTATTAAAGATAATCCCTAATGCATTGGTGCATAATAAGTACATCAAAAATAAACACATTATCAACTTATCGTTGTTTCGATGTACATATCGATGTTTATTCGTTACTTTCCAGGTATAGTGTCATGGGGCCGGGGATGCGCTCGACCCGGTTATCCCGGAGTTTACGCCCGTGTAGACCGCTTCCTACCCTGGCTGAAGGTGGCTTTGCGACACGCTTGTATCTGTCAACCGCCACAATATGGATAGAGACAAGCCGGCCTTTAACGAAGTCAATAGAAGAAGTTTTAAGAAATCTTGAGCCATTTGAAAGAGCAAGATAAAGAGAAATTTGCGCAAAGAAACTTGCCAATTGCATAAAATAACTATACATTTTCGGTTGGCTATCATGAAAGAGTTCTACGTCTACTAGAAAATACCTACTCTACATGCCAAGTTAAGACAAAGTTGCGTAATTGTACTCGTATTGGACTCATCTGTCAACCTAACGTGCAACAATTAAAACCTAAAAACGCGGCAACAATTTATTATATTAGTTACATTTCTGAGCAGATACCTAGATCCTGTTTGGAAATTGTAAGCATCAGTATTATTTATTTTTAAGTGTCAGGTTAATGTTAGTAGTAAGAAAACGGCTGTGATTAATTTAAGTACTTAGACAATAATAATTAACTGTGTATTTTTATTACATAGTAGGTACCTACTGTTGCTTTATTGGCCTTTACATTCTTTTCTATTTGAATATTATTTACTACCTAGTTTCCTAATTTACACACAGGCCTAATGTACATGTTAGTAAATAAGCTTAAGATTAATTATTTAACCAACTAAATAAGTATAGGTACCTACCAGGCGATTTGGTGATTGCCTGGTAGGTAAGCGTGACATAATAAATATTATTTTAAATGACTTTTAAGCTGGTTATTTAGTTATCAACTTATGAATAATAAATATTAGGTTTACCTACGAAATAAAATACTTAATGGGTAACATTTAAGTTTGTTTTATTTTAATCTTAATTATTAATTTAATTTTAACTTAATTTTATTTTAATCAATGTATCTTTTGTTGGGAGTCCTTAAAATAAATAAAAAATAAATAAATAAATCTCTAATTTATAAGTACTTACCTACCTACGTTTTTATAGGTAGGTACCTCTAACCAGTATTCAGTATTTATTTATTGCGAACATAGAGATTTACATTATACAGTATGCACTTTGGTCTAAAATAAGGTGTAGCAATTATACTTCAAAATAAAAATTAAATATTTATGTAGGTACCTACTTACTGTTAAGATATGATGTGGTGTGGTAAAGTGTGGTAAGGTTACGTACCTTACCGACATAGAAAATAGAATGCACTTGCTGTGAAATTTGGGTTTTTGCTTTTATCAATGCGATCTAGCTACCGTCCTCGTGTAATTTTAATTAAAACATTTTTCTAGCCATAAATACGACTTCAAAACGATTTAGCCGTTTTATTAGAACAAAACACAAACACTAAAAAGAACAAGAAGTTCCTCTTTAATCTATGGATGGGATCCAAGCGATCAGTGGGATTCATCTATGGTGGATCCATACTTCGCGAGCTATTTCACCGTAGGTAAATGTCAACTTCAACTTCATATTCCACAGAATTGACACTTTAGTCAGCTGGTAAATAAACCGCCGCCGCGCCGGGATTGGGATTTTTGTCCGCGCGTTTATTAGAATTAATAGACTAATAATTATATTTAAGCACATAATTTTAAGTTAATTTCAAGAAAAACTATGAATATATCCGAAAATGAAGCGGTCTGTATAATTTTCATTCATAATTATGTTCGTTTAGCTGTTACAAAAAAGATTGTTGTTGTTACATCTTTCTAATTTAATTCATTTTAGTAATAAACTTTTGCTTTAAATGTTTATTTAATTTGCTTGAGTAGGTATATATAATTTACAATAGTTTTTATAACTAGGACGATACATCAAGTGTGGATAGCACATCGAATACGGACAATACATCTCGTAGCGAGACTCCTACCAACTCGCGCGGTAAGAAACGTAGACGAGGTAAGAAAAAAGCTGTTGTGAAGCCGATAAAACCACCTTTCAAGTTCAAGTAAGTTTGTAGTCTTTTATTTACTCTCTTACCACTTCTAATTTTACTTACTATTGTGGTAACAAACTATTATTATATCAAATTATTTACATTTAGTACATTTGTAATAGTAATACCTACTCTATATTTTATTAACTGAAATATAAATTTGATATCTTGTCCACAAACATTGTGCATGAATAGTAATTAATTGTTCTGTGCCTTCAGAGGTTAAGTTAATAGCTATTATACATAATATTTCTAAATAAATTTAACAAACAGTTGCAGTGCCAAAGAGGATCATGGACAGCCGCTGTTTGGTTGCCAGTTCAACCACCACCTGGGTGACAGTGGTCCACAGGTGTTTGCAGTGGTCGGGAGCAACCGAGTCTCCATTTACGAGTGCCCTGAGTCAGGTGGATTCAAGTTCCTACAGTGCTATGCAGATCCTGATGTAAGTATTGATATTAAGGTAATTAATGCTTACAGAACTTTAACAAATGCTCTAAATTTTAGAGGGTCTTTATCTGTGTCTGAAACGGATGTCTTGAGTCTAAAAACGAGTCTGTACTAATATATTTATTTATTTATTTATATGTCCAGTATTATATTATAATGTATAGTGAGTAAGATCAGGCTGCATAAGATGATAAAAGTACCAATTACTTTTATTTTGATCCTATTTAAATATTCAACTTTGTAAGAGGGAACAAACCTCACAAATTGTTCTTGGAGAATTGAAATTGCGCTACTTAATTTTCTAGACTTTTACGGAGTCATATCACAAAATGATGTACTCTAACCATTGTTTTATGTTCCCAATAAATATTTTTTTTGTATTTTTAATTTTTTAAATTCCTAATATATCAATTCCACAGGTAGACGAGACATTCTACACATGCGCCTGGTCATACGAGGAGGAGAGCAACCTGCCGCTGCTGGCCGTGGCCGGCTCGCGCGGCATCGTGCGCGTGTTCCAGCCGGCCTCGCAGACCTGCACCAAGCACTACATCGGACACGGACACGCCATCAACGAGGTCAACAACTTGCCACCACCTTTCGAAAATCATTCACAGCTTCTGTACAGTAGGTCAAGAAAGTGGTCTACCAGTTTTAAAAAATTGTCTGTGCGATGTAATGATCAGTATGGTTGACTTTTCTAACATAATTTAACTGACGTACAACGAATCACAACCTTAGGGTGGTAGACCACATTTTTGGCTGACTGTACATGATTTTAGAGCTTTACTAAAATATGACAACATGCAAACTCAGATTACAGTAGAATAACTTTAACCTTTAAGTTGTGTTAATAATATTAAAAGTATCATGCACACACTCATTTTTGCGACCTTCAGCAAGAGTAGAAATAAACCGAGTAGTGACCGTTTTATCGTCATCAATTTAATCTATGATTATCTTTTCTTTATTTTGTGACGCAAAATAAACATTATTTTTCAGGTGAAGTTCCACCCGCGGGACCCGAACCTGCTCCTCTCCGCGAGCAAGGACCACGCGCTACGCCTCTGGAACATCATGACGGACGTCTGCATCGCTATATTCGGCGGCGTCGAAGGCCATAGAGACGAAGTACTAAGCGCAGATTTCGATTTGAAAGGAGAGAGAATCATGTCTTGCGGTATGGACCACTCACTTAAGCTGTGGAGACTGGATAAGCCCTCTATGCATGAGGCGATTAAGCAGAGCTATAATTTCAACCCGCATCGAGCGCTCCGCCCCTTTAACTCGCTGAAGGAACATTTTCCGGATTTTTCGACGAGGGATATTCATAGAAATTATGTGGATTGCGTTCGGTGGATGGGTGATCTGATTCTTTCTAAGGTAAGAATGTTTCTATGCTGACTAATGCTGAATATGTCTTATATGAATTTTCTATTATATATACACTTGTCTCAATGGTTTTATAGGGATGAAAAATTCTTAAATGTAAACTGTGGATTGGCAATTTATTTAAAGATAACATTCATTGTAGAAGCATACTTAAAAACGTTTTAATTCCCGATCGTCAACAGTGTGGACGACAGGGTGTTATCGAGCGGGAATGACCCGGACAGACAGTGTTAGCGATTTTGTTTTATACTATCCTTACTTCCTGACTTATATATTATATATTATCCTTACTTATATTATAAATGCGAAAGTAACTCTGTCTGCTACGCTTTCCCGCTTAAACCTCTCAACCGAGTTTGATGAAATTTGCAACATACAATCTTTAAACCATGAGAAAGAACATAGCCTACTTTTTATTTCCACGCGGGCGAAGCCGCGGGCGGAAGCTAGTGTTATATATAAATTAAATTGTACTTGACCAACACATTATTGTTCAGTCATGTGAGAACGCCATAATATGCTGGAAGCCGGGGCGGCTGGAGGACGCGGAGCCGCGGCCCGGCGACAGCGCCGTGTCCGTGGTGCACCGCTTCGACTACAAGGAGTGCGAGATATGGTTCATTAGGTTCGCGGTCGATTATGCACAGAGGGTAAGAAGTTACATTAAAAATTAATCAAAAATATAGTTTTCATTATACTTACGAGTTTTGAGCTAACATTCAGCACATAGCAGCAACAAGCTAAATTATCAACTAATTTATTTTTTATTAGAATTTAATGAGAAACGTTATTAAACCCAGAAAACATCACACAATCTCACATACTCGTAATCCCACGGTTGCCTGGAAGAAATCGCTCTTAGCGATAAGGCCGCCCATTGTTTCACTGTATGTGAATGTGGTGTAACAGTAAAGAATTTTGTATTTTATTGTATAATCTTTAAGTAACGAAGATCTGGAAGAAATCGCTTTAAGTGATAAGGCCGCCCATTGTTACACTTTTTTATGTTCTCTATTTTTTTGTTGTGTTTTTATGTTTTTGTGGTGTACAATAAAGAGTATTCGTATTGTATTGTATCTTTGTCTTACAGTAGACTTCCTATGGCTGACATAATACAATGTAAGTTGTATTTGCAGGTGATAGCGCTGGGCAATCAGTGCGGTAAGACGATGGTGTGGGAGCTCGGCAACGTGGCGGGGGGCTCCCGCGCCTCGCAGCTGGTGCACCCGCGCTGTGTGGCCGCCGTCAGACAGGTCCGAGACCGATCACTGTTGTCTTAAGGCTATATTACACCGGGGCATCACTGCGGCATGCCAAAAGGCCGCATACTACAAAGTCAAAAATTTCGCACATTGCGGCAAGAACCGTTCGGCATGGCAACACTTGCGTCACGTATACCGCAAATGATTTCTATTTGTAGCATGCGGCACCTTGTGGCATGCTACAAATAATAATGTGACACTGTCGCACGTTGTTGACTCGACGTGAACGTTCCTTTAGACCACAGGCCTCATCCGAGCAGCACAAGAGCTCTCTCTATGAGGTCTCCATAAGCTGCAGTAACCACTCTCTAGATCGTACAATTTTTGTTGAGACGGGAATCGAACCCGCAACCTCTTGCGTCGCAAGCAGACCTTCGCCCGCTGCTCCATAGAGGTTGCCAATATTTTAAATTTAGGACTGATTATAGTTTCTTCTTTCCTGGCAGGTAACACTATCGCGTAACGGTAAGGTCCTGCTGACGTGCTGCGACGACGGCACCATCTGGCGCTGGGACAAAGTCAGCGGCGCCAACTGACGAACTGATGACGTCACGCCTTGTGACGTACACGTGCACTCGGACCGGCGAGCGGTCGTGATTCATGTCCTTGCAGTGTGGTCCTGAAGATGTCCCACATACTCGCATGAAACAGTTGACCAAATCCAACGTATAAAGAAAGAAAAAATGATTTCCCATTTATTCTAATATGAATTTATCAAACCACGACAGGATGGAGTGCTTGACATCTAAATTTAATTGGCTCTAAACTTTATAATTCTCTTATGCATATAAAAACTTTTTTTATTTAGAATTTATTAACTTTGTAAGTATCTTTCACAGTTTTTATTGTGCGTAAGAATTGTAAAACTGCCGCACTGTTTCGACATTAGTAAAAGAAACCGACATCCCAATGAGAATATCTTTAAGTTTATATCTAAGTAGTGTATTAAAATAAATATATTGATAATTATTGGTTAATTAACTTTGCATCATAATAAAGACTGTCTTTAGACAATTTTGTAATTTTAGCGATTTTATTTTCTGGAACTATACCTACAACATTCTAACTTAAAAACATTAGGAGTGTCGAGAAAACCCACTCAAGTTTTCAATAATAAAACAGTACTAAATATGACAAATTTATTGTATGACCATCATATTCTAGGTATAATTAACAAATGAATCACAGGGGCAAAGGTGGTAGCTACTTTAACATACAATTGCATCTACTTTCGTGTTCATTGAAATTGTTATTGCAGTGAAAAATACATTTTGGTCTCAAAACCAATATAAATAATACTACAAATAGCTTCAAAGATGAGATTAGGAAGATACAACTTCATCATTCTATAGTAAAAATATCTATAATTGATCTATAAATATACAATAATTTAAAATTAGCGGTAATTGCATCAAAAATGAGTTAAATTCTTGATAGAGTAAGGTGACCGCGCGTTTAACTCTTTCTTAAATGAATAAAATATTTATTAAGACCTGTTTTGAATGAACAATAATGCAATTTCCACTGCAATCTCCCTACTTAAACATTGATACCGACACATTGCTACGAACCTTTGATCGTACCTAAACTATAATACTAACACCCATGACTGCGTAATTGAATTATCATTTCCTTTAAATTCAGTCTTTAAATTTTACAATTAAACGAGCAAAAAACCATAATTGGTAGTTAGTAAAGAAGTTCAGATCATTAGAATTATTTTACGAGGTCATTTTATCATTTTATTTTTAAATCTAAGTCATGGAAGTTTATTTAATTCTAACGTGTATTATTGCTTTTAACCTACAACATAATTATGGCATAATGGGTATAAAATTAACTTTGATAGAAATGGTACAAATTTCAGTCACATCACAAGAAAGACATTGAGCTACAATAAACATCAGCTAAAAGGTATTTATTATCAGTTGATTGCTAGATCAAATCAATATGAGATGAACTAGAGCATCAACCGATAACATTTTACTAATAACAATTAACAACTAAGTATAACATCATTTGTGTAAAGGCACATAAACAAATTTCAATACAACTGTCATCATTAAGGTTAAATGGTTGAATCCCACTTGAGTACCCTGCCCACCTGCGCCAACGAAAATGGCAACAACTTTGAAGAAAGCCTTTATTATGCTGAGCAAAGCTAGATGCGAATCTAGTTAATATCAAGTGAAGTTCAACCAAAGAAATATTTATATATCTGTATTACTTAGCATCATCTAACAAATTCTAAAATCCGAATACGGAATGTGGTATGGTACGAGTTGGACTAGTCTATACTATGTGTATCCTTAATACTCAAATGTGCTATTTCGTAAATTGCACTACATTGGGGCTGTGCATGTTTTAGCAATTATTTACCTACTTTATTTGTTCATAAATATTTGGGGCCTTCCCTGTACATCTAATGATTACATACATATACCTACAAATCTGTTGGGCTTCTTGACTAGATTTTTTGACTAGATTGATAAGAAATAAGAAAGTTTTTATTAATTGCCCGCTCAATTATAGTGATAATATGATGGTGATGCTACAGAATATAATTAACGTTAAAGATTATTTTTAGTTTAGCTATTTATTAAAGGTGAATATGTATATTAGGAAAAGAGTGAAGTTAAAATGTATCAATTAATACATTAAGTTTATGAGATAAGACACACTTTAGATAGGAGAAATAGAATAAAATACTTTGTGGAGAAAATCGAGATAAGTAGATAAATTAATATCTATTCGATACTGTGAAATAATCTTCGAATTAGTTAGAATATTAATGATTAAAATTGAATATTAAGCAATGGTTCACTTTCACTTATAAACTAATGTATGATATTACGTGAACTATTTCGTTGCTAGGCATTCCGAAACTACACTACTTTTTTTCTAATGAAGATTAGCTTTTATATGAATATTTGTCCTGGCCTGAAATCACCATTAATGTAATCAGTTAGTTGCAAGCATGCCCGCATACTATTGCATCAATAACTTAACTAGTAACAAAAAACTCTAACAATTAGATAAAATACGAGATCACTTTCAGTCTTTTAAATAAAACTTTTAGTTCTTCACAATAGTTTTAAAAAGAATAAATAATAAAGAAAATAATGTTGAATAATTGGCTATAAAATAAATGAATCGACAATAATGTATTTTATAAAGAAAATGCAAACAGGCACAAACACTTGATTACATAAGTTTTATAAATGCACGCTTTCAATGTCGCTAATATGTAATATACAGACATGAGTTAACAACATCTAAATCCATCATCACAAGATTTCATACACATCTTTCTCTTGTTACAGTCAACATTTTATTTTAACTCTGAACATTTCACTGAGTAAATTCCAAAAACGTTTTTTTTCATGCACTTAGCGGTGGCAAAGTTAGCAAGCTACTAAATAGCATGGTCCATGTACGTCGCATGATTATAATACCCACGATAGTTTCGGGTCACTGATTATCACTTAATATGCGTCCACTTTCACTACTAATGATAACTAAATGAACGTGCTGAAGCTTATGATTCTAGAGCGTTCTACGCAAAATTGTTCAACGCGCAACACTATGTCCGATGATAACTACATGAGCGCAACGCAAAACGATCCACTTTCATCAACCAATGACGATGAGAATCGGTGAGTTTGGCGTCCATCTTGGATTTCGAATTTCGAAGAAGCTGCTAGTCTATGATTCGTGCATCTAAAGCCTCCTTCCTACTCATCGTCACAGCTCGGCTCGCATTCGATATTTAAAATGAGCTATTCGGTCGGTTCCGGAAGCGGGTCTCGTTGACGATGAGGTACGTCTGCTGCGGACTCCCCTGCGAGTCGCGGCGGCTGCCCGCCGGCGACAGGAGGAATACGGCGCTCGCTTCTGGCGGTCACCTACAAAACATTCACTACATGATAAAGCAATCTAAAACCTAAGTCAACTACACTAGTCATAGTGAGACGATGGACAAGAGCCACTTTAACTAAAGGCTTGATGGCATGATCACAGCCGTATGCTATGCCTACTTTCTATGGTATATATATACAGAATACCCAGGGTTTTGTTGATCGAATAAAAATCGGATTGGAGGTTATGTAATTTTTTTAATTTATAAAGCCTTTAGAGCCAATAATTGCACTATTTGTATTATATGACACATGCTCTTCCGGTATTTTGCATGATGTCACCTGAGCGTCTCTTTTTCTGGCTTCCTTTTCGTTCATTTACTTAACTGATCGAAAATACCCTGGGTTCTAGCGTACTGATGATTGAGACTAATTCTGATCTGATGTAGCGACTAAATACAGATGGCGTGTAGTTAGCTAGGATTTCACTGCGCAACATTAGACGTGTCAACATACTCTGCTGTTAGATTGACAAGTACAGTATCCCAGGTACGGTGGTTGTTAGTTGTTAGAGGTGGAGTATCCTGCGGCGGGTGGGTTGAGTCATCGTGTTGGTAATGAAGTCCCGGTTACCTGACACGGCCGGAGGGCGAGCGCAGGTGCGAGCGGATGTACCCGGTGCGGTAGTCCATGGCGTCGCGGTCGCGCCCGCCGCCGTTGTTGCCTTGCCGGCTGCGACTCCATCTGAAACATTCAGCGTGCTACTTATTAAACTACAGTGAAATTTGGTATGGACTTGTTGGATACTCTCTACGTATCTTTGTGTAACTACCAGATACACACTTATATGTTTGATGCATTTTTAGCATCGTAATTATCATTATAACTTAAAAATAGTCTACTCTAAGTACGTTTTTCTTGGTCGTCTATTTGGGCAACTTCATAATGTTCCTAACATTTCAAATCTTTAAAACGCTCTCCTCTTAAATTTGTGTTTTGCAGATACACAACTATATGTAGGGAGTGTCGTTATAACATGGATTATTCTAATAATTAACCAAATGAATGATGCGTCACCTCAGCAGCCTCATGATGTAGTCGGGCCAGTTGTCGGGGAACATGACGAGGAAGAAGCCCACCACGATGAGGATGATGCCGGCCAGCTTCATGCCCTCGAACTCCACGCCGTACAGCACCACGTCCAGTGCTGAAATACATTAATAAACAATTAATTATCTAATATAAATAATTTTATATTTTTTAATTTGTGAGTTCTGTGTCTTTTCTATGCACATTATAGTAAAAAATATCTTAATATGTATTATCTATACTAATATTATAAAGAGGAAAGATTTGTTTGTTTGTTTGTTTGTTTGTTTGTTTGTTTGTAACGAATAGGCTCCGAAACTACTGGACCGATTTCAAAAATTCTTTCACCTTTGGAAAGCTACCTACATTATCCCCGAGTAACATAGGCTATATTATACAGGGTTTCCCAGAAATGGTGGATAATCCTGCACGTGCGTGTGCGGGGGAGGGGTTGGGGCCCCACACCCAAAAAAAAAAAAATCTTTTCCCAACGGTCCGCGGTCTACGACATTTTTTGAAAAATTTTGAAATATCCCGGTTTTCTTCACATTTGTGGTCATCACGTCCGGTATATGAGGCCTAGTCCGGATTTTTTTCTTTTAACGTGTTCCCTAAATGTTGGTATTCCTAAATTACCTTTAAAAACTCAACTACTTAGGGTAGTAGTTAACTAGTAGTCCCTAAACATAAATTTTATTTCTGAAATTTATTTTACTGCTAAGTTTGAGCACCTGTGGTGTAAATAAAATGCATTGGAGTTGTTTAGCCAACCACATAAAAAAATTGCCTACATCATAAGGATTCCAAAACAGTAGCATACTATGTACTTTAATAGTAAAATTACTGAGCTATAGCTTCTAATGTGTAACAGTAGGCGTTTCATTACAAAATTGCAAAAGAAAAAAATAAAACAAATAATGATCAAAAAAGGATTTATTATAAAAATAATCATAATAAATGTTCGAATTAGGCTCCTCTTGCTCTTATGCAAGCTCTACACCTTTTTATAAAAGATCTTTGTAATGTGTAATTATAATTTTTTGAAGATATAATTCTAGCTGCTTCGGCGACGCGAAGTCGAAATTCTTCTAACGAGTTTATAGGTTTCTTGTAAACCTGCTCCTTCAAACAGCCCCAATAAAAAAAATCCAGAGGATTTAGGTCTGGAGACCGTGGTGGCCACAATATCGGCCCAATCGGCCGATCCATCTGTTCGGATAGGCATCGTTTAGGTAATTCCTTACTTGCACGGCGTAATGTGCCGGACAAATATTATTACAAGATGAGCCACTAGCCATCCGGCAAAGAATGTGGCTCCAGAACGACGGTTGTCCGGCACATTACGCCGTGCAAGTAAGGAATTACCTAAACGATGCCTATCCGAACAGATGGATCGGCCGATTGGGGCCGATATTGTGGCCACCACGGTCTCCAGACCTAAATCCTCTGGATTTTTTTTATTGGGGCTGTTTGAAGGAGCAGGTTTACAAGAAACCCATAAACTCGTTAGAAGAACTTCGACTTCGCGTCGCCGAAGCAGCTAGAATTATATCTTCAAAAAATTATAATTACACATTACAAAGATCTTTTATAAAAAGGTGTAGAGCTTGCATAAGAGCAAGAGGAGCCTAATTCGAACATTTATTATGATTATTTTTATAATAAATCCTTTTTTGATCATTATTTGTTTTATTTTTTTCTTTTGCAATTTTGTAATGAAACGCCTACTGTTACACATTAGAAGCTATAGCTCAGTAATTTTACTATTAAAGTACATAGTATGCTACTGTTTTGGAATCCTTATGATGTAGGCAATTTTTTTATGTGGTTGGCTAAACAACTCCAATGCATTTTTTTTACACCACAGGTGCTCAAACTTAGCAGTAAAATAAATTTCAGAAATAAAATTTATGTTTAGGGACTACTAGTTAACTACTACCCTAAGTAGTTGAGTTTTTTAAAGGTAATTTAGGAATACCAACATTTAGGGAACACGTTAAAAGAAAAAAATCCGGACTAGGCCTCATATACCGGACGTGATGACCACAAATGTGAAGAAAACCGGGATATCTCAAAATTTTTCAAAAAATGTCGTAGACCGCGGACCGTTGGGAAAAGATTTTTTTTTTTGGGGTGTGTGGCCCCACCCCCTCCCCCGCACACGCACGTGCAGGATTATCCACCATTTCTGGGAAACCCTGTATATTAAAAAAAATTAGGGATCCTTACAAAAACTCCAATAATGTAACATAAGGTGTAAAAAAATGACCTGAAAAATTCCTTACGTCGCGTGCGCTGCGAAAACTATTGATGATAGAACAAAACCATGTACTACGACTTTGTAGAACTCATCATTATCTACAAAAAATGTCGCGACAGCATATGTCTAAATATTATAGTTATGTCACAGTAAGCAGTTTTTTATTCTAAAATATTAATTTATATATGCCGCCACTTGAAAGGGTCTTCATTTGTACCTTGGTATTAATCCTTATCAAAATAAATTACTTTATAATCAAGACGGCTTTAATACCTTTTTATAACTTTTTGAATTATTCAATTCGGACATTTCATTCGGAAGATATCACGAGTTTAAAAATTCAAGTATTAGAAAAAAGTCTAGAGGTTGTCGCTCATCGCGCTCAGCTAGCCAGCATGCGATGTAGACTCCATGTAAGCGTCACTTTGGGGGAGTCAATGTAATGTAATATCCTAATCCTAACATAGGCTACTTTTTACCGCGGAAAAATACATACTTCGGCGGAAAAATATATGCTTACGCGGAAAAAATCGATTTAGATAAAATTTAGTAGGTATGCTGAAGATAGTTGCAAATAAAAGTATATGGCGAGAGACTTTTCACCGCGGAAAATACATGCTTCCACGGGAAAATATATGCTTACGTGGGAAAATTTAGTATGTAGATAGTTGCAAATAAAAGTATATGGCGAGACGAAGTTCGCGGGGGCTGCTAGTATTAGATATAATAGTACCCGTAACAAATTTGGAGCTTCCAAGGGGCCAGATGTCGATGCATAAATTGTCTAGTAATATTTATTTTTAAACGCTATTTTCAATTAATTGCTATGGTAAATACCTGCAGAAACTGGAACAGCGGTTATGAGAGAGAGTGAGACGAATATATTGTAGGTGATGATATTCCCGAATTGAAACACCAAATGGAAAACTGAAATGGAAACAAAGTTAGTAAATATTGTATTTTAAATCAGTAGAAGAACGGAGTCATATTGCGGTGAGCGAAGCGAACCTCAATGCGACCACAGCCATCAGCACGAAGCCGCAGCAAGGCGAGCGCAGCGAGCATTTGTGCCATGCTTGCAGCCTTGCTGTTTAAACGGGACAGCACGATCGGGGTCGCAAAACGACGAATCAACACGGCTCGCTTCGCTCGCCGGATCCTATGCCCGTGGTATACCGATATGGGTGTCGTCTTCGACTAATATGGGGTTTTAAAAAAACAACCCTGGAAACATAGACCAGTGCAGTTAGCTTCAAAAATGGTTAAAAAAGGAAAAAAATAGTAGTAGAATGAAACCCATTAGAAAAGGAGGGGAATATGATAAAAATGAAAGGAAAAATAAATTACGGTCGATCTGAGTTCGGGAAGTGGGAGGGGGTGGGCTTTTAAGGGGAGAAAATGGTTTATCTCGAGTTTAAAATGTGAGAAAGCTACCTATAGAAAGCGGGCGAAATATGCCAGCTTATGGTAAATAAATAATAGCAGGTAGCAAACTCTTACTCAACAAGGCCACGCTGGTCGCCAGCAGGTAGACCCAGGGCATGCGGTGGTGCGGCAGGGTCTCGGAGCCCGACAGGTAGAGGCCGAGGCACACGGGCCACAGCAGCGACGCGTTCACGATGCCCACGATGGAGAAGAACAGCGCTCTCTGACCGGGGTTCACTTGTCACTTACTCAACAAGGCCACGCTGGTCGCCAGCAGGTAGACCCAGGGCATGCGGTGGTGCGGCAGGGTCTCGGAGCCCGACAGGTAGAGGCCGAGGCACACGGGCCACAGCAGCGACGCGTTCACGATGCCCACGATGGAGAAGAACAGCGCTCTCTGACCGGGGTTCACTTGTCACTTACTCAACAAGGCCACGCTGGTCGCCAGCAGGTAGACCCAGGGCATGCGGTGGTGCGGCAGGGTCTCGGAGCCCGACAGGTAGAGGCCGAGGCACACGGGCCACAGCAGCGACGCGTTCACGATGCCCACGATGGAGAAGAACAGCGCTCTCTGACCGGGGTTCACTTGTCACTTACTCAACAAGGCCACGCTGGTCGCCAGCAGGTAGACCCAGGGCATGCGGTGGTGCGGCAGGGTCTCGGAGCCCGACAGGTAGAGGCCGAGGCACACGGGCCACAGCAGCGACGCGTTCACGATGCCCACGATGGAGAAGAACAGCGCTCTCTGACCGGGGTTCACTTGTCACTTACTCAACAAGGCCACGCTGGTCGCCAGCAGGTAGACCCAGGGCATGCGGTGGTGCGGCAGGGTCTCGGAGCCCGACAGGTAGAGGCCGAGGCACACGGGCCACAGCAGCGACGCGTTCACGATGCCCACGATGGAGAAGAACAGCGCTCTCTGACCGGGGTTCACTTGTCACTTACTCAACAAGGCCACGCTGGTCGCCAGCAGGTAGACCCAGGGCATGCGGTGGTGCGGCAGGGTCTCGGAGCCCGACAGGTAGAGGCCGAGGCACACGGGCCACAGCAGCGACGCGTTCACGATGCCCACGATGGAGAAGAACAGCGCTCTCTGACCGGGGTTCACTTCACCCATCACCTTCCTGAATAGCACCTGCAAAATACATCTGGTTATGGACAATGGACAGTGTAAAACACTATAAACTCTATGAAGCAATAAAGTATGCTCTGTGCCGAATTAGAACCCATTTGTATGTAATATTGTTAGTAAATGACCTTGAAGACCGCGAAGCCAGCGGCGGCGAAGGCGGCCAGCACCACGCCGCCCAGCGTGGAGCTGCCCGTGATGCCGTCCATGTAGGCCAGCAGCGCGATGCCCGTGTCGCACAGGATGTAATATTGTTAGTAAATGACCTTGAAGACCGCGAAGCCAGCGGCGGCGAAGGCGGCCAGCACCACGCCGCCCAGCGTGGAGCTGCCCGTGATGCCGTCCATGTAGGCCAGCAGCGCGATGCCCGTGTCGCACAGGATGTAATATTGTTAGTAAATGACCTTGAAGACCGCGAAGCCAGCGGCGGCGAAGGCGGCCAGCACCACGCCGCCCAGCGTGGAGCTGCCCGTGATGCCGTCCATGTAGGCCAGCAGCGCGATGCCCGTGTCGCACAGGATGTAATATTGTTAGTAAATGACCTTGAAGACCGCGAAGCCAGCGGCGGCGAAGGCGGCCAGCACCACGCCGCCCAGCGTGGAGCTGCCCGTGATGCCGTCCATGTAGGCCAGCAGCGCGATGCCCGTGTCGCACAGGATGTAATATTGTTAGTAAATGACCTTGAAGACCGCGAAGCCAGCGGCGGCGAAGGCGGCCAGCACCACGCCGCCCAGCGTGGAGCTGCCCGTGATGCCGTCCATGTAGGCCAGCAGCGCGATGCCCGTGTCGCACAGGATGTAATATTGTTAGTAAATGACCTTGAAGACCGCGAAGCCAGCGGCGGCGAAGGCGGCCAGCACCACGCCGCCCAGCGTGGAGCTGCCCGTGATGCCGTCCATGTAGGCCAGCAGCGCGATGCCCGTGTCGCACAGGATGTAATATTGTTAGTAAATGACCTTGAAGACCGCGAAGCCAGCGGCGGCGAAGGCGGCCAGCACCACGCCGCCCAGCGTGGAGCTGCCCGTGATGCCGTCCATGTAGGCCAGCAGCGCGATGCCCGTGTCGCACAGGATGTTATATTGTTAGTAAATGACCTTGAAGACCGCGAAGCCAGCGGCGGCGAAGGCGGCCAGCACCACGCCGCCCAGCGTGGAGCTGCCCGTGATGCCGTCCATGTAGGCCAGCAGCGCGATGCCCGTGTCGCACAGGATGTAATATTGTTAGTAAATGACCTTGAAGACCGCGAAGCCAGCGGCGGCGAAGGCGGCCAGCACCACGCCGCCCAGCGTGGAGCTGCCCGTGATGCCGTCCATGTAGGCCAGCAGAGCGATGCCCGTGTCGCATAGGATGCCGGCTACGATCTAACAACAATAACATTTCAGTTAACTATTATTTGTAAGACAATATTTAATCAAATATAGATTATTAATCGGACCTGGCTTATACTTTTGAAAACTTAGCTTGAGACCTTTTTCAATCTTAAGTTCCTATTCTCTAATTAGTCTTGAAAATTAACGTGAGTTACACTATTCATTTTATAACAACAAAGGAGTTAAAACACTCGACAGTTCGACATACATAATAATATGCTGTGTCCAAGTTGTGGTCGATCAAATTGTAGAACTAGATTCGAAATCAAATAAATGTATATCCTCAATAAATAAATTCCATCAAAAGTTGAATTTGATATTATTTTTAAATAAGTTAACACCACTTACCCTAACTCCTACAAACTGCTCGTGGAGAACTACCCATGACAGCAGATAGACACAGCTGACATTGGTAGCAAACAATGCAAGTACATCAGTTGACAGCAGAATCTTCAGGGATGTTATGTACATGAATATAGTCACAACCCACAGAAGGCAAAACAAGCCGCATCGGCTTATGAATCTTACTGTGGAAAAAATGGTATGTTTAATCAAGGAATTGTTTTAAAAGTACAATATTAATAACTATAGTTGTGAGAATTGTACAGTTGTAATCACACTAATAAAAAAGATGAGTTTGTGACTATGTCTGTTCCTCCTTTATGCTACAATGGCTCTAATTTATAATACTGTTTATTATAAATTATTATTTTTTATTTATTTAATCAACTTTGTAGCATGACACCTTGTTCCAAAATCATTAAAATGTGCTAGGTAGGTATCTGTGCGCTAAATTATAAAACAAATAAGTTGATATCAAAATAAGGAATAAGTTTGCTATTATTGTATTCTCATAAAACTTACCAAATGTAAACCCCTTTTCTCGAAAATCACTGAATGCATCAAAAACAATTTCATTGGCTGATTTGCACTTATTGTGAATTAACATCACTATCAGGTACAAAGGGTAGAAGAATATTAACCAATTTGTGCAAAACCATGCTGTGAAGAATGGAGCATTGTACAAATGCTGAAATAAAATATGTCATTATTTTTAACTATTTGTCACTGAAGACTGCATTTAGTGAAAAGAATAGTGTGAAGGCATTCACTGATATCTTTTTTAGTTGAAAATTTTAGACTGAAAATATTATCAGATATAAATGTCATAAATATAAAGAAAACTAAGATAATATAGTTTTCACTTACATGTGATCGCTTCATTGTGTGATTGTATGATACAAGTGAAGGCTCAGTGCTAAAGGACAAGGCATGGACGTTGGGAGGGTATTGCTGTAGGTACATGTGTTTGATGCAGTGGGTCGTGGTCACCCAGGAGGCAGTGAGGATTATTGTTACACATATTCCATAGTAGATCTGAAACAATAATGAAAATTACAATACAGCATAGGTACTTTATTGCACACTTGAAAAACAAAAATACATTCCAAAAAGAAACATACAGAGTGTTAAAATTAAGTTTACAATTAGTAGCTCATACATAATGTACCTATACATAGATATATTTAGAAGATCTTGAAAATGTACATGCTGTCTAAATAATCTAACAAAAATAATTTTAGTGTCAAACTAAAGCAAACTTTTAACAAATTAATAAACTTAATTTATGCAAATTGATAAATATAGATACCTTTTTGGCAAACTTTGAGCAGCATGATCTGGGACATTTCTTATCACGTAACTGGCGTTCCTCATCCTGACTGCTAGCGGCAGACTCACTGTAGGCGTGTTGGAGAGATGGCTGTGTGGTCAGAGGAGGCGCCGAGCATACGGACACCTGCGGCGTGAGCGGCGCCCGCGGACTCAGCGGCGTCGCCGGCCCGTTCGCGCGCCCCGGCTCCCGCTCTACCTGCTCCGTCTCCACTTCACTCGTTATTATTACCGATGGAGTCCGGACCCGCTTTGGATTAAAGATAGTGGGCAGATCGCCGTCTCTTGCCATTGTGCTAGTTTGTTTTATCCTAACATAATACAACGATCATACTTTCCCTTCTTGTATCGCTGAAAGTACCTATTGGTACCGACACTCTGTCTACCGACATTTATAAACAAATTTGCGCTTACATGAATGGATCAAAATATTAGATTTTCAGGATTTAGCTAAACTGGATTTATTATAACAAATATACACTTTTCTTAGCATTATTATTAAAGGATCAAAGGTACAACTTTTGAACAATTTATTTCCAAAACCGAAAAATAGTAAATTCAATTTCAGAAAACCTAAATTTTGTTGACCGCGATAAATTTGGATTTGTTATTGATTGATTGATTTGATGTTGGATAGAGAGCTAACTTGAAGCTTTGCTTGCTTGCTAGTTGAGAATTGAAGTCAATGAAGTAAGATTGAAGTTGAAATGGATTTGTAGTTCAGAAGAATTCACCAAAGACAATCTAGAGTTGATTTTATTATGGCAATAACGCATACGTCAAGCAAACGCTTTCGATTGGCGTTTAGGAAAAGTCAGAACGCAGTGACCGCTTTTAATTGGTAGTAATTGCACCAAAGACAAATAGAGTTCAAAAAGTCAATCTTGTTTTTATCTAGTCTATGGTATCATGGGACGAAAGAAATGAAATGTTTGAGAGTCGTTTGGCTTGAATCGAGCAATGCTAAATTCTAACATTTAATCTTTCATTAAAAATATTTACTGGATTTATTTTATAAACGTCTATTTTGTATGTAATTTGTCAAAATATATATTTTGCTATGAACGCAAGCATCTTCAATTTTTAAATAAAAAAATAAAATTGTCTATTCCTAGATCGTGAATAATTGAGTATAGATGGCGCCTTAAAAAGCGTCTAAATGGTTCCATTTTACTTCACCAGAGGGAGATAATTGGCTAGCCTACTTGAAGCATCCGGGAACCTCGCCATAGTAGTAGACATGGCGGGTATCAACCTGGCTAAATGACGAAATAAATTTTGTTTGCTAATACAAAAACGTGCTAATTTCATATAAAAAGTGTTGATACTAAAAGACTTAATAAGCTATATTGGATTAGGATAAAGATGCAGAATGTTGGACAGCCTGAAAACCGAAATATCGATAAGGTGAATGTGCAACTTGATGTGGTAAAATCGTCCACTCCTCAGAGTTCGGCTTCAAGTCCGGCCAAATCTGAAACCGAAACGTATTCTGGAGCGCCTGCCAAATACATGACGGACTCTTCGGAAAGTGAGGATGACTCTGTTTCCGAGGTAAAACGTGTTTTGTTTTCGATAGAGGCGGTGGCACTGAGAGAATGTGATTATCTGTACCGCTCTAAATACTGCAAGGGACATCTTGTACATGTCTTGTCTAAACACATGATTCCTTCTTCATCATATCCATTTCTTTGTCATCACCATCATGATCTAAAAGCGCGAAGCACGCTGTAACGAAACAATCTATTTTACTTGTCTGATACAGTACGTCGCTTGCCAAATATTCCGTAAAACGTCAGAAAGTCACAAGTACATTCACGTACTCCCGAGTAATGCATGAAATGACCAGAGTCTGCCCCTCCTAGAGGGTATCTAATTGATACATTGTTATCTCGTGATAGCTAGGGTTCATCTGCAGTAGAAACAGTTCCATTGTCTTCAATGAATTGAGGCTAAAAGATGATTTTCGGTGGCCATGTTTCGGAATCACATGCAATCTTTTGCTGTGCGTCTTCAGCTATCACTGTTTTCTGGTGATATTTCTATGGAAATGTTAGAATTACATAATTCTTCAACAATCATTATGAATCATGTCATTTGACGAGAGTTGATTAGCGCCGCAACGCGGCTTCGTTACCACTACGCCTACTGAATTTCGCGCAAAAACGTAAAAAATCTGGTGAATTACAAGGACCATTGTCTGTTATATTAGGGTAAACAACTCCTGAAGCACCACATTGTCAGTAGCTCACATATTTCTCATTGGTGTTATAGATCTTGCTGGCTTGTTTGTGCCTTAGCAGGCCAGACCTGTTGGTAAGTCGAAGACATGCATACTGAGTGCCGAGAGCTTCACCAACTCGCTGTTGCTGTATGAGTAACCGTTTAACCTGCATAATGTGTGCTATGGACAGATACATATCACTGGATATGTTTTTGTTTTCTAAATGTTGAATGGTCCTTGTGATTCTAACTGACTAGAGTTGCTGAATCCTTGTGTTTTGATTAACCTCACTAACTTTGTAACTGAATGTGTCTAATTCAGAGAACAGTCATTGCTTTGCTTAATACATGTTTATTTATGTGACTGGATTAAATTTGACATTGCTTTGTTAGTTTCTACTATATTGACTGGTCTACTGGTAATGATAACTATGACTAAGCATCAGTTAGATCTGTTTATGAATAATGTAAAGTTTTTTATTTTCACAATTCCTGTATTCAAGGGATTTTTTGGGTGTGAAAAATAATAAATACTTGCCTTGTTCAAATAATATTTTATGTTTATGATAGCTTGTACTGTGAACTCATAAGGTAGTTGCACCTATTAGGTACTTTGAAGAATCTGTGAACAGTTTCCATTATAACAAAACAAATTGATAAGAACAATGTTATTCAAAATGTGCTTCACAGAAAGATACCTGAATAAATTTAAAATGTGAGTCGACTACTTATTCAGCTAGGGTGTAAATATCTGTGAATATTAAATATTAGTAAATATTAGTGTATTGTTCAATTACAAACTAAAAACAAAAAATATATTGTGGTCTGTAATTATTTTTATCGTTTAAAAGTTATATGTTTCTTACCCACCGTTAATTAGTATATTCTTTCTCATTTGTTACGGATTAGTTGAAATTTTAAAAGAGCTTTAGTGAGACTAGAATAGTGGAATCTATGACATATGGGGCTGAACTGTTGAAACAAAGATCAGAATTTTAATAAATAAATATGTTTGGTTGTCAGGCTGAAATGGAAGAGGAAAGCAGTAGTACTGAGCCAACCAAGTTCCTGCTGGCACATGAAGACCCCGAGCGCACAGTTGATCCTGAAATGCAAGCAAGGCTTGAAGCTTTGTTAGAAGCAGCAGGTAAGATTTTCAATTTATTTAAAAAGTTTTATAATGTTTGTTGATATATTTGTTTCATTCATCAGATTTGCGATCAGTCCTTTGCTCCAAAAACAAGCTACTTAAAATTTATTATTTATACCTGAATTATTAAATTCAAAACATATATGTACATACATACATTAGACAAAATCAATATAATATTATAAAATTAATATATTTGATTGTTTGATCCAAATAAACTTCAAAACAACTGGACTAATTAGAAAAAAATATTTTACCATTTAGAATCATATGATATCCATTATGAACATAAACTTATAAATATAAAAAAGTTACAGATCAATTTCATAAACCTTAAAACAGTCAAAAGAATTATGAAAATATGTAGTACCTACCAGTGGCGATTTAGAATTTAATACTTTATATTATATTATGTTGAAGAGTTAGTTTAAACCCGCTTATCTCAAGTACTGCTGGTCTGATTTGAAAAAATATTTAACAATATTGTTCATTCATCAAGTAAGTGTAATTGAATTAAATTAATTTATTCTGTATTGTTTTCTCGTTTCTCGAGCATTTTAAAATGCAGTGAGTGTCAAATACGATTTCTGACAAAGATGCGGGCTCGTATAATAATTATGTGAAAAGTCAGAGCTATTAAACCAGAATCGAATGTTAGTAATTATTTGTGTATGCAATTAAAGTATGCCCCTTTGGTCACCCACCAAGTTTACACTACACTAGCAAAAATAATTCGTTTACTGAAAAAAAAAACAACCCTAAAACATATCCAGCTTAATCGATTTTAATCAATTAGTAATACTGATTTTTCGTTTTTCCAAGTAAAATAATTAGCTTCTGATTACCTAAGTCTGCAGAAAAATTGCTTATTACTTTTTTAATTGGATAATAACTTGTAAACGTCGTAGTGAGTATATTATTAGTATAGATTTGTGTGAGTAAAGTCCTTTAAGTAGGCGTTTCATCACTCGCTAGACGAGGGGTGTGTTTGTGTTATTTAGATTAGAGTGGCCTTTTAAACTCATAACTTGCAAACGTGCATTGACGCCGCTACTTCATTGCGTTTTTAGTCACGCAATGCTATTTCATTCGTTTTCTATATACTAACAAACTTCTTTTTACAAAAACCAACGAGGTAATATTTATATGATAAAATAAACGTAGGAGTTAAACAACTGAGAATAGAAATAGGTGGGAATAGTAGCGCCCTTTGTTACGATAAAATCATTGTTTCAACGAAGAATTAGAAAGTAGAATTAAAGTAAAATATTTAACTAGAAGATAGTTCACTGTTTATATTATGGATTCATCTAATCTTAAAGGTCAGTCGACATAAAATCACGCCATCCCCCACAAATGACCTTTGGCTAAGCGGATTATTCAATCTTAGCGCGACAATTTGGCTTTTAGCTTCACTGAAACATCTCCAAGATACCATTACCACTTAGTGCCCTACGAATAGCCCCATAAAGCTCTTATTTCCGCAAGCATAAAACGTACATCGACTAGCCCAAGGATAATAAATAAATATAAATATTGCTGGACAATTCACACAGCGACATCTAGCCCCGTGGATAGTATTAGTTGTTAATATGATTATGAAAACAAACATTCCTATTGCTAGCAATGGACGGACAAATCTAAACTAAAAAAAAAAATAGTTTTAAAACTGACGTGAGCGTCAGACATCCTCCGTTCGTAGCTTTTAGGTATTCCTGAACACCGTCAATGCAAAATTATCTAACACAACCGTATAAAATAACCACAATCTACCTAGGAAGCACTGATATCATAGAATAAGTTAACTTAAGTATTAACTTACTAGCATTCCACATAACTTTTCTATGTGCACCTGTAAGTTGTTGACATACAACGACGTGTGACGTACTTGCTCAGCAAACAATTTAACATAAATGGAATATTTTCGGATACCTTTCTTTTCTAATGCTAAAGGTACACTTAGTGATTTGCTGATATAGGATAAGTTTTAGTATTTTACTAAAGTATTTACTTTTAGTATTTTTCTATCGTGGCTTCCCGTCGTTTTATGGATTTTCCGGATTGAACGTCCATATTTCTGCAGTAGAAAGTACCTAATCTTCTATCTAGATCTTTCAATAATATATATTATCTAGGCTTATCTAGCTCAAACATAAAATTAGAACCTTTCGGATTCGCTTGTTTGACTCTATAATATGGGTATAGTTTTATTATTTCTTCGAGAGAAAAAAATAATCTCCAAATGTTGGCACTACACGGATATCTTACCTAATCCTCAAATTTTTACCATAGCAGTAACCTATCGAACAACATTACATAACACAATTTCCATTTGAATAAAAAAAACTGCTTCCATTCACACAAGTTCTTATTGGAAGATATGGGTATAACATGAATCGTTATAAATAACAGTCCATAGTTGATTTCATTATGGAAACTTTAGCTATAATATTCATTGATTCACAGAGCGCACTTTTCCAAAAAGTAGTATTTGCATGACTAAATTCTACGCAACTTTCAACCTTATAGTAAAGCAAAGATCGCGTTAAAACTTTTCACATCCGAATAGTGCAACGTCACGGGCCTGACGAGTCAGCCAGCTTACGGCATGGTGTAAGATACCATCAAAACGCGGTTAGGCTTCACCGCTTACTTATTTCCCGCAACGAATGTTTATTAGCATGACCGCGAAACGAGTTTGTGAAAATAAACTTCTCTATCAGTTTGAGCATAATATGTACAAGATTGATACGTAATAATCATATTATGATTATTACGTATCAATCTTGTACCCAAACAGTGGCCGGAGACGGTCATTGACCGACAAACGTGTAGTGCGTACAATCTCCTTGGCGGGTCGCGCAATCGCTGTAGTTCCTTCCATCGAATGCCATGCCGTGTTCCCATAGATTGATACACCCATTAGGCGGCGGCATCACTCAGACATGCCTGAACCACTGTACCGCGATCCAAATGCTTTACACTTCGACCAATTACAAGTTTACAACGATGGTGCAGCTTGGATTTTTTTTGCGATGATTTTTATTTTTTAATCGTTTGTTTACTGGACTGATGTTATGAGTACTTATAATTATATTACTAGCCGACCCGCCTATAGTTTCGCTTGAGTTTTTTACGTTATCTACACATAATTTGTAGAATATAGACTGAAGTATTCCTCGATAGTTGCGTTCAAACAAAACAATCAAACAAACTCTTCCTTCAGCTTTATAATATTCGTGTAGAAAATGAACTCTACAGTAACCTAACCAAACCAGCATTAACACCAACTGTACTTGAGGTGCCTAGGTTGAATAAATAGATATTCGATATTCTAGAATACATGCCTTTACGCCAAGATGAAATAGTATAGTTTTTTAACGATATCGAACCCCGAAAAGCTGATCTGTCATTTAGTGGGCAAAAAATCGAGCCTATTCTGCCTTGACCTTTTCTCGTAGCAAAATGCATGCCGCGCTCTTTGCAGGTGCTATACAAAATCGATTGCTTTCGTCAGAATCCGTGCACGTGTTTCTAGTATTTTATCGATTACGTACCAAATCAAAAACAACAGCATGAAACTTCATGCGTTAAAAAATACTCACAAAATATGCAATTTTTTATTCTGCTTTGTTACATTTGGCCATTCATATAATCATCAAACATTCCCTACAACATAATTTAAAGAAAGTGAATTCACGCAACGCGGCAGCCACTATAAATCAGCCTGAATAAAAAGAAAAGTCTCCAAATATTTTCCACCGCATTAAGTTCATAATCAGACACGTTCTATGTTAGTAATTAACCTCTGGTTATAGTTTAACTACTATTGTCTGGTTTAGGTCTGGATTATTAGGTCGTTAGCATTTGTAGAGCTGTTATAGAGCTACGGACTAAGTATGACGGCGGCGCAGCGAAAATCGATCTTTTACTTTCTGCTATCTAGGATAGCTGGGTAGTTCAGAGTGATTCATTATTCAGCAACGCCGTAGCTTACTGAATTAGTAAGTGTTTCATGATTTATCTGATATTATATTGACATCATTAGTACCTACTAAGTATATAGAAAAAACCTCTCAAATCTCTCTTGTCAATCATTTCAAAAAGAGTCTACATCCTAGTTGTATTTATTTTATCTTTTGTTATTTATCTGTAACTAGCTATCCGCCTCGCTTCGGCCGCGTTATTATTTTTTCCCGCTGCAAAAAGTAGCCTGTATAGGTTTAAAGATAATGTTGATTCTGATAGATTTTACATTTTAAAACAAATAATATGTGCTTGCCAAATAGTGCACGTACCTACTAAATGCACAACGAGAATTGCCAATGGACAACCTGATCCAATTCTAGCGGAGAGGCTTCTTGTTTCATCTCTCTGTTTACGGTCGTCAATGGGTTACGACTTACGACCACGGCGGGTATTCTTGAGAATATCGTGTTCGACATCACATAAAATATCGCTAGAATGTGTTACGGGTATAGTCGCTCGTTCGAGATTAGACATCATTTCGAAGGATCGTTATTCAAGAATAACCGCCCATATTGCCACCCATGAAGATGTTATGGCTTTATTCGGCGGCCAGCAGGGATCGATCGAACCTTCGCGACTCCTCCCAGTCTACACACTTTAGTATTCTTTAAAAAAGTATACCTACTTAAGTTTTATTTTGTTTGAAATTTTCAAAGTCTCTTAGGAGCACATATCATGCGAATACATATCTTCAAACTGGAACTTAATAATTATAATGCAGTTGTCTTGACAAAACAAACCTTATTTTCGTGGACATCCGTAGAAGTCATAGGAGTCATGTGACCTAGCCGCTACGGTCGACATTAGCGTAGGATCGAACTCTTGTTGTCCAACCCTGGTATAGTTTCTAGGCCGTCCGAAGGCCTCCAACTAACGTATCGACTGTAAAAGCCATACGAAAATAACAAGGTTACCATTTACAAAGAAAATTTACAAACATATTCAAAATCACTACATAACGTAAAACAAAGTCGCTTTCGGGATCGGTAGGTGGTAGGTAAGCCTGTTATATAATGCTGTGATCCTGGTTTAAACTAATAATTTTATAGTAAGTTCTAAAATCCGTGATTGCCATGTGGGAGCACTTTCATCCCTAAGGTCTTGGATTCAAACTTCAAACCTTCGTGGGTCGATCTTAAGAATAAATCCTCTTAGCCTTCCCACCGCTGAATTTTCCTTCTTATAATAATTATGTAAGTTTTTAAAAAACACGTACCTACTCTAACGATGAAAGCAAACATCGTGAGGAAACCGGGAGTTCAGAGAACTTTGTATAGTTTGAAGAACATGTCATTCAAGTGAGAAGTCCCTGTACGTATGTACGGGCAATAATTAATAGATGTAGGCTTGTTTCATTTAATTATATATTAGCATTTATTATTATACTTCTGATCACTTACTATATTTAAAATATAGGTAAATCCGTACGGATTTACTTAGCCAGAGAAACTCATCTATATTTTTGACTAAAATAAGACTTTGTCAACACTGATGAATCCATGTGGTCGGCAAAAAATGATCTCAGTTCTCACAGATGGTGCAACGTTACCGACTACCGGGTTTGGTGAATAGGTTATAAATATCATTGATAAGTTTCAAATTAAATATAGCTTTCCGCCCGCGGCTTTGCCCGCGTTATAATATTTGCCCGTTATAAAGAGTTTCTAAAAGTTCTCCTGGATCTAAGCTACTACCAATTTTCAGCCAGATCGATTCGCCCGTTTTCGAGTTATAAATAGTGTAACTAACACGACTTTCTTTTATATTTTAAGAAGATTTAAGGTTACCTGTTTTTTTTTTTCATAGGTAGGTATAGTAAAACCATTTCTAAACTGAACGCCCCTCTACCGAATTCTGATTTTTTTTTTCTGTGTATTCTGTTTTTTCTGTATTTCCTCTCACACGTTGAAATCATCACGGTTTTGTGGAGGGGAGTTCATGTTTAGAATGGTTTTACTATACATCATTTTGCATGTCATGATAATTAAAATATCGGCTTTAAATTGTTTTATTAATCTTATTGGTATTTACATTTAGATTGTCTTGAGATTTGTTTGTTTGTTCTATCCTCTTATGTTTTCCATAAAAACAATACCGGTCTTTTGAGGCATCTAAATATAAGTAAATGCTGTGGGTTTGAGAATTAAGGGTCAAATACCAAATTACATGTTTATGCACAAATCTGCTTTTATTTATCTTATTCGCAAACCCGAGTTTGTGTTGAATTCTATCGATGACGCAGTTATATCTATTTACCTGAATACCAGTAAATCAAGTATTCCAACGATAAGCCCTCAATTTCTGACTATAATTGGCAGAACATTTTATGGAATTATTATGAGAGAACCGCAAACAATATTAAGTATTTCCTGGAAACTGTGTGTTGATATGATTCATAAGATCAAAATAATGTGCTAAATTAACTCACTAAAAAAAACAAAATCTATACTTACATTCAAACTAAATTTGGTCTCAAATATACAGTTATAACTTTCGAGAACTTAAATCAGTACTTTCATCGTCTTTATTGTTCGGATATCTATTTATGGCTGTAATATATTCAATATTCAACGTATGCCCGTCAATGCCCGTGATCTGTAACATTATAGTGCTGTACTGTTACGTTACTGGACTATGTCGAGTAAGCTAAGCCATAAAATCATGTAATTTGTTTGAGGTAATAAAACACTACGTAAAGTAACTATTTCTACAGGATTTTGCAGTGTTTCCTGGCTTAAGGATTCTACCTAACGATGCACACTGGCTTACATCCGTAGGGAATTATACTTTGTCTGTTGGAATTATTTACAAGGCCATTTTTGTACATCTTAGAATTTTCTTAATATCATCAATAAAATATACAAAAATTATGTGTTCTTTACAATAATGATAGATATAAACTAAATACTCTGATAGTCTGACTGATAGTCATCACAAAATGTATACGATATAAACCGGTTAACTATTGTAACGTCATATCAGAACTTTCATTTTAATATTACTACACCACTTACAAATTATTTCCGTGTCCTATAATATTAAGACTATAAAGTTGCGCTGAAATGATGTAACAGTGCTGTCATCTTAATAACGCTAAGAAAAATACACCAGTCAGCAGCGCTCTTCATCCCCAAGACGCTACAATTAGTGCACATACTGTCGTCGTACTGAAATAAGACGCATAATAACACTTTTCAAAAATCAAATTTCAAAAAAAGAATTAGTTACAGTAGTAATGTTGTATCGTTCTTGCAGGTATCGGCAAACTATCCGGCGAGAGCAAGCAGTTCGCGGACCCGGACGTGCTGCGGCGGCTGACGTCGTCGGTGTCGTGCGCGCTGGACGAGGCGGCCGCGGCGCTCACGAGGATGCGCAGCGACCAGCCCGCGCCCAACCATCGCCACCACCACCAGGACAAAAGGTAACAAGAACTACGAAGACTCATAGGACCAACAGGAATCGACTGACGTGTGCATCATTAAAATCTATCCACGCTTTTGGTCACGCAGTGCTTCAAAGGAATAATAAAAAAGTGGCCAAGTGCGAGTCGGACTCGCCCATGTAGGCTTCCGCAGCAATTGTTTATATGAAATAGTTTATGACGTATTATAAAAAAACTACTTGATAGATTTCGTTCAAACCAATTTTCGTTGTTAGTTTTTATGGTTATGTACAATATATATTTTTTCTAGATTTATCATCCTCTTAGTTTAGAAATTAGAGGGGGGGGGACACTCTGTTTTCCACTTTGGAAGAGTCTCACGTCCAAACTATTAAGTTTAGAATTAAATGGTTTTAGAAACATTGTTATGATTTTAGAAGACCTATTCATAGATACCCCACACGTATGGGTTGGATTAAAAAAAAGTTTTTAAATTTCAGTCCTATGTATGGGGACCCCCAAATTTTATGATTTTTTTTTCAATTATTTTCTGAAATCTTAGTGCGGTTAACAGAATACATCGACTCACCAAATTTCAACGTTATAGCTCTTATAGTTTCCGAGAAAAACGGCTGTGACATACGGACGGACAGACGGACGGACGGACGGACGGACATGACGAATCTATAAGGGTTCCGTTTTTGCCATTTGGCTACGGAACCCTAAAAAGCACATACATATTAGACTGTTAAACACTCCTTTGCGTCGCACAGTCGGGTAAAAACTTACACCTACAAATGTACCCAAGACTTATCGTTTAAGAACGTATTATTTCGCGATTTGTTACATAATTAAGTAGTTCAAGTCATGTAATAATAATTTCCAAATCTGCTGTTTATTAGTCGGTAAATCCTTTTATGAGTCATCTCACATATTATATAGTTCTAGAAAACTATCAAAAAGTTTGAATTTAAATTAATTTTGTTGTTTGCGCTGATTAATAGTATGAGTCACATTAAGACCATATTTCATCTCGTAATCGTAAAGCATTAAGCTTAACCTTTGTGTGATATACATACATTGCAATAGAGAGAGTGAAATGTAGATTACTCTGGATAGAGGTATTTTGTACAAACATGAAGATTTGTATTTTAAATTATTCGCCAAAGCAGTATAATCATACAATTTGAAGTTTTAAATCTCGCATCACAGAATGTTATGTGTTTTGTTGTTAACCTTTGTCTAGAATTGAAATGTCCTTATTTAGCCGATTGCTTTGTTCTGTATTCAATTTCCCTAATTGTTTTAATGTAGTGAATTTTAATCGTGTCGTTATCACTGCGTAATTACGTGCTGCTGATTTGAAAACTAACCGTACTCATGTTTAACCTCTACTTATAAAATACACAATTAACCTATATTATTAAATAACCCAGAACTAAAATGTTTTTTGAAATAAGCTTTTTTTGTAGAGCACGCTGATTTACAATCGCAAATAGTGCCTTAAGTAATTAGGCTATCATTCTCCACCGGTCTAACTAAACACTCCACGGTGGTCTTAATTTACTGTAAACATCTTCCCAATGATGAAACTCCGAGAATTGAGTCCACTGTCGATCGCCTCTCGCGTCACGATCGAGTCCACTCTCGTCGCGATCGAGGCTCGGCTGACAATGATAATTGAAGCTTTGATCTTATCTGAACCCCACAGTACTTAGCTATAAACTGTTGATACAGGATGGTGTGTTGAGTGGGTTTGTTAGTTTCAGCCAGCAGTGCGTGTCTACGGCGTCTAACACGAGCCCGACGACGGCGGCTTCATCGGTGGGAGCGGACGGCGCGCCGTCACTGGCGGAGGCGTGTTCGGACGGCGACGTGGGCACGGTAAAGAAGCTGCTGACGGAGGGACGCTCGGTGCACGAGACCACGGAGGAGGGGGAGTCGCTCCTGTCTCTGGCCTGCTCCGCGGGGTACTACGAGTTGGCGCAAGTGCTGCTAGCCATGCACGCGAGCGTCGAGGATCGTGGTATCAAGGTGAGAACCATTACTATAACATAGTACGCTAGCTTTCCGCCCTGCTGCTTCGCCCGCATTTTACACTTTCCCGTAATTTTATTTGCTATACACCTTACACAGCCAAAGACCTCCTTTCCAACGAATGCAAAATGTGCAAAATTAAATAAAGGTTTACTACTTAATTATATTTTCTGAACAGATTTATTTTGCAGTATAATATCTTCACTAAACTCTACAAATAAACGCTCTAAAAGTCGAATCTCGACGGTTACCACACGGACCAGACAGAACAATTCCATTGTGCACTAAGTCTCCGGAATTCTTTCGATGTAATGGTGCATGCACTCATGTATGTACTCCTATTGTTTCCTACAGACAGACTAAACCTATAACTGTACCTTACCAACCTTTCTTCGATTCCCTATTAAATGCAGCAATTAATTAATTTTAATACTTATAATATGTCATCGAATTTAAATATATAAAATTTGCATTTTCTTATCAACTATCAGTTTGGAAATTTTGGTTCTGTCCAATTAATAATAATCTTGAAAAAAAAAACGATTGACTTATTTAAGTAAAGATCTTGATATATTTAAAGTGTTTTATCCAATTAATATAGCCGTTATTAATATATGATGGCTCGGTGCAGTAACTACAATATTTGTCCAATCACCGTCCAGTTAGTCTCAGGTTGTCTGGAAGAAATTGCTTTATTTATTTTATATTTATTTATTTTATGTTTAGCTTGCTTTAAGCAATAAGACCGCCTATTACGCATACGTTTTTGTAGTTTTTAAGTTCTTATGTAAATATTGAGTATTGATGTGTGTAATAAAGAAATATCTTATCAATTTGTACCCAAAGGAGTATTATGTAATACTAGCCGACCGCCAACAGCTTCGCTTGCTTTTTTTTCATAAAATATATCCTATAACCTTCCTCGATAAATGGACTATCCAACACTGAAATATTTTTTTAAATCGGACCAGCGGTTCCTAAGATTAGCGCGTTCAAACAAACAATCAAACCCTTCAGCTTTATAATATTAATATAGATGAGCGTGCATTTTCGCAGGGCGACTGCACCCCCCTGATGGAGGCGGCGTCGGCCGGGCACGTGGACATCGTGCGGCTGCTGGTGGCGCACGGCGCGGACTGCAACGCCGTGTCCGGCTCCGGCAACACGCCGCTCATGTACGCGTGCGCCGGCGGACACGAGGAGTGCGTGCGCGCGCTGCTCAACAACGGCGCCAACGTCGAGGACCACAACGAGAACGGACACACGCCGCTCATGGAGGTAACAACGCCGTGTCCGGCTCCGGCAACACGCCGCTCATGTACGCGTGCGCCGGCGGACACGAGGAGTGCGTGCGCGCGCTGCTCAACAACGGCGCCAACGTCGAGGACCACAACGAGAACGGACACACGCCGCTCATGGAGGTAACAACGCCGTGTCCGGCTCCGGCAACACGCCGCTCATGTACGCGTGCGCCGGCGGACACGAGGAGTGCGTGCGCGCGCTGCTCAACAACGGCGCCAACGTCGAGGACCACAACGAGAACGGACACACGCCGCTCATGGAGGTAACAACGCCGTGTCCGGCTCCGGCAACACGCCGCTCATGTACGCGTGCGCCGGCGGACACGAGGAGTGCGTGCGCGCGCTGCTCAACAACGGCGCCAACGTCGAGGACCACAACGAGAACGGACACACGCCGCTCATGGAGGTAACAACGCCGTGTCCGGCTCCGGCAACACGCCGCTCATGTACGCGTGCGCCGGCGGACACGAGGAGTGCGTGCGCGCGCTGCTCAACAACGGCGCCAACGTCGAGGACCACAACGAGAACGGACACACGCCGCTCATGGAGGTAACAACGCCGTGTCCGGCTCCGGCAACACGCCGCTCATGTACGCGTGCGCCGGCGGACACGAGGAGTGCGTGCGCGCGCTGCTCAACAACGGCGCCAACGTCGAGGACCACAACGAGAACGGACACACGCCGCTCATGGAGGTAACAACGCCGTGTCCGGCTCCGGCAACACGCCGCTCATGTACGCGTGCGCCGGCGGACACGAGGAGTGCGTGCGCGCGCTGCTCAACAACGGCGCCAACGTCGAGGACCACAACGAGAACGGACACACGCCGCTCATGGAGGTAACAACGCCGTGTCCGGCTCCGGCAACACGCCGCTCATGTACGCGTGCGCCGGCGGACACGAGGAGTGCGTGCGCGCGCTGCTCAACAACGGCGCCAACGTCGAGGACCACAACGAGAACGGACACACGCCGCTCATGGAGGTAACAACGCCGTGTCCGGCTCCGGCAACACGCCGCTCATGTACGCGTGCGCCGGCGGACACGAGGAGTGCGTGCGCGCGCTGCTCAACAACGGCGCCAACGTCGAGGACCACAACGAGAACGGACACACGCCGCTCATGGAGGTAACAACGCCGTGTCCGGCTCCGGCAACACGCCGCTCATGTACGCGTGCGCCGGCGGACACGAGGAGTGCGTGCGCGCGCTGCTCAACAACGGCGCCAACGTCGAGGACCACAACGAGAACGGACACACGCCGCTCATGGAGGTAACAACGCCGTGTCCGGCTCCGGCAACACGCCGCTCATGTACGCGTGCGCCGGCGGACACGAGGAGTGCGTGCGCGCGCTGCTCAACAACGGCGCCAACGTCGAGGACCACAACGAGAACGGACACACGCCGCTCATGGAGGTAACAACGCCGTGTCCGGCTCCGGCAACACGCCGCTCATGTACGCGTGCGCCGGCGGACACGAGGAGTGCGTGCGCGCGCTGCTCAACAACGGCGCCAACGTCGAGGACCACAACGAGAACGGACACACGCCGCTCATGGAGGTAACAACGCCGTGTCCGGCTCCGGCAACACGCCGCTCATGTACGCGTGCGCCGGCGGACACGAGGAGTGCGTGCGCGCGCTGCTCAACAACGGCGCCAACGTCGAGGACCACAACGAGAACGGACACACGCCGCTCATGGAGGTAACAACGCCGTGTCCGGCTCCGGCAACACGCCGCTCATGTACGCGTGCGCCGGCGGACACGAGGAGTGCGTGCGCGCGCTGCTCAACAACGGCGCCAACGTCGAGGACCACAACGAGAACGGACACACGCCGCTCATGGAGGTAACAACGCCGTGTCCGGCTCCGGCAACACGCCGCTCATGTACGCGTGCGCCGGCGGACACGAGGAGTGCGTGCGCGCGCTGCTCAACAACGGCGCCAACGTCGAGGACCACAACGAGAACGGACACACGCCGCTCATGGAGGTAACAACGCCGTGTCCGGCTCCGGCAACACGCCGCTCATGTACGCGTGCGCCGGCGGACACGAGGAGTGCGTGCGCGCGCTGCTCAACAACGGCGCCAACGTCGAGGACCACAACGAGAACGGACACACGCCGCTCATGGAGGTAACAACGCCGTGTCCGGCTCCGGCAACACGCCGCTCATGTACGCGTGCGCCGGCGGACACGAGGAGTGCGTGCGCGCGCTGCTCAACAACGGCGCCAACGTCGAGGACCACAACGAGAACGGACACACGCCGCTCATGGAGGTAACAACGCCGTGTCCGGCTCCGGCAACACGCCGCTCATGTACGCGTGCGCCGGCGGACACGAGGAGTGCGTGCGCGCGCTGCTCAACAACGGCGCCAACGTCGAGGACCACAACGAGAACGGACACACGCCGCTCATGGAGGTAACAACGCCGTGTCCGGCTCCGGCAACACGCCGCTCATGTACGCGTGCGCCGGCGGACACGAGGAGTGCGTGCGCGCGCTGCTCAACAACGGCGCCAACGTCGAGGACCACAACGAGAACGGACACACGCCGCTCATGGAGGTAACAACGCCGTGTCCGGCTCCGGCAACACGCCGCTCATGTACGCGTGCGCCGGCGGACACGAGGAGTGCGTGCGCGCGCTGCTCAACAACGGCGCCAACGTCGAGGACCACAACGAGAACGGACACACGCCGCTCATGGAGGTAACAACGCCGTGTCCGGCTCCGGCAACACGCCGCTCATGTACGCGTGCGCCGGCGGACACGAGGAGTGCGTGCGCGCGCTGCTCAACAACGGCGCCAACGTCGAGGACCACAACGAGAACGGACACACGCCGCTCATGGAGGTAACAACGCCGTGTCCGGCTCCGGCAACACGCCGCTCATGTACGCGTGCGCCGGCGGACACGAGGAGTGCGTGCGCGCGCTGCTCAACAACGGCGCCAACGTCGAGGACCACAACGAGAACGGACACACGCCGCTCATGGAGGTAACAACGCCGTGTCCGGCTCCGGCAACACGCCGCTCATGTACGCGTGCGCCGGCGGACACGAGGAGTGCGTGCGCGCGCTGCTCAACAACGGCGCCAACGTCGAGGACCACAACGAGAACGGACACACGCCGCTCATGGAGGTAACAACGCCGTGTCCGGCTCCGGCAACACGCCGCTCATGTACGCGTGCGCCGGCGGACACGAGGAGTGCGTGCGCGCGCTGCTCAACAACGGCGCCAACGTCGAGGACCACAACGAGAACGGACACACGCCGCTCATGGAGGTAACAACGCCGTGTCCGGCTCCGGCAACACGCCGCTCATGTACGCGTGCGCCGGCGGACACGAGGAGTGCGTGCGCGCGCTGCTCAACAACGGCGCCAACGTCGAGGACCACAACGAGAACGGACACACGCCGCTCATGGAGGTAACAACGCCGTGTCCGGCTCCGGCAACACGCCGCTCATGTACGCGTGCGCCGGCGGACACGAGGAGTGCGTGCGCGCGCTGCTCAACAACGGCGCCAACGTCGAGGACCACAACGAGAACGGACACACGCCGCTCATGGAGGTAACAACGCCGTGTCCGGCTCCGGCAACACGCCGCTCATGTACGCGTGCGCCGGCGGACACGAGGAGTGCGTGCGCGCGCTGCTCAACAACGGCGCCAACGTCGAGGACCACAACGAGAACGGACACACGCCGCTCATGGAGGTAACAACGCCGTGTCCGGCTCCGGCAACACGCCGCTCATGTACGCGTGCGCCGGCGGACACGAGGAGTGCGTGCGCGCGCTGCTCAACAACGGCGCCAACGTCGAGGACCACAACGAGAACGGACACACGCCGCTCATGGAGGTAACAACGCCGTGTCCGGCTCCGGCAACACGCCGCTCATGTACGCGTGCGCCGGCGGACACGAGGAGTGCGTGCGCGCGCTGCTCAACAACGGCGCCAACGTCGAGGACCACAACGAGAACGGACACACGCCGCTCATGGAGGTAACAACGCCGTGTCCGGCTCCGGCAACACGCCGCTCATGTACGCGTGCGCCGGCGGACACGAGGAGTGCGTGCGCGCGCTGCTCAACAACGGCGCCAACGTCGAGGACCACAACGAGAACGGACACACGCCGCTCATGGAGGTAACAACGCCGTGTCCGGCTCCGGCAACACGCCGCTCATGTACGCGTGCGCCGGCGGACACGAGGAGTGCGTGCGCGCGCTGCTCAACAACGGCGCCAACGTCGAGGACCACAACGAGAACGGACACACGCCGCTCATGGAGGTAACAACGCCGTGTCCGGCTCCGGCAACACGCCGCTCATGTACGCGTGCGCCGGCGGACACGAGGAGTGCGTGCGCGCGCTGCTCAACAACGGCGCCAACGTCGAGGACCACAACGAGAACGGACACACGCCGCTCATGGAGGTAACAACGCCGTGTCCGGCTCCGGCAACACGCCGCTCATGTACGCGTGCGCCGGCGGACACGAGGAGTGCGTGCGCGCGCTGCTCAACAACGGCGCCAACGTCGAGGACCACAACGAGAACGGACACACGCCGCTCATGGAGGTAACAACGCCGTGTCCGGCTCCGGCAACACGCCGCTCATGTACGCGTGCGCCGGCGGACACGAGGAGTGCGTGCGCGCGCTGCTCAACAACGGCGCCAACGTCGAGGACCACAACGAGAACGGACACACGCCGCTCATGGAGGTAACAACGCCGTGTCCGGCTCCGGCAACACGCCGCTCATGTACGCGTGCGCCGGCGGACACGAGGAGTGCGTGCGCGCGCTGCTCAACAACGGCGCCAACGTCGAGGACCACAACGAGAACGGACACACGCCGCTCATGGAGGTAACAACGCCGTGTCCGGCTCCGGCAACACGCCGCTCATGTACGCGTGCGCCGGCGGACACGAGGAGTGCGTGCGCGCGCTGCTCAACAACGGCGCCAACGTCGAGGACCACAACGAGAACGGACACACGCCGCTCATGGAGGTAACAACGCCGTGTCCGGCTCCGGCAACACGCCGCTCATGTACGCGTGCGCCGGCGGACACGAGGAGTGCGTGCGCGCGCTGCTCAACAACGGCGCCAACGTCGAGGACCACAACGAGAACGGACACACGCCGCTCATGGAGGTAACAACGCCGTGTCCGGCTCCGGCAACACGCCGCTCATGTACGCGTGCGCCGGCGGACACGAGGAGTGCGTGCGCGCGCTGCTCAACAACGGCGCCAACGTCGAGGACCACAACGAGAACGGACACACGCCGCTCATGGAGGTAACAACGCCGTGTCCGGCTCCGGCAACACGCCGCTCATGTACGCGTGCGCCGGCGGACACGAGGAGTGCGTGCGCGCGCTGCTCAACAACGGCGCCAACGTCGAGGACCACAACGAGAACGGACACACGCCGCTCATGGAGGTAACAACGCCGTGTCCGGCTCCGGCAACACGCCGCTCATGTACGCGTGCGCCGGCGGACACGAGGAGTGCGTGCGCGCGCTGCTCAACAACGGCGCCAACGTCGAGGACCACAACGAGAACGGACACACGCCGCTCATGGAGGTAACAACGCCGTGTCCGGCTCCGGCAACACGCCGCTCATGTACGCGTGCGCCGGCGGACACGAGGAGTGCGTGCGCGCGCTGCTCAACAACGGCGCCAACGTCGAGGACCACAACGAGAACGGACACACGCCGCTCATGGAGGTAACAACCCCTCGTGGACTAGGTCTCTACTGGGACTCTGAAGCTCTAAGCATCCTTGTCCACCTCTCTGAGCCTACTTTGTTCCGCAGGGCTTAATACTATGAAAAAACCTCGTAGAGCGGTCATCCAGAATTTAATAGTTCCTATCCACCATCCAATCCAAAGGTAGCCTGGAAGAGATCGATTTTAGCGATAAGGCCGCCAATTTTCCCATTATTTGTTATTGTATTTTCCACTTTTATGTTATGTTATTAATGGTGTGCAATAAAGTAATTTTATCTATATATCTAGCGGTCAGACAGCCTTGCCAAATAATGATGGATTCTCCTTTCTGTAGGTCTACTCTGAAGACACATCTTTGTCCACCTCTCTAACCCTACTCTGTTCCGCAGGCCGCATCTGCAGGTCACGTGGGCGTCGCGAAGATCCTTCTGGAGCACGGCGCCGGCATCAACACGCATTCCAACGAGTTCAAGGAGTCGGCGCTGACGCTCGCCTGCTACAAGGGGCACCTGGACATGGTGCGGTTCCTGCTGGCGGCCGGCGCGGACCGCGAGCACAAGACGGACGAGATGCACACGGCGCTCATGGAGGCCAGCATGGACGGACACGTCGAGGTGGCCAGGCTGCTCTTGGACTCCGGCGCGCAGGTAACTCACACACGTTCGCTTCTAGAATATTCTAGATGGTAATTGTCGGTGAATAGAGCAGATACCAGGTGGTCCGGTTTGAAACGCATTCTGTCGCAAACGGAAGACTTCGTAGGCTGAATACAGAGTGTGTAAAATCATGGGAGTGTCTTATTCCTTGATTGACGTAGATATAAGACTTATTTGCCTCTTGAGAAGTGTCTTTGGTAGAGTGTCTTATTGCTTCATCGACGTAGATAAAAGATTCGTTTAAAATGATCTCATCATCAAACCTCTTGATAAAATACATGTATAATCTTATTCACCAGGTCAACATGCCAACTGACAGCTTCGAGTCACCCCTCACTCTGGCGGCGTGCGGCGGACACGTGGACCTCGCGATGTTGCTGCTGGAGCGAGGCGCCAACATCGAGGAGGTCAACGACGAGGGGTACACGCCGCTTATGGAGGCTGCTAGGGAAGGTAACCACACACAAAATACCACTGATAGACACGTAGACCTAGCGATTTCGCATAACAATATTCTTATAACTTTCTGATTCCCCCAGGGCACGAGGAGATGGTAGCTCTACTGCTCGGGCAGGGGGCGGCTATCAACGCGCAGACAGACGAGACGCAGGAGACGGCGCTGACGCTGGCCTGCTGCGGGGGTTTCCTGGAGGTGGCCGACTTCCTCATCAAGGCGGGCGCCGACGCCGAGCTGGGCGCCTCCACGCCGCTCATGGAGGCCTCGCAGGAGGGGCATCTCGAGCTGGTCCGGTGAGTGTCGCTTGTGCGCCTACAAATGTGATAGTTTCACAAATTGACAAAGAGAAACATTGCCAGAAGACCCATTAGCTTACTAACTTATTTAGGGCAAAGAGCAATGATGAGAGTTGCGCTTTGCGTACGTAAGTGGGTCCACCATTTGGCCAGTAAAAGAAAATGACGACAAAAGCATCTCCAAGTCTCATATATTGCTGGCGCTAAATTATCCGTCTTCCATAGCTAAACAGTGCGTAACCTTTTTGCGTAGACCGCGGCATTTGCCGCAAACTGTAAGTAGTTTATCCTGGGAAACATTTTGCTGCTTACCTACTACGATATTATTTTAATGCTAATTAATAAAATATTAATTTTACTGTTGTGTTTCTAGGTACCTAATATCCGCGGGCGCGAACGTGCAAGCGCAGACGCAGACGGGCGACACGGCGCTCACGTACGCGTGCGAGAACGGACACACGGACGTGGCGGAGACGCTGCTGCGCGCCGGCGCCCACCTCGAGCACGAGAGCGAGGGCGGACGCACGCCGCTCATGAAGGCCTGTCGCGCCGGGCACGTCTGCACGGTGCAGTTCCTTATCGGCAAGGTATACCATACTCAACTGTCGTGGTTTGATAAATTTATATTGAGATAACGGGCAATACACGAGTGCACTGCGGACCGGAAAACGGTCGTGATCCGTGTCCTTACAGTGTCCTTAATCCTGAAGAAGTCCCACGTTTTGGGACGAAACGGTTGATCAAAAGTCAACGTAAATAAGGTTCGTGTATTGCCCGTTTATCTCAATATTAATTCAACTAAACATATTTTTTATATTCTGAAACGCCGAAATTGTTTATCAGTTCGTGGTCTTAAGTCAGGTAAGTTTGTCCTTAAAGCCGATTGTTATTTCGATCCAGGCTGAGTTAGCTAAGCTTAATAATCATAATGTGAAAATTGTTTTCCACAGAAATTTTCTTGACGCATAGTAAGTCAACGACCAAATCTTGTCACTCAACTGTTCACACTCAACTGTTGTATAGCCCGTTTATAATATTCCCCAGGGCGCGGACGTGAACCGCATGACGGCGAACTGCGACCACACGCCGCTGTCGCTCGCGTGCGCCGGCGGCCACGTGGACGTGGTGAAGTACCTGCTGGCCTGCGACGCCGACCCCTTCCGCAAGCTGCGCGACAACTCCACCACGCTCATCGAGGCGGCCAAGGGCGGACACACCGCCGTCGTGCAGCTGCTGCTGGACTACCCGCACTCCGTCATGATGACCCGGGGAGGTAGGCCCATCGATACATATAATAGTACCAGCTAGTATCTCTCAGAGTTAAAGATTCTTAAATCTTGTTATCAAGCTTTTTTACCTTTGTCTAAATTCTTAATATCGACGACCATATAAAACGCATGAGTAAGTTATTAATAAGCCATTTACTGTCCGAGTCTCAGCTCCACTCTACTTACTAGCCGCAGACGCTACACGGTGCCCTGAGGTTACGTGATATGCGTCACAAGCTCTGAGTATTAAACTGTCAGCGTCAATGACGCACATTATGTTACTATTACTACAGTGGTAACACGATACTGTCGAGCTTGGACATTGAGTAATACTTATACGTAATGTGTTTCAGGTAACACGGGCTGCGGCGACGTGGGCGGCGGCGCGGGCTGCCTGTCGGCGGCGCAGGCGGCGGCTTTAGGGCTGACGCACGCGGCCGCGCCCGCTGCCCCCTCCGCGCGCGCCCTGCTGCCGCACCACGCGCACCCGCCGCACCCGCCCCACCCCGCGCACCCCGCGCACCCCGCGCACCCGCCGCCCAACGTCTACCGAGACAGTGAGTAGTTATTTCACTTTCAAATTCACTGTGTAAATACGTGAGTAATTCCCGTTTTTAAAATGAATAGTGAGTAGTTATTTTAGTAAAATATGAACTTAAAAAATAAAAAGCTCGACTGTAAGTTAAAACCTTGCTTGCCGCAAATGTCTTCTATACGATGGTCTTTTTACTGCCCTACACACACAGAGGCTAAAATGTATCTACAATATTACAGCCCCGGAGCGGCCTCCCTGCCAGTGTCCGCCGAAGCCGGCGGCGCATGCCCCCGCGCATGCGCCGCCCCCTGCGTCTCACGCCACGCCCCCTGTGTCGCACGCGCCGCCCCCCGCGCCTCACGTGGCGCCCCACGCGGCGCCCGCGCTGCCCGCTCATATGCTCCCGGATCTGCCGGATAACTTCGCGCAGGTCTATCTGGATGGTGAGTTGTATTTTGTTTGTATTCTTGGCGATCAGTTTCTTAACAGTAGTCCAATGTGTTAAGTGAGATACTCTGAATTATTTACTTACTGCGGCGGCGCACCATGCGTACGCCCTTAATACTCTGAATTAGTTAAGTGTATTTTATGGCGAGAAAGACATGTCCAGAATGAGGTCCCTCGCTTCGTTAGCTGTAAATCTCTGGCTGGGATCTGTATGCTATGACGTTTCGGGAGGGTGAATATGTATTATGGGGTCTTCCGGTTCCATAATGAAATTAGATTGTGCTAATTTCGTAACAGCATCGGATTCTGTTTTCGCAGAGCGCGGCGTGGCGCCCAACCGCAAGAAGGCGGGCGGCGCGCCGGCCGCGGCCACGCCCCCCGCGCCCCTCGCGCCGGCGCCCGCGGCCGCCAAGCACAAGTGCACGCGCAAGCAGCGGCCCGCGCCGCCGCACTCCGACCACCACCTGCCGCCGCCGCCGGACATACAGGACGACCCGGTGAGTGCTACCACTACTACCTCTCATGTGCGACCGCACGAATTACTCTATATTGGACCATCAAACAAGACCGGTGGGCGTATGTGCGTAGTCGTCTACTCGCGTTTGATACGAACGGAATGCTACCTAAGGTGGCAGACGAGCATGCGACAGATCTGCGGTTAACACAACGCATGGTAAATACTTCAGAATACACGTTTTGAAAACCCATGCTATAGTCTTTTGAGAATACCTCGGCATGAGTGTTCATTTATTAACTATACTATACATATCACAACAACCATGCTCAGGAGGATATAATAACATTATGTACATCCCACTACAGCAAAGTTCTCCCCAAAGGAACCCAAGTCACGTTAAACCAGCCAAACTATTAAATGGCATTATGACTTCATAATAACACTGCTGAGCCTTATAACCTAATTTTCTTATGCTTGTTTTATGATATATATTTTTATGTTTATATTTATTTTTATAATTCCCAATCCACTTGTGCGTACAACGTGCGTGTACATTTTGGTTTAACTTGGTTTGAAGTCCTATCATTCTTTTAAATAATTGATTTCAGAGTGACCTTAAAATCTGCATAAAGTTTCCACGATGTTTATGGGTTTAACAAAAAAACATATTGGTTTTGATAAAACTGAACTGATCTAAAAAAGTTCTTAATTAAAATTTTAATTTTATTATTTAAACCCTAAATGTCATATCCTACCTAAATCTACTACTAATCCAGAATGTTTCTGCTATCCCTAGCTAAAGCTAGATTCAATTATTCATTGGGTATGACTTGGTTAAGCTGCAAACGCCCTTGTTCTTATTAATGCTTAGTATTGGTATATTATTCTTCACTTTGGTTGCCAGTTATTGTTTCATTACTTTTGCTTGCTAAATCATAATGTCAGGTTAAAAATTACATAAGTATGTTTAAGCAATTCGTACCAAACCTGCTTCATATGTATATGATAACAATTAATATTCCTGAGGGGTATTATGAACTTGTTTTCGTATTTTAATAGAACTTGTTATTAATGGTGTAAATATAGTAATTATTTATTTCTTTCCACACTAATAATATGTAATCAAGTTCATAGTATGCCCCATACTGATCTATAATGGCCTCCACAATACTGTCATGTTTCATTTGTTTGTTGTTGCTTGCTCACGATGTAGATATGCCAGCACACCATGCCTAAGGTATCCCTACCGCCGGGCTTTACGTGGAAGGATGTTAACGTCAAGAAAAATAAATATATAGACCCTCCTAAAAATAAGTGCAAAGTGAGTTTCATTCTGTTCTCAATATTTTTGTCTAGTAGTTTGTTTTGTTTTGCATTCATTATGTGGTGTCGATAAAGTCTAATGTAGTTGCAATGGAAACAGATGTCAAGGGTGATTTATTTATTTATATACCTATCTACTAATTGAATTTTATCGGACAATTCAGATCACTTGTAACACTTAATTCTGCTTGAATAACTTTTATTTTCCAAATTCATTTTATTGTCACCCTCTTCCTGGTTTCCACGCAAATCATAGTAGGTTAGTATCAACTTGATTAACTTTGTAAAATGTAGTTCTACTTTTCACTTAATTCTCAAACCATTTTAATTTCCGCTTATATTATTATTTGTATCTCGCAGATTTTTTAAACTTGACGTTAGCGCGGACTGACTCCATTAAATGACATGGGAATCAAGTATTAGTTGTGCACGTTGGTAAGCTTTCAAATCAGAAAATCGCACTTCAGAAATGCCGAGAAAGTAAAATTCTAAAAAGCAAAATTCCTAAAACTCTAACACCTAGAATGGTTGTATGTCAAAAATGCAAATTGTATAAAAGTGGAACTCTTTATGAAGCAATTAGTCCCAAATGTAATACATATTATGATTAAATCTTGCTCTTTAGCAATTTAAATAAATAATGCAGAATCATTGCTTCTTTGATATTATAATGTTCACTGATGTTCGGGTGAACCGAACCACGCAGCAAAAAGTGTAATCTTGACAACATTCATACATGGCAGATCGTTTTTTGTTTTATTTCTAATGGTCTTTGCCACACTAGACGGAAATTCCGTCGCCGAATTTCCGCGGCGGAACGCCAATACATGTAATTACATATAAAATACCAATAACGGGCACACTACGCGGAAGACCGGTCGTTCCGTCGCGGTTGTATCTATTTATATGTATTGGCGTTCCGCCGCGGATCTAGCGTGGCATAGGCCAATGGCTGACTGAAAATGACTCTCAATTTTGCTGTTAAAGTTACACATTAGACATTTTAGAATTTTACTTTGCCGGCTTCGTTGATACAAAACTTTTTGATCAGGAAGTTTTCGTTATTCTTTATGGTTTTCTAATGAGGAAGTTCTCTTGCAGAGAGGCGATGGCTGTCCCCGAGAGGCGCAGCCGGAATCCGACCGAACTCTGCTTGAGTTGGCGGACCCTGCAGGTAAATAAATATACATATGCTACCTTTAATAATAATCCATACAGACAACAATTCAACAAATTATATAATCTATAGAGTTGTGTTATATATAACGAGTTTGATATACTTAGAAGTAAGTTAATAAAACCTAGTGTAGAAAGATAATTATAGCAATTGATATTCTAACTAAAGCAATGTGTTGTGTGTAAAGGTCCTCCGACGCTCGCAACGTCGGCGCTGCAAGCCTTGGACCTTCATTTCTGCGCTCAAGGCAAGTCCTAGCCCGTTCATCAGTCGTTCCCAGTAAAATTAACATTCTGTGTGATGTTCAGCCTACCGAATCCTCAATAACCTGAATGCAAATAACATTAAGGCTTGAAGTTTCATAAAATGTTGAACTTTTTGTATGTACCTTAGTATTAAGCCATCCGCTTTTCTTTTTGAACCTGTCAGTCCTTGATGATATGCTATTCAATAATATTGTATGATTTAAGCCCCTTTTGCGTTAATTAAATTCGTTTTGTGAATCAATACTATCTAACTCCTATTTGTTTGATTCATACTGCTACACCATAAACCTGTTGTTATACAATATTTTATATGTGTTATTAATCTGCCTTTTGTGTTGTTAAGCATGAGATATCTTTAAATTTTTATTATCAAATAACTCAAAAATAACTATTCTAAGATCTGTTAAATAACTTAAAGATCTGTAATTTTTTATATTGTATTGTGTCCGCTTCGTCTACTAACAGTATTCTCCCCCAGGTGTGACGACGGCGGCCGCGCCCGCGACGCCGCCGTATCCGCCGCCGCAGCAGTTCTTTGCCGTGCAGCAAATCACCACCAACATCAGCCAGGCCAACATTACCCAGGTAACTAATTATATTACTTTATTTATTATTATTTATCGCTATAATTATATGGAAGGCCTAATGGAGCACTAGACAATTGCCGCGTATATGGAAGGCATAATGGAGCACTAGACAATTGTCGCGATCGCGTCGCGCGTGCGGTGGGCGTGGCCAATAACAGCGTGTCACGATCATACTCGGCATACTACTAGATCACGATCATACTCTGTTCGCGATAGCTAGGTATGGAATGCTTTGGGGAAAAATAAAAATTGAGTATGAGATACAATATCTTTTGGTAACGCCTCCATAATATAGATATATTTATTATTAGATCCTTATATTTGCATGTTCCAAATACGATACGAACTTTTAAAAGTTGTTTGTACAAAAAGCTAAATAATCCTAGTCGAAACTAATGCAGCTAGTGCCTTTCTAGAACGTTCCGATAGAAGAACGGCTCCATGCCAAAGCGGCCCGTAAATGTGCTAAGTTCAAGTTCCTACTGTTGGACGCGCTGCAGCGGATAGGGCACCATTTCGGGGAAGTTGGCGCGGTTGTTGTGGTAAATAGACAAGGACTCTCTTGAATCACATTTATTGAGTATCCATAAATAAATTATATGATCCCTTATTTTGCACATTCTAAGTTGCATAGTAGGACCGTTTGATATGTCGTATAGTTATATTCATTTACAGGTAAATAGGTATCAAGTATTTGGAACAACTGTTAATCTCAATTTGTAAATTTTTAGCCGTATAAATAAATTATTTAAAAGTAGAAAATAGGCATCATGTACATTATTCTAATTATTATAGACGTTGTTTTGCCAGCTATCGATACTATGCGTTATGTGATCAGGATACTTACTATTAAAATAGACTTGCTTATTAATTAAATAGATACAAGTTCAAGTTCATTTATTAATACAAATTCATAGTGTTTATTTGTCTACATGCTCTACATGAGTTCTTCGAAATGGTCGCATGTCACTGTTACATTACATCAGAACCCCACCTAGATATAAAAGCAATAAATGTAGTTCAGCTATGAAGTATGCGGTGTTTACAGCAGGAGCTGCAGGAGATGCAGCAGCAGCTCGCGGCGCAGCAGCAGCTGCACTGCAGCCAGCAGAAGCACAAGCCGCTGCCGCAGCTACAGCAAGACTACCCCAGGACCCTCGACCTGCAGGCTGTCACTACGCAGGAAGTGGTAAGCACGCTTTAATTTGGATCATGGGTGCCAAACATTCCTGAGCCTGGTATAACTATTAGTCCACCATTTTGGAAAAACTTGTTTCGGGGACCAGTGATAAAACCAATGTCAAATAACAGAGTAACTAATTAGAGAAAAATATAAATAAACCAACATTTCTATAAACCGTTGCACTTAGAGACTTAATTACTTAACACTTTTTTCAGAATTTTCTTTGTCGATTGACATCCGTTTTATCGCTGACTGCCGAGTCATATTTTTTTTAAATGGCGGAATAGTAGGTAATTTTGCTATAGATGCGGTTCACGCGAAAGTTTTGGTCGAATTTTAATGGAACTACGAGGCTGTAAGCAGTCATAAGTTATGTTAATAGGTATGTTTTAACAAATATATTTTTGTTAGGCGACCTTGGAGGAACTACGGGATGTACCAGCACCTGAAGTCGGATCGCAATCGCAATCGGTCAGTAATCGCGAGCTGTGCGCCGTGCTCGCCTACCTACAGCGCGAGGTGCCCTCGCTCGTCGCGCTGCCGCCCAGCGAACTGCGCTCGCTCGTCATGCAGGTACTAACTACCGACCGCACTGCCGCTGGACGACGGAGCGCTGCCTGCTTACTAGACCGACCCTAGCAACCCTAGCTTTCATTACACCACAGGTGACACCAATTACTAACACTTACTAACATCTACTCATTTTCATGAGGACTTTTCGGCCCCATCGGCCATCTGTTCTCCTCGCTATATGGCCTGCCCATCGCCACTTCAAAGAGCTAATCCGTTGGGCTACGTCGGTGACCCGCGTTCTCCTACGGATCTCCTCATTTCTGATTCGATTCCGTAGGGAAACCCCGAGCATAGCCCTCTCCATAGCCCTTTGAGCGGCTCTGAGTCTGTTGATGAGGCCGATAGTGAAGCACCACGTTTCGGATCCGTATGTCATCACTGGCAACACACACTGATTGAAGACTTTTGTCTTAAGGCACTGAGGTATTTTGGACGAAAAGACGCTGCGAAGTTTCCCGAACGCTGCCCATCCGAGCTGGATTCGAGGAGTGACCTCCTTCTCAAAGTTGGACCTACCTAATTGGACTGTCTGTCCTATACGCGTCAACAGCAACAAGAGCCGGGTTCTCAACCATAACAGGGGAAGGCTCTACATGAACATTGGACATGACTTTCGTCTTATCCATGTTCATTTTGAAACCAACCCGTTGGGAGACTCGATTGAGGCCTTCGAGCATTGTGCCGAGTTCTTCCATCGAGTTTGCCATGACTACGATATCGTCTGCGAATCGAAGGTCAGTGATGTATTCACCGTTGATATTGATGCCCAATCCTTTACAATCCAGAAGTTTGAAGGCGTCTTCCAAAGAGGCAGTAAACAGTTTCGGAGACAAAATGTCTCCCTGTCTTACCTTACGCCCCTTTTTAAGGGAATAGCCTCCGAATTCTGTTCTTGTACTCGGATGGACATGGTAGCGTTTCTATACAAACACTTCAACACTTCGATATATCGATAGTCAATACGGCCCCGCTGGAGTGGCTCAAGCACTGCCCATGTTTCGACCGAATCGAAGGCTTTCTCGTAGTCCACAAACGCTAAACAGAGCGGCAAGTTATACTCTTCGGTCTTCTGTATAACCTGCCGCAGCGTATGTATGTGATCTACGGTACTGTAGCCTTTTCGGCAACCGGCTTGTTCGGGAGGCTGGAAGTCATCAAACCTGCGTTCGAGGCGGTTAGAAATGACCCGAGAGAACAGCTTATAAACATGGCTCAAGAGCGAGATGGGTCTGTAGTTCTTCAATAAGGCTTTATCACCTTTCTTGAAGACCGAGACCACCACGCTCTTGTTCCATGCTTCAGGCGTGGTGCCTCCAAGCAAGGTGGAATTAAAGAGCTTCTGAAGGACTTTTAGTATCGGTGAACCACCCGCTTTCAGAAGCTCTGACTTAATTCCATCCTCACCTGGAGCCTTGTTGTTGTTCTTAAGCTGCTTCAGGGCCATCCTAATCTCGTACAGGCTGATGTCCGGGATATCTTCGGTGTAGTGCCGGGTCAGTTTGGCTCTTGGGTCTGTAGCCGCACTGGTAACAGGCTGAGTGACCGAATCGTAGAGCTGTCCGTAGAACTTTTCGACTTCCATCAACACTTCCGCTTTTGTCGACGCTACACTGCCATCATCCCTCTTCAGCTTTGTCATCTGGCTTTGCCCAATAGACATATCTCTTGCGAACACTTTGGGGCACTGTTCAGCCTTATAGAAACCGTTTTAAGTCTCTGTATCATCATTGCAGCATTGACGTTAAAGATCAGCAGATCTGAAATACTAAAAAATATGTACGCTGCCGTAGGGGAGGATGGTGGCGTGACTCGTAATGAACGATCCGTAACAATCGAACTTGTATAATGCGCAGATCAAGCTTATTTATTTGACATAAAAGTATAATATACAGAAAAATATAGTGATCCATAGGCTCCTGAGCTAGTATAATCTGTGTTTCAGGAGCCATCATTATAATATTGAATAGTATTAGAATTTGTTACTAGAAAATCTTTTAACACAAGTAATTTATTTACTTAAAAAAAGATTTCAGCCACTTACTTGTAACTTACAGTTACTTGTAAAAAAATCCGTTAATGAAATAAACTTTTTGTATTTTGTTTGTATTTTTTTGTTAATAATGCACATGTAATGTTATATGAATCACCATACACCAGAAAATAAGTCCTCTACGTTCCAGGTCATGCAGCAAAAGACGGATGAAATCAAGGCGGCTAAGATCGAGGCCAGCAAGCGCGAGCTGCCAGCGCTGATGGCGCCGGAGCCCGAGTGGCCGGCGCCGGCGCCCTGCGAGCCGCCGCCGCCGCGCGTGCGCCCCGCCTCCCCCGCCCCCGCCCCCGCGCCTGCGCCCGCGGCGCCGCCCCACAAGGAGCCCGCGCCCGCGCCTGCGCCGCCGCACTTCGCGCTGCCGCCGCCTACCATGCCTTACGAACCTTATAGGTAGTTACCACTCTTTTGTTTATACAGACAATTCTTAAGATGCCGGTGCACGCACAAAGGACCAAATTTGAGTCCAATTGCGGAAAAAGGAGTCCCCAAACTAAGATGCCGGTGCCTAAAAATGTAACGGTTTGTTGTCATATACGCGATTAAAAATGGAATTAAGTGACACAGTGGTTGAGCTCAGCCCGTATGACTTCGTCGAAAAATCCGTTGGCTCGGGGGCCGCGTGACGCTCCTGTTGTTCAGCCAAAAACCTCTGACGTAACGGACGACATAACATATGGCTTGTTTTTTATAACAAGCGTCTACTCCTTTACTTGAAGGACTTTCCTTATATCATTCAAATGGTAAGAAAATGATATCAACATGTTAAAATTTCAGTCTATCCACCTCCTACACCCCCCCTCAGCCGCCCGCGCCGCAGCCGCAGCCGCACACCAAACGAGACCAACACCACACGAACGCGACCAAGAAGAAGGTTAGTAAGAAGGAGGTAAGGCGTTGTTGTGGTAACAAGTTTATATTACGCTTTCTGCTTATTTATACTTTTCATTCCCTGATCCTTTTGCACGACCTCTAATTAATTCTTAAATTTCAATGTTTATCTATAAATCTAAAAATAAATTTTATAAAATAAATTAGGTTTTACATTTAAATATTAACATGGAAAAATAATTTTGTCTTGTCAGTGCGATTAGAATAAAATACCTTTTATCAAAAGTTTTACAATCTTAACGAAATGTTACTAATTTATAAACGGTCTTATAATGTGTGCGCGCTGTAATAACGCAACCAACAACACAAAAAAGCAATTTGAAAACCGAACTACCTACAATCTGCTTAATTGCTGCCTAACCAAACCTAAGTGGATGTTCAGCATGATAACGTATGTGTGTTGCAGGGGCGGCTAGCGGGGCGGGCGCGCGGCGCGGCGCTGAGCGCGGGCGCGGACAGCGGGCCGGCCTGCGCCGCGCCGCCCGCCGCGTACTCCGCCATGGACGTGGACGGCGAGACCGACTCCAACCACGACACCGCGCTCACGCTCGCCTGCGCCGGCGGACACGAGGAGCTCGTCGAGCTGCTGCTCTCGCGCGGCGCCGACATCGAGCACCGCGACAAGAAGGTACAGATAAACCATTTTTAAAATGGACTCCCCTCCACAAACCGTGATAATTTCAACGTGTGAGAGGAAATACTTATTGCATCACTATACTTGTGTGCATGCTACAACTTCACTGAAAACATTGGCTCATCTGTCTGTCATACTTGATACCGTTTGCTTATACGTTAATGAACATCCAATGACAAAGATCAATTTATGTGTGTTGTATCTATACACCTTTTTGCATGTACGTGTGTGTAACCGCGGTGGAGGGGCGTTCATTTTAAGAATGGTCTAACTCTACCGCACTACTCACACCCATAAGCTTCACTACATTGAACGTAAGCGACATCTGTCGGCGCGACGTTCTTGAAAGAAAAGATTCGTCGGTATATCGGCAGCCTGTAATGGAGTCGCCCCTTGAACCGAGTCGTGAACAGGTGATAGGAGATGAGACCATGATACCAGTGTTATTTTAGTATATCTTTTATATATATTGCAATTCCTCGAATAGATGATTCCTGATATAATTAAAGTTCAAGTTAACCTACGAAAAATATTATATTTACAAATACAATCCAATCCTAACACTCCACCTTCTTTCAGGGCTTCACACCTTTAATCCTCGCAGCGACGGCGGGCCACGAGAAGATCGTGGAGATCCTGCTGAACCACGGCGCGGACATCGAGGCGCAGTCGGAGCGGACGAAGGACACGCCGCTCTCGCTCGCCTGCAGCGGCGGCCGCTACGAGGTAATATACATTATATTATAAAGACATACAATTTCATTAAATAAATTATTTCTGGACAATTCACACAGCAACCTAAAAACACATAGTAAGCTCGAATCTTGTGTTACTGGTGCTAGATTTATGATATACTTAATATAATATACATACATACATAGATATTTTGTATTATACATATAACACCCAGACACTCCAAACAAATATTTGCAGATATTACAATCATAAACTTAATGAAACCTGTGTAATAGGTGGTGGAGCTGATCCTCTCGCGGGGCGCCAACAAGGAGCACCGCAACGTGTCCGACTACACGCCGCTGTCGCTCGCCGCGTCCGGCGGATACGTCAACATCATCCGGCTACTGCTTACGCACCAGGTTATATTTACATCTACTATCGTACAATCTATTGAGTCTACCATCAGGTGAAGGGCGTTTTTCTGAGAATATAATTATTGTAATTAATTAAGAACAGAATTTTAGAGATGTTTAATGAATATAAACACACTCATGTGAAACGATCCGGTCCTCTGAAAAATGCAATAATTATTATATTGTAACATTTCAATAGAATATTGGTATCTTTTACAGAAAATTGTGTGTACGATCTTTAACTTACTTTTCAGGCGGAAATAAACTCCCGCACGGGTTCGAAGCTCGGCATATCCCCCCTAATGTTGGCCGCCATGAACGGGCACACGGCGGCCGTGCGGCTCCTGCTGGACTGCGGCTCCGACATCAACGCGCAGATCGAGACCAACAGGAACACTGCCCTCACCCTCGCCTGCTTCCAAGGTACCTTTATTGTCAATGAACGGACATGCTGGGGTCGTTATTGTGTGATATAGCCTTACTTGACACACTCCACAGTTTACTTTGCATAAACTAAATATTTATTTTTCCCCAGGACGACACGAAGTGGTCAGCCTCCTCCTAGACCGCAAGGCGAATGTGGAGCACCGCGCGAAGACCGGCCTCACGCCGCTCATGGAGGCGGCGAGCGGCGGCTACGTGGAGGTGGGCCGCGTGCTGCTGGACAAGGGCGCGGACGTGAACGCGCCGCCCGTGCCCTCCTCCAGGGACACGGCGCTCACCATCGCGGCCGACAAGGGACACACCAAGTTCGTGGAGCTGCTGTTGCAGAGGTGAGTGTCCATAGACCGGCCTCACGCCGCTCATGGAGGCGGCGAGCGGCGGCTACGTGGAGGTGGGCCGCGTGCTGCTGGACAAGGGCGCGGACGTGAACGCGCCGCCCGTGCCCTCCTCCAGGGACACGGCGCTCACCATCGCGGCCGACAAGGGACACACCAAGTTCGTGGAGCTGCTGTTGCAGAGGTGAGTGTCCATAGACCGGCCTCACGCCGCTCATGGAGGCGGCGAGCGGCGGCTACGTGGAGGTGGGCCGCGTGCTGCTGGACAAGGGCGCGGACGTGAACGCGCCGCCCGTGCCCTCCTCCAGGGACACGGCGCTCACCATCGCGGCCGACAAGGGACACACCAAGTTCGTGGAGCTGCTGTTGCAGAGGTGAGTGTCCATAGACCGGCCTCACGCCGCTCATGGAGGCGGCGAGCGGCGGCTACGTGGAGGTGGGCCGCGTGCTGCTGGACAAGGGCGCGGACGTGAACGCGCCGCCCGTGCCCTCCTCCAGGGACACGGCGCTCACCATCGCGGCCGACAAGGGACACACCAAGTTCGTGGAGCTGCTGTTGCAGAGGTGAGTGTCCATAGACCGAAACAAGTCTAACGAAAATCATATCTACAGTTCACCGGTATATGTGTGTCGTTGCAGCTCGGATGGTGTCCCACGTATTAAGATGAAACCGTTAAACTTAAGGTGTGTCCAAACATAGTGCGGCATTTGAACGCGGCGGCCGCGCGCGGCCATTCGCGCTGTGATTGGACGACTGCCGCGCGCGGCAGTCGCATGTTACCAGCTGGAATCTAAACTAGTACGCGGCAAATTTGTGTCCCGCGAATGTCGCGCGTAGCTGCCGCGCACTTTGCGCGCTGTGTTTGATTCAAAACACCTTAGTCAAAATTATGCTATGAATTATAATTTTTTTGGTTTTATATTGAGTAAGTAATGCTGATAGACTAGATAATAAATCTTTATTTTTAATTTTTTTTTAAATTGTAAATGTATTTTTATAGACGAGCGGCGGTTGAAGTGAAGAACAAAAAAGGCAACTCCCCTCTGTGGCTCGCGGCGAACGGCGGACACCTCGCCGTCGTCGAGATGTTGTACACCGCGGGGGCCGACATCGACTCACAGGACAATAGAAAAGTAACATTATTTCACTCTTTATTTTGTTTTACTTGTTCACTTGTCATGTCTTTTACTTTGGTAACAGTTCGTATCACACTGCTGGACAAGGTGTCTTCCCCCATATTCGATAAGGTTTGCCATGTCCTCCGTTCGGACACCATTATCCTAACTATTTTCTTAATGTTATCGTTTGCTTTTGTAGGTTTCGTGTCTTATGGCCGCCTTCCGAAAAGGCCACACTAAAGTGGTCAAATGGATGGTCGGCGTCGTCACGCAATTCCCCTCCGACCAGGAAATGACAAGGTACGTCCATAACCCTCCCGCACAAGTAGTGTCGTATATTACGAAACAGATTTTTGAAATGCAAATCCAGTTTGATACGTAATCTCGTCTTTTCCAGGTACATCTGTACCATATCCGATAAAGAATTACTAGAGAAATGCCAGGAATGTGTCCGCGTCATTCGGGCGGCCAAGGAGACGCAGGCGGCGAGAGCCAATCAGAACGCGACGATCCTCCTCGAGGAGCTAGACGCGGAGCGCTGTCGGGAGGAGAGCCGGCGCCAGGCCGCCGCGCGCCGCCGGGAACGGAAGAAGAAGAAGAAACTAGAGAAAAAAGTACGTGTTCCTACGATCGGTGTTGAGACTTGTGTAGAGATCAGCTTTGGGTATTGTATCGGGGAAAATTGTTGGATTGGGGTGTTCTGTTTACGTTGAACTTATGCTTTAGCTCGGCACAATCATATGGGTTTATATTTGGGTTGGTTGATCATTTGTTTTGTGTTTATTTTATGCAATAGAATCTAGTATTTAATTAATTTAAAGATCTTCTTATGTTACGCTGTTAATATGTACTAGAATCAATTTCGAGTGAGAGCGATAAAAATAGTGATATACAGTCGACTGAACAGGAGGAGAAACGGAAGGCGGTGGACCCTGAGAAGAGCTCCATCTACGACAAGCAGGAGGAGGTGTCCGAGAGCGGGGAGGGCGACGACGAGCCGCAGGCCAAGGAGGAGGGCGACTCGGGCATCGACGCCAACTCACAGGTAACTGCACTTGGACACGTACTACTTATATGTATCCCAAACAAACAGGAGGTCTCTGAGAGTGGCGAGGACGACGATAGTATAATTCTCTTTTTGAAAAGTTTGTTTGCTTATACATTTAAATATGTGCAGGGCTCTTGTTCGTCGTCTGACGTCAAGGCGGCGCCGGCGCAGAGCTCAAAATGTAAGAAGAAGAAGCAACGAGATGAGAAGATCGTGCCACCTTCAACAGTGCCCACCAAACAAACGGAAAAGGTACCTATAATTATTGGAAAAGTGTTGTTTTACGAACAATCATATCATTGAGTATATAAAGTGGTATAAAGACTACAGCATTCCGCAATAAAGGTACATTTAATCTAAAGCCCTTAGTAACTAAGGCCTACGGGAGGGCTGAAATTGTATTATCCTAGCCCGACATCGCAGATCGATGTTTTTATATTAATAAAGTAAATTGTTGATTTACCAATTTAAAATTAACCAACAACAAAATATAAAACTGTTCCCTCTTCCGCAGACTAAACCCAAAATAGAGAGTAAACCGGAGAAGGAAACAACCCCAAAGCCGGAGCTGAAGAAGCTGGAGAAGGAGAACGTGGCGCCGCCGTCGCGCCCCGCCACGCCGCGCGCCGCGCCCCCAGAGCGACGCGACAAGAAGGACAAGTCAGTATACAGTACATACTAGTGGCGTGGTATGTAGCATATGTGCAGCTTTGTTATTATGATGCTAAGAGATAAGGGAATGCCATTTTTTTTTAAGTATTGTCGTGTAATTGGGAAATACACCATTCTTTTTCTGTATGTTTGGTCTGTAAATTAATATTTATTCATTTTACAAAATAAATATATAATAATAAACTTTGCTGGACAATTCACACAGCAAGATCTAGCCCCGTGATAAACTCGAAGCTTGTCAGCACTTGACAGAAATCACTACTATAACTCGTTAAAACTTTTCACGCTATCATGGTTTAACAGTGTAAACTCAATAATAGAATAGAATATACATTTATTTCGACACTCAAAGTAACAAATGATAATTAATAAATATTTGATGTTACTTAATCTATTTCTGTGTGGTGGTCGAAGAACTCACACACACACACACACACACAGAAAGAAAGGAATCAGTCACTAATAAACTATAGCCATGAAACCATAAAATATGAAGAATATGGTTTCAAGCTAATTTCAGTTCCCTATTATCCGTTTGGTACTTTCACTAAAAGAATGAAATTAAATGCATAATTTGGTGTAAGTGAATATTGCTTTTGCTTATATAAGTTTAGTTAAACGCATGTTTTTAATCTGACTGCTTCAACAATTTGTGCTGTTTTTATTGGTTTGAATAAGGTGTTATGACTATGTATAAATATGTATGCTTTGACAAAAAAAATGTCTAAAACCCCTTTAACACAATTATTAAAATTGTTAACATTAAAGTATAAGAATATATGAAACTACACTTATAATAAAATGTCCATGTAATATTAAAAATAAATGTTTTTTTGGTCAAAGTTGAAAAATAAAAATGTCTTTTACAGAAAAACTGAAGAGGATAGCCATAAAAGCAATACTGTACAGACTTTTAAATATGGGAATAATTCTAGAAAGAGCCAAGTGTTTGAATCCACTAGGCTCAATATGGAAAAAGATGATGTTGATACAACAGAGAAAAATAAAAAATCACATATAAACCAGTAAGTGTCGATGCCATTGTAAATCATGATTCACACGGACACTCACAGAATAATTATAGCGTTGTGATACATAATTTAACTGATAGCCAAGACAATATGTTCATTTCATTTTAAAAATTGTTTAAAAATTGGTTCAAAATAAATTAATTCTAATAGAGAAATATTAATTTACTCTATTTTCAGAACTCTAAATAACTATGAGTAGGGTTCTATTATTTATTGGCGCGTCATTATGTAAACTAAACGGGGTATTTAACAATGATCCTGAATATTTTTCCTGATTCGGGATTAAATGCCTGCTGTGTGCTCTATTATTAATTTTTGAACGTAACGAAAACCTAAATGGGTGGGCAAGTCGTCGATTTCGTCTGCGACACCTTGTACGGCACAGTTCATTTTCACACCATTCCACATTCGCGGTCACCGCCATGAACCAAATTATTGTACGGAGCCCTAAACCATTAGGCTAGGTCCTTAGACAACTGCAAGAAATTCTAAGTTATCACAGGGACAGGAACCTGTTAAGGGTGCATTTTTACAGGATCTGTGCTATGTTGTTATGGATGCGTGTGACCAATAACGCATATCACCTTCTCTTCTCTGAAAAGCTAATTTCGATTTAATTTGATCGATTCTTAGATCTAAAAACTGACACCACATTTAAGATATTATCGAATTATTTTTATACACTAACCCTGATTGGTGGTTATCAAAGTTTGGGACACAGCATAGCTGATGTATTCTAAAATAATGAGATTAAAGCTTAGCTTATTTGTCATAGTGTAGCACAGAGTTAGTACCGTGGTCCGTTGCAGGTGGGAGGCGGAGAGCAAGAGCACGTCCCCGAAGGGCGCGGGCGGAGGCGCGCGCCGCGAGGACGGCTGGAAGGAGGTCGTGCGCAAGTCCAGCGTGCAGGCGCTCTCTACGCTTGAACCTGGGTAACAACAACATTGTTATACTTCACAGCGGTAATGTTACAGATAATGTAAAAAAGCTTTCAACTTAGTCGGAAAAGGGAGTAAAGACAATCTTAAATCGAAATTAAAAAATTAGCGTAATTTTTTTGAAGGAAGTATTGAGATAATGGATTGAATTATTTTATATTATTTATTACAAAATCAAAATTACTTGAACTATTTTCTTATAGCAAATATAATTAATTATCAACTTTATGTACAGGTGCAAGAAAGTATCAGTAGCGTCTCACGCAATTTCACGAGTCATCGGCCGCGCGGGCACCAACATCAACGCCATCCGCACAGCCACCGGCGCGCATATCGAGGTCGACAAGCAGAGCAAGGGCCAGGGCGAGCGAATCATCACCATCAAGTGAGTGTACCCGTCAGTAATAGGTACAACATCAACGTCATCCGCACCGAGTAAAACCAATTTACTCGTCTTAAAAATATTTACAAGTATTCTTATCTGTTTTCTATAATACTACAATGTGATACGTTCCAGGGGCTCGCCAGAAGCGACTAAACAAGCCGCATCGCTGATCGCGGCCATGATCCGCGACCCGGAGGCGGACATCGCTCAGCTCCTGCCGCGCGTCAAGCAGACGCCGCCGCAACCGCCGCAGCCGCAGCCCAAACCGGCTAAACTGCCTGCGCCCAAGGTAACTTTTTTACTATATAAAACTCGTCCAAAAACAAATATTCAAATATTTTACTATAAAAACTGTCGTGGTTTGATAAATTCATATTGAGATAAACGGGCAATACACGAACACGAACCTTATGAGTGCACTGCAGACCGGCGAGCGGTTGTGATCCGTGTCCTTGCAGTGTCTTGATCCTGATGAAGTCCCACGTTCTGGGACGAAACGGTTGATCAATAGTGTACGTAAATAAGGTTCGTGTATTGTCCGTTTATTTAAATATTATAATTATTTATTAAATGATATGCTTGTAATTCCCCAGACGGTGACGAGCGCCGCTCCTCTGACGGTGAGCGTGAGGGCCCCGGCGGCGGCGCGCACGCCCGCCAAGGTGGCGCACCCCGCCGTGCCGAGAGCCGCGGCGCCACGGCAAACTGCGCCCTGCAGTGAGTATACTAAACTGACTGCTCCCGTTTAAACGATAAAATGTACACCAGGAAAAACTAAGGGTTCGATGACGCAGAATTGTTAATCAAGATTCTAGTGCCAACGCGATAACCACGAGCGTTCTGCCGATATCGTAACTAGTGAGACGATTTTTTTAACGCTGTTATTCTATTTCTAATTCTCTCTTACACACCCATTTTTTTAGTCGTTTTCTCCACTCAACTCAACCTCACTTGAGCAAATTCTTATCTGAGAATACGACAAAAACGTCCTCCCCTTGAGATTTTTTTTCGGCTCACATCAAGTTGGAGATAAGGTGGGAAACTGTCAAACGTAAGGTACCTCACAACCAACCTTGAAACTTCTACAAGACCACGACGATGAACGCTTGTTTATTACTAAGTGGAAAAATATTATGAGGAAACGACTAAGAATATGGGTGTAAGAACTCCTGACACGTACCCCTAACGTACCATGTAACTGCAGGCACCCCAGCGTCCGCGGAGAAGCGGCCAGCGTCCGTGGCGAGCGCGGCGGCGGCGGGCAGCAAGGCCGGCTCCTACACCGGCGCCATCGTGGGCGCGCGCTCGCACACCTTCGCGGCCAAGCTCACCGCCGCCGCCGCGCCACCCGCGCCACCCGCGCCCGCGGACAAGCCGAGACCGCAGGTACACAATAAAAGAAAGAAACATTATATTTGTGTACAAATAACATCTTATAACACTACGCGTTAAACATAAGGGAGACAAAACGGTTGCCAGCTCAGGTTCAAAACTGTGACAAAATATAAATAATACAAAATAATTAATATAATGACAATACACTAGAAAATATCTGCTACATAAAAACGACACAAGTGACAATGTGCATAGAGCATAAAACAAGCTTGCCAAAATATTTTGGCGGGATTTTTTTCCTAACTTCATATCACTCCATTAAAAAGCCAGTAGAAGACACATTCAAACTTAGACATCCCTTCTAACCAAAAGAACCTTTTGTTTTAGGAAATGAGTCAAATCATATTGTCGCGTACAAGTAACCTATCTAAGTTAGCTGTTGTGCAAGGCTCACTTGTATAATGTATTTAAATAGTCAAATATGTACAGCATCAACCCCCCTCGAGCGCCGCCCCGGCGGTGTCCCCCGCGGCGCGAGAGCCTTCCCCCGCGCCGGCGCCGCAGCCCGACAAGGAGCCCGACACCAGACTGCCCGACAGGAGCATGCAGGTATGTAATGTCTTTATACCAGACCCCATATACGCAACAAGATACACCGTCGCTGAATGACTTCCGAAAAGTTGTTGGAGATAAATTATTCCTTACCTTCTGAGAATTTAATGGGTGTATTAAAACTATTCCTAAAATTTGTCGTATCTTTTTAAGCCAACGTTTATATTTTCGACCAAATAATGTTTGAATGTTCGCTTCCAGCTAAGCCCAGACAATACCAGCTCATGGAACCCAAGTGAAGAAAACACTGCCAACCCTAACACTGCCCTACACATAAATACAACGCCACAGGTATTTATATATTCTATTTTTAACATGTCTCTTAATTCATCAGGATTACAAATTCCATTGCAGTTAAAGAAAATTGTCTCTAACATTGATAAGGAAATCGCTGTAAAAGTTTGCATACTAACTGCTATATCCTTTGAGGGTTCAAGTCTACTTAGCTCCGGAGACTCAAAATACTCTGCCCTGCGTCGTTAGTAACGACGCAGGGCAGAGTATTTTGAGTCTCTTCTTCTATCTTATAAATTACATTAGCAAAAATATAGAAGTGTAATGTCTGTTCCAGTCGAGCAGCAGTAGCGGCAGCGGCGGCGCGCAAGAATACTCGCTGTTCAAGGACCTCACCGCCGGCCCCGCCTCCATGTGGGGCGCCGGCGACGCGCACCACAACGTCGACATGCCTCCGCCGCAGGTCAGTCAACTGTAACTTACCCACGCACGATAATACTTTAAGGACCTCCAAGGGCTTCTCCCAAATCCACTGATCTCAATTAGATTTAGTTGGAGTACATACTAATAAGGTTTTTGTTGTTAGGTGGACGCGAGTAAGGCGCCCGGGTACCGCGGCGGCGGCGGCGCGGGCGGCGGCTGCTCCCCGTGCTCGCGCACCTCCTCGCACGGCTCCACGCCGCCGCCCGCCTACCACCCGCCGCCCGTCTACCACCAGCCCATGCCCATCGGTAATGATGCTCCCTATTTACACTTACCATACCCTCTACCTATATAGAATTTCTTTCAATTCAAATTATCATTTCATTCGCACCACGCGTTTGTTTCAATAGTTATCGACTGCTTATGATAACATTGGATCATGGTACGGTCATGTCGTCGAGCATTGACGCGGATGTCTTTGCATCTAACTAAACCACATTTTAATCACAACATTTTCACTTCAGGTAATAACGTAAATTCTATGGACATGAACAATCTATCAAGAAATGGACCCATGTATCAAGACAACTCCCGGAATGGACACAACATGATGGTAAGATCTTGCGAAGGGACTTTAATGAAAATTACCATCAGATTACTAATAATGTAGTAAAAATTAAACTTTCTACTAATAAACTTGCAAATTATTCAGTAAGGGATTTTTTTAATAATTATTCTACTCAAGTATAATTAGAATATAATGTACATATTTATACATAACATAATTTGTTTGGTATAGATGTCGGGGGGCGTGAACATGTCGTCGTTCGGGCTCGGGTACGGCGTGGAGGGCGTGTCGCGCCTCAACCCGCGCGCGCCAGACTTCGCGCAGCGCCATCCCCTGATGCACAAACACAACCAGCAGGTGATGAGAAAGAATAGTTCTGATAATCAGGACGAAGTATTAAGAGTTGAGAATTTTGTTGTGCACCAATTAAAACTGGTGGAGAAATAAAAGGCTCATGAATTGAAGAAGAATTCTCATTAATTTTTGATATTGAAGTAGATTATAAATTATGTAATTTTGTTATAGATGTTCTCCGGAACCAACAATTCTGGCAATCTGAGCAACCTGCTGATGTCATCGTACCAACAACCTATGAGTCAGTCGCCCAAACCTATGGTGCACACGCCGCAACCTCATCCCCCTTACCAGGTAAATAGCCGATGATATCATCATAGTTTGGTTGAAGTATACAGTTGTTTATGCTCTCGGAAACAGTGTTATGTAAACTAATATTGAATGTGCTATCTTAAGATATATAGTAAGATGTAAGTAACTCGATATATTTTATTAGGTTTTTGTTTCACTTTAATTGACTTTTAAAGTTGGGACCATGTGTAACACACTTAAGGTGTGTTCAAAAACAGCGCGGCAGCTACGCGCGGCATTCGCGGGACGCAAATTTGCCGCGAACTAGTTTACTATTTCGCTAGCGCGGCAGTCGTCCAATCACAGCGCGAATGGCCGCCGCGTTCAAATGTCGCGCTATGATTGGACACACCTTTACGACAATAATAATTGCCATCCACAATAATAACTGTGCGTGGGCGGAGATCGGAGATAGCATCATGCCGGGGCTAATAAATAAAACATTTTTTAGTCCCTTCTGGAGCGAGCGGGCGCAGTGGGCGCGGCGTGGGGCGACGAGGAGGAGCGCAAGCCACGCCCCATCGGCACCGAGCGCGCCTGGACGCGCGCCGCCGCCGACCATCTGCACCACGTGCCGCACATGGACCACGAGCGGTACCAGGTCTGTATTATACTCACATAACATTCACGCGGCGTGGGGCGACGAGGAGGAGCGCAAGCCACGCCCCATCGGCACCGAGCGCGCCTGGACGCGCGCCGCCGCCGACCATCTGCACCACGTGCCGCACATGGACCACGAGCGGTACCAGGTCTGTATTATACTCACATAACATTCACGCGGCGTGGGGCGACGAGGAGGAGCGCAAGCCACGCCCCATCGGCACCGAGCGCGCCTGGACGCGCGCCGCCGCCGACCATCTGCACCACGTGCCGCACATGGACCACGAGCGGTACCAGGTCTGTATTATACTCACATAACATTCACGCGGCGTGGGGCGACGAGGAGGAGCGCAAGCCACGCCCCATCGGCACCGAGCGCGCCTGGACGCGCGCCGCCGCCGACCATCTGCACCACGTGCCGCACATGGACCACGAGCGGTAGCAGGTCTGTATTATACTCACATAACATTCACGCGGCGTGGGGCGACGAGGAGGAGCGCAAGCCACGCCCCATCGGCACCGAGCGCGCCTGGACGCGCGCCGCCGCCGACCATCTGCACCACGTGCCGCACATGGACCACGAGCGGTAGCAGGTCTGTATTATACTCACATAACATTCACGCGGCGTGGGGCGACGAGGAGGAGCGCAAGCCACGCCCCATCGGCACCGAGCGCGCCTGGACGCGCGCCGCCGCCGACCATCTGCACCACGTGCCGCACATGGACCACGAGCGGTAGCAGGTCTGTATTATACTCACATAACATTCACGCGGCGTGGGGCGACGAGGAGGAGCGCAAGCCACGCCCCATCGGCACCGAGCGCGCCTGGACGCGCGCCGCCGCCGACCATCTGCACCACGTGCCGCACATGGACCACGAGCGGTACCAGGTCTGTATTATACTCACATAACATTCAACAAGCTGGTAGGTAATACGAGGCGGCTTCGAGTAAACTGGAACAGTATTCCAAATTATATTTACTTGCCTCTGTTAAACGGTCTATGGTCCCATTCAAGATTTTTTTTAATTGTGTAAGCTGACCTCGGCGTCGTTGTTTCCAGCAGGGCATGAGCGGCATGTCCGCGGGCATGGAGGGCGGGTACAGCGGGGGCGGCGGCGGCGGCGGCGGGGCGGGGGGCGCGGCGGGCGGCGCCACGGCGGCCGCCATCTCGCTGATGCACGCGCTGCCGCTGCAGTTCCTGCCGCCGCCCGCGCCGCCGCTCGACCTGCACCAACCGCACTGGGACCCCGCGCACCACCACCACGCACAAGACAAACAGGTGGGTTTTATTTTAACACCTATATAAAAATACTTATAAAAAGAAAATTAAAATTTTGAACTTAATCCTCAAGGCATTATTAGTTATTGGTTAGGTACATAAGTCCACAACTTAATTTCAAAGAACAAGGTTTGGTCATTATTTCATCAAATTATACTTAAACAATTTATAGGTAAGCCATAACAGAAGAATTAAATAAAATACATCCATAACTAACGTGGTGATGTTGTTTCAGACTTGGAACAAGTGGACTCACTAAGAGCAGTGCAGTCGGCGGAGCGCCCCCCGCCCCGCGTCTCCGCCCGACGAGGACTAGCTACTGTCATACTCTGGCATCAGTGTAGATATTACTGACAAAGATTATATTATACAGATTTATCTATATACAAAATAGAGAGGTCCTATTGAGAAGAAAACTACTTATACTGAACGATCGACTGATAAGAGCGATTGCGATTGATTATAAGGTCGTCGAGCCGGCAGTGAGCGACTGCCGCGGCTCGACGCTCGCGTTTAGACAATTCTAGTTGTTTCAGTGGCGCGGTTTCACTGTAGATACGCGTACGAGTAACGGTGTAATAGTAGGTCGCTTGGAATGTGATTCCGAAGTGCCGCTGAGTGTTTTAAGTTGCCTTTAGCGGCGCCTTGCGCTCGCTGCCATCATATATACATATTTTACACTATAATATGGCATAATACGAAGTTAGTTTCAATTTATTGATTCGTTCGCTGACCGAAACAGAATATAAATGTGTATTCATTAACTTGCTTGTAAAATAAAATATCATATATTGATGCACTTTATCCTCTGGTGTTTTTAATAATACCACCTGGTTTTTTTTTCAATTATTATAATGATTCAATTCAATTAAATTTTTTAATAGGTTTATTTGGGTAATGTGTATATTTATAAGTAAATTATTATGAGAACTTGCTATGTCTCGAATATAATTAAAGGCAGGATATGCGGTAAGTTCTAGGCAAATAAACCGTTGTCAAAAATTACGTGTGTTCTTAGTGCCTTTGGCTTGATTAGAATTGAAATAGTCCAAAATATTATATTAATAATGATTATTGAATAGATTCGTTCAAAAAGACAACAGATTTTTCTATTTAAAAACATTTATTAGGATTACATAAAGAGATTCTTTACATTATTTACAAAATCATCAAAAAAAATATTTTTAACCTAACTTTACTTATGTAATAGTCAGGGATCCGTAGTACATGGAAATCAAGTGATTACTAACAAGCTAATTTTTGGTGAGTAGCTTCGTTTCGATGAGACGTCCAAAGATATCCTATACCCAACTCTCGATTGTGGTAGCTAACAGAGATATCAAGGATTAAAAAATTCAAGGATGTAAAACCGGGATAACGGACCACGAAATTTGTAGGACAATATGTTATATCTCAAGATAATTATCTAAATTAAGTATATAAAAACATGTTTGTCCTACAAAACCTATGGTTTGATCAAAGAGTCCGCCATTTCCAAAATGTGTCGAAAACGAGGTCAATTTAAATGATTACTATGATTACTAACCAGCTGATTTTTTGTTGTATACTTAATTCATATTTATAAAATCTAAGGGACATTATTGTCCGACAAATTTCGTGGTCCGTTATCCCGGTTTTACATCCTTGAATTTTTTAATCCTTGATATCTCTGTTAGCTACCACAATCGAGAGTTGGGTATAGGATATCTTTGGACGTCTCATCGAAACGAAGCTACTCACCAAAAATTAGCTTGTTAGTAATCACTTGATTTTCATGTACTACGGATCCCGGCCTATAACCATTTTAGGTATATTTCAACCCAGAAGATAATAATAATATATTAATAATATTTATGCTATTTCTACAATAGTTGCCTTTACGAATATAATAAATGCATTAAGTCTATAGACAAGAAGTAGAAAAATATCATATATTATGCAATTAAAAGATATCTTTGACACTGGATTATAGTTATACTAGATGAAAACCCGGCTTCGCTCGGGTGTAATTTGACGAAATTCTCCATGATCAGAATTTTGCTGATATAATGTTGTCGACTCAAAATCAATATTTTTTATGTTTTGTTAGTCACATGTTTTGATCGAGTCTACCGTACCCCTTGACGAAATTATTAATATAGAAGACTCCAAGCTAGAACCGAGATACCCTTCAATAAAAATTATAGTTCATTGTGACGCTGTAGAATTCGTTCTTGAAGATCGGAGTGCATCTTCTCAACTTTCCTGGAGTGTTTCTTAATCACTTGCTCCTGCTCTTCAAAGTGATTGACCTTGCTGCCGGTTGCTGCAACCTGAAATATATTTTAAGATAAGTATCATTTCAGAATATTTTGTATCCATTTACTAATAATAACACTTAAGTTTACGAGGATAGATGGGTGTTTTTTAGAAAATGGCATGGGAAAAATTACAAGATCACTACATAACAAAAAAAACTTAAGTGAGAGTCAATATAAAATAAATTTAATGGATGAGTGTTTGTTTGTTTACTTTCACACAACAAATACTGAAATCTATTAAAACGCGGACAAAATCCGCGGATGTAAAACTTGTAAATAATTAAATCGCTAAACTGTTGTTTCAATCGTTGTCAATGAACTAGGTATCTAAAATCAAATGATGTCAAAATTAGTGATGATGAAAATGAACGATAAAATAAACAAAAATAAATTAAAATAACCTTGGTGTGATATTTTTCTTTATTGCTTACTTGCTCAGCATGCATATGACGCAGCTTTAATAATCGAGCTTCATAGTGCTGTAGTTCAACCTGAAAAATACAAAAAAGTTTTATGTATATGTTTTGTTCTTCAACATTTACCGTGCATTAATGTAAATCCTAAGATTTACTAACGTAATGGTAGTAAAAGTTCGAATCGCAAACCTTTTCAGACATTTACCATTAAGAGTTGGTAGATCTTAGGTTTTACTGGAATATCTTAGGATTTACTGCAGTTCGAGCTTTTACAGTAACATATACATATATTATAAATACCTACATAATAAAGTATTTAAAGGACTAAAAACCATAAAATAATTCCAAGCAGAAAAGCAAATATAATACCTTCAAAGACGCCAATTCATCAACTGAGAACTTGCTGGCGGTGGCCATCCGCCATAACACCTGCACCTTGGGCTCAACAAACTCCTTGTTATCGGGTCCTTTAAAATAATAGTATGTGTTATGGGTAACCACCATGGTCACGAAACTACAAACATTATTTATTTTTAGGTATACAAGAGCAAAGGAATTTACGTAATAAGCCTCAGTTGCAATAAGTAATGTTACTAGGTATGCCAAATCGCTTGAAATGTTGTATCAGTAAAGCCTGCGTGTATACAAATATACTAGTTTTTGTTTAGTTAAAAAGTACCTAGTAGTTTTGATTTTATAGGCATTCAAAGTTTCGAAAAATATCGAGTCTCGCTAACAGTCTCATGAGCGCTTGTGACGTCATAGTTTAACGTCGCGCGGGCCACGGCCCGCTTAGTATCAAGTCGCCAGCAGATTATAGTAGTAGTGCAATAGCTTGCGCAGTATTTTGTTGTGTTTTCGTCCCCGTATTAAGTTAATAGTTTAATAGTAGTACTTAAATATTATTCGATTTATAAAATGGATGAAGATAACTCAAATAGTAGAAGTACCTACCTACCATTAAACTTTGACGTTAAAGACAATATTACCTATATGTATTAAAGTTTTGTTGCTATTGGTATTTATCTATATACTATGGGTAGGTACCGCTGTTCTTAGTAAATTTAAATAAACAATATTGATTTATTGGAAACTAGCTTCTTAGTAAATTTAAATGAACAATACATTGATTTATTGCAAACGAGTACACTTCTTATCAATCAACATCTAGAACTATACATTTTCTTAGGATTAAAAGTAGCCTATGTGTTATTCTAGACTTCGTCCAGATCCGTTCAGTAGTTTTTTCGTGAAAGATATCAAACACACCCACTCACTTTCGCATTTATACTATTCGTAGGAAGTAGGATAGATACTTAGGATGTAAATGTAGTAGCTTGAACGTTACAGATGTACTAAACCTATTTTTTTAGGGTTCCGTAGCCAAATGGCAAAAACGGAACCCTTATAGATTCCGTCCGTCCGTATGTCACAGCCGTTTTTCTCCGAAACTATAAGAGCTATAAAGCTGAAATTTGGTAAGTAGATGTATTCCGTGAACCGTACTAAGATTTCATAAAAAAATTGAAAAAAAAAAATTACATTTGGGGGTCCCCATACATAGGACTGAAACTTAAAAACGTTTTTTTAATCGGACCCATACGTGTGGGTTATCGATGAATAGGTCTTTAAAAATCATAACAATATTTCTAAAACCATTTTTTGTTCTGATAATTTAATTTAGATTTTACTATGTATCTATGTAATTGACTTCTCTATTGAATTGGGTGTAACCTGTAATAATAGTTAAGTTGTGTGTGTGAAATAAATAAATAAATAAATAAATAAATAAAATTTTAAACTCAATAGTTTGGACGTGAGACTCTTCCAAAGTGCAAAACAGAGTGTCCCCTTATTTAAGAAACTAGAGGAGGGGCCTCTAGTTTCTTAAGCGCTCTACACACCGCCCGCCGGCACAGCCCGGCGGCCCAACCCGCCGGCCTTATTTTGTAGGCCGCCGGCTTTATTTAGTACAAAATAAGGCCGGCGGGTTAGGCCGCCGGGCTGTGCCGGCGGGCCGCCGGCTTTGGTGTGTAGAGCGCATTAAATAAGAAGATGATAAATCTAGAAAAAATATATATTGTACATAACCATAAAAACTAACAACGAAAATTGGTTTGAACGAAATCTATGAAGTAGTTTTTTTATAGTACGTCATAAACTATTTCATATAAACAATTACTGCGGAAGCCTACATGGGCGAGTCCGACTCGCACTTGGCCACTTTTATTTGTATTTATTTTACTTACAACATGCGTGAGGCCGTTTATTTTGATTTAAAACTTGTTTATGCGCTTCTATACACTTATCTATACGAATCTATACTAATATTATAAAGCGGAAGAGTTTGATTGTTTGTTTGTTTGTTTGAACGCGCTAATCTCAGGAACCGCTGGTCCGATTTCAAAAATTCTTTCAGTGTTGGATAGTCCATTTATCGAGGAAGGTTATAAGCTATATTACATTTTCAAAAAAAGTAGGGATCCGCACGGAAAACCCAAATATGTCACCCAAGATGTAAAAAAAATATCTTATATCGCATGCGCTGCGAAAAGTATTCATTTTAGAAATATACAATGTACTACAATTTTGTAGAACACATTAATATCTACAAAAAATGTCGCGACAGCATATTTCTAACTATTATAGTTACGTCACAATAACAAGCGAATGCAAGCGGACTGAGTGAACCAGACTGATCGTGCTAAACTATGACGTCACACCGTAACCGGCGGCTCGCGTCGTACGGTTACAACTTGTTTTACTTCTAAATCGGAAACTAATTGATGTATCGAAGTAATTCTTTCACTAGTATTTTTTATATTTGACATAGAATATGGAGTGCTATTCATCAAAATTAGGTAACATTATCAATTATGTAACTTTTCAATACAATAATAGCAAAAAATACAAGACAAAAACAAAAACTGGAGTTTAAAGATTGTTTTATACTTTTTAAGGGCTACTTTTTACTGCAGGAAAATATATGTTTTTCTTTCGGGAAAATCCATAAAACGTCAAAATCCGCGAGGCAGGTTAATTGTTACCTCTGGCTGTCATTCTCTGCAGCCTGTCATATCCGTCCCGCAGTCCTCTGTGCTTCACTCTCACCAAGTTGGCCTTATCTACAAAGTCCTTTGAAATCTCATTTGAGTCAGATTCTAGCTCATTGAACTTAACCATCTCTTCTTCATTCAGGGCATCTGAGAAGTAAAAAAAATCCATTTCTTTAGAATAGAATAGAATAGAATAGAAAATGCTTTATTGCACACCACAAAAACAAAAACACACAATACACACTTAAACTAAAACATTTGGAGTACAATGGGCGGCCTTATCGATGTGTGTGTGTGTGTTTCTTTTTTATAGTTCTACAAATAATTACCTACAAACTAGGTCAGCACATAAGATTATAATAGGCATAGTTGTTACACAGATGTTTAAGACAAAGTAGAACATAGAACACAATCATTATAACAAGGAATATAAATACATATTTAGAATTAAATGATGTACTAAAAACTGAAGAATTCATTGTTTTTTTATTCAACTGAAATAAACTTTACCATTATAAATTAATTTACATCATATAATTAAATAAATACATACTTTTAAAGCCATCATCAGCTTTATCCATATCAGTTAATATAGCATAGTATTCATCAATCTTGTCTTGGTGATGGCCAAACTCCTCTTTGAGGGCAGCAAGTTCTTCACTAGTGAACCCTGAACTTTCTGCTTTATTCCACAGCATGTTTAGTTTCTTGTCTTTGAAGATACTCTTATTGATGTGATCATCCAATGCAGAGTTATATCCCTTAAAGAACATGTTATTTTAAATAATTACTATTTGCTTTTGTATAACATGTATTAAGATTTTCTAGAAACTGACTGATAATTCATCTTTTTAAATGTATTTTATACACTTCTTGGATAACCAAGATACATAAAGATATAAGGTATGTTTTTTCCCAAAATAAATATAAACTTATACACTTCATAGTAACTACATTATATTCTATAACTACAATATTATTGCAAAAAGTAATGTTTGATGCACAAGATGAATCATCTGATCATTTTGGCATTATTTTTATTGTGTTTACATACATAAATATGTTTAAGGTTGAAATGAATGTTGCATGCAGTCTCATTCTATGAATAGCAGTATGACCTTGCTACTGACAGTTTTGCCTAAAAATATGATCAAGTTTAATGACTTTAGCTTATCTTTAGTAATAGTCTATAAACAACCTCTAATATGAAAGTGCATTGTACACATTGAGGAGCATTGACTTTAAGACATATTTCAGACTTTTAAATATGGAATTAAATTGTAAACTTACAGCATGCTCCTTGGACCTTGGTGGTGCATCTACATCAAAATGCTCTCTCAAACCATAAGATGTCATGATGTTGACAAGTTTGTGTCGTATCTCTGCTTCTTTAAGCCCCTCTTTGTCCCCGCCATCTTTCTTTAATCTCTTCCATGTAAGCTCTTCTTTATCTTGGATCATCAAATCACTGTAGAGAGACTTTAGTTTTGGCTCCGTAAGTCGCTGCAAAATTAAGAAATACATTAATGAATTAAATAGATTAAATTCCTGAACTCAATTACAATACATAGGAATAAATATTTGTTGATTCATTACCCCTATTTACTTTCCCTCTGCTGGGACTAGGCAATAATTCACCATGTTCAAGGCCAAGTGTGGATTGGTGAATGTCATGTCCATCAAACTTCAAAGTTCTCAGAGAATGCTGGTTTCCTCACGATGTTTGCCTTCACTGTTAGAGCACATGTTTTTGAAGCACACATACATTTTGAAGAAGAAAAATCCAAAGGGGCTTGGTGGGGTTTGAATCCACAAGCTTCAGAATGAAAGTTAACAGTGTGCTCCCACTTAGCCAACACGGCTCAGTGATTAGTTGATTACCATCTAAAATTAATACTTATCATCCAAACAGTGCTGTATTAAAGATAAATATGTTACAGAAAAGTGGCAATTTCATAGCCAACAAGACAAACAAGTAATTTTGATAGGTATGCAGAATAAATAGTTATATGTATATTAATATTTGTTCAGTTTCTCATACCTACTGAGAAAGTACTCATAGACAGAAATATTAGATATGGATATGATGGCTTTTAGCTTTTGAAAGTATACTTACGTGTTGAGCTTTTGTCCACACAATATTCAATTTATTCATTCTGAATGGTTTATCTAGTTTCCGAAAATCGACATCACTTTTCTTTTTCTCGTTAGAGTTTCGCGAGTATTTGTTTTCACAATCTATGTAACTTATTAGTAAAAAGCACAGCAGTGCTTTAACCAAAAGAGTCATTTCCAATAACTATATTTCTAAAACTATTTATGGGGGCGGCTCTGTTGCAGTTTTTCCTCCTCGTCCTCTTCGAGTATATTTGTTCTGTGTCCTCTTCTCAACTTAGGTATTTTTTTGTCGGCTCGGCACTGTCTGTCTGTCTAAACCCAAACATTACATTGAGTGTGTCCAACTATAAACAACCAACTCGTTCTAATAACTTTGCGTTAGAAACTTATTACTATTAAATTAGAATATAAAAATATCTGTTCCGTATATTGTGTGTATATTTGTTCTGTGTCTCGGTGTTATATATGTATATAAAAAATACCTATCATTCTATTAAGAATATCATAAATCTAGCACCCTCTCAACTTAACTCAAGCCTAGTTTATTTTATAAATTGTACCTAAGTCCCATGTAATGCTTTAGTGTAAACTGTTATGTTACATTGTGTGATAAAATAAAGAATTTGAATTTGAAAAAGCCTAGAGCTTACCAAGGGGCTAGCTAGATGATGCTGTGTGAATTGTCCAGCAATATTCATTTATTTTATTTTTATTTATCTTTGGAATAAAATAAAATAAATCTGAAAATTTGAGAAATAATTGAGAACATAGCAAATCAATAAATTTGGGATTTTGAAAGGCGAACTCTTCTGAGTTCTGTTCTGACCAATTCATCACGAAAAATGTAGCGGATTCTAACAAGAAAAGGTGGCAGCTGGTAATTTTTAAAACAACCGTCGTGGATTCGTGGAACCTCCGTCATTCTGACATTTAGGGAGTTTGACATTACAATGGCTTTCATTCCAGAGAACGTTCAAATTTATAAATAATCCCAGCCGCAAGACTGGTTACTAATGGAAATATATTAGAGTAGGGTTTTTATTTTTTATATAGAATAGTAGATGGTTTGATCGCAATCTCACATGTTAATATGCAGACTATCTATGCTATTCGTTCGTTATTATAAGCAATAATATATAAACATAGGCGTTAAATAAAATATTGCATATGATATGAACATCATTCTAACAATTATTTAGTTTTTTGGTTCAGGTAACCAAGATTCATTTCTGTGATTTAACCCTAATGAAACAAGGGTTGCTTTATTAGGCAAGTCATATTACCTATAGCTATACAGTCATTATAATTATGTACATCTATCTATACATTAACCGTTTTAGTTGTGATAAATAGTCAAATGTAATAATATACGTGTGGAGAAAAATAGAACAATTAAACTGCGCAATAAGGAAAATATGATATTTTTTTTTTACTAAATTGAAAAAAATAAACAATATCATAATTTGAATATGTGTGAGCTCTGTGCTGTAATGGAACGCTATTTGCTTGACGTTTGATTGGACCTCGGGCGGACGGAATGGACTGAATGTTGATGTGCGAAGCGAGGGGATTGGATGGACAGCGGACAGAACAGAACAGACAGACGGAGGCTGTACGTACTGTGTATGTGTAATGAGTGGATGGATTCTATCTGTAGCAACTCCTTGGTTCGAAAATAAAGATTAGTGCAATTTGATTTGTTGTCAAGAATAACACTGGTTGCTCGTTAGTGCAAGACATAAATAGAATCTTAATTGCAAGGCATTAAGTCTAAACGAAAAAATAAAATAAACTAGAGTGCTAACAACTACAGAACTACAGTGTCCGTGGACTCGAAATAATACAGATATGCACAGAATTGTAGCTCCCCACCTGAGTGACCTAAGGCAGTGCATCTGATCAGCGGACGTGCGATTCGGCACTTTCTCTTGATGCGTCGCGTTACTCAACATCAACAGTCGTGTTGTGGAGTGGTTGGTAGTCGGTTGTGTAGACGTTGAGCCGTGAGCCACTGTTGTGATCGCGAAGTTGTAAGTAGTGAGGGGTTGTTGTGTTATGAGTGTTTAGTGAACTTTAGTGATGGTGGACCGGGAGCGCGATGGCGTGCGGAGGGGTAGCGGCGGCGGCTGCGGCTGGGGCGGCGGCGTGCTGGGCCGCTGGTCGCTGCGCCGTCTGCTGCTCGACAGCCCGCTGGTCGGCCGCCGGCTGGCTCACACAGGTATCTACTATACTGTATAATCTTCAATGTTTTGGTTGTAATAAGTAGGGTGCATCTAAACAACCAGCATATATCAGGTTTAATAGCATTTATTGTATTTATTATAATCTAATAGATATACAAGAACCTATCAGCTGTTGAAATGATTGTTTCTTGAGAATCATTATCATTAGGATATTCATATGAATTTATTTGTTTTTACATAATATTGGATAAAAATAAAAATGAAATAGAAAACATTTGTCATTAGTTCCTGTGTGTTTTCATTATGAAACTTTATTGTAAACAGATTACAATGTAAAACCAGTTCTCAACTGGACAGTGTTTTTGTTGGAATGTTTTTCCTGTTATCACTTCATAATCTATTTTTATCAACTTACTGGTACTTAATACATTCATACAAACATGACAAACATCAATTAAAAATTAACAGTGAATACCTACTTATTGTAACTTTATTTAATGTAAAAAACTTATACAGTTTTTTATCTCAGTTACTTACTAACAGAACCACAAACGCACACACATACATACACACAAACATTAAAATATTCATATAATGTTCTTTGGTTCTTGCTTCTGTTTATTCTCAATTTTGGGTCAATATCACTGGCTGCAAAGATTCATCTGACCTTAGAACTTAAGAATGTTGGCAATCAATTGATTGTTTAAACAACTCTATTGCCTCTAATTTATGCTTATTAATATTCTCTTGTAACATTCATAAATAGCATAGAATAGCAAAACTAAAGCCAATGTTTTACATTATGTAAGTATTTTCCACAACAAGGATACTTAATATTTTATTTTGTGTTATGTTTGTCGTTGCATTTTTACTAAGTCGATAGAAAGAGGTCACGAAGGATAATTTTATGGGATAATTTAATGGTAATGCATTTACCGCTTTATATACATACTTACATTTATATGTATAGAAGGTTAAATACATTCGGAAAACATCAAACAATAAAAAACATTCAAACTATTTCAGACTATTTATGTAATTGACTTAGGTACTTGTGAAGTACAATTTAGTAAATATGGTTTGAATTTAATAAAAAAGTCAAATTTCAAAGCTATTGCTTTGCAACCCAAATCAATAAATGGACATTCAAATTTAAGTGTATGAACATCCAAATACAAGGTTTATTTAAATACCTACCTAGCTTATCCCTGGTTAAGCTCAACCAATGATACCTACTTAATTGTATGAGTTACAATAAGTTGTTGGTACCTAATAAAAGTTTGTGTGTCTGTGTAATCTCTGGATCAACTTGGTGATAAAAAACTACATTATTAAACTACATGTACATATGGTGGGTTTGGGCATTGATTGTGATAAAACAACATGTCTGTAGAATAAATACTCGTAGTGCTGAGTACCCATTGTACCAGTTTATGTTGCAATCTTGCAATAGCATTGTGATTTATAACAAACTCTCAGTGATCAGAATGGGTTAAGTGTGTGTACCTTATACCTACATCATGTAAAGGTATGTGTTTAAAGTGTGTTGTGTAGATTACATTTTTGCGTTGAAAATCCAGAAGAGGAGAACACGGTTTGAACCTATAGCCTTCGGAATAATTGTGTGAATCGTCAATTTATTTATTTATTTACTAGATGTTTTTATTATTGACCCGCCCGCGGCTTAGCCCTCTTTAATTTTTTGCATTTCTCACCTTATGAAAAATAGATGTTGGCCACTTCTCAGTTCTACTCAATAAGCACACAAAATTTCATAAAAATAAATCAAGCATTGAATATTTGTGACGCGAGAATCATAAATATAAGATTATTAAATATTCCTTGGGGGATGCTTTTGCACTGAAGTGGCACACTAATGGCTACTAATTAAAAACAATTCAAGTGCACTGGACCAGCCCCCATTGCATTATCGCAACTCATGTGACTTCGTATCATATCATTTATATACAGTTTCACCAGTTCATTACTCATGTTCCCAATTAGTAGAGACGAAGTTTCTAGCTGACATCCGTGCGCTTAGATCATTAAATTTAGATAAGTATTAAGTACAACAGTACCTACTTAATCACTATTTGCGCTAAATGATTGATGATATTTTCGTGCATGCAGAGATGTGTATGCAGCAAGGTCCAAGAAGATTTACTTAATACTGCTATTTAGCATGTAGGAACCTTGCAGTTTTTAGTCCTTGGAATAATAAATCAAGGTTGGCATTGGGTATTTTCTAGCATGTGTCACGTGATGAGCCTTGATCGAACCTTTGTCCGAACACGTTAACTGAATGCCAGGATCGTACATAACATAATTATGTAATTTAGCCCTGCATATAAAAAGAGTACGTTCCCATAAGAATACGTTATACAAGGAGATTAGGCCTAAATTCACAACGCTGGCCAAGTTCGGGTTGGGGAATGACACATTTCCTTCAAACTTTTCAAAGTTCTCTGAAAAAGCCGGTTTCTTCACGACGTATCCAGAGTTGTGTGGCGGGGTTTGACCCACAACCTTCGGAATGGAAGTCGAGTGCGCTCCTGCTTAGCCCACATGGCTTAGTCCTGCATGCGATTGCTTAATTCTATACCAGAAAGGAAATGCTCACTTAATATACACCATAGCCGTGATCGTCCACTTATTATTCAAGTTGAAAGCGAAAGCGATTGTCAAGCTTGTGTTACCTAATATTTAGTTATACCATGAGACGCTAAAAGTCGGATCCAATGAATTAATTGGAGCTATTTAATATTTACATAACTTAATTACTTTCTTACTAATTACATCATCACATCCTTATTACGTTTCACTATAAGCACGGATCTTCCCAAAAAAACCCAATAAAGATCATAAGGGAGTTGGTACTATCACCAAGCTAACCAGGTGTCGATGTGTAGGTAAACTTGTTTTGTACCATTCTAATAACTATGCCATATATTCTTCACTAGTGCGCTTGTCTAATAAGTAAAACTAAACATCCATTGTTCGCAACTATTATTATAAAGTACTAAAAACATGTGCCTATTAAAGACCATAAATTCCTTACCTTATATTCAGTGCTAGTGTATAGTATAAGCAATTTGGATTTTAAAAAATGTGCTTAAAGTCGTTACTTTATGGCATGGCTCTCGCCTTCTCCGCCACATTTCATGTCATGGCGACCTTTGCTGTCTTCAAGGATGCATTCTGGCAAGATCTGCCCAATTTTGGCTCGATCCTCCGAACCGGTTTGGACGAGAAAACCATCAAAATACACACGATCTGGCCAAACGCTTCAATTTAGAATTTTTGGAATCCAATATTGATGAGAGAGTTCTGAGAAAGAGTAGACAGAAGAAATTCTAAGCAATTGGTCATATTAAGTGGGTGATTATAAACTAGTGTTTACCAATTATCACATATTCTATACTAATAATTAATCTGTAAGGGTCGATCATGGAGTAAGTTAGTTTGTATTCAGATATATTGTATTTATAGCCTTAATATGATAGGTACTGAAACAAGACGATTTTTAGTTTTTTTTCGGTATTGTATCTTCCTCCATAACTCTTAAACCAATAATCCTAATTTGATAAAATTTGGATGGTAGATAAAAATCTGGGACACAGGATAGGCTATTTGAATTCTTGCTCCAGTTATGATAAGAAGTGGCCCCCATACAAACATAATTTAACGCGGACGGAGTTGCGATCACAGCTAGTTATTCATTAATATCCTCCCTGCATTATTTATAATATATTATAAGATTCGAATAACATTACGAAAACTAATTCTGTCACCAGCGTTACAAAACCAGCTTATTTTATGTGTCTAATCTTACTTAAACCTTATATTAAGAAATATTTCTAATGAATAAAATCCAAGTGTATTGCGAAACTACAAACGAATGCAAGCTGCGATTGTAACTTTTAAACAATCGTATTACGTATGCGGCCAATGCCATCGGATGCGCGATAAGTTGAATAGTTAAAACAGCGAAATCTGATTCAAGACTTAACATTAACACATTTAATGCCAATGCATACCTACTTGTACCTTACGAGCGTACGTCATGAGCACTGATAGTGTTAGAGGGGGAATCACATACATTATTTACTTTAAATAATAATTTTATATAAATAATGTTTAACAAATAATACTGTAGCACAAAATACCTTCCTAGAAGTGAGTAGTTTATCACATATCAGATAGATAGCGTTTCTAAATAATGAGAGTGTAAATACTATTTATGTTATCCCTATTTATGTTCCCACTGTTGGGACACAGGATATTCAGGGGTTATTCTGATAATAGTTAATACTAGCGACGCACGCTCTTACATTTACACAACAACTATTTATTCGATTTCGTGCCATATTGGTATTATTAGGTAACAATTGGACCATAGCGAAGGCACGTCTTGAATTATGTAACTAGGCAAAGATCTAGGCTTTCCACAATTAGTATTCAAAATTGATAAGATCGGAAGTTACTTTCACCTTGCCTAATGTGACAGTTTTTTTTATCTGGCTTAATTTTGTTGAACGCGCTAATTTTAGAAACCACTATTACTCTACCCTACTAGGTATAGGTTCGGAAGGTACAATTTAAAAAATCTTTGAATGTTGGGGGGAGCTAGCTTTGAAGGTTGAGCCAAGAAACGCTCAGACTTTTGACGCAGAAAAACATTTATATTATGTACATCGAAATCATTATTTTATAGAGACACTTACACGACCCGCCCCGACCGCTTCGCTTGCGTTTTTACGTTATTTACATACCTATGGTTTATATAATATAGCCTTCCTCGATAATTGCACTATTCAACACTGAACTTATATTTCAATTCGCAACCACGGGTCTGAGATCTAGAGCTGGGGTGGTAGGTACTATTCTCAGGTAGGCACCGCACGTACGCTAGTAGCTATACAATAACAAAGCTCCTGAATTCCCGGTTCGTTTGCGTGGGACGAAGGACCAATGCATAGCTCGGGACCGGTTTGTGAATAGAAGGACCAACCTTTTGACGGTTACAAACCTTAATCATTCAAACTATTTTGCTCATCATGATCACCATCCGCAGCCAGGCACGCCCACATAAACTTGTACCACTCCAGGATTCTGCGCCAATCGCATATTTATAGATGTATTATAAGTCATTACTTTTTACCGAGTTTGTTATGACTAGTTGAAAACCGTCGAAATCTTGATAAATCCAAATCATTTAGCGTGCCAACGCGCTTCAAGATTGCCTATTGTCTGTTCTGCTCGTCGCTAGGGCCCTGTTTGCCGTTCTGATTATCTGGGTTAAGTAAGGCTCAGTGCTTGTAGGTAATGATGATGATGTCTCTACCTGTTCACAGTTAGGTGTTTGTAATGCGTCGTGAACGGTTACGGGAATAAGTTGAACCTCCATGTGTGATTAAGGTTACTTGGGTTACCTACGTTAGTGTTTCGAAGCTATTTACACTAAAGACTTAATGATTGTATGACTTAATAATGAATACAGTTAATTAATAATTTTTGTATCTTTTTATATCTATTAGATTGCTTTATTGTCTTTACAAGTACATGTCATTAAAATTGATTAAAAACTGAGAGGCATTAGTTTCAATATTTTTATGAAGATATTTATGTTATTAAGATTAACATAGTTACTTACATCATGTACGAGAAAACCTAAGTAGATAATTAATATCATTAACCTAAGTTGTAATCAATATTACCTATAAGTACTATTATGACTAATTGTTAAGAGATAAAAAGAATAACAATGTATTGTAATATTGGAAGTGGAAGAACATACCTACTACTTAGTCAACTATTATGATCTAGCTATGGCGCATTGAATTATTTTTTATTCAATCTCAGCCAACAGTCATCACAACGACCCATGTTACGTTTCAGAACGACGTTGCTGTCTTTTCTTCTGGTATATAATAAAAAAATGAATTAACGATTCCTGTGGGAGCAGACTGGTTGTTACTCTTCTTAGGTACTATGTACATATCAACCAATTGTCTATGACCAACAAAAAAGCCATAATAATTCTGCACAACGATGACCTGATGTACAAAGTACCTAATGTTAAGTATTAGGTACTTTGTACATCAGGTTACTTGATTTGGCAAGATTCAAGAAACATTGTTGATGTATTCTGCAAAATGGTTTAGAAATGCATAAGCAGTGTCATCAGGCACACCTATTGTGTGAAGCCATTGTGTTGGTTTTCCATTGATGTAATGCCGTGAACCTCAAGAGACGTAATGATAAAATAACTGAGGAAATATTACGATAATAGTCCGATGAGATAACGTAGCATTGATAACTTTTGTCTTAAAGATTCACAATCCTTCGATTCATGATGCAACTAACGGCACCTCATCTCTGGTAAACGTTCTTGAAAAATATAAAACGCACGTGACCTCTGGGTAGTACATAGTGGGTTCAGGCTTCCTGAAATGTTAAAGGTTGTGGCTTAAGTTCACGATTGAAATGAAGACAAGTAGACAGTAGAATGTCTGAGTATCTCTGATAATATGCTCTCGAAATACAATATCTCTTTGCATTATTACTTAACATCTTCAACATCTTCTTTTGTCTATGCTCTACAAGACCAACTTTCTGGACATTTAGATCACTTGTAAAGATATTTAAGAAAGCGCAGATAAATATTACATATCTCGTTTTCCGTACTTATTGCGTAACAATTACATGCAATATCCGTATAGCCAGACAAAACTGCTTGGTTGCCGCGTCACCACGAGACCAAGAGGCTGGTGAAAGTGACGGAGCGAAGATTTCATTGCAGCTTAACTGGGTAACCCCAATACTGGGCTGTACGCAATCTGTCACTGCAACGTATACATTATTTTATTTCTCTCTAAATCTGACATGTTGTTTTTTCTGGGTCACGCCTAATCCGGCTAACTGCAGTTCTGTCTGTGCGCGGAGAATTCAATTGGCTATGAAATCTCGATTATGAACGAGATTTTTTTTAGAAAGAACCTTCTGAAATCTCCAACAAAACGAAATAACATTTATGGGTGTTGTTGTAGTTTAGAGCGAAACCTATGTGAACCAGTAAATCTAGGGGGTTAAGAAGATGCACCTAAAAACCACAGAAGTAACAGAAGGGAAATCAAACTTATTGAAATTTCTTAACTTGTATACCAATAAGAAGTTATGAATCCAAGATATGTTTCCGAGAAGAGATCGTGAGTCGTGATATTATGCCGCTCACGTGGCGTTTTGCCAACACGATGCATTTCCTGCTAAGGCACTGAAATCACAGAAACCTTAAGAGTCTTAACTAAGTATCACATTCAGACAAATACGTAATAAAGATATCTCTAGAGATATTTCTCAAGTGCCAAAGTTTTGATACCATTAGCTGCTAGCTATTCGCGCGAAGAGCCCTTGAAACTTGCTGGGAAAGTACCAGAACTGATTAATTGATTTGTTGTGTTAAGGTTTTGTCTTTATAGACTTTCAAGTTCAAAACTGTGTCTAATCTTCTATGTCTTATTATACAGTGTATATATTATTTTTGTGTTTAATGTAGATAATAAGTATCTTACTTATTATAATTTATCTGTAATATTAGTACTATTTCTGTCAAGCAGATCCTAAATATCCTAATCCTAATGTAATTCTGCAATTCAAAATTTCGTCATTTAGGTTTGTATCGAACACATACTGAAGATACGGTTCAGTGGATACTGAAGTAACGCATTGTTTCACGTCCTCGCTACGAAATCATATGAAATATTCAGCTGATGACGCCCATTCGGACACTGACCTGATTCATTTCATTCCATTTGTGTATTCATTTAACTCGTTTGTTCTCCTATATCCTTTATTTTCTCTGTTAGTTTCACAAGCGCTCCAAGCAGTTGTAAACGTACCTTATAATATGTCGGTAGGTACAGTACAGACCTCGTTGTTAAATCCCTTAGTCGTTGGTCAGCAGCACCACCCGACATCTTTGATTTACAATTAACATGAATGTTCCTAAAACATGTATGAAGCGGATTGCATCCATTACCGCATCCGTGCACCTGGCAGCATCCTACCGCACAGATGCACGGGCAGGGTGTATCGTTTGCATCCTCAAGATTCAAGTAAAAACTAATTGAATTGTTAATTGCAAGCTACATATTGTTTGTTAATATCAGTAAAACTCACGTATTCTTCGTCATGTTGTGATAAATTACATGTTTGAATCATCAACTGAATATAAGCATCAGAATGTGTAAATATTGTTATTTTTTTTAATTATAAGCTATGATCTAATACTGTGTATAAAAACAGTTTAAAGCTGTTTTTTTTTTAAAGTTTTATATTGGTAGGTATTCTTACTTCGATTGATACTTAATTTCATAACATATTCCACTTGGTGATTACCTTTTACACTTTGTGATCATTAGATACTAAAAAGAGATTCGCTTAGTTCTTCTCCTTATCTCCTCTCAATTAATTAACAATCATGTACCGACTATCGACTGCATAATTTTAATAATAAAATTAATGATGAATACAGTGAGAGGTTTCGCCTTGGCTTTTTAAGATAGTAATTATATTTTATGTATGACCCTGAAGCGACCCACTTACAGTGTCGATGTCATGGATGTGCCGAGTCGGAGCTAAAAGTCAACTTTAAACATTTGCTCATAATGGTATTCAACAACCTGATGAATAGAGTTGACAAACTCGTCTTGTGTATTTTTAGGTGTATCTACCTGTTTGTTTAATTTTTTAAGTGTTTCCGCCCGTGCATAAAGGACATTTCAATGATGGAGATTTATGTGTTTTGTTCAGGTGTAAATAAAGCTATGGGGAAGTAGAACTTCAAACGCATTCGTTATTTTTGATTTTATATAATACTAGCCGACCGCCGACAGCTTGCGTTTTTTTACGTTATTTACATAGTACAATTGATATAATATGCCTCGACAAATGTACCAAATGTAACTAACCCAACTCGGAAAGATTACAAATCGGTATTCCTGAGATTAGCGCGTTCAAACAAACTCTTCAGCTATTATATTAGATAGATGTATAATATTAATGTTACCCATTACTTTTAGTAACAGCCAATAGCTAAATTAGCTAATGACCCAAAGTAAACGCAATCACTTATTCAGATACCTAAATAACCAATTTCAATATTTTTCTTTCACTTCAACCGATTTCCTCTGAATGGTATTTTCCTTCGTTTGCTTTTTGGCAAAATTTTGATTGGATTCAACGTTTCAAGATATTCCGAGTAGGTATATTATGTACATTTTGTTTCATGTTGAGATTGATTCGCGTAAAATCACATCTGCAACTATAAAATAAAGCATAAGTTCCTAACAACATTTCTACCTAAGATATTTCATTTCTGTACATGTCAGTACTTTTATCAACAACCACTTACCTCTTGACTTAAGACTTGTGATTGTGACACTATGTATTTGATGAACTTGATAGTAAAACAACGATTGTAGAGCGTTTGAGGGTCAACAGTACTCATTAGAAAACAAACAGTACTTGGTCAATGAAGTTTTAATTAATTTACAAGGCTATTGTGGCTATTGTGATACAATTCGCCGTATTGATAGGTCACAATGCTTATTAATGGTGATGAGGCTCTGTAAGTCTTGTTACGTAAATCTTGACCCACCCGACCTGTATTCTTAAATAAAGTATTTTTAAAGTATTAGTATCTTGTATTGGCTAGATGTCGCTGTGTAAAATTGTCCAGTAATATTTATTTTTATTTATTTATTCTTGTTATGCGCTAAACCTTCTGGACTTTTTAGACTTTAATTGATATGATATTTATCTATTGTTTTTTATATGACTTGATGATGATGATGATAATGTAATGTTACAAACCTAAATAATTTGTTTGTTTGTTCGTAGCTATTCTCTGCTAAATTGCTAGTACCTAAGTAAAGGTAATGTAGGTTTAAAGTAGTCTAGTCTAGTCTGAGCCTCGTTTTACCCGATATTAATACGTCAATATCTAAACTGAGTTCTACTAGAATATTTTAACAAACTTAATGAGGTATGACTTTGTAGGTATGTGTAAATTATGCAACCGAATTGTTAATATCGCGCATTTGTGCTTCTTTGTCTATATTCCCAGAGTTCACAAATATTTGCGAAATCTGCTCTTTGCCTGTCCAAATTTTCTTCATGTTATTTCCTTGTTTAACAACTTAATAGCCTTTTCCTAGCTTCATGCGTATTCAGAACCATTTTAATGACCAGTGGCAGTCATAAATAAACCGGTATTTTACCATTGTTTATATTCAAACGTCATTCTCAATCTCAGCGTTCGGTTATGTACACAGAACAAGGAAACCTCACTTACAGAATATTAAGTAATGGCATTTCGTATAAATAAGCTCTTGATCAATAAACCACAAGGTTGAACATATCTGGTCGGACCAGCCATGCAAATTATTGAAATATTATTATAATTATAATGTTTACTGGCCATTACAAGCTGACTCGCCCGCGGCTTCGCCCGCTTTATTCCTTGGGATAGTGGGATCTTCTGTCGTCTTAGGGGTTATACCGGGTTATACGGGGTAAACTATAACCGTTACAGGTTTAGTGTGCTAACAGGTACATAGGTACACACATTGACTCTTTCGCATTTATTAATTATACATTATTATAATTTATATTGTGATAACCTAAGACTGGTTAGTGGTTATCTGGTTATATCATGATCAAGTTTATTCATAGACGGGAAACATTAGCTTACAAGTTAAAATATAATATAATGGAGAACCAAGATTGTTTATGAAAAACCATCATCTCCTTTTCGTGAAATGTGTGACATTTTTATATCCGCAATCTCCACAGTTCACTTTCCTTGTTGACCACCAACAAGGGTTTAGGATTTTCCGCCTCTTAGTCATGTTGTGATTCACCTCCCTTTCAACCTGTTGTTTTGAGTTATTGCGTCCTTTTATCTGTAGGTTTACCTAAACACATGATAAGTTTTAAATGGTTTTCTATGATTCATGTATTTTATGTATGTTACTGTTTCTTCAGTAATCATCACCAAATAATGCCCACCTACTGGGCTACTTGGTTGGTTAATAGACGGGATGGTGTGGTGATCGCAAAAGTTTTTGTCGTAAACAGAACGACGCCAGTTTTATCTTATTTTTTAGATTACCTATTCGCTTAATATTATATATTGCTGGACAATTCACACAGCAATATCTAGCCTCGTGGTAAGCTTGAAGCTTGTGTTACGGGTAGGAACTAGATAACCTTATAAACTTAATAGAGAATATACATAGATATATATTTTTTTATTTTACACCTATAACACCCAGACACCCGAAACAAATATCTACAGATCGTATAAATTTTCTCCAACTTCTGTTACATATTTCATAGCAAACATGTTGTAGTACAAAGTAGGTTTTGTAAAAGGATTTAGAAACTTTGTGTCCTTTATTATTTTTATGACGCGATCTTGTTCTATTTCACTCTTCTATTTCATGATGTTTTTCCAATGAAGTCGTTTAATTACTCAAGGTAGGTATTTTGGTATTTCCCCGTTCATCTTAGTCATGTTCTATTTGATCAACGCTAAGACTCCTTTTACTGCCTAGTGTGGTAAGACTCTAATAATCGAAAATTGATAATTGATTTAACCAACGAAACAATAAAATTCTGAGTACTTACTTATATGACATCAATTTATTTCACTCAAGTTTCCATTTATGAGACAAAAACATTATAGTCCGGGATCCGTAGTACATGTAAATCAAGTGATTACTAACAAGCTAATTTTTGGTGAGTAGCTTCGTTTCGATGAGACGTCCAAAGATATCCTATACCCAACTCTCGATTGTGGTAGCTAACAGAGATATCAAGGATTAAAAAAATCAAGGATGTAAAACCGGGATAACGGACCACGAAATTTGTAGGACAATATGTTATATCTCAGGATAATTATCTAAATTATATAAAAACATGTTTGTCCTACAAAACCTATGGTTTGATCAAAGAGTCCGCCATTTCCAAAATGTATCGAAAACGAGGTCAATTTAAATGATTACTATGATTACTAACCAGCTGATTTTTTGTTGTATACTTAATTAATATTTATAAAATCTAACGGACATATTGTCCGACAAATTTCGTGGTCCGTTATCCCGGTTTTACATCCTTGATTTTTTTAATCCTTGATATCTCTGTTAGCTACCACAATCGAGAGTTGGGTATAGGATATCTTTGGACGTCTCATCGAAACGAAGCTACTCACCAAAAATTAGCTTTTTAGTAATCACTTGATTTCCATGTACTACGGATCCCGGACTATTACTTGAGTAGGCACTGAGTAGTGAATATTATTAGTATTGTTTACAAATTTACTTAAATAGGTGAAGTTTTAAATATTTACATAATGTGTCATTATTATGTAGTTACACAGTAAGAACAATCAAAACGTAGGTACAACTTTGAGTATGTTGTACTACCTAATCAATTTACCACACTTGTGTAACTTACTATTGTCAACAAGTTTTTCCTTAAAACTTATCTCATAATATATTCATCATCATCATCATAATTTCAGCCATCGGACTTCTTCTCTCTATCTTTTTATCTATGATGGCAACTTTGGCCTACTTGCCCATTATAGGTAAATTTATAACGAAGTAGAAAGTTAACGAGTGCTTCGACGCATGAAACATTGTTAGCTTATTCATTTATTAGTGGTGTGAGCTATTTTTACGAATTTTAATTTGGAGACCCTACAATCTATTTAACAAATGGTTTCGATTCGATCTCAAAATTAATTTATTGAATTCTATGTCTACGCTTGTTCTACGCCTAACTTGTCCACTCTTTTAAAGATTTATTTAAAAGATAAGTTTATTTATTTATTTAAATAAATAAATTAAAAAACATATAAAAACTATATTCATAATAATCTATCTTGTCTTCTCCCGTTTATATTTACTTAGATTAGCATAATGGTCATACTAATCTTCATTCGCAAAAAGGTGCTAATTTACACGAACTAACGCGATGAATATCATCTAGCCAGCTTGTACATTATCATTTTACGTAAAGGTACCTAACCTTTACTTAATATTTCGCATCAAAAACTCCGGTGTTTTTTAGACTTTATACAAGAACACACTGCTTGCTAACGTGAAATGAAACACTACCTTAAAATACACATTCAAAAAAAATTCACATGTGATGACATATAAGATACCTACGCACAAAAACTACAACTCCTGTGAGATCTTAATATAAATTAAAATTAAAGTGAACAACCCAGCGCCAGTTCTTCCTCTTGCCGTGTGTTAACTTTTGTGTTACTGGGGATTTCCAAATATTCAGTGCTTGTTCTTTTATTTAGGAAGTTTATATAGAATCCAATGCCACGTTTAAATATATTTATATACCTATAATACATATCTCTATTTCCTTTAGTCCTAAGTGCTCTGTAACAACAACCAACCCGCACTTGGCCCGCGTGGTGAATAAGGCATAATATCTCTCGTCAAGAGAGTAGTCCCAGTGCCTTTGCCTCAGTGGGAACGTAAATAGCGTGCTATTGTAAAAACTCCATGCATGATTCGGCAGAGTTCTCGTTCTCTGTAAGAAATTTACGTTATCAGATAACACAAAAAGCAGCCACATGTGTTCATCGTGGAATTTAATTAAAAGAATTAAATTTAGTAAAATAACATAGCGTGTATGACTTGTTTCGCGTTTCAGTTGAATGATTCACGCGCAAACCGTCTACTAACCTTAATAGCTACTGGTTTCTATTTCGGAATCGCCGCCTTTGCCGTTGTTTTTCTTGGTCCTGTTGACTAATACGGCTGTTCTAGTAATTTGCAGGATATTGATTTATTATTTATATCTTTTAGTGCCGTGTTGACTTACAAAAAAATATATTTATTTACTACTAGCAGCCCCCGCGAACTTTGTCTCGCCATATACTTTTATTTGCAACTATCTACATACAAAATTTCACCGAAATCGAATTTTCCCACGTAAGCATATATTTTTCCGCGGTAAAAAGTAGCCTATGTTAGGATTAGGATATTACATTACATTGACTCCACCCCGTCCCCCGTCCCCCGTACCCCAGTGACGCTTACATGGAGTCTACATCGCATGCTGGCTAGCTGAGCGCGGTGAGCGACAACCTCTAGACTTTTTTCTAATACTTGCATTTTTAAACTCGTGATATCTTCCGAAGTAAATGTCCGAATTGAATAATTCAAAAAGTTATAAAAAGGTATTAAAGCCGTCTTGAATATAAAGTAATTTATTTGGATAAGGATTAATACCAAGGTACAAATGAAGACCCTTTCAAGACGCGGCATATATAAATTAATATTTTAGAATAAAAAACTGCTTACTGTGACATAACTATAATATTTAGACATATGCTGTCGCGACATTTTTTGTAGATAATGATGAGTTCTGCAAAGTCGTAGTACATGATTTTGTTCTATCATCAATAGTTTTCGCAGCGCACGCGACGTAAGACATTTTTTAGGTCTTTTTTTACACCTTATGTTACATTATTGGAGTTTTAGTAAGGATCCCTAATTTTTTTTTAAATATAATATAGCCTATGTTACTCGGGGATAATGTAGCTTTCCAAAGGTGAAAGAATTTTTGAAATCGGTCCAGTAGTTTCGGAGCCTATTCGTTACAAACAAACATACAAACAAATCTTTCCTCTTTATAATATTAGTATAGACTTATAACCTCTCCTTGTTCTCTCACTAGACTAAGCCTATAACGCCAAAACCAGAACTAAATTATAAAAAATATACGCACTTGGCCAGCGTGGTAAATTAAGGCCTAATCTCACTCATCAAGAGAGAAGAGAGAGAATGTGGTGATGAGATGATGATTTATCCTTTAGAAGTTTTGAGAATATGCTCCTAAACCCATACAACCAATATATATTTTTTTCTATTGATCATACAAAATATCTTTTTCAGTTCTTAAGGTCGTAAAATGTAAATTAATAATTTGTTATAGTTCTGGCTGCTTCAGAAATTATGTTGAACCGTGACCATCTCGTACATAATCATCTTATGACATATGTAGTACTCGTATATTTATTTTATCCTCTTCTAATCAGATGTGTTTATTGTTTCAGTGTTAGACCAGGCGGATGGCAGATCCACGAGGCACAGCGCCGCCGCGGAGGCGCAGCCCAAACAGCAGACCCCCGTGGAGTTCATTCACGAAGAGGACGAGGTGAGGCTACTAATTATCTTATCAGAAACCACCACGCGGTTTTTCTCATTGTTATTTACTGTCTGGATAATCCTCAAACTGCCGAGGTCACTCCGTGAAGCCTGCGATGACCCCAGGACGATTCTGTGCTTCTGGTCGGAGTTAGGCTGGTTACACTAGCGGACCAACCACGCACAAAGGACCAAATTTGAGTCCAATTGCGGAAAAAGGAGTCCCCAAACTAAACTAAACTACTGTCTGGATATGAGACTCGCCTCCATTTGCCAACTCCAATCCCATAAGCCGTAAAACTCAACCTTGTGTTCGCGTGATTGACTATAGTTCACGTCCACATTTTACATTCATAGGATCATCTACGTTGCAATGACTAATGTTATAGGTGCACACTCAACTTTGTCTGCAATCGATACGTCTAGCCGGGACTTTGGTACCAATCGGCTAGTCTCGCCGTGTCCCGAATAATCTGTCTTTTAAACTTAAAGCTAAATGTCTTTGTTCCAAATGGCAGTGACTATGAAGTTTTACGTCCAGTTTAGCCGTCTGGGAGTCGTCGTGAAATGACCCTGTGCTCAGCCTGAGGCGATCACGTTTTATTATATCTTGATTAGAGTTACAAGTTCTAGTACACTTTCTACTGTCAGGATTTAATAATCTTAGTACAAATCTGCGTCATACCATATCACATTAACAAATCCGATGAATAAGTATGTTGGAACTTCCACTTGGAGAAATATACACAACAACTTTGATATTTATTGTTTTCACATAGGAGGAAAGAAAGGAGAAATTTTACACGAGAAAAGAAGGCTTCTGTTTTAGAGGTCAACGAAAGGAGACTCAATAAAGTGAGTCATCCTAAACGTACGTTCGAGTGTTAATTCAAAATACCCTTTTCGACTTTCCTATTCCTACCATGCAAACTAGAAGTAGTTGGCATGCACGAAGCAGCTCCGGGTACAATACTTCGAGAATAACGAAACTTCGCGTGTTGTCTCCCAAACGGGCGGCGGTCACTATTCCAGTCACGAACTTTTTTGTATATTTTTTCCTGAAACTTTATGTATGTACTTATAATAAGGCGAGGAAGTATAATTATTATTTAAACTAAATATAATAATTATTTTGTTGTAATTTAAATAATAATTATGTTTTCCTTCTCAGAAATTATATCCGCGCAATTAGAATATCAAGTGAAATTTATTTCGTTGCTTATTTCATATTGACTTTTTTGTGACAACTTTATTCATCTAACCATCCAAAAGTTGTCTGGAAGAAATTTATCTAAACAATAAGACCGCCCATTACACGTATCTTTGTTCATAATTTAATGGTTAGTGTAATGAAAAATTCTGTATCGATATACATATGTAACAAATATCTTACACGTAAATTTGCCTCGTTTTTTGTTATTTCTTACGATGGAACCAATTTATTATCTACTTTATTTATGTAGACACAAGGACGCACGCTAGCTTAGCATATATACGAATATAAGATGATTTCATGCTTGAAGAAAAAACGTTAACAAGTAAATATTAACTTAGTAACATTTACTAACTTAATATTTACATGTTAACGTTTTTTCTTTTGATAATAATATTAAATGTGCATTGAAAATGTATTAAAACTTTAATGGACTTTGTGAATAGCTTGAAACTTGTGTAAAGTACTAAAATTGGTAACTTATTCAAACAGTATTTATTTTATGGAATTGCCGTCCTTTGGAGCATTGACCCCTTAATGTATCCTGTGTCCAAATCCACCACCTTATCTCTCTAATGTACAATGCAGAGAATTATTGTATTAATTTGGCAGCAGCGTGTGCAAGTACTCGTCCGCGTTCTTGGCACGGGCTGGGCTTGCATCTGCTTGCATTGTGAAGGAATGTCAGATAATCCAACATCTGCTGAGTTTACTGCACATGAGGACATCATTCTCTGATCGAGCAATAGATGGCTCTATGACACATGTCTTTGGAAAGCTCCGAGGTCATACGCATCCAAACCTAACCTAAGGCCAGGATTCTAACCAAAGTGGAGACGAGACGAACGGAAGGAAGATGTTTTTTCAACGCATACTATTCGTTTCCGTACCCTATCTCTACCCGCACCGGTGTGGTCGAACCGACTTATGAGTATTATATACCAGAACACGGGCAGCAACGTTATGTGTCATTACATTACACAACCCGTCTGGAAAGGGTGATAATAATCATACCATATTCCCAGGATATATGTATAACGGGTTCAACTTAGGAGACCTATGTCCGGTAGTGATACAAAATATAGATTGTTATGATATTTTTCCTTATATTTAAGGAAAATATTATCATAAAAATACGTAATTTTCCTAAAATTATCCTTACTTAATTAAATGTGTAATATGCGTACCCAGTTCGTAGAAATCCTATAATTATTCTTTCGAGGAATTAATTTACATTGCTGTGACCCAAATCCTTGTACCATGTTTGCACGAAGCTTACTCATCCCTCAAGACCTTTTCTCCATGAAACAAGTGTATTGTAACTATGTATTTAACATTATTTTAATCCGAGGCCTTACTTATGATTCGTCGTGGCTTGTTTCACCCGAAAAACACATAATATGTATAGACATTGTGTGATTGTGTGTATCGACAAAAAAGTCTTACCTATGTCACCATATAACTTTGAATAATTTCTTGGATCTAAGACACACGAAGCTTTTGTTTTAGTTGAAGATACCTATTGATATATATTTATTTATTTATTTCTAGATAATTCACACAGCAACATCCAGCCCCGTGGTAATATATAATATAACTTTTAGAATTTTTCTTATACCTATTGTTTTACAACAAATATAGTATGACTATGTCTGTTTGTCTGCGGTTTTGCCGAGAGACCTAAGTTTTTCCGGTTTTAAACACAATCGCCCCAGCTTAGCCATTTGCCATTTTTTCGAGCTAAATAGTAGCCTATCCTGTACCAAATTACATTTAGATCGGTTCTGTAGTTTTGGCTTTGAAGTTTTAGGTTTTGGAAACCAAACAGACATTATAAGTACAGTTACTTTTGCATTTATATTATAACTAGCTGCCCCCGCGAACTTCGTCTCGCCATATACTTTTATTTGCAACTATCTCCATACTAAATTTCATCCAAATCCAATTTTCCCCCGTAAACATATATTTTCCTCCGGAAGCATTTAATTTTCCGCGGTAAAAAGTCTCTCGCCAAATACTTTTATTTGCAACTATCTCCATACTAAATTTCATGATTTAACTGAATCAGCCGTGAATTGAACCTTTAGTTTCACCTTTGGCAGATTTAGCAATAGACTTTATTGTGTCATTGTGTCGTGGCACGACTTTTGCATATAACCTTAACATTTAAAGCCGTCTCTGTAAACAAATAAAACATTAAATTATGCAATAATTAATATATCAGGAATAAACTTCATGAATATATTTAATCTCTCTAAATCGTTAATATGAACATGCTTACTACTATTACTAGGTATTTAAGTAAGATTACGTAAGCCGGCACAACAAAAGATTAACTGCTAAATACGAGATTATACTGGATACGTTGGGTTCTGGTTCTGGCCCGTATTAATATTAAAGAGGCTACCTTAACGCATGTTTAGGAAAGTCCTACAATAAATAATCTAAAACCGTTTACCTATATAGCTGGTGGGAAAAACCACCATTCATGTTGTTTTCTCAGACATGTGAACATTGCATAATGCATACCTACCACTACAATATTATTTTTCGAATTCTTGAGTCAAATATTATGTTAACAATGTTGACATAATAATAAGATCCTATCCTACGTTAGGTATGACTAGTTTCTACGTAGTGACTTTGCCCGCTTTTTATTTCACTTTCCCGTGCTATAGCATTTTAAACTCTGACGACCTCTGAGGCGCAGCGAGCGAAGGTCCGCCTGCGACGCAAGAGATTGCGGGTTCGATTCCCGCCTCGGAACAAGTCTAGGTGTTATGTTTGTATAATAAAAAATATCTATCTATCTATGTATGTATATTATATTAAGTATATCAGAAATCTAGCACCCGTAACACAAGCTTTGAGCTTACCACGGGGCTAGATGTCGTTGTGTAAAATTGTCCAGCAATATTTATTATTTATTTATAGTCCAGTCAATTTATACAAAAAAATGAGGGTGAAGTTACATAAAGTCCCAACAAGCTGGATTTCTGTGAAATTGTTGAAATCATAATTATAAACAATGTCTAAAAGATCCCCATCATTCCACGTTAAGGAAAAAGTTTTATTCCAGGTTAAATGTCAAAAAATTTAGTTTTTCGCGATTTTCAGCAAAACGGTAAGTTTTATCATAAAAGTACCAAGGACAAAATTGTAGATCATGAAATTATCTATCAAAATGTATCAACACTTTTTTCTTACAAGCCACCGTTTCTGAGATATAACGGTTCAAAAAGTTATAAAAGTTGGCATGCACAAATTGTCAAGTTCCCGATAAGACGATGTGGTCGCTCAGCGACAAAGCCTTTTTCTTGTAATTAAATAAAAAAAATAAAAAAAAATTGTCAAGGCCGGTCGTGCTCTAATATTGAATCACAAACAACGGAGGATTCGTTTCGTTCCGACAAAGTATCATGCGATACATCGCTATTGACGCAATTTAATAACTTTTTGAACATTTCATTTCATTTTGTAAACAATTTTTATAACTTTTTGAACCGTTATATCTCAGAAACGGTGGCTTGTAAGAGAAAAGTGTTGATACATTTTGATAGATAATTTCATGATCTACAATTTTGTCCTAGGTACTTTTATGATAAAACTTACCGTTTTGCTGAAAATCGCGAAAAACTAAATTTTTTGACATTTAACCTTGAATAAAACTTTTTCCTTAACGTGGAATGATGGGGATCTTTTAGACATTGTTTATAATTATGATTTGAACAATTTCACAGAAATCCAGCTTGTTGGGACTTTATGTAACTTGAAATGTTTAAATTGACTGGGCTATTATTTATAAAACTCTTCCGTATTATAGTGGCTTTTCCGCAGTAAATAGTTGACTATTGTATGTAAACAAAGCCGTATTTGTGTTAACCCATTCAACACCATGGTGTTAATTTTGCACATGGGACCGTCCCTAAACCAATCTGTATTTCTGAATTATTTTGTACAAGCAAATGTACGATAATTAGCTGATACGCAAACTATCGTGTCATGACATGTTATTCCCCATTCAATAAGTGATCAGTCATACGACAGTGGCGAGGTCATTACCGCGGTGATGCGGATGATCACTTATTTACGGCAGGTGTCAACAGCACGGGTTTCACCCTTTCTTTATTGACCTTGAAGAATTTCGAATTCAATACCAAACATTAGTAAACATTTTATTTTATACTAGCAACCCGCCCTCACTTCGCCTCGGGTAGGTACCTCATTATAAACCTCTTACTATATTTAAATTAATAAGTCTTTGATTCCGTAATAAAAGAGAATGATCTGAACAAGAAACCACCGAGATCGATGACACGAATGACTCAGCACTTAAGTAGAATATTTTCGTCATTAGTTTTAAAATTGACATAAATAATTGGACCCAGAACACTTCCGCTAGCAGTTTTTGTTACGATCGATATGTGATCGATGGTTGATATTGAAACATCTATCGCTATGTTGTTATTATGGACCACCGCTGCACCTTAAAGACTGGTCACGAAACTGGTTGCAAATAAGGCAAAATAACAAGGGCAAAACAAACATCATAAATATTATGAAACTTAAGGGCCTGTTTTACAATAATAAGTGATCCTAGATATTGTAAACTTGCTGTAATGAATAAGTTATAGTAATAACCTTAGAAATAAATAATGTTCCATTGAACTTCCTTCCTATCTCATGTTGCATTTATTTATTAAAATTTAATAAATAATTATTGCTGGACAATTTACACAGCAACAGTACCCCGTGATAAGGTCGAAGCATGAGTGTAAGTGTGCTTTGACTTCGAAGATTGAAAGATACAGTAACTATGATATTATACATCAGATCAATTTGTTATTTTGATTATATTTAACAGAAAATAGCATATATACGAGTAGTATAGGCATCGAGCTAAAAAAGATTATAATATAATAAATAATATCTAGATCAGAAGCAAAGAAATCAAATGGAATGATTAAGTAATTAAAGATCACTTTTGCTATATTTTAATATTTAACATAATTATATTATAAAATACAATAATAAATTATCTATAGATAATTATTACTTTTCGACGTCCATGTAAATTGTTGTTTCTATGGAAATAAAGTTCTTGACTCTGACTTAGATTGCAAAATTGGTAATAAAGACCAATTGCATAAGTTGACCATGATGTGCTTAATGAGTTTGAAACAGAGTTAATTATTATTTATTACCTGCTAATTAAAAGTTGTGAGGATTGCGACTATTAACTTTAAGTAGCCTTCGTCACTACTTATGTTACCTATTGACTTATTGTGACATCTAGCACCTCTTAAATCATCACTTCTAATTTAAAAGCGCTTATTTTATTTACCGGTTAAATTTTTCACCATTGTATCAACTTCACCGCTAACTGCTAGGCACGGATCTCCTCAATATAATCTAAACTGGATTGTCCGTCTGTAACGAGCTTTAAAATTGGATACAAACTTATTTCATACTCATTCGAACCAATAATTCGATTAAATTTAGTTTTGACAGACTTTATAGTGTTGTTTTGTTACAAAATTAATCAAATTTATTATCTAATTTCATCATAACAATATTCGATAAAGATACTTACTAATTATGTTATTGACATGTAGGTAATTTATTTGTTTATGAATAAATGCTATCAATCACGTCATCATCATCTCAATCACGACGCTTATCAGGCGGCTTGGTGATCTCAGTAAGTTGGTGCAGTAAGTACAAATAACGATGTAACTTAATCAAGAACTTATAAAGACATCTTATAAGACTAAGATTAATTTAATACAAACATTCAAAATGGTTTTACTCGAAGTAACATTAAAAGGCAGTGCTTGTATGATCATTATATATTATCTGTACTTTCTGTACGTATTCCTATATGTATTATGTTCATTCCGCATAAAGGTATCAACTTGCCTAAATGTTATCTTCCTGGAATCTTCATAGCTACATTCTGGGACTTACATCCGTACACGTGTTTCGAGAATTTCGCAATATATTTTGTAAACAATGAGTCGGTATGAGATAATTATAATGTTATATTTTATTTAAACAATACGGTTTGTTTGTGTATTTCTCTAGTATTGTTTGTTTAACCATCTAATATTTCCTGTGTTATTGATTTTACGTCATCATTTTCTAGTGCTGCATATGTTTCATCATCATAATTACCCTTATTTAGTAAGTCACAGGTCTGCCCAAAACGAAGTCTTCGGGAATGTTACGGTTGACGAAAATCTTGGCTTGATATAATAGCTGTGTCAATTGTGCCGCTGTAATATAATACTCATAGTGTTACAGCCGATTCCATAACGATTACGGATGTAAGTACCATTGCAAGGATTTGTTTGGCATTGGAAAGTGCAACATGCTAAATTTGTTATTAAGTATTGTATTGTATTCAATACTACGAACGACTATAGCATCACGACTACCGGTTGTAATTAGTTGGCACATTCATTCATTCTAATTTATCATCGTAATAGTAGGAATACGTCATAACGACATTCCCGGTTTAGAATCCGTTACGTCTAGAAATTAGCGGTCAAACAGACATCTAGACGTGGAGGTGACTAATCTAAATAATAACATCGGTCATCAGGTTTTTCCGTCTATCTTTTCCACAAAAAATAATCTATACTAATATTATAAAGAGGAAAGATTTGTTTGTATGTTTGTTTGTTTGTTTGTTTGTTTGTAACGAATAGGCTCCGAAACTACTGGACCGATTTCAAAAATTCTTTCACCTTTGGAAAGCTACATTATCCCCGAGTAACATAGGCTATATTATATTTTTAAAAAAATTAGGGATCCTTACTAAAACTCCAATAATGTAACATAAGGTGTAAAAAAATGAGCTGAAAAATTCCTTACGTCGCGTGCGCTGCAAAAACTATTGATGATAGAACAAAATCATGTACAACGACTTTGCAGAACTCATCATTATCTACAAAAAATGTCGCGACAGCATATGTCTAAATATTATAGTTATGTCACAGTAAGCAGTTTTTTATTCTAAAATATTAAATTATATATGCCGCCTCTTAAAAGGGTCTTCATTTGTACCTTGGTATTAATCCTTATCAAAATAAATTACTTTATAATTAAGACGGCTTTAATACCTTTTTATAACTTTTTGAATTATTCAATTCGGACATTTCGTTCGGAAGATATCACGAGTTTAAAAATGCAAGTATTAGAAAAAGTCTAGAGGTTGTCGCTCACCGCGCTCAGCTAGCCAGCATGCGATGTAGACTCCATGTAGGTAAGCGTCACTGGGGTACGAGGGGGAGTCAATGTAATGTAATATCCTAATCCTAACATAGGCTACTTTTTACCGCGGAAAAATACATACTTCGTCGGAAAAATATATGCTTACGCGGAAAAAATCGATATAGATAAAATTTAGTTTGCAGAAGATACTTGCAAATAAAAGTATATGGCGAGAGACTTTTTACCGCGTAAAAATTAAATGCTTCCGCGGGAAAATATATGCATACGCAGGATAATTCGATTTGGATGAATTTTAGTATGGATATAATTGCAAATAAAAGTATATGGCGAGACGAAGTTCGCGGGGGCTGCTAGTCAACGATAAAGCCTGAAGGTTAATTCTTGCAGTGGAAGGTCCCTCCGTCCTCCACTAAAGTCAAAGAACTCTGTTTTTGTTCCATACTAACAAACCGATTCGATTTTGTTTTCTCAAGAGGATTGTTGACTTCGAAACTCTTTGTGATTAGTTCTAAAATAATTTCACCACAAACATATTTACCATTTGTCAATGAGTTCAAACACCTGACTGTTTTTGCTGTAAGTAAATTAGTATTAAATTGGTTTATTTCTCGATGAATGGTATTCTATAAATAAATTTACCCTAATATGAGATAGTATGAGTTAACACATAGGGGAGAGTGGGGTAAACGCGAACGCGGGGTAAACCCGAACACAACGGTTCTGATATGTTAGAAAGAGATATACATATTTCACTTGTCGCTATTTCAAAGATCACGCCACCAGTAGTGCCAATCAACGACCCGAGCAACGCGGACGCACGTACTTTTTAAGGTATGCAATTTGTTATATTTTGCAAGATTTTGATGTAATTTTTTCGTAAATGCAACTTGATATTACTTGATTCTTATTAACAATAAGTATTTAACTTTTACTTACAGGAATTCTTACATAATAAGGCTTATAAATAACATTGACGTAATCGGCAAAAATAATACAACCTAAAATATTTAACTCAATAATTTTTTTTCGATTTGGCGGGGTAAAGGCGAACTAACATTTCGGATAATCTTGAATGTTCGTCATTACCCCATCATTTTGTTGATTCCCAGTTAATCTAATTTGTATTATTGTTCCAGATGCCTCTTAATTACAAACTAAAAACAATGACGAAATACAGTCTAGAAGATCTCAAAAAGGCTATAAATGATGTTCAAACCAAATATCGTAATTACCCCACTTGGTGTTCGTATTTACCCGACAATGTCGGGGAAAGCCGAATACATAAGAGTTTTGTTTTTTGTTCATATGTTCATACTTTATTAAAAAAATATAAATGTTGTATAGTTAATTCATTGCATAGATAAGTAAACTTTATAATAAAACAATTAAAGAAGCTTTGAGATCAAATTTCACTGTTTCATTTGAGTTTTCCCTTAGGTGTTCGTATTTCCCCCACTTTCCCCTACATACGATATTCGGTAAATAACACGAAGCCTGTAAAGTTTTGGCAGATCATTAATTCTAAATAAGATAAGACCTATGTTAAACGTCGTTTATGATTGATTAATTGATTGATTTTGTCCGATTTGTAAGCGCTACGTTCAATTTAGAAACTTAGGATATCATAGGTAATAGCGGAAGCAATTCCCTAGATGCCAAAACCAATCCGGATAGGTTCAAAATATCCTCCCTGCTGGCAACGATGGCGATTTGCCAGGAAATTTCTCTGCATCTATTATCTGGTAATTCACACGTTTTCGATCGTTGATGCCCGATCGTTTTATAGAATATTGACCACTCTTCGTTATTTAAGTGTGTATTTACTTGCGTACAATGATTGTGCATTGGACTCACAGTGATAATGCATTTCATACTCATTTTAGACGAGATTCTAAAACTCAAGTGTCTTATTACTCATAAAGTATCAGATAGAACTACTAAAACCTTAGTTATGCACAAGTTTTGACTGCACAAGACATTACGTATGTATTTTCCTTTGTAGAAAAAAATCGTCCTTACATCTAACGTGTCAACAAGCAGCAAATTGCTAATTAGAGAAGCTTTACTGAATATCTTTGACCGACTTTCGTATTGGCTCCTCATGCACATGAATGTTTTCTTGAAATCGTTGTTTCTGAGTTCCCTGCTCTTTTACTTTGAACTTTCCTGTGCTTTATTTATTTTGTGAAGACGAAGGTTTCAACAAAATTCGATCTGCTATTGTTCCTAGGAAATGTACGTCGTATGCATTATGGTCATTCGGAATAAAAACCCAAAACGGTAGTCAAATAAAATATAGATAGATAGGTTTTTTGGTAAGAAATAAGTGTCAATAAGTGTGAATTTTGCTTTGTTGAAAATTCATAAAAACTAATGTTTACATCGCTTTAGTTCCCGTCGTCAGTCGTCACGTCACCCAACAACTTGGAACAGACGTTTAGTGAGTTTGACTTTCGGCCATTACTCTCAATTAATGCCTTGATGGAACTGTAGCGTGTCTTTTTACACTTTGGGCCGAGGCCCATTATTTGCCAGAAACTGTTAGTCTCGAAGTTGGTTATTAAGGCCGAGACGTTTGATGTCGTCGACTTCTCATTCAGATGTTTATTACAACAGACGGTAGATTTACTTTGCTGCAATTTTAAGTTCGACTATTCGAACAAGTTTTTTATAAAATGTTAAAATTTAAACTTGGACTTAATAGTAAGAAGGCCGCGCTCAGTCAAACGGATCGAACGTGTCGAATTCAACTCCTGAACCAAGGTGTAACGTTCGATTAACACGGTAAACAACTTGCGCAAAAAACTACTTACTTTTTATTTGTTGCGAAAATATTCACTCGATCCAATTCCTTGAGCTCTATGTACATGCTGTAGCATTTTTGTCTTACTTCCATTCATTCCATTCTTATATGAAATTAGCTGATACTGACTGACACAATATTTTCTTAATGTTATATCTCATATATGTCTTCATTCCATTATATCAGACTCCCCTAGTTAATTACAACTTGTAAATTGCACCGAGCTCGTTCCCCGGCAGGATTTGCGTGACCTATTTCCAGTAGATCAATCTCTATATAGGTTACCTACGCCCTTCCTACGCCCCAGCTCATACATAACTGGGTAATTAACTGGTGCCGCTTAAAAATTGCCATCTTCCAGACGCTGCGTGGCTTAAACTACCTTCTGCGTGTTATTCAAACAAAACTAGTGTAGTCTTTAAGCTGTGTATGCTTAAGATTAGAGTAAAGTGTTCCTTATTTGTAAAAACAAAACCCTATTCTCTTTAGTACGCCATGATAAGATCTTCCTAGATACAGTTGGCACGGGCACAATTTTCTTGTTCCGTATGTTAACTTTTATTGCATCCTTTTTCTCTGTACCAATTCTCGATAGCACATTCTGGTGTTTGCCAATAAACTTGAGTTTACGAGCGTATCATTTTAAGGGCAGCACGTGTAAGCTGTTTATTATCATCGACAATTACAGAAGTATCTGTAACACAAAGGTTGAACTTACCGCGGGGCTAAATGTTGCTGTTTGAAGTACATCAAAGATATATCAAGCAAGACCCCATCACTAGCCACTACTTTATTGTTGGTGCGCAAAATGGGAATAGAATTTGTGCTCATATTTTGGAGCTCTTTAAATCGGACTCTTAACTTTAAAACAAATTGTATGCCTTCACGTGAATACCACCAACGACGTATATGTAACAGGCTTCATTTGTTCCAGGGGGAGATAATGGAGTGTCCTTTGTGCCTGTCGATGATGCCGTCGGGCATGACGGTGCGGCTGACGTGGTGCGCGCACCGCTGCTGCGAGCCCTGCCTGCGCCAGTACCTCGCCATCGAGATCTTCGAGGCCAGGGTGCCCGTCAACTGTCCAGTCTGCCATGAAAGCATGCATCCCTCAGGTAACAACACATTCATAAAATAAGAACACTTCTGGCATGAATTTTCTAGACATACAAAGAAGTTATGAAGAAAAAGATCCTCCTGATAAAGACTGCTCTTGTTGTGGTCGAAACGTCGAGAGTTGTTTAACTCCTGTGTGAATACGTGAGTAATTCCCGTTTTATAAAATGAATAGTATAACTCACGAAAATTTTGAAAGTGAAATAGGAAGAAGAAGATGCTTACAAGTTTGCATATTCTACATATTATTGATTTAACCTTATGGTATAAACAGGGCTTGGATATCTGATCACCTTCCTATTAAATATTGCATGCCCTATGAAGCAATAACATACTTACCTGTTTTAAATTCTATCCTCTCGACTCGTATAGTATAGTAATATTTTTGAGAAGTAAAGTTGATTAAGTGAGATTTTGTACATACATTTATTGTAGGGGGTAATAGTAAACATATTTTATAACCTGGAGAAATCCCCATTATTTATGAAGCATGGACTCACCTTTCCTTCAGAAAATGGTATTTTTCCACATAAAATTTGATTTCTACGCGGGTGAAGTTGGGATGTGGTTACTGGTTAGCTAGTTTGATACAAGTATGTACATATATTCTCACTGAGATCAGATCATTATTCATAGACCCCTTCAAATGTCAGCCGTAAAATTAATATTCCCAGTCCCTTTAGAGGTGAATTGATAGCTAGACCATTCACATGATCTGATAGACTTGTTCCTGTAGAACTAAATATGTACATACATAATTATGGCTTCTAATCCCGAATTTATATTTCCTACTAGTTATTATTCGCCGCCAAGTGGTGCCGAGTTAAGTTTTGATTCTTATTCAAAACTTAACCCGTAAATAAAATAACTATTCTTAGGCCGGCATCACAAAACATTATTTGTTATGCCTAAGTATATTATTAGATATATGCAATGATATAAATAATCATAGCTGATGATGAGGACTTGTTACTACTCAGTTGAATAGATTCTGAAAACATAAACTGACCGCAAGTAATTTATATCTAAACATATGAGACGCCAATGAAGAGTTTAAAGGAATAGAATGACACACAGTTTGTATCGTGATAATCTTTAAACATCTAATGATTATTAAATATAACCAATAATATTTTTATTTCATGTGGCCGTGCCCGTGTTGTATTGTCCCGTGGTATTTTTTAGTAAAAAGCCCCTTATATGGTCTAACAAATTATGTGACCTTTAAAAACAAGTGCTCTAACGGTGAAGGCAGATATCGTTAGGAAACCGGCATGTTCTGAGGACTTTGAAAAGTTTGAAGGACATGTGTCATTCACCAACCCGCACGTGGACAGCGTGGCCTAATCTCTCACGTCAAGAGAAAAGTCCCTGTGGCCTAGCCGTAGGAATAAGGGGTGATTATGATGATTAAAATAAGTGCGCAGAGCAAGGGTTGATTACGATGATTAAAATAAGTGTTCAGATGGAAAATATTCTTTTAATCGGCTATAGATAGTATCTAATTTAATCAATATTATTTTTAACGGCTCACAAATTCCATACCGGGGGTTGTAAAAAAGTTCTAGTCTAGAAAATGAAACGGAATATTAATAAAATTGCCTTGAGTCGACCTTGTCATGTAAGCATGTCGATCGATGCTCAAATGCACTCTCGGGCGACAGACGGTAGACTGAAAGGTTCTAAATCTGGATACTGTGTCGCTCATTCGGACAGATCGTTCACCGCGTGTTACTTTATTTTTAAATTATTAAATGGTCATTAAGCTTAAAAACACCAAAACACGTTCTTAAACAGGGAAGATAGACATATCGTGAAGAAACGTTAAGGAAAGTTAAGGATTTAAAATTAAAAACATATGACATTAACCAAACCTCACTTGGCCAGCGCGATAACGGAGTCAATTCTTCTGCAAATCACGTCCTACAGCCGATACCACGAACTTTATGTTACGTTCATGGGCTAGAAATAATTGTAGACAGATGTTGCCTCCATAGCAAATGATCACGGGTAAACGGCACATACGAACCGCTTCAGAATCACAGCCGAACCGTGCAGAAACATATAAATGCATACGAGTATTTTACTGTAGGAGCCACCATAATATGTCCGTCTCTGTATTGACAGAGACCAAGCGATCGGTGATCGTGTAACTTATTGAAGTTACACGATCACCGATCGCTTGGTAATAATGCTGGTTTAATCATATTGTGTTTAGGGTAAAGGTAGACCCCCAAAATAAAAACCTTTTTCTTACCCTTCTTGTCTTTTAACCTTTTAACCCGTACTGCCCTATTTAGGATAAGTTGTGTGCGGATCTTCGTTTGCTCGATCTGGATCTGTCTAGACTTTTAATTGTAAAAATATAATGATTAGATGATAGCCTGTTGTGTTCCATTGTAGGGAATCCCAAATCCCAACCTTGGTAGAACCTTGGTTATTTCGCATAAAAAATAGTCCGTTTACACCTCTTTTAGTTTATACTCAAAGGTGAACGTCTGAACGCGCATGACGAATATGCGCCCTTCTCGTTACCTTTCGCGTTACGCAACGCGCACGTAACCGACGCCACCTTGGTGCGCGATCACACGCCAAAACTGATTCAATGCGTTGTTATTAATTGATGTTTCGAAACGGATCTTGAATTGACGTTTTATTATTATATTTCTAAGTCATACGCTCCATCTGCATTGTAATCTGAGGTTTTTAACTAGGTAAAATTGAAGACGTCATCGCATGAGTAACAATTAAATTGGCATTGATCTTTACATTCGACTTTATTGAACAAATGTCAGAAAGTTTATCGAGTTGTACTGGTAGGTGACGTGAAAATTGTTAGTGTAGATAATTTGCAGTTTTATGGTTAAGTAGGTATTATACTAACACAACTTTTAAACATAATGATAACAATAAAGAAAGTAGTAGAGAAAAAGTTTTAACACCCTCTTTTAACTTTACTGATTAAATAGGTTATATAAATGCAATAGTTTTTAAAAATCAAACCAGTAGTAGTTGAGAATGGCGTGTGAAATAAAAAACTACATTTATTTTAATTCCACTTACTAATATAATTAACGCGAAAGTTTGTGAGTGTTGGTGAATCTATGTAACTATTTCTTATGAAAACTGACGGATATAAATTAACGTAACAGTAATTATAGATCCATACATAAGAATAACACATCGTCTACTTTTACCGCGGCCAAATCCATAATAACATTAATAACTCGAGAAACGCCGTGAGCGGATAGCCAGAAACGTCGTGAACGGATAGCCAGTGTTAGTTAATATGTGCAAAAAATTCTAATGAGTTAATGACAGTAAAAAAAGAACATTGTTCTACAATTTCAGCGACGATACGATGAATGATGTGGGCCGACTGGTAATTTGTAACGCTGCCTTGACGCCAGAAGCTAATTTATAGCTCGAGTGGGCTTGAAAGATGATATTAACTGCCGTGTGTGTGAACGTACGTTCTAGGCCCGAGATTGCATTCATCTCAACGCTGAAACTCCACATGTATTTAGGGTTAGCATGTTGATGATCTGTCTTGGCTAAGTGGTAGTGCACTCGACTTACATTCTGAAGGTCGTGGGTTCAACAAACCCCGCCGCGCTCCTCTGAATGTATCTTATTATAAAATGTATATGCGCTTTGAAATACGTGTTCTAAGTTCTAACGGTGAAGGCAAACATCGTGAGGAAACCAGCATGTTCTGAGAATTTTGAAAAGTTTGAAGGACTCGTGTCATTCACAAACTCGCACTTGGCCAGTGTGGTGAATTAAGGCCTTATCTCTCTCGTCAAGAGAGAAGTCCTTGTGTCTCATCAGTAGAAAAGTAAATCGGGTTGTAATGATGATGATGTTGATGATTGATTACTGTTTACACTAGCAGGGATTCCCTGATGATGATTTGTCATGCTTCGTTAATTTAATTTATTATTTTAACTTCAACAGTCGGACTTTCAATTATACAAAGGTTAATAAAGCGTCACTATGATTATGCAAATGAATTTCTAATGTGGCCATGCGTGGGATTTCCCTTGGGGAAAGAACAGATACCTAATATTGAAAGATGGATGATACTGATAATTTAACCTAAAAGTAGCTGCCAGTTATCAAAATGGCTGTAAATCATCCTACGACCAAGCAAACACGGCATGGCAGTTGGAATGAAATTTCCAGAAATAAAGGCTTTTCAAGGCTGATCCCCATTCATAATAAATAGCGGCGTTGACCAGTCAATTAATATGCCGGGTTGACCGGCCGACTGTTTTACCAATCGAATGTGGGTCAAAACCGCAGGCTCAACTACAATACGAATTTAGAATATATTATCCGGTTTCTACTGAATTGGATTTAATATCAACCCGACAGACGAGATATTTCTGATATTTTCCAATTATAAAATGTCAATTGCAGCTAAAATGCGACTAGAAATAGCCACAACTCGAAACTAGTTTATTTATAGTATTTGAGAGTGTCTGTATTTTTCAGATAAAATGGCAAACTAAAATTATGTCTATGTCTTGTACAAATATTGATAGATTCAACATTTATCCTAATGTATTGAGAAATAAATATATCTAATATCTGAAACTGCCGAACACCTATTTACCTACAATCCACGCAAAATTATAATACTTATCTCGTCGCTGACATATAAGTCGTGCGTGATCAGGCCACGCCGGGCTGGGAACAATGCTTACGAAGCAAAACAATCGTATCATATTGAATGTGGGAGCGACAGTGATGCAATGATGCTTCGTCTGCACTGTTCTGGGAAATGTGGGCCAGATTTCTTGGTGATTAAAATGAACGTGATATTAGGTGGTTTGCGCTCACAGTCGTTAGGTAAATCATGCTTGTGTATAAGGAATTAGAAACTTACTGATGCAACTCTCTGAAACATGTTGGTGGGTACTCTACATGTTGAAATATAACTAAAACGTTACCAACAATATCATAATCACGTTTATACCTACATATACTTTCACACTGCTGGAAACAGGGACTTCTCTCTTGCTGATAGAGATTAGGCCTTAATTCACCACGCTGGCCAAGTGCGAGTTGACAAATCTCACATGTCCTTATAGCTGGGGAGCCGAAGAGGGGATTTCGGGATTTACTCGAGCGCGTCAGATTAAGATACTGGAGATAGCTAGTACCCAGACAAGTACCTCCACCAAATATAAAAAATATATCTATGTTCGAACGTGAATTATAAGGGAACAAAATTTCTTTTTGTCAGATTAGGCGAATCACTCTAGAATTCTAGATAATCGTCAGATTAAGATATGGTACAATTAGAACATAGAGATGAACCATATACATCTAAATGTGACGCTCTAACACCTTTAGAATTGCCGATTATTTTGTTCTTTTTTTTGATAAAAAATGAGTTGCGATTTTAATTTTTTTATCTTTTACGTACATCCACCCCAATCGTGTAAACAATCAGATTTACATACGTATATTATCAATGATATTTCCTTAATTATTTTTAATAATGTTAGTATGTTAAGCTGATTTTCAATTAATTGAATCTGATTCATTGATTCTATCACTAACTGACGCGCTTAAGTACGTCCATGCAACAGTATTTTTTAAAATAAGTTTTTAATTATCTATGGTCGCTTCCCCCACCGATGAAACACATCGGTCTCATACAATTTTTTTCTTCTTATCATCTACCAAATGCAACCAAATAGGTATCTTTGACGCTCGAGTAAATCCCCATTTAGCATCGTCGCCTCCCCTACTATTATATATAGTGCTCAAAACATGACGGTTTCTTCACGAAGTTTGCCTTCACCGTCAGAGCACCGTTTTTAAAGCTCACATCAAATTTTCAAGAAGAACAAAACTTTAAGAGGATTCAAGTGTGTGTACATTTTTATGTAAAGATTTAGAAATCGAGATTTACTACAGTCGCTATCTTTTATACTCTGGAGGATTCAAGTGTACGTTTAAGTGCCTTTTAATCCATTATTTGGCATAGACCGTAACAATGGACACAGGTGGAGTAAAAAGTGTACTAATCCATCAATGTATCCAAGTGGCCGGTGCGCGTACGATAGCTTTTAGGTCAAAACGGCCATCTGTTTTAAACACAATGTTGCTCTTTAAATGGATTTAACACAACCCGCATATTAAATCAACGCAAAGCTGTAAGGGGCCGTCCATTAATCACGTGAGGTCGTTTTTCACATTTTTTGACCCCTCCCTCCCCCCTGGTGATATTTGGTGAGGTTTAGGATAACCCCCTCCCCCCTCCCCCTGGATCACGTATATTTTTTGGAAGTCTATGTAAAGGCTATTTTTGACTGGAAAAAAAAAATTAAAAATGGCGTTTTGATTCGAAAAACATTTAAGTATATTATGTATTTGCAATAAAATTAATGAATAGGTAGGTCATTAATTAATGTTGCCTTCATCCCACGGAGTTGCAAGATTTTCATTTAAGGTTACAACTGGTAAAGCTTCTTCTTCACTGGCAGTTGTTATTGGGAAAGAGGTTTGTGACATATTAACCTCGGTTTCGTCAAGCCACTCTGCACCATCATCCTAGTCGTAGCGTGAGGATACGCGTGGGCCGAACAGTTTCCGGCCGGCAGTATGGTGCCCATGGCACTCATTTGCTCATTTTTGAGTGCATAAGTACTGTCCACACTGCTGACATATTCTTTCCACAAGAAGCTTACGATCCTTCTGCAGGCTAGGGCAATACAGGTCTAACGTATTCTCAGAAATAGGGCTTTTTGACAAAAAATAAATAAAATTAATACACGTGATGTCTAACGAGACCCCCCCTCCCCCCTCGTGATGTTTTGTGATGTTTTCCGTACCCCCTCCCCCCCCTTTTGAGCCTCACGTGATTAATGGACGGCCCCTAAGTCCATAATCTAAATGAGATAAGATAATGCATAATGCATCTCATGTAGATAGATAACCATTGTAAACACATCAAAAGCCCTACACAAAACGACCATATATGTTTTTCAATGAGGTTTAGTTTTAGATAGTGGGTTTTATCAAATACTTATGTATATTTGATACTTAACCATAAGTGCGTACACCTCCACCAGTTAGCTTAATACTGGGTCTAGATTAGCGGGTGAAGAAATCACGTCCGAGCTCGAAGCTTGTGTTACGGGTACTAGATATATCTATACTAATATTATAAAGAGGAAAGATTTGTTTGTTTGTTTGTTTGTTTGTTTGTTTGTTTGTAACGAATAGGCTCCGAAACTACTGGACCGATTTCAAAAATTCTTTCACCTTTGGAAAGCTACATTATCCCCGAGTAACATAGGCTATATTATATTTAAAAAAAAATTAGGGATCCTTACTAAAACTCCAATAATGTAACATAAGGTGTAAAAAAATGAGCTGAAAAATTCCTTACGTCGCGTGCGCTGCGAAAACTATTGATGATAGAACAAAATCATGTACTACGACTTTGCAGAACTCATCATTATCTACGAAAAATGTCGCGACAGCATATGTCTAAATATTATAGTTATGTCACAGTAAGCAGTTTTTTATTCTAAAATATTAATTTATATATGCCGCCTCTTGAAAGGGTCTTCATTTGTACCTTGGTATTAATCCTTATCAAAATAAATTACTTTATAATTAATACGGCTTTAATACCTTTTTATAACTTTTTGAATTATTCAATTCGGACATTTCGTTCGGAAGAAATCACGAGTTTAAAAATGCAAGTATTAGAAAAAAGTCTAGAGGTTGTCGCTCACCGCGCTCAGCTAGCCAGCATGCGATGTAGGTAAGCGTCACTGGGGTACGAGGGGGAGTCAATGTAATGTAATATCCTAATCCTAACATAGGCTACTTTTTACCGCGGAAAAATACATACTTCCACGGGAAAATATATGCTTACGTGGGAAAATTCGATTTCGATGAAATTTTGTATGTAGATAGTTGCAAATAAAAGTATATGGCGAGACGAAGTTCGCGGGGGCTGCTAGTATCTGATATGACATCCGTGCCGCAAAAGTCTAGACGACACTGAATTAACTAATAAAAAATTAGTCAAGCCACTAAATGCAATATGGAGTAGTCCTTTTATCACCAGTTAAACGAAGTCCCCCGATATCATCGTTTTCGCCTAAATACAAAGCGCACCATGTTTCATTGATATACCCGGCCATTGTCAATACAATTCACACAAATATTCGCCCTAAGTAATGTAGTATTAAGACACGATAAAAATCAATATTTGTTCGTTACTTTAGTTAGCCTAAAGAAAATGGACAATAAAAACAATATCAGTTGAGGATATCGTGTAGAGCTGAGACCCGAGCGCCCGCGGGATGAACACCATTATCAGGTAATAAAGTGGAGTGGATGGTACCGCTCCGATATTTATGACAGCCTGCCGATATTCCCCAGCTTTCCTTTAACAATATTGCCTTTGTTGGGTTTTCCCGAAGGGTTCTTTGATATTTTATGAATTCGAACAAGAATGATATTATTATAGATGAGAGAGCTTATCTGTTGTCGGTTTCAGAATGCCATTTCTTTTTTTTTGTTATGAAATGTGGACCCTTTTAGTTCTTTATAAGACACCAAGTAGCATCTTTGTGATCTGATCGATATAGTTAATTTAGATCGAACAGTAACGTATTTGATTTATGTATTTAAATAAAATAAAAATCACATGCGGAATAGACTTTCTGCACTTTACAAATTCTGTTGGCGGTTAAAATGTGATGAAGCCGTCAGGATTCGAAGTCAATTAACAAGAATATTGGCAGTTAATATTTATTTAAAGTTTCAAAACGTGTTTATTTAATCGTTTTCAAGTTAAATGTATGCTGTTAATAATATAATTAGAATGTTCTTGTAATATAAAAAAATAAACCTGGAAAAACGTCGTAAACTACTCATTATCGTCCATTTATATGCCGAGCAATGTGCAAATGCAAAGCGATTGTGTTTTATGAACTGTTTTTTAGGGTTCCGTAGCCAAATGGCAAAAACGGAACCCTTATAGATTCGTCATGTCCGTCCGTCCGTCCGTCTGTCCGTCTGTCCGTCTGTCCGTCTGTCCGTCTGTCCGTCCGTCCGTCCGTATGTCACAGCCGTTTTTCTCCGAAACTATAAGAGTTACAAAGCTGAAATTTAGTAGGTAGATGTATTCTGTTAACCGCACAGAGATTTCATAAAAAAATTGAGAAAAAATAAATTACATTTGGGGGTCCCCATACATAGGACTGAAACTTAAAAACTTTTTTTTAATCGAACCAATACGTGTGGGGTATCTATGAATAGGTCTTTAAAAATCATAACAATGTTTCTAACACCATTTAATTCTAAACTTAATAGTTTGGACGGGAGACTCTTCCAAAGTGGAAAACAGAGTGTCCCCCCCCCTCTAATTTCTAAAATAAGAGGATGATAAATCTAGAAAAAATATATATTGTACATAACTATAAAAACTAACAACGAAAATTGGTTTGAACGAAATCTATCAAGTAGTTTTTTTATAAAACGTCATAAACTATTTCATATAAACAATTGCTGCGGAAGCCTACATGGGCGAGTCCGACTCGCACTTGGCCACTTTTTCTTAAATGCAAATTCTTTGAATATCTCGTGACTTGTTCTCTGGATTGAGATTCAAAACGCCTGATTTAAAACGTCGACTATTTCCTGAAGTAAATAGTCGACGATATTGTGTTTTATTTTAGGTAATAAGTAATGTTACTAGGTATGCCAAATCGCTTGAAATTTTGTATCAGTAAAGCCTGCGTGTATACAAATACACTAGTTTTTGTTTAGTTAAAAAGTACCTAGTAGTTTTGATTTTATAGGCATTCAAAGTTTCGAAAAATATCGAGTCTCGCTAACAGTCACATGAGCGCTTGTGACGTCATACTGCAACGTCGCGCGGGCCACGGCCCGCTTAGTATCAAGTCGCCAGCAGATTATAGTAGTAGTGCAATAGCTTGCGCAGTATTTTGTTGTGTTTTCGTCCGCGTATTAAGTTAATAGTTTAATAGTAGTACTTAAATATTATTCGATTTATAAAATGGATGAAGATAACTCAAATAGTAGAAGTACCTACCTACCATTAAACTTTGACGTTAATGACAATATTACCTATATGTATGAAAGTTTTGTTGCTATTGGTATTTATCTATATACTATAGGTAGGTACCGCTGTTCTTAGTAAATTTAAATAAACAATACATTGATTTATTGCAAACTAGCTTCTTAGTAAATTTAAATGAACAATACATTGATTTATTGCAAACGAGTACACTTATTATCAATCAACATCTAGAACTATACATTTTCTTAGGATTAAAAGTAGCCTATGTGTTATTCTAGACTTCGTCCAGATCCGTTCAGTAGTTTTTTCGTGAAAGATATCAAACACACCCACTCACTTTCGCATATATACTATTCGTAGGAAGTAGGATAGATACTTAGGATGTAAATGTAGTAGCTTGAACGTTACAGATGTACTAAACCTATTTTTTTAGGGTTCCGTAGCCAAATGGCCAAAACGGAACCCTTATAGATTCGTCATGTCCGTCCGTCCGTCCGTCCATCCGTCCGTCCGTATGTCACAGCCGTTTTTCTCCGAAACTATAAGAGCTATAAAGCTGAAATTTGGTAACTTATTGTATTCCGTGAACCGTGCTAAGATTTCATAAAAAAATTGAAAAAAAATAAATTACATTTGGGGGTCCCCATACATAGGACTGAAACTTAAAAACGTTTTTTTAATCGGACCCATACGTGTGGGTTATCGATGAATAGGTCTTTAAAAATCATAAAAATATTTTTAAAACCATTTAATTTTAAACTCAATAGTTTGGACGTGAGACTCTTCCAAAGTGCAAAACAGAGTGCCCCCCCCCCCTCTAGTTTCGAAGATAGAAAAGAAGATGATAAATCTAGAAAAAATATATATTGTACATAACCATAAAAACTAACAACGAAAATTGGTTTGAACGAAATCTATGAAGTAGTTTTTTATAGTACGTCATAAACTATTTCATATAAACAATTACTGCGGAAGCCTACATGGGCGAGTCCGACTCGCACTTGGCCACTTTTATTTGTATTTATTTTACTTACAATATGCGTGAGGCCGTTTATTTTGATTTAAAACTTGTTTATGCGCTTCTTTACTTATACTTATCTATACTAATAATATTATAAAGCTGACGAGTTTCATTGTTTGTTTGAACGCGCTAATCTCAGAAACCACTGGTCCGATTTCAAAAAGTCTTTCAGTGTTGGATAGTCCATTTATCGAGGAAGGTTATAAGCTATATTACATTTTCAAAAAAAGTAGGGATCCGCACGGAAAACCCAAATATGTCACCCAAGATGTAAAAAAAAAATCTTATATCGTATGCGCTCCGAAAAGTATTCATTTTAGAAATATACAATGTACTACAATTTTGTAGAACACATTAATATCTACAAAAAATGTCGCGACAGCATATTTCTAACTATTATAGTTACGTCACAATAACAAGCGAATGCAAGCGGACTGAGTGAACCAGACTGATCGTGCTGCACTATGACGTCACACCGTAACCGGCGGCTCGCGTCGTACGGTTTCAACTTGTTTTACTTCTAAATCGGAAACTAATTGATGTATCGAAGTAATTCTTTCACTAGTATTTTTTATATTTGACATAGAATATGGAGTGCTATTCATCAAAATTAGGTAACATTATCAATTGACGACTGCACCAACAGCTCTTAATGTATTGAGTAATCCAATGTTAATTATGTAGTAGGTAGGTGACCTTTAACGGAAAGACCGCATTTTCAGTGCTGACATTTATGTTTACGTAATAATCCTTTTAAAAATCGATGCCACTTTTCATTGTAATTTTATGACTTAAGAACGGCTGGGTCGATTTGGTATTTTTTGGTTTAAAAGGTGTAAAAGTGTGTGGGAATAAAACGAGCGTGTCAGGAAGTTATTAATATAGTTAGGAAGGTAATTTTTTTGTAAATTCTTAATTTAATTTATTAATAAAAGAAAATATATAAATAGTAGATACTAATAAACCTTTTTACCTACAAATATTATCATTGATTAATGGTTATGAATATATAACGTGTATTTAGTAGTTTTATCGTGATGTCATATCATAATCATGATCGGTCGCAATATGCTAGAAACATTGTCGAAACAGAAAATAATAAATGTCAATTAATTAAATGTCTGGCATTATGCCCACCTTTTCGTAAGCACCTAGTAATATTAAAATTGTACATTAGTAATTGTGAGCCGGAGTAACGGACAAAATGTGTATAATGAACCTCAAACGAAATTTTTAATTCGCTTGGCTATGTCGGGCTTACGAAATGATGTAGACTAGCTTTTTGAGTCTATTGTTACAATCCCTATATTCTCTTTACTACATTCCCTTATAGATTAATAAGCAATGTATGTCGTTTGTTGCAGACGTGCGACGAATAGTGGACAACCCCATGATGTTCGAGAAGTACGAGGAGTTCTCCGTGCGGCGCGCGCTGGCGGCCGACCCCGACACGAGGTGGTGTCCAGCGCCAGATTGCAGGTAAACTACTTATTATTTTGCTTAGACATTAACTTATTTACCTATATGGTTCTCATAGGAAAAAAACTTAGCTGGGCAACAAAGGCCATTTATGAACACGAAAGAAAAATAAACCTGAAGAACGCCTATAGGTGAAGTCTAAAGCTGTTGATATTACCTTTGTAATAGTATTATCGTTTATATATGTATTGTATACCCACGGTTTTTTTAATAGTTAAGATATTTAGGATCAGATGAATTTCAAACGTCTCACTAAAAGTAGTAGTTTAGATTTATCCGTTAATTGTAATACCTATATGATATTAACACAGTAAAAGGCTTTTGTCAAATAAATTAAAAACATAAAATGACAATTTTTTTTGTCTTATACATATATACTATATACAATATATTTAAGTGGAATCCACTCTATTTCAGTTTCGCGGTAGTAGCGACAGGGTGCGCGTCCTGCCCGAAGCTGACGTGCCTGGCGCCGGGCTGCGGCGCGTCCTTCTGCTACCACTGCAAGGCGGCCTGGCATCCCACGCAGACCTGCGACGCCGCGCGCCGCTCGCGACAGCCGCCGCCGCGACCCGCCACCTCGCACACAGATCAGGACCACGGTAAGTAGTAGCGACAGGGTGCGCGTCCTGCCCGAAGCTGACGTGCCTGGCGCCGGGCTGCGGCGCGTCCTTCTGCTACCACTGCAAGGCGGCCTGGCATCCCACGCAGACCTGCGACGCCGCGCGCCGCTCGCGACAGCCGCCGCCGCGACCCGCCACCTCGCACACAGATCAGGACCACGGTAAGTAGTAGCGACAGGGTGCGCGTCCTGCCCGAAGCTGACGTGCCTGGCGCCGGGCTGCGGCGCGTCCTTCTGCTACCACTGCAAGGCGGCCTGGCATCCCACGCAGACCTGCGACGCCGCGCGCCGCTCGCGACAGCCGCCGCCGCGACCCGCCACCTCGCACACAGATCAGGACCACGGTAACACACAAAAATAAACTAGGATATGTTTGGATTACACATATGGTTTCAGGTTAACCAGTTAACCACGATAAGTATGCCCTTTCACATGTTATCTTTGCAAAGCACCTTAGAATAGAATAGAATAGAATATACTTTATTCTACACCACGAAAACAGACACAAACAATACAAACTTAAGACTAAAACATTTGGAGTACAATGGCCGACCTTATCGCTGTGAGCGATTTCTTCCAAGCGACCTATGTATGGACTGGACAGTTATAAATATATAGACAGTGGTGTTAAATAATGAATACACCTTACATTAACGTAATGTTTGGATTGTTCTAAATTGAAACTTAACCTTCCTTGTACAATCTTATAACTGTCTCTTAGACTAAGAGCCTGTGATGGCCAGACCTTCCTTTAATTCACAAGCGTGAAAATTATTTCATGTGTATGTCTAACATAGGTAAGAATAACCCCCAAACATGAAACCTGGATCGCGGTTCCTTTGGGAGATAACAACCTTTTACCTGTTATCTCCCAAAGGAACCACGATCCAGGTTTCATGTTTGGGGGTTATTCTTACCTATGTTAGACATAGGTACACATGAAAGAATTTTCACGCTTGTGAATTAAAGGAAGGTCTGGCCATCACGGGCTCTTAGTATATCTGTATCTTTATCTGACACGTATTTGCCATATTTCGCCATCCGTGGCGATCTTCCGATTGGGATTGACTTTTTGCTTTCTATATTTAAGTCCATTCTCTAATGTTGCCTATATCTTCAAAACCTTAACAATATTCCAGGTGACGTGAAGCCGTGTCCTCGCTGCTCGGTGCTGATCGTGAAGGTGGAGGACGGCTCCTGCAACCACATGGTGTGCTGCGTCTGCGGCGCGGAGTTCTGCTGGCTCTGCATGAAGGAAGTCTCCGATCTGCACTACCTCAGGTGAATATGCTGCGTTTACAGGTATTGTAGGCGTAAAGATGTCGGAAGGTTGGGCTATTGGCGGCAATCATTTTCACCACTAAAATATATAAGACTAGTTATATCAACATTTTAAAAAAAAGTGGCCAAGTGCGTGTCGGACTCGCCCATGTAGGCTTCCGCAGCAATTGTTTATATGAAATAGTTTATGACGTATTATAAAAAAACTACTTGATAGATTTCGTTCAAAACAATTTTCGTTGTTAGTTTTTATGGTTATGTACAATAAATATTTTTTCTAGATTTATCATCCCCTTATTTTAGAAATTAGGGGGGACACTCTGTTTTCCACTTTGGAAGAGTCTCACGTCCAAACTATTAAGTTTAGAATTAAATGGTGTTAAAAACATTGTTATGATTTTTGAAGACCTATTCATAGATACCCCACACGTATGGGTTCGATTAAAAGTTATGATTTTTGAAGACCTATTCATAGATAGATTAAAAAAAAGTTTTTATGTATGGGGACCCCCAAATGTAATTTTTTTTAAATTTTTTTATGAATTCTTAGTGCGGTTCACGGAATACATCTACTTACCAAATTTTAGCTTTATAGCTCTTATAGTTTCGGAGAAAAACGGCTGTGACATACGGACGGACGGACGGACATGACGAATCTATACGGGTTCCGTTTTTGCCATTTGGCTACGGAACCCTAAAAAGAACAACTTTATTCGTTTCCATGTTAGAAATCGCTTTGTGAGAGAAAACTATTTTGATAAATGTTTGTTTGTATTCCAGTCCAAGCGGCTGCACATTCTGGGGCAAGAAGCCGTGGTCGCGCAAGAAGAAGCTCCTGTGGCAGCTGGGCACGCTGGCCGGCGCGCCGCTCGGCATCGCCGTCGTGGCCGGCGTGGCGCTGCCGGCGCTGCTCGTGGGCCTGCCGCTGTGGGCCGGCCGCCGCGCGCACCGCCGTCTGCGCCGTGCGCCACCGCCGCGCCGTCGCGCCGCCGTCGCCGCCGCCGTCGCCGCCGCGGTACGTACTCACAACACAGATAAGATAAACAAGCGCAGTTTCTATCACTCGAGTGCGCAAGAACGCAGTCGGGGGTGTTCAACGCCCCACGCATAGGAACGCATCACCTGATTCGATGCAGATTTTGTCTGTGGTGTCATTTGAGCTCGAATTTCAAAATAAGATTGTGTTCTATGTATGAAATCTTAGTTCAGCTTCTTCCGTATGAAAGCTTGTGTTGTGGGGCGGAGTCTTTTCCCAAATTTTTGCCTTCTTTTTTTTTTGTTTTGGTGTTAAAAGTAGTTATTTCCCCTTCCAGCTAGTAGTATCCCCGCTGGTGGCGGGTCTGGCGGTCGGCATCGGCGTGCCCATCCTGCTGTTCTACGTGTACGGCGTAGTGCCGGTGTCGCTGTGCCGCGCGGGGGGGTGCGCGGGGGGCGGGGCCGCCGCGCGCCGACACGACGACCGCGACGACCACGGGCCCGACGACGCCGCCTCGCGCCGACTCGAACCCAGCATCGGTGAGTGGTGGGGGGAGCCTTTAACTTGTATAAATATATAAATACTAGATGAAAACCCGTCTTCGCTCGGGTGAAATTTGATTCATAATAAAAAACAAAATTTTCGCGAAACGTCAACGACTGACGATGAAACGGAACGTGCTTCACACCAAAAATGGCGATAGCCATTGTTTACATTATAAAACATTTTACACAATTTAACGAAATTGAGATGAGTAGCGAAGTTTTATAGGTTTTGGTGTGAGAGCAGTCATCGATCGTACAGCTGCAAAATGGGACGAACATGGATTATAGATTAAATTATTAATAAGTATAAATTACCCATATTAATAATTTCGTCAAAGGGTACGGTAAACTCGATCGAAACCTTCTAGGAATAACAAAATTTCGATCCCCATGACAAACAACGTATCCTTCAATTTGCAGGCGACGCGTCCCTGTCGGCGGGCTCTGCGGCGGCGGAGGCGCAGGCGTCGTCGCTGGCGGCGCTGGCGGGGTCCCTCGGCGGGCAGTCGGCGCCGTCGCCCGGCCCCGCGCGCCTCGACGTCTGCGCCGACGTGGACACGGCGTCCGCCGCCTCCGCGCCGCTCGACCTGCGCCCCACGCGCGCCGACAGACTCCGAGAACTGTTCCTCTACGGGACCTCACTACCGCCTGATATACACGACGCGGAAACAGGCGCGGTCCCACACACAGACACAGTAAGTGCACAGACACAGTCCGCGGTTACGATAGATGAACTCAAGAATGCCACGGCTGATGACGCGCGCTCGGAGTCCTAACGAATGTAGATTAATGTGTAAGATGATGAAGAATGGAAGGAGAATTAATGTATCGCCTCTGAGGCGTTCCGAAAAACCCAGGTCGCTTGGCTGCCTCCGCGCCTTTAGACTTTCGCTCCACTAGAGCTAAGACTGCGCGAACAAACACTACAGGATAGATCCTTTAAAGCTCCACTGTACCAGGGCTGAGATACTTAGAGAGCTGATATAACTAACACTGAGCGCACATACTAAACGCAGTCTTCGGTTACGGAAATCAAGTCTATTAGAAGAATATTGTAACATCTTAAAGACTAACTAGCTCTAAGTGACAGTGTATTCGCTTCAGTGTTATCACGTGAATATAATAGCTTATACTACACAATACCGAAAAATTTTAGTGGATTATTAAGGGAAATGAAAAATAATGTTGAAAAACGATTTAAACATGCGCCATTTTAAAATGTTTAATCGATTTCCAATAACGAACGCACAGATATATATCGGCTCGTAAAGCGATTGTTGAGTTGAATGCTGTCTTCTCGCAACGAATTAGAGCTTTATTTTATATGAATCGTATGATGGATATTGTTCATCCGTATCGGCAAGATGTTGCTGACAATATTTAGGACTTGTAAGTTATGGGTATTCTAGACGGTCATTTATTTGACTTTGATGTAATTAGTCAGATTGTATTTGTACGCACTGCCAAGAAGAGAGGATAGATTGTTGATTGTTGATAGCGCTGTCAGTGAGGCTAATAGATTTTCCATTTTATACCTAACGATTAAAGGTAAGAATGTACAGCTAGCAAAATAGCTATGACTTTCAAAAACAGATTATTAATCACAAGACCCAAAGTAAAATCAACGCATCATATTAATATATCATTGTTTATTGAAGTAAATACATATGTTCACTAGCAATAATTAATAATATGATATTATCGATTCGTTTTCTCAAATAAATTTCCATATTCTTCCTGATCTTTAATTACAAATCGTTTGATTTCTTTTAAAGAAAAAGCAAACGAAGGTTTAATTAAAGCATATCTTGTGATGTTTTCAATTAATTATTATTCTTTATTATTCCATGAAAGTCATGCCTTTTTTGCAGCTACGGTTGTAGACTGTACAATAAGTGTGAAGACAATGTTCAGGGTGACTGACATTTGTTCAGTAGATTCCGTTCCGGTAAACGATATTTGTAATTAATGAAGTATTTTGTTTAAATATGTGTCGAAGCTATTTTTTCGATGCTATAGACTGAACTTATCTGGTTTCCTTACAGAGTTTAACTATGTTGAAATAAAATTACTCTCTTATGCATAGCATGCAGGTTATTGTAAAAAAAAACTGTTATGCTAAAAACTAAAGAAATGTCTTGGTTAAAGATTTTTAGACAAACTAATGCTAAGAGCATTTTAACTAGACCAGGTATACGTGTTATGCATAAAAGGGTAACAATTTACCTAGTTTTGTTTGTGTACAGTGAAAGCTATGCTTCGCCATGACAGCTAAAATCACGGTGGCCTAATGGATGTAGAAAGAGTCAGAGATATCATTACTTATTTTAGTTTATTTTATATGTGTAAGCTCTTGTTTTCCAGTTTTAAGTAAACATCTAAGTCTTAATGCTTCTTGCAAGACTTCCGAATTATTTGTGGTTTGTTTGCTTAACAAAAATATATTTAGATTGTGTAAAGTGAAAATATGATCACTGAGGCATATTTAATATCTCAGTTAATTTGGCTTTATTAAAACATTACCCACTTTGTGTAATTTATTTTGAAAACATATCTATAAAAAGCATACAAACCACTTTATTATCATGTATGATTGAGTGCCATCTATGAAAAAGCGTGGCATCTCTTCTCAATCACTTAGAGCTTGTGCAACCTCTTAGCTTAATTACTTCCAGAATTACTATACCGTTAAAGTTGGTTGAGTAGTTACAAATGTTGATTTAATTTAATAGTAATTCTGTATATACACACACTTACAGACACACCACTAAACTGCCTAATGTTGCACTTTCTATGGGATTAGGAGAAATAGTAACTCAGCGTCTTAGTAAATGGTATATAACCGATAACTATAAAGATAGCAAAGAATTGACCAACGCGGACAAACTCTCTATAGTATTAGATTTTGTAAATATTTTGTAACTTAGCCGCCGAAAGTCTCGTCTTTGCTATCTGTCGCTGCCTTTATTCTAGAACATTCCACTTTTTTGCTCTCCTAGCATGAACACCTTAAATTGATAGGTAAGTATACACTTTTATAATCGTAATCTGTTAAAAAGTTAATAATGGGTATATTTACCAATTGTTAAAATGTGGTTATTAAATGTACCGAATAGTATACCGATCCACTGTTTATGATTGTATTAAACTATGTCACTTACATTCATCATTCAAGTTAAATACGATAGGAAAAGACAAGAATAAAAGGAGCAGTGTGATATTTGATATGTAGTTATTTAACTAAGGAGTTGACGCTATGTATGAGCAGAACAGAACAAAATGTTCTAGAACTAGAAGGAAGTTCTGTCGTAAAGTGTGCCAATGTGTGACCCGATGCTCTGTGTTGCCCGCTATCGGTGGACGCGTGTCACCGATGGACCGTATATTCCAGAGCTGGCAGCACTAGTTATACTTGATAGATGCTTTCGCTTTCGGAGCATTGTTACTCTATCAGATGTTTGTGATACTTTGAATAATAATTACTTATAATGTCTAAATTATTTAATTTTTTCACGAGGTAGGCTGAATGTAAGTAATTTTAAGTGAAACTGTATTGTTACGTGAATCATGTAAAATATAATGTGATTAAATACCTTTGATTAAACCTAGGTTTTTTGTATTATTATATATTTTTATCTCTATAGTAAGGTACCTTATCTTTAAAACATTTATTTGTATTGACGGGAGAGGTGTTGAGGGATTAAACTCACGGATGCTGGTTTTAAATGGTCCTTCCTTGATTTATCTTCTGTCCTATCTCTTGACATTTCGTTTTGTTAGTCTCACAAAATTACTCTTTTAAACTATGGATTTCCTCGTGTCCCATGATTCGGGCGCGTGCTCTACTCGTTATATTTTTATTCAATGAATAGGTACGATTCATAAATTTAAAATCGCAATAAAAATACCCATAATTAATAATCACAATTCCTTGAAAATTTTGAAGTAAAAAAAATATCAAGAGTGCTAAGGTAATACAAATTACTCATTAATTCAACAAAATATAATGCGCATATAATTTTCATTATTTATTCATGACTACAATATTCACTTCTCCCTGCTACACTGCAGGTTACTCCTAGCTTATTCTAAACGTGAGAATTTTACACTTTTGCGGCAGATTAATGTTCCCTCAGTCCGTTGCTCCGTTGGTTATGCCTTTATACAACTGTAAATATAATCTAGTGGTCATGGAGCAAAGGACTGAGTTTCTGAACGACCCTATCTACTGATGTAAACCCGCATTCTAACATTCGGACGAAGGGGCCAATCCATTAGGAATGAAACTTGTCTCGTGAAAACGTATTGCACGGAAAAATTCCAGTTGTTCATACTACCTAACTGGGTAGGTATATGGCAAATCAGGAGTATGCGATTTACCCCTATGCATAGTAAAAATAGCTTGTTAGTGATGAATTGGTATCGAATGTTAAAATGCAGCTCAATCTATGAATAATTTATATACATCTCTTTATGAGGATAAAATATTATTTAAATACATAATAGGAAAATTCAATGCGTGCGAAACACGAATAGCTGTTTCTGCAGAACAATAATATCATTTTTATGGTGAAATTAAGCTTTTCATTTATTTTTTTATTGTAGCTCACATTTTGTAAACAGATTTGGTAAAAAAAATTGCTCAAGTTATTGGTGACAAATGGACAAATTAATAATACTATTTTTAACTTTTATTAGAAATTCTTTACACGAATGTAATTTACACGTGTAGTGTATCCAGAGGCGTGTATTTAATTTCATTTCAAAATGAAATATTGAACAGCAAAATCTAAGAATAGCAATTTTTTTCACTTTATTTTCAAAATGTAAACCACTTGTTACTAAAAGCATCACGGTGATTACAAGTTTGAATTAATTTTGACAGTTGGAATGTTAGATTAAATATGGTTTTTGGCCGTTTATAGTATAGGCACCGTTTCAAGTATAAAATTATTTACCCCATTATACAATATACACAAATATTTAAATTATATTGTCAATTCACTTCAAAAAAGAAGTCAATAGATAAATAAATAATTTGATTGATTCTCTAATCTATCTCACTCTAGTTGAGAAAATATAAATTAAATATAATTACAACAATGGCTATCACAATATTCTTAATATTAGCAACATTTTAATTTATTTACATAAAAATATTTGTCTTTTGACAGGAAATATTTGGCTAAAAAGCTGAAAAGACTAAAAATTCATATGTATATCTAGTAATGATAATGAATAGGCTCCATTAGATTTAATAATTAAATGCAGCCCTTGTGATTTTAGACACCATTGGGTAATTTAGGCGAAATGTGATAAATTCGAAATATTAACATAAAAATACATCTGCAATTAACAGAAGTGCTCAATAATAGTAAGCTGTTTCACAATTTGGTTAGGATTATTTAAAACTGATTAACAACATTAATTTCTTACTATTAGTCCAGTCAATTTATACATAAAAATGAGGGTGAAGATCTGTGGGGTGAAGTTACATAAAGTCCCAACAAGCTGGATTTCTGTGAAATTGTTCAAATCATAATTATAAACAATGTCTAAAAGATCCCCATCATTCCACGTTAAGGAAAAAGTTTTATTCAAGGTTAAATGTCAAAAAATTTAGTTTTTCGCGATTTTCAGCAAAACGGTAAGTTTTATCATAAAAGTACCTAGGACAAAATTGTAGATCATGAAATTATCTATCAAAATGTATCAACACTTTTTTCTTACAAGCCACCGTTTCTGAGATATAACGGTTCAAAAAGTTATAAAAGTTGGCATGCACAAATTGTCAAGTTCCCGATAAGACGATGTGGTCGCTCAGCGACAAAGCCTTTTTCTTGTAATTAAATAAAAAAAATAAAAAAAAATTGTCAAGGCCGGTCGTGCTCTAATATTGAATCACAAACAACGGAGGATTCGTTTCGTTCCGACAAAGTATAATGCGATACATCGCTATTGACGCAATTTAATAACTTTTTGAACATTTCATTTCATTTTGTAAACAATTTTTATAACTTTTTGAACCGTTATATCTCAGAAACGGTGGCTTGTAAGAAAAAAGTGTTGATACATTTTGATAGATAATTTCATGATCTACAATTTTGTCCTAGGTACTTTTATGATAAAACTTACCGTTTTGCTGAAAATCGCGAAAAACTAAATTTTTTGACATTTAACCTTGAATAAAACTTTTTCCTTAACGTGGAATGATGGGGATCTTTTAGACATTGTTTATAATTATGATTTGAACAATTTCACAGAAATCCAGCTTGTTGGGACTTTATGTAACTTGAAATGTTTAAATTGACTGGGCTATATTGTTCTAATAATATATTTATATTTAATTATAGGGACGTTATAGACATCTTATAAGTTATAGAATAATTGAATATCATAGACATATAATACGAAGACACGTCAAGAGCATAAAGGTAATGTGTAAGAAAAAAAAAACTAAATACGACACATGCCTTAATTAAATACAATATCAATTTATTATTACGTGATTTCATTTTAATAAATGGTTTTCTAGTACCTATCAAAATTATACAATGCAACATAATATATTAATCATATAAATTGAAAGTAAATAGATAATAAATATGATGATTAATACAAGTGTTTTGCTTAACATAATAAATCTGAGTAGGTGGCTATACTTTTACCCTCATATGCATAATAAAAATAGTTAAAAGTAAAATGTCACTAGGCAATACATACGGTTATGTAAAGATAAGGACAAAATAAATGTTAACTGCATTTTAAATACAAAAGTTTAGTTGTCTTTTATGCATAGGAGGATTAAACTAAGGTTTCAACTAAGAGAAATATATATTTTATGATAAAAACAAAGTACCTACTTAATTAGTAATTATCAATGGTATCATAAAAGTATATATATCTGATAAACTAATAGAATAGAATATTTTATTAAATAAAAATTTAAATGAAAGTTTAAACCAACAAGTTTTGGTCTAAGTTTAAATGTCAGGATTATAATGATGATGACAGAAGCTTATGACCTGCTAGCAACAACACACAGGCACAAATAGTTTCTTAACAACTAATTATTTTTATAATTATACTATTTAGATAATACAATGTCAATAGGCCAGCAATATTTATTTTAATCCTAGTACTTGCATTAACAATTATTATCAGGATGAAAGTCTTCCACACAATATAGCCATAGCATGATAAAACCATATACCCGGAATTTGAGCATAGTGAAGTTGTCTGGATAAGTGGTATACAAGTTTCTAAGCAAGATCAGTAAGGATTATACCTTATTAATGGATCAATTATTCATAAGTTTTTCTTTATTTTTTTTATATTTAATCCAAGATAGATCAGAACATGCCGGTTTTCCCGCGATTGCCTCCATTAACTTTTAAAGCGCACATAAATTTCAAGGAGAAACATCCAGAGCTGCTCGGCGTGGAATCCACGATATCGGAATGAAAGTCGAGTGTGGTTCCACTTATAGTCCAGTCATTTTAGGAATTTACCTCGGAATTCGAGATACCCAGCAATAATTCTGTAAATACTAGTATATTGACATCCTTAAAATTGTCTTAAAACCTACATTTAGTAGGGTGTTCGCAACTATTAAAATTTCAAGGTCAAAGGAGGCACCGGTTGACCGCATGCTGTGATGTGGTTCACCGTATGAAATTTTTTTGTGAACACAATTTGTAGAGAATTTTGAATTCTACAATTTTAATAAATACCAAAAAAACCCATGGGAAATGAGATATTAATAAGATAAGATAGATATTTACATAAAACCGATTTTTGTGATCTTTGACCTTTCAAATTATGTAGGTTTTGAGACAACTTTTAGGGCGTCTGACCGCCGTTACATATACAAATATTTACACACTTACAGCTGGGTATCTCGAATTCCGAGATTCTTACCTATTTCAAGCTTAAATTCCGACAATATAACTCAACCAATTGCTGCGTCCTTACAGGGTACATGTACTTACCATAAGCAACCTACCACCTAAGCTTGACATTATAAATTGTACATGTATGCAATTAATAAATAAATGACTGGACTATTAGGCAACACGGTTCGGCCAAATCATATTGAGATAAACGGGCAATACACGAACCTTATTTACGTATTTACGGCGAGCGGTCGTGATCCGTGTCCTTGCAGTGTCCTTGATCCTGATGAAGTCCCACGTTCTGGGACGAAACGGTTGATCAATAGTCTACGTAAATAAGGTTCGTGTATTGCCCGTTTATCTCAATATGAATTTATGAAACCACGACAGTTTTTACGGTTCGGCCAGTAAGTTATCTGGCTTAGTACAGTTGGAAGTCATAGGTGGTAGATCCGTCCCTCCAGGTGGGCTCGTCGGCCACAGCGGCGCGGCACAGCGGACAGGTGTGCTCGCGGTCGAGCCAGGCGGAGATGCAGAGCTCACAGAAGATGTGCGAGCAGCCGAGCCGCACCGGGGTCGTGTACTCGTCGTGGCAGATCGGACACGACTCACCCGCCGTTAGCAGCTGCTCGCAGGTCGGTTTGGTGCCGAGGTTCTGTGGGGGAAGATATAATGAAGTAGAATAGTAGTAAATTACCATTTGATACAATTAATCCGACCGTAATACCTGGAGGTCATTAAGGGAGGCCTATGTCCAGAATTGGACGTCCGATAGCTGAAATGATGATGATGATGAATCACTGGTTAAGCTTAGAGCTTATCTTAGGACCAGATGTTGTTGTGTGAATTGTCCAACAATATTTATTTACTTATTATAATATCAACTCATAGTGATATCTACCATTCATTTTATAAAAACGGGAATTACTAACGTATAGCGCGCGCGAGCAGAGTAGAGACGGAGCACGGCGGGACGCTCACTCCTCGTGAAAAAGACTGCTCTTGTCGTAGTCGAAACGTCGAGGGTGTTTACACTCCTTAGTTAATACGTGAGTAATTCCCGTTTTTATAAAATGAATAGTGTAACTCACGAAAATTTTGAAAGTGTTCTCTACCAGACAATCTTTAGTTAGACAGATATCATATATCATCAATTATAATAGTAAAAGTAAGCGGTAATATAAAATCAAAATTAAAATTGACACTGACCACACTCTGCAGCAGCGTCCAAGTGGCGTTCTTGAAGAACCGCAGCCGCATGAGCACCTCGAGCGCCTTGCCGATGACGTAGACGGTGGTGAGGAACATGCCCACCATCCGCTCCGAGCCCTCGTAGGCCTGCAGCAGGAAGAACACCCACGGCTGCACCGTCAGCAGCGACCGGTACAGCTGCGACACCGCCTCCGTGAACAGGTACACTTTACCCTGCAAACAACATTTACAATACAATATATTTTATTGCACACCAAAAAACAAAAATACATTACAAAAAATATAGGTACACTAGCTTTCCGCCCTGCGGCTTCGCCCGCGTTTTACACTTTCCCCTAATTTTCTTTGCTATAAACCTCACGGAGCCCGAGACCTTTCCAAAGAATGCAAAATAGGTTCGTGAGTTCTGGAGTTATATATGGCGTCAGGAAGGAAAACCCGAATTAATAAACTTTATTAATATAATATAATTATGGAGTTATTATTATTCTATACTAGCTTTCCGCACGCAGCTTCGCCTGTGTTCTAATATTTTCCCGCAGTAAAATATATCCTATGTCCTAAGCTATCTCTCCAAGTAATATTTCTTAAAACGATTTGCGATTGCTCATGACCATTTAGTTTCTTGACCGCGAGATTTACCACCGCAAAGCGCTCAAATAGATACGCAACGGTATAGCAACGGTTTCAGGCTGAGAAAAAGGATGTTGGCTGCAAATGTTACGTTGGTATAATATGTGCGAGCTACGCTCGTTGTATCTCTCATAATAACCTGTGTTCAATCTATAGGTGAGATGTTGATGTGTCTATGTCACAGTGTTAGAAGGTTCTGTCATCGTTTATTTCTAATTGTCTGTAACTTATGTGTAACCAGTCGTTTCAGTTCCTAAAGCAGTTTATTGAGCTAGCTGTCACTACATCAGCTAGTCCATTCCAATTATGAACAACTCTATTAGAAATTATGCAGAGATGTAATCTCACTTCACCTATATCCAATGACTTACCCTCTTCTGAAACGGCAGTATGCAAGCCGGCAGCATAGTGACGAGCAGTTTGACATCCACAGTGATGATCTTCACGATGAGGTCCGTAAGAGAGACCAGCCACAGCAGTTCCCAGGCCGACAGCTGCGTGTAGGCCGGGAACATCACCACGTTGGGCAGCAGCTTGTCGTGCCCAAACAGGAAGTGAACCACGAAGATGCAGCTGCCCGTGAATAGCAGCTCGCTGAACAGTGCGAGCAGGCTTCGGCTCATTTGCTTGCCGTGCTCCCTGGAAATAAGGATGTTCATCATGGAAATCAGAAATCAATCAAATAATGAACACTGGTTCATAGTACAAGAACTTTTCTTCTTGAGACAAAATATGGCAAAAAGAAATAAATACTGCAGGATGATCTGCAGTATTTTTTATTATTGCACTTCACACTGCCACATCTATGCCTTATTGTTAGCTAGAAGCTTGTGTTATTTCCTATTCTGAGTAACATTCGGTCCGTTTTGAAAAAAAAATCAGTGTTAGATAGTATTATATAAAAATAGTACGAATATGATAAAAAACGCATGCATGTTGTTGGGGGGTCGCTTTTATCAAAACTTCCTTTGTGCACATAGTACTAGTTAAGCTAGTTATAAGATTATTTCCCACTTATAATAATTTGTCACTATTAATAAGTATGAATTTGCTATTAATTGTATAATACCTAATCAAGCAAAGGGTATGTAAAGGCTTACCTCCTGACAAGTCCATTGCAATGTACAAATGTTGAGAACAGTATAATGAAGACGAATATGCCCTCACGACTGTCATACAGGAACTTAATAAACAATATTATGTAGAAGGGAGCATATCGGAGTAATATGGTTAAAGTTTGTCTTATATCCACAACCTGAAAATAAATAATATTTAATGAGGTATACTTCTGTTTTACTATAAGACACAAATAAATTAATTTTTGTTACATTTATTTAAAATAACTGAGGTCATAAGAACAACCTTTGATTATACTCATGTTTTCATTTGATACAATACACAATGGAACACTATAGCTTATGTGTGTCATGAGATGTTAATCTGTTTACACAATTTCAATTTAATAAATTACAATTACTATTGTAGTGTGAGTTCTTTTTATTATTTTGATCATTATGATTACAATCATAAAATGGAAATGTGCTTAAGAACTGTTAACAAACACAAATACATAATTACCTGTGGTGTTCCATCATCACTTAAACTCTCATTATCAGCATTATCATGGATATTGTTGTTATTAGCGGGATTCACAGACACATTTATATCCTGATTATCTACAGCATCTGGTGTGGAGGCTTCCTGGGGAGACTGGCTGCCATCAAAACTGGTCTGAGTACCTCTCTCCGCGATCACATAGCTCTGAGCATTCTGCACGAGGTTCACATGCGCCATGGAACTCTGTGGCCTTTGTAATCTATCTGTATCAGTGATCTGGTGTGTCCCAGGGGTATTTCTAGGCAGCCACATCGGTAGCGACAGCCTAGCATTATGACCCTGTGAAAAAACGGACATTGTACTCACAGAACATAGTAATTACTCTTAGAGTTATTTGTTATTGTTATCTTTTGGTGACTAATAGGTATATTGCATCACATAACACTTACCATTCGAGCATTTTCGACCAGGGGTCTGATTTCCCTGAATACACTGTTTAGGCGGTCTCCGAGACCTAAGTTATTCCTAGAGGTAGCCGCTGCTGGCTGCAGCCTCGGCTCCCGAGGCTCTCGTGGAGGTTCAAGTCTGTGAAAAGTTCGTGAACTTGATTCCGCAGGTTCATCGCCATCAATATCTAGGGTAACTTGGTGTGATTGAGCCATCGCAGAGCACTAAATTTCACTACACAGGTGCACTTGATTAAGAAATAGTCATTTCCAAAATATTTTGAGCTGAAAATGAAGGTCAAGTTTTCCTGTTTTCAAGAATTTGTTGTTTTGCTAGTCACAGAGTAACTAGCCTTTTTTGGCTGAATTTTGAAGAGTCTGACAATGACATTTTAAAAATAGCTGTGAGTATACATTACTCAATGATTTTATATAATTACTTATATTATGGAAGTTCCTTTCACGTTCGCCACAAATAAAAGAAGAAGAATAAACGTTCCAAAACTATGTCTTCCTACTTCATTGTCCAAAACCTTCTTGAAAGGCCGTAAATACGAAAAAACGTGTATACCTACATTAACGAAATTACGTACATTAGCGAAATTCAGTAACAGTTTACGTACAGAAAGTGACAGAAATAATATTGAAGAAAGGAACGTGCATGAGTTTAAAAATACTAAGGCTTCATAAACATTTAATTTAGGTACCTACATAAATATAATGTACCTATTTTTTTTAGAAAAGGGGACAGGAATAATAAAACAATTATTTAGTTAGGTAAGTTCTGACAATAATTTAATTCCCAACTTAAGTTTTGAAAGTCAATAGACCGTTAATGCAAACTAGCTTTGTTACGATGAGCAAATAACACACCCCTAATGTTATCTATTGTTAGATTTACACCAAATAGGTACGCACTATGTAGACATACGTAAATTCAGTCTTTCTTAAATAGGCAGTGCTTAGTGCACTAGGTGTCTTCACTGAATCCACTCTCTGTCGACATCCACACAACTACTTACTCATGCAAAAATGCATCATCTTAAACTAATAAGTAGTTTTATAGTTTGATTTAAATTTTGTGCGGACACGGTTTGTGCGGTTTCAAAATATAAGACGCATAAAACTAAAATTGCATCAAATACCTATACATGAATAATCATCATATAATTATACTGCTAGTAGCTATTTTGTGGATGAGCTTGGCACACTTGGACGCATCACTCTGTGTCCGCGATGGGTTTGAGCGCGAGCACGCCCTCGGCGTAGAGGTCCCGCACGGCCTCCAGCAGGCGCGCCTCGGCGCGGGGGTCGCCCAGCGCCACGTCCACGCTGCCGGCGCACAGCAGCAGCGCCCGCAGCGCCGCGCGCGGCCAGTCCGCCATCAACCCGCTCCTAACCTCGCTACCGAGCGACGTAGCACCCAGTTTCTCACACTCCGCCATCAAACAATCCCCGTAAAATTCAATAAGCTCGGCGCTAAAAGACCTCCTCCTCTCGGGCGACAATGACGACAGAAGTAGCAATGCTATATCATCCATCGGCCGACCGAGAGATATCATTTGCCAATCGAGAACTTTGCACTCGCTTTGTCCGCCTCTTTCTCTAAATAAGAGGTTTCCGCACCAGAAATCGGCGTGTACGATCGGTGCAGGGTTGACGGGGCGGAGTAACGTATCGAGCAAGGATGGCGCTCGGGCGCAGAGAGCGGACACGGCGGTCGCTTCATCTCTGCAGTCGGTGCGACCTCGGAGGAACTCCTCCAGTTGTGGTAGGCCTCTTCTGATCAATCGGAGGTACCCTGCTGCTGCTCTTTCGCAGGGAAATAGAAAATCAAATAGCTCGTCCAAGGCGCCCTGTCTCTCGTGAAGAGCCAAGGACAAAGCGTGAAGTCTTGCGGCGCTGAGTATCGCAGCTCGCGCGCGCGGTTCCGTTAGACCTTCAGCAAAATCCGCAGATACGTAACCATCCGCCGTCACATCTTCAAGAACTAACTCGCTATCCTCTCCAATACGACCTGAAAAATAAATGAGCACAGGTTAACACTAACAGACAACCTAGGAAATACCTATGTAGGTATGGAGCAAATGACCTGTTTTAAAGCTCGAGGATAACTAGGTCAAACTCTCCAATTGGCTGTGGAGATTGAGTGCGGGCTTTTGGGTATGCTATGTTTTAAGATATTGAGGTGAGGATTATGTTTAAAGAGCGGAGTTTTATTTAGGTGTTGTAAAATAATATTCAAAGATCACCTACTAGTAAAGTGTCATGTCTAGATAGAATTAGATCTATATTTATATTGCTCAACTAGATAAAATAGTACCAACAATTACGTAATGGAAAACTATTTTTCAAAAGTTTAAATAAAAAAATATAACGATTGACATGCAATCCATGAGACTTTAAACTTACGAGGTAACTTTGCTTTGATGCATTTCGGTATATGTAGACCAGAGTCAGGCCCTAGCGCCTCCTCGGCAAGCTTATTCAGAACCGGCGCCAGCTCCGTGTAGAACAGCACCTCTCGCGTGTCAAACTGAGCTTCTGCCACGAACAAGCGCCCGAAAGGATCCCTCGGGGGCAATTTCAGAATCAGTGGAAGAATCTTCCTTTCATTCTCTGCGTCGTCGTAGCGTATCGTCACTGATAGGACTTTACTTAGAGACCCTGTCACGCCGTCCTTAGTGCCCACCTGGACCTGCGTAAATGAATAGAATAGAATAGAAACACATTTATTAGCTAGATGTCGCTGTGTAAAAGTTGTCCAGTAATATTTAGTAATATTTATTTATTTACAATAAATTTGTCAATTAAGAGCCTTGTTACTTTTTTGAAGTTTTGCGAAATTGGATATTTTATGCACCACGTGACCGGCGCGTCACGCGAATTCTATGAAAAATACTAAATGATCTTGATACTTCGTCGATCTAAAACATACAAATATACTAATAATTATTTTAGATCTGTAGAAAATGGCATCGAATAAATTCCATTTTATTGAGTGGATTTTTTTCAGTTTCATTCTGAAATAATTATTATATTAATGTTTTTATTTAATTGATAGGTGTTTAATATATTTTCCTAAATTCAAAATGGCGGATATTTTTATTTCAATATTTGAATCAATTATGTTTTATCTTACTAATATCAATATTTATTTTAAATCTGATTGATTATTTGAAATCAATTAAGTACATAATTTTAAATTAAAACATTCATGATTAATAATTATCTATATAAGAATAAAACTGAAAATAGTCTTATTGAAGTTAAATGTCCTCATTCATCTCATCTTATGGGCTCATTTTAAACCGATTCTTCTGAAATTTGGTGTGTAGGTTTGTAATTAAATGTTTTTTTTTGACGAATGTTGGGACTTTATGTAAGTTCGAAAGTCTAAATTGAACGGACTAAATACAAATTCTAATTATAACAAAACAAATAAATTATATTACCTATATTTAAGTTGCTTGTTTTGTTAGATGGTATATTTGTGTTTGAATAAATAAAAGTTTCGTTATTGAAGGTTTTAATTATGTTTAGGTATTATTTTTGTAGTTTCGAACTTTATATTTATTTTTATATTTATTGGTATCCATTTATCCACATATGTCATACACAGATGTAGAATATCCATTTATCTACATATGTCATCTTGAATAATTCCCATTATATTTTTATTTTGATAAACTATTTATTTTTATTTTATTACGAACTTATTGAAAATATTTCATTTATATATTAAAAAAAAACCAACCCGCACTTGGCCAGCGTGGTGAATTAAGGCCTAATCTATCTCGTCAAGAGAGAAGTCCCTATCCCAGCAGTGGGAACGTGAATAGGGGTGTTATTTTATATATAGGGCGTCCCAAATTTATGGGCCATGAAGGGAAAGTACCATATATATCGTTGATAGTGAATTTTGCTCAAAGAAGATTTCATTTTATTTTAAAAAGTAAGTAATTTAATTAATTAATTTATATATGTCGTAGAGATGATGTATGTAGGATGTCGAGGAGTGTGTGTTTATCAGGAGGGCATCTGGTTACTTATGACGTCACCAGGTCTAACGTCACAGTCGTCTTCATGTTGATAATAAAACCACGAAGAAACGTCCATTATTTATTCCAGTTTACAATGTTTCGGTCCAAAGACTCGAGCAAGGCTATTATTATTAATTTATAACAAACAGAGGACTGTTCCGACCAACTACTTGAACAAGAATACATTTATTACTAACAAAGCACTGTTCCGTCCGACGGCTCAAACAAGAATGTAATTTTAGCTCGGCCGACGGTCGTATTTATACCAAGCACAAAGCGGCCTGGCGAACGAACGGCGGCGAGGCGAGGCGCCTCAACCCGTAGCGCGATGCGGTCGAACCAGTTTTACAAGTAATGGTGTCGGCGCGCCGCAACCCGTAGTGCGATGCGCGCGGTACAAACAGGTTCTGAGTCATATTTCAAACGATGTTTTTGTCTGCCCCGACATATAAAAGAATGTTTCATGTTTTTTATTTGATTAAAATAATTAATTTCACGTTGTTCCTTTCTTTTAAAATACTATGTTACTTAAGCAGAGTTATTATTTTTTAGCTATTCTTTCGATTGGTATCATAAAAATCGAGTATTTTTTTTCTACATGTAAGTCGGTTCGATTCCCAGACAAAGCAAGTAATTTTTAGAAAATCAATGAATGCAGAATTACTAACTTAAAAATAAAATGAAGTCTTGTTTGAGCAAAATTCACTATCTACGATATTTAAGGTACTTCCCCTCCATGGCCCATAACTTTGGGTTGGGACGCCCTGTATTTATTAGAAAGGTACATATTTAATGTTTACAATAAATAATATATTTATTAGAAAGGTACATTATTTTTTGTTTACATATTGGATACTCGGTAAAAATAAGAACAAAAAATTACGGAATATTTTCTTTGTAATAAATATTATGGAAATCTATACCACAATTATCAAGCTGAGGAGATTGCTTGTTTATTTGTTTGAACGTGCTACTCAGGAACCGCGGGTCCGATTTAAAATATGATTTCAGTATTGGATAGTAAAATGATCGAAAAAGGCTATAAAACATAAACTAGTAAATAACGTAAAAACGCAAGCGCAGCTGTCGGCGGGTCGGCAAGTTAGTCATAATCTAAAAAAATCATAGGCATAATTACATTTAGTCGTTGGACGGTTTCACCAAAAAAAGTTGCCTTGTTGTTTTTTTAATTAGGATAGATAACTTTCGATATGCAATCCACATCCTACAGCATAACCTCCAAATAAATAAGGTTAAACAAGATGACAATGATGTGGTACAATTCTTAGGCCAGCAACAAGTGGTACAATTCTTAGGCCAGCAACAACAACAATTGATCGTTATCAATAAAAATAACAATTGATCGTTATCAACGGATCAACTTATGTCGGTCGTAGTATCGCAATAACACATACACGCACACTAACAGCGTTTTTACAGCAATTGACAGTCCCACACACTGACATTTTACGAAATATTTCTATATTTTATTCAAGAACAACCGACATAGGTCCGACCTCGACAAGCGCTCGCGCGGTACTAAATGGAAAAAGCCGGCTGAATGAAAAAACTACTAAATTATGGTAGTTTTATTTTATTCATAAAAAATTACCAAAACCGTTCTACAAATTAAAATTAATATCATAGTTTAAGCAAATGTTGATAAATATTTTGATATAAATATGACGTCCCATTGATTTAGAACTTCGGAGTTATTGAGGTTTGTTTCGAAGCATTTTCGGTCGATATTAAATTCGGTATATCTTTAGAATAAAAGCATTTAACGAAAATGTACTCTACTCTAAATGAAGAATAGGATATACGTAACATAATAAAAAATAGTTTGATCGCCCATATTCATTAGAATCTACAAATTAGAGCTGAGAAAACAGGTCTTCGAGCGTTTTTTACGAAACATGTATCCGGAGAATGATTATTACTCAATATATAAACAAGTTATCTAAAATGTTTCTTACTACTTTTGTAGAGGAGAAAACGAACCATTATAAAGATGTAATTGTAATATCAAACAACTAACACAAACCATAGAATTAGGACGAGAAAACCGAACAATTTCGCGATTTCACGTAATAGGCCTCTTAAATCAACTATTTTAACGTCAATACAGTCTTCGCTGTGAAGCCGACATGTTCATCAGGACTAACAATTACGAGATAGGATACCATAAGATGTTGTCAATTAGTTAACTCCAACCTATTAACTTATAGTAACTCCAACTTATGTTAACTCCAACCTATTAACATACGTTTTTAATTAGGCTTAATTACCAGTGCCACCAGTAAGAAGTTAAGAACCTGCTCTTGTAATTAAATAGGTATGGCCTACTTACAATTTAAAATGAATTAAGGCCAATAATGTAAGATGATAATATAACAATAGTGGATATAGTCAGACCTCATTAGCACCCTCCACGCCAGCCCTACTGAGGATGTCCTTCGCCCACTCCTCGTTCACGATAAAATCCGTGTCGGGCTCCGCATCTGGCTCGCAGTCCGACTCCTCGCTGCTACTCGGAGCCTCCGACACAACCACACTCTCCGGGCTCGTCTGAGTATCACTCATTATAAACCACACGCTCGACGCTTCTCAAGCAGATCGTGAGCAGATCACACGAACAAATACTAATCAAGATTCATCATTCTTACAATGAATGTTGTAATATTAGTTGGGTGCAGTATGCGACTGGAGCGAAGATACTTGTGTCTCCCTACTGAGTCAGTCGGCATCCCGCGCATGCGCGTACCGACTCAATTATTCATCGGGACTCCCATGTCTTTCGGAATGTAAAAGCTGGGTAAAATACCTATATATTACCTACGTATGTGCATAGTTGTACGAGTATACAAGCAGTATACCTACAAGCATGCCTACTATAACTTCTGACAGGCGTTAAGAAAGGTCATAATCCGACTTCAAATTACTCACACAACGGGAATTCTGAGCTACAACAAATTAATTTAGCTATACCTATTGGTCCACATGTAAAAGTGGAGTTTTGTACGTAGGTAGCTTGGCACATCCTATCGATATTCAGAAACAATTAAATATTAAAAAAACATTATTTACTCAGTGAAATTAAATAATTTAATTTACTGAATTAAAATACCATTTATAAATACTATGTAATTATGTGCTGTTGGTTGTGCCTGAATTAAATAAATAAATAAAAATGTTAAGAAAAATACAAGAAATAAATACTATTGCTTTGATAAATTAAACTCCGTATCTATGAATTAATTAGAAGGCTGGACAATTGATAATGTTACCTAATTTTGATGAATAGCACTCCATATTCTATGTCAAATATAAAAAATACTAGTGAAAGAATTACTTCGATACATCAATTAGTTTCCGATTTAGAAGTAAAACAAGTTGTAACCGTACGACGCGAGCCGCCGGTTACGGTGTGACGTCATAGTGCAGCACGATCAGTCTGTTTTACTCAGTCCGCTTGCATTTGCTTGTTATTGTGACGTAACTATAATAGTTAGAAATATGCTGTCGCGACATTTTTTGTAGATATTAATGTGTTCTACAAAATTGTAGTACATTGTATATTTCTAAAATGAATACTTTTCGCAGCGCATGCGATATAAGTTTTTTTTTTTACATCTCGGGTGACATATTTGGGTTTTCCGTGCGGATCCCTACTTTTTTTGAAAATATAATATAGCTTATAACCTTTCTCGATAAATGGACTATCCAACACTGAAAGAATTTTTGAAATTGGACCAGCGGTTTCTGAGATTAGCGCGTTCAAACAAAAAAGAAACTCGTCAGCTTTATAATATTAGTATAGATAGTATAGATTGGTTGGTACACTTTTATTTGTATTTATTTTACTTACAATATGCGTGAGGCCGTTTATTTTGATTTAAAACTTGTTTATGCGCTTCTATACTTATACCTATCTATACTATCTATACTAATATTATAAAGCTGACGAGTTTCTTTTTTTGTTTGAACGCGCTAATCTCAGAAACCGCTGGTCCGATTTCAAAAATTCTTTCAGTGTTGGATAGTCCATTTATCGAGGAAGGTTATAAGCTATATTATATTTTCAAAAAAAGTAGGGATCCGCACGGAAAACCCAAATATGTCACCCAAGATGTAAAAAAAAAATCTTATATCGCATGCGCTGCGAAAAGTATTCATTTTAGAAATATACAATGTACTACAATTTTGTAGAACACATTAATATCTACAAAAAATGTCGCGACAGCATATTTCTAACTATTATAGTTACGTCACAATAACAAGCGAATGCAAGCGGACTGAGTGAAACAGACTGATCGTGCTGCACTATGACGTCACAAGCGCTCATGTGACTGTTAGCGCGACTCGATATTTTTCGAAACTTTGAATGCCTATAAAATCAAAACTACTAGGTACTTTTTAACTAAACAAAAACTAGTGTATTTGTATACACGCAGGCTTTACTGATACAACATTTCAAGCGATTTGGCATACCTAGTAACATTACTTATTCACACAGAAACATAAAAAAGAAATTATAAAAAAACCTAAATATTACATTGTTTTTTGTTTTTTTCCAAAGAGAATATAATCACTACGTTATACGGTTTTTTCACCCATTCGGGCAGATAATTTGTATTCTCAGAAAATTTATCGAATTTTTTTTTTATGAAAATAATTTTAGGATTTTAGAATAGTAACTGACAGTGACAGCTGTTTAGGAGCGAAAGCGAATCGCATTTCATTTCGTTTGTGAATTGAATTGGTGATGCTGATGAGAATTGACAAATTGACATTGTCAATTGTCAACTTAACGTAGTGATTATATTCTCTTTGGTTGGACATAGTGTTCATGTGTGAAATGAAATCATCTGTAATAAAATAATCCAATTTTTTTGTTTTGGCATTTGTAATACAAACAAACACACACTGAGAAATGGGTAAAGTTAAATCCAAAAAACGCAGGCGCTCTTCTTCAGCTGAGAGTAGCTCCAGTTCCAGTAGTTCCGACTCTTCAAAAGAGAAGAAAAAGATAAGAAAACTCAAGAAAAAACTTAAAAAAGAGAAGAAAAAAATCGATAGAACTTTGAAAAAGAAACTGAAGGAAGAAAAAAAGAAGTCTAAGAAAGCTAAGAGTAGCAGTGAGAGTCACAACTCGGTAGATATTATCGAAAAAGGAGCTGCGCCATCGGCAGACATCCCTCTTGGTAATACTTTGGACCATTTACCTATAGTTTTTATATGATAACTGTACCTATGTTAAATATACTGTACCTGTATATTTGTATATAGGTATCATACTTCCGATAAATTCAGTCAAAAACTGACTTTCATGTTAGTTGTGAAAATTTGAGGTAACTTGGATAAGTAAATTTAAAAATACAAGTTAAGATTTAAATAAATCACTATCATATTTTCTTTTCAGTTCCACATCATTTGATGTACCTAAACTACTGTACACTAGCTATGTATGAATAATACTTAATTCTAAATTGTCTTTGTATTTCACAGCATTGATGGAAAAGTCAAAAGCCATGGCTCCGATGACAAAAGAGGAATGGGAGAAAAAGCAAAGTGTAGTTAGAAGAGTCTTGGATGAAGACACTGGAAGATACAGGTTATCCTATCATTCTTATTGTATTGCCAAGTCTAGTATTTTCCTTATTGCAGCAAACATTGAGTTGGATATCCACCAACAAGATGGACAGATGAACAAGTGCAACTGCCTCATTTGGATATCAATATCAAGGCTTCTAACTAAAATAAGTGATCTAGCATTGTCAAATATCATAAAAGTTCTTAACTATGAAGTATTATGCAACTACTAATGTTTAGAAATACTCTATACTCTCTATTTATATAGTTTGTTGTCCTGTATATCATTTTGATTTAAGTATTCTATTTTAAGGGATAAATCGAAATTTTAATATAAGGTTTTAATTAGGGATGCATCGATACACCTTTTTGCCGATACGATACCGATACCGATACTCATATAAAAATATCGGCGATACCGATGCCGATACCGATACGCTTATTAAATTCAAAAATGAAGGTAAAATAAATATAACACTAGTCAGATTTATGAATATAAAAAGAACAAAATATAACAGAACAGACTAAATAACGCCGTTTAAAACTATTGATAGGTTGAGATTAAGTAGTCGCTAGTTTTAGTAATTAAAATTAACATTGATGACATTTTTGTTTAAAAAACAAAGTATTCTTAAGTTTTGCGGATAAAGGCGATTTCGCTAATCTGTTTGAATAAGACCTGCGGTGGAAAATAGTCTCTCAGATGCGACAGAACTCATTTGGAAACTAAAGTACTTCTGAGCCATTTTTTTCAAGTTTGGGTATAAGACGTCATTGCGCCAGAAAACGAACGGATCTGCGCCTCTCGATATATTAGGAGACCTTAGGTATCTCTCGACTTCTTCTTTGAGAGAATTGCAGCTCAGGGTAGACAGGGGCTCTTCTTCTTCGGACTCTCTAATAATATTTTCACAAACGCTCCAAAGCCCGCCACTCGTAGGCATCTCAGAACTTGCAGTTACAGTATTAGCTGTAAGTGTGACGAGACAACACGCGCGTTTACATTATATTTTTAAAGCGCCAAATTTGAAAAGTATCGTTGAATCGGCCATAAAAATATCGCCGATGCCGATATATCGGCAAACTTCGAATATCGCCGATATATCGGCATCGGTATCGGTATCGGATGCATCCCTAGTTTTAATTAATAGTATTATGTGTTACCTTCTCTCAGTTGGCTCATGGTTTCAGGTTAATAAAAGGAGATGGTGAGGTGCTTGAAGAGATAGTATCTCGAGACAGACACAAGGAGATCAACCGACAAGCCACTCAGGCTGATGGGGCCTTCTTCCAGGCCCAAACTGTAGATAAGAAATACTTTTAATTTACAAATTAATTTGCATTTAATTGTGATTCCAACTCTATTAAGTCACTTTTGCACTGGTAAGTGTATTGGTTTATAAATAATTCCTAGTCCTGTTCCTTATAACTTAAAGTTAGCTCAAGTTCACAATGATGTCATGTCTGTATGACTTTAGTCTTATTAGAAACATACTGATTGGTGAGAAGTTAGGTTGCTGTGCAACAACTTTTATTTTATTTTTAAGTGGATTTTAAAAAGCAAGGTAAAGCTTAAGTTAATGTTGAAATAAAGGATTAAATGTTTTTAATGAATTTTGTGTTTAATTAGATTCATACAATAATACATACCATCATTTCTGATTAGGCTATTAGGGTCATCAAATTAGCTGAAACATATACAGGATGCAAAAAAATCTGTTTTTCTGTTGCATGAGATCTCATGTAAGTTAATAATTAGTCATACATTTTATCAACTAAAATTGTGATTATTCACAGCAACATCTAAGTACCAAAATTAAAGTTTTAAAATTTAATTTTGTATATAATTACGGTAGGTAGGGTATCTTTTTTCGTACATAATTATGATTGAAATATGCATAGGGATGAGACCAGAAATAAAAAAATGTGGAACGCTTCACGATTTTGCGTGTCATCCTTGCGCAGGGGCCATGCTAATCTTCTCTGTATCGTTCCAATTTTAGTATACGTACTGCCGAAGCAAGTACACTTGCAACACTTTGAAAATTGATTACAAGCTCACAAGCATACAAACTTCACAATCGCGATCTAGAACATTTTTGAATATAATGTAAAGTTTACTATTTTATAAATATGTTTATAGTACATAATGAACTTTTACGTATTTGGAATCAATTTATTCAAAAATATTTCACTTTTTGCTGTACAATCTTTTTTTTAGAGCAATTTTCAAAGAAATTTAGGAAAACCACGGTGGTGTCGCCATCTTTGTTATATTACGAGAAAGGCAAGGCTAGTGTAACTGTGTAAGTACCAAGGGGAAGTCATAGATGGCGCTAGCCGCTAGTTACCAGTTTGTTTGTATGACTTATTTAATATATACTTATGAGAATGTCCTGATAGTTAAGTTATTATCTCCATTAAAACGTAGAGAATCCCATAATTCAGTCCACACATGGAATACCTAAATAGTAGGTAGGTAGGTATTCCATGTGTGGATGGATGTAGGTAGTACCTACCTATACTGTATGTAGTATTCCATTCATAATAAGCCTATGACCCGCATTTTTCTATAGAGATCACTTTTAAATACTGTAATGTTTAAACAGTTCAACAGACCCTAGAATTTAGCCCTACAAAGATGAAGCGAAGAAAATATTTTAGCGTCGTGATCGTGATAATATTAAAATTCGAAAGTTCTTTATTACCTAAATAAAGAATTTTAGATATTAATAACTAAGAAATTAAGTGTACATAGGTGCTAGTTAACTAGTTTACTTAATTAACTAGGTAATTATAATATACTTCGGAGAAGAGCGCTGACACTGCGACGCAGTTTTGTAACTTTTGCAGTTGTTTAACGTTCCCGGTATTACTGTGCAAATTTGTAAAATGTTCAAAAAAATATTTATTTGAATTACGCTCAAAACGTCACATTAACGTCTCCGGGGCTGATTTTTCAATCATCAGATAAATGCTAACTGTTGAATAAATTTGACGTATTGTATGGAAAATGTCAAATTTATTCAACAGTTAGCCTTTATCTGATGATTGAAAAATCAGCCCTTAACCTCGCGCCAACTAACTACTTAGGTACCTAAGAAATAAAAAACAAAATCGATTTGAATACAGCATCTACTTACAACAAAACAATTTATTAACATTTCTACTTAAAACTACAGTTCGTCTTTGGCGGGCGGTTCCTCGGCGTCGGGCTTGAGTTCGGGTCCCAGGTGCTCGGAGACCAGGCTCACGAGGGAGTCCAGCGGCCGGCTGCCGTGGTCCACGTTCACGATCTTCTTCTGTTTGTACAGGATCAACGTCGGCAAACCGCTTATCTGTGAACAAACACAATGTTTGTTAATTATACAGTGCAAATTTTCCAGCAATATTCATTTAAGTTGCTGTTAATTATATTTGAACATAACAATATGCAACCTATAAGTGGAAATTCGCAGAAAGTTATAAATAAATTAATAGTGAGAGTGCACGCAGTCGACGTCGGCGATGAGCACGCGGCTCTCGTTGAGGAACCGCTCGCCCAGCTGCGTCCACAGCGGGCTCAGCTGTTCCATTACCTTCTCAGTCTCGCAGATAGGCTTGGACTGCACGCAGTCGACGTCGGCGATGAGCACGCGGCTCTCGTTGAGGAACCGCTCGCCCAGCTGCGTCCACAGCGGGCTCAGCTGTTCCATTACCTTCTCAGTCTCGCAGATAGGCTTGGACTGCACGCAGTCGACGTCGGCGATGAGCACGCGGCTCTCGTTGAGGAACCGCTCGCCCAGCTGCGTCCACAGCGGGCTCAGCTGTTCCATTACCTTCTCAGTCTCGCAGATAGGCTTGGACTGCACGCAGTCGACGTCGGCGATGAGCACGCGGCTCTCGTTGAGGAACCGCTCGCCCAGCTGCGTCCACAGCGGGCTCAGCTGTTCCATTACCTTCTCAGTCTCGCAGATAGGCTTGGACTGCACGCAGTCGACGTCGGCGATGAGCACGCGGCTCTCGTTGAGGAACCGCTCGCCCAGCTGCGTCCACAGCGGGCTCAGCTGTTCCATTACCTTCTCAGTCTCGCAGATAGGCTTGGACTGCACGCAGTCGACGTCGGCGATGAGCACGCGGCTCTCGTTGAGGAACCGCTCGCCCAGCTGCGTCCACAGCGGGCTCAGCTGTTCCATTACCTTCTCAGTCTCGCAGATAGGCTTGGACTGCACGCAGTCGACGTCGGCGATGAGCACGCGGCTCTCGTTGAGGAACCGCTCGCCCAGCTGCGTCCACAGCGGGCTCAGCTGTTCCATTACCTTCTCAGTCTCGCAGATAGGCTTGGACTGCACGCAGTCGACGTCGGCGATGAGCACGCGGCTCTCGTTGAGGAACCGCTCGCCCAGCTGCGTCCACAGCGGGCTCAGCTGTTCCATTACCTTCTCAGTCTCGCAGATAGGCTTGGACTGCACGCAGTCGACGTCGGCGATGAGCACGCGGCTCTCGTTGAGGAACCGCTCGCCCAGCTGCGTCCACAGCGGGCTCAGCTGTTCCATTACCTTCTCAGTCTCGCAGATAGGCTTGGACTGCACGCAGTCGACGTCGGCGATGAGCACGCGGCTCTCGTTGAGGAACCGCTCGCCCAGCTGCGTCCACAGCGGGCTCAGCTGTTCCATTACCTTCTCAGTCTCGCAGATAGGCTTGGACTGCACGCAGTCGACGTCGGCGATGAGCACGCGGCTCTCGTTGAGGAACCGCTCGCCCAGCTGCGTCCACAGCGGGCTCAGCTGTTCCATTACCTTCTCAGTCTCGCAGATAGGCTTGGACTGCACGCAGTCGACGTCGGCGATGAGCACGCGGCTCTCGTTGAGGAACCGCTCGCCCAGCTGCGTCCACAGCGGGCTCAGCTGTTCCATTACCTTCTCAGTCTCGCAGATAGGCTTGGACTGCACGCAGTCGACGTCGGCGATGAGCACGCGGCTCTCGTTGAGGAACCGCTCGCCCAGCTGCGTCCACAGCGGGCTCAGCTGTTCCATTACCTTCTCAGTCTCGCAGATAGGCTTGGACTGCACGCAGTCGACGTCGGCGATGAGCACGCGGCTCTCGTTGAGGAACCGCTCGCCCAGCTGCGTCCACAGCGGGCTCAGCTGTTCCATTACCTTCTCAGTCTCGCAGATAGGCTTGGACTGCACGCAGTCGACGTCGGCGATGAGCACGCGGCTCTCGTTGAGGAACCGCTCGCCCAGCTGCGTCCACAGCGGGCTCAGCTGTTCCATTACCTTCTCAGTCTCGCAGATAGGCTTGGACTGCACGCAGTCGACGTCGGCGATGAGCACGCGGCTCTCGTTGAGGAACCGCTCGCCCAGCTGCGTCCACAGCGGGCTCAGCTGTTCCATTACCTTCTCAGTCTCGCAGATAGGCTTGGACTGCACGCAGTCGACGTCGGCGATGAGCACGCGGCTCTCGTTGAGGAACCGCTCGCCCAGCTGCGTCCACAGCGGGCTCAGCTGTTCCATTACCTTCTCAGTCTCGCAGATAGGCTTGGACTGCACGCAGTCGACGTCGGCGATGAGCACGCGGCTCTCGTTGAGGAACCGCTCGCCCAGCTGCGTCCACAGCGGGCTCAGCTGTTCCATTACCTTCTCAGTCTCGCAGATAGGCTTGGACTGCACGCAGTCGACGTCGGCGATGAGCACGCGGCTCTCGTTGAGGAACCGCTCGCCCAGCTGCGTCCACAGCGGGCTCAGCTGCATGCAGTGGGCGCACCTGCGACACACCAAACAAATACATTACTGATGGACAACTCACACAGCAGCATCTAGCCCCGTGGCAAGCTCGAAGCTCGTGTTACGAGTACTTGATTTCTGACCAACTTGATCCAATATAATACTTACATATTTTTATTAATCATAGAAAACAATTAAAACGACTATAGTAAAATTAAATCTGTCACTTTCCACCAACAGCAATAACTTATTTAGAAATTAGAATTAAAAACTATCTAAAATTTTGTAATGATAATGATAATACGATCTATAGAAGCCATAGTAAATATTACATAAGTAAGACATAACACCTATTTACTCTCGACCATGAAAGGAAACCTAACAAATTCTGTGTTTAAATATGAAACTAATTCGATTACAATACTGGCAAATTGTGCTTAATTTAGCGCAGGGACCATTATTAAACTAACTAACTAACTAACAGAATTCTAAGTATTATCCCAATGACCAGTCACGTTCGCCAAAAATAAAAGAAGAAGAAGACACTTACCACGGAGCAAAAAAGTTGACAAACACGAGTTCCTTCTCGAGGAAGGTCTCGAAGGTCTCCTCGGAGATGCGCGCGACGGGCAGCACCTTCTTCTTCTTCATGAACTTGTCCGGGTCGTGGTTCTCCGCCAGCAGCATGCGGTCCACGTAGTCGTTCAGCTCGTTGAGGGTCGATTGAGAACTGGCCATGCCCATCTGACATATTACAAACGTCAAACCAATGAGCATCTACATATACCGAGATTATAACAATTTAAACTATCATGGCTTTTGACAATATTAGAATTAGAACACGATAACATACCACGATTTCAGAGTTTCCCGATATTTCGGCACTGTTACAAACGCCATCTTTACGGAGAGACTAAAAATATCGGGAAACTCAAAAACATTTAAATTATGGTTTGTTACCCGTTTCGTGTTCTAATATAGGTACTTACTTAAACTAACTGACCCGCGGCTTCGCACGCCTTCTACTACCCTTATCTCTTAGGGGTATGAAAAATAGATAGTAGCCGATTCTCAGACCTACTAAATACGCATATAAATTTGGTAAGGATTGGTAAAGCCGCTTTGGAGTACAGTACATAACTAACATGAAAATTTTATAAATAAGATTATAAAGCTGAGGTGTTTTAAAGCGCTATCTCAGTATAATCTCAGGACACAACTCACGATGCGTCCGTTGGCGACCCACATGAGGTGCGGGTACTGCTTGATGTCGAAGTTGTTGCAGGTGAGCTCGTCCTCCATGCAGTTGACCTTGCCCACCTGGATGTAAGGGTTGTGTGTGTACTGCAGCGCCAGCTCCGCCCACGTCGGGGACAGTGTCTGGAAATAAAACCATACTCTTAAGCATGAGCACCCCTTTCCACTGCTGATGCTCAGTAACTTTCGTCTTGACGAGAGGTAAAGACTAAAAGCAATACAAAGCAAAAATAATTTTGAGTACATGTAACCTGCTATGTCCCAAACTGCTGAGGATCTCGAATTCGCGACCACATTAACCCCCCCATAGACTAACGTCCATTCCTTCCGGCTTATCCCGTGTACAGATAAGCGACGGGATGAAATAAAACACGACTTGAAGGGTCGCGGTGTTATAATACCGTCATTCTTTCCGCTATTGCACATACACTGGCGTTCATTCCGTATGGATTTTACATTCCGGCAGGAATGAACGTTAGTCTATGGGTAGCTATTATAATCAGCATCTACTGGTTAAATACTGAGTATGGTCATAGTAATATTTTACTCTTTGCAGGCGAGTTAGGTCATTGTAGATACCATACAAGTATGATCTCTTACCTGACACGCCCTGCACCACGGCATGTAGAACATAATGAAATGCTGTCCTTTGGAAACAAACTTCTCAATATTGTGGTCATTCAGATATGCCATGCCTGTATGCACTTTGACCTCATCAGATTCTTTATTTAACTGTTGACAAAAAATATATTTAAAAAAAATACATAACAATGAATTAATTGGCAAATGTTGGTAGAGACTGTGTGGTAGAAGTGGATTAATTTATATAAATACTCTTTACTAGGTAAGTCTGTAATTCAATCTGATACTATTATTTATATGTATTTCATTTTCAAGGAAACAATCTTCCTATGAGATTTACTCCCTAGTATAGCAGATATACTACTAATATTATAAACGCGAAAGTTTGTAAGTATGGATAGAATTATGTTTCACACAAAAACTACTGTGTGGAATATTATGAAACTTCACAATATTATAGCTGATAGATCTTATCAGAATAGCACAAAGGCTACTTTATACCGAAGGAAAATTTACTTAGAACACAGGTGGAAAGCTTAAAATTTAGACATACCTCAGACTTGACAGTAAATATTTCACTCAAAAACATAGTAAGGGAGGGTAAATCTCTAGTGCCCTTGTATTCCATAGGAGAGAAGGAGTTCTTGTGGAAATACATCAAAGTCGGGTAACCTGGTAAAAAAAACGTTACTTAGATTTGGTTTTAATATTTAACAAAATCTTGGGACTTCTGTTCTTTTCCAAATAGAGTAGAATAGAAATTACCTTTTTATCCACGATAATACAGTAACAATAAAAAACAATTTAGGTAGGTATTTATGGTATTTTATGGTTATATTTATTTAATTTTTTAGTTTAGTATGTCTGATCATACATTCATGATACTTAAATAAGGTATATATTATTTGACATAAATTTTTCTTAGATTTGATTATCTGTTAAGTTATGTACCTACCTTTAAGTTTAAAATAAATAAATAAATATGATTTTCAATAGAAACAAATAATTTAATGCAATAAAGAAGTGAGCTTACATACCAGTAACATCGACTTCTTGGCATAGTTTAGAATACTTGGTGCAGTCAACCTGAGCAATAGCATACTTGGAGTCTCGTGTGTTCACAAGCTCTGCGAGTTCTTCCCAAATAGGTTCAAACTCAGTGCAGTGGTGACACCTGACCATGGAAAAATATACTTGTGTTAGTGTGTGCAATATTAATATTTGAATTCATTTAAAATTTCATAAGTAGATGGCTTAAATTTACTTGCTAATTCTCTTAAGCACACTGTTATCTAAAGTCACTTTAATTCTATTGACTAGATCGCTGCGTCAAAAGAAAATTATTATATTATAAAAAAACTATATTTATTTTTATAAAATTGGAGGTCTCATTGTAATAATTATATTCAGTAGTTTTTCAGGAGTAACTTATTGGATAGATGACTACTACTCTGACATGCAAATACTTTTTAAATCAGAAACATAGGCCATAGGCTAATTTTGGCCATGAAAGTACTTCCTCATACAGATTAATAATAGAAAATAATAATATTGAAGGCCAAACTTAATAATTATTATAATTATAATTATTGTATAAATGCAATTAATGTTCAAGCTTAGGTAGATAAAGAGTCCTTACCAAGGTGCATAGAACATAACGAAGTTACCATCCATTCCCTCAATCTGATGCTTGAAATTACCGGAATTATATTCGTAGACCGATCCATCTTCTGGGGCCACAAAGCCGAGTGTTATTAGCAGATAAATACCAGCTAGCTTTATAATCATCGTTTCGATTTTATGATTTAAGTAGACACATTAAACATTGTAAGGTTTCTTTAGAAATCCGCTAAAATAAAAGATAAAATTTAATACTTGGAATCTACCTTTTGTATCTACTTAGTTTGTGCTCTCGGTTTGATTATTACACAGACCTGGTTTCTACCAAAGGGATTTAAGTAAAGCCTTCAAATAAGCCACCGCAGGATACATATACCAAGTCAATACCGCCTCCCGGTTTAATTTTAACACAGGAAAAGTATTCAGCTGATAATATTAGATTTTTTTTTAATTCACCGACGAGTTGACGTCTTGTTTTTTTTTTGCTAAAATTTGCCAGTTTCCTAATAAGCTAGCACAGATAACCCCCAGTGGTATATAATTCTGTGTAAGCTAGCCTTCGTTATAAAACTAGACTTTTATAATCGAATTTTTTAAATCGGACCAGCAGCGGTTCCTGAGATTAGCGCGTTCAAACAAACTAAAAAAACTCTTCAGATTTTTAAATTAGTAATATATTACAATACAAACACAAACTGTATTTTTCTACGTTGGAAGATTTGATTCGTTGATTGCTTCAAGTTGACAGTGACATATTTCAGTTTATTAGACTAATAAATTGTAGGTGTGAACACTTTCTAGGCCGACACCTACATAGGTATCCATCCATAATAAAATTCTTAATCATCATCATTAAGTTGGTAGGTGACATAATACTTAGCTCGGTTATAAAACTGTAATTTAAAATAAATATTTATTATAATTTCCAGTGCTCGACTTGCATCTTTATAGGTATAGGTATAGTAAAACCATTCTAAAAATGAACTCCCCTCCACAAAACCGTGATGATTTCAACGTGTGAGAGGAAATATAGAAAAACAGAAGAAAAAAAAATACAGAATTCGGTGGAGGGGCGTTCATTTTAGAAATGGTTTTACTATACCTACGCCGAGTCCAAGTCATGTTTGACGGATGCAGGTAGCGTAAATAGGTAAATGGAAATAAGGGAGGCCTATGTCCAGCAGTGGGCGTCCAACATGATGATGATGATGAATACTCAATCATCAAAATGTTGTCTAGTAATTTCCTGCCTATATTTTCTGATAATAATTAAGTAATTTCCTATCAGTTAATTAGTTAGGTAGATACTTCCTAATATTAAGATTCTAATCTAATCAAACAAATTCCCACAATATTTAATTTATGTTTATCTAGACGCTGAAAATATGGCAATGTTTTTGTGTTATAAGGAGCTGGGTAAATAAGTAAATTATTAGTTATGTTTTCTAAATTTGTTTAGTCATAGATAGGTTCAGATGTACTGAGACTACAACTTACATTGTATACCTAATTATTTATTTATTGAAAACTAGTACAGATTTCTCCAATAACACTAGCCTTATGTTTAATCAAAAATATACATTTTAAATAGTGATACTTTCAGGTAGGCACCTAGGTCCTAGGTACTATCAGTTGCTATGTTTTAAAGTTTAAAGTGTCAGGTTTTTAAGAATTCAATTATGAGGGAGTTTACATCAATGTATAGGTTGGTAGGTACCTCCTAGTCTAGAAAATTTAATGTTTCCACTATTTTGGGACTACCTAGATACACTGACAAGTTGATGGAACCTACCTAGGTATCATGACTAAATACCTAAAATAGTAGAGGACGGTTTTAATTAGAAATAACTTCATAATAAACGATGGTTGTATAAAAATATAAAACACACATGGATCAAATTGACAAGATATTTATTTCAATGCAACATTTTACATTCCTCCTCTTAATCTGAGCACAAGATGCAAAGTTGATTCTTTTTGAATGTTGTAATCAGAGAGAGTGCGCCCATCCTCAAGCTGTTTTCCTGCAAAGATAAGACGTTGCTGGTCTGGGGGAATACCCTCTTTGTCCTGGATTTTGGCTTTCACATTCTCAATAGTGTCCGAAGCTTCTACCTCCAATGTGATGGTTTTACCAGTCAAGGTTTTGACAAAGATTTGCATACCTCCTCGGAGGCGAAGTACCAAGTGAAGTGTAGATTCTTTCTGTATGTTGTAGTCGGACAGAGTGCGTCCATCCTCAAGCTGCTTACCCGCGAAGATAAGACGTTGCTGGTCTGGGGGAATACCCTCTTTGTCCTGGATTTTGGCTTTCACATTCTCAATAGTGTCCGAAGCTTCTACCTCCAACGTGATGGTTTTACCAGTCAAGGTTTTGACAAAGATTTGCATACCTCCTCGGAGGCGAAGTACCAAGTGAAGTGTAGATTCTTTCTGTATGTTGTAGTCGGACAGAGTGCGTCCATCCTCAAGCTGCTTACCCGCGAAGATAAGACGTTGCTGGTCTGGGGGAATGCCTTCCTTATCCTGAATTTTAGCTTTCACGTTCTCAATAGTGTCTGATGCCTCTACTTCCAGGGTTATCGTTTTGCCGGTGAGAGTTTTGACGAAGATTTGCATACCACCTCGGAGACGCAGCACCAAGTGAAGTGTAGACTCTTTCTGTATGTTGTAATCAGACAGAGTGCGTCCATCCTCAAGCTGCTTACCCGCGAAGATAAGACGTTGCTGGTCTGGGGGAATACCTTCCTTATCCTGAATTTTAGCTTTTACGTTCTCAATAGTATCAGATGCTTCAACCTCAAGAGTGATCGTTTTGCCAGTCAAGGTCTTGACGAAGATTTGCATACCTCCTCGAAGGCGAAGTACCAAGTGAAGGGTAGATTCTTTTTGGATGTTATAATCAGATAATGTGCGTCCATCTTCAAGCTGTTTTCCGGCGAAGATAAGACGTTGCTGGTCTGGGGGAATACCCTCTTTGTCCTGGATTTTGGCTTTCACATTCTCAATAGTGTCCGAAGCTTCTACCTCCAACGTGATGGTTTTACCAGTCAAGGTTTTGACGAAGATTTGCATACCTCCTCGAAGGCGAAGTACTAAGTGAAGTGTAGATTCTTTCTGTATGTTGTAGTCGGACAGAGTGCGTCCATCCTCAAGCTGCTTACCCGCGAATATAAGACGTTGCTGGTCTGGGGGAATACCTTCCTTATCCTGAATTTTAGCTTTTACGTTCTCAATAGTATCAGATGCTTCAACCTCAAGAGTGATCGTTTTGCCAGTCAAGGTCTTGACGAAGATTTGCATACCTCCTCGAAGGCGAAGTACCAAGTGAAGGGTAGATTCTTTTTGGATGTTGTAGTCAGATAATGTGCGTCCATCTTCAAGCTGTTTGCCGGCAAAGATAAGACGTTGCTGGTCTGGGGGAATGCCTTCCTTATCCTGAATTTTAGCTTTTACGTTCTCGATAGTATCAGAAGCTTCAACCTCGAGAGTGATAGTTTTGCCAGTAAGAGTTTTGACGAAGATTTGCATGCCACCTCTCAGACGGAGCACCAAGTGAAGTGTCGACTCTTTCTGGATGTTGTAATCGGACAGAGTGCGTCCATCCTCAAGCTGCTTACCAGCGAAGATAAGACGTTGCTGGTCTGGGGGAATGCCTTCTTTGTCCTGAATTTTGGCTTTTACGTTCTCAATAGTGTCTGATGCCTCTACTTCCAGAGTAATAGTTTTTCCGGTGAGAGTTTTGACGAAGATTTGCATACCACCTCTCAGACGGAGCACCAAGTGAAGTGTCGACTCTTTCTGGATGTTGTAATCGGACAGAGTGCGTCCATCCTCAAGCTGCTTACCCGCGAAGATAAGACGTTGCTGGTCTGGGGGAATGCCTTCCTTATCCTGAATTTTAGCTTTTACGTTCTCGATAGTATCAGAAGCTTCAACCTCGAGAGTGATAGTTTTGCCAGTTAGAGTTTTGACGAAGATTTGCATGCCACCTCTCAGACGGAGCACCAAGTGAAGTGTCGACTCTTTCTGAATGTTGTAATCGGACAGAGTGCGTCCATCTTCAAGCTGTTTGCCGGCAAAGATAAGACGTTGCTGGTCTGGGGGGATGCCTTCCTTATCCTGAATTTTAGCTTTTACGTTCTCGATAGTATCAGAAGCTTCAACCTCGAGAGTGATAGTTTTGCCAGTTAGAGTTTTGACGAAGATTTGCATGCCACCTCTCAGACGGAGCACCAAGTGAAGTGTGGACTCTTTTTGGATGTTGTAATCAGACAGTGTGCGTCCATCCTCAAGCTGCTTACCGGCGAAGATTAGTCTTTGCTGGTCTGGGGGAATACCTTCCTTGTCCTGAATTTTGGCTTTTACGTTTTCAATAGTGTCTGATGCCTCTACTTCCAGGGTTATAGTTTTGCCGGTGAGAGTTTTGACGAAGATTTGCATACCACCTCGGAGACGCAGCACCAAGTGAAGTGTAGACTCTTTCTGTATGTTGTAGTCGGACAGAGTGCGTCCATCCTCAAGCTGCTTACCCGCGAATATAAGACGTTGCTGGTCTGGGGGAATACCTTCCTTGTCCTGAATTTTGGCTTTTACGTTCTCAATAGTATCAGATGCTTCAACCTCAAGAGTGATCGTTTTGCCAGTCAAGGTCTTGACGAAGATTTGCATACCACCTCGGAGACGCAGCACCAAGTGAAGTGTGGACTCTTTTTGGATGTTGTAATCAGACAGAGTGCGTCCATCCTCAAGCTGCTTACCGGCAAAGATAAGCCTCTGCTGGTCTGGGGGAATACCTTCTTTGTCCTGAATTTTAGCCTTCACATTCTCGATCGTATCAGCAGGCTCAACCTCCAATGTGATGGTCTTGCCAGTCAGTGTTTTCACAAAGATCTGCATATTGATCTGTAACAAAAGATATTTAAATTTTACTTCAATGTTTGTTACAATCCCTGCAACAAAGAAGACAAAGAAGATTGTCTGGCGCATGCGTGTCAACGCCCTACTCCGTGCGACGTAGCGTATCTTCGGTCAATACTCTCGCTTACAAAAGATTGAAATTTTTATTTTAATTGCTAATTTACATTGCTAAAAATCAAATAGCAAAATTATTAAGGCTCCGTAGCTGTTGATTTTAGATAATTGTAGGTACATCAATTATAATAGGTAGTAAGAATGTTTAATTAATATCTAAAACGTTAGTTTATGTAGGTTGATACTCAAGTAATTGGTAGATAGATAGGTAAGTACCTACTTTGTAGCCATTCTTACATAATTTAAAGTATATAAACGGTACATTACAAGCCTTGTTTTAGAAAATAATTATAATGATGAAATACATAGATGATTATGCTTTTATGTCTCATTGTCACACTATATAGACCTTTCTATAGGTACATTATGAGTCATATGTATAGATTTATTGTTTAAGTTTGCTAAATATATTTTTGTCTGCATCAAATTGAAACTAAAATACCTAAATTGAAATTAATAACAATTACCTAGGTATAATTCCGACTTAAAATCTATGCGAGTCATAATTATAATTATGATGAAATGCGTACTAACTGTGATTCATACAAGGGTAATATTTCACTCAATTTCACAATAAATACTCTGCATAATGGGTATGTAGGAATGTACCTCAATAACTTATTAGGTACGTCCTATCATCTACCAATTTGAGATTGAATAAAAATTCTTTGGTTTTATTTTGCCACATAGGTAGGTAAGTAGTTTGCGCGTAGATAATAAAATCAATACAAAATGGCGAATTTCCTCGAACCTTCTACAAACTGCGTCGTGACCCCGTTCTGGTTAAATTACAACTACACCGTTTATTTTCATTATAGCATGGTTTAACGTATAACTTCTATGGTAATAATTATAAAAATCTTTTACCTTAGCCTCACTGAAATTTTTCTTGGTATAATCACAAACTAAACAAGGGAATGGTTGGACTCAATCGAATAACTCTAAAAAGTCACACACTTGTTCCTTTTTCAATAACTCGTTTTGAAATGCGCTCTCAAAATGGCGGAGAACTCTATTTATAAGATCTCCGTGTCGCGTCAAAACAATGTCTCCGAAGGGTGCCCGAACGTTGCCGAGAAACCACGATAATATCGGTTTCCTCGTTCTAACTAATGGAAAATGAAAGAGAGAGTGATATATTTTTCTAGAACGCTTCTGTATGACGCACCACGGACAGCTGTCGGCTGATTCGTATCATGCGCAATAATAACAACAAAAGTTTCGCAGAATCATGCCAGCCAGGCCAGTCGATACCAGAAAGAAAGAAAATAAGGTCATTCATTTTAGTATGATGCTCCCATTTCTTTGTACACTCAATTCTCACTTCCTATAACAAAATAGGTAGGTACTTGACCCCAACCTACCTATAGGTTGCTTGTTACCTACCTAGGTATATTTTACCCTATAATGTACATATGTAGGTACCTTGAGTTTAGCTTGCATAGTAATCATAGGTACGAGTACTTACACTTATTATTTATTCACCTAGGCACAGAACATAGGTACCTAATCTTAACCTTATATAAATGAAATCATTCTTAAACTTACATTGACATAAACATTATGGTAGGTACAACGCTATCGTTTATGGATAAAGAAAACTTTACCTACCTATTGTTAAATTCTGTGCATGGAGTTGTTAAATACATACCTACCGTAAGAATGAATAAATTACTGTCAATAAATTTTATGCAATTTAGGATGTAGGTACAATAGGTAGTTAATCTATTCATATTGGGGTCATATTCTGATACTCTTAAGATATGGTAGGTAGCAATGATTATGGTCAAATCTATGACAATAGGTACCTAGGTACTTACCTAAATAATTTTAAGAATTTAAATTATAGCAGAAAATATACATAGGTAAAGTAGGTACATAAGGGTTAAGTATATACCTACTTAATAATTTTTAAATCAGTGTTTTCATAAGCAGCGACAGTAAATAATATGCATGCAGCAGACTGACAGCAGTATGAAAATTTTAGGACGGGCATTCATTCATTTCATTGGTTTCGATTCTAGCATTATGCCAATAAGCATTTTATTTACAAGTAGTGTCATCTACCAAATTCACCCGAAACTTATTTTGGCTTGTATGCTTGGTATGTTCTACAATTGATTACAACAAAAAAACAAAGATGTCACTAAAAACCTGTTCGGATACTAATAATGTAGCCTACAAGTTGCATACGTTCGGAAATATAATATTAGAATAATAAATAATTATTGTTCTTGATATTTTTTGAATCAATATAAATGTATATCAGAAAAATATTTCTTTGCATTTACTGTTTTATTGAATCCAGTTGACTAGTGAGGCTGAGGAAGTAGCGTTCGTAAAATAAAGAACAATAATAATGTGTTGAAGATGGTAATAATTTTTAATCTGTGATAGTTGGTAATTTTTCAAAATGGTCGCTTTGTATGGTTTGCCAACTTGCATGTCTGTGTTTCAGAGTTCTTTGTTTTCGTAATTATTCTGCCATTTTCTGTACAAAATCTAAGGTCTAACTTATTTATCGCCTGCAGTATAAGATATAACTCCATTTGTAATATGATTATATTTAGTGGTGTGCAAAAAAAGATGTCATCGGTAATGTGAGAGCTGTCTCTAATTATTTTAGTTTTCGAGATAACGAAGAATTGGACATTTATTTGGATTTTAAAAGTGTGAAAAAACCGTAGGTAAACCATTTTAATATATTTCCAATCCTGTGATTTATTTAGCCAAAGTAAAACACGAAATAATGCTGTCTAAATTTGGCATTCCACAGCACGTCATGATTGATTCGCGTTCAACATTCCTGTTGCTCTACCTTGTTACTGAACTTTTCAGAGGTTCTTTTACATCTGAGTTTATTAAAATATTTTTAAACTGATATTGAATTACTATGTCGGTATTTCTTTCACCTATAATATTTTTATATGAGAAAAGTGTAATGATTTCTAATAAGATCTGATCTAATCTATAAATTGAATATTTCGTTACATTGTCCAGTTTTAAACCAATGCTCTACATCTACATTAATAATTTTGCTGTCTGTATTATGAATATTTATAAACATTTTGTTTTCAGGATCAAATTGCCTGGTGAAGGAACCGAAGGTGACTGCAAAGTAATCATATGTCAATACCTGGACAGTGAGTCTAGAAAGTCGAGTTGCACAGTTAACTTGAAGTTGAGAACAACCTAATAGTTGGATGAGGATAATCTGTGAACAGTGAGGATTGTGATGAGTGTGAGGCACAGTGGAGTCCTGTGATGGGCGGCGTGGGGTGAGCGGTGCGGCGCCGGGGCGCGGGCGCGGGCGCCATGAACCCGCCGGCGCCCGGCAAGACGGCCACGCGCTCCTCCGGTTACCACCAGAAGGCGCTCGCTGAGATAAGAAACTCGCTTCTGCCTTTTGCCAACATAGGAAACTCAGACCCACCTGGATCGTCCGCTGCAAGCACAGTCAGCTCAGGAGTGAGCTCTGGATTCAGTACTTCGTCTGTTAATGGTCTTGACAAAGATCTGAATATATTACCCCAATCTTTGAACCAGTTAATTGTTTTAGGATATGATGAGGTAAGTGATAGATCCATCTTTATTGTCAGTCTTAAGAGATTATAATGTCTTTGTAACTGCTTTCTGTAACAGCCTAATTTAATTTTTAAACCTTATTGCCGTTTACAAAATACATGTATGTACATACCAAAGACAAGTCAACAGTCAGACAAGTCGATAGCTCTTAAAGTTTTGGAAAAAAGTGGCTGTGATATATGGAGGGACAGGCAGAAAGATAGACATCTCAAAATATAAGGGTTCCGTTTTTGCCATTTGGCTTCAGATCCCTAAATAGGACGAAAGAGGTATAGCCATCAAAGACTTGAAACAGTGTTGAAGGCCATACTAAAAAGACTGAAATTTATCTGTGAAAGTATTTCAAACCTCTAACTAAACTCTACTGATTAGTTGATGATGTGTGTCTGTCTGCTGTAGGTACTTACTTTTTCATTTCATTTGATGAGTTTAATGCTTATGATTATGCTGAGCGATAATTTACACTTGTTAATTCTTAGTACAATTTCAGGACACGGCAGTTAGAGCGCTCAAGTATGCGGGCGGCAGGTTCGACGTGGCGCTGGAGTGCCTCTCGAAGGGCGGCAAGAAGCTCATCCGCAAGCCGAGCCTCGAGCGCGAGGTGGCGCTGCACCGCGCCTCGCCCGCGCTCGACTCCGGCGCCGGCTCCTCGCGCTCCGACTCGCCGCGCGCCGACCCGCGCCAGTACTCGCCGCCGCCGCCGCCGCCGCCTCGCTGCCCCTCCACCCCGCCCGTGCCGCCCCTGAAGCGCATGTCTCCCGCGCCGCCGCTGCCGCTCGCGCGCCAGGCCTCGCCCGTGCACCCGCCGCCGCCCGCGCCGCGCCCCGCGCCGCTCGTGCCGCAGAACGGCCCGCAGGCGCAGCACCAGCTCTCGCAGCAGATGCAGGCGCTCGCGCCCGCCGGCGCCGCGCCGCAGGCGGAGCTGCCGCCGCCCTACCCGCTGCAGGCTGTGCCGCCGCCGCCCTCCTACTCCGTGTCCATGCAGAACCGCGCCAGCCCCACCTCCTCGCAGGACTACCGCAAGAGCCCCTCCTCCGGCGTGTACTCGGGCCCCGCGTCCGGCGGCTCGCCGAGCCCCACGGGCGCGCCGCCGCGGACCGCGCCGCTCGCCTGGACGGCGCGCCAGACGGTGCAGCCGCCGATCATCATGCAGTCCGTGAAGAGCACGCAGGTGCAGAAGCCTGTGCTGCAGACGGCGATCGCGCCGGTCGCTCCGCCGCCGCCGCCGTCGTACGCCTCCTCGATCCAGCAGAAGGCGGCGGCGCCCCCGCCGCAGTACCCGTCGGCGCCCAAGCCGCCGTCGCCGGGCGCGGCGGTGCCCACCACTGAGCCGCCCAGCTACGACTTCACGATCCAGGCGATGCAGGCGGCGATGGCGGTCCAGCGCGGCATGCCGGCGCCGCCGCCCTACCAGACCGACCTGCAGCTGCACCGCAAGTATTCGGCGGAGGCCGACCGCGATCGGGAGCCCGACGCGAAGTGCTCCAACCAGAACTGCAGCAACAACCTGCCGAAGGACGGCGCGAGCGGGTCGGGCGCGCCCGCGGCGCCGGGCCGGCCCAAGCCGCCGGACAAGATCCGCCACCAGTCGCCGATCCCGGAGCGCCGCAACATCAGCAAGGAGAAGGAGGAGGAGCGGCGCGACTGCAAGGTGCGCAACTACTCGCCGCAGGCCTTCAAGTTCTTCATGGAGCAGCACGTGGAGAACATCCTCAAGTCGTACAAGCAGCGCACGTTCCGCCGCATGCAGCTGGAGAAGGAGATGACCAAGATCGGGCTGAGCGCGGAGGCGCAGTGCCAGATGCGCAAGATGCTGTCGCAGAAGGAGTCCAACTACATCCGGCTGAAGCGCGCGAAGATGGACAAGTCCATGTTCACGAAGATCAAGCCGATCGGCGTCGGGGCCTTCGGGGAGGTGACGCTGGTGCGCAAGATCGACACGAGCCACCTGTACGCCATGAAGACCCTGCGCAAGGCGGACGTGCTGAAGCGCAACCAGGTGGCGCACGTGAAGGCGGAGCGCGACATCCTGGCCGAGGCCGACAACGAGTGGGTCGTGAAGCTCTACTACAGCTTCCAGGACAAGGACAACCTGTACTTCGTGATGGACTACATCCCGGGCGGCGACCTCATGTCGCTGCTCATCAAGATGGGCATCTTCGAGGAGAACCTGGCGCGGTTCTACATCGCCGAGCTCACGTGCGCCGTCGAGAGCGTGCACAAGATGGGCTTCATCCATCGGGATATAAAGCCAGATAATATTTTGATTGATCGCGATGGACACATAAAGCTGACCGATTTCGGTCTTTGCACGGGCTTCAGATGGACGCACAACTCGAAATATTATCAAAGAAATGGTGAGTGATGTTTAATTGTATAAATTTTTATCGTATTTTCTGAGCTATTGTAGAATCGCATCTATTAGTGCCCATGACGTGCATGCACTGGAGGAAAACTTAAGTGAGAGTCAAACACTAAAATAAATAAAATTACTATCTAATATTCCAGAACACGGACGCCAAGACTCAATGGACCCGGTGGAAGGGGAGTGGGGCGCGATGGGCGAGTGCCGCTGCCACCAGCTGAAGCCGCTGGAGCGGCGCCGCAAGCGCGAGCACCAGCGCTGCCTGGCGCACTCGCTGGTGGGCACGCCCAACTACATCGCGCCCGAGGTGCTGCAGCGGACCGGCTACACGCAGCTGTGCGACTGGTGGTCCGTCGGCGTCATCATGTACGAGATGCTGGTGGGCTCTCCGCCCTTCTTGGCGTCCACGCCGGCGGAAACGCAGCATAAGGTGGGTTTCTACTTATAAATAAATATATATCGCTGGACAATTTACACGACAACATCCAACCCTTGATAAGCTCTAAGCTTGTGTTATGAGTGCTAGATTTCTGATATACTTAATAGAATATACATACATAGATAGATATTTTTTTATTATACATTATATAACACCCACGATGCTGCGACGCAAGAGGTTGCGGGTTTGATTCCCGCCTCGGAATAACTATTTGTATGACCTGCAAATATTTGTTTCAGATGTTATTTAAGTATAATAAAAAATATCTATGTATGTATATTCTAGTATATCAGAAATCTAGCACAGTAACACAAGCTTAGAGTTTATCACAGGGCTAGATGTTGCTGTGTAAATTGACCAGCAATATTTATTATTGTTAAATATATAAATAGAAATGCAACTTGTACTGTTTGTTCCAGGTGATAAATTGGCAGAGCTCGCTGCACATCCCGGAGGCGGCGCAGCTGTCGGGCGAGAGCAAGGACCTGATCCTGCAGCTGTGCTCGGGGCAGGAGACGCGCCTGGGCAAGGACGCGGCGGAGGTGAAGCACCACCCCTTCCTGCACGCCATCGACTTCGACAAGGGCCTGCGCCGCCAGGGCGCGCCCTACATCCCGCGCATCGACTACGACACGGACACCTCCAACTTCGACCCCATCGACCCCGACAAGCTGCGCAACTCCGCCAGCTCCGACTCCAACAAATCAGACTCCGAAACGGACAACGGGAAAACCTTCCACGGATTCTTCGAGTTCACCTTCAGGCGGTTCTTCGACGACGGCTACACCAACAAGATCAATCTGGACGACAACGACAACCAGGGCCCCGTGTACGTATGAGAGACGCTGAGACTTACTTGTAGGTACTCTTCTTTTACAAAGTGCGTGCCGTTGACTCTCTATTCGAACGTTAGTTTTTGTAAACTGAATGACGTAACATTAAATTAATTCTGTATTGTTAATAATCCCAGTGATAATATGTAATATTGTATCGTTATGTATTTGTAAGAGTAATGTTATTTGGTGTAATATATGTAACTGATGGATCACAGAGTAGTACGTAGCCTCATGGTGCTGAAGGGCGCGCGGCGTCCCTTGTATCTAGTGTTGTTCCATTCGCTGTATACTATAATTTGTAGGGAAATTATTTATAGTAAGAACAAGCTTGGATAAGCGGATATTGTCATATTTTCTTACGTATTTATCTATATAGGTCTCGTGAATGTGTGTTTGTTCATATAAATCGTAATTTGTGGAGTCATTATGATATTCAGCAGTCGTGGAAATTGGCGCAACCGATATGCTTCCAATTGTGTCCTTACTTGACATTAGCTCATGTTGTGTGCCTTACAAATGTAATTTTTTTACTCCTGTACTGTAGTTTTTCAGATTTGTAGTTTCTACAAACTTAAATGTAGATCAAGCTTTATACTCGCTAATTGTATAATGTGCAATAATATTTATTCACACGAAACAAACTCGCATTGTTGATATTATTTGTGCTGTATGATAGTTATTATAAATGAAATCTATCAGTTTTTCTGCCTGTAGTAAATCTTGAAACTTAGTATTTTTTACTAACAATGAATCCAATCTATGATTATTTAGTCGCAAAATAACTTTAAATATATCAGAACAAAACTATGTGTGATTCTGATTAGCCATACATTTTAATACTTGTTTGTGCGACCGGACGGTTGCGGTGTTTCATGTGTACAGTAAGTTAATGAGTCACTTCAGTTTTAAATTATGTGTTATTGTAAATTGTTTTATTCTGAAATGAAACATGCTTATAAGAAGTAAACATGAAAATAAAATATGGGAATTTTTGTTGAACTTTTCGTTTTATCCCCTTATGTGTGTTGTTTAGGATCAATTACAATTTATATCAACCGACTAGCTTCGCCCGCTTTGTTTCCATGTTTTATCTCCTTACCTTCCCTGGGCTACTACGGCTATTTTAAAACCAAAACTAAATCGGCCTGTGATATGGCATTTCACGCAAGATCACGCGTGATAGCGTGACCAAGGAAATAGGGATTCATTTTTGTATGTGTTACGGCTAATACCCGAAGTGCGGCTACACCTAGTTCTAACCGGCTAAAACTAGGTGTAGCCACTGACTGTTGGTTAAACCTAGTATTAGCCGATTGTTTTTGGGTAAAACTAGGTCTAGCCTTCATCATGCCGGCTACAACTAGGTCCAGCCATTCCCTGTTGGATAAAACTAGGTGTATCCGATATCACTCCGGTTAGAACTAGGTCCAGACAATGACAATCCCTATTCGATAAAACTTGTTATTCTTATAAATAGTTTATTTTACTTTATAAAAGTGTGATTTATAATTAAAATAACATTTAATCATGTTATAATTTAAAGAAAAGTGTGATTTATAATTAAATGTTATTTTAATTATAAATCACACTTTTCTTTAAATTATAACATGCAACTTTTTATTGTCTGTTGTTAAAAAAATGTTCTTGATTGTTCCTATGCTTGAGCCGTGTTGGCTAAGTGGGAGCACACTAGACTTTCATTCCGAAGGTCGTGGGTTCAAACCCCGCCACGCACCTCTGATTTTTCTTCTTGGAAAATTATGAGTGCTTTATAAACACGTGCTCTAACGGTGAAGGCAAACATCGTGAGGAAACCGGCTTGTTCTGAGAACTTTGAAAAAGTTTAAAGGACATGTGTCATTCACCAACCCGCACTTGGCCAGCGTGGTGAATTAAGGCCTAATATCTCTCGTCAAGAGTCCCTGTGTCCCTGCAGTGGGAACGTGAATAGGGGTGTTATGGTATGGTATATTATAATTCAAAGAATGTTATTTTAATTATAAATCACACTTTTATAAAGTAATATAAACTACCTATTTATTAGAATAAATAACAATTTTTATCTAACAGGGATTGTCTGGACCTAGTTCTAGCCGGAGTGATATTGGATAGACCTAGTTTTATCCAACAGGGAATGGCTGGACCTAGTTGTAGCCGGCATGATGAAGGCTAGACCTAGTTTTACCCGAAAACAATCGGCTAATACTAGGTTTAACCAACAGTCAGTGGCTACACCTAGTTTTAGCCGGTTAGAACTAGGTGTAGCCGCACTTCGGGTATAAGCCGTAACATATACATGTATCTCAGGAACCGCTGCTCCGATTTGAAAAATTATTTTAGTGTTGGATAGTACATTTTTCGAGCAAGGCTATATTATACAAACTACAGGTAAATAACGTAAAAAACGCAAGCGAAGCTGTCGGCGGGTCACCTAGTTTAAAATAGAGCGAGGTATAAGTAAAAACTTATATATGAGTAAAAAAAAAAGAGTAAAAAGTTGTTTATTTGACTAAAAGTAGTGTACAGTATAATATGATCCATAGGCTCCTGAGCTAGTATACACTGTGTTTCAGAAGCCAGTGGCTTCTCCTGTATAAGACTTACTAGTTACAATTTTGCCTAAAACCTACCTCGCTCTATTGTGTTAAATGAAATAAATATTCAAGTAACAAATGAATATATTGTCTTCCTTATCCCATAACGATTAAATAAGTAAATATAAAACAATGCAGCCAAGTAAAAAACTTATATCAATCAAACTATGGCTTAGGAAATAAAAAGCTGCCTCAAGTCAAGTTAGGGCTTTAGTAAGAATTCTTGCACTTGTTGATTGAATTCTTCAGAATACCTTATATGAAGATTGTGCTTTCCCTCAGGAAACAGGTATAATCTGGAAAATAAAAATTGTTAAAGGTAAGTAGGTAACTTAACTAAGTAGGTAAATTTCACAGTGGGATTAATGTAATGTAGAATACAAGAAGATGAGCAGCATTGTTCTGTATTCCAACTGACTGCATGCTAACCTAACATGGTGGCAATTAACACATTCAATGCCCATGCGTACAGTGTTATAGCAACTTAGCACCTATAGTTTAACGCCGCAACACAGACAAGCAGCCAATTGACCACTTGAGTTCTAACCACTCCTTTAAAAATCATACAGCTCTACAAACCTTGAATTTGATATATTGGTTAACAAATGTGTTGCATGTAAGGGGTCCACAATTTGATCCTTTTCACCATACAAAATAAATGTTGGACATTTTATGTCTTTCAGCATTTGGCTGCAGATATCTCCTTGGTTTGATTTGTAGACATTTAGCACACCCTCCATCCATTTATTACTGTATGTGAGAAGGGTCTCTGTCCCATAAACTGCCTCGAAGGGAGCCCTCATTTTGTCAGACCATTTTGATGCATCCCCTATCTCTGAAATGAAATAATAATGCAATTGTAATGAATTGGTTCTATAGAATTGGTCTATACCTACCATACATAAGTAAAACTTACATGGATTTGGTTCTAAGAATGTTGTTTGTTTCCACATTATACATAGGTATAGTACCTACCTACTAACTTAATTATTTACTCTGAGGAACTTAAATTATACCAAATTAATAAATCATCACATTAAGCTTTGGAGTTTAAGATCTTTTTTCTAGAAGATTAGATCTCATTTGGTCAAACAATCACAAAGCAAAACCTCTACCTTCTTCGATATCTTAGATTCTAGATGTAAACTAACAAAATAACTACCTAGATAGGGTGTTAGTATAATAATAGCTTAATTTGGCATGGACGCTGATAATTATGTAACTTACTTTCATACCAATTAATTTCATGAGGCAATATGAATGAGTTAGTTGCAAATGCAACCAGCTTTATCACAGCTTCTTGGTATTTTGCAGCGTGGATCATGGCAGAGGTTCCTCCATCACTCCAACCAATAATTGAATATTTAGGAATATTTAATGCCTAGAAATTCAAGGTTAATTAATAGTACCTATATAGATACCTCTAATTAATTGTATTTATTAATTTAGGCACTGTATGTACCTGTAATTTAAATAAATATTACATGATATTAATTAGGTAGGTACTTATAGGAAATAATTTTATTTCAGGCAGTTAATAAAGGTTATCTAACTTATACTTACCTTCATAAATTCGTATGCATGATCAGCATCTTTTACATAAAAATCGGCAGAATAATCTTTTTCTGGTGGCCTGCTTTTGCCATAGCCCGGGGGATCCCAGACTATCAGAGTAAACTTTTCTCTATTAAACCCTTCTATTTGCGGCTTGAAGTCTGTCCAGATGGTTCCTAAAGCACCTGGGAGGCACAGGACATTGTGGGGGCCACTGCCGACCTTTACATAGTTTACATCCCACTTATCTACCCTTATCTTAGCTTCCTGAAATAAACAATTATGTGTCTCATATTACCGAAGTGACATACCAAAATGAGAATTTGAATGCAATACAAATCTAATAGATAGCGTGTCTTCTCCTCCTGAGTATGTCGCTGTGTAAATTGTCCAGTAATATTTATATATTTAAATAAATAAAATCTAATAGAACTGACCAATACCTACTGATATACCTAGTAATATAGTTAACAGAACATGGTGCTTACTTTAGGTGAAGTGGAGTATGAACGCAGTGCGATGAATTTATTAAATCTTGAAGTTACATTTTTTAACAACATTGTACAAAGAAACCTTTACTTTTTGTGCTATTGAGACATTTATGGATGAGATCTAAAGTCGTTCAACAATAGCTACATAGGCTAAGTAATAAAGACCGAACCAACCAACTTACAAACAAAAACAAAAGTGGTACCAGTAGAGATAAGATAAGACTGTCAAAATTTTATCAATTAATGTTGCCCTCTCAACTATATAATATTTAAAGTTTATAATTAACGTATTTTTTTTAATGATATAATCTCATTGGAGTTTAAATTATCTAAGAAAGTTACGTTATGATCTTGAATTTTTTCTCATACCATTTTCTAATAATTAATCTAAGAAGATTTCAAAGATTTATTTAAAAACATACAATATAAAATATATTTACATAAAATCTAATAATTTAAAAAGTATAATAATAGATTAAATATAAACAAATTGATTTTATTACATATGCAATCATATTCTGCAAAAAAAATCAAATTGAATTCAAGCTAGAGATAGGGAAATAGGTTCAACCGCTGGTTCTCGATGTTTAATTCTTGGTCTATTAAAAAACATTTAGTTTGAGCTAAAAATAAAATACTAAACAATAAAACTCAAATTGATGTTATGGTCTTTATTATCTTTGGAACAACGACATGCATTGAGCGATAAGTTCTTTTAAATCAGCCTATTTGGGGGTCAGTCTCATGAGCTGATAGGGGTTCTTGCAGAAAGTTTTGGACCCTATAATTAAAGTCTTCTGCGTAATTTATATGCACGTTATGTTTGCCTTTAGGATATGCATGCAATCTGAAACAAAATATTTTATAAATTCTTATATTTTAAAGAAAATATATTTTATTTACTTTTTCGCGAAAAAGTATGAAAATTTACCCGCAAATGTTTTAGTAACTAATAGTTAATATGTAAGTACAATATAATACTAGGTACTGCTAATAATCCATTTAATAATCCATCACCAATGTAAACGTACCTTGAGTTGGCAATATTTTTGACTAAGTGTCGTGCATGTTCCGGGGCACACATTGGGTCTTTTTCTCCGACTAGTACCAATGTCGGACACTTTACATCTTTTAAAATATCCGAACAGATGTTTCCGCTCTGAAATAGATCCAGCATCATGTCTCCCCATTGGCTCCAGTACAATTTTAACAACTCACGACCGTATATCTTAAGGAATGGTTCCCGCATTTGGTCTGACCATTTGTCTATGTCTCGGATACCTGGAAATATATATAACTTTGTAACAACAATAGCAGGTCATTAGCATTCGTCCATTCAAGTAAAAGTAGGACTACTTATTAATATAATTATTTATAATAGTGCCCTTTCTGGGTTCATGCTGGACCAGATATCTGCTTATATCTGATATCTTTATATCTGCTCTGTGTGCTGGACTTAAAAATTAGTCAAACCTACATTGATATGTTTCAATATCACGCTCCAATATGAAAGAAGGACTACCCCAGACCACCAGCTTATTCGTGGCCTCAGGATACTTGGCCGCGTGGATGAGCCCGCTGAGGCCGCCGCCGCTCCAGCCCAGGATCGAATACCGCGGTATTTGCAGCGCCTGTAGCATTCTGACTATCACATATTCGTACAAGTAAAATAAACATTTACATTATTAAATAATATAATGCCGCATTACTATGTTCAGAGGTAGGTAGGGAGTTTGTTTTACCTGGCCGATCAACAAATAGCGATAAAACTCATTATAGGTTAGTCAGAAGGCGCCATGAATTGAGTAGAGTTTTAAAATGTTTTTGTTAAAAAAGACAATATTCAGTATTCGCTATATAAATTGTAATATAGGTAAGTACTAAAACGTTTATAAATTCTTATTTCAAAAGCAATAAGTATTCACATAGGTACCTGCATGAACTGACTTGCAATGTGAGCATCGTTTTCATACATATCTGAAGAAAAGCATCTCATTGGAGGTCTACTTTTGCCGTAGCCGGGAGGGTCCCATACAATAAGGGTGTATTTGTCCCGGTCAAATTCGTTTATCTGCGGCTCGAAGTCTGTCCAGATAGTTCCTAGGGCGCCGGGGAGGCACAGGACATTGTGGGGGCCACTGCCCACTTTTAGATAGTTTATATTATATTTGTCGATTTTAATTGTTGCCTCCTGAACCTGAAACATAAGCGCAGTGACAGACTTGGTTGCGGGCATGTACTAAGTTTTGTTGCTCCCCAGAAAACGCCTGTTAGTAGGTGGACAGAATTAATAAAAACATTAATGCACTTATTACTCTAACAGACTTAAACCTAGCGTTTGTTCCCCATGTATGATTTTTGCCAATTTATGTTGCAGTGCAGACATAGGTAGCTATTTATATTTAGGAACACCATAGAGTACATTATACCACAAACAAACTAATAAGTTACTAGATGAACTCACACAAGTACGAAATGGGTAGATTTTTAATTTTAATGCAAAATTTCGAATATTTCTTAAGCTTAACATTTTCCCATTATCTCAAAGTGCAATGTAAAGAATAATTGCAGTTTTATTATCTTTATATCCTTCTATAATACCTACTATTACAAACCTGTCGGCATCAACAAATGCACCTACCCGGGTGGGAAGTAGATTCGCCATTCACAATAACCAAAACTTATTGCCAACAGAAGTTGTACATTATGGTCATTCGACTTTATTGTGTATGAATATCCTTCTGATATTTCACACTCAAATTAAGCTAGGTAAGTAAGTAGGTACCTACTTTAAATAGATAAATAAAATAATTTTTGTTTTGTCTAATAAACAAGCAAAAAGAAGCATACATAGTTCTATATAAAATAGAAAATTTTTAATGGATAAATCATATTATAATTTGGACGAAGCTCTTGCTGATACCTTTGACAGTCTTAATAGGTAGTTAAGCTGTTCATTTGGTTTATTAAGTTATTTTTACAAAATTTTACATCTACTTATTATGTAAAACTGTATATTGACCTATCCAAGTGTACTTTTAAGTATGTTTCTGGAATAAAGAATTAAAATATATATATATATATATATATATATGCATTTAGGTATTCTGTTCTATATAAAATGCTTTACAGGTTGGGTACCTACAAATGAATCAATTATAGCTTTGTTAAATTTAGCTTAAAATTGATAATAGTTGGAAACATTCGAGCTTTTGTTAATTATTCTGTAATGATAATGTAAGTACATACCTACTCAATTACCTATTGTAAAAATTGACGTAGATATAATTAAACAATTTAATCCTTTCCGCCACACTAACTTTACGATAGGTATTTATTTAACTCGTTATCATTTCAGCTTAGCATGGGTTTAGTTAGCCCTAAGGCGATGCTATTTAGATTAAGATAAATTAGGTACCTAATCCACAAATAATATAACTAGGTAGGTACCTATTTACATTTTCTCATCATAGATGTAAGTAGTAACACAAAGTTAATCTGAATAAAACAGTAATATTTATAATAATTAATTATGTAAGTTTAAGGACTTACCTAGAGGAAAGTAACCATATATGGAATAGGATCCTAATTTGGAATACCGGCATTTCTCGAAAACAGATATTCCTAAACGCCAGGAGCTGCGATGATTTATCTCTTCCAATCAATACACGCGCGTGTAGCTTTCGACGTGTCATTCGGGCGAGTACTTTGTCCGTGGTAAGAGCGTTTTGTTTTGTCGCTGTGTGAAAACTTTCTAAGGTACGCAAATATTAAGAATTTTTCGTAAAAATATTGCAAATAGGATTGTATTTATTGCTTCTTTGTACTGTATACATGTTTGTTTCAAAGTTTTAAAGCAATTTTATAGGCTAAATTTATTGAGTATAAACGTATGAATAGAAGTTTAAACTAGTTAGAAATTCCAAATATGGAATAGGGGAAATCTGGAACAAATGTCTCATGTGCGGGCTCTGGGCATATACCTATTGATTGCTCTGGAGCAGAGTTCGACACCTGTATTTGTGATTTATGCAAATGATTGATGTTAGGTTTAATTTTACCAAAGTTCCTAAATTGTATGATACAATTTCAGGTTGATTTTTCATAGTTTTTACAGTGTTCCATATTTGGGGGCCTATTCCATAATTAGCTACCTTTTTGTTGATTTTGTTTTTGAGAAATTTCAGTACTTAAAATTAATAATATTAATACAAGACTGTTACCAAATAATAACTAAATATATGATTGATTAAAATTACCATTAAAAGTTTTTGATTTTTTATATTTTTTCAAGTTATGCCTAAAAAACAAAATGGTATTCCATATTTAGTTACTTTCCTCTACTTATTTATTTATTGCTTGACAATTCACACAGCAAAAATTAGTCCCGTGGTATTCGTGGTAAGCTCGAAGCTTACCGCTGCTTCTTCTGTAACATTACTTAAAGATACTCGATTTCTGATAAATTTAATATGATATAGTAAAGATACTTATATGTATCTATGTAAATAAGTACATACCGCTACTACTTATTTACATACATGTACATAATAATACCCAGACAGACACTCCAAACAAGTACATATTTGCAGATCGTACTAATTTTAGTCCCGATGCGAATAAATAAATAATATGATCATATACCTACTTAAAACATTTTCTTTAATTAAAAAATATTTTTATTATTTTACTTAAGTAGGTAGGTACGTCTCATTAAATGTTCATTATACCTATTGGGTTATACATTTTATTCAAAGTTTCAAAGTTTCCAGAACATGCCGGTTTGCTCACGATGTTTGCCGTCACTAAATATCTCAAGAAAAATCTAGAGACACTCGGTAAAATACCTATATCTAAGTTAGTTCACATTTATTAGGCTTAATAAAAAACAACATTTAGCCAAGATTTTTTTTAATTTATTGTAATTTTTAAGGATTCTGTTGTTGCAGAAACTTCTGAACATTTGAGTTAAAATCACTTGCGTAGTTCATGTGTATGTTATGCTTGCCGTCTGGATACACGAACAATCTAAAAACAATGAAAACAGATATCATAAAAATACCTTAGTAGTACCGACCTACAAAATCATTACCTACCTAAACCTAATGCTTGTGCAAAGGCATTATGCATTATATGCATGTGCATACAAGGTACAAGGTACATAACTTTTTTTCGGTAGGTGATGTGGAGCACGCGTGGCTTTTCTCTTTAGAATGTATATTACCATGTTTTACGATTATTCCAAAAAATTGCCTATGTAGGTAAGTAAGTATCTGTTATAACAGTAAGGATATTTATACTAGCTTTTTCCCTTGTTAAATGCACAAGTATACCTAAGTGAAGATATTAATCCTACAGTGTAGTAAAATAACTACATCTTTAATATCTTATCACGTCAATTCGTCGGTGCAATTTTCCATGAAAGACTGACAAATAAACAGAGACACACATACACTTTTAATATTAATGTGGTATGGATATTATTTGTAAATACGTCATGGTATAATATAATGAACCGAAAATCCGCGCAGTGCACGGTCCGGCGAGCAATCGTAATCCGTGTTTTTGTAGTAACGTGGGACAGGACTGTTGATCCTGAAGATGTCCCACGTTCTGGGACGAAACTGTTGACCAAATAGTATAAAGGTTCGTGGATAAACGGGAAAATACCAATATCAATTCATTTCAACGAACGTTTTTACCCTTGGTTTTTACAGTAAAATTAATAAATATTTTCTCTTACTTCGAGTCAGCAATAATCCTAGTGATAAGTTGAGCATGGATCGGGTCACACATCGGGTCCTTCTCTCCGCTGAGCACCAATGTCGGGCATTTCACGTACTTCAGCTCCTCAAAGCACAGGTTCCCTTTAGTATCATGCAGCTCTACCATAAGGTCCACCCATGCGTTCCAATAGCTCGTGAGCAACTCTACACCATAGACTTTTAAGAAATTCTGTTTCATATGATTCGACCAGCCTTCTAGGTTTCGCATTTCTGTAAATAAACTTTCCGGGATCAATTTATAGCTCAGCAAAACATTATAGGTAATATAATTTCAGTTAAATACAACATTATGCTGACATAGTGCTAGTTTTTTCCAACAAATATGTCTTAGTTAGATAATAAATTTGTATTTGTTTCTGTAACTATTTTAAGCTGGAAATTAAAAATATTAAATAAAAATCAGATGATGGTGTGTTGTGTACCTTATCCAGGACTATTAACAATACGTATAGTACTAAAACTAACCTACCTACCTATAAACAATCAGGCAGCAGTGTAGGTAGGTAATTCAAGTAGGTAGGTACTTACTCATAAGAACTGAATTTTTTTAATATTTAGGCTAATTTGGCTCTACCTATAAAAAAATAAGGTCATTTGCCTTTGTGTAAGTACCTACCAAACCTTTGGTAATTAATTTACATATTTAGGTTTTTTACCTCGATTAGATTTTTAACCTCGAAAGTTTGCAGAAATAATGCATCTTGTCTTGTATCTGTACAAAAATCATTTACCTACTACGGTAAGATAACTACTCAACATGAATAAGATGTTTGGTTGAATGCGTTAATCTCAGGAAATTAAGTAGGTACCTAGGACCCTAGGTACAGGTACATATCTTAACTATAAAAGTACGGGAGAGGCCTTTAGTTTCCGTAATACAGTTATTATATAATAATATGACTATTAATTTAATTATTTTTATGACGACCTCTGTGGCGCAGCGGCCCGCCTGCGACGCAAAAGGTTTGTGGGTTCGATTTCGATGGGGAATTTGGCATGATCACCGCGATTACCAGGGGGATTGAGTTCGCAGTATGTAGGTACCTACGTCGTTAGGTACAGTCAGCAAAAAATGTGGTCTACCACTACCACCCTACGGTTGAGATTCGTTTGTAAATTCGCCAGTTAAATTATATTTAAAAGTCAACCATATCGATCATTGATGTAATGATCGATATGGTTGCACAGAAACTTTTGACAAAACTGGTAGACTATTCTTGGCCGACTGTACCTATCTATGGTAATTACACGGTACGGCTTGTATAAATGATCGTCACTCACTTTTATATGTCTCCGCATTGTGTTGCAGTATGAATGTGGGGGTGCCCCAGACGACCAGTTTGTGCATGACCTCGGGGTACAGGGCTGCGTGGATCACGCCGGTGATGCCGCCGCCGCTCCACCCGAGAATCGAGTACTTCGGAATTTGGAGCGCCTGTACCAACAATACAAATCTTGAGTCCTTACAACTAGAGCTATGGAGAGGACAATGCTCTGGGTTTCTCTACTCTACGTGATCGAATCAAAAACCAGGAGAAACGTAAGAGAACGCAGGTTAACCACATAGCCCAGCGGATTAGCTCTTTGTGACAATAGGCTGGCCAAAGTGCGAAAAGAACGGATGGCCGATGGAGCCGAAAAGTTCGTGAGTGGAGACCACGGATCAGCAAACGCAGCATCGGACGTCCACAAACAAGATAGACAGAAAAGAAAGAAAGAAAGAAAAGAAAGAAAAGAAAAATTCTTTATTCATAGTTACTAGGTAGGTAGGTACATTGTTTTACAAATATTTACTTAAACACTATGAATTGGCGTCCAACTCAGCTTTGTGTTCTAATAGCTGTGGGCTATTAGAACGCTGATCTTCCGTTGGAACCATTTATAAAAAACGTCACACACAGAACACACTAAATACATAAATGGAATAGTTACAAAATTGAAAAAAATTAAACAGGTAAATAAAGATATCTATTATAGTAGTAGGTATATATAATAATAAATAACAGTAAATTCAAATAAAAATTCTTTAATAAAATACATAAACATAATGTATTATAAATACTTACATATATATATAAACACATATACATAACATATTATTACAAAGCATAAAGTATATAATCATTACAAACATAACACATTATAACATATTATAAGTTACATAGTGTAAATAAATCATATATTTAAATGACAGATGATCTTGTCAAAGCTGCCAGTTCATGGTGGATGTTTAGCTGCATCGGACCATAATAAATATCGTTCAAATGTTTGTCGGAACCCGCAATCTCATGCTTCGCAGACGGGCCTTCGCCCGTTGCGCCACAGAGGTCGACCGTCCGAAATCCAGTTATTTTTTTATAAAAAGCATATTTTTCAACTGACCTGCATAAATTGGTGAGCATGACGGGCATCCGACTCATACAAATCTCTTTTAAACGTTTTCAGTGGAGGCCTGCTTTTCCCGTACCCAGGTGGGTCCCATACAATCAACGTGTATTTACTGCGATCAAAGCCGTCTATTTGATGCTGGAAGTCTGTCCATATCGTGCCGAGCGTACCGGGGAGGCAGAGCACGCTATGAGGACCATTACCGACTTTTAAATAATTTATCTGCCATTGATCCACTGTAACTTTACTTTCCTGAAAATTACAACATTATGAGGCAATAAATGTGCTATAATAAAAGACAAGCTTGAATACTTCACATTACCAGCCTGTCGGGCTGCAGCACCGCCACACCGTGCCGTAGATACGAATGTGTGTCATGGGCACCGGTAGTGTTAAATAAATATTAAAATTTGTAGGAACTTCAAAAATAACGTAAAAATATGCTGAGATCTTTGTCACCAAAGATCAAATACTAGTCGAAATGTGTTAATAGTTGTTTGTATTATTATAAGAATAATAAAGGTTCTTAAACCAGAACATTTTAGAGTTAGGCGCCAATAACAATATGACCCCATTGGTGCACTAAAATGTTATAAATAAGTTACATTAATAAGCATGGGGTAGGTATTGGGTGTTTGTTACAATAAAAAACTTACCATTACGCGTTAAATTAGTGAACTCTTTTAAACCACCAAGTTGGTTTTGGTAGTCTAGCAAGACGCAGGTTATTTCTATAACTATGGTTAAAGTAAAATAGGATTACCTTATAAAGAGCGTGGAAGCTATGCAACAATCGTCTTTGTAAAATTTTAATTGGCATAGAGATCATGTCGAGCATGCTGAGTTCTAAACAAAAGTGTAAGCGAGCTTCTTAGTCGCGTGTTAAAATGAATGTTATGGACAATCTGCCTTAGTATAAAGGTGCACATGACGCGTAGGTAGGTACCTAATGCACACAAAAATACGTAGGCGTTTAAAGATGAAAGAACATTTTAGTCAGTAGCTACCTACTTTTATTCACATAAGCATAAGTGTGGCATGTTTAGTCCCTCAACTAACCCTTTAAATATACCTAGATATCTTTATAAAAGAAAGTCGTGTTGATTACACTATTTACTCAATAACGACTGAACTGATTTGTCTGAAAATTGGTCGAGAACACAGATAATATATATCTGTGGTCGAGAAGTAGCTTAGAACTAGAAGAAAAATATGATACTTTTTACAGCGTGAAAATATTATAACGCGGAAGAAGCCGCAGACGGAAAGATAGTCTATTTAAATAACTATATTTATAAAAGAAAGTCGTGTTAGTTACACTATTTAGAACTGTGTTTTTGAAGCGTTCATATTATTTTCAAGATATCCTACTCCCGCTTAGTCGTCATGGCTTCTATACACTTAGCAAACACGGCTTTTTATATTATTTTTTGTTGTTCCAATTGTTTTCAAGAATAACATACCGAATCGGATTCATTTAGTAATCCGAGTCAACGAACGCGTATATGAAACTTGTGACTGCACCCGACTTCACGGATAGAAAGTGTTTTTAATAACAATTTAAATTCTGTTTGATTAAATTCTGTATTTGTATTTGGAGTACAATGGGCGGCCTAATAGCTGTAAGTGATTTCTTCCAGCAGATTCTTACCTACAGCTACCTACATAAACAAATAGGTAACCTGTTTCTCTCCGTGCATAAATTGAACAACTGTAAAACTAATTTAATAGAGCTTAATAGTAAGACCTTATTTAGAAGCAGTTAATTTACATAGACGTTATACTTAGATATAAATAAAAACAAATTAATAAATCGTATTAAAATTTTATTTAGTGTGACTTCTCACGCCTTAGCAAGTTACTAGCAATAAATGTTAAAAGCATTGAACCTTTTTGGTTAAAATGAATACATATTCTTCTTAGCTCTGATTGCGACAGTGCAACTTAGATCATTTTGTAAATTGAATGGGGACATACTTTAGCAAAATCTTTGTCTAACACAGCATAAGTTAAAGTTTAAATGCCTAAAGACATAATAGAAATTTAATTAAAATCATAATTCGTTCAAATTGGAAATATGTTTATGGATCCAATATTGAGATTTCATAGAAATCAACTGCAATAACTAAAGCATGTGTTAGACAAAATCTTACGAAATTAAATCATATTTAAGACTTAGTCGAAAGTAACAGCAAAATTGTAAATATAATACTATGTTAACTAAAATATACAGAAAGGCAGCTCTGGTATCGTGACGAGGAAACTAGCGATCTGAATGATCTGCCCAACTGACACACACACTCACAACTAACCATAGACCAAAGATAACATTCTCAGACCATGGTCCGTAGCAAGCTTCAGACCAAACATACATCCCAATTACACCATTCCAACTTAGTAACTGATCGCATAGACTTGGCCATAAATCGGTTTCACGGAAACAAAAGAAATTCTTAAAACGTCTGACGCAATTAAATGTGTTTCCCACGAATGGGTAAGTTTAAAAGCTAATGACTGGTCATATGAATTTAAAACAATTAATTTGACGTACTAAGTTACATCACAAGTGATCTTTGTTCACACGAGAATCACACTGGAGAGAAACCTTGCTGATGTTATATACCATTGATATAATTATGTATTGTTCAACAACAATATAATTGGTTCAAAAACATCCACAGACTGCTATAAAAAATATCTGTATACAAATGATCACTTGGTAATGCCGCTTTACATTTTAAACTAGACCAGTAGAAAAATTATGATAAATCGAAATTAGCTTGTAGCTAGACCTAAAGAACTCTAAAGGCATTCCGTTCACCACGCGCCATAAACGGAATGCCTTTTTAACTAGCGTAACCTTTAAGACTTATTATAGAACAGAAACCAATTTACAGCCACAATGAATCAGCAAGTATCTAATCGAAGTCTCCCGCATTGCAAGCGTCCTGGTAGCTGCGTCCCCCCTTCTGCTCGGGGTCCAGCTTGATCATGTCGTCGATGCGGAGGATGGTGATGGCTGCTTCGGTCGCGAACTTGAGCGACTTGATCTTGGAGACGGCCGGCTCCAGCACGCCCGCCGCCAGGTTGTCGCGTAGCACTCCCTCCGTGAGGTCCAGGCCGACCCACTTCAGGTTCGCGTGCTCCACCTGAAATTATATAGAGTTGTAGATACGTTCATGAGGTATCATCATCATTTCAGCCATTTTTTTTATTTATTTATTTATTTTAATGATGTGTCAACATATTATGCACTATGACAAGGATAAAATTACTTAAATGACTAAACTAAATACAAATGCTAATATAATTATAGACACATACAACATGCACTTAGACGATAGACAACAAAGTTAAATAAAAAAGTTACATAATTTTATTGATTATACCACAATCTCACCCGATGGAAAGTGTCGATGTGGCCGAAGATGGAACGCAAGGGTCTAGAAGGTACCTAATTACTCTTGTCTTGAAAAGACCCAGATTGTAAGTTTCAGGAAAAACAGCAGCAGGCAACGCATTCCAAACTTTAGCAGTGCAAATAATGAAGGTGGAAGAGTATCGCTTCAAACAAGGTAGACGGTATATCTACTAAGTAGGGATTGGACGTCTACTGCTGGACATAGGCCTCCCTATATGAGTTCCAATTATTACGGTCGGATGCAACTTGAATCCACCGTGAACCGGCAGCTTTTATAAGATCATCTGTCCACCTTATTGGTGGACGTCCGACGATGCGTTTGCCTATCCGTGGTCTCAACTCGAGAACTTTTCGGCCCGTTCTCCTTGCTATATGGCCGGCCTGTTGCCACTTTAAAAAGCTCGCTATGTCGCTGGGTTATGTCGATGACCCTTGTTCTCTTACTCATCTCCTCGTATCTGATTCGATCACGTAGAGAAACCCCGAGCATAGCCCTCTCGTTTCCTCTTTGAGCGAATCTGAGCATGTTCATGAGGCCGATAGTGAAGCACCACATTCATGAGGTATACAATACGGATACCAGGTGAAAGTAGTGTGAAAGTAGCGCCAGTGACGGATAAGGTGATGAGCAATAGGTTATCGTGGTATGGTCATGTTATGAGAAGGAATGAAAGTCATGTGACGAGAAGGACGTTAAGTATGAGAGTAGATGGGTATGCCAGGAGAGGTAGGCCAAAGAAAAGATGGATGGACTGTGTGAAGGATGATATGTGCAAGAAAGGAGTGAGTGTAGATATGACGGCTGACAGAGGAAAGTGGAGAGAGAGAACGTGTTGTGCCGACCCCACATAGCTGGGAAAAGGATAAGAAGAAGAAGACAATACGGATACCAGGTGACAAGTCAGTGGTTTAAAGTCTACCTTGGTTTGTGAGGAGTTGTGGTAGGCGCGCAGTTTGGCGACCAGGTCGGTGGCGTCGCGCGCCGCGTTCACGGCGAGCGTCTTCGGGATCACCAGCAGGGACTGCGCGAACGCCGCGATCGCCAACTGCTCGCGGGAGCTCTGTAAAAAAATAAATATATTCCATAATATTATTATATTCATCATTATCACCCCTATTTACGTTATTACTGGCCCTCACAGTCGCATTAGGACTTAGTGGGTTGGTGTATGTCATATTGTTTTTTTATAACGACCTCTGTGGCGCAGCGGGCGAAGACATGCTTGCGAAGCAGGAGGTTGCGGGTTCGATTCCCGCCTCAGAATAAAAATTTGTACGATCTCCAGATAATTTGTTCCGAGTGTCTGGGTGTTAAATGTTTAATAAAAAAAAAATCTACATATCTGTGTATGCAAATTATATTAAGTATATCAGAAATCTAGCACCCGTAACACAAGCTTCGAGCTTACCACGGGGCTAGATGTCGCTGTGTGATTGGTCCAGCATTGTTTTCGGAAATAATTATCTTTATCTTATACATACCAGGGTGGTGGCGAAGTTCTCCAGGTAGATGGATAGCGCGGCCTCGACGGCGCCGCCGCCGGGCGTCAGCCGCCCCGACTCCAGCACGCGGCGCACGGCGCACAGTGCGTCATGGGCGGAGCGCTCCATCTCGTCGCAGTACGCGTCCGTCGGCCCGCGCAGGATGATGGACGCGGCGGTGCGGGCTGCGGGCCTGGAATTAAATATTACACTAATTAATCAAACAAATTAAAGACGAAAATATATAAATAAAATATTTCTGGAGAATTCACACAGCAACATCTAGATATTTTTTTGATTATACATATTTACATAATATGACACCCAGCACAAATATTTGCAGGTCATACAAATCGTTATTCCGAGGCGGGAATCGAACCCGCAACCTCATGCGTCGTAGTAATTCAATTACACTATACGCGAGTTTTCCAATGTTTCTCCGCCATTTTGAAAAAGTCTACACTAATTAACGCCAAATTTCAGAAGAAATGAAGATAACTTACCCCTTGATGAGGATAAGCTGGTCGTCGCAGATCTGTTCCTGAACTACTTCAGCGGCCTCGCCAATCATGCTGGCATCGAACACTTCTTCACCTGTAAATTATCATTTGTGACATAGTTCAATCTAAACATACAATTTTGAATTTTACAGTTAACTTAATTTGCAAAAGAACTATCCTTATTTGTTTAGTTATATTATGTATATTAATTTGTGTCTATAAATTGTAATATTATCATGTTTAGACTTAAACACACTTAGAAATGGTAACCTATTCGTTATCAATATCATTTATGAAGTTCTCCACAATCTAAAAGAAGATGAGCTTCATTGATAATGAATAAGTTACAGATAGATACTAATCTGTATTTAAACTTACCTTCCATATTAGTGAGCGAAGTGAGGAAGGTAGCTCCCGTAGCCTTGGCGATCCGCTTGAGGTCGTTCTTCTTGCACCTGCGCACGCCCATGGCGTTGTTCTCCACGAAGTACTTGAGGCAGAGGTCGTCGATGCCGCCGCTGCAGAGGATCACGTTGACGCCGGTCGCCAGGATCTTCTGCAGGCGCTCCTTGGTGATGTCCAGCTCGCGGCTGCGGATGGCTTCTAACTTCTCGGGGTCGTTCACTAGCACCTGAAGAGCAAGTTGGGAGTTTAATTGCATTGCACAGCCAATTAAGAGCTTAGAAAAGAGATAGGGCTAAAGCACATTATTCATGTGGTAGCACGGTGTACATTCTAAGTCTAAGATGTGCTAAAACAGAAATATTGTTAGGCTGGTGAGGCCCGAGTTAGGTTACGTAGATAATAATGTTATTTTTAAGGCAATTAATAATTACAATATTATTTAGGCTATGCATATTAAACATGGGCCTAGATGGGCACAGTGTTTATTATTACAATGTTTGTAGATGAATGTCATTTCTAATAATCGTCTCAACTCAAAGTTTAGGCTGACATTGAGATTACACTTAATCTAATACTTTCACTTCGCACGCAACATACAGCAGTACATTTGGACTGATTAATTAGATTGATCTGACCAATTAAAAATGTTAAAGTGAATATAATCAAATTACCTGCACACCCATCTTCATCTTAGTCTTCTGCAGCGAGAAGTCGAGGCAGGCGATCTTGGCGTTGAGTATCTTCTTGGGCATGGCCTGCGAGGCCACGGTGCAGTTGAGCGCGTAGCCCTTGATGAGCACGCTCTCGCGCGCGCTGCGCCCGTGCGCTTTCAGGATGTTTACTGCCTGGAAGGATTCATAAGAATGTTCTAACTATTTTTTTATAAAAACCAGAGAAAGTAATCCATACCTACTAAAATTATACATAACCGCTCTGGTCCGACTTGAAAAATTATATCATTGCTGGATAGTACATTAATATCAAGGAAGGCTATTTTTTTAGTTTCGTTTAAATATAGGAAGGCTATAAAATTTAGCTTTCCACCCCGCGTTATAATATTTTTCCGCAGCTAAAAGTATCCTATGTCCTTCTCCTGGTTCTAAGCTAGCTCCATCAATTTTCAGAGCAATCGATTCAGTCTCTGTTAGAAATAGTTTGTCAATATTTCTAATCAACCTAGCTATAGAGGTTCTATCAATTAATATATTGTATTTTCTTTGACAAACTGTAGTAAAATATGAATAATATTACCTTGATGGGGTATGCCACATTGCCTCTTGTATCTGTAATCTTGATGGCTTGGACGGCATCCACAATTATTTCAGAGAAGAAATCTGAATCACTGAATTTCGGGTTCAGGAAAATATTTAAATTGTTCTGTTATGTGAATTGTTCATCAATATAAACAGCCAATTCATGAGAAAAAACAAGTCTTAGTGTAAATAAGAAAACTGCTCAAAACCACCTGAAAAGTAGGATGAAAAATAATGAATAGCAGAGAAACATTATATCTATACTAATATTATAAAGAGGAAAGATTTGTTTGTTTGTTTGTAACGAATAGGCTCCGAAACTACTGGACCGATTACAAAAATTCTTTCACCTTTGGAAAGCTACATTATCCCCGAGTAACATAGGCTATATTATATTTAAAAAAAAATTAGGGATCCTAACTAAAACTCCAATAATGTAACATAAGGTGTAAAAAAATGACCTGAAAAATTCCTTACGTCGCGTGCGCTGCGAAAACTATTGATGATAGAACAAAATCATGTACTACGACTTTGTAGAACTCATCATTATCTACAAAAAATGTCGCGACAGCATATGTCTAAATATTATAGTTATGTCACAGTAAGCAGTTTTTTATTCTAAAATATTAATTTATATATGCCGCCTCTTAAAAGGGTCTTCATTTGTACCTTGGTATTAATCCTTATCAAAATAAATTACTTTATATTCAAGACGACTTTAATACCTTTTTATAACTTTTTGAATTATTCAATTCGGACATTTAATTCGGAAGATATCACGAGTTTAAAAATGCAAGTATTAGAAAAAAGTCGCGAGGTTGTCGCTCACCGCGCTCATCTAGCCAGCATGCGATGTAGACTCCATGTAAGCGTCACTGGGGTACGGGGGGTGGGGGGAGGGGGGGCGTCAATGTAATGTAATATCCTAATCCTAACATAGGCTACTTCACGGGAAAATATATGCTTACGTGGGAAAATTCGATTTCGATGAAATTTAGTATGTAGATAGTTGCAAATAAAAGTATATGGCGAGACGAAGTTCGCGGGGGCTGCTAGTTATTTAAATAAATTTAACCAGTGCAGTTATAAATATTCACAGATAAATATTCATTTTATATTATGATCTCTTTGCTACAGTTACAAACAAAAAGAATTACTAATTAGTTTTAATTACCTAATAGCGCACTCAATAATATTCTTGATTTTAAGATGTCAGTGCTCTGTATTGAATACTATTGGTTTTTTAAATACAATAGAATCTTAGTCCAAGTAATCTTAAAAATAGGAAATAAAAAATATATAAATCTTTAAAAGGATACGCTCCAATCAGTTTGGAAGACATGGTGGTCTTGGCTGCATTGATGATGGAGGGTCTGCCAAGGGACTCCACGGAGACAGTGAGGTTATCCTGGATGTACTTCACAGCTTCCTTGCAGGCCAGACGGTAGCCAGAGATTATGCTGGTCGGGTGGATCTTGTTCTTTACTAAATCATCTGCATTCTGAAAGATTTTAACTTCTTAACCTATCATGGTTTTTAACAATATTAGAACACACAACAGGAAACATACCATATTTCAAATATTTTTGTGTTTCCTAATATTGGATAGTATAATAAGAAAATTGGTATAGTAAAAATTATGTAGGTTTTATACAATGACCTTAACTTAAAGTAACACCAAATTTATCCATGATGGACATACAAAAATATTGAAGTAATTTACATTATTATGTTGGCTTATAGGCTCAATAGTATATTTATTAATATGAAAATAGTCACTCTCGGTCAATTAATTTACTTCCAAAACAGTAACTAAGCTTATAAGAGCTACTAAAGAGTAGTGTTATAATTAATCATAGAAACTATGTAATTATCTACTTTCTACAATTTCCAAAAAAATTATATACCTTCAATAGCTCAGCAGCAATAATGACAACAGATGTGGTTCCATCCCCAACCTCTTCATCTTGTAATTGTGCCAGTTCTACTAAAACTTTGGCAGCGGGATGCTCAACTTCCAACATTCTATGGAAAATTCAGAATATTTTATTATGTTGCTGATAATAGTAATAACAACAAGATACCTGCAGGTAATAAGTACTTACTTGAGAATAGTAGCACCATCGTTAGTAACTGTTACATCTCCAATGTCATCCACCAACATTTTGTCAAGTCCTACTGGACCCAGTGAACTTTTTACAATGTTTGCAATAGCTGCTGCTGCCATTACTAAAAATACCAACAAAATATTATATCAAATGTTGATACTTCAATAAAAATGGTCAGTGACTAACAAAGGTTTAGGTTATTTTGGTCAATTTTGAAGGCTTAGAAAGGTGTTTTTAATGTTATTCTACTTATTTTCTTAATAACTAAGATGTATATAATAATTTTAGAGCAGTTTATATGGAATTATGAAAATTATTAACGAAAATATAACCATCAGTGGACGTGCATGTGATCTGCCGGGATGAAATCACCTCATGTGTTTTGTCACTAAAACTTACCATTTTGAGTTCTGACGGGTTGTCCAGAGGATCTGGTCCCCGCGACGGACAAAGCTGAGGCTAAAGTAGACATATTTTTCTATAAATTCACAATAAAACTCATAAAATACACCACCCGTCACACTTTTGATTCTCGAAGAAATTTACAAAGTTGCCAGTTTTCAAACTTATGTTTGACATAACATGACAGTTTCATAAATAATTGCCAGTTATAAAAAAAGAAAATCTACGTACAAAAAAATTTACAGTATAAGGTGTGATCTATGCTTGGACGAGACAAGTTTTGAGATCAATTTTATTTTTGGAAATAGGTTACCTTCTTCAAGTTTTAATTTTAATAATCATGGGTAGGTAGACCTATAACTAAATCAATGGGTTTGACAACCCCCGCGGGCAGAGAGATGTGGTTAAGGTACTACACGGCTGAAATTGCAGATCAACAAATACAGAAAAGTTGTTCGTGTATCTCCCGAGCCGGCCCGCGATTCGCGCTGCATCCCAATGAACGTAAGAAGCTGACGTGAATCCTAATGTACGGGATTTACGTCTACGTCCTGTAAAGCGATGACATAGATCTTCTTCCGCATGAAATGTACCTACAAATGATGCTATTTTATGTTTGATTTGCATTTCGAGAGGGTTGATGTCTTGATTGTAGATCTGGGGTCGCTATTTGTTCTCTTTGGTTTATTTTGGTTAAAAAACTGAGATTATAACTGTTCATAAATAATACCAAACTTGTAATGTTTGAGATGTAATACCTAATTAACTGATCCAATGCTCTGTGGTGCAGGTTCTTACCGCGGTTGTCGTTACCTTACCTACCATAAAGATTGGCAGCAACGTTTACCTACCGGTACCGGTAGGATTTAAAAACCCTTTCAGTGTTAGATATTAGATACTTTTATCGAGAAAGCTATAGGCTATATTAATTGAACTATACTCGTAGTTGGTTTATGTGTGTATGTAGATATCGTAAAAAATATAAGCGAAGCTGTCGGCGGGTCGGTAGGTTTGATTTTAGCTGTGGCTTAGCGTTTTCTCAAAAATAATGTTCTATACTTGCGATGCGAGGACCTTTAGTTAGGAACCTACCCATTATTGCGTTAGTTATTTAGTGAGTCTAAGAAAGTTTCTCTGAATATAGAATAAAATAAAACTTTTAAGTGTTTTTTATAGTTTAAGCGAATGTGGTTTGTCATAGAATCGCCAATTTAAAAGAAATAAATTCGATCATGATTGAAATTTAGACAGAAATCTGATAGGAAAAGAGCTATTGGGTCCCTTGGTTAATCCGGCCTTCAGATCTACCATATAACTACCTAATCTCGTTCTGCGGTCCAAGACCGATATCCAGAGAAAAACAAATGGAGAGTAGGAACTTTTTGCACATGCGTCGTAAAAGTCACGCAAGCGCGTCTCGGATCCCGCCTCTATCTCTCGGGATACGGCTCTAGCGAAATACAACCCAGTTTCAGAGCAAGGAGGTCTCATAATGGTAAAGATTGAGACACATAGAATCTCCTTGGGTAGACATTATTGGATTATTCCCGCTCTCCGCTTTGAGTCTGGAAGTAGGATCTAAAAGTATGAGAGACTATCCAAAAACTGTTTAACTGCCTATATACGAGTATGAATCTTTAGCTTATTTACATATTAATTTTTCTACTCGTAGAACGTAAACAGCACAAGGCCATAATAATTATTTTTACACCTATTTACGTTCCCTCTGCTGGGCTGGGACACATGTACCTACTTTTCTCTTCAGCACGCTGGCCTAGTGCGGCTTGGCATCGTTTGAGCACGTGTTTTTATGTAGGTAGGTATCAGATGATTATTAATCCTCCACCTCCCATGGGCAGCCGTGCGCTGCGATACCTGGCCCACAGTGAGAACCGCGCGCGAAATCTGAGTGGAGACGGAGCACGGCGGGACGCTCACTCCTCGTGAAAATGACTACCTACTCTTGTCGTGGTCGAAACGTTGAGAATTTTCTCGTAGAAAACCTTAGTTAATACGTGAGTAATTTCCGTTGTTTTGTTTTAATGATTATTAATCGTTTAACTTTTTAGATACGATATTTATTGAAATAATTAGTTGCGATTGTGTTCATATGATTTGGTAAGTATCAATCATAATAACCAATGCCACTTTTAGTTGTAATTTTATAATTCAAGAACGACCAACAACGAACGACGATCAAGAATAAATTAAATCCTTTTGGTTTTACAATAGTCATTAATAGCCCAGGGAAGGTTTAAAAGGCGTGTAGGTGTAGGTACATGGGAATAAAGCGGGCGAAGGCGCGGGCAGGTCAGATAATAGGAACTTTATATTGCAAGTAGCTACCTACCTAATTTCCAAGTAGGTACTTATACAAATTGTTAGGGGCGATACCTATGTATTTTTACTTTTTTTTTTTAGAAATCATTCCTAATCCTTATTCCCGAGGGAGCCGTTGTTACGGGTAGCCCGTCTAACTACCTGTCATACCAATCTAACTTGGTCCGCCTAATACTTCGTACGCAAATCGTACAGTGCACTTAGTATGCTCTCTAACAATTATGCATAAGCCCCTAACACTCACGTAGGTACGAGATAAATCCCCAAGCCTCCAAGTGGATCTTCGAGCTCTAATACTCTGTATTCTATGTACAGAAGGCCGTCAGTCGCGCGCTGTCCGTAGCCGCGACCACGCCGCTCCGACCGCGCTCCACCACGCGACAACAAATGGCGCTCAAAACCCTACCACACTCCACCGGGTAAGCCCATTACATAATCTACCATTTTCTACCATTCATTACCACTTTAACCAACTCACACACAACCTACAACGTTAAAACCTCCTTGGGCGTGGTATCGCCGTGATAAGTGATAACACTGCAGCTTCTGTCAACAAAGCTATTTCCCTCAAATATTATATTCAGAAGTTCGATATTGATTTTCGCTGTGAGGCTATTGTCGCAGCTTCAGCATCTGCGGTGGATTTATCTAAATGTACTGAGTTCTATCGATTGAACACGCGGCGAGATGAGATGCCATTTTACACGGTTTCAGACTGCTCGTAGACGTTATGTATCATTCGGTCGCTTGCACAAGCTTTTTTTTATTATAAGGTTGTTAACTTATCGTTATCAGTGAAAAACAGGCCTGAAAATTGGACTGAATCCAGGACTTATAGGGAAAACTATGTCTTAACCAAAAGTATGTTAGGAAAGTCGTGCTAACGCGATTACTTTAGTCCTCTGGTAGGAAACATTCAGCAAAGGAAGCCTATTTCAACACTATGTCATGTAGTCGGTCTAAGAATTATAACAGGAACTTGAAATTTGAAATTTACATAGTAATGTTCATGTGAACAAGTAAGAATGATTTTATTAAACTGTAGGTCTTGCGTTTCATGATAGGCCATAGAGGATTTGGTATGATCACCATGCTTTTCAGTGAGGGTTGGTGATCGCAGTATGTAGGTACATTATACAGAACGACACTGGTGCCCAATTTCTAGTGTACTAAATTATACATTCATTAGCCGGTTTGACGACAATTACCTACAGGAAGAGATGGGGTACCTACTACTATTCCTGGACCGGCATCACACGGCCATTAAGAAAGTTATACATAAGAACTAATATATAAGATCTTACACCTAACTAGTTTTAAGTAAAGCATGAAATGGCTCTTCAATAATAATTATAATAGTAACTAGTCTAATTATTTTATGTGATGTAATTTGAGATTTTGCTGCGAATACTACGCGATCACACAACCTATTTGCCGCTAAAGCGCAATAATAATAATGGGTTTCATCTTACTACTATTTTTTTCCCTTTCAAAAATTAACAACTACAACGTATTTGTATAGATTTACCCTTATCTATACGAGTATTATAAAGCCGAAGAGTCTGTTTGTCTGTTTGTTTGATCGCGCTAATCTCAGGAACCGTTGCAGCTTTGGATCGATTTGAAAATTCAAGTAAACAACTTTAAAAAACGCAAGCGAACACCATAATAATACCAAATCCCCCATGAACTATTACGCGTCACCATGCCCAGTAGTGGGACGTAATTGCGATCGATACGTTTTATTTTCGAAGCCGGTCGTCTTTAAAAAAAAAAAAAAAAGACGTTTATTTTGACATAAAACACACTAACAGTACAAACACAAGGACAATACAATAAAAAAAACACAAAAATACTAATAAATAAAAAAAAAACAAACGAAAAGGTACAAATATGAAAGAAAACATAAAAATTACTTTACCTATAAAACATTTTTTTCTCTTTCTGTCTCAACCCACAGGAAGATTATCCACCGTAATTTGTTTAACGAATAGAACGAGCTGCAAATGATTCCTCACTTGAGTCAATAGACGGCTATTATTTAATAAAACCTAGGTTATAGGTTACGACGTGTATCCGGATCTAGACTGTAGACTAGTTGTTTGTATCGATGTCAAGGTTCTTGAGCTAGGGGTTTTCCGGGGTCTTCTATTATTACACCTAACTACGTGTGTTACCTACCAACAGGAATCAAATTCAGCGTTTAAACCATATGGAAAATTATAACTGATCGCAAATCTAATACTGATATTCTTCAGGGTCTTCTATTATTACACCTAACTACGTGTGTTACCTACCAACAGGAATCAAATTCAGCGTTTAAACCATATGGAAAATTATAACTGATCGCAAATCTAATACTGATACTAGCTGACCCGCCCGCGGCTTCGCCAGATTTATTACCAAGTTTTCTCACCTTTAAAACCTTCCCTGGGTAGTACGACTATTTTAAAACCAAAAGTTCCTAAATCAGCGCAGCAATAAAATTACACCGAAAAGTCAGGTGACAAAGTAAATACACATAACAATACAGTGAAACAACGGGCGACCTAATCACTATAGTAGGGGAGCCGAAGAGGGGATTTCGGGATTTACTCGAGCGCGTCAGATTAAGATACTGGAGATAGCTAGTACCCAGATAAGTACCTCCACCAAATATAAAAAATCTATCTATGTTCGAACGTGAATTATAAGAGAACAAAATTTACTTTTGTCAGATTAGGCGAATCACTTTAGATAATCGTCAGATTAAGATATGGTAGAATTAGAACATAAAGATGAACCATATACATCTAAATCTGACGCTCTAACACCTTTGGAAATGCCGATTTTTTTGTTCATATTTTTGGTAAAAAATGAGTCGCGATTTTTATTTTTTTAACTTTTACGTACACTCACCTCAATCGTGTAAACAATCAGATTTACAATCGTTTATTATTATCAATCATATTTCTTAAATTATCTTTAAGTATGTAAGTATGTTAAGCTTTTCAATTTATTGAATCTGATTCATAGAATCTATCACTAACTGACGCGCTTAAGTACGTCCATACAACAGTATTTTTTTAAATAAGTTTTTAATTATCTATGGTCGCTTCCCCCACTGATGAAACACATCGGTCTCATACAATTTTTTTCTTCTTATCATCTACCAAATGCAACCCAATAGGTCTCTTTGACGCTCGAGTAAATCCCCATTTAGCATCGTCGCCTCCCGTACTACTAAGAGAGATTTCTTACAGGCAACCGTAGGATGAAACCAATATTAGAAAAGAAGTAAAGCAGTGATGTTCACATAACATTGAAATAAGATCCTACAAAAAATATTATTTTAAGGAAATTGATCATTCTTTAAAAAGTGTTTTATTTTAAACTAGAATTGAAAAAGGTATTACTTAACTATTTTATTTACCAATAAATTGGCGATACACATGCTGAGCTAGGTTATTTTCGGCCACAACAGCCACTGTGTTAGATGGGCTGCCATTCATACCCTCCTCCGCTCCCATTCAACATTCAACGCATTAAATTCGTGGAAAATTATCCATAATTATGTTTTAAATCCATTAATCTTAATAATGTAATACTTATGAATTATCTATGATGTGATCTTTCCTTGGATAACGTGTTTCTTGCTTCGTAGAGGGTCTACGAAACTGCTACGTCATCGTAGCTTGCTGTACGAATTGTTGCTACGAATAAATATCATTATTTATTTCAGTAAACGATCACCAACAAACTTCCTTCATAATATTCTTTTAGAAATACACTGAATTTAAGTAGTTTTATTTTATGTAAGTTACATGACTAACCAAAATATAAACTTTACCTATAATTATTATGTGTGGTTCTTACGAATTCTTTAATAAATGCTAAAAAAATAATAAAAAACAGTTTATACAAACTTCATAAAAAAATTGTCACGTAAACCCAATCCTACCTTCCAACCTTGCAGTCATAAAATTCATAAAGGATTTGTCTCTGGCCCTTATCCGTTTAAACAAGCTGGATACGATCTCAAGAGTCCCCGGGAGGTTTCTCCCATTTATATGATAATCTGCGCAGCTCCGAGCGGAGTCGGGAGAGGATAGTTAGCTATAAACCCTGACCATAGTAGAATATAATAATAATATATAATATATAGATAGAATACGCTACTTGTACCTTGACGGTAGAAGACGAGTTTTTTAATCATAATCAAGACGTTTATTACCATAGAAAAACGATTTATATGGACAAGTCAAAAACAACTTTTAACTAAATAAATCTACTTATATTTTTTTATAGCATATAGATAGATCCTCGTTAAACCACTATCTACACCAAATGAACGCACCATGTTTAGAAACCAAATTAAACCTTTGTGATTCTTCCTCGCTCATCGAGAGATTTCTAAATTGAAGAGTCCTAAATAGTAGATATGAGGGACAGCAGCTGCTAATGCATAAAGCCTCCTATACAAATACATGTTTAAATTCTGAATTTGAATTCCGTCGAACTCACTATAATACACTTCACATAGAGAGTGGCCTATAGCAACGTTGGCTGTTCAGGATTTCATTTGGACGTCCTCGCTTTTATTAGCGGCGCCGTGGATTTATTGGAATGATAGGATCTTGGATTAGTTTCAACTTATTCAATAATGGCGACCCGCATCAACTTCGCAGCGATGTGTATACTCTCTAGGTTGGCAAGGCAAAAGTATTTCTGTTTGTTACGTTATTTTGATTTTCAGTTCAGGGATGGGTAGGTAGGTACTTTATATTTTAGAAGTTAAGGACACTTACATAAATTATGTTGTTGTCTGAAATAATGGTTTTTAGGGTTCCGTAGCCAAATGGCAAACACTCAGTTTATAATATATATTTAAAAGAAAATAAATAAACTTCCTAGCTTCTTTCTATACCGACTGACGCTACACTGCAAATTCCCGAATAAATGACGTGTATTATACGCCACCCCGTAAACCTCACGATTTCCTAAACGAACGTCACCGGTGAATAAAACCAACAAAATTAACTGAACCGTTCACGATCACGGATCACTTTCACGAAGAGAAAAGTTTTACCGAGCGATTTACCACGGTTCGGGATGACCAGGCGTAATAGACAAAAACTCTGGATTGGCACGTTAATCGAATACTGCCCGTAGTCGATAAAATAAGAGAATTTTGAAGTTCACGGCGTGAATCGGGTCATCCAATCGAAACCGTAACGTTAACTTACTGAGATCGCTTTGGACTTTAAGTAGAACAGTATGTATGTATGGATACCTTATCTAGTGATGTGCTACTACAACTACATACATTGACGACCTCTGTGGCGCAGCGGGCAACTCGTCGGCATTCAACAAAAACTTTGTAAAATAATAATTAAGCTATGTGCTGCTATACAGTTAATGTAGATACTTAGTACATTATCCGTGTAGTAACATTGTAATTATTTAACTGTATTTTTTAATTTTGTTACAGTTTACGATACTTACTAGTTGTTTAAAATATAAATCACTCTTATATAAAGAAGAATCAGTTACATAAACGCTCCATCAGTTGGAGAAATTCTCGCACCAAGGAACGAACAAATAATGGCAGTCATCAATCATGAATAATAAAATCAAAGATGAAGGATCCGTCAGTTGTCGGCCTTATCGACTGCATAATCAATGGCCCATTTATTCAGATAAAAAAAACAGGAAAAATAAGTGCTCAAATACGATCAATTTCTTTATGCCGTTGGATTTTTGAATGAAATATAAAATAGACAATCCCTGGTTGCCTTACCGCCCCGCGGCTTCGCCTGCGATATACCTAATATATTATTCTCGCTGTAAAAAGTACCTACCTTATGTCCTTTTCCTGGTTCAAATCTATCTCTCCACATGATCACGTTTATTTAAAGTAAGACCCTAGTCGTATTTTTATTAGACACAATTATAGAAGAATACAAATAAATTATTTTGGCTCCTTTATTGACTTGATTGTTATCCTATAAAACCATTTTAAGATTGATTCCAACTAAACATTTCACGTTTTCTAAAATAAAAATAGTGGTAACACATTTCCATTTTACAAACAACCAATTAAAGTTGGAAACGGCGCCCTATCTGGGTCAATTCCCTTTTCTTTTGTCGGCAAATTCGGAACTGAGCTGCGGATAACTAAACCAGGTTTAAATATTAACGGAATCCGTGAGTCGAAGGTATTAACATTTTCAATTTACCTGACCTAATATTTTGTTCACCAACTGTTTGCGCAAAGGAAAATAATTTGAAGGATTTTAATAAAGACTGCGGTGGCTTCTAGTCAATATCCTGCGAAACTTTTGAATTTAAGAAGCTAAAGAATTTTATTAGGTTATATTAAAAAGCCGTTAACTCGCGGTTTTATGCTGTAGGTAGTTAAAATGACGACTTAAGTCATGGATAGTCATGAATGTTGTTTTGATCATAATTTATAATTTTATTATATTTTTATTTAACTACTGAAATCTTCGTAGTACCTAATAAAATATTTGAGGCTAAGGAAGTCTTGGTATTTTTATATATTTGAGCGTATATAAAAATACCAAGGACCATAAACAAGTTTGAAAGACATACAAACATCAGTCTCTGTATTTAGAATACAGAAAGCATTTATTGAAAACTGTATTTACATATTGCGGAAATCAAACCAATTTACCCTAATGGTTTAACAAAATGCCTACCCACTCAATTGATACCATAGTTTTAACTTTCAATTAAGCACCAATTAAAATGGAAATACATGCTAGTAAACCACTGTTGGAAATAAAAATAATTTATTTATTTTGGTACAGCCTAAGCAGATTTTCGCCTACTGCGCTATGGAGGATGCCATACTATACTATAAACAAACATACATATATCTACGTACATACGATCGAAGTACATGCTGGCAACACCACCGTAGACATGCCTCGCGTTCTCAGGCCGTTATTCACGGAATGCGCTTTATATAAGCTTCAGGCAACATTGTAGCATTGTGGGGAGAATGGTAGAATTGGGCATGTACCTACGGATTGTGGGTTCTATTCAATTTTTGAATTCTCGCACCAAGAACATCCTTTTACGTTTGTAGAATATTTGTATAATTTATATACCTAAATCCTAGTATTTTAGAGAGTGAATGTGGAGTGATGAAGTACGTTCTATTGAAAGTTACCTAAGTTATAAAATACTAGCCGACCCGCATACAGTTTATTTTACGTATAGTTTATTTAAAATAATATTAACCTATAGCCTTCTTCGATAAATGTACTATCCAAAACTGAATTTATATGAAATCTGACAAGCGCTTCCTGAGTTTAAAACAACTCTTTAGATTTATATTACGAGTATATTATTTTTTTAAACTAATACCTAGCCTACATTATTTTCCAGCACTGAATCTTCACGCAAATTGGTTCAGTTAATTCGAAATAACAACAAACAATGAGCAGGTACAGGTACTTAGACTGTTGGTTTTAAATTTCTAAATTTAATAGCTCACATGAAAATATAATTCCACCACCAAAACGTGTCAACAATATAATAGAACCTTATTTTAAATAACTGAAACGTGAAATTGAGGTAATCTTAATTTTCCACGCCTATGCATTTCCGTCAGCCGAATGCCACAAAGCTTATTAATGTTTACCATCCACATAATTTTCAAATGATGGTAATCCTTTGCAGAGGGTTGTAGTGTCCCATTTGCAGTTGACATAACATTAATTAGTGGAACAATGGCCGGTTGCTTTGCTCACGGATAATTAAAACCTAACAAAGCCACTCGGGGAGTAATGAAAGATCTAAAGTTGCTTTAAAATAGTGTTGGCTGTGGTTTTTGATTGTTTGGATAAATAGTATACTCTCTTTACAAGAGAGATAAGGCTCTTTGGTGAATGACACAGTCATATCCTAAAATCTTTTCAAAGTTTTCAGAATATGCGTGTTCCTCATGATATTTTTCACCACCGTTAGAGCACGAGTCTTAGGGCGCACAATTTTTTTTTTAATTGAAGCCTGACATAAATGTAAAACGTATAAAATCCTGTACCGTGAGAAAAGCCTTATATCCTTGCTGTCAAGTTTACAATGGTTTACCGTTTACGGCATCGGGCGTTAAACGGTACTTACGTTATCAGACACGTAATGTGTCAGATAAATGCGGCTAGCATCCTCGTAAGGTAACCGTGAAAGAAAATGTGGTATCAAAAAACGAGCGAATTTATTATGTTACATTATAACATACTTAAAAACCAAAAGGTGCAATTGACGTAACATTATTGATTCCCTATTTATATAAAGTGATATGAAGCGGAAAAATCTAAACAAAAAACTATCTATAAGCTAAGGCAGTTCTTAGTAACGTGCTGCGTATAATGGATATAATGGATTGATTAGGCCTGACCGTGAGAGAGCACAAAATTAAAAACCAGCTTAGAATTACAGAAAAACAAAAGACTGCAGAAAGTTACAAAACAGCTTCTCTCCCAACATACTCTACGAAAAAGCAACGAAGCTTAGAATCTGCTACGTAGTCTACGAAATTACTACGAAACTGCTACAAATTCTCTACGATCCATGTTGAAGCTACGACGTAGCCGGGAGCTAAGGGCCTAACGAGTGCGTGGGCTTGATTGACTTACGCGAGTTACCGGCGTTATATTAAGTTAATACAGCCTTGTTGGGAGTTAAGAGGATCTAATTCTGTTTCAGGTGATCTGTCGGGTAGCGGTCGGCCGCGGCAACCACACATGCTGACGATATGGTAAGCATTATAATTATAATGTCTCCTTTTTGCTTAGAATATTAGAAATATACCTGGATAAAATACTGAAAAGTGAGTTCAAACCCCGCCGTGCACCTCTAGATTTTTCTTATTGATTAATTTATGAGCACATGCTCTAATAGTAAAGCCAAACATTGTAAATCGGGAACCGGCATGTTCTGAAAAACTTTGAATACCTAGTTTGAAGGACATGGGACATTCACCAACTTGCATTTGGCGTGGTGAAAAAGATTATAAATACTATCGTCACTTTCATTCTTCCTATTCGCGATAAAAATCTTTTTTATATTTTTATCATGCTTCTACAAAATTACTCTGATAATACATGCTAATAGCTAAAAATTTATTTGGTGCTAGATTTTTCTACTGTAAAACTTCCCATATCATAATTTAATTGATGTTTTCTCGTTTGTGTTTATTCATATGTTAAGCTTAGCGCCATCTACCTATTTTTGTTTTATGTTTCTAGCGCCATCTATTGCGCTTCTGTAGAACTACTTACTGTGTTAGAGCTCTGTTGTTCTTGATCACAACGTAGTTCACGTGCAACCCGTTAGATGGCGCTACTTATACTGAATGATATCTGTAGCTTTGTGTATAGTTTTAATATTTTTTTATTTTAGAATAAAATGTATGATAACTTGTCGACTTAATGTAAATCTTTTAACATTTATTTTATAGTTGCCCGCGAGACTAGCTATCTATTTCAGAATATATTTTTGCGTTAAATTAACTGTAGGTCACATAGGTAAGTTATTAGGTACAATATAAATTGCATAAAGGATTTTGAATACCGTATGTCTGAATTGATTACGGCGTAATCAATACAGACATACTGTAATGTATACATAGGTAGGTGCACAATATGCAATTGTAATTTGATTACTCCAAAATAATATCGTACCTATCGTATTGTTGTTAACCTTGTCATTCTAATTATTATTTTGATAAGAGTGCAGATGAGCCCAGTCTGTATATTTAATGCTGAAGTACCAGGACATTATAAACCAGTAGGATGTGTATTGCAGGGTGCAGCATGGCCGCGGAACTCAGGCTCAACTCGCTCGGAAGCCTGTCTCTGTCGCTGCTATGTCTCTTAGCTACTACTCTTCAAGTCACAAGCGGTGAGTTTTCTTAATACTTATAATTTAGTTATGGAACATATCACTGGTGATCATTTATCATTTGAGTAGCCATATATTTTTTTGAGACTTGCGTTAAATAACCGAATACTGCGACTGTGTTAAATAAAAGATCTTATTAGACATTCTTTACAAATGCTGTTTTTTCTTCTAGTCTTAGAATTAAACATCTATTATTTTCAGTGATATCCTATCCTATATGATAGTGATTATTCACTTATACACATAAGCACCTGATGTCGTAAAAATCTTACTTTGACACATCCAAGTTTAATTTATTGGTAGGTACTACAGTGTCTATACGAGTGTGTGTGCTTTTAAGGAAATGTACCGAAAGTGTTGCATATTAATTTCCCGTCCAGAGTAAAGTGAATTGCTGAATATTAGAATAATGTTTTGAGCACAGCCCAGTCGTGAACATATTTTATATTAAAAGCACAGTACACCCCTTTATAGGATTCCATTGCCGTAGGTGGTGGAACTCAGGCACTTCTTTTTTGAGGTGAGATGAGGCCTTATTTATTAATTTAACTCGATCTCTAGATCATGTTTGCTTTTACAGCTAAAGCTTTTAAGTTTTCAAAGCGCACATATTTATAATTTTAATTTTAACAAATGGTTATCTTTATAATATCCAAAGCCTCCAAAGGTAGGCGGTGACGTTTAAACCCAACAAGACTTTCGGAATATAATCTTTTTTAAAGAAAAACCCGTTTTCCAGCATTCTCTAAATTCTCTTCTATCATCAGCTCTGCATCGAGATGATGATGACTATCTAGCACAAGTACCTCAATAGGTTTATAAGAAAAAACTTACAAAAGCACAAGTCCGCAAACAATCATTAAAAGCATAAGTTTATACGTTTAAATTGCGAATCTTCTTTTTATATTAATATAATCATAAACAAATAGACAATCTAAAAACTAGACTCTATTAAAAACTAGTTGTTTGGGAGCTTGAATTCAAAATAGTGTAGAGATTATGGTAAATTCCTATGATAACACCATAACAATCAAAAATGAAATTGTATCGCAGCAAGCCGTAATCAAGAAAGGTATTACAACGCAAATTGGGTCCAGAATCGGGTTAGGAGGCTCTATCATGAATAACAATGATTTTCTTGAGTTTTGTTTCGTATTTTTAGATAGTCCTAGCTGACCCGCCCGCGGTTTCGCCTGCTTTATTCCTTTTTTTCACGGCCCTTATACCAAACGTAAGCTAGAAAGTTGACATAGTATTATTTAAGATTAGATATAGATAGATAGAATTTCTTAGTGTCGTAAAGAAATAACTACAGAATCACCAACTTCCAAAATATCAAATTGCGTCCGATACCGTCTACTTTATCTGATAAGGCTCTTCAATACCTACTACATTTATCTCTAACATACATCCTGAGAACAGCCTTCGTCTCCTTCTATCCCACGTGAAAGGTTCAGGAAGAGGCAGTTATCTCGCTCTGCCGCATGGCGATCAATAAGGGTGCGAATGACACCTCGGGGCCTGCTCTAATGATGGATCATGCATGAAAATTGATATTTTTCATGTAATTTTCACGTTAGTTGCAGGAATTTGAGATAAGATTTATTACGGTTATGGTCAGTTATCTTGATTGAGGTGAAGGATATCTAGGCTGGAGTAGAAAAAGTGTAATATACAACTATGTATGTGTATGTATGATCAGAAATGAATACAATGAATAAAACCTGTAACTACCACAGGAAGTATGTACATGGTGCATTTAAAGCGTTGTATTATTATAATCGCCATTTTCAGTATGTTTGGATGTTATGTTACTATTAAAACTTTAGGTACTTTTGACCTCGTAAATATGTTATAACAAAGTCATTGTCACAAATGGATACTATTAATAAAGAAAAAACGTCTCATAGGTACATCTTAAATGATCGTGACTAAACACTAGGACTAGGTGAGAACCAACTAAGCAAAGGTTTTTTATATAACTCCGATAGCCAGAGATTAACAATGCAGTTCGTGCAAACAAGCAAGTGGGTTGGGTGGGTACCTTTACTATTTACAAAACTAACTTGACAAACCTTGCCAGCTATAACTCTTATACTCAAAGGCCCTAAGAGTCACGTTTCTCATATCATTGTTAACAAGACTATTCATTAAAGTTCTCCTACTCCATTAGCGTAATTAATGTCTGAAAATGCGTCTGAATCTTGCGAAGTTTTGGAATTATGTCACCGAGTCTTTGTGCTGTGCAGTTTTTAATATACTTAGCCTGACCTAGGGCGCGAAGGGTCTTTTTAACTTCCTGGCATAAAGTTACGTTTATAATTTTACTTTAAAAAGTGAGTCTCTTAACGATTCTCGACTTTGATCAAACATTCTGGTTTATTTTCGCTCGCAACTAAATATCGATAAGCCGATGATTAGCTTTCAATAAATCTCCGATTCTATGAATCGAAATAAATAAATAGTAAAAGAAAGTCTAATCTCTTGATAAGATTTCCTTTTTGGAAATCTAACTTTATCCTACTAATATTATTATGCGAAACTTTATAAGGTTTTGAATAACGCGGAAAATAATGCGAGGCCGCGGATAGAAAGCTAGTCCTTAAATATAATAAAAACAGTTTTTTAAAAACAAAATCATGGTTTGTTAACGAAAAGTATTGAATAACAAACCTCGAACATATTTTTTTATATCATGTGACCCCCGGAATATGGTAGCAATTTGATAAAACAAAGTTACTTTAACTAAATTCATGAAATTTCGACTTTACTGCTTTCAGTTTAAGGCTTATGTTATATCAGATCTGGGTACATCCACACAGGTTGAATATTTGAGAGGTTCGGAAATAGATTCTGTGTCAGAGCTGAAGGCTTACCCACACTAGGCACTTCTTTAGAAAAATATAATAAGTGGTCGAATAAGATATACTCGTATACTTTAGATAAATTATTTCATCAGTATCATTTAATCGTTAAGTTTTGGACATTAACTTACATGTATTTTATTATTAAGATTTATATAGTAAACTAAACACATTACTGGGTACGGGTCTTCCAAATAAAACCCAATAATATTACTTTATTTATTATAATATTTTCATAAGTATGTTGTAAACTTAAATAATTTCTATAACATAAATTTCTTAATCTCTGACTCGTGTAGGCAAACCTTAAGTTACTGTCGAGAGTTTGACATGACATGCTGCATTTATTTACATTGCCGTGTAGAAGACAAATATTTGGAAAGGCTGTTATTGATGTGTTAGTTTAGTTAGAAAATATTATTGAGGCAAACAAAGTTTCATGTCCATCGTGTGTTGTTAAACCCTTCATTTTAGGTATGTTTTATCGTATATTTGATATTTTGTCGTATCATAAACTGGCCGAAGATATAATTTGATGGAAACTTTTAAAGTAGGTAATTCTAATTAACAGAGTTAAATCGAAGTTTACGACACGTTTACAATAATTTATGTAGAATTTACTATTTAATCACAAACATAATTGTAAGAAACGAAATTCTTTAATCAATGTTGAGATTTTGAAAGACTATAAACTGATGGACTCTTGGTACGATCGATCAGTTCGAGGGCGAATCGCCTTTTTATGAAAAAGGCGGTTTCAAAAAACGTAAAACCACGGGCGGAAAGCTAGAGACATAAACCTGGACACACCTCGTTTAAAAAGTTGTTTTTAATTCAGGAATTTTAAATTACCGGAAATGCTGTTCCGGAACTTTGATATTCCTGGAGCGAATTCATATAAAATGTATGTCTGAAATGGAAGGCCACTTGGTGAGGCAGATAACTGGCAATGGGATTAGCCTAATTTATTACTTTGGGGGTGGCGCAGTGGCGAATTTGTAACAACAAAAATAAACTCTGATTTAAAAGCTTTAAGTTCGAAAAGCGATATTGGTATTGCTTGGAATATAAGGCACTATAATTTTGTTTTAAATTGACTCTGTAAATTTAAATTATTTCAAAAATAATGTGTAAGTGGACGTTTTGAGTGGCCAATTTTTATTACACTTACATATTTAACTGAAGATAACTTAGAAATCTGATGAAACCGTACTATTCGCCTGTGAAAAGTTTGTTCTCAATTAGTTTCTATCCCACGTTTTCTAGCTCATAATTATTTTATTGCCGAGAAAAGTCCATTCATAAGTTAAACGCAGTTGCCATCACAAATCACAATAGACCAATCAAAGCCACATTGATAATAAAGGTACAATGTGGGAAAAACTCTTTGCATACGCGCTAATTTTGGTTGGTTCATGTAATGCCCAGTAGAGGGCGCACAGACTGTAATTTCCGTTCAGCGCCGGCCACGTACGCCCCATCCAGTACCGGCTCCATTCTGATATCTTGAGAACAATGTGCTCCATCTAGCTTAAATAACCTGTGAGAGGGTAATTCGGACTGTAGTTACTCTCTGTCAAGATCTATGCTAAGAGAAATTGCATTTATACTCGCGTCATCTTACAAGTCCGGGAGACGCAGCGATGCTGTTTTAGAAAATGTCAGTGTTAGTAAGGTACGAGTAGTTCATTCCTGCTTATTACATAAGACCCTACTTCTTACTACTTCAGCCACCCCAAGGTGTGGCATTCTTATAGAATAGATAAAAAGCTATCAATTGATATTAATTTTCCTAAATAGTGAGTTGTAGCTGAGTATGTTAGTCTATGGTTGTAGGTACCTGGTGGTGTTACTGTACGGTATTATTTGTTCTGTTTGTCTATGATATAAAGGGACTTTATATTTCAATTCAGTTGAAATAAATACAACCAGTCAGTCTACAGCCATCTGTGAAAACAAACCCGAAGATTACGGTGCTGCGTCCGCTCAGCTATGCTCCCATGACTCGACAAAACGACTCGGAGCGTAAATGACGCGCAAACATGCACGCTCCCTGAATTTCACAGTTTTTGCCGCGACCCGTGCCCATAATTTGTAAATGTACGTTCCCTTTTCTTCGGCGAAGAACAATGGTAAATCGTGTTTACTACGAAGCCGCGTCGCATCCGCTTCTTAATTCTGTTGTGCGAAAGGAGAAAAACAATAAATTCATGACTTCGTGTTATAGATATATTGTCGCATGGAAATGCTGATTCGTTGGAAAACATAGAAGCCAGCATTCTTATCACATTAATCTAAGATATATATTATGTCCACTAAAAAAATATCTTTTTATGTTTATTTACTTAAGTAGGTATAGCACGAGGCTACATATTGCTGTACGAATTGACCAGCAATATTTATTATTTATTAACAAGTACTTCACAGGACCAATGTGAACTTTGTCTGATCGCAGTCCATAGTAGGACACAGGTAACGTTAGCTCCAAGCATATTCGAACACTGAACTAAGTCTATTAATCTTCAAATATCGGTAACCTATTTTAGACTTTCCCCTTACCCATTCAATTTCCTTTTGGTTGCGAAGTGACCAGCCGATAAGCTGTTCCGTTCAGAGAGGCAACATAGTGGCAACACTCCCCAGAATTAATAAACGACTTGTTTTGTTGACACTAGTAGTTTGTTGATGCTCTTCTATTTTGGGCTCACACTAGGCGAGATTTTACTACCGTACAAGATGTAAAACTATATAAAGTGTTTGAATAGTGCAAGCGACCTTGATGAAGCCTAAATGATTTTGAATGATTGAAAATTTTCTTAAGATATTTAAGCATACTATCAGTGATTAACGCGAACTTGATCATATGAAAATCTTTTAATACAATAAGTCTTTCAGATAAAGATTCATGTAAGCTCAAACTTTGTAACCACTACATTTCCCGAACGCACATAAAATATATCTCTACACACATGTATACTCATATACCTACTCATAACTATGACTGAATGTAGTGAATGTAATGAAGTGACTTGCCTAGTGTAATCTGTGTAATTACCATTGTTATAAGGCTAAATAAATGAATCTTTGAATCTTTATCACTTTAGAGACATTTGTGTTTATGTTTTCCTGTCTATTTTCGAATGAATCACAAACATGCACGGTATGCTGGACTGCAATCATTGCCAGATCAATCGTTCAAACAATGCCTGCGATATCACGTTCCCGATTTATCAATGGTTAGGTATCTATCGCTCTCCTATTTAGGTCACACAAATTTACTAGAGCTTTCCCTGCAAGCTGTTAAACTAATAAGTGCTGTAATTATTTTGAATCGTTTACAAAATATATGTACATAGGCCGACTAAAACTTACGAATATTACTATAAAGTGATGGTATGGTACCTATCCATGAGAACTTGGTGGAATTCTTAACATTTTATAGAGGCAGATTATAGTAGTTTTTTTGTAAAACTGATCAACACAAGTTATATTGTTTAAATCTTTTCTAGTTTGTAAATTTTTTAGTAAAATTTCAACGCCTACCCATGTTTCGTCTCCTAAAAAGTGTAAATAACACGGAACTTTACTCGCGTAATTTTACGCATCAACTTGCCGGCTTCTTCAACAATAGCTAAAGTTGGCTCATAAAACAATCAACTGAATTCCCCTGTCCAACTTTGTCGCTAAATTCTTCTTTCTCTACATCATCATTTTATGAGCCTTAAGTTGCTAAGAGCTGGGTTAAGGTAAAACATATTTAAATGGTTTCAGTGAAGAAAGCTTGTAAAAATAATTGTAAATGCGAAATTCTTTGGGTCTATCTATCGGTTATCTTTTTTGAATCTTATTTTATATTTAAATAAAACATCTTTATTCTTCTTAATAAAAATCTTTTCAGCAATACGCAATCTAATGACGGACGGACATAGGTTAACTATGTTCGTTAACATAACATAATACAATAAAATTGAAAAGTTATTTCACCGTAAAGATTAATAATAATAACTATTTAATATTCCTGGACAATTCACAAAAAATAAGATTTAAATATATGTGTCAGTTATTTCCATAAAATCTTGAAGACTCACGAAATGTGTACCTATAGATTGTTATTTTTAAAACCTACGTTGATTTGGCTCATGAAACTACCTACTCGTTAAAATTACAAAGATATAGAGCGTAGCATATTCAATAACGATATCCTACATAATTATTCTCGTAGCACGCCTACGGCGTAGAAATGTCTATACAGGGTGTCCCAAAGTTATGGGCCATGGAGGGGAAGTACCTTAAATATTGTAGATAGTGAATTTTGCTCAAAGAAGACTTCATTTTATTTTTAAAAGTAAGTAAGTCTGCATTCATAGATTTTCTAAAAATTACTTGCTTTGTCTGGGAATCGAACCGACTTACATGTGGAAAAAAAATTACTCTCCTTTTATGATACCAATCGAAAGAATAGCTAAAAAATAATAACTCTGCTTAAGGAACATAGTATTTTAAAAGAAAGGAACAACATAAAATAATTGAGTCAAGGTCAAATGATCGAGTTGCAAACAGAATTGTGCCATATCACATCGAGTGTTCACCATAAAATGATTAGAAAATCAACAGGCAGCCGGGTCACAAGAAGATTGACGAAGATGCTTAAGATAAGAGGGATCACATTTTGAGTATTTAATTAATTAATTTACAAAAAAAAATATTTCATGTTTTTTATTTGATTAAAATAATTAATTTCACGTTGTTCCTTTCTTTTAAAATACTATGTTACTTAAGCAGAGTTATTATTTTTTAGCTATTCTTTCAATTGGTATCATAAAAGGAGAGTATTTTTTTTCCACATGTAAGTCGGTTCGATTCCCAGACAAAGCAAGTAATTTTTAGGAAATCTATGAATGCAGACTTACTTACTTTTAAAAATAAAATGAAGTCTTCTTTAAGCAAAATTCACTATCTACAATATTTAAGGTACTTCCCCTCCATGGCCCATAACTTTGGGACACCCTGTATATAAAAATCCCACTTTTCATGGTAATTTTGGCTGGACCGATTTAGGTGCTTTTGGTTTTAAAATAGTCATAGTAGTAGTAAAAAAAACAAAGGAAACATAGGAAAGATTTTGTCGAATCGCTATGAAAACTTTCCCCGGGCACTTTCCTTTCATCCTGTACTCGTGCCCCGGTTCAGGGCAGGTCGCCTACTCCGGAAACTTCACTATTGTCATTTACAGACACTGCACAGTTACGGAAATACGGAAACAAGATGTTGAAGGGTATCTACGAGAATATTAATATTACAGTGGTTATGTGGCAGGTTCGTTTGTTTGTATGTATATTAATTTTAAAGTCCATTTAAAAAGCTTTGGAAAAGCATCTGCGTAGGTATCGCGATTGCGATCATCATCGTATCACCTAAATAATGTAATATCCCCCACCTTCTCAATAACCGTATCCGTAAATTAAACAAATTGTTCATATTATTATATCTAAAGCTATTATACTGAAACAGCTATTATAATAAACAGCTGTTCTATCTAAAGAACTTATTTAAAACCACCAAAGAAAATCCCAAGCAAGAAAACTAGTTTCAAACTAGTAGAATCTATATTTAGCCGTGCTCGTTAAAAGCGTTCGCAAATAGGTGTTTTTCCTAATCCATCTCGTGTGTCCGGGTTGATTGAGAGCCTTCAGAGCCTGAGGCTTCTCTCGGACCAGTATCAGTCGCCCGTAGAGCTTCGCCGGTACCGCACGTATCTAACGAACGTAACGTTATTTCGCAACGTTATCTCGCAACGTTAACGGGTTTTTCGGCGCGGAGTTGTGTTGTTGTTGTAGTCGGTGTTAGTCTTAAAGATTAATAGTTGAGAAACTGCAGCAAGTGTGAATTGGTATATATTTGGATCTGAAATCAGTATCCGAGTCTTTCTGATTATTTGATTTTTATTTTCAGCAAAAAAAAAACCGCTAATTAACGTACCTTTTTGTGATTGATATATACTGTAAGAACCGTTATTAAGAAACTGTTTGGGCACATCTTATAAATATCTTACCTTATCCTAAATACGTATTTACTTTTTAAATGTTAAAAACATAATCCTTCTCATCAATAAAAAAAGTTGTGTCGGCATTTTCAATAAATTCCCGCGAATCACTTCAGCCAACTCAGCGATGTTGGGACGAAAAAATCAAAGAATAAACCCATCGATGGCATTAACATTGACTCGGAAACAGATCAAACGCCGGTCCGAAGCGAAAAACAGGGTTCTGAAGGTCTTTGAATCATCTGATTATTTCCATATTCGAATTTCTTGGACCAATAACGTCTGTTTGTAAATAGAAAAGATCCTGTCCCTGTTTGCGTACAGGAAGGAAATCAAGAGATTCATTTTATAAACTTGTTTTTATACATAATCAATTTTTTTCTACTAGTTTTCCATCCGCGTCGTAGTCCGCATTTTAATGAACTATTTCCGAGTTAAAATGCATTTTCTCGCGGTAAACAGTAGCATATGTGTTATTCTGGTATATAAGCTATATTATTGGGAAGTTTCATCAAAGTCCATCAAGTAGTTTTTGGCTGAAAGAACTCCAAATATTATGAACCCCTTTCTTATGAACTAGCTGAACTGTTACGTTTTCTAGAATAGGTACCTACTTACATACGAGTGAATTATTGACATTTTAACTAAAATCGTTTTAATATTACTTTTATGCGTTCTGCTTAATTTATTTAACACACTTTATTTAGACACGTTTAAAGCGAAACACGTGCCTCGCAGTTGCGATCGGAATAGCATTATTCTGAACCATTTGATTGGGCGTGTTGTGTAATGTGGTGAAAGGATCAAATATTTCAAGAAATCCATTGCATTGAATGTTAATTAGGTATAATATTGTAGGCAATGTTTATAATATGTATGTTTAATGCTGTACAACTCCAAAGCAACATTTAACGTCGTGGTGAGCTTAAAGCTTGAGTAACGGAGTATTTACATCTATGGTGCTAGATACACTTTTCATCATAACAACGACCTGACTTACCTGTATACTTTATTAACATAAAATTACAAGTTGAAAGAATGGACTTTATAATTTTAGCGGCCGGACGCCCACCATACAGCCGTACCTACAATATAGGCCTCCTATTATGTTTTACAGTTCAACTTGCCCAAACTAATAAAACTGCGACCATTTTAATTAATTATGACAACAACAAACGTCAAAAGATTTGCTTTTTGAAGAAAAACAATGTTCGGTGGCCAAGCTTCGACAACAAACATTGTAGAACCGTCATATTTTACTTCTGGGGGCCTACCATGATCTCTTAGAGCAGTATTATTCTAATCTTATTTTATGATTTCGTACCATAACCTCTTATAAACCATATAAAGTAATATTATTGTAGGCTTACTCTAAGAATGTTCGGAAACATGATAGTTTTTAAAAGATGGTGGTTGGCCCCCAGGGGGGGTATATCGCGGTTCCTTTGGGAGATAACAACCTTTTACCTGTTATCTCCCAAAGGAACCACGATCCAGGTTTCATGTTTGGGGGTTATTCTTACCTATGTTAGACATACACATGAAAGAATTTTCACGCTTCAGAATTAAAGGAAGGTCTGGCCAGACCGGGCTCTTAGGTTACTACCCGCTTTGTTGTTCTTTGTTCTGAAACGGGATAACAATAAAACAAAATCATGTCGCCTGTTTCTGAAATGAAACAAAACAAACCGTCGGACATAAATCTTCCAGAAACCCATCACGTAAAAGCTACTTATTTTAATTTGGCTTCTCAGTGAGATTAGACGGTCAAGGGTCTTTGAATGTGCGTCAACCCTGCTCAAAATATCATGGTTACGAAACTAATGTTGGTACCTAACCTACCCCTACGCGTATCCATTATACAGGAAAGGTGCGGTCAATGACAAAATGACCCATTTCTCTGTTGAGGTTTTAAGTGTTCCTCATCATAATACGATATAACGTCCCACGCCGGGGCACAGGTATAGACCATATGGTAGGAGCCCTACTAACTGAACCTATAATCATAATACGACCTCAGTGGCGCGGCGGGCGGCGGGAAGTTCGATTCCCGCCTCGGGACAAAAATTTGTGTGATCTGCAAATATTTATTCCGAATTTTTAGGTGATTATTAAAATCTTAATATTCTAATCCGTCACCAGATGGTTAAGTGCCAAGAATGGTGGCGGCATTGCTATGGACTATAACAATATAATTAATATATATTTATGGGGAACTATTTTTTACTCATCCCCGAGTGGATGTTATATCCTAGAAGACACAATGAAATAAATGTTTAGTCAGCGTCCAATGTTGCCGTCTGATGTTAATTTAAGTTACGTCGATACAGGCCATGACAGGAAACTAATAGCTCGCGGTTTGATTTCCAATAAAAAATGTTATCAAGGAAAATTGAATAATTATGGCTTATAAAAGATTAATTAAAGTAGACTGCGAAAAATTTAAAAGAAACTACGATAAAAATATGAATTCCTGCTTAAAGAACTTTAAAGTATTATAAATAAGCATAAGTAGGTATAAAGGTCCTTCAGCTTTTGTCTTCTTTTCTTATTCGACTAACGAGCGCGCTCCTCAACAAATACTTTTATTTACCTTACTTTTTCTAACCTCTCAGTTTGAATGAATTGTGTACAAAGGCGTCTACTTGGGTTGCTTGATTTTTATAGTATTTTTAATGATGGGAAGCAATTAAAGTAGTATAATCAGTCTACCGGAGAGTGCTCTAATCCTGCCTGTGGGAACGCTTAGTTATATTGTATTGTATCACACCGTGTTGGCTAAGTGGGAGCATACTCGACTTTACACGACGCGCACCTCTGGTTTTTTTCTTCTTGTAAAATGTATGTGCGTTTTGTTAACACATGCTCTAACGGGTCCCATTAGTGGGGACATTAATAGGGGTGATAATGGGGACACTTTCATATCGTTTTGCAAATAATATGGATCAGTGTTAGGTAAGAGTACTTTTCAAATTCAATTATTAAACTAGCTACAGGATGTTAACTATGTTTTGTTGTAATAAGTTTATCGATATTTCGTAAATAAACATATCCTGGAAACTAATAAAAAAATCAAAGGATAGTTATCGAACATATTATAGAATTAACAGCACAGACATACTAAAAATTTGATTGATAAATAAATAGTTAACGAAACTTAAAACAATTTAAAATTTAAGTTAATAAAGCAGGTAATTTGTGTCATGTTTTGTCATAAACAACTCACGTGGAATTTTCATTTAACCCGTGGAATGTAAATTAGGAAGTTTTACAAAGCATTCCTGTTGTTTCATGTAAAAGTTACATACTTCGCCAGCCTAAGGCACTTGGCTTGTTACAAATTCCGCCGAGGTCATAATCTGCCCCAGGTTTTAACTAAGTACAGAAACGGTAGGTAATTTTAATGTAGGTGTAGGTACCTGAATAACACCGCTTATAGCGAATGGACAGATCAAGGGGCTTTTTTGTAATGATATTGGTATTTTTAACTAAGGAGTATAAAATTAAAAAAGTATTAAAATAAGTTTATTGAGCATTAACAAACGTTTTTAAATCACAAAAATTCAATTGACATTTGAAAATAGTTGTGGAAGTATCATTCCGTATCCGGTTCTACACTGAGTGACCCATTATATAGACTGAACCTCTATGTTATATTTAAATTAAAATTATTTCATGTCAGTTAAGAAAACAAAAATATGTGCAAGAAGAAATTAAGGAATTTATGTTTCTGTAACTGCATTAGAAGATTCATCGTGATCGTGAGTGTATTGATTACCATTGCTCCACTTCCGGAATTGCTGAATGCCAATCAAGATATCAATTATCTTATCATGATTCGCAGATAATGACATAAACACACGTGGCACTATTCATTCTATTGAATTCCGATTAGATCATTATACCTACATATTGATTTTAGACTTTGGATATTATTTTTGATTACAAGAAGATTTACTTATTTGAGGTTTAATTCATGTTTTCCATTAACTTCTAAAATCTTAAGTAGGGAATTTTGTCTGTTTTTAGTCTTCATGTCTGTTTTTAGTCTTCATAAAATGTAGAACAAAAGACTACTTTCCCGACCGTTTTGTAGTGAACATCTTCATTCTTTTGTAAAATCTTTTTTGTCTGTGGTCGTAAACAGAGAACAAATTATGACATACAGCGCGATTACCAGACAAAGAATCGTGAATTCGGGAAATTCCTTTGGGAAACAAGAAATGATTCGCATTTTGATCAGAGTCAGCGTTTCGTAATATCTCAACGGTTTTCAGTCGGCATTTCAATACTTACCTTTAGGCTGTTGGAGATTTAGAAGATCATAGATTTTTATTATAGGAGCTTTTATACATATTAACGCTAAAATACTAATATCACAGATAAAAAAAACAGTAATATAATAACTATAAAATATATGTCACGTAATATGACATAAAGCTCTTCAACTATTGGTAGGCTATTAGGCTATAGATTACCATGTGGTGATTGACAAATTGGCGTCCACCGACAATTTTATAACTTGACAATTTTATTAAACACTTGAAACCACCAAATTGTACTTACCTACTTGATTAAGCGCAGAGTCCATTATAAAAACTAGAACAATAATTCCCTCAGTATTTATGTTTTATTTTCCTACTTATTATTGTCACAAGAAAACCAATATTTTTCGAGAATTTCACATAAAAGACGACTGTCTGATGTTATCGGTCAGTAATATGTCCCATTTGTAATTAATTCTTTATGATGTCAATAATTAATATGGCCCTTCTCATTCACTTAGTGGGACAAATAAATGATAAAGATCTCCAGGGAATGTCCACCGATGGTTTCTTTCATGATATAAATGAGGTTTTTTGTTTGTGTTTCTTATAAATAAATTTGAAAGCTGGGATGTTTTATGAGACATTTTGGTAGGATATCAGAATATACATATTACGTAGTTCGAAACTTCACCGTTTCGAAAACAAACGTTCAACGTTTATAGGTGTTGAAAAAAGCTCAAAAACCCTTAAAACAAGCTCAGTGCTTTAAGACTTCAAGGCTTTCCCTTTGATGTTGTCTACATAATTTATTTATTTTTGTAAGGGTTAATAATGTCATCAGTCATACTTACGGAATTATTCATTTCGACGGGATTAAAAAAGCGTTTGCAAGAAAAGTATAACATACAAATTCATTTTGAATGAAAACCGTCAGCTACATAAGAGAAGTGTTATTTTTAACCCGCAATAAATGTACTCTTACCTAATCCTGAAAGGTTTTGAAATGTTCGCGCGAATGAATCCAGGCTCCAGGGACGGACTCAGAAATGGAACGAGAGGCTTTTATTTCCTAGGTACTTAGTTATTGATAAAATCTGAGATTTAGCCCAGATATAGTTAAAAGAATTTGATGCTACAAGTAACTGTTATTTAAACTATAAAGTGGGCGATAGACGTGTGAGTAAGTTCATAAACTTTTGACTGGACTATACTTTTTTCTTTCTTACTAACGACCATTAGTCGACATCTTGGGGGACCACGAGTCTCTCGTGGTATAACGAAATAGTAGATTCATAGCGCGTGATGGTAAATTTAATGCTTAATAAAAAGTATTTATTATAAAATTGTGTTTACAAATAACCCTAATAGTAAAGTGATGAAAAGAAGAATTATGTCTTTAATCCGTTCAGTTAGGTAAAACAAATTGTATCCTTAATATGATACTGTTAGGTATGTAGAGCTCATTGTGACGCGCGCCACCGGCGATGTGTCTGAGTTCGTACCACTTATTCATAACTGCTCTAAACATGTTCCCTGCTGATTTTCACATGTTTTACGTAATAAACATGTAAGGATTAACAGAGTTTTTCGGAAGTGCATATGAATTATTAAATTAATCTGACCTTATTTCGGATTAAGCTGACTAAGCCGCGAGTTTCCTCACTATGTTTTTCGTTTATATATGTTTTGATTTTTATTTTTTAACGTTTAGCGGATTTTTAATGACTAATGGTAATAAAGGTTGTTGGACAATTTACACAGCAGCATCTAGTGTTAAGCTAGAAGCTGTTATGTTTTGTTACGGGTACCTACTAGATATCAGAAATACATACCTAATAAATTATACATACATACGAATTTAATAAACCAAGAATACTCGGAACATAAAATAATACAATATTAATATGTTGTATCTATTTTATGCTTTTGTATTGTTACATAGATCTAGTAAATACTAAATAGTTTCGTTGCAAATTCTATAATTGAACTAGTATTCATAAACAAAGGTCATGCCGTGTCTAATACTAATAGCCAATTCATTTAGGTTATTCGTGATCTTAAACTATCTGAAAATTCTCCCCAATTTGCCTCATAGCCTATTCATTACGTATTATTATTTTGGTTTACATCAAATAAGTTAAAAGCTTTAAAATTCTACAAAGCTGGTAATGCTCTTGGATTACTCGTCTAGACTGACCCTTAAATTTTTCAATACTTTCCTTTGATATAATTTTTACGATAAGTAATTATTATGCAAAAGAGGGTTTATTTATAGTTTCCAACACATTGTTGCGGTTAAAATTAGTCAATTAAAACAGTAGAATCTAAACATCATATTTTTATGCCGAAATTCCGACATATTTCTCAATCATCAAGCTCTTCGAGTAATTCGTCACAGACGTAACGCCTTCAGTGTATGTAATGGATAATCGTAACCCGCCTGTTTTGTGACCTGGAAGTAAGATAAGACATTAACTGAGTCACATCCACGTCTCTTCATATCCTGTCTGTGACATGTAAAGCTATGTTTTATGTGCGCTGTGATGATTGATTCTCCGTCTTCCTTTGAAATTGCGATGTGAAGAAAGAGTTGTGTTTCAGAGCGGTGTTCCATTTCTAGTGTTTTTCATTGCGGCTCTAGATTAGCAAATTACGTAGATTTCTTATTTTATGGCCACTAACATGTAAGATAACTTTGTTATTAAAATGTATATTAGATTTAGTAAGTATTCTACATAAATTAAGTGTGTCCTTGCCAATTCCGAAATATGGAACTTATGGCTATACTATACTCATGATTTGATTGACACGATTTAAATATTTTTACTCATGCCACGACACATAGAATGTTTTTGTTGTTTGGTCATGAGATTAATCATGATATTCTTCTCAAAGGGAGACCTTGCTGCTAGCTAAATAAAAATGGAATTACAGAATGATGTATATTGAAATTCTATTGAAATCTAAGTCAAAAGTCTAGATTCTAGACACTAAAACTTAATGACAGTCATTGGAAATCTTTACTAGCCATTACCAAAAACAAAGACCATTGTACGGCTCATTCCAACTGCCGAAGCGTCATAGCCGCAGCTCAAAGATATCCGGGACGTTATTCCAAATCCCTCCGTTCTATTGTCTGCCCCATTTGTCGTACACAGCTGCGATATTGATTCTCTGAAGGAAAAAACAGTGGGACTGTCCATATTAACATAAAATGCCGACCTGTAGACGCCAGATTGGAGTCTCCCACCGTGAACGCGGGGCCACTGATTTGCAGTTGTTTTTCATTTCACAGTCGAAGAATAAGTAGGACGACTGTTACTTTGTTGTTTGGGTTCAGGGACAGAATTGTTTTTTTATTTGCGAATTACGATTCCTTATTATCCTTGGTCAAAGTGTTATAAAAGAGGGCCAGATCATAATAGGATGTTGTATTTAATTAAAACACTTTGTAATAATTACATAAGTCTAGTAAATGGAAATAATCGTCGAGAATTCCTATAGAACGCGTATTCAAATACGTGAATAGGGGTTGAGCTAGACTGTTTACTTTAGATAAGTACATAAAACTTAATAAAATTAAGTTCAATGACACAACATACAATTTCTGTAATAGTTCAATTAAGTAGGCCTTAAATTAGGGCAAATATTATAAAAAGACCTATAACCTGCGCAATTAAAAGTGAATTCTGTAAATGGCGGCGGGTAGGTATGGTACGGTTGGCAAAACAATTTCTCAAACAGGCCGGCGTCACGACGAATTTCCCATACAAACATAATACCTACCAAAATTATTTGTAATTCGAGCATATTTCCACGGTATTATTGTATTATTATTATCTAAATAGTATTTTTATCTAGGTCCCTACAGAGTTTTTTTTACAAAATACTTATTTTAAATGAAATTATCTTTTTAGTAAAGTAAAGAGTTTAAACAACTTTGCGTTATAAACCCGGCGCTTTTATAAAGGTCCTCAATGTGATCATTCATACGAACGCTTTTAAATCACTTTCGTCTCGTCCCTCGCTTTAGAAAGCCGTGGGAATTTTTTTTTGCTAAATAACTAGCTAGGTATAGCGATTTGTGTTGCTAGAAGAAGAAAGAAAAAAAGGACATTCTGGGTACATCCTCTGAATGAACAGAGATACTTAAAATAACAGTTTGTGACACTGTACGAAGATTCGACAAGTATACAAGATTTGACGAATTATTGGAATATTTCTACTAATACTCATCGTACTAATCGCAGCGCCGGCGTTTTTTTAATAGTGTGAATAATAATAAAAAGTTTCATACGGCCTATTACCAGCACTTTTCGTTGAAAATGCAACACTGCTCGACGTGTGAACACGTACTTGGGTATGCCTAAAACGTTCAAATAGAACATAATTATTATGTTCTATTTGAACGCTTTTTTAACGGACGTTAAAAAAGCTCTCGTGCGAATTAGGCCTGACTGACTATTTTTTTGTAGCGCGTACTTCACTGTGTGAGTATAGACAGCGATAGAGAGTGAGCGAGAACGCATGCGAGCGGACGCCATTTATAATTCGCTTCTATATGTGCGCAGGTTATACAATAGAAGCTACCAAATATTCACCGTAGAGGTGCAAGCTGAAAAAACTACTTTGATTTAACCATTCCATTTCTGTTGGTTCGCAAGTCTGACTCGAATATCAGAGAGGCCCCAATCTGTAGCTATTTTTCGGTTCCTCAGTTAATTGGTGGGGAAACAGTCTTGCTAATGGCTCCGAAATTGGAAGGCAAGTTCTGCATTCTAATTTGGAGACATTATTGAATAACGATAGCCTGTTTTTTAACGAGGGAATGGAAATATCAGTTTAAGTTTCGGTTGAGATGTGCCCAAATTGTTTTTGATGACTGGTATCAATTTACTTATGAAGTTTTTGAAGAAGTTAGATATTTGAAGAAAATATCATATTGCTTAGTGCTAAATATAGTAAAGAAAAATTTTCATCGCGGCTCAAATTATTTTTTGTGAATATTTAAGGTGTTAGAATACTTTAAGTGTGGATTATCCCGAAACATATTGTGATACTACTATTGAATTACATTGAAAACTCAGTGGTAACCTACGCTAAGTAATCAAACGTAGGGTTTCTTCAATCTACTATATAATTCAATTATAAAGAATTTACGTTAAAATACCTATTGGACGGCCAAAACAAGTTGTGACAAATACGAATCTACGTAAGCGTGTTAACGTTACTTAAATTGAATAATAATTGGCCGAAGCAAAATATGAAGGCTTAAGTGTTAAATCTTACGAACACAAGTGTGCCACCAAAAGTAACAGAGAAAGCTGCGTTTATATCTCAAAAAAAATCTTGCAATTTGCGACAATAGATATCACACCGCATATACCGTAAACAGAGTGCATACATAATAATATTCTCAACCCCCGAGCATAAAAGTCAGCACGCAATCGAGAATATACACAAGAAAAGTACATAATATCGTAGACAAAGTGCATCACTCTTCAACTACCGTGCGTCACAATTGACACGCAATCAGCAACAATATACACAACATACACAAAGTGCATATACCGTGACCAGAGCGCATATATCCCTCGGCGAGTGCATATATCCCGCGAGCCGGCGCGCGACACGATAAGCACGCACCTGGTCGCGGCGACTCTGACCGCGGCGCAGTTCCGCGCTGCGCAGAGCGCCGCCACGCTGGGCGAGCACGCGGCGATGCTGGCCGTGGCCATATGCTGCATACTGGTGCTGCTGCTCGTCTTCATCATACTCATCATCGTTGTTGGACAGAATATGGAGGGGAAGGGCGGCTCATAGCGGTGGAGAGGTGAGATATCTATACATGTAGTATTTTATATGAAGACTTTTTCTAGATGTGTTGTCTTTGCAGTTGGTTTAATTGATACTAGTGAAATAATTAACTTAAAAAAACAAAAGTATATGTACCTATATTTCACTTTCAAAATTTTCGTGAGTTATACACTCCGTGAGAATGTCTCATGTGAGAACCGCGCGCGCGACCTGAGGGGAGACGGGGCTTGGCGGGACGCTCACTCCTCCTGATAAAGACTGCTCTTGTTGTGGTCGAAACGTCGAGAGTTGTTAAACTCCTGTGTAAATACGTGAGTAATTCCCGTTTTATAAAATGAATAAGTACCTATATTTCATTTTGCGGATTTCGTTTATGAAAATTAAGGATACATATTATCTACCATAGTCATCTTATTGAATAGGTTTGTACTAATTTCTATTTTTGAACATTCTCGGCATGTGTTGATAATGTATTCACAGCACATGCGCCGTAAACTATCCCAACTATCGTTAGGTTATAAGAAAAAAAATGTAGTGGGAAGGTCAATGTCGGATATCCATTGGTCAATGGCAAAACTTTGATAATAAAAAGTCAGTGTTATGTATTGTCTTACTCTTTAGAACAGACTACCTACTGTCTCTTATCCACATAAATGAAGATCCAATTCTATGGGAAAATACAGAAAACACGAGTTAAACAAATCAATGAATCATAAATTCTTTATGATATTATTTATTTATTCTTTATTTTTTACTGTAGTAAACATTAGACATGGATTAAAAATACAAACAAATAAAATATCATCTTATGCCTATAGAGCGATTTCATACAAACATAGCATCTTATCGCTAAATATCGATGTCTTACAAACGAACTTGGATAGAACAAGGAAGGGTTCGAAGAGAATGTAAGGGATTTTTCCCAACATCATTATACGTATGTTGTACCAACCCTGAACCTTTGGCGGTAGTTAAAAACTTCAACAACCCTTAAGTTTTATACGACGCACTTATTCAGACGTAAAGTTTAACTATCAAACTGAGTCCAGCGCGTGAGACTATAACGCGGGGAAATTGATTATTGTTTATGATCCATAAGAAACCTGACCATTCTCTGGACTAACCATTGACCGCGATGGTTATTTTAAGATAATGATTCTAAGAAATTAAAAAAAAAGATGAATGTGATAGTTGTAGGACATTCCCAGAAAATACTTATAAGTAATTGTTAACTTGTGAGCTTCTTCCGCAAAATCATATGTTTGTATTACGATCGTCACGTTTACGTCTGTATTCGCGGTTTGATGTATCAATAATCGTTTCAAGGCTCAGTAAATAGGAGTGTCATAGTTTCAAAAAGAAGAATTCAGAAATTCCGAGAAGTGATCGAAAAATATATACCTAATTCGAATTAATTCAGCCATCTGCAAACATAATAACATGAACTAAACCTTATAAATTATTTTAAGCTGAATTGCACGGCTAGTAAATATTAGCTTTTAACAAATATCAGCTTTTGAATAGTCTGTTGATTTTCACTCGGTATTTAGTCGTCGTCCAAACAATTTCCCTAATTGCTGTGCTCGGCTGTGGTGATGTGGTTTTCCTCAGTTATGGAAGTTACATTCACTACCTGAACATTTAATGTTTGTCAAGTTCGACTAAACTTAGTTTGACTTTAATCGCCTCATGTAAAGTCTTGCACGAAGGCCGAAATAAATATATATATATTGCTGGACAAATCACGCAGCAGCATTTAGCCCCGTGGTAAGCTCGAATCTTGTGCTACGGGTGCAAGATTTCTGTATATATAATAAGAAACATACATAAATATGTTTTTATATACGTTTATAACACTCAGACACTCGAAACAACTACTGTTACGAGTAATACATACTGTATGTTAGTACATAATGAGTTATGTAATATAATGTGTTTTTGTTACCGTGTGAGTAGGTTTAACTAGCTAAGCGCTCCTTTTTGATAAATTGATGTCTATCCGCGAAAACCTATAATTGACTTTTATGTTTTATATTTGTGTTAGCTATTAAGTATATGTATATAAAGTTGTTGGTTTTCCTTAATAAATAAATAAATAAATAAACAAATATCCCAGATCGTACAAATGAGAAAATATCGTTATCGAACCTTCAAATTGCTATTCTCATGCTACAGGTATGCTTCGTAGCATATCTATAGCTACATAATATTCGTAATTTTTCTAAGGTATAAATAGAAAGGGCACATATTTATTTATTTAAACCTTTAGGAAAGGAACATATAAGAAACCTTTACGTATAAAGGGTCATGGCAAATTAAATTCCAACGTCCTAGCTTGAGAGACCCGTATCAATGATTCTTAGACCCCTCGCAAACTGCAGACTTTCGATCGGCCGATAGTTTGGTCGGGCTTATAATCAGTATGAAGATGTATGCAAGTCCGCATACTACAACGATTTGGTATCGGCCGATAAATAAGTTTGATAGGCTTCTCAACTGCGTTCAAACTGAAAGATGATCAAACTATCGGCCGACTGCTATATTAGTATGGAGCTCCTTGCAAGCGCGCACACTGACCGATTGTTTAGTCGGCCGATGGTTCACTTCGCTCCGAGTTTTGGAGCCGGAAGGTCGTGCATTCTTTCATTATGTCCAATTCTACTCAATCGCTCGTTGTAGAAACGTAATCTTATTTTAATTTTCGGGTAATCTAGTAATTTTGAATGCATCGTGTAAAATTTTCCATTTAATAATCTAGTACTGTAGATGGGATGCACACAATACTCTCAGACTCTCTTCTTGATTTTTCTCCTCCGTTGTATGAGAGCAATTATAATATTTCTGGACAATATTTTACTACGAGAAACTTCCATTATGAGACAGCTCTCTTCAACAGGTAGTTTAAAAACTGAATATTAGGGCGTGCAAAACCGGAAGGTTGTCAAAACCGGTTTTTAATTTCGGTTTTGAGGTCCCAAGATGTTATCCAAATTCTGGAAAAAGTAGTAACCTGTAGCCGCATGGTCTGGTGAGTAAGACGAAAGACGGAAGGTTACCCCAGTTCTTGCAACTTGGAGACCGTCTGCTGTGCAGTATGAGGTCGTGCGTTGACGTTTAGAAGCCGCAGAGACGAGCGATTGGCCAATGCTGGTTGGTGATGTGCCAGTTTCCCCGTCATTGTGTTCAGTTATTCACAGTACAGTACAGTTATTCACACTAGAGGCGTTCGGCGGAAAATGAAGGTACACCTTGTGCGTGCACTGGTTCATTCCATGTATATATACGAAGCTGAAACATGGACAGTTAGATCCCGTGACAGCAGCAAGATAGCCTTTGAAATGTGGTGCTGGTGTAAACTGCTGCGTATACCATGGCCGGCCATGAGAACCAATGATTCGATCCTAGAAGAGCTCATAACCACCACACGGCTCTACAACATGCTGAAAAAGAGCTCTTAGCTTCTTCGGGCACATTATGCGGTTCTGGGCATTGTCTGGAGAAGCAGATCATCATGGGAAAGATGGAAGGAAAACATGCACAGGGCAGGGCTCCTACGAGATGGTCTGATACCATCAAACAGGCCGGTGAAGGCAGCTTGCACCGCGCTCTACACTCTGCATATGACCGTACACAGTCGGGGCTGATTGTACGTGGTCACGATCCTCAGCAGTGAGGAACCGAGGAAGAAGAAGAATTCTCAGTACACATAATTGCAGTAATACTCAACTCGTTTGATAAGAAGCTGTGATGAATCACACCGGCGCTACTAGTTAGTAGTAGTAGTAGGTAGTAGCGGCCAAACAGTAATAATCAGTGATTTTTATAGGGGTATATGGTTACGTTTAGGGCATTGTTTAGGTGTTGAACCAGGATCCAGCCAACTTGGTATTCAAATTTCCTTCATTTGTGTGTCTGTTGAGCAGTGCAAGGCACGTGTCGACGCCTATTTCACGCTGGCAATTATTCAATTTGTTGGGCACATATTTGTCAACCTCTCTTACCTTGCTGATTTGACGCAAATTATCACTATTGTTTCGAGGCTAACGTCAAGAGTTGCAGCTAATTCAGCCGTAGATTGTGATCAGCTTCCATAATCGTCTTGAATTTATCATCGCAAACAAAGGTCTTCGGACGACCGCGAGGAGACCATTTTTGAGGTGGAAATTTTCAGAACGGAAGCAAGCAAACCAATGGGAGGTGGTTTGTTGGTTTGTAATGTTAACTGCGTAAACGTTGTTGATGTTATGTGCCGCTTGTGCCACGTTGCAGTCACGACAGTACTCAAATTCCGTAATTACTCGAATTTTTTACGTATCCATGATGACGAAAAAGATTGAAATTCGATGAAAATTTACCATTAATCAAAAAGCAAATGACTGCTTTTGGAAAAAGAATGCCATTATTTATAGAATTATAAGCCAAAAAATAATTATTATGATTTAAAAAACCAGTACTGCAAAACAGCAATTTTATAGGTAAAAACCTATTTATTATCTGTTTTAATCAACCTATGCCTATTAAGTAGATCAAATTAATTGTTTAGTTAACATGAACTTATAATATAAAATTTTAAATTACTCGATCAAATCAAAAATAATATTTTTGATCATCGTGTGCGTCATTCTAATTGCAATTTTATGTCTTTTCCTTGTTCCTTTAAAGACATAATAGCCACAACATAGTCCTGCGGAAGTATGTCTTTAAAGGAACACAGAAAAAACATAAAATTCATCAGCTTTTAGGGGAGATTTCCTTGAAGATTTTACCAATTTCGAACTTTTGTGATTATCTCCATGTATAATTCGTTACATAATATTTCTTAAGTTCGAAAAATTGGATTTAAATCCAAATTTAATTCATTGACGGGAAAACCGAAATCAACTTCGGTTTTGTCTCCCAAAACCGGTTTTGAAAAATGGTAAATTTTCGTCCGGTTTTCCGGTTTTTCTGAAAACCGGAAACCGGTTTTGCACGCCCTACTGAATATCGTCGGCCGACTGTTGCCTAGTTTGCGCACTCACCACCAACCCAACTGTTTAGTTGGAGTAGTGTGCGCGCTAACAGCCCAACCCGACCAAAATATCGGCCGATCGAAAGTCTGCAGTTTGCGAGGGGTCTTAAGCTGACTGCGCAATGAGGTGTCAAACTGTTTAAGTTATTGCCCCTTTGAAGTAGTTTAATTGTTGGATCATATCAAATTATTATTCTGATTCTGTTGTGTGTCTCTTCCCAAGAAGTTTACAACCATATCATAAACTCGTTGCTTCTGTAATATTTTCAGTTTTTAGTCATTTCTGTTGTAAGTAGTTCAGTATTTTCCCCATTGGCACATACTTTCGTAAATAATAATTGAATATATATTTCATGGAAATTCTTCATAAAATATCTGTAAAATTTCAAATATTAAACTAAAATGTATGTATATTTATTATTACATTGTGTTGTGACAATGGTAGAAATGAACATAATGTAACGCATGAAAATTTTGTAAAATTATACCCATAACCTCCGCGGTCTACCGAAAATCCTCAGTAATCCTATTTAAGGGGTTTAGTACGTACGTCTCTTTGGATCACTAAATTCTCGAGCCCAATTTAGTTGATTTAATAAATCATCCGCCCACGATATTATTACGTAGGTATAGGTAGGTACATAAGGTATGATTTTATATATGAGTGTTTTAGAATGCAATGTTTTTGTCACAAATAAAAACCTTATCACCGTAAAGAGTTTTATACCGTACATCATACTTTTTTACTATACCTATGATATGTAGAGAAAATGTTGGTTTTTTTAAACCACTACATATATTTTTAATATTAAAATTGAAACGCAATAAAATAGAATCCTCTTTTCACAATAAATTTGATGGTTTCCAAGGGACAGTTCCATTAAAAGCACACGGCTGGTTTCATCTCAACCCGGAAATGCAAAATGTCTGTAAATCTCATTCGTAGGAACGACTAGAGAGAGGTAGCACACGTACTTGTACTGTCATATTTTGTCTTTATGTTTCTGGATTGTCGTTGATGATTGATGCATCTTTACTTGTACACTGTAATAGAGAGAGAGTAGTGTCATACTTGTACACTGAAATAGTATTTAAGAATGTATGTATGTACTTGTTTAAGTGTTTTCTTATATGACAATAAATGATCTATCTATCATCATTTTAGCTGTTAGATATAGAGATTATAATGTATTATTTAATGGGTATTTTTCAAAATTTCTATGTTTGTAATGAGCACTTGATTTTTGAAGTGAAACTACTGATGAGCATTATTGACATAAAATAATTTCAAACAACATAGTTTTGCAGTACATTTCAAGTAGCCGTAATAAAAATTTTAATTACCTAAAATAACATAATAAATATTTACGAAAAAATATTTTTTTATGTTTCATAATTTATTAATTTATTTATTTATTTAACACAAAATCCACAGCCCTTACAGATATACAATATACTTATAACAAAACTTACGGCCAAAAAACGGATTTACTTTTTATAAAATAATATAATAATATTAATAATATATTATTAATTATATTATATATTATTATATTATTTAATATTATATTATTTTTATAATATTTTTGTTTTTGGATGATAAATATCATGCGATGTAAATAGATAAATTTGAGCGAGTAGGTATTGATCGTCTGTATAAACTTTAAAACATGCAAAGGTAAGCTGATGTTATGAGTTTGTAAATTGATTTTATAAGGCGCTATCAACGGCGTTATTGCCCCTTCGCTATTACCATCTGGTTTTACGACGCTTTTCTCGCGGTTAAGGTGATTAGATACCTGCTAACTTACCTACCTTTATCTTAGAGTAGTGTAATGACTGCAAAGTGCGGCTCACTCTCTAAAATTAGATATACTTTATAGATTATTGTATGTATGTTAATGAAACCTTTTGGTATACCTTATATTAATTCTTATAGAATTATAATGGATTCTACTAGCGAGACCAGTTTCTAGAAGTGGGATGTAATATTGGTTGTTATTAATGAGAAAATTCGTCTCGTATATAAAGTTATTGAAAAAAACACAAAGTCAGTAATTTGATGAAAATTCAATAACTTCGGGGAATCAACATTTGTCATGGCTTTATCCTAACGAAACGAAGTCTAGATCTAGTTGATTCAATAAAGCTGCGGAGCTTCGATATCGGAATCAAATCAGCTCTGTCCGCTTCCTGCTGAGCATCGATCGCGCGCAAGACTCTGCAGGATTAGCGGCGCTCCATGGCTTTACTTGACGGCGGTTTCAAAGATTTGCAGTTGTATGATAATGATAACAGTACCTTTAGACTTAACTAGCCGACCCGCCGACTGCTTCGCTTGCATTTTTAAACACGGCGGGCAAAGGCCGCCTGTGACGCAAGAGGTGGCGGGTTCGATTCCGGTCTTGGGATATTTGTTCCGGGTGTTAAAAATAAAGATAATTTTAGATATTTAAGTGCACGAGTACAAAACATGCTATACATGCTGTTTTTGTTGTTGAGTGAATTGTCCAGCAATATTATTTTATTCATCATTTATTTAACTTATACCAATATTTTAAAATAAATGTTCTATATTCTATAATCTTAGTACCTATTATCTCAATGTTCACAATGCATCACTCGCTTCCTCTTAGATGGACTTACCCAACTCTAATTCCATCCTCTGAAGCCAACGAACCGGCTAAGCTGCGAGATGGAGTTGGTCCTGGGCCAGCCAATAGCTACCCATAGACTAACGTTCATTCCTGCCGGAATGTACAATCCTTACGGAATGAACGCCAGTGTATTTGCAATAGCGGAAAGAATGACGGTATTATAACACCGCGACCCTTCACGTCGTGTTTTATTTTATACCGTCGCTTATCTGTACACGGGATAAGCCGGAAGGAATTAACGTTAGTCTATGGGCCGCTATTCACCATTTAAACATGTTCCCAACCATTATTGATGCATTGTTTTTATTTAAAAATAGAAAAGTTAGTACTTCAGTTTCAAAAGTTTAAATATCGAATATATAAAGAACTAAAGTGTAATAAACTCTAAAGTTGGATCGAAGACACGATCAACATATCTAATTTTACTTAACTACGAGTACATCTAGGTACCCTAGTAAACTCGAAAGTTGTGTTACGGGTACTACGGGTTGGTTAAGTGATTCAAGATCAGATCAGTCAATCAGAATTTCGCGATTTTACTCATTTTATAAATAGTAGTTAAATTATTATAACATAAATATGGTTCATACATTTATTAAGACTGGCTTATAGATGTGGTTGGTTTAATCGGACCCTTCTTAAGTGAGATAGTTAAAACGAATATTGTTTCTTCGAATTATCTTCCATACACTACAGAACACCATTAAGTTCACCGAACACTTTTTGCTTCAGTTACATGGAAAAGGAAATCTTGAAAAAAAGGTTTTATGTACGTTTTTGCAAAATGAATCGAGGTCGGCCCTTGAAGCTTTCAATCGGTTATTATAACGTATCGCGAGTAATATCACATATTCATAAGGTTTAAGCGGCTCTGAGCCTCCGGAATGAATAGACGCGGGTATTTCGAGAACTCAACGAGAGATCTCGTGGGCTTAAAATGAGGTGGAGATGTCGGTTGGAATGACTTGTGTTCTCGATATGTCGAATGTAAGAAAGTACGATGTTACAATTTCAATTTTTGATTTAATAGACAGATTATTTCAATTTCAACTACGATTAGTATAATACTAAAATTTCGTTCCTTATTTTGGATCTTAGGTTTGTTAAGCTTGATACTAATTATCTTAGTAGCGTATTTCAAATTATTAAAATGGCAATCCTTTATACGTGAAAATCAATGCCACTCTTCAATGTAATTTTATAACTCAAGAACGATTTAGGTTCGCTTTTAAATAGTCACCATGCTCAGGAAAGGATTAAAAGTTGAGAAATCATGGGAATAAAGCGGGTAAAAGTCGCGGGCGGGTTAGCTAGTAGCTTTACATTTATATTATAGAGTGGATATCCAGACTTATCTTCATCATCCATATAAGATAAGATAAGATAACTCTTTATTACACACCAATAAAAAATATTTATATAAAAAACTTAAAACTACAAAAACGTATGTGTAATAGGCGGTCTTATTGCTTAAAGCAATTTCTTCCAGACAACCTGAGGATGGAAAGAAAAACTGCAGAATATAACTGGACGGTGGTGTTAGAATTAGAAATAATATATAAAATACATAAACCTACAACTAATACAAAATAGAAGATATATTAACAGATTTTAATACCCAAATGCGTTAACCGCCTTTGCCAGATGCAATCAATCAGCAACCTTCCGGATACAGCTGAAATTAAACCAAATGCGTACGTAGAGGCAAATTGATTGCACTCAACCACTCAACCACAACACACAATTACTGTTCTATTACTAATTAAATTCTGGGATTCATGGGATGTTAGAGCAAATGTCAATGTTGACAATAGCGTGATATTACTATAACCTAAGAGCCCGTGATGGCCAGACCTTCCTTTAATTCACAAGCGTGAAAATTCTTTCATGTGTATGTCTAACATAGGTAAGAATAACCCCCAAACATGAAACCTGGATCGCGGTTCCTTTGGGAGATAACAACCTTTTACCTGTTATCTCCCAAAGGAACCACGATCCAGGTTTCATGTTTGGGGGTTATTCTTACCTATGTTAGACATACACATGAAAGAATTTTCACGCTTGTGAATTAAAGGAAGGTCTGGCCATCACAGGCTCTTGGTCTACTATGTCAAGTGAAGTATTCATGCCAAAGTATGAAATTAGCTATGGCTGAGATTGCCGAATGGCGTACACACGAGTATTAGCTTTTTAACTTTACGTGACAAAATTTTTATGAATGAAGATTTATAAAAAAAAACAACTATGAAATATGTGCCTATTACCACAACATTGTTATGTCCTTCCTAATACTTTCAGCTATAATCACACTTTTTCCATTATGGTACTTATTTTAAGATGCTCTTAATGCTTCCTAAACGAATACATTTCCAATCACCCGTAGGAGAATTGGATTTAATCGACAAATAACAATTACTGTTTAAAACTAATTTGAACGCCATTCTGGTTCATTGCAAGTTAATACTCTCCTGGCTACAATTAAAATAGAAGGACTTTATTGCTTTTCTTAGTTTATATTAGTTCTTGTGTATCAATTAAATTTTACTTGTAAGGAAAAGAAGCTTGAAAGGATATCAATAGGAACTAAGAGTCTGTCAAAGGAATGAATTTGGAGAAATTTAATTCGTTATTTTTTTATAAGAATATGATAAATAAACTCATATTTAAACACATAGACTTATAAACTCTCTTCTTTTTTTTAATAAATATTGCTGGACAACTCACACAAACTCTATGCATTTTCAATTTATACTTATATCAAAATTTGATATAAATATAAATTGAAGAAGATAAATTGACTCTAATCACAAAAAATCTTAAAATGTCTCTCCTGTTAAATCACAAACGTGGGAGTTCGGCCCTTGTTCTACCAAAGATGCGAAATCACAATTGAATTATTAGTGAATCAACAAGCGCGTATATCCACTTTCGTAGCTCTCGTAGCGTTTCGTAGCACTTCGTAGCTTTCGTAGCGCATTGTAGCACTTCGTAGCTTTCTTAGCCCTTTGTAGCACTTCGTAGCTTTGAAATACACACCATCACTTACGTATTAGCGCTCAATATATTATATAATGTTTTAAATTTCAAACTTCTTGACCAGTTTGAAGAAATTATTATTATTGAGATCTATTGTAGAAGATTACAGTTTAAAATACAATCTTGTTTGGTTTAGGTTTAGAAGGGAGTTAGTATAGAACAACCAACAATAGATACATAATTACGTACCGACGTAATTTTGTCAATATGATTCTGATGATGATGATGAATATGATGAGCTGCGCTCCATGGTTTTACCACGTTATAATAGATTTTACTGCAGAAATATATGTACCTACATAAAAAAGGAACAACATCTTATTATCTACTAAACGTTACAAACTTACACTTCATAATATTATAAATATAGTAAAACACTGAATTCAAAGGTCCTAAATATTTTCAGCGCGAAGAATATTATTCGATTGAAATATGAAGAATGCTTGAAACATTTGAGATGAAAGGTGAAATCTATACAGGCATCCTATACCCGATGCATACCGGGAATGTTTGAACTGCTAATATTTCACAAGCGAGCGAGCACCGCTCAAATCACAAAGTATCGTCATCATTTGAAAGCTAAAATGTTCTATACAGATGTAGTAACTTCTTATAAAATACTATCTTCTGTGCGAAGTTTTGCTTGCGTTTGATTAGTTTTAACTGATACAAAAATAATTTGGAGAGTGAAGAAGCGTTTAATGATCTTGTTAGATAACAAATGTCTATTATTTATAGAATTTTTCTCTTTTGTAGACCTCTCAACTGACACAATTACACATTTGATACTTTTACATTGTCCTGTTAACATAGTAAGTAGTGCTTATAATTATAGCACAATAACATCTGCATCGCAATTTAATTTCAAAATGCAAATGGATCCGCAGTACTCACCGACGATCATAACGGCACAAAATTTGATGAATCATTCATCGAAATTGTAGAGAAATCATTTATTTTATCTGTAACTACGACCCGACCTCACTTCGCTTCGAAATCCTTAATAGATTTATAAACCTTCCTCTTAAATCACTCTAAGTACATATATTAGAACAAGAAACGGGTGATGATACCATATACAATAAATAAAATAAATAAATTAAATTTGCTATACAATTTACAAAGCGACATCTAGCGCCGTGGTTCTAAGCTTGTGTTACGGGTGCTAGATTTCTGATATACTCCCATATACATAATATATGCCATGATTTAAATATATTTGAGTTTCCCGATATTCATCATCTATCAATGATAACCGAATCGAAAACCAAACCAAACGAATACCAAATAAAGAAACAACCCAAAAGTATAACCTTCCAACGTTAAATCGAAACATTGAAAGCATAACCGTGTAACCCAGCGCAGCTAATCTTGAGTCCCGCCGTCCTTTGACGGTTGCGGAGGGCCCTCACGGAGGAGAGCTAAACAAAACCAGGGATATCCGTGTACCATCCTCGATATCAAGTTCTCTCAAGTTGCTGGGGCCGCGATATTTTTCACTGACCTACTTTCTGAGATGAATGAATGGCGGAGCGCGATTTTTTGTTATTACTGTCAAGACGTGCAGTGAATGCGGTGAGATTATCGTTTAGAGTAGTAGGTAAGATTTTAAAAGGTTGCCACATGAGGAACATCTTTTCAATTTAATAATTTTATTTCACTTTAACAACAATTGTGAGACTATCGATTTTATTATCTTCTTTATGTTTCTGCAGTTTTCAAACACAGTCTCTATGGAAAAATAGGCTCTTTTGTTAACAAAGATTTCTTTTAATTTTAGTATAAAAACTTATAAATAAAGTTTAAATTCCCCTCAATAGAACATCCACAACTTCTAAAACATGACATACAAGCATGACTTCCGACCCGGCTCGCGTTGACCCAAGGTCGGCTATTGTCGCACTTCTTTTGTCTCTAGCAAAATATAGACCTACAGACAAGTGGTTTTCTGTTCGTAGTTAATAGGTCAGCCGGTAGTTTATTTTAAAGCAGCTGTTATCAATATAAATCTGAACAGAATAGGGAGCAGTCTCGAAGATGGCTCTACTTTCTTTATTTGGTTTATTATGATTCTCTTTATAGGTTTACTTTATACTTAGGTGATATTTTATTCACTAAAAGTCAGACGAGACGTTAGAATGTCTCATGCGAATAATAATTAATAATTCATTTTTATTACGTATAAATAGATTGACATCATGTGGGATTGTGACATCAATGATTATCGATGTTTCAGTTATATATTTATTTGTTAAATGATTATTGCGCCCTATTAATCAACAACTTCGTATTAAAAAAGTTTTTACCCACTTTTCCACACATTTTCCACTAGCTAAGTCATTGATCAACACTAGAGCACGCTCGATCCAATAATTACAGTTCACTCGACGCAACTCCTCGATTCAGGCTCGAAGGTGCTCGTTATTAGTTCAAAGATCATGATTTTGAAGTTGGAATTCGTGTTACCTATGTCGTTGAATTGGAACTTGCAAGCCGATGTTTTGATTTATTCGGTATTTATCAAATACAAAAGTACCTAATATTAAATGTTATACCTTTATTAGGACATTTGATGAGGCTGTTTACTAATAATTCACATTTGCTTTGTTTCAGGTAAGACTCTGCAAATCAATCATCATGCTTCTCATTATAATTCAGGTATAATTCAATAAAATTAAACGCCCACTTTTCATATGTGATTCCAAATAAATGAGGACAAGGTAAAATATTTTTACCGGTACGGAAAGTTCCAAGCAGCTTCCCCTGAGTGGAGGCGCAATTAGTGCAACGGCATAGCGCTAATGAGAATTCAGTCGCCGCCATCTTAATTTGTACCGTTATACAAAATGGCGGATCTGCCTACACCGCCGCTCGCGCCATTATGCATTTACACCTATACGTCTCATTGTGCGTCCGCCAGTCGTTTGAATATTCATTTTGTGAGAAAACGAATGGAGTTGGCTCCCAGTTAGGCGAAATATTATTTGGTGACAAAACGAATGAAGTTGAATGGAATATATTTTTGTATTAGAATATATTTTTCTATTTAAATAATATGATTTAGGTAGTTTAATATATAAGTACCTAGGAACTATTAATTACTTTTCCAAACATAAATGAATGATACCTAAAAATAGTTTTACATTATTTTAATGTTGTATTATTACAATGAGATTATTCGTAGATAACATGAATAAGTTATATTTCTTAACATTAGTTAAATTCAAAAGAATACATACCTAATAGCTCTAACAGCTACCTAAAGTTTATAGCGAGTAGGCTAGACATTGACGGTCATTTCATGAATCACTAGACAGAAGTTTATATTCTGCCTGAGTCAAAATAATTTATTTTTGTATAATTAGTTTTTGTTTGTTAATACTCATATGGAAATTGTATTCTTGTATTAGGTATAATTAATGTTGTCTGAAATAAATTGATTTGAATTGTATCGAATAGCAATTGTTGTTGCTCTAACAACTTCCACTCGAAAGTAACTGAATTTGAGTATCTTTAAACTGTATAAACTAACTTAAAAGGCATCTAAAAATCAGCACTGAAACACAAAGGAACCAAATTAAACTTTAGGCAGGCGCGTGAAGCCATCCCTTTGTCCCTATAATTGAGGGTGATACCCGCGGCAGCCCTAAATTATCTCACTCCAATGCTTTCGGATGAAGATTAGACTATTAAGAAAGAATCCTTACACTTAGCTGCCACCGCGCTTTATCTAATTCTATTATCTAAATGAGTAATGCTCAAAAAGTTGAAACTTATTTCATCAGTCCTCTGAAAAAATTAGGCCGAACTTTTTCATCTCACTGCGTTAAATTCTAAGAATGCCATCCCCTTTTTATTCAATTTTAATACATATTAAAATATTTCTTAGTAAACCACAAAAAAGGCTACCACATGTAAATCAATACCTATACTTTAATAATTAGATTTCCAAGATTTATTATTTTGACACAGCTGCAGGTAACGTCCTGCAAATCTAATTACCGTAACGTGACACATATTCGGGTTACTGATAAACCTTCCTCGAAACTTGCCTCGCGTTACTCGGTAATTGAGATTCGGTCGCAAGGCGCAAACCGATCCCATTTAGAGTTCTCTTAATCTAATTTTTACTAAAAAGTTTATCATATATGTATCTAGAAAATCCCGCTAACAATATACCACAGTCCATAATTACAGAATTTAGATGTTTTTATGTGAATTGTTAAGCAATATTTATTAAATCTTTCAGCTTCACAAATCTTACTTTCTGTGGAAAAATTAGCAAGTTGGGAAGCTATATATAAACATAATTTACCAAATTGCTAAAACTGAACTCCAACTTGCTAAACTAAACTTACAATAAGTCTGCAATAACGTTGTTATCAGTCAGCAGGGTGTGATGAAAACGCTGGCAATTACACAGACTGCCCGATCGATGCGATCTCCGATATCCGCCACCAATCAAGATGGCCGCTCTTCCGCCCGCCATGTTGTATCGTTTCCAAAATGTCACATTTTTGTGTACCGATAGCGAGCTATCTAGGATCCCGAATGCATAAAACGTTTTTTAAAAGAGCCATACATTTTATTTAAATATGACAATGAAACAGAAGTTTTCCGCCGATAATTTAGTCCGCTTCATGGTAAAATTAGCGTCAAAAAGCAAACTTTATTGTTTTACATTGCAAAAACAGCTAAAGTAGGAACAAAGTCTCCAATTCTAATTTACATTCAATCCGGCGTCTCCCCTGTAAAAGATTTACAGGAAACCGTTCAAGTTTCATTAGCAGCTTCAATCTCCCTTTCACAGGTTATTTGATACCAAACCAATGGCTTCTTTGCAAGACTTAAGTTAACCGATTGTTTGTTTTCACAAAATATTTGTATTTGATCTCTTAGAAGGAAAAATAGCTTGCATTCTTTGCGAAAATATCTTGGGCAAAACTATGTAAAATATTCCGCAAAGGTAAAATACCTGTCTTCAAGCTCTAGCCCGGCTTTAGGTTTAATACCCTGTTACTTTACGTTTTGCTTGTTAATGAGATGTTTTCCGACCTGTTTAGGTAGTGTTATAAACATCTAACGAGATGACAAGAAAATAACAATTTATAAGCTACCTATTTTACTTTGACAGGACCCAAATTTTGTACATAAATAATTTCTGGATTTGGAATAAAACACGTTTATACTAAATAGACCAGGGTTTTTAATTTTTTACAAGGAAAAAAATAGTAGTAGAATGAAACTCATTAGAAAAGGAGGGGATATGATAAAAATGAAAGGAAAAATAAATTACGGTCGATCTGAGTTCGGGAAGTGGGAGGGGGTGGGCTTTTAAGGGGAGAAAATGGTTTATCTCGATTTGCGGTGAAACTACAAGTCCCATGAAAAAAAGTTATATATAAAAGTTGTAGGTAATAAAAAGATCTAAAACTTTTAATTCACAAGTTTTGTACATAACGTCAAAATGTATGTGAAAAATTCAAATAACTAAGTTTTTGGTTTTTTATTTCTATCTTTTTCAAAAACATTTTATTTTCTACGAAATTTGGTGAAAACTTACCTTTTTATGCCCCAAACACACTATAATTTATTTGATTAAAAATATTAATTTTTTAACCTTATTTTGATTTAATTACTAAAAAAATAGACTAATTTTCAATCGAAAATTCACGTGTCAAAATATTAGCTTTTTTATAAAAATCGGTGTGCCTTTTGTTCATTGAAATCTTTATTTTCTGATGTCTAAGAAAAATATATACATTACCATAGTAAATTTTCTCAGAAAATGCAAAACACCGAAACAAAATTTGTATCATTATGTACAATTGCATCATAAAAATGTGATTTTTGCAATTTTTATTTCATATAATTGCTTATAATCCGACTTATTGCACATTATACAAACAGATTATTATATTATTATTATATAGTCTGAAAAGACAAAATCACATTTTTATGATGCAGTTGTACCTAATGATACAAATTTTTGTTTCGGTTTTGTGCATTTTCTGAGAACATTTACTATGGTAATGTATATATTTTTTTGAACTATCAGAAAATAGAGATTTTGACGAACAAAAAACACACCGACTTTTATAAAAAAGCTAATATTTTGACACGTGAATTTTCGATTGAAAAATAGTCTATTTTTTATTAAATTAAGTCAAGATAAGGTGAAAACAATAATATTTTCAATCAAGTAAATCACAGTGTATTAAGGACATAAATAGGCAAGTTTTCACCAAATTTCGTAGAAAAATAATTATTTTTGAAAAAGATAAATAAAAAAAACGAAAAACTTGGTTATTTGAATTTTTCACATAAGTTTTGAGGTTATGTAAAAAACTTGTGAATTAAAAGTTTTAAATCTTTTTATTACCTATAACTTTGCCATATAACTTTTTTTCATAGGACTTGTAGTTTCACCGCAAATCGAGATAAACCATTTTCTCCCCTTAAAAGCCCACCCCCTCCCACTTCCCGATCTCAGATCGATCGTAATTTATTTTTCCTTTTATTTTTATCATATTCCCCTCCTTTTCTAATGGGTTTCATTCTACTACTATTTTTTTCCTTTTTTGACCATTTTTGAAGCTAACTGCACTGGTCTAAAACGTAGGTAGGTAAATTGGAAATAATTAGTTTTGATAAACATTTGTGTTTATTGCTCCAATTTTTCTCTCTTAATCCGTCAAGAGACGAAATGAACACGAGAGATAGTGAATTGAATCTAAGGATCGGAAGTAATTATGGAACTCATATTGCGGTGTATTATTCCATTGTAGTCAAGCACTAATCCCGCTCGATTGTTCGGTTTATCTATACTAATATTATAAAGAGGAAAGATTTGTTTGTTTGTTTGTAATGAATAGCCTCCGAAACTACTGGACCGATTTCAAAAATTCTTTCACCTTTGGAAAGCTACATAATCCCCGAGTAATATAGGCTATAATATAGCAAAGAAAATTGCGGGAAAGTGTAAAACGCGGGCGAATCCGCAGGGCGGAAAGCTAGTTTCTAATATTTTTGCGATTGCAGCGAGCGTCCTACTCAACCTACTTATTAAGGGCGAGCTACAAGGGAAACCTTTTTAAAAGAGTTCACTGTTGGACGTAGGTATGCCCAAGTTGGGTACATTTAAGAGTATCCTACGTTCATTTTATTACAGCAGGTGTAAAATGTTTACAAAAATCAAAAGCACAAAACTAGCTTAGGTACTTATCACAAAAGAGGCGATTGCGAAAGCGTGGTGGAACTTGAGCCCGCAACTCTCCATTTAACGAGTGCTACAGATAGAACTTTACTAATAAAGTCACTCATCACTGTTTAATAATCTATTGATCAAATGGTCATAGTTAGTTTAAATATTATTAAACTTTGCGTATACTTTGAGTATATGTGTGTTTCGTTGCCCCTTTTATAACGGGTCTCTCGCAGGTAGACTTTTTATTTTTATATTCATTCATACTTTATTTTTTGCGGTAAAAGTAAGTGTCTTGCAGGTTTACAGGCTCAGCGTTATTTTATTATAATTTCTTATGAAATTTATGAAAATATTTTAGGATATTTATATTTAACCGTCTTTCGTATTATCCTGCAAACTGCTATACTTACACTACAGTTTGGCTACAGTATAGAACTGTAGCCAAGAAGACTCTCAACTTTTTATATGCACTTTTTCTAGAGCCCCAAGAAAGATAGATGGAGCTCGTCAAAATGATGATTCATTGCTATGCCGAAGAATAATCTAAAGAAAAGCTTCGTATCTAACAGAGATTAAGGTACCGGTTTAAATTGTACCTAGAGACCTAGATCCTTGTAGAGTTGTATTAACAATTCATACAAACTGAACTGAATATTTTTTTATCTGCATGCATGGGTTTTAAGAATCTACTTGAAGTAAATAAGAGCCAACAGAAATGCATAAAAAATATTTTTGAAATTTTTATTTGAAGTATGTATTTTGGGGTAGGTACTTACACTGTTTCACAGTTAAAGTTGCACTGAAAGGATCTAGGTCGGCCTACAAGGTAGTCCTGTATACATGCATATATAGATTCCCGTTGAAAGTTTCCGTAATTAACCGCGAGCTCGCTTTGTGACTGAAAGGACTTACACTTTATTTCTGAGCTGCGTTCCAGGTAAAAGAAATCCGTTAGAACGTCGATTAAAGTTTGCCGAGCTCCTTTGCATAGAAGACTGTTAAATAGCTTAGAAAGTTATATTTTTATCAGTAAATATACGGAGGCTAGTAGTAGGTCGTTTATCGTGTTTTGCACACAAAGGCCTCATGAGGGAGTTGTTGAGATGTTTCGCAGTCGGAAGTATCGTCGCACGACAATAACAGATTGTGCCGGGACTAGTGTACGATCCTCGTTTATAATGCGAGAAAGCATATTTCTTTTCAAGATCCGTATTCGAAAGCATTTTCAAGTTTAACATTTTAAGTTAATATCTATTGTGCACCCTGTCAAAGTAATGTAACAACTGTACTTTAATTCGTTTAAATTAAAAAAAACATGAAAATTGGTGACTAGATTACGATTAGATAAATTACAAGGCGCACCGTACCGGGGACGATGGCACTTAATTTGTGTCATCTGGCCCGGTGAACACATCACCGGGCCCGATGCAACTTTTTTTTCTCATCTGCCCCGGTACCGGGCCAGGTCACCGGGGCAGATGGGAGTCACTCTAACTATCTTATTCAAAATGAAATATTTACTATAATAATATATTTTTTTTATTTCTTTCTTTCTTTCTATCAAATGGTTGTAATACGAATAAATAAAAACAGGCGATTACTCTACAATAAAACAAACGTGTGGCGTTATAAGCGAGGGTGCTCTGTAAAAGCTTGTCAAAAAACGTCACCATGAGAAGTGGGTAAGCACATAAATTACTCGTAACACATTTTTATGCGCTATCCTGTCCGATTCATTGGTTTGGATATAGCCTTTTCGTGACAGTGAATATTTTCACGGAGAAAATATTTTTGTTGTAGATGTTTAAATTGAAAATAATGTGAATAAAATGCAATACCTAGTCGTAAGCGCTGTTATCCTACTTTGAAACTACGAAATAGCCCGGGAGCGAAGGAGCTGGGCTGCCCACGGCCCTGTCTCGTCCCGGTCGTGGGCCTGATCTGTGCGGATAGTCCTTTATCGTATTGTTGTTTCTGTGCAGTGCTCGCGGGTGAGACCACGGAGCTCTCCACTCGGGACTCGCACGCAGACCCCTCGCCCACTAAACTTCCAAGTACGTCCACTACCCGAACGCTACAACAAGATCTCACAGCACATTCATACAATCGATATTACAAAAATAACCACGAGCTCTCATTCTATTCTGAGATTTGTTACGAATTCTAAACCAAGATGCTTGATTGGCGGGAGATTAATTTAACTTAGGGCTTTGCTCAGCTGCTATCTGAAAGCGGACGAAGTTTCAGGCACCTCATCAGATGGATTAAAGCAAGTTCGCATCCCAGACAGCTTCTGATTATTACCTCGCCAATTTATCGGTATTCGTGTTAAATACCTCGTCTGAATTACCATCATGCTAGTACAAAAATCTCATCAAAGTTACGGTTATTGCTAATTGCAAGATTGTTAAGGAGATCTTATTCTAGCGTTTAAAAGCGTAATTTTACGTATATAGAAAGCACTGCACGAATCTTTGACGTCAGCACTCGGTGTTTAATAATTATCACCACAGGTAGATAGCCCCAAATTGATATGAAACCGAAGCAAATAAAATTTTACTTGCCGCAGAAGGGAAAATCGAATATGCGAACGCTTCAAAACGGGAAACATTAGGTGTAGGTGTCGTTTTTCCCTATACGTGCAGGCACACAATGTAGATCCCTATCAGCAGCTCGTTTCACGGTGGCCCCTTACATCCCTGTATCGCCCCTGGCAATCGAACGACACCGCCAAATTAAAACGTGGTGATATTACTGTTCGGCTATTGGTTTTAGTCCCAACCGACCCTGGCTTTTGAAACCGCTTCGTAGACAACCGATGCATGCTAAGTGTTGTTATTCTGTGTCTAGCTTAAGATATGATAAGCTCAGTTATATGAACCTAGCTTCTAGGTAGGTATCGCATAAATCCGTCGCACGAAGTTTGTTAAGTCTGCAAAGGGAAACTTTTAATGGGTCCGCTAACAGGCTTGCGCACCTGAAGCGTGGAAACTAAGCCGCAATTCACACCATCCTGCCTTGCATTATTTAATGAAACTAAAGTGGGCAATTCGTTTGTTATTAAACGGCTACGGAGGGTCTAGTATGAAATATAAAAGAAGCATAATTTGTGTTTTTTTAATATTAAAGTACTTATATTTAGCTACGAATAAAAAAATGATTTGGTAATCTTACAAGATGCAAATATCGGTTTTTTTCTACAGTCAACAAGGTAGTAAATAAGGACATGGTTATGATTATGACTTATAAGGCTCTTTCTTTCAAGTTATTCGCTTCTGCGCGCTAACTGAGCCGTGTTGTTTCAGCCGCACAGGGCGTTTGAAGCATCTTCCAAGACTTTGAGACGTAAATAGCATGTTTATTTGAAAAGTTTGCTTTTAATTATGTTTCCCATTATAAAAGTCAATAAGGATAGAAGGAAATATTTATCTTAGAATCTATTATTGTTTAAAACGTTTGATAAATAAATAGCACACCTGGAAACTTAATTAAAAGTATCTTTTATATAATTCTAACATATTGATTAACATTAACCTTACTTACTAGACATACTTAAATGATAGTTTGTTATAAAAACTAAACTCAATCAAAAGCGTGAATTCAATTGTGAATCTCGTATGAAAGGCAATGAAACCAAGCACTTTAGGCTACAATTTGATTTCAGCGTGATTTCATCGAACAATATCAAAAGCAAGTTAAATCTCATTTCATGTCTAATAGACCAGGGTTTTTAATTTTTTACAAGGAAAAAAATAGTAGTAGAATGAAACCCATTAGAAAAGGAGGGGAATATGATAAAAATGAAAGGAAAAATAAATTACGGTCGATCTGAGTTCGGGAAGTGGGAGGGGGTGGGCTTTTAAGGGGAGAAAATGGTTTATCTCGATTTGCGGTGAAACTACAAGTCCTATGAAATAAAGTTATATGGCAAAGTTGTAGGTAATATAAAGATCTACAACTTTTAATTCACAACTTTTTTACATAACGTCAAAATGTATGTGAAAAATTCAAATAACTAAGTTTTTGGTTTTTTATTTCTATCTTTTTCAAAAACATTTTATTTTCTACGAAATTTGGTGAAAACTTACCTATTTATGTCCCAAATCCACTATAATTTATTTGATTAAAAATATTAATTTTTTCACCTTATTTTGACTTAATTACTAAAAAAATAGACCAATTTTCAATCAAAAATTCACGTGTCAAAATATTAGCTTTTTTATAAAAATCGGTATGCTGTTTGTTCATTGAAATCTCTATTTTCTGATGGTTAAGAAAAATATATACATTACTATAGTAAATTATCTCAGAAAATGTAAAACACCGAAACAAAATTTGTATCATTATGTACAATTGCATCATAAAAATGTGATTTTTGCAATTTTTATAATATAATTGCTTATAATCCGACTTATTGCACATTATACAAACAGATTATTATATAATAATTATTATTATATAGTCTGAAAAGACAAAATCATATTTTTATGATGCAATTGTACCTAATGTTACAAATTTTTGTTTCGGTTTTGTGCATTTTCTGAGAATATTTACTATGGTAATGTATATATTTTTTTAATTATCAGAAAAAAGAGATTTCAATGAACATAAAGCACACCGATTTTTATAAAAAAGCTAATATTTTAACACGTGAATTTTCGATTGAAAATTAGTCTATATTTTTGAAAATTAAGTCAAAATAAGGTGAAAACAATAATATTTTCAATCAAATAAATCACAGTGTATTTGGGACATAAATAGGTAAGTTTTCACCAAATTTCGTAGAAAAATAACAATTTTTGAAAAAGATAAATAAAAAAAACCAAAAACTTGGTTACTTGAATTTTTCACATAAGTTTTGAGGTTATGTAAAAAACTTGTGAATTAAAAGTTGTAGATCTTTATATTACCTACAACTTTGCCATATAACTTTATTTCATAGGACTTGTAGTTTCACCGCAAATCGAGATAAACCATTTTCTCCCCTTAAAAGCCCACCCCCTCCCACTTCCCGAACTCAGATCGACCGTAATTTATTTTTCCTTTCATTTTTATCATATTCCCCTCCTTTTCTAATGGGTTTCATTCTACTACTATTTTATCCTTATTTGACCATTTTTGAAGCTAACTGCACTGGTCTATAAATGGATTTCGAACTCTATTAAATCATTTGAGTATTACAGTTATTTGAAAGCCCTTTTATTGTCTACTGTTAACATATTATTCAGTATAATATGACAAAGTGATTCATGTTTTAATTAGTAGGTACTTTGCTCATCAAAAATATCACAATTGGATATAGGATTAAACCATATCACATTAACATTAACCATATCACATTAACATGATTACCTACATATATATTGGTTAGTTGTTCATTTGTAGATGAGCCTATCTTTTTTACCTGAATCAGGTGGATTCTTCTATCATTCACCTTCTATGATTTATTCTAGTTACAGGAGTTCTTGCTAAAGTTTCTATCTAGCCCACATGAATCATTTTGTTATCAGTTTCTTTTATCTCCAGAAAAGGGTCGATTGAAATTGTCCGATAAGTTTTGTCTGTATAAATGCCTGCCATATTTCAGTGTAGGACTTGGCACCTTAGCGACCTTTTGAGGTCAGAGCTACAGCTTAACATTTATAACGAAGTACTCGTATTTATGTAATAATTGAGGATTTGAAAGCCCGTTTTACTTTTTCTGTCATGTTCAGCTTCAAGGTGTTGCGTGGGCTGAGTAAATTAAATGTAAACTACGGAGAGATGAAAAGCTTTTCCTACTAATCCGTCTGGAATTTATAATGAGGAGATTATAGTTGAGACTGAAAAATACCAACAACAATTGTATTTATTAAACCTAAATAGGGAAACCGGGAATGAATCCTTGAATATTTTTATCTAATAACGTTTAGACAAACTAGCCGATAGAACAGAAAAAGTGTTGAGGTGAATGGTCACCTGGTATAGAACAGACTGTCGAACAAAGGCTTAGGTTCAGGACCATGTAAAGATGTCGATGTTTAATTATTTCCAGAGTGCGACCGCACGTTCGTGAGCCGCGGCGGCGCGAGCAACGGCACGTTCCACGCGCCCGAGCTGGTGAACCCCGGCAACCACAGCCGGCAGTGCCTGTACACGTTCCTCGCGGCGCCGGGCCAGCGCGTGCTCGTCTCCTTCAGAACCTTCGACCTGCGAGGCAAACCTCCCGAGTGAGTACTAACGCACGTTCCACGCGCCCGAGCTGGTGAACCCCGGCAACCACAGCCGGCAGTGCCTGTACACGTTCCTCGCGGCGCCGGGCCAGCGCGTGCTCGTCTCCTTCAGAACCTTCGACCTGCGAGGCAAACCTCCCGAGTGAGTACTAACGCACGTTCCACGCGCCCGAGCTGGTGAACCCCGGCAACCACAGCCGGCAGTGCCTGTACACGTTCCTCGCGGCGCCGGGCCAGCGCGTGCTCGTCTCCTTCAGAACCTTCGACCTGCGAGGCAAACCTCCCGAGTGAGTACTAACGCACGTTCCACGCGCCCGAGCTGGTGAACCCCGGCAACCACAGCCGGCAGTGCCTGTACACGTTCCTCGCGGCGCCGGGCCAGCGCGTGCTCGTCTCCTTCAGAACCTTCGACCTGCGAGGCAAACCTCCCGAGTGAGTACTAACGCACGTTCCACGCGCCCGAGCTGGTGAACCCCGGCAACCACAGCCGGCAGTGCCTGTACACGTTCCTCGCGGCGCCGGGCCAGCGCGTGCTCGTCTCCTTCAGAACCTTCGACCTGCGGGGCAAACCTCCCGAGTGAGTACTAACGCACGTTCCACGCGCCCGAGCTGGTGAACCCCGGCAACCACAGCCGGCAGTGCCTGTACACGTTCCTCGCGGCGCCGGGCCAGCGCGTGCTCGTCTCCTTCAGAACCTTCGACCTGCGAGGCAAACCTCCCGAGTGAGTACTAACGCACGTTCCACGCGCCCGAGCTGGTGAACCCCGGCAACCACAGCCGGCAGTGCCTGTACACGTTCCTCGCGGCGCCGGGCCAGCGCGTGCTCGTCTCCTTCAGAACCTTCGACCTGCGAGGCAAACCTCCCGAGTGAGTACTAACGCACGTTCCACGCGCCCGAGCTGGTGAACCCCGGCAACCACAGCCGGCAGTGCCTGTACACGTTCCTCGCGGCGCCGGGCCAGCGCGTGCTCGTCTCCTTCAGAACCTTCGACCTGCGGGGCAAACCTCCCGAGTGAGTACTAACGCACGTTCCACGCGCCCGAGCTGGTGAACCCCGGCAACCACAGCCGGCAGTGCCTGTACACGTTCCTCGCGGCGCCGGGCCAGCGCGTGCTCGTCTCCTTCAGAACCTTCGACCTGCGGGGCAAACCTCCCGAGTGAGTACTAACGCACGTTCCACGCGCCCGAGCTGGTGAACCCCGGCAACCACAGCCGGCAGTGCCTGTACACGTTCCTCGCGGCGCCGGGCCAGCGCGTGCTCGTCTCCTTCAGAACCTTCGACCTGCGAGGCAAACCTCCCGAGTGAGTACTAACGCACGTTCCACGCGCCCGAGCTGGTGAACCCCGGCAACCACAGCCGGCAGTGCCTGTACACGTTCCTCGCGGCGCCGGGCCAGCGCGTGCTCGTCTCCTTCAGAACCTTCGACCTGCGAGGCAAACCTCCCGAGTGAGTACTAACGCACGTTCCACGCGCCCGAGCTGGTGAACCCCGGCAACCACAGCCGGCAGTGCCTGTACACGTTCCTCGCGGCGCCGGGCCAGCGCGTGCTCGTCTCCTTCAGAACCTTCGACCTGCGAGGCAAACCTCCCGAGTGAGTACTAACGCACGTTCCACGCGCCCGAGCTGGTGAACCCCGGCAACCACAGCCGGCAGTGCCTGTACACGTTCCTCGCGGCGCCGGGCCAGCGCGTTCTCGTCTCCTTCAGAACCTTCGACCTGCGAGGCAAACCTCCCGAGTGAGTACTCTTAATGCCTGCTAGTCATAGACAATCATACTCCTACCGGAGCTGCTAGCGTGTGATGAGTGCCAGTACACTAAAGTCGGCGTTGTGCAATTTTTAATACTTTTCTACAAAGTCTTTATTAAATAAAATTATATTTGAAACAAATGGCCTATAAAATGATAAAAGGGTGATAAACAGTATATAAAGTTCTCGACAACTGCTAATAAACCATAACCATCAGGGGAGCACGTCAAACTATCCACTTACCTTTACTTTATTGTCTGTTTCAGTGGAGCCGCGGTTGGGGAGCTTCCAGCGTAAGTAGCATACATCCATCTCCTTCACTCACATATTGATTGCTATAAATTAACCGAAACAAACATATTTTTTCATAGTTTGTCCAGTCAGAGAATTAGGTCAAACTTTTCTGCCGCCCTTGACTCGGAAGTTTTCTCGTAATAGATTAGCGAATAGCCATCTAAATTATTCAGTGGCTCAAAATCAGTTCTCAGTTGTTGGAATATGAATGCTTTGGAGCCAACATTTTTATTTATTAATAGAGAAGTTTCTAGAACACCTTTAATAACTCAACCAATTAATATTTTTTCTACTAGTAATAATAATAACTTCTTGCGAGAAACATAAACTATAAAAAATTCCAGGACTTTAACTAATAAATAAATTATTTAAGAAAAACTTAGCTGAAAATTCGCTGAGAAAAAATCTTTCTTTAGGAAACTTTCACATTTTTTCTGGAAGAAATGAAACAAGGAAATATTTAATATCTTAAAGTTTGTAACATGCCATGTTGGGATTAAAGTTTTCGTGTTGGAAAAACATTTCTCACATACAAATAATAGCAATAAATAATAGATGTGATTTTATGTTTCGTGACTGTAGAAAAGAATAGAATATACTTTATTGCACACCACATAAACAGAGACATACAATACAAACTTAAGACTAAAAACATTTGGAGTACTGTATTAGATATATTATGGCACTTAGGCCGGGATCCGTAGTACATGGAAATCAAGTGATTACTAACAAGCTAATTTTTGGTGAGTAGCTTCGTTTCGATGAGACGTCCAAAGATATCCTATACCCAACTCTCGATTGTGGTAGCTAACAGAGATATCAAGGATTAAAAAATTCAAGGATGTAAAACCGGGATAACGGACCACGAAATTTGTCGGACAATATGTCCGTTAGATTTTATAAATATGAATTAAGTATACAACAAAAAATCAGCTGGTTAGTAATCATAGTAATCATTTAAATTGACCTCGTTTTCGACACATTTTGGAAATGGCGGACTCTTTGATCAAACCATAGGTTTTGTAGGACAAACATGTTTTTATATAATTTAGATAATTATCTTGAGATATAACATATTGTCCTACAAATTTCGTGGTCCGTTATCCCGGTTTTACATCCTTGAATTTTTTAATCCTTGATATCTCTGTTATCTACCACAATCGAGAGTTGGGTATAGGATATCTTTGGACGTCTCATCGAAACGAAGCTACTCACCAAAAATTAGCTTGTTAGTAATCACTTGATTTCCATGTACTACGGATCCCTGACTAACTGTATTAGATATCTGACACCCGAATAAAAGCGAGCTTACCTACGGGGCTAAACGTTACTGTGTGCATGGCCTAGTAACATTATTATCGTAATTCCAGATGCATGCACGAGTACATGGACATCTACTCGGAGATGGCCTCCCTAGAGACGGGCGAGCTGGTGAACTCGGCGTTCGGGGGGCGCTACTGCGGGCCGATTCCCCCGCGCCGGCGGGTCTCGCTGCACCGCGCCGTGGCCCTCTCCTTCTACACAGACAAGATGTTCACCCCGCCGACGCTCTTCACGGGAACATACGAGTTCATCAACGCATGTGAGTGTCCTTACAGAGCAGATATAGATCAGTAGACTGACCTAGGCCACGCCTACTATGATGACGTCAGGTCAGGACCTAGTTGAAAATCACTGTGCACAGCTTATGCCGTCTCCTCTTTGTATTTGCTCCGTGGTCCTTACATCCACGGAAAAAAGCACAAAGTTAGAACATTGACCATCTGTGATACTGGTCATAACATCATGTCAGTCATTCGAAATAGAAAATAACGTGATTCGGCGTCATTACAAACATGAAGTGTTAGGTTACTTAATTTAAAAGTCTCTAGGTTTAAACAGATAAACAAATAACTTAATCAACTCTATGTAGGTACTGTTAAAGTAAGTCTCTCTCTAGGTTAATGGATAAAGTACTAGTAAACAACTTCCCGGTAAATATAAGTTCAGATGCTATAATTTAGACATAGACATACATTTATTTACAATTTCAACCAGACAAGAGAAATTATATTATTTTATGTCCTATATCGCCCCTAAAAGATCCTTAACAAAATCAGACTTCAGTTACAAAATATCTAAAAATAATAAAGGAGGAAAACAGCCGAAAAAGTCCTTACAAAATCGTCACCACACCAACTTTAACATAAAAACCTCGGCCGAGTTCTATTTACGAATTCACATCACAGCGAATGAAAAGAGGCGTCACATATCTGAACAAGTTTCAGAATCTTTTATGTGGTGAAGTGCGACAGGAATATCCTTGTTATTTATGAGTGGTCGCGACAATAACAGGGATCCCAGAGAATATTGTTCGCTCTGTTTACGTCGAAGTTTCTCGAAGCCCTGCATTGTGTATTGAATGTTGGACAGTTGAACGTTTCGAACCCAGTTCCTACCGGGAATATGCCTGCAATACGTTCTGAATATTCAATGTAATCTGACACCGTGTGCCGTGTGGTACCGTAGAAGAAGAATTGTTCTATTTATACATCCCAACTACGAGTATAATCATCGCAAACTAATTATTTTTAAAACTTTTAAAATACATCATTGTTCTCCGATTGAATGTATGAAAAAGCTCATTTCTTTCTCAGAAATACCTTTGTTTATTTCCAGCCGAGTTCGAGGTAGGAACGCCAATACCGAATACATTGTGCTCGTACGTAATAGAGGTGAGCAAGCGGCGCACCGGCGACCTCATGACGCCGACCTACCCCGGCGTCTACCCCAAGGACATGACCTGCAACTACCTGTTCCAAGGAGAGCCGGGACAGCGGATCCGGCTGGAGTTCCGAGATTTCGACCTGTTCTTCGGAGGACCTCAGTAAGTTACCTAATACCCATGTAACGTCAGCAACTCTGTTTTGTTTAGGTATTATCGTTCATTATTTTTATTTTTTATTTTAAATATTTATGGATAGATTTATTCTTAGTTATTTTTAGATTATATTTATTTTTAGTACTTAAATAGTTAATAGATATTATCTTATTATTAGGTCTCATATAGACAAGGTGCGAAAAACGAAGGTATTAGTCCCGCTGAATTAAAACTTTGCATTTATTATATTTATTTTCCTTATTCTCAAATTAGTATTAAAGGCTTCATAAAGTACATCTTTAACACCGCGTAAATTTTTCTGCAAATATTGTAGGTAACAAAGTTGTTTAATTCGATTATAGATTGTGATTTATAGATCGTATGACTGCAAAGAGAATCAATGCATTGCTAATGTGCAATACTTATCTGTCGCAGTTGTCCATTCGACTGGGTACGCATATACGACGGGCCCGACAACTCGTCGGCGGTCATCGGCACGTACTGCGGTCAGCAACGGAATCTCGTTCTTTACTCCAGGTAATGGCAAACATATTTTTACATTTTCAACTTATATTTTATTTTATTTATTTATTAAGGACTACTAAGGGCTACTTATCTTATCTTTATCATCATCATCGAATGTGGCCGGACAAATTATGACTCCTCATTTCTGATATGATCCCGTAACGTAGAATAGGTCTTTGAGGTACTATGAGTCTATTTGTAAGAAACACCCTTAGAAATACTCCAAATGTTGGTTTCACAGCTAGAGTCGCATTAAAATAATACTTCCGAGTTCAAACACTGCCAAGCATGGATTCTCTAGATTTTTCTTCTTGGAAAATATATGTGCGCTTATAAACACATGGTCCTAGCAGGAACAATGTAAATAGGGGTGCTTATGTTATAATGTTTTGTTCCAGCGACGAGCGACTTCTGGTGACGTTTTTTTCTCTGCCGCGCGCCGCCAACACGCAGAACCGCGGGTTCAAGGGCCGCTTTGAGTTCTCCGAGAGTTTTGTTAAGTTAGGTAAGAATCACAATAGATAGATCCGTGTAAATAATAGGCGTAGGACTCTAAAGAAGGGACAATATGGTGTGTACTAATTTTACCAAGAAGATGAAAAATTAAATGAACAAATCATGGTATAATTAGTGATTAACTAAAATCGTTTTCTTTGTAATCAGTAACTAACTAACCATGCTTGCTTTCTACCAAGTACTTTATGCTTTTAACATTTAACATTTTTGTCATTGAAAACAGCAGTTCGCTTTCAGTGATGCGTCAGAGCAACCAATCGAATTGTGAATCATTCTGGTATCTTCGCAATTCTTTTAGTTGATCTTTATCGCGTCACCTCCATCCATCATTAGTGGCCGTCGACTTTTACATACAACCATTTTACAGCTAAAAGTCATCCCGCACGTAAGTCATTACACTTTCTTATAGAAACATGCTATTGTAGCAATAAATCGGCTTTGTCGTATCAACCTTTTTTAAAGGTGTAATTTAATTCCAGATGCTAACTAAAATCACTGCGTCCTATCTACTCTGAATGCTAATTTCGATTTATCTGTTTGTCTGTCTTGAAAATTATTCTGACACTTTTACGATATTGTCGAAATGGTTTTACAGAGCAGACGTTCCTATTTTGCAATACTTTTTATAAAATACTTACCTAATTTTCAATGTAATGTTTCAGATTTTATAAGTAAACACGATGCCGAGCATATACGGGGTTCAGAATGCGACCAAAAGATTCTCAGCAAAAAGGAGTCGACGGGATACGTGTACCATCCAAATTATCCATTCCTGTATTTACAAAAAGTTGTTTGTAGGTAAGATATACGAATCTGGTATAAGCCGCGCACTTAAAGAATTGATTTATAAAAATGGCGTCCGCTCGCATGCGTTCTCGCTCTCTCTCTATCGCTGTCTGGGGCCGTCCATTAATCACGTGAGGTCGTTTTTCTCATTTTTTGACCCCCCCCTCCCCCATGGTGATGTTTGGTGAGGTTTGGGACCAACACCCCCCCTCCCCCCCTGGATCACGTGTATTTTTTTGGAAGTCTAAATAAAGGCTATTTTTGACTGGAAAAAAATATTTAAAAAATTGAGTTTTGATTCGAAAAACATTTAACATAAAACATTTTTTAAATAATGTATTTGCAATAAAATTAATGATTAATTAATTAATGTTGTCTTCGTCCCACGGAGTTTGCAAGACTTTCATTTAAGGTTACAACTGGTAAAGCTTCTTCTTCACTAGCAGTTGTTATTGGCAAAGAGGTTTGTGACATATTAACTTCGGTTTCGTCAAGCCACTCGGTACCATCATCCTCGCGCACTACGCAGAGAACCTCCCTCGTAGCGTGAGGATACGCGTGGGCCGAACAGTTTCAGTTTCGTGGGCAGTATGGTGCCCATGGCACTCTTTTGCTCTTTTTTTTAGTGCAGAAGTACTGCCCACACTGCTGACATATTCTTTCCATAAGAAACTTACGATCCTTCTGCAGGCTAGGGCAATACAGGTCATAAGGCATTCTCAGCAGAAATAGCGCTTTTTGGCAAAAAATAAATAAAATTAATACACGTGATGTCTAACGAGACCCCCCCTCCCCCCTCGTGATGTTTCGTGATGTTTTCCGTACCCCCTACCCCCCCTTTTGAGCCTCACGTGATTAATGGACGGCCCCTCTATACTTTTATCCTTGTTTTGCCAATCGTACCATACGTACCCGCCGCCATTTTCAAATCAATTTTCTATCTGCGCGGGTTATAGTCGATAACTCTTGCAATAAAAGCGTGAATTATCTATTTATTATACAGAACTTACATATGTAACATAACATAGTAATAAACAAATTTAATGTAACATAATTAATGAACTTAGTACCTACATAAATAATAGATATCTTATAATAGAAACACACTTTGTACACAAAATAATATCAATATACAAAATAGATCAAAAGAAAATAAAAAATCATTTAAATATAGATTTAAAATAATTTTTTTATATAAATTAAATATTTATATCTCAAACTTGTTTTTTTTTAGATATTTTATATACGGTATGCAAGACTCACAGAATTTAGAACGAGTGCGACTGGAGTTCCAGAACTTTTCAATACCTCGAGGGGACAAGCCGAAGCCCGAGTGAGTTCAACCATTTCATTAACTCGTATCGAACAACTTTCCACATTATTCATCTAATCAACGCCCATCAAACTTCAACAGCAGGTAATTTCTTAGATTGCTTTAGCCGTCATTCAAAAGTTTTGAAACTTTTTATGGGAAATGGTTACGATTTAGTCCAGTCAATTTATACAAAAAAATGAGGGTGAAGTTACATAAAGTCCCAACAAGCTGGATTTCTGTGAAATTGTTCAAATCATAATTATAAACAATGTCTAAAAGATCCCCATCATTCCACGTTAAGGAAAAAGTTTTATTCCAGGTTAAATGTCAAAAAATTTAGTTTTTCGCGATTTTCAGCAAAACGGTAAGTTTTATCATAAAAGTACCTAGGACAAAATTGTAGATCATGAAATTATCTATCAAAATGTATCAACACTTTTTTCTTACAAGCCACCTTTCTGAGATATAACGGTTCAAAAAGTTATAAAAGTTGGCATGCACAAATTGTCAAGTTCCCGATAAGACGATGTGGTCGCTCAGCGACAAAGCCTTTTTCTTGTAATTAAATAAAAAAAATAAAAAAAATTTGTCAAGGCCGGTCGTGCTCTAATATTGAATCACAAACAACGGAGGATTCGTTTCGTTCCGACAAAGTATCATGCGATACATCGCTATTGACGCAATTTAATAACTTTTTGAACATTTCATTTCATTTTGTAAACAATTTTTATAACTTTTTGAACCGTTATATCTCAGAAACGGTGGCTTGTAAGAAAAAAGTGTTGATACATTTTGATAGATAATTTCATGATCTACAATTTTGTCCTAGGTACTTTTATGATAAAACTTACCGTTTTGCTGAAAATCGCGAAAAACTAAATTTTTTGACATTTAACCTTGAATAAAACTTTTTCCTTAACGTGGAATGATGGGGATCTTTTAGACATTGTTTATATTTATGATTTGAACAATTTCACAGAAATCCAGCTTGTTGGGACTTTATGTAACTTGAAATGTTTAAATTGACTGGGCTAATTATTGTGTTGAGGAAATTGATACCTACCTAGGCACCCTTTCTGTTTGTTCAAGGACATGAATATTTTCGGATAGGCACTATTATAGTTTTCAATGTCCGTCTAACTAAACCCGTCCGAACAGGTGTTTTTCTGTGAGCCAGTGTAGCTAGGATTTTTATGTAGGTATATTAAATCCTAGCCAAAATGTACCCAGAGGCCTAGGTATACCCAAAATGGGGTTCTTACGGAGCAATATAACAACTAACAAAAAAATATAGATACTTACCTCATACTAACAAATAGATTAATTTAAACTAAAATATAATTAATAAAAAAGAAATAAAAGGCTTTTTTATTTTATTTTATATAAAACTTAAGGAATCTGCATCTCTACCATCAAACCTCTGGTCAAATTTCCATAATTCTTGCGAAAATAACAAACTACTCGTACTAGTCTTGCGAAAAAACATAACTACTTATCACATTTTACAACTGATAAATCGCATTTCCAGTACATGCGTAGACGGCTACCTAAAGGTGTACCTCCGCGGGCAAGAAGCCACAGACTCGTACGACAAGCACGACGCGGAGCTGTGCGGAGAGAGCGCGCCCGCGCGGGACGAGGAGCCGGCCTTCCCGCCCGCGCTGCTGTCGGACGGGCCGCGCCTCGTCATGGTGTTCAGCTCCGGGGAACTGCAGGGGAAGGGCTTCAAGGCCAAATATACCTTTGAGACTGGTGAGTTTGTTTATTTCACTCGTACGACAAGCACGACGCGGAGCTGTGCGGAGAGAGCGCGCCCGCGCGGGACGAGGAGCCGGCCTTCCCGCCCGCGCTGCTGTCGGACGGGCCGCGCCTCGTCATGGTGTTCAGCTCCGGGGAACTGCAGGGGAAGGGCTTCAAGGCCAAATATACCTTTGAGACTGGTGAGTTTGTTTATTTCACTCGTACGACAAGCACGACGCGGAGCTGTGCGGAGAGAGCGCGCCCGCGCGGGACGAGGAGCCGGCCTTCCCGCCCGCGCTGCTGTCGGACGGGCCGCGCCTTGTCATGGTGTTCAGCTCCGGGGAACTGCAGGGGAAGGGCTTCAAGGCCAAATATACCTTTGAGACTGGTGAGTTTGTTTATTTGACTCGTACGACAAGCACGACGCGGAGCTGTGCGGAGAGAGCGCGCCCGCGCGGGACGAGGAGCCGGCCTTCCCGCCCGCGCTGCTGTCGGACGGGCCGCGCCTTGTCATGGTGTTCAGCTCCGGGGAACTGCAGGGGAAGGGCTTCAAGGCCAAATATACCTTTGAGACTGGTGAGTTGCTGTGCTTCTAGATACTGTTGCTCAAACTGTAAAGCCCAGAGATATGTTATAAGGACGACGAGTAAGCCAGCTATAAAGAAAACAATCTCATAATTAAATTAACATAAGGTTTGGCTCGGATCAGTGCAGTCAGAGGACACCTGATTAACTATTATTTTAAAATACACCTGAGCATAACCTTTTTAATATTAAATACCATAGGGTATTTTGTGTTTGTATTTAAGTTTGTTATTTACATTATTTTGCAAGTTAACATTGTAACCTGTACTAGAGCGATATTATTACTTTGTGACGAAGCTCATTAAATAAAGATTATAAAAAAAATCTCAAAATTAAATGTTGTCCACTAGAATACCGCGTGCCCGGCACCGCTGCGCCGAGCGGAGAATGCTCATTTACGTACAACTCGGACTCTAAGAAGCGAGGAGAGTTCAACTCCCCCCGCTACCCCTCCAACTACCCCTCGGCCATCAACTGCACCTACATGCTGCAGGCCACGCCCAACGAGCAGGTGCTAGTGGTGTTTGACCACTTCAAGGTCAAGGCGGACGCTTGGAATGCTACTGCTGGACTGTACTCGTAAGTTAACCTATTCACCCGATAATCCAAATAAACCATTGTCTTCGAAGAAAATATGCATTAAAATCCACCAACCTTCAACACGCAGCCAGATAGAAGGCTAAATATCCCAGTAAATACAGCTTCCATAAGCCAACTTATCGAGTCCACTTATATCAGCCTTTACTTTACTGACGTCTCGCTATGGAACGTAATGTGCATTGCCCCCTTGCTTAAGTCGGCCCTAACCAGCCGAACTCCTTGATGTAGCGGAGTAAGACCTTCAGTTTCTTACAGATCTATTTCAGCATATCTAAGGATGAAGACCGTGCTACCGCATCAATAAGGTGCCTTAGCCCTGTCTCTTTTCTAGTCTCTACAGTGGATGTGCAATAGCTATAGCTCATTGTGTACCTACACGAGTGTGTTCCCCACAGTGGCCTAACGTGCAGCGAGGACTGGGTAGAGGCGTACTGGGTGGGCAAGGACGCGTCGCGCGTGCCGCTGGGGCGCTGGTGCGGGCTGGCGACGCCGGGCCCGCTGCGGTCGCCGCGCGGCGCGCACGGCCTGCTGCTGGCGCTGCACACCGACCAGGACGCCGTCGCCTCGGGGTTCAAGGCGCGGTACATCTTCGAGGTAAAGGAATACTCTAATAGGGAATCACATTTGCGCGAATAATATTTGAATTACGTAAAGTGAGCCTAAAAGATCTGCCTGACTCTAGATCAGTGATTAACCTGCACGGCTCCTGCTATGTGTTACTGCTTTTGATAACAATTCCTAGTCCGTTAGGGGATTAATTTATTTACATTATAAGTCACTCAAAACACATTCCTATTGTATACTTACGTTGACATTTATATTTGATTTTACTCTACGTTGCAGTCAATAACAGTTTTTAATGTCAATCTAGCCGGCAAAATCGATCTTCGGCGACTGCGGTCGCAACCTGTCCGGGTCCGAGTTCGGCGAGGTGACCTCCCCCGGGTTCCCGCTGCCGTACGCGGCGCCGAAGGGCGGCGCGGCCTCCGTCGTTTGCAACTGGTACATCACCGCGCGCCCGGGGAAACGGCTATTGCTCAATTTTGATTTCTTCGCCGTTGAGGGACATCTGACGGGTGAGTTGTACAGTCTTCAAACGATTTAATTATTAGTTTTATTTGTTTTTATGACTACGAATTTTAATATCGAATTTATATAAGAACTTAGTATATTATATCTTAATATTAAGTTAAAAGTAACGAATTAATTAATTATTAAGAACTAGTAGAGTAGACTGGGTAGACTTTGGTGTTGAATAATAAATGTTTCTATCCAGCTACTATACTACTATACCAAATCCCCAAAAACCTACAAAGTGTTCTATTGTTCAATAGTGTCTTTATGATGTTACGATGATGGCAGGGTTAGTGTAGATGGCGATTGCGTAACTAGACAGGCATATCGTGAGATGGTGGATAGCTACGAAATTGAGCGGCGTGAAGAACTCGGTACAAAGCAAGTGTAGATACTATAGACAGTCGAGGTTGTTTTGACGTTGTACGTACACGTACCTATTACTCGATATATATTATAGTTATAGGTTATAGTATAGGTATATTATAGTTGTTTGTACCTGTAATCAAGTTAACTGTGTGTTCCAATCAAGTTTATATCTAACCCTAAATGCCCTAATGTGTTTTGTACAATAAATAAATAGACAGTAGAGGTTGTTTAGAATGTATTGCTAATGTCTTCGTACGTGTGTTTAGAGCGCGGCTGCCCGGCGGCGGTGCTGCGGCTGTGGTACGAGTCGCCGGGGCCGCCGCTCGAGCTCTGCGGGGAGAAGGCGCCCACAGACAAGTGGCAGTACCTCTCCTCATCCAACTCTATTAGATTATCGTAAGTATTTGTATACTCTACTTTATTATTTACGACGTACGACCAGAACTTCGAAATGCCCCAATGATGGATCATGCACAGGGAACGTGCAAGGATAGGCAGGATACCGATATGGATGATAAAAAGCCAACTCCAAACCCGCAGGTTTATAATATCGGACAAGTCAGTGGGCGCGATGGGATGGCGCGCCGTGTGGACGGAGGTGACGGCGGGCGAGTGCGCGGACGCGGGCGTGCAGTGCGCCGGCGCCTGCCTGCCGCCCGCCGCCGCCTGCAGCGCGCTGCAGCACTGCGCCACCATGCCGCCGCGACCGCCTTACTGTTAGTATACACCATACACCGCAACACAACATACAACACAGTTACTACATACTCGTATTTCGTATAGTTATCTACTCTACACTACACAGCGTTAGAATACGCTACGCAGCGTTAGACAATAATATACAGCAGTAGACCAGACCACACTATGCAGCGTTACACATATACGCTCACTTTAAAGTTTACTTCATACACCGCACTACACCATACTACACACAGTTACTACATATTAAGTAGCGTTACTCCACACTACACAGCGTTAGAATACGCTACGCAGCGTTAGACAACAACAGATACACAGCAGTAGACCAGACCACACTATGCAGCGTTACACATATAAGCTCGCTTTAGTTTTCTAATTTGTTGTGGGCTCTGCACTGACGTCTCGCTGTGGAGCGTATTGTGCATTGTAGGTACTTTAAAGTTCAACCACACGTTAGTACCTACACATACACATAGATAGGACATAGAAGACGCAAAAACTTGGTAAAACATTATTTGCAAATGTAAGTTTTACACCAGCATTCTTATAAACTAGACGTTGAAACAACTAAATACATAACTACAGTGACGGCATGCAGTGGCACTAGCCTGTTGTTAATGCACACAAAACTACGAGTACGAATACACCACAGAAAACAGAAAGAGTTCTTTAATGAGACAGACACAGACAGGTACAGAGGGGTTAATAATAAAAGGTACCTAAGTGATACCCTCTGATTTCGACTGTACGAGGGTGTGTAGATACGATGACTGTGCGAGGTATACAACGTCACCAAGGCTTGCACTACACATGACGTTACAATAGGCAGCTCAGGTTTAGTTGCACTGTTTAGTGAGTAGGAGATACACAGATAATCATAGTTTATCTGACACTATAACTAACTTTAGGAAGTTTAACAATCTTGTTCGTAGTTTTTCGTGTATTTTGCAGAGCCTTATACTCTGTTTGCGGCTTGAACAAAACATAGATGCACATTGTTATTGTAAGCTTAGAAGCACTGATTTGCTGCGTGACCTAGGCCGTGGATATCGTTTCGTCAAAGCAGTAACAGTAGGTACATGATAGGTTTACTTCACCGGTTAAACAATGCACTAAAACTAGATTTAATAACACAGAACACGAAACAGAGGTAGTTGACAAATTTACTCTCCAACATAATTAAGATAACATTAAAATATATTATAACTATCGTTCTAGTAGGTACCTAATAAAGTGTTACTTGTTTAAAGACCGAATGCTGAGTACTTATAAGTATAATTAAAATATTAAATTGTAATTAAGTGAATGATATCGACTAGGGTCATATATGAAACCAAAGACAAAAAGTGGTCAAAAGGTGAAAAAGAACTTGACAAAAGATTTTATGAAACATATTATGCGCTCTACACACCAAAGCCGGCGGGCCGCCGGCTTTGGTGTGTAGACCGCTTTAGGCTCAAGATACACAAATCTAAAATTACAGTAGGATTAGTTACATTATATTTATTAGTATAAGTATTATTAAATATCATAAATGTATCCATTAGTCGTAGGATGAACCGTGTATGTAATCGTTTTCGATGTCAACTTTAGACCAATTAATACAATTTCAAGTTGGCTATTTAAATTTCTTCAAATTGTCGAAGACACTGTATTATACAAATTGGCACTGCACTTGCACACTCGGTAATTGTATCTACACTTTGCATTTCGTCTTTGCATTATAATAGGATATAAATCTTGAATTATAAATTAAAATGTAGTTCGTTCAAGTTGAATGGAGTAAGCAGTATTTTGATTATAGCATCGCAAAGTAATGAAACACTGAGTATATATTCAGGGATGTAACAGCTAGCATAATCAATTCAGCTCATTTTGGTGAAATTATATTGGCTATTGCAAGTATTCGCAAATATTCTGGTAATATATAAAACTCGCGTAACCTGCAATACCTACTGAATTTGAAAGGAAATATTCGCTTACTGTGTCGTAGCTCACTGAAATACTGACTGGAACGGGACATGTCCTATGCTTTAGTAATCTGCTGCTTACTCCCGCTTTAATCTTCTATTGTTGTGTAAACACTAACTCTAAACACGTAGATCTAACTAACAACTAAACTAATCGATAACTATGTTCACTTCTCAGTCTACGGTGGTTCAATGCAATCTTTGTCTCAGAGGATGTTGTAAGTAGGGTTAGGTGTTCAATCCATGTTGTTGATTTAGCATAATATATTGAAGATGTTGCAACAAACATACCAAGTTTTATTTAAAATTACCCCTTTAGTTAAATCTAAATGTTGTCATTAAATCCATATTTTCTCATTCATTAATACTCTACATAAAATTTACAAATATTGTGATGACTCAGGAGAGTTGATTTCGTCCTAAGTCAAAAATATTGTTGAGTAGTATTTATTAGATGAACTGGATATCCGATGGGACAAAGCTTGCATTGAGTCATCGCACTATGGGCCCGGGGCCTGACTAAATTTTTACCAAACACACTGATCAGACGAAAAAACATTGCCGTTTTTTGAGCGTCTCATGAGTGTGTTTTCACAGCACGCTATCAATGACGTCACTGGCGTCTCACAGTAGAATAGTTAACACCACCACGGAGCGGCCTACGCGTAGCACTGCGATGCGTAGCCTCGTAGCATTGCGATGCGTAGCCTCGTAGCATTGCGATGCGTAGCCTCGTAGCATTTCGTAGACACAAGTCAGTTTCTGTTCGTTCAGTGACGTTGTTCTTTAGCGCCTGTGTTTAACAGCACTGTACCTTCACAAACACTGGGAAGCTTTTCAAATAACCTTTATTAATATTCAATTTTAACTTAAATAATGCCATTTCAATGTTCAAAGCTGTTTTATAACCTTGTGGGCATTCAGGTTCTTATATACTAAAGTGCCGCGGCGGGCGTTGCAATTGCTACAACCCCTACGATACCGTTAGAAAGTGCTGCAATTCGTAGCAATTGCTACATTTAGACCAAAAAAATATTACTGTGTTGATTATAATTTATTTAAATAATACAAAATGAAACAATAATGGATACATTTTACAGAGTATCCAATCCACATAACACACAAGCTTCCCAGTTGATTGTGCTAAGGTTGCGCGGGGCACATAGAAATCATGGCATCGATATTCCGTTGCGTGAATCAATTCATACAGCACAAACTCGTTGCGATTATATCGTATTCGATGTTATCATTTCGAGTTGATTGTTTGCTTGAATGGATGCACGCTGGCTGGTTCGTTGCCGTGGAGTCGTGTTGTGGTCGCCTGAGCGTGTGTGTACGCAGGCGGCGTGGCGGGGCGCGGCGACCGCGCGCGCGCCCTGCTCGCGCACCTGTTCGCGCTCGAGCTCGCGCTCGTGCTCGTGCTCCTCTGAGCCGACTCACCACGTGAGTTATCTACACGCTGACCACATCTTGACCTGTCCCACGGCTCGCTCAGATTATAAGAACAGTTATAAGAACTTAAATATACGATAAAATACGATTACAATGAGCAGTTTTAGATTTTGGACATGACTTGAAGGATTGTCGATATTGCGTCCACACAAGTAACATCTTTATAATTTATAAAAAAACTTGAAAGCAATTCGTCTAAATATTAGCTTACGTCGTGGCAAGGCTTTCAGCTTTGAAGACAAATTGTTCTGAGCACAAATCAAATCAAATTGGCAGTAGAGTTATTATTACCTAACTGAAGAGATCTAAATGTACGGTCACGATTTATAAAATGTTGTACCTATATAGGTAATTGTAAAAGATAAAGTGAATCTGAACGAGCTACTCTCCTATCCTTTTAGCCTCGACGCACGCCTCGCTGTCATCTCCCGCGCTTCTGTTCGCGATCAAATAAACCAACACTTAAACTAAATCGACTACTAACCCCTTAACTAACTAATCATAACGCTTAAACGCCTTCCTGCTTGTGAGTTCTTGCATGCCACTTCTTCAAGCTATTTTTACACTCTGGAGATAATTTTACATACGCGCATTTAACATAAGTTCTATAACTACAGAATTTTAATAATTATTATTAGATACGAGTCTTTAAGTTATGAATGTAAACCGTAGCTCTCCAGGGTTGTAAGATAATACTATATATTAAACCAACGCTGCGTCATAACACCGCTTCCACTGTAAAACCAAATCTTAAATGTTGCATGAACTAAATAAAATCATAAAGTATGGTAATATTCGATGAAGTTTAATATTAACTATTCACTGAATATTGGATAGGATAGGCTCATCTATTCAACCTATAGAGGATTCACTCTGTATCAGTGTAGATTTTGGCTCCAAAATATGATGAATCTCTTCTCTATAGTTTCTTTTACAAACGGTGCAAACTGGAGTGAAGCTAAGAAATTAACATGAACAGAATTTTAAGTAGGTAGGTCAGTCTTGAAATATTTTATGAACTCTATGAACATAGCACAAAAGCAAAAACACGTTTTGTTCAATCAAAATGCACTAGTGCACAGTTTACTCGAGAGTTTATCATGATTTGTGTAAGCTCTACCTTAACTTTATACAGTCATATAAGTGTGATTAAATTGATAAAAAATCCCTCGTTCCGCTTTGCACCGCAGCGATTGTTATAAACTAACAAATCTAGAATCCATATAACGGAGCCAAGATTTCGCACGCCCAGAGCGGTTCCATTTTATACGGCCTAGGCAATTAGGCGGTGTGTCGGGTCCCCCAGGCGAGGCCGGCGGCGCGGGCGCGGGCGGCGCGTGGCCCGGCTGGTGGGCGCTGGGCGGCGGCGCGAGCGGCGCGGCGGCGCTGCTGGCGGCGTGGCGCTGCCGGCGCCGGAGACGGCCGCGCCGGCCGCCGCCGCCGCCGCGCCCGCCGCCGCGCGCGCCCGCCGCGCGCCTCGCGCACGCGCACGACACCGTGTGATACTTGTAGCCCCAAACAATACATAAACCACTTTAATACAACTTTGTTTTATTTCATTTCCCCCTAGTATGTGGGTTGGACGGGTCGGGACTCGATTTTCATAGACAAAGATCCTTCGCCAAGATAAATGTGAGAAGTGGGCGTTTTTCCATGCAGTCCACCACAATCCCCTAGCCTGATCCCCCCGCCCGATCCCCCAGGAAACAGAGTTCACCATGATCCCCTGATCGTATTCCTCAATAAATAATGTTACTAGGTATGCCAAATCGCTTGAAATGTTGTATCAGTAAAGCCTGCGTGTATACAAATACACTAGTTTTTGTTTAGTTAAAAAGTACCTAGTAGTTTTGATTTTATAGGCATTCAAAGTTTCGAAAAATATCGAGTCTCGCTAACAGTCACATGAGCGCTTGTGACGTCATAGTGCAGCACGATCAGTCTGGTTCACTCAGTCCGCTTGCATTCGCTTGTTATTGTGACGTAACTATAATAGTTAGAAATATACTGTCGCGACATTTTTTGTAGATATTAATGTGTTCTACAAAATTGTAGTACATTGTATATTTCCAAAATGAATACTTTTCACAGCGCATGCGATATAAGATTTTTTTTTTACATCTTGGGTGACATATTTGGGTTTTCCGTGCGGATCCCTACTTTTTTTGAAAATATAATATAGCTTAGAACCTTCCTCGATAAATGGACTATCCAACACTGAAAGAATTTTTGAAATCGGACCAGCGGTTTCTGAGATTAGCGCGTTCAAACAAACAATGAAACTCGTCAGCTTTATAATATTAGTATAGGATAGTATAGATAGGTATAAGTATAGAAGCGCATAAACAAGTTTTAAATCAAAATAAACGGCCTCACGCATATTGTAAGTAAAATGAATACAAATAAAAGTGGCCAAAAATTGAAAAAAAAATTACATTTGGGGGTCCCCATACATAGGACTGAAACTTAAAAACTTTTTTTTAATCGGACCCATACGACGGGTTATCTATGAATAGGTCTTTAAAAATCATAACAATATTTCTAAAACCATTTAATTTTAAACTCAATAGTTTACACGTGAGACTCTTCCAAAGTGCAAAACAGAGTGTCCCCCCCCCCCCTCTAGTTTCTAAAATAAGAAGATGATAAATCTAGAAAAATATATATTGTACATAACCATAAAAACTAACAACGAAAATTGGTTTGAACGAAATCTATGAAGTAGTTTTTTTTTATAGTACGTCATAAACTATTTCATATAAACAATTGCTGCGGAAGCCTGCATGGGCGAGTCCGACTCGCACTTGGCCACTTTTATTTGTATTTATTTTACTTACAATATGCGTGAGGCCGTTTATTTTGATTTAAAACTTGTTTATGCGCTTCTATACTTATACTTATCTATACTATCTATACTAATATTATAAAGCTGACGAGTTTCATTGTTTGTTTGAACGCGCTAATCTCAGAAACCGCTGGTCCGATTTCAAAAATTCTTTCAGTGTTGGATAGTCCATTTATCGAGGAAGGTTATAAGCTATATTAGATTTTCAAAAAAAGTAGGGATCCGCACGGAAAACCCAAATATGTCACCCAAGATGTAAAAAAAAAATCTTTTAACGCATGCGCTGCGAAAAGTATTCATTTTAGAAATATACAATGTACTACAATTTTGTAGAACACATTAATATCTACAAAAAATGTCGCGACAGCATATTTCTAACTATTATAGTTACGTCACAATAACAAGCGAATGCAAGCGGACTGAGTGAACCAGACTGATCGTGCTGCACTATGACGTCACACCGTAACCGGCGGCTCGCGTCGTACGGTTACAACTTGTTTTACTTCTAAATCGGAAACTAATTGATGTATCGAAGTAATTCTTTCACTAGTATTTTTTATATTTGACATAGAATATGGTGTGCTATTCATCAAAATTAGGTAACATTATCAATTGTAAGAAAATATTTATGAACTTTCCGCCCCGCGGCTTCGCCCGCGTTTTAATATTTACCCGCTGTAAAAAGTACTTTGTTCTTCTGCTTATTCAACGCTATCTCTCCACCAATTTTAAGCTAAATCGATTCAGCCGTTCTTGAGTTATAAATGGCCTACCTAATCATCAAGATCACAGAAGTTACCTACCAACTTGGTGCGATATACGGCGGTGGTGGTAGATAATACAAAGACCTTATGGTTATAGTGGGGAAGACCCCATACCCAATTCTGAAATACTTTATAGAATAGTGTGCTATTCTAGGTAGGTACATGAGATTCCAGAAATATTTAAAATTACACCTACTTTAATCTGGTCCCTAAAGATCCTTAAATTTTCTAAAGAAAATAAAACGGAGATGTAATAAGGCAAACACAGTTTTGCAAATTTATTCCACAATTAACTGATAATAGATTGATACAAGTCAGGTTTCTAACAGTACGGAACATGCTAAATGGTCGAATACAAACAAAGTTTAGTACAGCAATAATAATAAGAATAACATTACAGAACTCCTGGACTTTACAATAACTACTTGCTCACACTAATGTATTTAAATGACAATATGAAGTAATAATAATAAAGCAAAAAAACTAAAGCAGGAACACAGTCGGAAATGTCGTCGAGTACACAGTTGGTGGTTCTATTTTAGCCGTAATCTAGAATCGTAGAGTTCAGTTCATTCCATTAAATTCATCCTCAAGTATCCTAAGTTGTAAGTATGTCAAAAAACAACAGTCAAACTCCTTATAATAATAATAATTACTGCTAAAATACACATCACATCGCAAAATGCGTTCGCAGTAATAAAATATATCGAATAACATGTATTAAAAAAAACAGACAGTCGACGGGCCTTCGGGCCCGGGCGCGCGGCGCAAACAGGCAACCGCGGCCGCGCGCTCGCTCGATAAAGAGTATATATTAAATACATACGGCTAATACGGAAAAACATAAGCATAACGGGAAACTTACTATCGAAACATCTCATAACGTCCTACTTTAAGATTTTTACCGAATCGATATGCGTTACAAAATCGAAAATCAAAATAAAACACATGTATAGAAAAAAGTGGTCGATCCTCCGGGTTCAGCGGGCGAGGACCGGCGTAAACGTAGAACCGCTCGCCGCGGCTCCGAGGGGCTCCCCTGCGCAGCTTGTAGTTCTCCGGGGCAGGGGCTCGGCGCGCCGCGGGGGGGCGCGGGCCGGGGGGAGGGGCGGGGCGGGGCGCGGCGGCGCGCGGCTAGCTCTCCGCGCGCGCCGCCGCACCCGCGACCCGCTTGCTGGCGCCCCCACAGTTCTGGTGACCCCCGTCGTGTTTACGTTTACCTGCGCCGGACCAGGGTGGGTTAGTCAGGACAATCTATCATCAATCATACAACTAAATTGACATCGAACTAAACGGTAAAGATCTAACGAATAAAGTTTTCGTGATGGGCAGACTTGTGATCAATAAGATCAAGAAGCAAAATCTAAAAATGCCAAGGTCAACTCACGAAAACTTGTTTCATTAGGAGTACAAAAATGTGTAGAAGTGATGATCTTCAACCTTAAAAGTCGACACAAATCAAGGACTTCCACAAACTTCAAATAGAAAATTTGGACTCGTACAGTTCAATGGGTAAAGTTTGTGGTAGTCTTCAAGGATGTGGAAGGGAAGGGTAGGAGGATGTGGAAAGGACGGGTATTTACCGATTCATAATTCACATTGCTTTGCAGATTACACGCAAACCATCAGACAAGCTGAAATAAAAGGAAACGGGTCAACAACTGGCTACAGGTCGTTATAATTTGCCGAAACTAGAGTCCAAATTTTCTATTTAAATTTTGAATTTAATAGTTTCTGCTTATGGTTTACTTTACATGGTAAAATCCGAAATGAATTTTATTTAACAAATTTAGTGTTGCATCTCACTGGATCACTTCACTTAAAAATGTAAGTTTTCCTTTTACGGTAAAAACAACAGTAGACGTTAGGTTTAATAATTTAATTATGGAATTAGTCAGGGATCCGTAGTACATGGAAATCAAGTGATTACTAACTAACAAGCTAATTTTTGGTGAGTAGCTTCGTTTCGATGAGACGTCCAAAGATATCCTATACCCAACTCTCGATTGTGGTAGCTAACAGAGATATCAAGGATTAAAAAATTCAAGGATGTAAAACCGGGATAACGGACCACGAAATTTGTAGGACAATATGTTATATCTCAAGATAATTATCTAAATTATATAAAAACATGTTTGTCCTACAAAACCTATGGTTTGATCAAAGAGTCCGCCATTTCCAAAATGTGTCGAAAACGAGGTCAATTTAAATGATTCCTATGATTACTAACCAGCTGATTTTTTGTTGTATACTTAATTAATATATATAAAATCTAACGGACATATTGTCCGACAAATTTCGTGGTCCGTTATCCCGGTTTTACATCCTTGAATTTTTTAATCCTTGATATCTCTGTTAGCTACCACAATCGAGAGTTGGGTATAGGATATCTTTGGACGTCTCATCGAAACGAAGCTACTCACCAAAAATTAGCTTGTTAGTAATCACTTGATTTCCATGTACTACGGATCCCGGCCTAATAGGTTATCTCCAGGGGCAGAATATTAAAAAAAATTGTTACTTTTTACAATTTTACACTATCCTGTGTGGATTAATTCATAGTATAGGCCGGGATCCGTAGTACATGGAAATCAAGTGATTACTAACAAGCTAATTTTTGGTGAGTAGCTTCGTTTCGATGAGACGACTAAAAATATCCTATACCCAAATCTCGATTATGGTAGCTAACAGAGATATCAAGGATTAAAAAAATCAAGGATGTAAAACCGGGATAACGGACCACGAAATTTGTCGGACAATATGTTATATCTCAAGATAATTATCTAAATTATATCCATGTACTACGGATCCCTGACTAGTAGTGCTGAGTAACCCGAAAAGTAAAAAATCCTTTGATTATCTAAATTACATCTGAGTGTTAAAGAGAGGATGGGATTAAAATTAAATGTGAGCCATTAACCTAATAGCCATGTAGAAGAAGTAGAGTGTAACATGTTAGAGAGGATAGATGACACCGTAAAAGGGAGTTGGTTATTTGAAGGTGTGCTACTGGACACAGAGACTTTCTCTCTTGACGAGAGAGATTGGACCTTAAATTACCACGCTGGCCAAGTGCAGATTGGTGAATGCCACATAAACTTTTCAAAGTTTACAGAACATGCAGGTTTCTTCACGATGTTTGCCTTGACCGTTAGAGCACTTGTATTCAAAGCACAGATACATTTTTCAAGAAGCACAAATCCAAAAGTAGGTACGCTGCTGGGATTGAACCCACGACCTTCGGATTGAAAGTCGAGTGTGGCGATCTGGTTATACTTAAAGCTGTCTCACCGGGGCGCCATGGCAACGTAGCCAGGCTACGCCTCCAGCAGTTAATATTGAAATGTATGTTACCTACCTCGCTTGGCGACGAGGTGGCAACGTCGCCAAATTCAATATACGTAGCCGGCTACGTACGGCCTCACCGGGACGCCATGGCGACCATGGCGTCCCGGTGAGGCAGAGCTCTTATTGTGGTTAACAGTGTGTGTGTGTGTGTGTGTGTGATATGTGGGGGGGGGGGGTGTATCGACTGACCTGGTAAACTTGGCTTGGCGCGCTGGCTGCCACGAATGGCGCTGGGCGTGCGGCGGCCACGCGCGGCGCGTCGGGCACCACCACGGGCCCCAGCCGCGCCCGCCGCCGCGCGCCGCGCCCATCGGGGCCCGCCCGTCCCACATGACCCAGCCTACGACGCCATCACACAACGTTACAACTCAGCCGACAGACTACTCTTCTACCACGACAACCACTTGTAAACGCTTCTCATTCATATAAGCCTGTCGCTACAGCCAAAGCTAAGTTATCTGAGAAGGTGGCAGTCAGGAGGAAGTCTGCACTTATAAAAAGTCTTCATTATAAAACTACCTTTTATACTCGGGACTTGCATCTAGCTTTTGCTCAGATTTCGATCAAAAGAATCTGCCTATAAGAACCCGTAACCAAGACAAATCCCAACCCCCCATTGTTTTTCAGATAAAACACATCGTAAATAGCTAACAAGGAATGACACAAAAAAAATGTTACTACATGCTCTACCTACATAATAGTAATTCCCTATACAATATCGGTACGGTTTTGGATAGTTGCTTCTGTTATGAGTACATTTACAAGTGGTCTTTTCTATGTGGTAAAAGAAAAACGACGAGCTTTTAAGGCCTGGTCCAATTTTAGCAGCTTTAAATTGTTATAGTAAAATATACATTTACCTTCTATTTTTGACTGATAACGGGAGCCAAAAATAAACCGCGATTTTTAATTATGCTATGAAGCTAATTAAAACAAACTAATGAAAACTAATTAAGAAAAATAAAGCTGTTAAATAAAGAGGACTCAAACTATAACCTCAGCTTGAGAGACCCACCATACAAACTTTAAATTACTATAGGAAAGCAGTGTTATGTACAGCAAAATATATATTTAAACAGAGGTGTATTATAATTCCGAATACCATGTTTCCCGGTTTTATTTGCTCTTGAGTATTTTTACGAAGTGATCAGGGCAACTATATTCGTACTATATGCTTGTGGTGAGCTCAAGCTTTGGTACAATAGTATAAACTACCAACATTTATATCTAGGTAAAGATATTTATAAAATTGTATCATAATAAGCGTAATTTACACATTCAACTGTTAATACTGAAAATATCAAAAATAAAAATCATGCTTATTTAACAATCACGTTGATCTTCTACTAGTAGGTTCAATAAATTACTGAACTCTAGAAATAATTATGATACAACATTCAAAGTTCAGTTGTAGTATTGTTTGTGAAAGATCCATTGGTTGAAAGCGTATTAGTAAGCAAAGCACATTTATAACGACACAAAATGGAATCTTCCACCATTGATAAAGAAGCGACTAAATACAAATAGGTAACGAAACAGTCAGGTACTAAGTATATTTACTAATATAGTAAAGTGCTAATCGTACGGCCATAATGCATTCAATAGATAATATAGAGTACAAACATACGGTATCATAAATGTCCAAAATCAATCAACGATATTTTCTATGTGTTTCTAGTTGTAAATAAATTTGGAATAATGGTTCGGTACCTGATTGCCTCCGGTTAGATCGTAGTAAAGCGAGTTGGGCCCGATAGCGAGCTCGTCGTCCTGAGTGAGGCATTTACCAAGCGGGTCAGTTAGTCTTCAACATATTCGCTAGGTCGTTGCAATGCAACAACGAGAACATTACTCTGGGCGGTGGTTGGTACAGGCGCGGGCGTTAGTATGGGAGCAAGCGAAGCGCTACATGATGGGTGACAAGCGCGCGGAATGACGCTAAGCGGTGCAAACGTGAAATGGTAACTGAAAACAACAGCGCAGGTCAGACGCGGGTTAGTTGCCCGACCTGATGGTGACGCTGGCACACCACGATCAGGCCCTAACGCTACCGTCTTTACAGAGTCACTAACTCCATGAGGAACGGGGAAACGAATCAAATTATATTACTAAAATAATATGAATAAATTTTGCAAATCAAAAAAACGATAGAACGATGATGAGTACGGCGACTAGTGACTAGTAAATAAGTGATTAATAGTGAGTGTGTGTGGGGACCCACCGGTTGCGGTCTGTTGGTAGGCTGGCGAACGGCGGACGGTTGCGGTGGCCCCGCGTAATCAAAATAGAACTCATCGTACCGGTAAAATGGCTCATTGTAGCCACCTCGGTAATCACCGTACCCGTAATAGTCGTAATCATAATCTATAAACACACAACACAGGCCTTTTAGAGGCTAAGCTAGACTAGGCTAACTTACAAGCTACCGTGTGGGCTGCGGTGGGCGCCCCGCGACACTCGGACCATGGACAGGGGACATGCGACCTGGCACACACGGCTGACGCTCCGCATGCATCCCGCGATCCACTAGCTCGCGCACCTCACGTCACGTCACATCACACCACGACACGACACGACAATCAGTTACAATTTTGATGTTCCAACTCGTTATGTTGCGACACTTGTCCCACCACCGAATAAGCGATGTAACAATGCCGAGACTACGGCCGCCAGGGGCGTCCGCGCTCCACACGCTGCGGTCAAAATGAATTTTACATTCAAAGCATGCTTGTTAATTGGTTAACACTGGATGACGATGTGTGGCCCTGTCAATACGAGTGGTCAGTCAGTATCCTTAGACACATGCAACGTCCTAACCTATTCCTGAAATTGTAACTAGCTTTAGTTCAGCATTAATGGATCATGTGGGGCCTCAACGATACACTACGTAAATCCACACACAATATAGACTATTATTTGTACAGTAGCAACACAATGACAGAGGACGTGAGGAGTGTATGGTAGCGGCCGTTGTTAGTAGGATAGCGGAGTGTGCGAGTGTGCGCGTGGAGACCGCCCGGCGCGGCGCCGCGGCTGCGCTGTCGGCGGCGGCACCAGAGACATTCTCCTATTTAACAACTGCTTTGGTACAATCTGCTCCATCCGCTGAAAACGCAGCCGTGGCTTGTCGAAGAGATTGCAGCCCGCATAGATGCAGGGATGTGAACTGAATCTCATTAATGGTATGATAATCCCTCCACCTATGTAGCTGGACAAGATTACAATGTATGTGGGTAGATTTTGGCATAATAGAGATAATAATCTTTAGAACATACCGGTCATTAATACAAGATAGCCAGAGTTTTTGGAGATAATTAAATTACATTTCACTCTGATATCTATTTTAGACCAAGAACGTAGCCCATATTACATACATAGTTGTTTTCAAAGAGGGCTTAAGGAACAGATGAATCTCACAAGCACTTTAACTTCAAATTATTCACTTTTACTCTTGATATTTTTTAGTAATTATTTATAAGATCTAGCTTTATATCAAAGAAATATAACAGTAAACTAAGAAAGTTAAAAATATTACAGACTTTGCTCTTGGTACACATGTTCCGCAACAGTCTTCAGTCTTCCGCAATAGTGTAATTTCCAGCCCATCTACCCACTTATAAGTGCGTTGTGTGGTGTGTTGTGTTGTGTTGTGTGGTCTATCTACGTGACATACCGTAGTCGGGTCTGGGCTGCGGATGGCGCGGCGGCGGCTGCGGCGTGCGCCCGCGCAGCGTGTGCACCGGCGAACAGCTGCACCAATCAAATATCACGTTAACAGCCGCACGTTACTGCGATCTGCTGCCTAACCCTATTGGAACCTGCCATGCTGATACCTATCGGCGAACCTATTTGCGTACTAATTTAAATTAAATAAATTTGCAAATAACTTAAATCCATATTTTGATTATTCTTTAGGTAGGTTATCTTTGAGATTCTCATTATGTATGCTGTAAGTTATTCCATCAAAAATTATATCAATGAATTGTCTGGACTGTACTAGACTGTACAAATAGTGATAAATAAATAATTGAAAGGAAAATCTAATCTAATCACCTAGCTAACCACGTTTTGAAGAAGAAATCATGAACTGTGAAGAGATAAGATTGTGTCTTAGAATAGACTAGACACAGAGGAGATACTTCGGGGAAACACAACACGAATACAAAACTATTCTTAAATCTGGACTGAGCGCTATCTAACAATTAAAATAAAATAGAATTGAATTTTCTATTATCATGGTCAAGTAAAAAGTAATAAAAGTATCTTCTCATCATCAACATTAAATAAGATAATTTTACGTTTTTGCAAACATTGCGCATTGCTATTGCGAAATTGTAGGAGTTCTATGAAATACCTAAACATCGTTATTCTGATAGTGGTATTATCGGTGCTGTCCCATTTGAATGGCCCAGTTTTTACGAAAACCCAAAGTCTAAAGAGACAGTTGAAGTCTGTTATTTTTTGTAAAATTATTGTTTTATTATATCTTCAAACCTTGTTCATGTCAGTTTTTAATTTAATGAATTCTGTGACGCAGCGGGCGAAGATCTGCCTGAAACCGCAAGAGATTGCGGGTCGATTCGCGACTCTTCAAATATTTGTTCAGAGTCTCTGGGTGATACATATACTGTGCGAATTGTCCAGCCATATTTATTTATTTAAATAGGGTGTTCAACACAGTCGGCAGTGTTAGTGGTAGTGTACATACCCGCCGCGTCCGTGCATCATCTGCATCATGCGCCGTTCGCGCGCGCGCAGTATCTCCTCCTTCTTCTTCTTGTCGGAGGGCGGCTTGGCCAGCGACACCTCCAGCCGCGCGCCGCCCAGCTCCTTGTTGTCCAGCTCCTGCATCGCCTGCAGACAACACACCACACTCAACTACTACGCACATCTCTAACAACGTATTGGGATAAACGACCAATCAGTGTGCTGTGGACAACCGAGCGGTCGTCATGCGTGTCCTTACAGTGTTGAGTTTTTTTATTTATTTATTATCACTCTGGGACTGTGAAAGCTCTTTAAATAAATAATTAGTAGTCTAGTTTTTTTTTAACCAGATACACCCCGGTTATTTCTCAGGCACTGTTAATAAAAATAAAGCAATAATTGAAGGTATCAAATTTCACTCTACAAGACGACACACATAAAAATAGCTCCCCTGACATTAGTTAACATTTTAATCTCAATCAATCCCACACTAAAATAAAAGTGGCCAAGTACGCGTATGGGTCAGAAAAAAAATTGGGTTTCAATTCTAAGTTTATAATTTTTTTTATATCACAGAATACACCTACTTACCAAATTTTAAAAGTTTAGCTCTTAAAGTTCCGGAGAAAAATGGCTGTAACATACGGACGGACGGACAGACATGACGAATCTATAAGGGTTCCGTTTATGCCATTTGGCTACGGAACCCTTAAAACCATATAAAGCAGGTCGTTACCTTAACAGCGGAGTCCCGGTCGTCGAAGTGCACGAAGGCGTAGTCCTTGATCTTCTTGACGCGCTCCACGGCGCCGAACCGCTCGAACTCGTCCTTCAGCGCCTCCTCCGTTATGTCCTGCGTCAGGTTCCGCACGTACAACACCTTCACCTGGAATAACATAACAATATAAATATAAGCAACATCCGGACCCTATTACATTTCAGGACGTACTAAGGACAATTCACACAGCACCATATAGCCACGTGGTAAACTTGAAGCTTGTGTTGCTGCTATTATATATCTGATATACTCTGAAGATATCTGCAGATTATACAAACTGTTGTATCGGAGGAGAAATCGAACTCGCAACCTCTTATGTCACAAATTAATTTTCGCACCAGACAGGTCATCAAAGTCATACATTATCTATGAAGAATCGGTAATAAACATTTAAAAGACCCGCATCTTTCAATCATCAATCCCCGTTGTAAGCCAAGAGAATGGTAAACTTACTTTGCTCATAGTTACTTCGTCCGGTTCTTCTTGGGGATCAGCCCAGTCAACTATTATATCACAGCCCCATACCTGCTAACAGAAGTTACCATTAAAACTACAAAGCCATTATCTTATTAACGATTACAGTACATATATTGAAAAAGTAATTAAAACGTACGTAGGTTTAAAGGTTCGTTCGTACTCGTTGTAATCTCAAAATTTATATAAAACGTGCAAGTACATGAAAGAGTAAGAAGTAAACGCAATATGCAATCGACGACATACCTTTATCCTGCCAGTGCCCAATCTGCGCTTTGCCAAAGACGCCGCTTTGTGAGACTCGTATTCCAAAAAACAAAATCCTCTATTTTTCTTCTTGTCATCGGGCGAACTATATATAATAACTTCGACGAGCCCGGCTGCAATCACACAAAGGGATAAAGACACGGCATCGGGCGCACGCGCGGTCAAGCAGCTCCGACGCATTCATTCATTACACTACTCAAATATGAAGCAAATCAAACGATATTCCAGGAGAACATATAAGGTACCGAAGAAGTACTAAGTCTAGAGAACAACAGCAAGATTCTCCAGTCATTACCGGTAGCATTCTCGAGCGAGGCCAATCGTAAGGTAACACTGTAGCACGGGGCGCGCGCGCGGCGAGACCCCTAGGGACTCATTCTCCTTTTTACTTTACGAAACCATAGACACGGACCAGAGAATGACCTTCACTGCCGATTAACCGACACTAAATCTCAATCTCGATGGATTTGCTCAATTACAGGTAAGAATCTGTCCCCGGGAGCCTTACGCCGCGCGCGCGCCTCCATCACTAATTATGAATTCGACAAGGACTTACGTGCGTGGCTAGTAAACTCCTCAAACAAATCGTCCCGATCTCGATTCTTAGGGATATTCCCCACGAATAACCGGTGATTGTTAAAGGAAACGGTAACGCCAATCTTTTTCCCCTTTCGAATTTCATAATCATTCAGCTGCAAGAACAATTCGAGGTTCGATAGCCTGAGGCCTGGGACGGGCCAATGACTGGAGAGAGGCGGGACGGGACGGGACGGGCGGGACGGGACGGGACAAGCGGCACCCTCAGCGGTCCACACCAAGCCCCACGCATAAAACCCCACAATTACAACCAATTCATTCAATCGAGTGACACTTTACCTGTTAATTTACCAAATTCCTCCAGTATCTCCTCTTTGCCTTTAGACTTGGGAATGTTGCCGACGAAAAGTCGCAGATTCGGTACGCTAATCTTAATTCTCAGAGTCTTCCCCGGTTTTATTTCGTGATTATCGAGCTGTGGGAAAAATAATAAGGGAACAATTTTGAAAAACGTTTCTTTCGAAACCGGTTTTTTGTTTTGTTTCTGCGAGTGTTCGCACTCGCCGCGAGATGGCGCGGGATGGCGCTCGGCGGCGCTCGGCGGCGCTCGCGAGCGTTCGCGGTGACGGTTAGAGCCAATCGGATGAGTTAACTGGACTGACGATGAGAAGCCAAAGGGCGCGATGCGCTGAGCAAAGAGGAGAGCCTGAGATATATTACATTCTCAGTCAGAGAATTTTTGAAGCCAATTGAAAGTTAACCCTGTAGCGAGTGAGGACCGTTTGATGAAGTGAAAATAAAAAGAAGCGAGAGTAAAAGTGTGATGGTATAACAAAAAATAAAAAGCAACTTAAAATTGAACGAGGTGCAACGGTAAGAACGGGATGATAATCTCGGGACAAGCGAGGCTAGATCAGATTATATAGGTGTTACAATATTGCACATTTACACAACATCGTGGTTGATTACAATGGCGCCGGCCGCTTGCATGCTCGCCGTCGCGCAATAACGCTTTTACGTGCTAACTATACGATCAGTAGGTAATCTAACAATCTTACAAATAGCTGTTATATGGCATGTTATTAGAACGTAAACACGTTATTGCGAGACGACAGATGCAAAGGACCGTCGACGGCAGGATATTAATGTCATGCGTTCAAATGATATAAGAAGCCTACATCTAAATTTCCCAGTGAACTGTGAATCTTTTCGACAGGCAAATGAACAGGGACTTGCAAAAATACTGGAGATGGTCTTTAGTAGTCTTGCAAGTGGGCCGCGTCTGGAGGCTCCGTCGCGAGGGAAAACCACCGCGATCTCGACATCTGCACCATAATACATTCCTCTCTAACTAACTTATTTGGCCTGATTGTTAAAGGTTGCGGTAGTTTTCCCCGGAGATTATATAGGATAAAAATGCGGTCCGAAGCCTCCAAACTAGAGGCGACTAGGTGCAGTGATACAGATTTTCTATAGGATAATACTTAAACATTCGGCGAGACACCTGGAAATAGATTTAAATTAGAATAAATTTTGTTTCAATTTCACACCAATCAGGTAATCAGTAGAGATGGATCGTGAAGCTTTAGAGTTTTGACACAATTTAGAGTCCAATAGTTTGGCTGAGGGCCGCGCGGTGTTAGCTGTCGTCGTCGGTTGGTGCTGGAGAGGTGCTATTAAGCACCGCTCGAGAGACCAATGTTTGTTCAACAACTCTACTGCTTTTGGTACATTGCCTGACAGAGTGGTGACGCCGGCCGGCCACAACCGCACACATCTGGTGCAATCTGGATAGCGATGCGATATCTAGCGCAGATAACGAGTCCTACATTGCCGCATTTTGCGCGTGCAAAAATAGCGTGTCCCAAATTTTGTTGACCACGAAACTCAAGGTTGAATACTTTAGAATGAACTATTTATCGCGCTCGGATTCGACGTTACCACTTTCTCTGTGCAACACCCAATTATCGCGTTCCATATGCTGTTTTATATTGGGAGCATTTGAAACGCGACATAGCCAACATCGAGAGGTAAACAAAAATGGGGGATCACATAAATTCAGCAGACAATGTTTGAAGAGGTGACCGAGCGACAAATGGATAATTACATTTGATAATATTTATCGTGTTATTGTGTGATGTAGGGCAAATTAATCAGTTACATTGAAATGGAAGCGTGGATTAATTCCTTGTTTGCAATGTGGTACGTTTTCCGGTCCCGTTCGGCGAGGTCAAACGTGCGAATTGTAAGGCCAATCAGCCAACGCCATCATGACCTCCATAGAACACGCGCGCGCTCAACGCACTAACTTCAACCTTATTGGAACTAGCGACCTACTATACTAATTCAATAATGTTACATTCCAAGTTGGAATCAGGAACAATGAGCAATATTTGTGAATATGCTAATATAAACTCATTATTTGTTCATCGCAAGTTCATATGCTTAGACTTTAGGTATTAGGTAGAGCATAGATTCTTACGTTCGTAAGACCACAGAATACTGCATTAGTATCACTCGTCATCGCGATAGTTGCTATGGCGACGAGATAGCAAGGACGCAGATTACACAACAGTCACTAGACAGTCTAGAATTCGCCAATGAGCGTTAAGGCTGTATTACACCGAGGCAACACTGTGCGACAGTGTCACATGCTACACATTATTTGGAGCTTGCCAAAAGGTGCCGCATAGAAATATAAAGTCGCATGTGTGCGTCATGTATATAGAAAATTATTTCTATTTGTAGCGTGCCATAAGGTGCCTCATGCTACAAATAATAGTGTGTAGCATGTGACACTGTCGCACGATGTTGACTCGGCGTAAACGAGCCTTTAGTTTTTGCGCGGTTCCTAAAATTAGCCGAATCTAGGTCAACCATAGCCTCGCATTCATCGCTGATAAGATATTTTGTTATTGGAGATATTTTATGCAAAACTAAAGATTTATTTGATGTTCGTACGATTTTGAGAAAACTATGGTAATTTTGCCGATATATTTTGTATTTTATGAGTTTATTATTATTGGAAACAAAACATATAAGAATAAAAATCATGCAAGTTCAGAAGGAATAATTACTTTAGGTTTGTGTAAAATAAATGTTTTTGATAATAATTTTAAAGTTAAAACGTTCAATCGATCACCTCATCAAGCTAGAGACAGATCTAGAAGAGTCTACAATGTACACGGTACATTGCGTACAGGATAGATATGGTGAGGACAATCTATGGTAGATTGCTGACAATAAATACAGAAATATAATAAAATGTGGCGTTTCATTGGCGAACGGCCGTGGAATCAAGTTCTTTGTGTCAAACTACATGTTTTGACTAAACAAAAAATATTTTTTGTAACAAAATATTACGAGTTATATGACCAACACAAAAGTTTATAATTACAATAATGTACTTTACAACAGTATTACCTCGTCTACTACAGAAAACGAATTCTATAACACCATAAAATTGTCAGTGTTTAGGTACGTCAGACAGATTATTTTTGGATGAGAGATTTATAAATTTTATTTTTTTATCTGAATTTGTTTAGTTCTATTTTATCATAGACCTACAGAACATGCAACCTATACAATTTTTTGTACTTTTTTAGTTTATCTCCAGTTTGTTTGAATTCTCGTTTATCGTAGACCTACAGATCATGAAACCTATACATTTTTTTGTATTTTTTTTTAGTTTAAGTCCAATGCTGTATAGATCCCACGGCCGTCGCTCGCAAGCCCGCGGCCCCGGCACTGCGCCGCCCGCACCCACCTCCTGCACGGCGCGCTGCGTGGCGTCGCGCGACGTGAACGTCACGAAGGCGTAGCCGCGGTTGGCGCCCGTCATCGGGTCCATCATCAGCCGCAGGTCCCAGATCGTGCCGCAGCCCTCGAACAGCGGAATCAACTCGTCCTGGAACAAATTACAGATCATGAGAACCCACGGTTAGAGTATAGAACAACACCTAGGCAGCATTCACACCAGAGTAAAAAAAGAACGAAGCCATAAGCCAGGTTGGCGGTTTTGTTTTGTGCTGAACCGAAAATAAGCAAATTTTTCAATGTAAAAGAACAGATGTTTGCTGATTGCTGGTGTACTGTAGTTGTAATGGGTTAGTTTCGTTCTCACCCAGTCCCCTACACCCCCGGTCCGTTCTTACCCGATTACAATTAAGTTTATTTAATATTTTTTCTGCTTTTATGGCAAGTACTGGCGAAGACAAAAGTGCTTCAGAATTGTGTTCTAATAAAAATTATTTGGTTTTCACTTTTGTTATGAAATTTGAGTATTTATCATGTTCGTATTTTTATGTTACAATTTACATGAGTTATTATTCTTCTTATCGTGCATTACATTACCGGTTCTAACAAAAAAATGATACGTATAACTAATAATCTTCAACAATTGTATCACCTCGTACATATCCTTGGGTATCTTCCCGCAGAACACCTCGCAGCCGGAGCCGGGCGTGCTGCCCTGCCAGCCCGGCGGCGGCCCGCCGTACTTGCGCTGTCCTGGAACACCACAAACAAACAACATTAAAACTGAGTTAATTAAATAATGGGAAAATTTACAAAAGGGTTAAACCGTTCTTACTGAGAACAGCTGGCGCGAGCGGCGAGAAGACTGAGCACGGCGAAACGTTGCAGTCGAAACGTCGATAATAGTTAAATTATTTTGTAAGTCTTGAATAGTCGTGATTTTTTTTAATAGAATTAGAAGTGTTTGTTTGTTTTGACTCGATGTCAATAACCGCGATGGTCCGATTTGAAGATTCTATCAGTGTTGGATAGTACATTTTTATTAATTTATGCATAATGTCAAACTTAAATGAATATTAGTCATTACTGCTAAAAGTTCTTGGCCATTTCAAAACGATGGCAAGAAACTCCCTCATTTCTAAGCTAAAAATAGTATAGCGAAAACTATTTCGCTTTATGTTGATTGCCTTCTTTTTAAGATGCCGTCTTTTTAAGGCTTCGCATTACTCGAAAACAAAGCCCCATAAACAGGAACTAATGTAATGAGATGCAATTACGCAAATGGAGACGGCAAAGAGAAACGCAAGCTTTGATCCCTAGTTAAAAATACTCTTTCAGTTTGTGCAGTTATTGCAAAGTTCACTAGCAACGTGAGTCTAACGCAAGAAGCAAGTTATGGTACCTGCCCCATTTGTTCCATACCGGTTCTACCTTATAACCAGGCGAAACTCGCCACTCAAGAATCGCAACTTAGCATTCAAAAGGGTGAAAAGACCCACTCGCAATAAAACATTCGAAACAGCTGTGTTCTGCCGAAATAAAAGTGCAGAGAGCGAGGGGTCAAGATGTTTAGAAATCTCGACGAATAATATATTAAGATCAAAAAGCGCATGGTGATAATGGTCATAATGCTTTAGTTATCTCATGAATTTGAAATTTCTTGATACAATATTAAAATTGATAGACAATATCCATTTATTTTTAACCATTTCGGCGATCACGATAAATCTTCCTTCAGATTTTTAAGAGATTATAAACCTATATACTGACATGAGTTAGGTAACATACATTTCAATATTAACTGCTTGGAGACGTAGCCGGGCTACGTCGCCATGGCGTCCTAGTGAGGCAGAGCTCTTATGTCTCAAATACAGAACTACCCAGTGACCTACTAGTGATGGGACACAGTACCTGTAGTGACGTCGAGCGTGTACCCGGTGCGGGCCAGGATCAGCTTGATCTTGTCCTCGTCCGGCCCCTTGACCTGGACAGGCGGAGACAGCGCGGGCGCGCCCTGCACCCCCGCCCTGCTCTTCTGTCTGAAACACCAATACAACATCACAATATATTCATTATCAATTATTGTCACACATGAAATACATAACATTTAAATACAAAATTACTTAACACTACTATATATTTTGTCTACCAAGTATCCCTGTGTACTCTCTCTCGACGAGGGAGATTAGGCCTTAATACCACGCTGGCCAAGTTGGTGAATGTCACATGTTCTTCAAACGTAAGGTTCTCAGAACATGCCAGTTTCCTCACGATTTTAAGAATGTATGCGGGGTTTGAACCCACGACTTACAGAGTGAAAGTACAGTGCGACTACTATTTAATTATAGCCTGTCTGCATAAAAGGGGTTAGTTGAACGTTTAACAGCTCTTAAAATATTTTCTACCAGAAAACAATCTTTTTATAAACTATATTATATTCCCATCAATCAATTATCCCATAGTTCATGCCACAATTGTGCATGGTTGCGAATCGCAATCGATCCGTTGCGTTGGCCATGGACCGATTGCATTGCGTTGCGTAGGACATGATCAGACCCAAAAGTGTTCTGCTTCTGCACCAAAGCAAATAAATAAGAATTCAAACTGTGCACTTGTGCAGAATACGTAGATATAGATATGCAGGTTGAGTTGTTTAAATATTAACATAGAAATAGTTTCTGAAAATTGTTTTCTAGGTTTTTGCTACAATAATGCAGTATTATAATTGTTGCAGTAACACCAACCTAGCATATTTATTTAACTATGCTTTAATTATTTATGGCACCTATTAAGAAACCATAATAATTCTTTTTTAAGTTACCATAATAAGTTTTTCAGTTTTCCAAGTAACATTTATGTAAAAATTCGTTCTAGTTATTTTGAATTTAATAGCGTGATAAACACCATACCATAACTCAACAAAAAACGTCCGTGCAAAACGCAATCATGCTAAGTTCCTAACAATTGTAACAGGGTTATTGATTGTATTCCCTGATACTCAGGATTGTAAGCCGCAGTAAAGTCTACCGCACTACGGTACGGGCTACGCAGACGCAAAACTTGCCGCGCTTTCTGTTCGATGCCAAACTTTTCAAACCATGTTTTCCAGTAATGTTATTGTGAGTTATGAGAGAAACTTTGTCGTTCTCACCATGGCACACTCTCGTACAGAAAATGTAGCAAGTTAGTACAATTAAATACAGTTTTAAAGACTTTGTGTCACGCAGAGTGTCGAGCCCTTTTGGCAACGAGCGAAATGCTCAGTCGATAAAGGAGTTTCCAGTGAAAGAGCAGACACAAAGACAAAGATCCGTCATGGGGCAAAGAGCGCGATGCAACAATGCATGCACAAGTATGCCCTGCGGCGGCATTGCAGTACCTAATGGAACAACTAACGATGCGGCACTGCTGGTTTGGCCTTCAGCCAATTTCACAAACAACACATTTTCGAGGCAACGTTGGGATTCTGTTGTTATGTTTTCTAAAATGCCTTCTAAATGTCCTGTAGGGACATATATTAAATAAGGGCAAATATATCATCTTCATATAGATTGAAACACATTCGTGTAATAACGATTTAAACTATCATATAGAAATAGAAACTAGGAATATCGAAAAGTCGAAAAGTGTAAAGTAAAGTGGAAAACGACAAACTTGCAATTTACCAATTCAATGAATTCGAACCAGACAAAAATAGAATAAATTGCACAGCGAAAATTTTTTTGTCATTACGATACGTCCAGCGCACTGGCTTTAATTTGGGTCGGTGTCGAGTGGTTTAAAGACATGATTACCAATTGCGGCTACAGTCGTTGGCAGGGCGAGGGTGCGACGCCTTGACCTGGCACAATAAGGCCGTTTGCGTTAAGCCTTTGAAGCTGCATAAAAACAGGTCCTGTCTGCCGTCGCCCACCGCCGGGGCTAATGACCAGCCGTAATCTAATCTCGCGGTGAGACGCAAACATGCTTGCAGAATCACTCGATGCATTGCACTTATAAGGTTCCAGAAACGTCGAACATTCCTAATGCGCGTAAACAGTTGGTGCACTTAGCTATGGAAATTATATAATGATCATATTTTATTGATAAATAAATTAATGAAACTTTGGGTATGGTTTTAAAATAATATTTTTTTTCTGTTTATTATAATTCTGATGTTAACTCAACTTGTTGAGAGGAAAGTAGAGAGTAGTATTAATTCTTAACGAATAAAAATTTTACGCTAGATTTCTCAGCAAAGTTAGATTTTTGATAGAACAAGGCGGTTTTAATAGGTATGGTATCCAGCGCTCACGAATACAGCAATAGCACAGCAAGACATTTCAGACGTGGCCATCATTTTTATTGCATTTTAATAGCAAGTTGTTATTGGCTACATCAATACCTACACAAATGTTCTCCGGCCAGGGGTCAAAGAGTCATATCGACTGGCTTCTCTACGAGACTGGCGCATTTATTTCGAGCCCTAACCTGCTTTTAAATTGGTAATTTAAGAAATATAGAGTCGAGATTTTTTTTGAATTTAATTTAGCCATTTAGACTGTCTTATATTCAGCGGCTATCAAGTCACACAGCGCAAACCGCAACCGCGAAACACAAGCGCAACGGTCAAGTATCTTTCAGCAGATTATGTTAAATCAATTTTCAAGATAGTGACCCAGTTCCGGACACTTTGGCAGACGTCCAACATCTTCTGCGGGTTTCCTAGGACAAAAATGCAGATCAACATGCTTAGAAACTAGAAAGCCACTCACCTATAGGTCTTCATGACGCCACATAAATAAGCACTCTTATTAGAAACATGTTCAAGATTTGAATCTAAAAATTGTCCAAGAACACTTAAAGCACCGTCGGATGGAAATTCTTTTAAGGCATCTAACGCACGCTCATCCAATTCAGCGTGCGCTAGCTTTCCAGTCTTATAAATGTCGTCTAGCTTGGCAGCTACCTGGAAACAAAACGTAACGTCACAAGGTAAACTTAAATGTTAAACCAGTAATGCCCAGCGTGCGCATATGGACAGGTAGTCAGATATTCGTAGCTCTAAGAAGTCTAAGATAATATAATCTTTCGTTCACTCCATCATTATTTAATGTAGTATACGCCTCTCTTATGGGCATAGGTCTACCTATAGGGGAATTTGGTGTACATTTTTGACACTGTATTAGTTATGTACAGAGAACAACGTTGCTAGTCTTCTGGTATATAATTCCCTTGGCGGCTTGACAGCCACCCTACGGGATGTGGGGACCATTAGTATCATTCAACCGAAACAAAATACATTATCATATTTGCATACCCATACTCGTAGGTAACATAGCCCTTCAAAATGACTAGAGGTAGTGTCAACATAGTACCATATAGTACTATGTTGCACGAGCCCTCGTGACAAATCTACGGAATAGCATTTCTATGGTCGATAAATGCTGCGCTATGCGGCAGACGATGCGGATACCCATTCACTTAACAAGTTATTGTGAATGCGAAATGCGCTGCTTTATAATTGAGACTGCAGCCATACTCTTTACAATTAGCAAAAAAGTTTCAAATACGCAATTTATTTATGAATGTGTCTAATTGTGAAAAAATTGTACCTACTCCTAGAAACATGATGCATTCTACTTTCCTACATCCTCACGTAGGTAGTAAGAGGTATCACGAGTAAATCTAAACTGCGAACGAGCCGTAATCAGGGCATATCCTGAAATATGTATTCAGTCCCTTCACGCGTCTACGTCATTTGTCGGCGCGGCCGTGTCGTCACGCGTGTTTACAAATATTTGAAGTACTCACACATATTGTGCAGATCAGTGGCCAACGAATGAGCCATTGAGGTCATTGCACCGCCGTCCTGACCAGACGACCACACAATGTTATCAAAGGACGATGAGGAGGAAAAACTAAGTTACCGACTACCCTAGCAACCCTGTGGCGCCTCTTGCCATGACCTCCGCTAACCTTTATATGCAGAAAATCATTACGTAAATCTACTAGGGATTTTTAAAGTAGCGCATATCATGAATAAGTTCATACTTCCAGTATTTATCAGCAGATTAATTGGAATTTAGATTTGATTTCGAATATTACGATAGGTACGGATCTATTGCTGTTAATGTACGACCCTAATGAACGAATGTACGTACCTAGGTATAGTAAAACCATTTCTAAAATGAACGCCCCTCCACCGAATTCTGTATTTTTTTTTAGTGTATTCTGTTTTTCTGTATTTCCTCTCACACGTTGAAATCATCACGGTTTTGTGGAGGGGAGTTCATTTTTAGAATGGTTTTACTATACCTTATTGAGATAAATTTTGAATTATTTAACAAAGATGATTAATTACTTTTTATTTATTTTTTCAGAAGCAATCTGATAAGAATCTTGACAGATTTCGCGTATATTTTAATAGTTAAGATGGTATGTTATGTACATAGGTTCATAGTTACATTCCTTTGGTATAGATTATATGTTTTCAATAGGTATATAGGTACGTCCATTTGACATATAAATTTCAAAAACATTGGAAAATAAAATATATATTGCTGTTGTACACACAACATAGTATGATTATAGGTACCCAAAACATTAAAAAAAATTACCTTTTATCTTAGGTCAGTTTGTAATGCATTATCATAACTGTAAAATGATTGTGATTATTAAAATAACATATTTGGCCAGTTAACCTTGTAGTTATGTGCCTAGTACCTGACAGCTTAAGTCCAGGTTGTTCTTAGAACATTCTAGATAAGATAGACCTAGGCATATCTAGGCACTTACCTACATGGACTAGAGTTAGGACTGGTATAACAAGATAGCTGTTCTGTAGTTGTAAAATATTATGAACTTTCAAATATATTAAATTTATTTGAAAACAGTTGTTATAAATAGTTAGATATTATTTAACTGTATTATTATACTTTTAAAAAACAAAATTAGATAAGGTACATGTCTGTCTGACAGGAATCTTATTAGATTTTTTAAAATAAAGTTTAAAAAAATATTGGTAAAGAAATAATAATAATAAATGATAATGTGAAGGTTAACAGCAACTGGCCTTTGTATGCACTGATATGGCACAATACCACGATATCAAAATTATTTTGTTTCCAAAATGAAACACTTCAGTAGGTACAGCGTGTTAGTTTAAAAACATAATATTGTTGAGAACTTATAATCTTAAGCCAGTGGTTAGTAGTGTAAGCCAGTTAGAAAATTATCCCTAGCCCCTAAATTGTAATCACTATTTATACCAATGGATATAAATTAATCTGAGTATGTAAATAAAAAAATGGAACGGTGATATTTTTCTTCGTTTGTCTGATATATGCTTAGGATTATATTAAAACTAAATGAATCTTTTAAGTAGTTGTAAAAATTACCTTTGGATCCAAGCCATAATCTATGAGTTTGCAGTAATCTGGAGTACGGCTAATGTCGGAGTCCTTGCCAGGTCCCTCTTCAATGGGTATCTCTCCATTGCCTTCCGCCATTCTGCACATTTTTTATAATATTTTACACACACTAAAACACTATTTTATAGTTTGATTTAATGGCAAACGTATAAAGTAAGACTTGAACAAACTATTAGGAATCTTGTAAGAAATGTGGATTTGTGTGTTACTAGTTACTACTTGAAATATTCACGACTAGTGAACAGGTGATGTCATGCAAAATTTCAAGGAAGCCACGTGTAAGTTTTAAATGCATAATTCGATGCTACACTAAATCTACAATTTTTTTAAATATTTAAAAATATATTTCTAGGAAGCATATGCAAATTATTACCTTTATTTTGTAATTTTTGTAATTTTGGAAGAAAATGATAACAATTCAATCGTCCGAAAAACAAAAAAACAAATGATGTTCAAACATATGAAATTGTGAAACAATATGATTGTGCTCTCTTCATTCCATCCGGGTTTGGGTAATTTTCAAAAACGGAATGCTCGGGTATTGCATTAGGGATTGACACAATTTTGTTTTGGTACCTAAAAAAAAAGTACGGATAAAGTACGGTCATCATCGGTGCATAACAATCCTAAATTCCTAACATAAAGTGATGCGAAATCCGTCGGTCAATGACCGAATTAACACAGCAAACTAAACCAACTGACAGCTCATAACTAACTTTATCACATCACTTTTAAACTATTATCACTTTTAGCACTATTACTCTAGTCTATGCTCAAATTAAATAAAGTGAAAACTTTAAGTGCATGAAACTTTTGACAATGCAATACTGCAATAAGTTGAAAGTGCAACTGCATTGCCCCGATAAGAACCGGCCGGTGGCGCGCGCCTTAGTTCCAACAAGATTCCAGCTGGATTTAGCACAGATGGTTCCAAAACTTTATATCACTTTTACACACAAACACTATGCCACTAAAACAAATCAAAACACTGGTTCGCGAAAATAATTACCTATTAATTTTGCTAGTTGGTGGCCGAGACAGATATGGCGGCACCGCGCGACGTCAACGTGACCACCACAAGTATGGGGTCGGGGTTCTCATAACGACGCGCGCGGGATAATGCAACGAGGAGTGCATACAAACTTTTGCAAAAGGCACTAAAATTGTAAATAAATTTCGTGTATCTCTCTGTTAAATTAAACTAATAGCGACCGGAATGGATGAAAATTTTATTTTTATTGCACAGAGAGTTTTTGCAATGGTTGCGAATAATTTTGAATGTGTAATAGCGCGGCGCGTCGCGCAAGGCTGCCGGCCGCGAGGTGAGACAGGCTAGCGGCAAGCAAGACGGCGACGAGTGAGAAGCGGAGAGTGAAGAGGGGAGGGTGTTGCAACCACCGGTGCAGGCGTGCAGCAGCGACGCGACGCCGCATTGAGCTTGGCTGCATACTTGCATATAAACTCACACTTGCAAACACTTGACCTTCATTTTGTTTAAGTAGGAAATAATTGATTTTGCCGAAAATTCAATTTATTTAAAAAATATATTTCGATTGTGGGTACTTTACTCAAAATTTTAAACCAACTAGAAAATAATACAAATCTTACTAAACCTACTCCACTACTAACAGTATTGCAGTTGTATGAAGTTATAAATACAATGTTACTAAATTTATTTTATTTTAATAAGAAAAAAAATTTTTTAGGGGTAACCATGAATGAGTTATTTAATAGTGTCTAGATTTGAGGTTTATTGTCAATTTAAAAAAAATGTGTTGGGTACTCATTTTACATGCTCGAGATTCTCCTCATAGGATTCATCTGCATCTAAGTTAGCGCTGGCATAATAAGGTTTACAAAAAAACCTTATGGCATAATGGCCTAGGTCTATCGTATCTTATTATAACATAAGGTTTTCAGCTTTCATAATTTTAATTTCTTTATTTAAATTTGGGTGAACCACTCCTGTTCTAGCTTAGTTACTATCCTTATTCATTAAAGAAAAATAAGTATTTTTGACCCTGCACAATGTAAATGCATCGTGTGAATGATCACAAGTCACAACTATTAATCAAATTTTTCTAATAGTTAGTAGAACAAGTTCAATACTCTTTGATATGGAAACGAACCATGGGATAAAAGAGTTAATCGCAATAACCCCTTGCTTTAGTTAGCTTACACCTGCTGATCATTGAAGCCATATTTGTTCACAACTCACAACGCGACACATACGTACCTACACATTATTTAAAACTGGCCTTCATACAGTTGGTACGCACTTATACATGTGTGTAGGTAAGTAAGAAACTCGGATCTGTATCCGCCGTCAGTAGTTACATAGGTATATTATGTTGGTGGTTAGGTTGGTAGGTACAGAAGCTACTTCGGGTGCCTCGTACGCATCCACCATATGAACAAAGGCACAACGCAACCCTATTCCTACTGTGCCAATATGAATCTTACCAGAAACAACTATCGTGTCGAAATTCACTGGCAATTCGGTCGCACTCTTCCTTTCCATACAATCAGCTCGGTGTAGTGTGTCTTGTAGCAGCACAGACAGACAGACATGCACACTTCCTTTCTCACATTTTCTTGATATCAATAGCGCTAAAAGTGCTGCAGTAAAATGAACTCTCACTGAGTTTCCGGCGTAAGCTAGTCTTGAGAAAAAGATTTCGCTCACGCGATTAATTTAATTCAACTTGAATGAATGAATAATACAAAGGCTCAATCCAATAAAAATACACCATGAGTCTTTATAATAGACCTTTTATTATTTATCCGATTAATTTTTATCCGGATCTAGAAATCCGTATAGTTAAAACCTTTCACATCACTAAACAACATTATATTTTGACAGTTTCAAATAATTGATTGACATTATAATTTTTATTGATTGTCAAAAATAGATAAAAAAAAGTATTTAATGTTATTGGAAATATTAACACTCATCGAGAAATAAGTTTCTAAACAGATACCTACCTAAGTCCTAGGTTCAATGATTTACTATAAAAAATCATTGCCTAGGTTCTAATTTTTAACCGTCAAAGGAGTTCGCTTGCCAAAATTATCACAATAACGTTAGTAAATCTAAGCGTTCATGATACATTGAATTTTATAAATTTTTATTCACATCTTATAATGAAACTATAACTGAGTTTGTAGACAGATTCATTGTTGGTCAATTATAAAAGTAATGGGCAAGTGGGAGTCATCATGCATTTTTCAACGTTCCTTGTTTTACAGAATGCTTTTGTAGGAAACACACCAAAAAGATATTAGGTAACTACCTCATTCTCTACTCTAATATCTTTTTGGTGTGTTTCCTAGTAGATAAGCACAACCGCTATAAGTACCTACCTAGGTCTTTGATATACCTACCTACCTAATAGTATAATCACCACACGGTTACCTACCAAGCAGGTTAGTGGTCGGTCGCAGTAAGTTAATAGGTACCAACCTACATACTGCACCTATGTAGAACGACACTGCTGTTCGTCTTCTGATAAGTCAGACGATATTTTGTAAACGGAAGGAACAAACTTCATTGAGCAATCTATGTAATCGTAGCCAGGAGAACTACCACAGATTAAAACGTACCTAGTGGGTAAGTAATAATACCTTCACCATCAATTCGACCTGTGTTAGAAGTTCATTGACCAAGTTTTGCGCGCTCTGTATTATTGTGATGAATTGTCTGCTTGTAGATTTAGCGGTAACCTAGTTGATGACGTCAGCGGGCCCCAGACACTCATGTCGTCATATTACGAAACTTAACTAGCCGGCAATTCTAGTTCTATTTCATAATAGATCACATTTTAATTCAAAAACTCGTACTCTGCATAATAATACTCGCCCTAATCTGACCTGACTCAGTTTGTATTGTGGGTAATCGCCGGTCTATCATGTGTGTCGAGGTCATTGCTATTTGTTTATATTTTTGTAAATTCAAGGGCAAGATCTTCCGCCTATCAGCGATCCTTTTTGTTTAGTAGACTTTTTAATTAGGTAAGTACAATGATTTGATTACTATGAAAAATCATTGGGTAAGTACTTAAACATTGTTTCGAGTTATTGGCAATATAACACTAATCTAGCACCCGTGACCGTTTTTTCTGTAGGTATGTATATTATTACTCCTAAAGAATGGTCCGAATTTTATGAAATTTAGTAGATAAACATTTAGTCGACTGTGATACCAGGATACGCTATTATGATATTTATGATAAGACGGGGTCCCCATACAAACACACATAATTTAACGCGGACGATGTAGTGGGCACATCATAAAAACGTTCCTCTTGAATCACTCTACCTATTTGAAAAAATCGCATCAAAATCCGTTGCGTAATTTTAAAGATTGAGACTTGGTTTAATTAAAAGTTTAAATGTAGGTACTTAAATAAGTTTATAAGTAGTAAAAAATATATTTGTATTTGTACTATGCAAATAAATTTGATGGTAAATAGGATTCATATATCCCATAATTATTAAATAAATTATTACAAGAAGCTTAATACAATGTTTATGTTTTATACAATTTATGTATATCAATGTTTTGGTAATTATATTTACTTGTTTGCCTAAAAGTTAATTTGTGGACGAAACTGTCTTTAAGGTATAGATAGAGAGCATCAGGTATGGGATCCCAGCAAAGGAGTTTGATCAGCAATTTTGCGTAGGCAGAGTATCTATCTACATACTTATTTATGGAGCAAATCGTGTAAGAATCTTGTCCATTGTATTTGTCGTGGAGTTTCTCGACCTCTGCGAGACGGCCGCGCGCGCCCGCGTCGCCCCCCCTTTGTCTCGTCATCGCTCGATTTGTTTTTTTTTAATACTACATGCCATGCCACCATATTGTTTTTTTTTAAAGTCCATTAAATAAAAATTTAAGTCTGTGTAACTACATACCTACCATCAATTGCACTGATCTTATAAGAATCGCATAAGACTATGTAAGCTCACCTAAAAGATTCCATGTAATTTTTTATTAGGTACAGGGACACAGGGACTTTTCCTCGCTGGCCAAGTGCGGGTCATCTTCATTCACCAGAATGACAGATGTCCTTTTCATAGCTCACTTTTAAAAGGTTTTCTTTTTTCATAGATTTCAAAACATGTCGGATGTATGTATGGATACTTAGGTATGATTAATTTGTAGGTACCGAATATTATTTCTTACGCATAAAACTATACTTATTTTTACTAGCTTTTTTTAACTTTTTTGCTGTGTGAAATGTCCAGCACTCTAGGATTATTATTTATTTACTGTACGTAACTAAAACTCATAATATCACGTTTTAGGTCTAAATAGCTTCTAGTCAAATTTCCAACCGTCACTAAAGATCGAAGTTCATTCGTCAGATATAGGTAACGTTCTTACTTACTTACCTTGCAAACATGCGATGTGCGAGTAGGTGTATGTGTGTCTGCCGACCTTGAGGGACCACTGCCTTCTTTCACTTCGTCGCAGTCGGTAGGTAGAACACTCAAAACCTTTTTTATATTACAAAAATAGCACAACTGGTAAGCAGACCTTTGCTTACAGGTTTAACTGGACACCACCTTTCCTTAATCATTGCTTAAATGCTGACACGCTGACAAACAAGATTTTTAACCCAGAATCATAAAATATCCTAGCCCTAATATTAATGAATTTAACTTAGTATATTTCATTAAATTTAAACTTTTTAAATTGCACTTGTCCTAACCAGGAGTATAAGTAGGTATTAAAAAAAAGACGTTGCTACTGTGAGTGACCCATAAACTGGATTAGCTATGACGTTGCAATGGTCATCCACATGTACCCTTTTCCCCAGCAACTAGGGTTAGTTGTCCCAAAATAAAAACAGGGCATTGTCGGTGGCTGTGAAAGATAACTCTCACCAATCACAATTTCTCCCTTATTGTTCGGACATCCATTAAATATTTCTCTTTGTGTAATGGCAACGGGTTTGTACGCTCGTCCTGTTCGCACAAAGAATAATGAAAGAAAAGACGCACGATTAAATTATACAATTGTGAAGACGGGTCAAAAACATGTCGCGAGCTAGTCTATGAGAGAATTAATCCAGACTGAGGGGCAAAAAAAGTCTGGACCTTTGTTATTTTGGCTTGATCTTTTTGAACTATTCAACCCCAACGTCCGGTCCATGCATACTATGCATAGACATCCTATTATATTCTGATATAATTGATCAGGCAGATACTAGTTATAAAGAAAGTGGAAATAATCTGCGCAGCTTCTTTGCAAAGTCTTTCACAAAACTGGATTGGAACTCTGTCTAGTCTATCTATGCTATAATAATTGGTTCACATAATATAAAAAAAGTATTGTCTCATTTGATAAGAACGAGCCTGGGATTTGCATTGCATTCACATTGTCTGCGAATTTACTAGGTAGATAGATAACCTATGGTAGGTATAGGTAGAAAGTTTTAAGATGGCTATAATAACTTATACCTACTTATTACCCAGCTTTAAATATTAAAATTCATATGAATGACCAGAAAACGGTAACTATTTTTATAAAATAAGTTAGATGGGAATAATATAAAAAGGTAGGTACTTGCTGTTTTTCTGCACGCCTACTCAAGTCTTACCTTAGGTCTTAGAAATTAAAGCAAACATGAGCCGGGAAGGAGTACTAAGTGCGTAGTGCCATTGAAATCCAGTTGGCCGCGTCTTAGCATGGGAATGCTCTGGGGGTCAACGCCATTCGTTTCGCGTACTTGTCCCGGGTAAGCACTGCGTATTATTATTTCGATAGATGTTTTTTTAGGGTCTGAGATCCGGTCTGAGCGCACCCTCACTTGCCGGCTGGCGTCATTCGACGGTCCAGACCAGACTATATGATATTGTGACTATACTTTAAGACTGACGAACGATTTTTTTGATAATATAGGTACCTAGGTAATTGATATTCATAGTCACATGTGATGTGTGTGAAGACCCAAATCTAAAGGGGTCTTAATAATTGTAAAATTAAAAAAATCTAGAATTGATTTATGCATGCCTGTTAATGGGAACGATTTTAAAAATAGAGCCATTTGTTTGGGCATAGAAAACATTACCTGAAAGTCATTAAATTTATTAGTTAGGTAACTACCTAACTTTTTAACGAATTTTGAACGTAGGTACGTTATAGCTACTTATAAATAACAAAATAGGGACTTGTGATCAGATATACTAGAGTCAGCTAAACTATTTGCATCGTGGATAAAAAATTAACCCCTATGATCACCGTCCGGTGAATCTATCGGGTCATATTGCGGTCAAAACGCGACTATTCAATATTAAAACACAATAAATGATCCCGAATGAATAGAATCCAACTCCGTTCACACCGACTGGACCGGTTCCGATCAATTCATTGAGACGCGAAACGAAAGTACCAGCCTGCGAATTTCACACCAGTCTTGCTAGATTCAATATGTCGCAAGACTGCAAGTTAGAGTCTAGAACTGTGAGAACAAAACACGGCGCAGCGCTCGGTTGAACGAGCATAAACATACTAAACATAGGTATAATTATAAAGGGATATGAGATATCTAATAGGTAAGTAAGTACATATAAGATTCTTCAGCCCTAGTATGAGCCTTTCCTATTAGAAAGTAGACCCGAACGCAATCATCATATTAACTTATTATTTAGTACGTCCCACTAGATACGAAAATTATAATGACGAAAGAGCACGGGGTAGGTAATTAATAGATTAAAAGATTTTGGCAGAAAAACGGGGCTGCCTATTTCGCCATAGGGTGTTACTGGAATAGCTCAACTCAAACTACTTGTGTGTTAGCTAGGTGTTACATCCAATAATAATTTAGAAGTACTTAATGGTTTCATTTGTATAAGAAATAGATAGGTATTTTCATAGAACTCAAGGATAAGTATATTCGTGACCGTTTTTTACGTAATTTTATTATTTAGTTATGTAGGTACTACTTTAATTTACGAGAAAAGAGTGAGATAATAATGTAGGTAAATAAATTACGGATACAAAAATGTTAATAAATCGTGACGTTTACCATGACGATGACGTGTCAACTTACAGGTATCTAGCTAGGTAAGAAGGCTTTAGCCGTCATGGACGAGTGATCCGAGGGGGTGAAACTTGCCAAGGACCCCTTGAGACAGGAGGGAAAGCCACGCTAGCCTACCTATATATATTTTTTATTATAATTTTAATAATGTATGTAGGTAACCAATATGTGGATATTTAAGTAGGTAGGTACTCAATGGGAAAAAAACTTTATCATTATTAACGTAAGGGACAGTAGTATAAGGAGATCCTAGTTCAGGGATTAATTTTGTATAGGAATAACCTACAGCTAACAGCTTTCACTAAATCATCCGTCCACTTCTTGGTGGAGGTCCAAAGTATGAAAATAGAATAAACCTTAAAAAACATCATTAGGTACATTTTCAATATAAACATCTCAGAACCATAATATTAGGTAGGTACCTACCTACTACAATACAATAGAACGCAAGGATGCCAGCACCACTTCAACACGCAGCGTGATGCAGCCGGATACGACCTTATTTCTTGCAATAAATGATTTACGAGCGGCAAGGATCATCATCTATGCTAGTATGTCGTATCATTTGCTGCACCCCGCGCATCGCATTGTGGTCATTTGTGGTGTTCTGTGGAATATTGTGGAACTCTATTGGGTATACTGTGGGTAAACTAAACTTTTTAGGTTTAACGTTTCAGTTTACATAATTGTTACAAAAGGTGGTAACAAGTTTGCAACAACAATGGAACGGAACGTTTAAGCTTGCCAACTCTAAGTAATGATTTAGGCACAACAAAGCTAAGTTAAAGTAACTAACTACAAAATATTTAACGTCGATAATCAAAACTTTATTTGGCATGAATAGAACCACTAGGTCCACCTTCGAGGTTCTCCGCTCTAATCCTGCCGCAGGATTTGCAAGAACTCGCTTCGCTTGTTGTTCTTGTTTACCAAACAAGTTAGCAACACTATTTAATGTGTCAGTCATCTGTAGAAATGGGGGTGCTGTCAATCGGGTTCAAACCCAATTTTTTGGGTTTATTAAAATATATGAACAAATTGAACTGGTTTATTGTGTTTTTAAGTCTAATTAATCTATCAGTATGCATTTACGAAGATCAAATAGGCAAATTCGATTGGTAATATATATTTTTTTAGGTTAGAATATTTGTCGCTATTTGCTTTGATTTGTAAATTCTAATGAAATTATCGTTTACAGGCGTCAGTCTTACGTAGGCAGAATAAAATTTTCACAATTTGGTACAGTGTCTACGGCCAAAAAACTAATTGTGGCTACAGAAGAGAATGTTTTGGCTGCACTGAATTTGAAGACTGGTAAGAAATTGATTTTATTGACTGCATCCTTAGACAAACGAAATGCTACTGAGAATCTATGTAAAATAATCTTTTGATGTTTAATATTCCCGAAATTATTTCATGTTTATTCATATACATAATGTATGTGTAAAAAATACATTGACTTATCTACTTCAGATTTATGATTAAGACATGAAGTAGAACAATTTTAAGTCAATTATATGGCATAATTGAATACACTGGATCTATTTTTAAATTAAAGACTAATCATAAGTTATGTTCAAGTTGCTATTACTTTATTTAAATAATAGTTATGTGAAACTTGTTAACAGGTCAAGTAGTATGGAGGCATGTGTTTGAAAGTGCCTCCTCTGGGAATATTCAGCTATTACATGTCACTGATAAGGTGGTGACGGTCACCGGAGATAACCCTTACTTGGTTAGAGGATGGGACTCTTCTTCGGGTAATAAACAGTGTATTTATAATATTTATCATACAATTACCCATAAGGAAAAATTCAGCAAATAAAATCCGATAACTTAATTTTTAGAAAATAATGGTAACAAATAATAATTAATTGGACTAGGCTAAAAGGAAAATTGGACATAACAACTAGTACTGTAGAAGACTCGTGTAACATACATGATTATGTTAATCATGGTTTCATATTCTAATATTGTTAAACACCATGATGGTTTAAAAAGTTATACAACTCCTGATGAAAATATATATTATTATTTACACTACATCATCTTCACCACTGATTTTTATGTTTCTATGTATATTTCTTCTTCAGGATTACTTCTATGGGAGTGGTCATTGACATTACAAAATGATGAAACAGCTGAGTTCTCCCAGTGGTGGGTCCAGAATGGCTTACTGGTACACATGCTGCCTGTGTTTGGATCGCATGTGGAGGTCACCATGTACAATATAGTCTCAGGGAGTAATAAAGGGTCTACAGCAAAGTTGCCGGCTAAATGGATAAATGACGGGTAATAGTATTTTAAAGTAGTTTTTTGCATTGCTTTATATGTATAGGGTAGTCAGTGAGTTTGGGGACAATTAGACTCAAATTTGGTCCTTTGTGTGTTGAAATATTGTATTTTTTCATTTTAAAAGACAGCTTATTTTACTCCCTATCTCGGTAATCTCTGGGTTTTGTATTAACTCATAGTCACCAAGTATACAGAAAACGAAAAGAGACAGCGAAGACAAGGTGCAGTTGTCTGATCACCATGTCATCAAAATTTTATTGAAGCTTAAGAAATGCTTATCTAGCAAGGCTGTGTCAAATCATTAACCTTTTAACTTAGCAAGAATGGCAATTTTATAGCCCAGCATATTGCTAGGCTATAAAATGGCCCGGCTATATAAAATTATATTTAAATGAATAAGAAAAGTATTTATTAACCCTAACCTATGCTATAGTTTACAAAAGGAGCAATTTTCCCTTACCTGTATGAGCTAGGTTCCAATCTGCCACAAAACATTGTTTTTTAAGTATTACTTAACTGTTTCCAAATTTAGTGTATGTCTAGTTATTGTATATGGATGAGTGTGTGTATCTTTTTTTAACTAAACTGCAATGTTTCTTGCAGATGTGTAATGTCAGAGCCATATTACACATGTATATCTGGCACCCCGGGAAGTCAACTGCTAATATCCTTTGATGTCACCTCCGATGCTGTGCAACTAATTAGCAAGGCTCTTACTGAGTATACGCAAGTCACCGACGCTAATTTGCGGCCTTTAGGTTTGTAAATCTTGAATTATATTATATGTATTCTAATTTGTTGTGGGGGAACTAGGATCTGCACTGACGTCTCGCTGTGGAGTGTATTGTTATATGTATTATAATATTTGGAATTGACATGGCATATTTTAAAGATTACATTTAAACAGTATTTAGCTGTGAAATAGCAGCAACATAGGATTACACTTTTCATTTCATCATAACGGCAATTACATATTTATTGTTAAGTGGATTGCTCTAATCACAGCAACATCTTGTAATTTAATGTATAGGTAATGATAATGATTTAATAGATGATAGAAGCCTAGGTTAGCAGGATTTTATAAAAACGAAAAAACAAGAACAACAGTATCACAATGATCAGAAAAAAACTGTTTATTACATTAAAAAACTATTGTCAGTCTCATAGGGATATCATATTATACATGTGTGGATGGAACAATCTTTAATATGGACTCTGAAGAAAATGATAGTGCAAAGGAATTTTGATTCAAAACACTTTATACTGTAATTTATTTCCTACAGATGGCAACAGTGGTCCAGGCTTCATCATCGACGACAGTAAGATCGTGGTGATCAAGGACAATCAGTTTGTGTTGTGTAAAGTGGCGGTGGCTGACCCGTCCGCCAGCGTGGCCTTGGTGCACAGCGGCTCCGATGACATGCTCTTACAGACGTGGAGCGATGAAGTCAAGGTAAGTGTTTCTGTCTTACAATATATTATTACTGGACAATTTTACACAGCGACATCTAATATAAAAGTATATCTAGTACCTGTAACACACCACGGGTCTAGATAGTGCTGTGTGGATTCTCTGTATCTATATATTGATAAAAATCAATTGCTGTTTGTTAGTGTCACTTTAACTCTTGGCTAATTTTAGTCCTGAAATATTTGTTGAAGCCGAGGAAAGGTTTAATGAGAGAATGAAAAAATAAACCGGACGAAGCAGCTGACGAGTCAGCTAGTGTTATATTTTATAACTACTGTTTTGAAAGGAATTTCATTAAATAAATAAATATTACTGGACAATTTTTAACACAGCGACATCTAGCCCTGTAGTAAGCTCGAAACGGGTGCTAGATTTCTGATATACTTAATATAATATACATACATAGATATTTTTTATTATACATATAACACCCAGACACCCGAAACAAATATTAGCAGATCATACAAATTGTTGTACCAAGGCGGGAATCGAACCCGCAACCTCTTGCGTCGCATGCGGACCTTCGCCCGCTGCGCCCCAGAGGTCGTCATTATCTATTTGTTGAAAAATTCTCATCTATATATATAAAAGAAAGTCGTGTTAGTGCCTGAACTTATAACTCGAGAACGGCTGAACGGATTTGCCTGAAAGTTGGCAGGGGGGTAGTTTAGAGCCAGGAGAAGGACATAGGGTACTTTTTACTTTTTTTTTTTTTTTTTTTCAAATCTAATATAATGCGGGCGAAGCCGCGGGCGGAAAGCTAGTTTTAAATAAACATTCCAGGGCTTCAAGCTCACCGCCCACAGCGTGTCGGGCGAGGCGCTGCCAGACATTCAGACGGAGGACCGTAACCTGCACATACCGGAGCCTGAGATCTCGTCCGTGCTGTGCTACAAGGCGCGCGAACAGAACGTGTGCCGCCTCCTGCTCGCCGCCGCGGACGACGCCGCGCACCTCATGCAGCAAGGAGGTATCACTTACACCATATACAGCGTGTCGGGCGAGGCGCTGCCAGACATTCAGACGGAGGACCGTAACCTCCACATACCGGAGCCTGAGATCTCGTCCGTGCTGTGCTACAAGGCGCGCGAACAGAACGTGTGCCGCCTCCTGCTCGCCGCCGCGGACGACGCCGCGCACCTCATGCAGCAAGGAGGTATCACTTACACCATATACAGCGTGTCGGGCGAGGCGCTGCCAGACATTCAGACGGAGGACCGTAACCTCCACATACCGGAGCCTGAGATCTCGTCCGTGCTGTGCTACAAGGCGCGCGAACAGAACGTGTGCCGCCTCCTGCTCGCCGCCGCGGACGACGCCGCGCACCTCATGCAGCAAGGAGGTATCACTTACACCATATACAGCGTGTCGGGCGAGGCGCTGCCAGACATTCAGACGGAGGACCGTAACCTCCACATACCGGAGCCTGAGATCTCGTCCGTGCTGTGCTACAAGGCGCGCGAACAGAACGTGTGCCGCCTCCTGCTCGCCGCCGCGGACGACGCCGCGCACCTCATGCAGCAAGGAGGTATCACTAACACCATATACATGTATCCACCAAGCATATGACGTCATCTGTGGCGCAGAAGCACCTGTAGCGCAGCTGGTTAAGAAGTTGCGGGTACAATTCCCGCCTCGAAACAAAAAAAATTATAATCTGCAAAAAAATATTTCGGGTGTACTGGGTGTTTCCTATGTATAATAAGAAAATATTTATCTATAAAGTATATCAGATCCTCTGACCTCCTCTGAGTCGCAGAAGTTGCGGTTTCGATTCCCGCCTGCAAAGAATTTTTCGGGTGTTCTGGTATCTTTGTATAATTTTTTTTTTTTTTTTTTTTGTGTTCTGCTTTTATCTGCAATCAGTCGTTTGACTATAAGCAGATTTGTTGAGCTTGGTCGGCGTGTTGGGGACCTGATCCAGTGATCAGCTCCTCTTCTTTTTGTTATATATCACTGGTCTAGTTCAATGATATGCTGTCTTTTGAGCCTTTTCGGGTAATTTATTGTAGTCAGCTCTGATGCTAATTGATTCGGGTGGTGGATAAGACGTTGTTTGTATTTTGAAGAATACAGCTTAATTTCTTCAAAAACTGTGTTCGCTTCTAGTTCGGTGTGCAGCTCCTCAACTTTAAGGAACCAGGGTGCATTGGACATGTTTCTTAAGATGCTGTTCTGCCCGCCCGTTGTATAATTTCAACATTAGTCTTACAAGCTGATCCCCACAGCTGTATACCGTAGGTCCAGATAGGCTTAAGTACCACCTTGTATACCAAGAGTTTGTTGTCCAGGCTCAAGACTGAATTTCTCCCTAACAGCCATTGCAGGTTGCGGAATCTAAAGTTCATTTCGTCCCTTTTTTTCTGTAGGTGAGTCCTCCAGGTCAATCTGCGGTCCAGGTGCATACCGAGGTATTTAACCGTTTGGTTGTGTGGTAGTAGATGTTCTCCCAGTTTGACAGGCGGACAATCGCCTTTGCGGAGAGCGAAAGTGGCGTGCGAAGACTTGGATGCACTGGCTTTAATCCTCCATTTTGTGGCCCATTGCTCGATGCTGTCAAGTCCTCTCTGCAGAGTCACTGAGGCTTCGTGAGGGTCTTTGCTACTAGAGAGAATAGCCGTGTCGTCTGCGAAAGTGGCTGTTACTACCCCCGGTGTTTCAGGTAGGTCTGATGTAAAAATGTTGTATAACACCGGACCCAGAACTGAGCCTTGTGGTACACCCGCTTGAAGATCATGGAAGGTAGAGGTATATTCATTGTCCTGAACTTGAAATATTCTCTCCGATAGGTATGAGTTAAGAATGCCGAAGAAGGAGTGAGGCAGGAGCTTCTTAATTTTGCTTAGCAAGCCCTTGTGCCAGACCTTATCAAAGGCTTGCTGGATATCTAGAAAGGCAGCTGAGCAGTATTCTTTCAGCTCTAGGGTTTTTCTGATGTGGTCTACAACCCTGTGGACTTGTTCGACTGTTCCGTGCTCTTGCCTGAAACCAAACTGGTGATCCGGTATTATGGATTCTTCTGAGAGTGTCTTGAGAATGCGGGACAGTAGAATTTTCTCGAAGAGCTTCGATATTACTGGAAGTAGGCTGATCGGTCTATAAGAACCTATTTCATTGGCTGGCTTACCATCTTTGTGGATCATAATTATTTGCGATATTTTCCATGCGCTGGGATAGTGTGCAACTCTGAGTATTCCATTGAAGAGGATAGTTAGGAAAACAATACCTTTTTTCGGGAGTTGTATTAGCACTTCCTTAGTAATTTGGTCAAAACCCGGAGCCTTCTTATTGTCTAGCTTAGTTATATACTTTAGGACTTCTCGTGGATTTGTTGGTTTGAGGGGAGGAGTTAGCTGGAAGTCTTCTTTGAGGATTGCCTCGATGTCATCGTCATTCCGGGTGGTGTCATTAGGTTTGAACACATTAGCAAGATGCCTCGCAAAAGCATCTACTCTGTCTTGTGGAGTTCTGGCCCATGTAGAATCTGAAGTTCTTAGGGGTGGTCTTGTTATCTTTGTATAATAAAAAAGATATCTATTTATGTATGTATATTCTATGAAGTATATCAGACCCGTACCACAAGCTTTGAGCTTTTCACGGAGCTAGATGTTGCTCTGTGAATTGCCCAGCAATATTTATTTATATAGCACAGATCTCCGTCCTGTGCTACTTACTAGTTATTTTTACCATTGTATCTTATAGGGGATAATTCAATAAAACAAGATTAGAATTTATATAACCTTAATTTTAAGGCGACTTTAGTAACTTTACCTATTGCACCAGGTACTAAAAATAGGGAAAACAATAAATAAAAAACCTTCACTTTGTCTGCAGGTCGCGTTATTTGGACCCGTGAAGAAGCTTTAGCTAACATCGTAGCCGTGGAGTTCGTTGAACTGCCCGTGTCCGACCTGGAAGCCGCCATCGAATCCGAGTTTGATCAGAAAGAAGGTTAGTAGTTACTATATTGAGTTAGATCTGTGAAAGTTCGCCTGCGACGTAAGTTACGGGTTTGATTATTGCCTAATATCAATATAACACAACTACAAAACACCTAATATCAATATAACATGGGGCTAAAGTATCACGGGGCTAAATTGTTTTCTGTGTAAATTGTCCAACAATATTTATTTAAATGAACTTTACAAAATTTTATGACTATAACATTTTGAGGAATTTTTACTCATTTATACTTGTATTTTTCTAGCTGCGAAGATGTACAGTAAGTACTTGTGTGTGCTAAATAGCAGAAAGCTCTTATGACGAGATTCTTCGATGTTATTATACATGTAGTTGTTTTCTATCTTGTTTTTTTATTTATAAAATAGCCAAATCAAATGTGTATGAAACGGATTGTAAATTATGCTTGATTTTATTGAAATTTGTGGTCAGACATATAATTTCTACCTGAGCAATTCACAGAATATCTATACTAACAATATTCCACACTCTAGAAAATTACGTGGTTAAATATATTAGATTAAACGGAAAATCCACGAAAAATTTATCCCACGACCGGCGAGCGGTCCTGAAGATATCCCACGTACTGGGATGTAACGGTTGGCCTATAAAAAAATCTTTAAAACAAGTTCGTAGATTTCCCGTGTATTCTAATATGAGTATTTCACACTTTTCTGTTTTATTTGTTGTACATATTGGCTTTATAAATACCTAGCAAATGTTGTTCTTGTAAAAAACTATAGTTTTTCTTTAAATAGCCCAAATCATAATCTTTGGTTTTAAACAAAATACAATGCTTTTGTCTACTTTTATCACCTTTTATAACTTTTGAAACTATCACGGTTGTTAACAATATTATTAAGATATAACACGGCATATTTACTAAGATTTGTTGGTATTTTACCTTATCTACTTCCGCTGAATTCATCTAAATGAAAACAATAGAAATCACCCGTGTGTACATTATAAAGAGTCGGCCCCAGTATTCACCCTTGACCAACACCTCACACTCCTGTATCCAGGTTCTATCTGGGCCGCGTTCTCGCGCCGCCTCCACACGCAGTACCACCAGCTGATGGCGCTGGTTCAGAGCCTGCAGATGGAGCCGACCACTGATGAGGAACCGACTCAGCTTCACAGGGACTACTTCAACTTGCACAAGATTATGGTTCTTGTTACTGAGTCTGGGAAGGTAAGTTTATCATTAATATATTGTCTAAAAGGTATGTTTCGCTGCGTTTTGATATGGACTATTATATTAGTGCACTAATTTTCGCATAATCCCCGGATATACTTGTCTAAGATGGTGTCTAAAATCATTTTCTATATGATATAAATTGTAATCTTGTCTATCATTCTGCAGATATTCGGCATGGACAACCTTTCAGGCGTTATTTTGTGGAAACGGTACGAGCCTGCTTTAGACACGGAGGCGCTGCAGCTATTCACGCGGCGCTCGGCGAGGCATCCGCCGCACGACGCCGTCGTCACTATCGTCGCCAAACACGAGGTAACTAGCGTCACATCACAGAGTTGGACGCCATCTTGTGGAGATACGAGCCTGCTTTGAGTTTAAGTCATACTTAGCCTGGTGGTGGCAGCCAAAAGCCTCTTGCCAAGAGAGAAGTCACTGTGACCCAGGAGCGGAAATGAAATAAAAGGGATCCTTATGGTTATAGCGGTATAAGAATAGTACAAATCCCACGTCCCGTGTCTTCATACAGACGAGAGGAATTATATACCTACTAGAAGACGGCTAGCAGCGTCATTTTGTGTACTGTCTCACTTTCAACGATCACCAAACCGCCTGGTAAGCGAGTATCAAATCCCCAATATTTGTATTGGAGCCTGTATTTTGTTCTATTGTCGAGACTCATTCTCAAAAAAGTTTTATGATTGTTTTTTCTCAACCCTGAAATTAACCCATCAACTAAAATATGTTTTCGTGTATCTCCAGGAGACGGGTAACGCTCTGATCGTAAACCTTAACCCGATCTCTGGCAACTCGGTGTCGTCGGGCACGCAGCAGCTGCGCGTGCGGCCGCTGCAGTGCGCGCTGCTGCACCGCGCCGACCAACACAAGCTGCACGCCTTGCTGCTGCTCGATACACAGGAGAATGTTCATGTGAGTGCTCACTATTATAACCCGATCTCTGGCAACTCGGTGTCGTCGGGCACGCAGCAGCTGCGCGTGCGGCCGCTGCAGTGCGCGCTGCTGCACCGCGCCGACCAACACAAGCTGCACGCCTTGCTGCTGCTCGATACACAGGAGAATGTTCATGTGAGTGTTCACTATTATAACCCGATCTCTGGCAACTCGGTGTCGTCGGGCACGCAGCAGCTGCGCGTGCGGCCGCTGCAGTGCGCGCTGCTGCACCGCGCCGACCAACACAAGCTGCACGCCTTGCTGCTGCTCGATACACAGGAGAATGTTCATGTGAGTGTTCACTATTATAACCCGATCTCTGGCAACTCGGTGTCGTCGGGCACGCAGCAGCTGCGCGTGCGGCCGCTGCAGTGCGCGCTGCTGCACCGCGCCGACCAACACAAGCTGCACGCCTTGCTGCTGCTCGATACACAGGAGAATGTTCATGTGAGTGTTCACTATTATAACCCGATCTCTGGCAACTCGGTGTCGTCGGGCACGCAGCAGCTGCGCGTGCGGCCGCTGCAGTGCGCGCTGCTGCACCGCGCCGACCAACACAAGCTGCACGCCTTGCTGCTGCTCGATACACAGGAGAATGTTCATGTGAGTGTTCACTATTATAACCCGATCTCTGGCAACTCGGTGTCGTCGGGCACGCAGCAGCTGCGCGTGCGGCCGCTGCAGTGCGCGCTGCTGCACCGCGCCGACCAACACAAGCTGCACGCCTTGCTGCTGCTCGATACACAGGAGAATGTTCATGTGAGTGTTCACTATTATAACCCGATCTCTGGCAACTCGGTGTCGTCGGGCACGCAGCAGCTGCGCGTGCGGCCGCTGCAGTGCGCGCTGCTGCACCGCGCCGACCAACACAAGCTGCACGCCTTGCTGCTGCTCGATACACAGGAGAATGTTCATGTGAGTGTTCACTATTATAACCCGATCTCTGGCAACTCGGTGTCGTCGGGCACGCAGCAGCTGCGCGTGCGGCCGCTGCAGTGCGCGCTGCTGCACCGCGCCGACCAACACAAGCTGCACGCCTTGCTGCTGCTCGATACACAGGAGAATGTTCATGTGAGTGTTCACTATTATAACCCGATCTCTGGCAACTCGGTGTCGTCGGGCACGCAGCAGCTGCGCGTGCGGCCGCTGCAGTGCGCGCTGCTGCACCGCGCCGACCAACACAAGCTGCACGCCTTGCTGCTGCTCGATACACAGGAGAATGTTCATGTGAGTGTTCACTATTATAACCCGATCTCTGGCAACTCGGTGTCGTCGGGCACGCAGCAGCTGCGCGTGCGGCCGCTGCAGTGCGCGCTGCTGCACCGCGCCGACCAACACAAGCTGCACGCCTTGCTGCTGCTCGATACACAGGAGAATGTTCATGTGAGTGTTCACTATTATAACCCGATCTCTGGCAACTCGGTGTCGTCGGGCACGCAGCAGCTGCGCGTGCGGCCGCTGCAGTGCGCGCTGCTGCACCGCGCCGACCAACACAAGCTGCACGCCTTGCTGCTGCTCGATACACAGGAGAATGTTCATGTGAGTGTTCACTATTATAACCCGATCTCTGGCAACTCGGTGTCGTCGGGCACGCAGCAGCTGCGCGTGCGGCCGCTGCAGTGCGCGCTGCTGCACCGCGCCGACCAACACAAGCTGCACGCCTTGCTGCTGCTCGATACACAGGAGAATGTTCATGTGAGTGTTCACTATTATAACCCGATCTCTGGCAACTCGGTGTCGTCGGGCACGCAGCAGCTGCGCGTGCGGCCGCTGCAGTGCGCGCTGCTGCACCGCGCCGACCAACACAAGCTGCACGCCTTGCTGCTGCTCGATACACAGGAGAATGTTCATGTGAGTGTTCACTATTATAACCCGATCTCTGGCAACTCGGTGTCGTCGGGCACGCAGCAGCTGCGCGTGCGGCCGCTGCAGTGCGCGCTGCTGCACCGCGCCGACCAACACAAGCTGCACGCCTTGCTGCTGCTCGATACACAGGAGAATGTTCATGTGAGTGTTCACTATTATAACCCGATCTCTGGCAACTCGGTGTCGTCGGGCACGCAGCAGCTGCGCGTGCGGCCGCTGCAGTGCGCGCTGCTGCACCGCGCCGACCAACACAAGCTGCACGCCTTGCTGCTGCTCGATACACAGGAGAATGTTCATGTGAGTGTTCACTATTATAACCCGATCTCTGGCAACTCGGTGTCGTCGGGCACGCAGCAGCTGCGCGTGCGGCCGCTGCAGTGCGCGCTGCTGCACCGCGCCGACCAACACAAGCTGCACGCCTTGCTGCTGCTCGATACACAGGAGAATGTTCATGTGAGTGTTCACTATTATAACCCGATCTCTGGCAACTCGGTGTCGTCGGGCACGCAGCAGCTGCGCGTGCGGCCGCTGCAGTGCGCGCTGCTGCACCGCGCCGACCAACACAAGCTGCACGCCTTGCTGCTGCTCGATACACAGGAGAATGTTCATGTGAGTGTTCACTATTATAACCCGATCTCTGGCAACTCGGTGTCGTCGGGCACGCAGCAGCTGCGCGTGCGGCCGCTGCAGTGCGCGCTGCTGCACCGCGCCGACCAACACAAGCTGCACGCCTTGCTGCTGCTCGATACACAGGAGAATGTTCATGTGAGTGCTCACTATTATTTTTATTTTCATATTCACTATTTATTTATTTTATTTTTATTGATTTGGAAAAGCAACGACTTTAATATACATAAATATGATCTTAAATAATAATTTTGATATATTTGCACACGAAGTGACCACATCGCCTTAGCGGGAAACAATAAAATAACACGAATATTGACTACAGTGTGATAGGACTAACTGATGATTTAGCCGCCTTTTGGTGTTAATATTTTTAAATATAATTGGACGGATTGGTCTGAGACATATTATTCTACAAGAATTGATTGTATGGTGTTTGCAAGGATCCATTTTTGAGCCATTACTATTTTTGATATATGATAAATATTGAATAACCGAATTGTTACAGGTATTCCCCGAGACCGCTGCTTCGTTGGTCGAAAACATGTTCCTATACGTCGCAGATAAGTCAACGGGCCAACTACAGGGATACGCACTTAAATATAACGGACAGGTAAAATATTTTCACAAGAGCTTAACAAGCTTTAGAGCTAAATATTGTCACGTTTAAAATGGGCTGGTATAAAAATATCTTTAGAATAGTAAGAAGCCTGGAAGAAATCGCTCTTAGCGATAAGGCCGCCCATTGGTTCACTGTATTGTTATATGTATCTTTTTGTAATGTGGTGTAACAATAAAGAATTTTTTATTATATAGAAAAAATTATTCAAGCAATCTTTTTTTTTACATTTAAGAAAGTGGTCGCCATCAGCACCTGGTCGGTGTCCCTCGGCGGGCCCGGCGCGCGGATCGCGGCCGTCGTGGCCAAGCCTGGCTGGGAGCGCGCGCAGAGTCAGGGCCGCGTGCTCGGAGACCGCTCCGTGCTCTACAAGTACTCCAACCCCAACCTGCTGCTGGTCGTGCTGCACGCGCCCGACCCCGTGCACAAGGGTGGGTATCTGTAGAGATAATCCATTCTAAAAATGAACTCCCCTCCACAAAACCGTGATAATTTCAACGTGTGAGAGGAAATACTTATTGCATCACTATACTTGTGTGCGTGCTACAACTTTACTGTACTACTGTTTACATTGGCTCATCTGTCTGTCAAAGTGATACCGTTTGCTTATACGTTAATGAACATCCAATGACAAAGATCAATTTATGTGTGTTGTATCTATACACCTTTTTGCATGTACGTGTAACCGCGGTGGAGGAGCGTTCATGTTAAAAATGGTTCATCTTTACTACTGCCCTACTGGACCGCGTGCTGGAGATTAAACAAATTAACATAAAACTTATACATTGTCATCATTTCAGCCTTAGCATGTCTTCTGCTAGACATAGGCCTAAGGGGTCGTCCTAATTGGCAGCGGTCGTACGACGGCGCGATGCGTTTTTGGTCATACGATCGAAGTGGTTATGGTTATTTTATGGTCGCACAATCACCAATTAGGACGCTCTGATGAAATCTGTATGTTTGGAACTCGTCGCACGACGAGAACGCATCGCACCGTCGTACGATCGCTGCCAATTAGGACAACGCCTAAGATTTCCAGTTATGTCAGTCGGATACATTAATCTTGCAACCACTGTAAAACCTGTCCTTGATCTGCGGTCAGCAAAAAAAATTCAAAAATTGTATTAATGATTGTTCCGTATTATTTATTTAATTCAGGCACAGCCACATAATTACATAGTATTTGTAAATGGTATTTTAATTCAGTCTGTTTTCTGTAACATGTGCCTTTATTAGGCTAGCACAATATTAACATTGACATATAAATGTATGAAACTATTATCCGCAGACATGGTGATAGCGGCGTGCGTGGACGGCGCGTCGGGCGCGGTGGTGGCCTCGCAGACGCACCGCCGCGCGCGCGCCACGCCGCTCGCCGTGCACACCGACAACTCACTCGCGTACGTCTACTACAGCGACAAGCATCGCCGCACCGAGCTGGGTGAGTCTATAAAAAGGACAGCCTTTAGTTTATATGTATTTGATAATGCCGCTCCTTTTTCTCGACCGCCGCAGAATTCAGGGCGGACGCCTTAGGCACTTATCTCACCGGAAACGATTAACGAGTAGAGCTAAAACTAGCTAGTTCTGATATTTGTGTAGCTCGGCTATCTCTTTTCTTCACACGGAAAGTATATCTATTGTACGTTTCTTGACCGAGAAAATAGCCGATAGTTAGTCATTTTCTCGCCGTTGGTGGGACAACTGCCTTATGCGAGTGAAGTCGATTATTATTTCAAGAGATCAAACAGTTCAATGTCTAAGTTAATGACCATTGTTTTCAGCTACGATGGAGCTGTACGAAGGCAGCTCCCGCTGGTCGGAGGCGGGTACCCCGTTCAGTTCGCTGACGGCGACGCGCGCCCCGCTGTGCTCGCGCGCCGCCTACATCCTGCCGGCCGCGCCGCTCGCCGCCGCGCCCACGCGCACCGAGCGCTCGCTCACGGACAAGCACGTGCTGTGTGAGTACTCTTACATAAATACCGCTGGGTTGCTGTGTACATTGTCCTGTACTAATTAATGTAATGACTTCCAGTGGCGCTATCGACGGGCGCCGTAGTGGAGATGCCGTGGGTGTACCTGGAGCCCCGGCGGCCGGTGTCCCCGTCGGCGGCGGAGCGCGAGGAGGGCCTGCTGCCGTACGCGCCGGAGCTGCCGCTGCCGTCCGAGGCCGTCCTCAACTACAACGTGTCGCTGCAGCGCGTCCGCTCCGTGCACACCGCGCCCTCCGGCCTCGAGTCCACCAGCTTGGTGCTGGTCACTGGACTTGGTGAGTAGCGAGGCCGTCCTCAACTACAACGTGTCGCTGCAGCGCGTCCGCTCCGTGCACACCGCGCCCTCCGGCCTCGAGTCCACCAGCTTGGTGCTGGTCACTGGACTTGGTGAGTAGCGAGGCCGTCCTCAACTACAACGTGTCGCTGCAGCGCGTCCGCTCCGTGCACACCGCGCCCTCCGGCCTCGAGTCCACCAGCTTGGTGCTGGTCACTGGACTTGGTGAGTAGCGAGGCCGTCCTCAACTACAACGTGTCGCTGCAGCGCGTCCGCTCCGTGCACACCGCGCCCTCCGGCCTCGAGTCCACCAGCTTGGTGCTGGTCACTGGACTTGGTGAGTAGCGAGGCCGTCCTCAACTACAACGTGTCGCTGCAGCGCGTCCGCTCCGTGCACACCGCGCCCTCCGGCCTCGAGTCCACCAGCTTGGTGCTGGTCACTGGACTTGGTGAGTAGCGAGGCCGTCCTCAACTACAACGTGTCGCTGCAGCGCGTCCGCTCCGTGCACACCGCGCCCTCCGGCCTCGAGTCCACCAGCTTGGTGCTGGTCACTGGACTTGGTGAGTAGCGAGGCCGTCCTCAACTACAACGTGTCGCTGCAGCGCGTCCGCTCCGTGCACACCGCACCCTCCGGCCTCGAGTCCACCAGCTTGGTGCTGGTCACTGGACTTGGTGAGTAGCGAGGCCGTCCTCAACTACAACGTGTCGCTGCAGCGCGTCCGCTCCGTGCACACCGCACCCTCCGGCCTCGAGTCCACCAGCTTGGTGCTGGTCACTGGACTTGGTGAGTAGCGAGGCCGTCCTCAACTACAACGTGTCGCTGCAGCGCGTCCGCTCCGTGCACACCGCGCCCTCCGGCCTCGAGTCCACCAGCTTGGTGCTGGTCACTGGACTTGGTGAGTAGCGAGGCCGTCCTCAACTACAACGTGTCGCTGCAGCGCGTCCGCTCCGTGCACACCGCACCCTCCGGCCTCGAGTCCACCAGCTTGGTGCTGGTCACTGGACTTGGTGAGTAGCGAGGCCGTCCTCAACTACAACGTGTCGCTGCAGCGCGTCCGCTCCGTGCACACCGCGCCCTCCGGCCTCGAGTCCACCAGCTTGGTGCTGGTCACTGGACTTGGTGAGTAGCGAGGCCGTCCTCAACTACAACGTGTCGCTGCAGCGCGTCCGCTCCGTGCACACCGCACCCTCCGGCCTCGAGTCCACCAGCTTGGTGCTGGTCACTGGACTTGGTGAGTAGCGAGGCCGTCCTCAACTACAACGTGTCGCTGCAGCGCGTCCGCTCCGTGCACACCGCGCCCTCCGGCCTCGAGTCCACCAGCTTGGTGCTGGTCACTGGACTTGGTGAGTAGCGAGGCCGTCCTCAACTACAACGTGTCGCTGCAGCGCGTCCGCTCCGTGCACACCGCGCCCTCCGGCCTCGAGTCCACCAGCTTGGTGCTGGTCACTGGACTTGGTGAGTAGCGAGGCCGTCCTCAACTACAACGTGTCGCTGCAGCGCGTCCGCTCCGTGCACACCGCGCCCTCCGGCCTCGAGTCCACCAGCTTGGTGCTGGTCACTGGACTTGGTGAGTAGCGAGGCCGTCCTCAACTACAACGTGTCGCTGCAGCGCGTCCGCTCCGTGCACACCGCGCCCTCCGGCCTCGAGTCCACCAGCTTGGTGCTGGTCACTGGACTTGGTGAGTAGCGAGGCCGTCCTCAACTACAACGTGTCGCTGCAGCGCGTCCGCTCCGTGCACACCGCGCCCTCCGGCCTCGAGTCCACCAGCTTGGTGCTGGTCACTGGACTTGGTGAGTAGCGAGGCCGTCCTCAACTACAACGTGTCGCTGCAGCGCGTCCGCTCCGTGCACACCGCGCCCTCCGGCCTCGAGTCCACCAGCTTGGTGCTGGTCACTGGACTTGGTGAGTAGCGAGGCCGTCCTCAACTACAACGTGTCGCTGCAGCGCGTCCGCTCCGTGCACACCGCGCCCTCCGGCCTCGAGTCCACCAGCTTGGTGCTGGTCACTGGACTTGGTGAGTAGCGAGGCCGTCCTCAACTACAACGTGTCGCTGCAGCGCGTCCGCTCCGTGCACACCGCGCCCTCCGGCCTCGAGTCCACCAGCTTGGTGCTGGTCACTGGACTTGGTGAGTAGCGAGGCCGTCCTCAACTACAACGTGTCGCTGCAGCGCGTCCGCTCCGTGCACACCGCGCCCTCCGGCCTCGAGTCCACCAGCTTGGTGCTGGTCACTGGACTTGGTGAGTAGCGAGGCCGTCCTCAACTACAACGTGTCGCTGCAGCGCGTCCGCTCCGTGCACACCGCGCCCTCCGGCCTCGAGTCCACCAGCTTGGTGCTGGTCACTGGACTTGGTGAGTAGCGAGGCCGTCCTCAACTACAACGTGTCGCTGCAGCGCGTCCGCTCCGTGCACACCGCGCCCTCCGGCCTCGAGTCCACCAGCTTGGTGCTGGTCACTGGACTTGGTGAGTAGCGAGGCCGTCCTCAACTACAACGTGTCGCTGCAGCGCGTCCGCTCCGTGCACACCGCGCCCTCCGGCCTCGAGTCCACCAGCTTGGTGCTGGTCACTGGACTTGGTGAGTAGCGAGGCCGTCCTCAACTACAACGTGTCGCTGCAGCGCGTCCGCTCCGTGCACACCGCGCCCTCCGGCCTCGAGTCCACCAGCTTGGTGCTGGTCACTGGACTTGGTGAGTAGCGAGGCCGTCCTCAACTACAACGTGTCGCTGCAGCGCGTCCGCTCCGTGCACACCGCGCCCTCCGGCCTCGAGTCCACCAGCTTGGTGCTGGTCACTGGACTTGGTGAGTAGCGAGGCCGTCCTCAACTACAACGTGTCGCTGCAGCGCGTCCGCTCCGTGCACACCGCGCCCTCCGGCCTCGAGTCCACCAGCTTGGTGCTGGTCACTGGACTTGGTGAGTAGCGAGGCCGTCCTCAACTACAACGTGTCGCTGCAGCGCGTCCGCTCCGTGCACACCGCGCCCTCCGGCCTCGAGTCCACCAGCTTGGTGCTGGTCACTGGACTTGGTGAGTAGCGAGGCCGTCCTCAACTACAACGTGTCGCTGCGGCGCGTCCGCTCCGTGCACACCGCGCCCTCCGGCCTCGAGTCCACCAGCTTGGTGCTGGTCACTGGACTTGGTGAGTAGCGAGGCCGTCCTCAACTACAACGTGTCGCTGCAGCGCGTCCGCTCCGTGCACACCGCGCCCTCCGGCCTCGAGTCCACCAGCTTGGTGCTGGTCACTGGACTTGGTGAGTGGATAATGTCACACGAGGATATAGGAGGAGATCTCTCATAACAGAGTCCCGATAGCTTTTCTTGGCCCCTAAATAGGGTCACGTGTAGTTTGTGTTGTTTTTAGACCGGCATTTGTCGTTATGTCCAAAATAGTCCAAATAATAAATTGAGTTCGCAATATAGTCTGTGCAATTTAAAACTCTTTGCTCTGTTGAAATAATGCAATTTGTCATGTTGATACAGATCGGTATTTATCAAACGGCGCCAACTCTGAAATGCCGTAAGTCTAACTGGAAGCTCGCCAACCCTTCCCAAGGATAGATATAGATAACATCTCCATTTAATAGTGCACGCTAGTTTGCTGCTGGTCACTGGATTTGACAAGTACATTATAGGCTCTGATTCTCTAGTAAGTATACTAGAACTTGTTGATACCGAAGCGTCCTTCGATTAATTCAATAAACTTATATTATTACTGAAATCCTAATTTGTTGCAAATTATTTTGCCTACAAATATGTTTTTATAAAGTTTTACCCAAAATAAAAATAAAAATTCATATATTGACAGATCTGTTCTACACGCGAGTGGCGCCCTCTAAGACGTTCGACCTCCTGAAGGACGACTTCGACTACTACCTGATCACGGTGGTGCTGGCGGCGCTGCTCGCGGCCACCTACAGCACCAAGTACTTCGCGGCCAGGAAGATGCTCAAGCAGGCCTGGAAGTGCATGGCGCCGGCCTCGTGAGCGGCATACATTTTACAATACGATCCACGTAACTGTATGTATTTCTAATACCAAGCGATTGTCGTTATCAGTAGGTACCTAAATCTGTCGAACCATTTGAATCAACAAGAATATTTATAACCAATAAGAATTCGTTGAAATAGCTGAATAGCGCTGATTGGCTGGTGGCAGGCAAGATCTCTAATCTGTAGAGTTACGTTAATCATACTGTATTTGAAACTAGTTAAATCAACCAATAAAATCACAAGGATATGCCGTGATGATGTGTCGTGAATGAAATGCTATTGGATGATTAACTGACTTTAAATGGTGAGGTACTGTGGTTTGGGAATGTTTGAATTGTATAGAAATAAGTTACAGTTCACACAAGTCTTTGTAAACAGTTTCATACATTTTGTACCATGTTACTAATTTATGAAGGTTTATTATTGTTTGGTTGTGAATTTTGTTCTTGTTATCTATGATAGTTTTCGAACAAGTTTGAAGTAATTTTTGTATTATTTATAATATTATATTTATTTTCACAACTTTGTCACCTTCTCTGTAGTACACTATTGTGGAATTGACTTTATAAGGACTTGAGTGAGCTAAAGAATTTGTCGAATAACTAAGGTTCCGATTCTCGGTGGTGATATTTATGTATACTTTGCATACAAATATCACTTTCGATAATAAAGAATTACCTTGAGTAAGTAATCGACTGTTTTCATGTCACTGCCAAAAGGTAGTACACGATTAACTATTATTTAAAGTTGCTACATTATATTAAATAGTAGTACCGTTTAAAAGTGCTTGTTAAGGTAAGTGACAGTTTGGCATACGTTTTAAACAATCTGTATACGTTGATGCCATTGTCTCTTATCTTACAGGTGATTTGCACTAATTATTTGGCCTACAGAACCGACTTATCGTCCTTAGTGCCATAATAAGTCCAAACTCTAAAATTATGGGACTATCTCATTTTTCTAGTGATTGTTCACATAAGTTTAATACATTTATAATCTCTTTCAAAGTATTTCTTTAATAATTAAAACTTATATACACCTAACTTCACTGTAGTTCAAACATTATATCAAAAGATGACCTCATGCATGATCCTTAAATCCAAAAGGTTTATTTATTCTAGGGTAGTAAAGATATAATGGATCATGTTTATTATAGTGAAATATTGAATTAAAATTAGCTAGTGCAATTTAGATGATAATTATTTATTTAAGGGTGGTTTGTATCGCGAGTTTTGTATAAACAAAAACCATTCCAATTATACAAAAAAACTACAGCAATGTTGTTTTGTGCATTGTTCTCAAGAGAATATTGTACTTGTTAATGAGCATTTAAACTACTATCAAACTATTGATATTCATAACCTAAAATAATGTGCCCAAATAAGTTGAAAGATTTGTCACAATGAATACACAGTTTTATCAAACGCCACCGATTGATAGATTTTATATCACTTTTATCTTAAAGTACTTTTGGGATTGTTATTTTCTTCATGTTTTATTCCCTAAATCTCCTTTATGTATTAAAATGTGTCAAATATTTTATTGTATATGTACTATGTAGGCATAGTTTGAGGAGTGAACACACCAGATTCATAATTTGTTTGCATATTGCTCACATAAGTTGTTACTATAGCGATAAGTTTAAAGTTTTATGCTTTTTTTTTGTTTGATTTAAATATCTTATGTCGTTTTCTATAAATGAGAATATGAATACTACTCTTGGAAGAAAAGTTTAATTTAATCTGATCACTCAGAGGCACCATTGCACATTTATGTAGACCGAACAATATGACTATTTTTGTTTTAATGTTACCAGTTAGTAAAAGATTTTATTACCGTGTGTAAATGTAAATAATGTATTGCTTCTAAGATTTTCGTTAAACACAATATCCTGTCACAGAGTTATAAGTATCATTATTCACCGAAAATGTTGCAATGTCACATATTTCCACGTGCAATGCATAAATGGAAATATGTAACATTGCAACATTGACTATTAATAATTTGCGAAGTATTGACACTTAATAATGTGTCACCAAACACAGGCATGTAAGGCATATTATATTAGAAAATAATGAATTTGGTTACTTTAGGAAATGTTTGTAAAAAATCAATAAAAGTTGAGTTATTACAGTAAACTGCCTTATATTAATATGTCATTTCGCATACTTTTTAATTCCCTATCTTATTTACCCTAAAATGATATTAAATGCCTAAGATAATTTTACCCTTTTCTAAAAACGAATGGGTGGCAGATTAGTTAAACACGCTAACGCAGGTATTACAGGTTAAAAATTTAATATTAGCCCATTATTAATTATGATTTTACCACCGTAAAATATACATTTCGGGAAAAACAGTATGGCCAGGCATATACAAAATACATAGATACAATTAGGTAATTCTTTATTCTTACGAGACCATATAATCAAATATCCGTTTGATATTAGCATCATAATCTAAGTCCCTCGCTTGGTATGGTGTGCCGACTATAGGCTCCAGGTGTATACATGTCAGTGTTGGCGGTTCCAAGACTGCGTCGTTGTTGCACAGCGTACGCAGGTGAAACCAGGCGCTTTCGTATGAGTAGTCTAGCATCTTCTTGAAGAAAGTTACCGCTGCTTGCTGTGAACAAAATACATACTTACATTCTGTTAATTTAAATTAGAAACATTTTTGTAAAGGGTTTTTAACAAGTCCTTATCTCCCGGCTGCCATCTTGGAAAACACTTTTTCGCCACATATCAGAAACTATGCCACCTACAAGAAATTTGTTTGATATCATTGGTTGCATATTGTTTAGCCTAAAAATTTTGAGTCAACTTTTTGCTCTTAATTTCAAATATTAGAAGTTATAAGCAAGTGACGACCTTCTCGACTTCTAGTAAGCCTGGTGGCAAACTAACCTCAATAGAGACTGCTAGATAGAGATGAGGGAGGTCTTTGTCCAGCAGTGGGACAGCTTAGGCTAATTAAAAACAAATAAAAAATAAGCATTTGAGAAAACGAGTATACTCACTTGCAGCGGCACCGGCTGCTTCTTGCTGAGATATGCGTCGGCGCTGGCCAGCGCGGGCCGCAGCGCGCCGCCCGCCAGCGCCAGGTCGCGCGCCAGTTGCGGCAGCGCGGTCAGCGCCGCCAGCTGCAGGCGGTACGCTTGAGTACTGCGGTAGTGCGAGCCCGCATCTTTCAGGTGACTGTCTTTCGATGATCTTTGGAGGAACTTGTAGATTTCTGGGAGGACTTCTCTGTGAAATAAATGTTAAATTGTTAGAGGATTGCACTTGGATGAGTGATAATACGTAGACCCACGTTTTTGTGGTTTTTTATCTGAATATAAAAAAGAAGATTTGCTAGAGTATTCTTGGATCTCGCGTCTGCTTTTGACATGATAGATTATTTATTTATTTTTATTTTATTTATGACATTAGAAATAAACACAACAAAATGAGCGGGTTTTATTTGACATACTTGTCAGTCCTCGCCTGTATGAAGTCCTTGGAGAGAGCGGCCAGCGTCAGCAGCAGCTCGAAGGCGCGGCGCAGCAGCACGGGCTCCGCGTCCGGCGCGTGCTGCAGGCGGGACACCAGCGGCGACCAGCACAGGTGCACCAGCGGGAGGAGCTCGTCCTCGTAGCTGCAAGACAAAAGTTCATTAACAAAAACTCAACAATCATTTAATATCTTTATAAAAATGATATATACGTAATATATTACAACCTGGCCAGCAGCGGCAGGCCGCGCGTCAGCACCTGCAGCGCGAGCGCCGCGTGCTGGCGGCGGCCCACAGGGACGAAGTGCGCGCTGCGGCGGAGCACCGAGAGGCTCACCACCACGTGTTGATATACGTAATATATTACAACCTGGCCAGCAGCGGCAGGCCGCGCGTCAGCACCTGCAGCGCGAGCGCCGCGTGCTGGCGGCGGCCCACAGGGACGAAGTGCGCGCTGCGGCGGAGCACCGAGAGGCTCACCACCACGTGTTGATATACGTAATATATTACAACCTGGCCAGCAGCGGCAGGCCGCGCGTCAGCACCTGCAGCGCGAGCGCCGCGTGCTGGCGGCGGCCCACAGGGACGAAGTGCGCGCTGCGGCGGAGCACCGAGAGGCTCACCACCACGTGTTGATATACGTAATATATTACAACCTGGCCAGCAGCGGCAGGCCGCGCGTCAGCACCTGCAGCGCGAGCGCCGCGTGCTGGCGGCGGCCCACAGGGACGAAGTGCGCGCTGCGGCGGAGCACCGAGAGGCTCACCACCACGTGTTGATATACGTAATATATTACAACCTGGCCAGCAGCGGCAGGCCGCGCGTCAGCACCTGCAGCGCGAGCGCCGCGTGCTGGCGGCGGCCCACAGGGACGAAGTGCGCGCTGCGGCGGAGCACCGAGATAGTCAGATAGTCATTTATTGGTAAAATTTAGATATTTACAGGTCAATTAATTAAAATAAATTTATAAATAAAAATAGTAAATTAATAAATTATAAATTAGCAATACAATTGTATAAATATACCTATACACACAAAAACTGATCAAATGTATAGAATGCCTGTTCGATCAACCATAATTTTGAGAGGCTGGCGGCGGCCCACAGGGACGAAGTGCGCGCTGCGGCGGAGCACCGAGAGGCTCACCACCACGTGTTGATATACGTAATATATTACAACCTGGCCAGCAGCGGCAGGCCGCGCGTCAGCACCTGCAGCGCGAGCGCCGCGTGCTGGCGGCGGCCCACAGGGACGAAGTGCGCGCTGCGGCGGAGCACCGAGAGGCTCACCACCACGTGTTGATATACGTAATATATTACAACCTGGCCAGCAGCGGCAGGCCGCGCGTCAGCACCTGCAGCGCGAGCGCCGCGTGCTGGCGGCGGCCCACAGGGACGAAGTGCGCGCTGCGGCGGAGCACCGAGAGGCTCACCACCACGTGTTGATATACGTAATATATTACAACCTGGCCAGCAGCGGCAGGCCGCGCGTCAGCACCTGCAGCGCGAGCGCCGCGTGCTGGCGGCGGCCCACAGGGACGAAGTGCGCGCTGCGGCGGAGCACCGAGAGGCTCACCACCACGTGTTGATATACGTAATATATTACAACCTGGCCAGCAGCGGCAGGCCGCGCGTCAGCACCTGCAGCGCGAGCGCCGCGTGCTGGCGGCGGCCCACAGGGACGAAGTGCGCGCTGCGGCGGAGCACCGAGAGGCTCACCACCACGTGTTGATATACGTAATATATTACAACCTGGCCAGCAGCGGCAGGCCGCGCGTCAGCACCTGCAGCGCGAGCGCCGCGTGCTGGCGGCGGCCCACAGGGACGAAGTGCGCGCTGCGGCGGAGCACCGAGAGGCTCACCACCACGTGTTGATATACGTAATATATTACAACCTGGCCAGCAGCGGCAGGCCGCGCGTCAGCACCTGCAGCGCGAGCGCCGCGTGCTGGCGGCGGCCCACAGGGACGAAGTGCGCGCTGCGGCGGAGCACCGAGAGGCTCACCACCACGTGTTGATATACGTAATATATTACAACCTGGCCAGCAGCGGCAGGCCGCGCGTCAGCACCTGCAGCGCGAGCGCCGCGTGCTGGCGGCGGCCCACAGGGACGAAGTGCGCGCTGCGGCGGAGCACCGAGAGGCTCACCACCACGTGTTGATATACGTAATATATTACAACCTGGCCAGCAGCGGCAGGCCGCGCGTCAGCACCTGCAGCGCGAGCGCCGCGTGCTGGCGGCGGCCCACAGGGACGAAGTGCGCGCTGCGGCGGAGCACCGAGAGGCTCACCACCACGTGTTGATATACGTAATATATTACAACCTGGCCAGCAGCGGCAGGCCGCGCGTCAGCACCTGCAGCGCGAGCGCCGCGTGCTGGCGGCGGCCCACAGGGACGAAGTGCGCGCTGCGGCGGAGCACCGAGAGGCTCACCACCACGTGTTGATATACGTAATATATTACAACCTGGCCAGCAGCGGCAGGCCGCGCGTCAGCACCTGCAGCGCGAGCGCCGCGTGCTGGCGGCGGCCCACAGGGACGAAGTGCGCGCTGCGGCGGAGCACCGAGAGGCTCACCACCACGTGTTGATATACGTAATATATTACAACCTGGCCAGCAGCGGCAGGCCGCGCGTCAGCACCTGCAGCGCGAGCGCCGCGTGCTGGCGGCGGCCCACAGGGACGAAGTGCGCGCTGCGGCGGAGCACCGAGAGGCTCACCACCACGTGTTGATATACGTAATATATTACAACCTGGCCAGCAGCGGCAGGCCGCGCGTCAGCACCTGCAGCGCGAGCGCCGCGTGCTGGCGGCGGCCCACAGGGACGAAGTGCGCGCTGCGGCGGAGCACCGAGAGGCTCACCACCACGTGTTGATATACGTAATATATTACAACCTGGCCAGCAGCGGCAGGCCGCGCGTCAGCACCTGCAGCGCGAGCGCCGCGTGCTGGCGGCGGCCCACAGGGACGAAGTGCGCGCTGCGGCGGAGCACCGAGAGGCTCACCACCACGTGTTGATATACGTAATATATTACAACCTGGCCAGCAGCGGCAGGCCGCGCGTCAGCACCTGCAGCGCGAGCGCCGCGTGCTGGCGGCGGCCCACAGGGACGAAGTGCGCGCTGCGGCGGAGCACCGAGAGGCTCACCACCACGTGTTGATATACGTAATATATTACAACCTGGCCAGCAGCGGCAGGCCGCGCGTCAGCACCTGCAGCGCGAGCGCCGCGTGCTGGCGGCGGCCCACAGGGACGAAGTGCGCGCTGCGGCGGAGCACCGAGAGGCTCACCACCACGTGTTGATATACGTAATATATTACAACCTGGCCAGCAGCGGCAGGCCGCGCGTCAGCACCTGCAGCGCGAGCGCCGCGTGCTGGCGGCGGCCCACAGGGACGAAGTGCGCGCTGCGGCGGAGCACCGAGAGGCTCACCACCACGTGTTGATATACGTAATATATTACAACCTGGCCAGCAGCGGCAGGCCGCGCGTCAGCACCTGCAGCGCGAGCGCCGCGTGCTGGCGGCGGCCCACAGGGACGAAGTGCGCGCTGCGGCGGAGCACCGAGAGGCTCACCACCACGTGTTGATATACGTAATATATTACAACCTGGCCAGCAGCGGCAGGCCGCGCGTCAGCACCTGCAGCGCGAGCGCCGCGTGCTGGCGGCGGCCCACAGGGACGAAGTGCGCGCTGCGGCGGAGCACCGAGAGGCTCACCACCACGTGTTGATATACGTAATATATTACAACCTGGCCAGCAGCGGCAGGCCGCGCGTCAGCACCTGCAGCGCGAGCGCCGCGTGCTGGCGGCGGCCCACAGGGACGAAGTGCGCGCTGCGGCGGAGCACCGAGAGGCTCACCACCACGTGTTGATATACGTAATATATTACAACCTGGCCAGCAGCGGCAGGCCGCGCGTCAGCACCTGCAGCGCGAGCGCCGCGTGCTGGCGGCGGCCCACAGGGACGAAGTGCGCGCTGCGGCGGAGCACCGAGAGGCTCACCACCACGTGTTGATATACGTAATATATTACAACCTGGCCAGCAGCGGCAGGCCGCGCGTCAGCACCTGCAGCGCGAGCGCCGCGTGCTGGCGGCGGCCCACAGGGACGAAGTGCGCGCTGCGGCGGAGCACCGAGAGGCTCACCACCACGTGTTGTGGCAACGGGGGCTTTTCCGCTGTAATCAAATAAACGAAATGTTTAATTATTTTATTTTTTAAATTAGATTATACTATTTAGAGCTGAGTTGACTTAGTGGGAGTACAGTAGAACCATATTGGTTAAGTGGAAGCACACTCGAATTTACTCGAAGATTATTTGTGGAATCAAGGCTCAAAATAAATTTAGGTTATAATTTAGCATATATAGTATTCGTAGCAAGCCGTTAGTTCCAGCACATCAGTACTCCGTACCTGTGACAGTGTCGTCATAGTGCAGCGCGTCCTCGTCCTTCCTCTGCAGGTCCTCCCGGTACATCTCCTCGAAGCTCTTGCCGCCGTCCACGTCGCTGTCGCTGAGCAGTCTCTCAGCCTCTTGCGTCTCTCTCACGTACTCGTTTAACTATATCAATAGATTAATGTTTAGATTTAATATAAATTAGTAATCCATTAATTTTTATTATACTAATTAGTTTACAATACATGTTTACAAATTTAGTAAATAATTAATAAATATTGCTGGATAATTCACACAGCAACCCCAGCACACAGCAACAGCCCCGTGGTATGCTCGAAGCTTGTGTTACAGGTGCTAGATTTCTGATATACTTACTAAATATAATATACATACATAGATAGATATTTTTTAATATACACATATATCACCCAGACACCCGAAACAAATATCTGCAGATCATACAAATGTTGTTCCTAATAAAAATAAAGAGTGTTACCTCAGCCAATAGATCAATTTCCTCCTTGTGATCCTCGTGGGTGTCGGGTGTCGGGAACCAGTCGGTGAGGCGCGTCACGAAGGTCAGGAACAGCTGCAGGAAGGCGGACAGGTCCTGGGAGTAGTAGCTGTCGCAGCTCTGCAGAAGCACCTGCATCAAACACAAGTCATACAATATCTAAGGTTTGACAACCAGCGAAACCTAAAACAAGGCGACCTTCTGACAGCTTCGTGTGCGTTTTTTTACGTTATGGTTTATATAAACGAGGGTTCCTCGATAAATGTACTATCTAATACTGAAGGAATTTTGCAAATCAGACCAGCACAGCTGTTTCTTAGATTGGCGCGTTCAAACAATCAAACAAACAATTTCTTCAGCTTTATTCTAATATTATACATGCAAAAATTTGTGAGTGTGTATGTTCGTTACTTCTTCAAAACAACGGACGGCTGGAGCGATTTTAATAAAATTTGGTTTTGAGTTGGCGGGAAAATCTACTATAATAACGCAGGCGCTGGTGACAGCTAGTGTCAAATGAAAGAATGAATAATTGTTGAATGAATGAATGATTGATTGATGAATGAATGAATGATTAATTGATGAATGGTGACGATGAGGCTCACATTGTCGACGATCTCGCACACGCAGTCCAGCACGGAGGCGTCGCTGTACTCCAGCACCACGGTGAGGATCTGCAGCGCCGACTGGCAGTTCCATGACTGAAATCATAACAAAGAGTTTTGTATAACTCAATTCAAAACATTAATTTCATACCACATTATTTTGTTACCTTCCTGAGGCTGAGAGTGATCTTGTGTGTGAAGTAGTCCGCGTTCTCCCTGATGAGGTCCGCGACGGAGGCGTGTCCGCCGGCGCGCGCCGCCGCGGCCAGCGCCTTCAGCCCCGCCCAGTGCAGCAGCTCGAACTATGACTGTTACCTTCCTGAGGCTGAGAGTGATCTTGTGTGTGAAGTAGTCCGCGTTCTCCCTGATGAGGTCCGCGACGGAGGCGTGTCCGCCGGCGCGCGCCGCCGCGGCCAGCGCCTTCAGCCCCGCCCAGTGCAGCAGCTCGAACTATGACTATCGTGTTACCTTCCTGAGGCTGAGAGTGATCTTGTGTGTGAAGTAGTCCGCGTTCTCCCTGATGAGGTCCGCGACGGAGGCGTGTCCGCCGGCGCGCGCCGCCGCGGCCAGCGCCTTCAGCCCCGCCCAGTGCAGCAGCTCGAACTATGACTATCGTGTTACCTTCCTGAGGCTGAGAGTGATCTTGTGTGTGAAGTAGTCCGCGTTCTCCCTGATGAGGTCCGCGACGGAGGCGTGTCCGCCGGCGCGCGCCGCCGCGGCCAGCGCCTTCAGCCCCGCCCAGTGCAGCAGCTCGAACTATGACTATCGTGTTACCTTCCTGAGGCTGAGAGTGATCTTGTGTGTGAAGTAGTCCGCGTTCTCCCTGATGAGGTCCGCGACGGAGGCGTGTCCGCCGGCGCGCGCCGCCGCGGCCAGCGCCTTCAGCCCCGCCCAGTGCAGCAGCTCGAACTATGACTATCGTGTTACCTTCCTGAGGCTGAGAGTGATCTTGTGTGTGAAGTAGTCCGCGTTCTCCCTGATGAGGTCCGCGACGGAGGCGTGTCCGCCGGCGCGCGCCGCCGCGGCCAGCGCCTTCAGCCCCGCCCAGTGCAGCAGCTCGAACTATGACTATCGTGTTACCTTCCTGAGGCTGAGAGTGATCTTGTGTGTGAAGTAGTCCGCGTTCTCCCTGATGAGGTCCGCGACGGAGGCGTGTCCGCCGGCGCGCGCCGCCGCGGCCAGCGCCTTCAGCCCCGCCCAGTGCAGCAGCTCGAACTATGACTATCGTGTTACCTTCCTGAGGCTGAGAGTGATCTTGTGTGTGAAGTAGTCCGCGTTCTCCCTGATGAGGTCCGCGACGGAGGCGTGTCCGCCGGCGCGCGCCGCCGCGGCCAGCGCCTTCAGCCCCGCCCAGTGCAGCAGCTCGAACTATGACTATCGTGTTACCTTCCTGAGGCTGAGAGTGATCTTGTGTGTGAAGTAGTCCGCGTTCTCCCTGATGAGGTCCGCGACGGAGGCGTGTCCGCCGGCGCGCGCCGCCGCGGCCAGCGCCTTCAGCCCCGCCCAGTGCAGCAACTCGAACTCACTGCCTGGAATCATTTAAAATAAGGTATTTATTTACTTTTGAAAACATTAAATAACCATCTTCTGTATAGGATTAGGGAAAGGCAATATAGAATTTCATCGTCAATCCTATTTCTCTTGAGGCGAGAGGTAAGGCCTTAATTCACGCTGACCAAGTGCGGGTTAGTGAATGACACATATCCTTCAAACTTTTAAATGCTGAAATTTCCTATGCTGCTATTAATTAATTAAAAGATCTCTCACCAACTCTCTCCAGTATGAGACAGAGCGTGCGCAGTAGATAGGGCTGGTAGTTGGCGCCCAACCTCTGCGCGACGACGGCCACGCCCTCTGTGAGCAAACAGCTCAGGAGCAGGTTGCTCTGCGCCTCGGCGAGCGAGCCGGCGCCCGCGCGGCAAACTGCCGGCCGCGGGTGCGCGTAGCTGATGTCGGTGTAGCGGGTCTCTACCGCGCCTTCGTACAGGTCTGGAAGAACATATCAAGTGAGTCATGAAAAAACTAAAAAGGCATCGTATTATGCTTGGTGAATGTGATAAAGGATGCCCTGGTTTATAGTACCAAGAGTTTAAAAAAATATTCTTATCTGGAGCACGAAAACTGTTAGTACAGAATACTGTTGGTCGAAAGACACTACATTGCTTATCAGTAACTTATAAAGGCGCAAATTAGCCTGCTATAGTTACTTGTATGTTATGTTGTGTGTTATTCTAAACTGTGTTTAGCTATAATAACTTTGTAAATAATTATTATGATAAATAAAGACCTTTTAAAAACAAAAGTAAGTCAGCTGATAGTCGCTACAGGTTTCAAAGAAAATGAAGTTTGAAAGCAATAATCGTGGGAAGGAGCCTCATAAGTCAAAAGTGTATGTAGTTTTATATATATCTTTAATATTTAACCTGGCACACTATCCTTGGTCCAGGCCCGTGGGTTGTAGACGGTGGGGTCCAGGGTCTCCCCCGGTAGCGGCGCGTCCCCACTCTCCACCTCCAGCGGCAGGTACCACACGTCCTCTTCCAGGTATGTGTTTAGGAGCCGTCGGGCTATGCTCTCTGGGGCTTTTGGTGCTGGAATACGTTTTATTACAAATATAATTGAGATTACTCTAAAATATATATTGGTTTGTCAAAAGTTTTAAATGAGAGGTAGCGAAACGAGGAAGGTAACTGGTCAAGCCAATGTTCAATGGTCTTATTTTTTGCGATACGACTACATTCCGCTGATGTCATAAATGGGAAAAGTGGGACACAACATAATAAAAACTAAAACAACAAGTAAAATAATACTTACAACTAGCCATCCAGTTACATACGAACACGATCTCCGCCTCAGCCTTAATCCTGAACTGTTCCAGAAGCGAGTCCAGTATAAGTTCCGAGCACTCGCACGCTCCCAACAGCTGGCAGGCTTCTTGTAGCCGCACCACTGCCTCGGGCGAGTCGAGGTGCTGGAAGGAGCTCCACGGGGAGGACGGGGGCGGGGGCGACGACACGTCTGAAAGAGATAGGCAAATATATCCGCACTGTTCACACTCGCATGCAACAGTTTATAGGCTTCTTGCAGACACACAGCTCCACAGGGAGGGAAGGGGGGAAGCCGATAAGGTAGAAAAAGATAGACCAATATATTCGCACTATTCATACACGCACGCACCACTACCACGGGCGAGTCAAGGTGCAGACATGTGCCCTAAGGGGGGGCTAAGCATACATATTTATACTATCAGTACGGGTCAAAAATTGGTTTTATTTCCAGGTCACCTAGGATGTGAAAGTGTGTAATTGTCCAAGTAATCAAGGCAAGGATTTTATGGAAATAAATGATATAAACCTTTAATGAATGAATTATTCGAAAATGGTATGGGAAAAATTACAAGATCACAACATAACCTGATCTTGGAAGTTTTTGGGATCTTGTTCGTTGTTTGTGATCTCGTAATGTTTCCCATACCATTTTCTTATAATTTAGAAAACTAATTATGAGTCAATCGCTATAAAATATTAGTAGAATTGAATAAAATACCTCTGTTGGCGTGTCGGTTGAGTAGCGCGAGGCTCGTGACGTGTCGCGCGGCGTGGCACAGCGCGGCCGTCAACTGCAGCATGTTGGCCGCCACCGACAGGATGGACGTCAGACGCTGCGGACGTCCGCCGTCCGACAGCACCACGATGTAGCCGTGGAGCAGGTTCAGGGCTGATAACTTGTGTGCGTTGTCTGTTCAAGTTAGATTGGTTACTTTATCGGGGTTTGACTGTGTTTAAATATTTTATTTTATATTTGAATGACAGAGATATCATAGCTAAAGATCTTTAAAATCTTTATAACATAAGCCTCGAGCAGAAGGATGCGTATACGTACACGTAAGCGTAGACGTGCACGTACCACTGAGTTGTAATGTATGGGAATGTATGAGACAGGACACGCTGCTTGCGTAACGTGACGTGCGTGTGCAGTGTGTACGTATACGCATCCGGTCTGCTCGAGGCTTTACGGCACATCAAACCAAATTTCAGTAAAGCAAATCAATAAAACTCACCAATAGCATTCAAAACCCTCGGTATGGTGACCAGAACAGACACAAAGTTATCTCCGAGGTGGTCCGTCTCCAGCCGGGGGTCGGCGCGTGCGGCGGCGCGGTGCCGGCGCAGGCGAGCGTGCGCGTGCGCAGACACCTCGGGGCTAACGTCCGCCAGCAGAGAGATCAGCACGTCCACGCACATGCCGGCCGACACCTGCATCGTGCTGCACAGAAACACACGCTTTATATACATGGCATTATGCTAGCGAGAACGAGACAGCTATTAGAATACAGTGACTAAGGGAAAGAAAGAATGAGATATGTAGTAAGTTGACCGGGTAAATTTATCCGCAGACGCTGCCGGTCACTACTGCGAGCCTCTCAATAACACTCACAGACTGCACTCCGTCAACAAGCGGTAGCAGTACTCGGCCAGTTCCCGCCGCACCGCCGCGTGCGCGTGCGTCCGCAGCCCGCAGACGCTGCCGGTCACTACTGCGAGCCTCTCAATAACACTCACAGACTGCACTCCGTCAACAAGCGGTAGCAGTACTCGGCCAGTTCCCGCCGCACCGCCGCGTGCGCGTGCGTCCGCAGCCCGCAGACGCTGCCGGTCACTACTGCGAGCCTCTCAATAACACTCACAGACTGCACTCCGTCAACAAGCGGTAGCAGTACTCGGCCAGTTCCCGCCGCACCGCCGCGTGCGCGTGCGTCCGCAGCCCGCAGACGCTGCCGGTCACTACTGCGAGCCTCTCAATAACACTCACAGACTGCACTCCGTCAACAAGCGGTAGCAGTACTCGGCCAGTTCCCGCCGCACCGCCGCGTGCGCGTGCATCCGCAGCCCGCAGACGCTGCCGGTCACTACTGCGAGCCTCTCAATAACACTCACAGACTGCACTCCGTCAACAAGCGGTAGCAGTACTCGGCCAGTTCCCGCCGCACCGCCGCGTGCGCGTGCGTCCGCAGCCCGCAGACGCTGCTGGTCACTACTGCGAGCCTCTCAATAACACTCACAGACTGCACTCCGTCAACAAGCGGTAGCAGTACTCGGCCAGTTCCCGCCGCACCGCCGCGTGCGCGTGCGTCCGCAGCCCGCAGACGCTGCCGGTCACTACTGCGAGCCTCTCAATAACACTCACAGACTGCACTCCGTCAACAAGCGGTAGCAGTACTCGGCCAGTTCCCGCCGCACCGCCGCGTGCGCGTGCGTCCGCAGCCCGCAGACGCTGCCGGTCACTACTGCGAGCCTCTCAATAACACTCACAGACTGCACTCCGTCAACAAGCGGTAGCAGTACTCGGCCAGTTCCCGCCGCACCGCCGCGTGCGCGTGCGTCCGCAGCCCGCAGACGCTGCCGGTCACTACTGCGAGCCTCTCAATAACACTCACAGACTGCACTCCGTCAACAAGCGGTAGCAGTACTCGGCCAGTTCCCGCCGCACCGCCGCGTGCGCGTGCGTCCGCAGCCCGCAGACGCTGCCGGTCACTACTGCGAGCCTCTCAATAACACTCACAGACTGCACTCCGTCAACAAGCGGTAGCAGTACTCGGCCAGTTCCCGCCGCACCGCCGCGTGCGCGTGCGTCCGCAGCCCGCAGACGCTGCCGGTCACTACTGCGAGCCTCTCAATAACACTCACAGACTGCACTCCGTCAACAAGCGGTAGCAGTACTCGGCCAGTTCCCGCCGCACCGCCGCGTGCGCGTGCGTCCGCAGCCCGCAGACGCTGCCGGTCACTACTGCGAGCCTCTCAATAACACTCACAGACTGCACTCCGTCAACAAGCGGTAGCAGTACTCGGCCAGTTCCCGCCGCACCGCCGCGTGCGCGTGCGTCCGCAGCCCGCAGACGCTGCCGGTCACTACTGCGAGCCTCTCAATAACACTCACAGACTGCACTCCGTCAACAAGCGGTAGCAGTACTCGGCCAGTTCCCGCCGCACCGCCGCGTGCGCGTGCGTCCGCAGCCCGCAGACGCTGCCGGTCACTACTGCGAGCCGCTCGTCCGCTAGTCGGTACCATTCCTCGCTTCGGATTACCACGTCCTTTATCGCCTTAGCTGAAACCATACCGTCATTTTGCTAAGTTAAAATAAAGCCTGAATATCTAAAAGAATCGATATTGTCCATGGTTTCTTTCAAACAAAACTATGAATGTAAATTGCATGGAAATTAAAATTAAAACAACTTTCTCTGTAAACTCTAGGGGCATTTGCACCGAAATTATTGGCAACTTACATGTGTTGACAGCATTAAAGTTGACTTTGGGTTTGCTCAGGCTCACCTTAAGCAATTTACTTACCGGTTAGTTCCATTATGCTCGATTCCCATTATGCACTGATTTTAAAATACCTAACAAAAAGTGCCACTTTGCTCGGAATCAGATTCTTGGACTGTCGAAAGAAAAATGCTTATGTTAAAATATCACATTCAAAATTGAATATACACATTGTGTTGCTGCTTCTTGATGAGTTCCATAATAATAATTTAAATAAATAATCTCTTACTAGTTTCCCTAATTAAACTGATAAACAGTATTAGTTTTAATCAACACACAGCCTATACCGTCAACACCAAAAGAACCAGGTTTTTGGGTTAACTCTTCCGGGAATGTATACCTGAGTATTAACTTTTGTCCTTGAATAGAAAGAGACAGTAGGGTTGCAGTTTTGATGCATATTGATTGTACTGATAAGCATAATTAGCTTAGTTCGTTAGTTCGTCTGCAATCATGTCGGAAGCAAGTTCTTCCCGTGGACCGGCTAAAAATTACATAATAATTGATAGATAATAAAAGTGATTGTAATGTTAAAAACTGTTACATGTAAATTTTATTTTGAATGTTGTCATTTGATCTCATAGTTAAAAATATATTTTCTTGTCTAGTTTTTATCTCATTGTTTTGGGTTGATTTATGTTTCATATCGTTTTTACATTTTTAATCCAAGTACACGCAATTCTTGAGTTGAAATTAGATTTTTATTTAACACAACTTTTTTCATTAAAATTATGTAGGCCCGGGCTAGCTTTAAGTACTTATAATACTTTTGAAACACTTTTCTATCGAGCAGTACCTTCCATTGTTTAGGGTAGCTCTGAGAAATTCGTAGCATAGTGGCACTTTTTGTTAGGTATTTTAAGATCAGTGCATAATGGGAATCGAGCATAATGGAACTAACCGTTACTTACAAATCTACTAATATAAAACGTCAAACTAATCACATATACAGAGCGGAATACTATTAATAACTAATTACCCTTCTTGCTTACTTCTGGGGGGGCCTTGTTCCGTTCCCTGACCAGTTTCACGAAGTCCTCGGTGCACAGGTCTGGCTTCTCCGGCAGGTACTTGTCGTTCATGCCTATGCACAGGACGCGGTGCATCGCGTCTAATGCTGCCTAGAAATAATAGTTTTCAGCTCAAGATTTTAGTCGCGAGAAACCGGTCCCAAGCAAAACAGGTCTTATAGTGTGTAATAAAAATGGTATTATTCATGAAGATATACAATACTGACCACAATAACCTTATGCCCCTGGTTGTCGCGGGCCGTGGCTACGTCTTGAAGCGCGCCGAGCACCCCGGGCAGTGTACCGGCCAGTAATTTCTCCATAGCCAATCGCTCCAACGCAGGGTCCGGGATGTGGTAGTCCTTGGTCATCTGCGGGTGGGTTAGAGTGTGGGCTAATAGATTCTCCAATGCTGCTAACCTGGGGGTGAAAAATATGTGATTAGATTTTTTTGTATGGCATGTAATACATCGGAACAAAACACCATTTATTGATTGTTTTGCAGAAATTTACTCACATATATCTAATATGTATGCAATAAATAAATAATATATAATACCATAACATTTTATAAATATCCTTTTAGAATAATTGTTATGATGTATGAAATAAGAAATAATTTCATGGATGTATACTTTTCATCCCTATTCAATTAAACTTTTACCTCAAAGCTCGCATCCGCTCCACTTTGGCTATTTTCACAGAAACATAGACTGTCTGACCCAGAGTGGGGACACATTTATCAAGTATCTTCTCTTTGAGCTCAGTTGGAATGTGCAACATTGTAGCTGTTAGGCATTCCATTATTGCTAACTTTAGTTCTTCTGATTTACCTGGAACTGGAAATATAAATAAAACTTTTAATAACTACTATATATAGTGTGATAATATAATTTTGTCACAGCTTTGAAGCTGAGCTGGCAAACGTTTTGTGTCCCTTTTGTGTAACACCTAGTTTTAAGATTTTATTTGTACACAAATAAAATTTTTCTTTCTTTCTTTCTATATTATTTAGATTACTATTGATATAATATACTTAATATTTTTATTTAATAAATATCGCTGGACAATTTATTCCGGTCATAGTCATTTTACGCATTCTAACCATGGAATGTCCACATAAACTTATAATTTTATACTTTTTACATAAACAATTATTGTTAAAATAAAAGTTTAGTTAACTCACCCAATTCCTGTGTTTTACTATCAAAAATGATGCTGATCAGCCCTGTCTCTATTCTCATAAACATTTCAAAGCTGTTAATAGTGATCCTCTCTATAACCACTTTAACAGCAGCAATCATCTCCAAGATTATCTCCTCTTTTAGACTAAAACAAGAAAATTTATTTGAGAACTTTAAAGATGTGCACTATCACAGTGCACATCTTTAAAGTTCTCAAATAAATTGGCATTTAAATAGTCACTCCCCATCATGTTCCATGGGTATCTGGTTAAGGATTTTTTATATCATAAAGGGAAATTATTAATAACTACATAAGTATATATTTACCTACTATTTATGCAAGTTCATAGGTTTGGATCTTATAAATAAATAGAATGCAGATAGATTGAGCGGCAGAAAGGTACATGAATCTATGTTTTATTATTTATGTCAATGTTTGTGTGTGTGCAAGTAAATGAATACTAAATATTGAAAAGAGTATAAGGTCCACTTATAAATGCCGGAGTAAATATTTTGCTGCGGCAAAATGTTTACTACAACCCTGAAAAATAAGTCGGCTTGTTTTGTTACCAAGTAAAATCTGCTAACCTTATTTCGCTACTCCTCAATCTCGATATCAGAGGGAACAACAGATACTGCTGCAGTTCTTGCGTGGCCTCCTGTTTCATATCTTTGACTAGCATCGTATACTTCTCCAGCGACTCCAGGGTCGGGCAGACCATCAGCACATCACAGACCGGCTTAATGGTCGTAAAAGCTATCTTTACGTCGACGTTCATGGCTGGAATTCTTTATGTTAGCGATATGTTATTACAGCAAACGTTCTAGACCTATTCTAGTTATTGGCTTTCATCTTTTACGAAATACAGTGCAGCAAACAACAATGCTAATTGAAATTGTTGTTAACAATGAAATTTTTTAGCTAACTAAACTAACAGGCCAGAAAAGAAAAAGAGAAAAGAAAAAAAATTGTTTTGTTGTTTCATTCTTCTTCTTCTTCTTTTAGTTTGTGGCGAGCATTGTGAGCATTGTTTGATTCGTTTGGTTACGAGTGGTTAAAGATAAAGATAAAGAAATAATAATAGGTTGAAGTGGTTTGTACCATAGATTTTTATTTGCCTAGAAAAGTTCTTATATCTGTATTTTTTTATGTATGGGACCGTGTGTAGTAGCCTAAGGTAGCAGCTGAGAAAGGAAACTCCATTCATACATTTTCATAGCTTATGTTGCGTAGTAATTATATATATGTTCTGTGGCATAAGTTTCCAAACTTTGCGAATTAAACATAAAATATGTCAATGTCATTATACCAATCAGTCATAATCAAATTTCTAGACAACAATAAATGACAGACGACAGCTGCCCAAATACTGTCAAAATCTAAAGAAATTGCGATATTTCTAAATTGAATTACCTATACATATTTAATTATGAATTAATACTAGTTTATCTAAACAAATAAATAGCAAAAATGTTTACTTTAATAGGCCCTCGGGTGCTTCACAAATGCCTAAAGCTTTTGAGGTTATCTGTTGTTGACTTCAGCAATTTGCCTGACTTGAAGAATCTGAATCTGGTCAGGACAGTAGAAAAGACTATTGAAAATAACACCAGCATCTTCATCGAGAGCCCCATTCATGTCAAAGTGCAACCCATCGACGTCGACGATTTGAAGGCTCACGATAAGCTAACAATGACTCTATACAGTAAGGGAGACAAGGAGGCAAGCGATTTCCAAGTGAAACACTCCTCAAAGCGATTGGAGTTACTCAATAAAAGTACAAGCTGCTCCGACCGCGACGACGTCTGCTTAATAAGTGTACCATACCAGTTGAGTGTGCAAGTAACAACTACAGAAAATGCTTCTGTACACTTTACCAAATTAGAAGGAAATGAGTTTGTGGTGAAAACTGACAAAGGTTCAGTCAACGTTGATAGCTGTAAAGCTAAAAGTATTAAGGTGGACAGTGTGTCAGGTGAAATAATAACAACAGGAAGGTTGCAAGCCTCCAACATAGAGTTAAAGACTGGTTTGAATTCAAGTGTCAGTTGTAACAACATAATGGCTACATCCTTCATCGTCAACACTCATGGAGGACCCATCAAAGTTAAATCATGTTATAGTGACAAGTCACATTTTACTACTCTGATGGGCGACATAAGATTAGATGCCTTACACAGGTCTGTTCTCATTGATGTGATCCAACAAGGCAACTTGCATATTACAGGCTTTGATGGAAATTTAGTGGCCACATTAAAAAGTGGGAATGTCTTTATGCATGCAGCTCAGCTCACTGACAAAAGCAGTATCTTTATTCATGAAAAAGGAAAGGTTGATCTAATAATTCCTGATATTCTGCATAACTTGCCTGCAACTAATCTTATAGCAGATAAAATAACTGTTGATGAGAAAATACTGAAGTTAGGAAGGTTTATGGATGATGCACATCCAAAGATGTTTCGCTATGAGAAGGAACCAGCAAATGAGTTACATGTAGTTTGTAAGAATGGCTCAATCGACTTGAAGGACTCAGATGTACCTTTTATGATATGAGAAGTTTATGTTTAATTAGTATTCCTGGTGAAAGTGATGCTGTTACTTATTTCTGTTTATTTTAAAAATAAATGCATCTCCTTTTGTACTGTTACCTTAATTGTTTAAATGAGAAAACTGGTATCTTCAGATGTAAGTACATATGTCTTTTGATAAAAAGATAAATTATTTTCAAATTCTTACTATGAATATGTGACTTTTTTTATCATTTACATTTTAATGTAAGTACATGAATCTTATTACAATTTCTTGTGTCTTCCATAATCCAAAAACTAGATACTAATTTACTGACTGTCAAGATTGTTATTTAGTTGTAGTGATATTTTTTTTATGGAAATTACCTCAGTATCAGAAATCATTTTAGGAAATATATAAAATTTTCTAATTACTCCTTTCTGAAATGCATTTAAAACCAATATACATAGAGACATAGAGTAGGCACTTGCATCTGAATAATGTATTGTAGTTCCTTACTTGTAAAATAAAAAGTAAACATTGTTACTAATGAACTTAGTATTAGTTTGTGATCTTTAGCAACATGATGCTAGTCTAGTCTATTATGATATTGCAGTAGGTATGTAAACATTATTCCATGTTGTTATTCATCATTGATGTCGTAAATTGTTGAAAACCATTAAATTATTTAAGTTTGATTTTAAGTATTTCATTTAATTCTTATGCCTAATCCTGTTAATGGGTAGCATTTCTAAATTAATACGTTAAAATATGGTTAATAGTCAGTATTTGTTTATTTTTTACTAAGTACTTACATACTAATTGGGTGCAAAGATGAGCCGTGGGGCGCCGCGGCCGGCGTGTGTCCGATAACGAGGCAGTTTATATGCGGCGGCGGGCAGCGCGCGCGTCACTACACTCTCTACCGCCACGCGCCATGCCGGCCTGCGCGCCCGAGTTCGGACGCCTCGCGCGCTCCAACACAGAACTAGTGTTCTCTCCCAGAACCAAACGCTGCTCGCACCAGCCTCCGCCCTTCACCGCGCTGCGGAGGTCCTTCTCTTCAACCTTCTCGCTGATCCCCGAGGAGCATGCCGTATCCCCGGAACGCCCGCTGCCCTTACCGGCGTTCGTTCGAGTCGTCACCTGGCTGCCGAGACAATTACTGCGGCCTTTCTTCGCGATATTGAGCTTCATATCGCACCCAGCCTGGAAGCAGATTCTTGTGGTTCTACCTACGCTATGGATTGCCGCTACGCTATTTATATTCTGGAAGTGTATTCAGTGCCCGGTTGGACTGATCAGAATCATCGGTCGTATTATTAACTCGAAGAATTCTAATCAACCGCGTACGGTGCTCATCAGTGGAGGAAGCTCTGCGCAGGCGCTTCACTTGGCGAGGAACTTCCACTCTGCTGGGGCCAGAGTGGTGGCTTTCGAGACCGAGGGTCAGTTCGCGTTGCTAAAGTACTCTGCTGCGGTTAACCGGTTCTACACGGTATCGAGACCCAATCCCGCAGACCCTCTTGCCTACGCCCGGGCTCTAGAAGAAATCGTGAAAAGAGAATCAGTTGTGTTTTATGTGCCTGTCAGTTCCACGACTCCCGCTTACTACGATGCTCTTGCGAAGCCTTTGCTGGAGAGCCTTGGGTGTCAATGTTTCATACCATGCGCTCGAGATGTCGTTACTTTGGATGATCCTTTGGAACTGATGCGCATTTGCCGTGCCGCTGGGCTCGCTACGCCTCAGTTCTGGGTGGTGGCTCATGAAGAGGACGTCAGAGCTTGGTACGATACTGGAGCGTCAAAGGAAGCCCGTCACTTCATTGCAAGTGCTGGCGCGCGTGGCGCTCGTGATCGCTTAAGAATTGTCATGCCAGAAGAGAGGACTCAATTCAGATTCCCGCGTGAAATTAGTTCAGAGAAACCTTGGGTTATAATCAGAGAACCAAAGGGAGAGAGAATAGTGACTTGCACCACTTTGAAAGAGTCTCGCGCCGTGAACAATGTGACTTGCCGCGTGGACACCGCGAAAAAGGGACTGGTGCCACAGAAGGACGAAGAATCAGACGCTTGGGTTCAAAGGTTTATGTCGTTCCTCGCACCCGATAGACCAATGACCGGTCATATTTCATTCAGACTCGTGAGAGAGGAGAATCCAATTAATGGGAACGGTAACAGACTCGTCGCTATCGGGGCCAGGGTGGGAGTCTCTTTGCCGTACCTTTGCCAAAATACAGCTCACAAATGCGGGCATACAGCTACTGTGGGGAAGCTGTTGGATACGGTGTTAGATACACGTGAGGCACTGTTCGCGTTTTGGGACCCGCTGCCGTACTGTGCGTACTACCGGTCGCGGGCGCCCGAGGGCCGCCGGTTGCCGTCGCCGGAGCCGTGCAAGACGCCGCCCAATGTGCCGCTGTGATGAAGCCTGGTGCATGTGCATATGAGTTTATTTATTAAGACACTCGGTACCTGAATAGTGCATGAGTGGGAGCTCTCTGTGGGTGTCGCTGGTTATTTTAGATGCGCTCTCTCTAGTTATCGCCTCGGTTCGCTTACTCGGCAAGTGGACGTTTGAGGATATGACCATTTTTGTAACTACTAAGTAGATATTTTAAGATATTGTACCAAATACTACGTTAGTTGATTAATCAAGTTAAAATTATTTAAGAAAACGAATAAAATGCTCAATTATTTTAATAATTCAATAGTTTTATTTATGATCCTTGCATAAGTAGGTCCTTGTATAAGTATATTATACTTAGATAGGTTAACCTACCTTTCTTAATTTACCTTATTTTACCTTTCTTCTAAACTACCTAACCTAATGCTATCCACAGACCGCAGATGACATGGATGGTATACGGCTCTAACTTTTATTAAAAGCTTACCTACGTGACTTACCTCGTGTACGCAAAAAAGGTAATTATATTGGAAATATTCCGTGTATTATCTGATAATTAGTGGCGCAAAGAAAATTGCTACAGTCTGGGCACTGTGACCCGGACTCGAGATAAGTTATCTTCAAGTGCAGCAATAAATATAGGTGGCTTCACGGGCTATCGGGTTAAACAGACAAACGGCGAGGAATGGATGCACCACGATGTCCACATTAACATGTGAATGTTGCACTTTGTACCCTCGTTACTTCCTTGTTCTTGACCGTAACACATGCTGTGGAAATCCGGTCTAACAAATAGATCAGTTAGTTAATCTCTAGGTGCATTTGTTGGTACTTTACTAGGTTTTTTTCTCAGTTATTTTTAACTATGTATTTATTTAGGTACTTTAAACATAGCATGAGGTGCCTATAAGTCTCTTCTGTCTTTGATGCAAAGTTAAATGGTACCTAATAATGACAATAGCTACCTTGGTATTTTCCTACCCAACGTTACAGATAGGCGTAGAACGTAGCATAGGTGGTATACTTACTCGTAGTTATTTAAGTAGGTAACAAAAACTTTGGTTAAATAGTGCATAATTACGACACAAGTGACTTGACTATCAACGTTATCCGAGCTTGTGGTTTATCTCGACCTATGTTAGGTAGAGTTTCAATAAACTCTTACGAAATCTACAGTAGGTAGGTAAAATGTTCATGACACAATGTTTAGCAAACTGAAGAACTTAGTAAAGCGAGATTGGGTATCTTTGATTTATGGCTAAGTACCTAGCCACCACGACTTTTTTCTCCAAAGACCACATAAGAGGGCGGAAACGGAAACCATACACCGAACCTACCTGTTCAAGTCTCATTGATAATAATGCCTAGGTATCTAGTCTAGTATCGCATTGGCCATGGCTTGGATACATCGTCATCATATAATAATAAGTACATACCAAGGTAGGTAAATAATATTTTAGGGACGATTATTAATTAATCGTGAAAGCGAATCTAAATAGCAGAATGCTATATAAAAGATAAGTAGGATAGACCGGGGGCAATAGTAACAATTTTTGGTTTTCGGACAATTGTACTATATAAACTTGGGTATTTTACTATAATGATAATGTTTCTAGAAACCTAAATTCAATAGCTACAAACCATTTTGTTGAATTTTACGTAGGGCTTACAGAACATAGAGAAAATTAGGTAAGAATGATGACAGGGCGAGTGCTACAATTGACCCCTTCCCTGGGTCACTTGTACCAAAAATTAAAAAGGAAATAAAAAACAAACAAATTATCGAATCATAACTAAGTATAGTATCGTATATTTGTTATTTTGGCATTTATTAATCAGTCACTATAAATAAGAACGTAGGTTTCAGGAGCAGTACTACAAAATTCACAAGATAAAACTAAACAAATTTAAATTGAGTTTTCTCCACTTTAAACACAAATAACTCAAATTCTTATAGTTTGGCATAATCGCTTTGGTCTAAGCTTTGATTGAGAGTTAACAAATAGCTTATATATCTAAAATTGTTGGAAATAATTGACAGATATTATTTTCTATGGAGTTACAATTGACCCTGGTACAATTGCCCCTGTTAAACTTTAAGTTATCTTTAAGTAAAATCATTATCTATCCAGTAACATTGAATGCAAAGATGGCGAAATCCACTAAATTATTTGTTAAGACGACAGAGTGTTAAAAATAACAGTATGAAACTATTTCTTAATTACTATTTCACCTAATTTGTACTCATTTTTGTAAATTATATCAGGGGTCATTTGTACCACGGGGTTAATTGTACCGTTACAATTGCTCCCCGAGAAGACGGTACTATTGACCCCAAGTATAGATTTTGGAGAAATAACTAAATATCTCGGAACATTGTTGTGCTTTAGACACACAATATTGGGAATTCTAGAACTGGATACCTAGGTAAACGCGTTGTTAATATATAATTACATGAAACACAGTAACCACTGAGTGACAGGGCAATCAAAATAGCAAAAAAAATTACTTTGGGTGCTTGAATACAAAAAAATGATCCTACAGACGTCCGTTTCGCAGCGAGCGCGCTGCTGACTAGTGAGCAAGTCGGGACACTTAAGGCGCGTACCCCGGCTAACGGACACACAGATAGGTCTCCTAGAAGTTGAGATATTCCCAATGGTACTATTGCCCCGTGTTATTAGTGACCCCGGTCTACCCTAAGTTAGTTTGTAAAACCGGAACTCTAGATGTTGTTTTGATCAAAAGAGCAAAATCATTGATGAAATGAGTTGTATGCAACGGAGTAGGTAACACTAAGTAATGAGGTAAATTTTCATCCGAATTTTTATAAGTACTTATATTTATTTATTACTAAAAAACTAACAGCACAGTACATAGATACAATATGTAAAATAACTACCTAGTTACATATACCTAAGGCCTATAAAAAGTTTTCACGATTACTTACAAAATAAGCTATAAAAATGAGACAACATAGAACACATAAAATTTGCAATGATTATTCCTCATCCTGTGAAACATCATCATCATCGTTACAATCAATGTATTTCCTCATTATAAATTACATCATAGCATTGCTTGTCGCTGACTTGCCCGAGTACAAAGACAAGAAGTTGTATTTTTCCTGGTATTATCAATTACCTATCATAGCTTTAAAAATATATTCCGTTAGACCTTAAGGCGACTAGATAGGTAACTTGCCACATATCATTCCTAGGCCACATGATGCATTGGACGAAGTCAACACATTGTTTACACGCCCCGTCTAGACAGATAACGGTAGGTAAACACTTCTTAGTGATATATTTTCAGGTTTTTTTTAATTAGCATTATATTAAGAACCAGAGAAAGTACCTACAAAAATAAATAGGTATCAATTCTATGTATGTACAGTTTTGTTAAATTAAATCCTGTCGCTGTTATATTGCTATCTATTACAGAAATGTTAATAAAGGTAGATCGTTATTTTAAATAATACCTAAATAATATATTCCTACTTAATATAGGTAGTAATAAACTAACTACCTAGGTAGGTAAGGACCTACCTAATGCATTGCAAAGGAAAGCAACATATCTTATGTTTATGTTATTGCAATAATTATCAATGCAATTGATAAGATACCTTATTAACCGAGTCAAAATCCAATTAAACTACATATATCATTATTATGTATTAATATAATAATATTCGTCAAAGAACTTTGGACTCGTGCAATTACGCAATATTAAAACTATTTTAGTACCTACCTAAGTATGTAATCTAAATATGGTCTGACTCTACCTACCAATTAGAACATTTTACATCAAATCTATTATGAAATTATTTGTGACAACTACCTACCTACTATTTATTTAAAACATTTACTTATTTACTACCGAAAAGAAAATGCTAGTACGCAATTTACTTATGTTAATCACTTGGCCAGCAGCGTGGTGAATTACGGCATAATCTTCATTTGATCCAGCAGTGGGAACGTAAATAAATTAGGTGTGATGACGAACTAACCACTACCTATTTCCTACACATATAAAATGTGCAATTTGTACAGTGGCTCTGTATTGTGCGTGGTTTTAAAATAAACTAAAAATACTTAAGGTACAAAGTACAAACAAGCTCACAGCCCGCCTGTATAAAAATATATTTCTATGTTATTTCGCAGTCTTTATGCGTAGTTCGGACTAGATGAGTATTTTAGTAAATTACTCGGTACTCGAGTAATTTAGTAAGTAGTAGTACCTATCTACTCGACTACATGTTTGGTGTTCAGACTACTAAATTACTCGCTACTCGACCAGTGTAAACTAGGCATTAGCGTGTGAAGCTCCGTTAAGATAAGCCAAGCCAATCGATGCACTAACGGTATTGTGCAACCACATACCTACCTCTGTTATTAATACTAGTTAAGTATAAGTTGTTGATTATTGTACGCCGGGGTTTAATGTTCTAATACCGTTTCACATAATTAATGGCCCATAGATGTTTCCTTGTTTACTGAAGATTCACGTAGATTTACTAAACCTTGCAGTATGAGGACTTTGTCGTAGAAATAGAATATTAGATAGAAGAATAGGTCTCCATTACTTTTTTGGATTTATGATGAATTAGGTACAATATAAAATCATTGGGTACAATAGTAAACTTTTAGACATTCATTCTGGTTAAAATATAACTCATTAACTAACACAAAATTAAATGTCAACTTGAAGTTGGTAAAATAATTTTATATAAAGTCTGAAGTGGGATTTAGATACCTACATGAAAAAAATAAATTTATTTCTAATGAATGCGAGAAACCCTGATCCATTCGTAAAAGAAACTCTACAATCCAACCAAGATTTCGATGCACCTTACCTTAGCCCTTATCTGTATTTTTATGTGTCACACGATTTTATTATCAAAATCCGAGAATTTGTTGACTTTCCTCGTGTCTAATGGGGTCGGGGTTGGTCCAGACATTACTCAAACAATGCGTGTGAGTACTGAGTAGGTACGTGATCAGGCGCATGCGCCGGGCGCGTGGGAACGTTGGCCGCGAGTGATGACGGGGCTTTATTTATTTTAAACATTTTAGGAAAAACTTACCGCTAACACAAACAAATAATATGAATAAGTACATACTAAAGGCCAATTACAAGTTTCTCTTTAAGTTCACTTGACTAAACTTTTTTTTTTATCTCGTCAACTAGAGTTATTTGGTGTTAAGTGTTAGCTAGCTCTAGTTTTTAAATATTCTATTTCTTATTTTCAGTAGGTACTTTATTTAAGTTTTCATTTGTGGTAGACATGCCCTTTGTCTATGTGGCAAAGACACTACTTAGGTACATAACACCCCTATTCACGTTCCCACTGCTGGGACACAGGGACTCTCTGGACTCTTCTCTCTTGACGAGAGAGATTAGGCCTGAATTCACCACGCTGGCCAAGTGCGGAGTTGGTAGGTACTTATGTAGGTATGAAGAGTAAATAGGTATATCTGTATAAAAATAATAAACATAAACTCTTAAACAATCTGCTAAACAATTAATTTAAAATGATCTCTCATTATTATTTTGCCAGTATTTTGGGTTCACATAAAAAAAAAAAAAAAAAAAAAAAAACAAAGCTTTACCATACACCACAGAATCTTCACAAAAAAGACGAAATTATATTGTTTGCACTAAAATACCGACGAAATTCACTTTTACACAAAAGTTTTTCATATTCCTGGGCCCAATTCTGAACAATAGAATTAATAAAACCACAAATATCTTCCCTCTTAGTTACCGCAATAAATGCTTGTTTACACTTAAGGCGTAGATATGCGTGAATTTGGTAAATTTGGGTTCAGCAGAAACCGTTTATTTCCTTGTTCTTTAACGGAATTGCTTTGAAAAAATTACACAATAATCTATGCCATATAAGGCATTATCTCCTGAGGCCGAAATTTTATTTTTTTTATTTTAAGTACCTGAAATAATAGTGTAAAATACCGTCTACTTTTTCAGCAAGAACCGTTTAAATCCTAATCTATTAATCATGAGATTTTTTAATTTTCATCACCATATAGAATAAAAGAATACCAATCATCTCCTGAGATTACTTTTTCGAAAAAAAATCCCAGCGATTTTTAACGAATTTTTTACGTAAAACAACACACGCAATGCGCGATCTTCCCCTTCGCGGGCCCTTCAATTCAGTGCGGGGCGGGACGTTGTGCTGAACGGACCTATGACAATTTTCTCCGTGCGCCGTACTAACTAATAATATTCTGTGGCGGAACCAATTTTATAAGTAATTTGTCATTTATAACTAGCTGCCCCCGCGCGACTTCTGCTCGCCGTATACTTTTATTTGCAACTATGTATCTCCATACTAAATTTCATCCAAATTAAAATTTCCCGCGTAAGCATTATTATCTTTTCCTGCGGATGCATGTATTTTTCCGCGGTAGAAAGTCTCTCGCCATATACTTTTATTTGCAACTATCTCAATACTAAATTTCATCCAAATCGAATTTTCCCGCGTAAGCATAATATTATCTTTTCCCGCGGAAGCATGTATTTTTCCGCGGTAAAAAGTCTCTCGCCATATACTTTTATTTGCAACTATCTCAATACTAAATTTCATCCAAATCGAATTTTCCCGCGTAAGCATATATTTTCCCACGGAAGCATGTATTTTTCCGCGGTAAAAAGTATGTTCTTTCTCAGGGTCTAAAGATTGTATGTGCCAAATTTCATCAAAATCGGTTGAGAGGTGCGGGAAAGCGTAACAGACAGACAGACAGACAGAGTTACTTTCGCATTTCAATTTTGTAGATATTATTTGACGTGTAAAAATTTGACGCATTGCTTCAGATTACAATAATAGTGTATATTTTATGCACAGATCACCCAAACTAGATAAATTAGAATACTTTTGTTCCGATTCAAACGCACCTAAATTGGAGGAAGGTGCGGGTTGCGGGGACTGAAACAAAGGCGTTGTAGCAAATAGCATCATGTAGGTAGGAAGATATGTATTTATTTTCGGTATACACAAAACCTGTAGAACTTAAAAATTTAAAAATTATATTAGAAAAATTTATCACAAATAATTCATGTGACTGTAAGTAATAAACATAATTATTTGAACGGTTTATGGATAACTTATTTATTTTTACATACAATAATACCGAGAGACCCGCTTATATATGTCGTCTATCATTTTTAACGATATCGATTAGAATTTACATCACTAACGTTACACGTGCTTTCGCCGAGAAGGACAACGAGTGCAATAAGCGCAATGCGGAAAAGAGACAAGTGTATATGAAGTTCACGGGTCTCACACTTGGTCGCAACTAAAGCTAAACTAAACTAACTAAACTAAATTAAAACTACATTACAGAGAATTGAAAGGTACCTATTTTATGTTCAGAACAATATTTTATTTTCAACAATAAAACTTAAAATAAATACTTTGTACTCCTTAATTAATTCACATATACTTCTTACAGAACTATAAACGCTGCCTTTGCCAGATCTGCTGAATAAGGTCATGATTTTTAGAGGATGGTTAATTATTATGAAGTAATCATAATAATTTTTTAATGGAATTGAAAAAAATATATAATTTATTTGTTATAAACACGGTTTTTAGGGTTCTGTAGCCAAATGGAAAAACCGGAATCCTTATAGATTCGTCATGTCCGTCCGTCCGTATGTCACAGCCGTTTTTCTCCGAAACTATTAGAGCTCTAAACAAATTACGTTTTTTATTATTTTGTTTATTAGCCATTTTTACACCATTCAAACACCACGGTCACAGAACAATAACAGTTTACAAAAGTATACGGAGAAAAGTGCCATAGCAAAGAGAATATAATCACTACGTTATGTGCCATAGATCCGTTCAGCACAACGTCACGAGTCACGTGCCGCACTGATTGAATGAGGTAATCAAATCATCATTCAATGAACGAAGGGGCAAAAGTAAGTAGTAAGTACCTTTATGTACCTACATACCAAGAACATTATGTTATCCGCAAGAGGTTGCGGGTTCGATTCCCGCCTCGGAACAACAATTTGTATGATCTGCAAAAATTTGTTCCGGGTGTCTGGGTGTGTTATATATGTATAATAAAATATCTATCTATGTATGTACATTATATTATTTTAGTATATCAGAAATCTAGAACCCGCAACACAAGATTCGAGCTTACCACGGGGCTAGATGTTGCTGTGTAAATTGTCCAGTAATATTTATTTATTTATCAATTCATTATTCATATATTATATAGAACAGAATAACAAATGTTTATTTTTTGTTACAGAATACTTACTAATAATAAAAAAATAATTATACAGGACAGGTAGCTAGAATTAAGAAAATGTCTAATAAATATTTTGTACCTGGTGTGCCTACCTAAGCTGGTAGTAGTAGTTTATTATTTTGTTCATAATCCATTTTTACACTATTTGTTGCAATAATAATATAACTCCTTAACGCTTGTCATGCGGTATCTAGTGGGGTATATCTGTGTTGTAGGCTACACAACTAAAATTCTGGATAGCGCTGCGCGTAATATTTTCGATACGCCAGCGCCACGCGGGGCATGCGGTCGCTGTTGTCAACTCTCGTAGTCGTTTCTGCCGCGATTTTCACTGCCTACTCGTTCTTAAGTTAGTTCTACAAAGTATGTCCTACGAAGATACCGAGAAATTGTTAGCCATAAGTAAATAAATACCTAATTTAAGTTAACTATTTACATAGTTTATATTATATAAATGTATTTATAATTATATTTAAACGTATTTGTATTTATATTTTTTATAGCCTGAAACACAGGATATTCCTAGTTCAGGCTATGATTAAGTAAAATAAGAACTTTTTTTAGATATTAAGATTCTATGTAATTTAGATATAATGATGTTATAAATAAATAAATCTTTAAATCTTTTAAATCTTTTAAATCTTTAAATCTTTAAATCTTTAAATGATTTTTCTTGTGTGATCGCCATCTTGGAAATGATCATAAACCAACAAATAATCACAGCAGTGTAAACGACCACGATAGTATATAAAGTTAGATTTATAGCTGTCTGCAGCAAGTCAACTAGACGATCATAATGCAGGCTGACATATTTACAATGTACCTACAGCTCAAATTATAGCGTCCGGGCGATATGGTATCGGACTTGCGGCTATCTCTCGGTGATTTTCCCCACCGGTCACAGGCCAGTCACTTGTCCCTTGAGACGTTCAAAGTACGCGGCTTCTAGACAACTCGACCTACTAGTAGTGCAATCAATTTTGTTGGTTGGTATCTACTACACCATTTTTTTTAAGTTGACTTTTTTTAATGTTTGTTAACTCAGAACTTACGAACGGATGAGGTTGAGATTAAAAATAAGCTTCAAACTTTCAATTAGAACAGATTTTAAATAAAATAAATCTTAGCTTTATATTATAAAAGAAAGTACTGTTAGTTACACTATTTAACTTATTAAAGAGCGGCTGAATCGAACTGCGATTGAGTGGAAAGGCAGCTTGGAACCAGGAGATGGACATACCTACGATACTTTATTGCTTTTTGAAGACCTCTGTGGCGCAGCGGGCGAAGGTCCGCCTGCGACGCAAGAGGTTGCGGGTTCGATTCCCGCCTCGGAACAACAATTTGTATGATCTGCAAATATTTGTTCCGGGTGTCTGGGTGTTAAATTTGTATAATAAAAATATCTATCTATTTATGTACTATATAACATTAAGTATATCAGAAATCTAGCACCCGTAACACAAGCTTCGAGCTTACCACGGGGCTAGATATCGCTGTGTAAAATTGTCCAGTAATATTTATTTATTTAATAAATTTATTTATTCAGCGGGGAAATGTTATAACATGAGCTAAGCCGCGGGTCGGAAAGCTAGTAATATACACATCTATATATAAAAAAGAAAGTAGTGTTTGTTACAACACTTATAACTCGAGAACGGCTGGACTGATTGCCATGGTTTTTGATTTGTTGGATATGTCTTGTGCCGCATGTGGATTTTCGTCCTCTGCGCCACTGAAACAGTCTATGTCCAGGTGTGTGTATCGACGGATAACAATATAACTTTTAAAACTATCATGGTTTTAACAATATTAGAACACGAAACGGGGACACCATGATTTAAATGTTTTTGAGTTTCCCGATATTTCGGCACTGTTATAAGCGCCATCTTCACGGAGAGACTGACTTGAAGTAGTAGGAAGTACTTGAGAGTTGTAATAACGTCCACAAATACAGATAATACACCTGAGTAAATTATGCGCATACGTATTTTCTTTGTATCGCCAAAGAAAATATACTTATTTCTTTCTTCTTTGTCCCACAAACCAGGTCAGTCACATTTCGATGTTTGCATTGTGTGCTAATTTGAGAAAACATTTTTAGTAAGTAACTACTTTGGTTGTGTTTACTTTTTCACTAATAAGTACCTACAGTATTCAATAAACAATTTTATTGGAAATAGCTTTATAAACCATTTTATTAAGATTTATCGAAAGAAGGCATTTATGTTTAAACAAAGAAATTTAGCTATATTTAATACATCTTATTCAATCATAATAATGCACTTAGAAATGATCGTAGCGTAGCTGTTATTGCTACGCCGTAGCACTATTTGTCTAATTTTTTACTATTTTTGAAGTGTTTGAATAACCTTATCTAAAACCTAACAGCTAGACAAGGGCATAATAAGGTTAGAGATAAAGATACCCAATTATTCTTAATTTGCATAAAATATGAGTTCATACATGGTAATAGCATGGTGATAACTTACATTAATTAATAGAGCTATATACTCGTATTTTGTCTACACTGGCGTGCAAATAAGAAATATTAAAAACAGGCATATTATATGAAATTATAACACAGCGTAACAGTATATTCGTAGAAATAATAAATTTATTATAAGTGTACCTACCTAGTTAATTTTGCTGACTCTACCTTTCAAGTGGCTATATATAATCATGGGTGATAAACCAGTCTAGACAAAAGGTGGTCAGGTTATAAGTTAATTATCTCCAGTATTATTGTAACGATATGTTATGTAGGCCGCTCTGGTGTTCAATAAAATTGATTAATATTTTACTAAAGCGAGAAATATGCACGCATTTATCACGTGCACTCTATAATAAAATAATATTAACATTTACTATAATTTAATAAAATTATAAAGAGGAAAGATTTATATTTTTGTGTGTATGTTTGTCTATATCTATACTAATATTATAAAGAGGAAAGATTTGTTTGTTTGTTTGTTTGTAATGAATAGGCTCCGAAACTACTGGACCGATTTCAAAAATTCTTTCACCTTTGGAAAGTTTAATTATCCCCGAGTAACATAGGCATAGGAGTATATATAGCAAAGAAAATTGCGGGAAAGTGTAAAACGCGGGCGAAACCGCAGGGCGGAAAGCTAGTACTGAATAAACTCAAAAACTAATTTGCCGATTTCAAAAATTCTTTTACCATTGGAAAGCTATATTTACTCTGAGTATCATAGTACACATTGATAACATCAGTAACTTTAATATTTTATTTTACATAGCACCTACTTACATACATGAAAATAACACACACCTTTTACTGCCGAAAAACTCATTATTTAGAGAGCAAAGCAAAACAGTTCTTGAGATTTCAAATTCGAGAAGTTGGAATAAGCTCAGCTTGGTTAAAATTATCACTGAAAGAACCCATAGTAAGTACGATTCAGTATAGTGTCTGTAACACTAGATCAAAGTCCATAGATAAACTTCCCGTATTTGAACCGAAATCGATATAATTATCGTGAAGCCACCTACGACTTGCAAGATAACCCCCTAAACGTTAATTGGTCATCTGTTGCATCATGTTAGAAATAACTATAGGTACACAAAATTTGTTCCTATGTTTGACTATACAAAGTCTACAATATCACAAAGGCACGAGTCGATTTGGAAAATCAAATACTCGTATTTTATGGAAATAAATTTAATCGTTAAATTTAATCTGAATTTGTCTTCCTGATTTGAATTTTTGATTATTTTATGTCGGGTTTACAAAACTAATCATACCTATTAGAAGCAGGAATAAATCACATAGTTAATGAGATTAGAATCAACACAAACAAGATATCAATAAAAATAAACACATAAGATGTAAGACGCAATTTAATAACAAAATATTTACTAGCAACAATATTTTTAGAATATTCCAATTCAATAAGCCGTTAGATATTTAGGCCCAATTCAACCATCATTATCATCAGCACAACCCATGAAAATTGTTTTAGAGAAAAATAGAACAGGAACGAATTAATGAGATTTTCCATATTATACTTAAATTAAAATCATATTGTTATTGGTAAAATAAAAATACCTACTGACCCAATAAACTTCAATAGGTAGCAATCATTAATCAGTATGAAGCATTCCTTTTCGTTCTATTTTTACACACAAAAAGACATGACATGCATTTTTGAACCACAACACATTCTGAAATAGTCTTTTGGAAACCACCATAGGTACACGGTGTACAAAATCGCAACAAAAAGCAGTTCGACAAACCTAAAATGGAATAATTAAATGTAAAGTAATTATCGAGATAGTTGGCAAGATTATGGCAGAAGATATAATGAAATCAGTCCATTCAGCCGGATCAAGAGCTCCAATCGACTCAGCAGGTGTCGCGTGGTGGAACAGTTTCGGCTCACGAACGCTACACGAAGATGTTCAACAAAATAATGAACCCAAATTCAAGGACAAATCCACAAATACTAACACCCTAGAACGACAAACGAAAACCATTTTCCGCCAAAACCTGTCGCCAAAAGACAGAGTGCTGAAAAAATGGAAAGAAGACCGCTCTAGAGCGAGCTTCGAGCAAGCGAGGAACGCAATTATCAATTCACTGAAGGAAAAATTCCGCGACGAGCAAATAGGCCGCGGAAAAACTGGTAAAGGGACTGTAACTTTTATTGAATCGGAGACAATGTTGAAACATCAAATTCGAATGTAAATTGTGAGGTTGTTGGTTGTTGTAATTTGGTTCTAAGGGTGGGTGCATAAGGTGTTGTTTTCAGGTTGTGCGGTGGAGGATGGCAGTCACGCGAGGGCGGTTGGTACGGAGCCAGGCGGCGCGGCACAGTGGAGGCTCGGGGCTCCTGGCAGTAGGGCGGCGGCAGCGGCCTCAGCACGCGGACTCACCACGAACATGCCGGTGAGTACACCGCAACTTTTACGATACTGAAACGTCTACTTTTACGATACTGAAATCATTCTAAATTGTAATTCTCTTACAAAACCAATTATCAGATCCTTTTAATAAGGCATTCGGCATCAATGTTTAGATGGCTTTGTCGAGAAAGCTTTTACCGCTTGCACCATTATTATTATATTCATATTTGTTCATATTTTTCTAAGTGGTCCTAACTTCTAACTGAAAACTGCTCTAGTTAACTAGCCAAATAAAGATAGTGAGTTAAGTTTTCTTAGGATCATTAAAGTTATCATTTAAGGCAAAATCTCTGAAGGTATCTTTGAATATCTATAATAAGTACTTAAGCTCTTAAGTAAGTAGCACTATAGGTACCTACCATAGATTAAGCATCGGAAGTACTAATGTAAACGTGAATCTGACTGTGTAGCAACAATCCATAGATTCATGGATTGTAATTATAAATTGATTAATGATGTTTCTTAATCATCATCATCATTTAAGCCTTCGGACGTCCACTGCTGGACATAGCTTAGGCCTCCCCACAGATACCTCTGTGTGTGTGAGTGTGTGTGTGGGCCTCCCTTAAAAACTCCAGTTGTTGCGGTCAATTGTTTTTTCTTAATAAAAGAACATCATTTAATCTTAACCCTTTACATTCATCAAACCTGGCTGTTTAATATCCATATTATAAGGATTTCAATAATAACAAAATATTTGCTTAACCTTTACGGACAATAAAAGTTGAAAATAACGAATACTTCAGTATCAATTTATGCGTTCACGATTCTGTACTTCCGTGTGGACATATAAAACGCAATGCATATGTAAAGTTCGATATTTACCGATCACGCGGAGCTTGTAAATCAGTTGCAGGCTGTGGAACACTCCGCAGTCATGCCATCGTTCTAATCGCTGTGGAGGATCTACCCCGAGTTTTTCCTTCGAATCGATTGGAAGATGGCAGTCATGTCGATATAAAGACTTTGTTTGTATTATAAAATAAGACGATTGAATACATAGTTATTTGTTAAGTTAGTTTTTATACACTTATACGTTTTATAATTCATGCTGAAAAATTAAACTTATAATATGAAAGTGTTTTCCACTGCTGGCATTTTAGAGATCCAGTTTCAGCAGCTTTCACTAGATCATCTGACCATCTTGAATTGCGTTTGCAGATTTGCGATCTCCATTGGGGGATGGTTAGGTAGACCCCATCGACCATCTGTTCCACGCACTATGTGGCCTGGCCTGGTCGTGGGTTCAAACACCGCTGCGCACCTCTGATTTTTCTTTTTGAAATATGCGTGCGTGGTGAAGGCAAACAGCGTGAGGAAACCGGCATATTCTGTGAACTTTTAAAAGTTTGAAGGCAAATCAAATGTGTCATTAAAAACCCGCACTTGGCCAGCGTGGTGAATTAAGGCCTAATCTCACTAGTCAAGAGAGAAGTCCCTGTGTCCCAGCCGTGGGAACGTAAACAGGGGTGATGATGATGCTACAAGTTGTAAAACTCATTAAAGTGTTTATTGTGAAAATTATAATTATCTTTGACCTTCTATTCGATCGCTCAGTCTGGGCTGAAATTACCTCAATATAAGTAGGTATGTATATCTGATAATTGCAATTTATCTACTCATAGACATAATCATACTACTTTAATTTCCTAAAAACAAAAAAACCTGTCATTGACTTTTGAGAAGCTACTATAAACCTTAAAGGTATCTATAGAAATAATGTTTGAATAAGATCTCTCTTGTAATACCTACAAAACCCGATTTAAAAGTAGTCTACATTCAAGTTTTAGTAGACTTTTGTTGATATATTTTTGCGATATTATTGACAGACAGTCTTAGATTTTGAAGGAAAGCTTTAGCGCTGAAAGTTTGTGCTATAATGTTCAGCTGACACGTGATAGCGAAATGAGCAGTGAGTGTGAGGTAGTCACAGGCTATCAGCTATGTTATCGTGTCGGGGTAACCGGTAGGTAAATAATCATTAAAAATAGTAATCACTAATAATGTGATTTTTGTAGTTTTGTAAGAGTAACAAAATGATTATCCTTTATTATAGTAAACTAGTATCCTAATATTATAAGTTGAAGAGTTTGTTTGATCGCGCAATCTCACGATCCGCTGGTCAGATTAGAATAATAATTTCAGTGCATGATCGAGGAAGGCTATATCAGGTAGATAGCGTAAAAAAACTAAAGCGAAGCTGTCGGCGGATCGACTAGTTTTATATAAAAGCCAGTTGTCATTATTGCATCAATTCATAGCATTCAAAGATTATTTCGTTTTTATGACGTCATACATTTTGGTAACGTTTTATTTATAACTAGATGAAAACCCCGGCTTCGCTCGGGTGAAATTTGACGACATTCTCCATAATCCGAATTTTGCGGATATTATGTTGTCGACTCAAAATCAATATTTATTTATGTTTTGTTAGTCATACAGGATTCGATTGAGTCTACCGTACCGTGACCGTACCCCTTGACTATTAATATAAATATGTATGATATGTAATTTTCCAATAGTTTTCCCAAGGGCCCGCCACAACCTTTGACCGGCCCTCGATTAAAATATTTCGTTTCCTTGTTAGCAAATCGGTATCGAACTTTGTTCTGTTGATGTTAAATTTAAAACTTGATAAGCCAAAATGCGACGTATATTTAGATTATTTAACTCACTATAATACCTAGTGATGTCCTGTTACTTCGGTTGGAAGAAGTCTAGCAATTAATAAAACGTTAATTTGGGCCAAAGTCGGGCTGCACCGCCGACCTTGGGCTTTGTAATGGACGTGACAAATAGTCAACAGCACGTAATAATCATTCCACCGTTTTAATAGCTCACAGCTTAGTTGGACCCCAATTCATAGATACTTATAAGATTATTCATACTAAATTGTATTAATTTGTTTGTCCTAACTATGAATAATGATTATTTCTTTGTTTTTTCTATCATTCCTAAAACTCCTAAACAGTAAAGGACAGACATTGTCCTTATGTAATATATATATATATACATATTATAAATTAACAATGAAACCAATTAGGTTACCGTCTGCGTTTTTATCTCAATGTTATCTAAACAGCAGTTATCATTCGTTATGTCTGGTTCTGATAAGATCAATTGTACAGTCTTCGGTCAGCTGTAATTAATTGGAAAATACTAAATATCGATCATAATTTTTAAAGTTGTAGTTGTACCTATTATCAAATAGAGAAACATGCTGCTCGAATGCTCATCCATGTGGAACATTTGTAGGTAAGTACATAAATTTTAATAAAAAATAAGCTTAAGACGTTCACTCGAGAATGTCGGTTATTATTAATCTCGTTGTTTATAGTAGCGTTACGAATAAAACAATTTGAGATTAAAAAACATACTTTATTCATTTAAATTTATAAACACAAAATTATGATTAACACAAAATTTATGACAAATGTTAATATTTTTTGTCAACACTAATATTTCTTATAATTAATACAAAAAAATGTTGCGATCAAAGTAAACAATTAATTTAACTGGCATAACAGATTTATTTCTAAAAATAGCCGCAGGTCTGCATCACAAATAGCACTTTATTACAATTGAATAAGAGCTAAAATAAATAAAAACCCTTAGAGTGCGCCCGCGATGCAATGAACTGAATTTCCTTTGGAGTATCAGAGGAAGTCGTGTGTATTTGATGTCATTTTATTTTGCTTGTTATTTTATGGGTCTATGTCCGAGGGTTTAAAGTGCAATCATGTTTAGATTCAGTCCATGGAGGTACAGTCAGACTGTCAGACGAATGCCTTAAGTCGTGGGTTTACTCCCCGTCGCGCAACTCTGGATTATTCTTCTTGATGAAAAATATACGTCGGTGTCGAGCGAGAAGTCACTAATTGCCATTTTGGCCAAAATGACTTAATGATGCCAAAGTGTTTTTAAACCTATAATCTACCATGTGAGAAAATAAAAAAATGATATTTCTATATATTTTAGAAAATATAAAAATGTCAGAAATCATTAAGTGCCCGTAATAGCAATAAACTGTATGATTAAAAGTAACTAACTTCACTTAAGTATTATTAGACTTGAATATTTTGGTGAAATGTAGAACAAACGTTTCTCACTAAGGTCACTTAGTTACTTTTTAATACATCACGATGCCACGAAAAGGAATAAGCATTTGCGTACAAGTCACTAACTGCACTTAGTTATTATGTGCATAGCTAAATTATCGAATTTTGTTACTATTTTAAATGACTAATGGATCTTAATGACTTCATACTAAAAGAACACGTGCATCCTACGATTTTCGGATGATAAAAATAACTAACGCACTTATGTGAAATCAAGAATTACGAAATTTATAGTAGGTACAATTCATTTTTAATTATGTACTGTCATTTGATTATTTATTATTTCCATCACTGTACATTATAATTTTTTTTTTTTATATAATGCCTATAACTCACGCAAATATTTAAGCAATAATTATTAGGACTTTGTAAAACATCTGGCACATTTATCCATGTAATGTGTACCTACTGTGATTTGAGCAAAAGTATAACCTTATGTTAATGTTTTTCACTACTTAATACCACCATTATGTATGTCAAGGTAAAAATACATAAAATTTTTCTTCCAATACGGAATAGGTAACAACAATGTTTTAACACTATTATTATTTATTTAGCATCAATAACAAATTATTCAAGATAATTATAATATCTAATAACACCCAGAAACCACAAAGGTTTATAAATATATAACTAACAACGAACATTATTACAAATAATAAGCTTTCATAAAAACTTTAAATTATGAATAAATAACATTAAATTATCTTTACCCTACATTCGTTAAAACATAATCAATATTATAAAAATACCTTGGATAGGCAGCATTATTAATTTAGCTAGACACTCTTGATGATATTTTTTTAGTAAATGAGAATTGATTGATCAATCAGTGAAATTCAACAGGGATAATAATATTAGATCAGTATAGGTTTATAAAATGTTTATTTTCCTTTGCCCATCGTATTTTTAAGAAAGAATCATTCGTTTTTGGTCATTTCTTTTCACTTATTCCTTGTTTCTTTTGCTGTGTCAAGGACATTATTCGCTATTATGGTTGTTATGGAATATTTTATCAACCTATACTGAACTGACATAATTCCTATTGAATTTTACTCATGGTTCGAAGTAATAAAAGACAACGCAGAACCGCTTTCCGAACTAGACACTTGAGAAGAAATGTAGAAGAGGAATATTAGATCTTATCTAAAATAAACATTGACATACGAGTCTATAGCTAACTATTTAATTTTTTTATGCTGTCTTTGCAAGATTTAGTTATATTTATTGTATATTAACGTATGTGTGTGTTGATGGTTTAAATAATGATGATAGTTTTTAACAAACTTATTATTTGTAATGTTCGTTGTTAGTTTTATAATAGTGTTAAACATACTTGTATTGAAAGTTAATTTTATTTAAATGATGATGATTGTAAGTTGATGAAATCTTATTCTTTTTAATCAAATTAATATAATTAAATAATAATATTCACTGCTTGTTTTCATAATAGTGTTAAAACACGCTTATGCTTTTATCATCATCTACTATCATCATCATAATTTCAGCCATTGGACGTCCACTGCTGGACATAAGCCTCCCTATATGACTTCCAGGTATTACGGTCGGATGCAACTTGCATTCACCGTGAACCGGTAGCCTTTATAAGATCATCTGTCCACCTTGTTAGAGGACGTCCACAATATCTGTTTGCAGTGTATGGCAAAAGTCATTAACTGCTCTTTTTTCAAAGATTTTGTTATAATTACTCACTAAATATGGTAATTTCAAATATTATTGAAAATCTTATTATTGGGATAAATTTGCCATAATTTCCTCAAAGAAACATATTTGCTATCTATTTGCGTTACAGAGATATTACGACTTAAAGACAAAAAAAAACTTAAAACGCGTTTATCTCGGAACACGGTTTTTGCAATTAGTGACTTCTCGCTCGACACCGACGAATGTACCTACACTTAAACACGTGCTATAACGGAGCAAACATCGTGAGAAATTTGATTAAATTTTTTTTAAAGTACATGTGACATTCACCAACCCACACTTACCCGGCATGGTGAATAAAGGCATAATCTCTCTCGTCAAGAAAGAAATCTCTATGTCCCAGCAACGGGAACTTCAATAGATACCTACGGCTTATGCTAATGGCTCGTTTAAAACGTGTGCTCAACAGCTTATTTTATTTATATATTATACATAATTAAATAAAAATCATTCATAAAGTTTTGTCTTTTATCTTTGTCTAAAATCACCTACAACTATACCTAAGTCACTTAATTTTCTTATAAGTTAAGGGTGGCCCTAAGAAACCAAGGTATGGTGCTTTTTTGCAATGCAATTCGGAAAATGCTTACAGCATTGACTTTGTTTTAGTATAGATTACTAAAATATTTTTTATTCATTCAAAATAAGTACTATTAGTGCGTGTATCACGAGAGCATCTCGTGTACCTAATGGCCACTGATAAAATGGTGCTTCACTTTTAAATGGAAAAATACATTACATATACATTAAGTTAATTGTCCTTGTTTATGTACTTTTGGGTCACAACGGAATATTTTGGTCTTCTTTTTTAGGCGGGCTTAATTTTAATGTATTAAACAAAATGCATCAAAATTATTGAATGCACTTATAGCAGCAACTTTGGTAGCAGCCCCAAACCTAGTGGTCTAGAAATGATCTAGGTAGGCAAATAAGCACTGAGGCATTGTTATGGTATGGTATACCTACATGCAAAAATGTCATAACATTGTGTAATATAATAGGTATTTTTTTAAGTATGTTAATAAATATCACGCTTCCTTCACAAAATCTAAATCAGCTCGCGAGACATGAAAGGCACGCTTCGCTCGTTACGCTGCTTTGAGGATTAGGAATTAATTATAATGAGCGTTATCTTATTTACTTCATAACTAACATAACAGATTACTTACTACAGATAAATAAAGACTAGGTAAATGTATATGAGCAAATGTCATATGAAAATGCATTCATTTTCATCACCCCTATTCAGGTTCCCAATCCTAGGACACAGGGAATTTTCTCTTGCCGAGAGAGAGGCCTAATCACCACGCTGGCCAAGTGCAGTTTGGTCACAGTTTGGTGAATAACACATGTTCTTAAAACTTTTCAAAGTTCTCAGAACATGCCGGTTTCCTCAAGAAGTTTGCCTTCACCGTTAGAGCACGTGTTTTCAAAGCCCGAGAACGACTTCGTCCAATCCAAACACATTAAGAGTAGGTAGGTAATTTCAAACCTTATCCTCCAGACTTAAAGCATTCAGTATTCAGAGATATGCAAACCGTGATCCACCGTGAGGATATCGGTAGGTGAGTCTGTTATCATAGGTTAGTTCTGGAGGCCGCGATACGGTATCGAAGCATGGAGGCAGCGCGTGGCATCGAAGCGACCCGGATACTATGTTGCTGAATTACTTTATTTCTCTAGCTATCGTCCGCGGCTGCTCAATTGCATTTAAGTTTTGTCAATTTTTTGTTATTTGAGATTAGGTTACGAAAGGACTGTCATACTATTTAAGATAAAAGTCCTCAAAAATAAAGTTGATTAAAAAAGGTTTTGTCTCCGATGTCGCCAAACCATAGTGTTTAAAATAGTGTTCCTTATTTGTGTTTCGTTGCACTGAACTCGATAAAAGATTAAGACATGTTTTTTTCTATTTCTAATTTTTTTAATTTGTCAATTGTAGTTATAAAAATATTTTTTATATTTCTCTGTCCGCTCTAAACAAGTAATTAATAGTGTTTGTATTTATAGGGAACTCGTTCTAGTCCAGTCAATTTATACATAAAAATGAGGGTGAAGTTACATAAAGTCCCAACAAGCTGGATTTCTGTGAAATTGTTCAAATCATAATTATAAACAATGTCTAAAAGATCCCCATCATTCCACGTTAAGGAAAAAGTTTTATTCAAGGTTAAATGTCAAAAAAATTAGTTTTTCGCGATTTTCAGCAAAACGGTAAGTTTTATCATAAAAGTACCTAGGACAAAATTGTAGATCATGAAATTATCTATCAAAATGTATCAACACTTTTTTCTTACAAGCCACCGTTTCTGAGATATAACGATTCAAAAAGTCATAAAAGTTGTTATCGTCATAATATTATATTCACGTTTCCTCGCCACCTAATTACACCACCAGGTAGTGTAATTAGCGCGTTTTTTTAACGTGGTTTCCCCCGTAGGCCTACTCCACGGGTCAGCTGTGATCCTGTTTAATGTAAAACTATTGCATGACATGGATTTTTCAAAGATTGAGAGAGATAAGAGCGATGTAAATAAAAAAAAAGTGTTGAAGTTTATTCGTCTTATTCGTAAATTTCAAATTCTTGTTCTTCTTCTCCTGCTTCTTCTTCATCTCCATTTTGGATGCAAGTAAATTGCGTCAATAGCCTTGACAATTCGTGCATGTCAAAGAACAAGACAGTCCGACTTTTTTGCAACAATTAATTTTATAATTTTATGCCAAACTGAGTGTCAAATAACCTATATTGTGCTGTTTTGAGTTTTGTATTCAAAATGTCTTTTATGACTTTTTGAATCGTTATATCTCAGAAACTGTGGCTTGTAAGAAAAAAGTGTTGATACATTTTGATAGATAATTTCATGATCTACAATTTTGTCCTAGGTACTTTTATGATAAAACTTACCGTTTTGCTGAAAATCGCGAAAAACTAATTTTTTTGACACTTAACCTTGAATAAAACTTTTTCCTTAACGTGGAATGATGGGGATCTTTTAGACATTGTTTATAATTATGATTGAACAATTTCACAGAAATCCAGCTTGTTGGGACTTTATGTAACTTGAAATGTTTAAATTGACTGGGCTATTCGTAGCACTTAGGTACTACGGCGGCGCGTAGAGGTTATATTTAAAAGTATTTAATATAAGTACTTATATTTTATGAAAGGATTCTACTACTAGGTATACTAATATATAAATATACATATATATATATTTATATACTATAAAGAAATCATTAAAAGATTCATACTTAAACATGATGTTATCATTATTTAAATATCATTAGGATTTCTTAGCGATAAATAAACCGTAACAATATACATATGTAAGTACCTACTACCTACATATGTAGGTAAATTAAAACAATAACTTACCTAAATGCCACGCCCTAGCGTTTACTACCTACTTCTGAAAACACTAATAGATAGTCAAACCATTGCAGAATAGCGTGCTAATCTAGGCGCCAAAGCACTAAACGACCAAAATAAGTGCCCAACTGAAGAAGAGTCATTCGATTCCACAATCGAGTAATCCACTCGATTGCCCACCAATCGCCGAATCGAGATCGGCGGTAAGCACCAGTTGGCACAATCGATATAAAGACGAGCCTCCGATTTTTATACACGTTCCGTAAATATTTGCCGATGTAGAAAAGATACGGCCCATTGTAAACTCTATGTCAAGGACGTAGCGCGTAGAGTTAGTGTTGGGACATCGCAGTCCGTAAAGCAATGTTTGTCAGATTTTACCGGTAAAGAAAGATGGCCGCTAGCTTTGACACGTGACATAAAACGTAAGTTATGGGCGGGAAGTTCGCGAGTGATGCGACATGCGAGACCGGCACGAACCGCGGAAATAATAGATTTAATGAACGATTTTTATTCATGGTAGTTTTATGTAAAGGATTTTTGGTTGGCATGCGGATTCCTTGAACATGTCTCTATCTATAATACGCATGGTATGCGGAAGCTCCGCTAAAATAGCAGCGAAGCATGAAATGCCACCAATAACATCCATGCTTTGCAGTAAACAAAACGTAAAGCCAATTATTTTATGATGTTTTGCTATTCGTGTCTTATTTCATAATAAACTCAAACTCTTTACACTATTTTAAATCTAATGGAGCGATAGACATTTAGTTCTTACAAATTATGTTAAAACTTCATTACACTTAAAGCTATAATCCGGTTTGTAATAGGAGGTAAATCGTTGTAGAACACAAGTTTGACAGTTTTGACACTAATGAGCAAATGTTGCATGCCACGCGAAAATGAAGCGCCAAATAAGAGGTTGCCGGTTGATAGTTGGGCTTTTGGCAAACAGCTACTTAGGTTGAACTTTTATTGTTGAGGCTCCGTCCTTGGTAAATGTTCCGGCGTTAAAAGATTTGATATATGTACCTAGATAACTTCCTACTGAGTTAGCAGAGAAAAAAACACTGACATAATAATAATACAAGACAATAAAAATAATAATAACGAGCCATTTGCCACCGTTCTAAAATAAATACGGTTGGTATTTATTTTAGACTTAAATATTAATTTAAAATACGGTCGGTATTTATTTTAGACTTATTATTACGAAAATATTAATTTAAAAATTCCCAATGAATAAAATATATGCATATGTTTGCCACGGACTTTTGCTCCTGAAACTTCGATGTTATGATATCAAATATTGTGTAGGTTCTATTCCAAGAATTTAATGGAAAAGATAAAATCTAGAACACGTAAATCATCGTTTGACAGAAACTTGTACAATCGAAAGTTACATTACGTTCCAAATTCCAATCCATCAAAAGCCGCGTCGTGCCATCCCCGGTTCATTTTACCGGATTATCATTTAGATCGTAAACGGTTATGGTGACCCAGTTCGCTTCCCTGCTAAATAGACACGCACAAAACGACCATACAAATACAGACCCACTAGCATTAGCAAATAATCTTGATACTATCATTAAAGCCTTAAAAAATAATTCTTCACGAAATAAAATAAAAAAACCCGACTGATAACTCATTTAAAAAGCTTTAATTATCTAAATCACAGAACACAGAACATAATTATAATCACTACGGAACCTAAACTCTTATAATAGAGGTAACAACAATGAGTGTAACAGAACTCATCGTGTTTTATTACTCTGAAAGACTACCCAGCGTGTCGATAAGAGAATTAATAATTGTAAGTAATGGCACTATTATTGGTAGGTAGAGCCAGATTTGAAGTCATGCTCAAGTAACAAATACTATTAAGTACCTATTAAGTACCTATTAATAATAAGTAACTAAATACCACAAGCACAAAACAAATTTAAAAATCCACGACTCATTACTTGATTTTGGTTTTCTGCATGTCCCATTATTGTCTATGAGTACCTATGTAGAACGAGTTGATTCATACCTCTATATTCAATCAGCGGTTTTACGAAAGTCGTATTGAAGATCTTTGACTCACGCATGGATTGAAATACAAATTGCGAGCAATGAGCACGCCGGATTCGCCGCAAAATGTAAATGTTATTGAAGTTTATTTTCGCTCGCCCGACAACTGATAAGTCTAGACCAGGGGTGGCCAACTTGATCGGACCCAAGATCGCGTGTTCACTAAAGAGACCCTGTGCGAGCTACCAATTACATACTTCAAGAAATCGAAAAAAGTGGCCAAGTGCGAGTAGAAATTAGAAGGGGGGGGGGACGCTCTGTTTTCCAATTTGGAAGAGTCTCACGTCCAAACTATTAAGTTTAGAATTAAATGGTGTTAGAAACATTGTTATGATTTTTGAAGACCTATTCATAGATACCCCACACGTATGGGTTCGATTAAAAAAAAGTTTTTAAGTTTCAGTCCTATGTATGGGGACCCCCAAATGTAATTTATTTTTTTTCAATTTTTTTATGAAATCTTAGTGCGGTTCACGGAATACATCTACTTACCAAATTTTAGCTTTATAGCTCTTATAGTTTCGGAGAAAAACGGCTGTGACATACGGACGGACGGACGGACGGACGGACGGACGGACAGACATGACGAATCTATAAGGGTTCCGTTTTTGCCATTTGGCTACGGAACCCTAAAAATGAAATAGCATAGTTCAGTTCGTTTCCCGCTTATTGGTCATCGCGCGCCGACAACAAAAGACTACACTGCGTAAAAGTGCGTGAGTATTAAACAACTTGACGGAAGAGCGATTGAAGAATTATACAAAATGATGTGTCCAGCAGTAGGTGATTACATTGGGCAGTAGACTGTCCAATGTCTACTTATTTATTTTTGCTTTGCTACGATCGACTGGACAAACAGTCGCGATCGACCGGTCGATCGCGATCGACCGGTTGGCCACCCCTGGTCTAGACTATCGACGTGATGTGGAGTAGGTAACATGGAGCAATGATCAAGGTTGTCACCTTGACCTTGTCAGCAAATTAGAGGGTGTAGGTAACAGTAGGTAGTAGGATGAGGGTTCAATGTAGCCGATTAAATTAAACGCTTTTTCACTAATAAACGAAGGATAAAAGTTGAAAATTAGATTTTAAAACATAACATTTTTGAGAGGGATTTTGAATGAAACAGCCTACTTTTTTAATCCACGTAGGTACATCTGTGAATAGATAAAAACCTAATCCGTTATACCTTATAACGAACATTTGTAAAAATTGTCGGTGGTTATGAAACATGAAACAACATTATAAAATCTCTAAAAATAAAAATTAATTGCTGTTCGTTAGTCTCGCTAAAACTAGAGAGCGACTGGGCCGATTTAGCTGATTTTGGTCATAATAAATAAATATGAAGGTGTAAAAGGGTAGAATATATTGAAAGCGGACGAAGCAGCGGACGGGTCAGCTAGGTAGTCGTTTAAATTACCAATCCTGTGAGAGCAGAAAACCTCTATTCCATTTTTGTTCTTCCTTAGCCTTAAAAAAATTGACAGAGCTTTGATTATTATTAGAGGTAGGAAGGCAAAAACTTACCCACTTATCTCTGATCACGCGAAGTTTTCAATACAGATATCATAATAATAAAGTTTGGTTCATAATATGAGTTTTCCATAGTAGGTAGTTTCATTTAAAAGTTTTGCGCATTTTTACAGCAGTCTTTTCTAACATTCTTATATTATTCGTTATGAAAAATATTTTGTCTGGATCAGATATTTGGATTGTAGTTTGTTATTATACTTATTGATTCGTAAACAAGTGGTCGGTTTTTTGAAGCATCATCATCATCATAACAATGAGATAATTTTACTGGGTCTTCCCAATAGATACCATAATAGGTCTTGCAAATTTTATCAAATCACCACGCTTAGGTAACAGGTAGGTTTTTTTTACGTACCTACAGAACAAGTCCAATGCGTCATACACTAGTCATACATAGGTAGTTGTACGTATAATAATAATTGTGCTGCTGCCCGTGTTCTGGTATGTAAATAACTAATTCGCTTTGACGTCACCCGCGAAAAAAGAGATGTAGTACCTTTTAACGCTAGGATAACAAGGCAATAGTAATTATAATTTATCACATCACGCCTACTAGAAAATATCTATATTTAGGTAGGTATTCTATTACCTGATTAAGTTTCATGTTTACATCTTATTCTTGGTAAATAATTTGAAAATGGTTAGAAATAGAAATCAATAACATTGATAAGATTAAGTCAACGACCGCAAAGCGAACTCACGAGTCCGTCAACATCTTTTATTGAGATAAATAATATAATATCATAGACCGGGGCAAGTGTGACATTGGGGCAAGTGTAACATTTTCAAATTACTCGGCTTAAACACGTTTTACGCCTAAGCGCCATCTATGAAACAATAAATAAACGTTTTTGCTATTAATTGGTGCAACGACAGGTAATATAGCGTCAGCTGTTGTGACACTGTCACACTTACCTCGATACTCTTGTATGAGAATAACATTACTAGTGATGGACATCGTATTTTAAATGAATATATTTTATTTATTTTTCTTTATTTAAAATTGATGAACGAAGGTGAAAATTGAGGCAGTGAGTTTATGAATTTTTAGAAAGATGTTTGATGATTTTTGTATAGAGTCCCTAACATTTTTTTTCCATATCGCCGCGAACTGTGATTGTTATAATATATTTGGATAGAAGACACCATGTACTATGATTGAGTAAAAAATTAAAATGTTTTTACTACTTCTGAGATACTTTTTCAATTTATTTTCCAACTAGCATAACATGATTTAATGGATAAAAATACCTGAGGCAAGTGTGACATATAATTTATTAGTGTCACATCACTATTTCTCTTAAAATCTGTTGCACTTGCCCCGTGCGGATATAAATCTTTTGCTATGCAAAAAAGAACGATCACTACATAGACCTAGATCATAAAATACGTTAATATTAGTAACGGCTCATCGAAATTCACAGATACAACAGACAATACTATAGACAACAGGAAATAAACGTGTTCTGTTACACTTACCCCAGTTGTGGGGGAACTGTGACAGTCTCCAACTTTGATTCGTTTTACTTGCATAAAGTCTATAAAAACTACTAGGAGATGTTAAAATACTTGATCAAACGTACAATAAAACAATAATTAATGTGTTAGAACTTTTCTTTTTGTGTTAAATCATCTCAGCGTAGAAATATTTAATTACAAACTTTTGAACCAATGAATTTGTGTCACACTTGCCTCGGTTTACCTTATAATATAAGGTTTCGTCTGAGAGCATATTATGCTCTCAGACGAAAATCACTATGAATTAATGTACCTACTAGAATAGTGATGAGACGAAGTTTAATAAGTCTTGTTGAACAAATACGTTTTCAGATTTATTGTGGTGTTGATATGTCTATAACTAACTATAAGAGTCATACGTAGTCATTTTGTACAACGGGAATTACTCACGTATTTACATAGGAGTTAAACAACTCTCGACGTTTCGACCACAACAAGAGCAGTCTTTATCAGGAGGAGTGAGCGTCCCGCCGTGCCCCGTCTCCTCTCAGGTCGCGCGCGCGGTTCTCACTGCGGGCGAGGTACCGCAGCGCGCGGCTGCTCAGGGGCGGTGGTGGGGGTAAAGGCGGTGCGTGTTGATACGCGCTACCAACAGATGTAGTTGCTGGCACCGAATGAACGTTCGCCTCCTCGTCACTACTGTCATCTTCTCCAACTTGTGTAGCGTAACACACTGCACTGATCGTATCACCAGACGAAGGCAACGGCCCTATGTTGACGCGAAGACCATGAAGACACGGAAGCCAGGCAGGTGGTACAGCCCAACCCTTTTCCCTATTAAAATTCTGAGTCCGGTTAATTTCAATAGCTTCGCGGATTTTCCGGGGCACGAAAAACCTTTCCCTGGCCAACACACGAGCCTTGTCGAAGCGAATGTAATGTGATGTACCCGCTGTCAGCGCATGCTCTGCTATGGCTGTCATACGTAGTGTTGATGAATTTCTTTTGAACAATTGAAGATTCAATTGACTATCATATCTATTTAGGTAGCTAGGTAAGTATATACTTACCTAGATAAACGTAGGTAGTACTGGCCTCTACACACCAAAGCCGGCGGCCCGCCGGCACAGCCCGCCGGCTTAATGCCGGCGGGTTAGCCCGCCGGCTTCAGAATGTCCAAGCCGCACGACTTTGCCGGCGGCAATGCCGGCGGCACGACAGCCCCGGCATGTGGTGTTCTAGTAATGAAGAATGTTACTAGGTATGCCAAATCGCTTGAAATGTTGTATCAGTAAAGCCTGTATGTATACAAATATACTAGTTTTTGTTTAGTTAAAAAGTACCTAGTAGTTTTGATTTTATAGGCATTCAAAGTTTCGAAAAATATCGAGTCTCGCTAACAGTCACGTGAGCGCTTGTGACGTAATACCACAACTTCGCGCGGCCTACGGCCCGCTTAGTATCGCCAGCAGATTATAGTAGTAGTGCAACAGCTTGCGCAGTATTTTGATGTGTTTTCGTCCGCGTATTAAATTAATAGTTTAATAGTAGTACTTAAATATTATTCGATTGATAAAATGGATGAAGATAACTCAAATAGTAGAAGTACCTACCATTAAACTTTGACGTTAAAGACATTAAATATGTATTAAAGTTTTGTTGCTATTGGTAGGTACGTAAGTATTTATTTATATATAGGTAGGTACCGCTCTTCTTAGTAAATTAAAATGAACAATACATTGATTTATGGCAAACTAGCTTCTTAGTAAATTTAAATGAACAATATATTGATTTATTGCAAACTAGCTTCCTCCAGTCTTCGGCCCCGTTTTCCTCAAGAACTGTACATTTTCATAGGATTAAAAGTAGCCTATGTGTTATCGTCGTCGTACGGTTACAACTTGTCTTACTTCTAAATCGGAAACTAATTGATGTATCGAAGTAATTCTTTCACGCGTATTTTTTATATTAGACATAGAATATGGAGTGCTAATAATCAAAATTAGGTAACATTCTTTATTGCCAAATACGTCACTACTCTATGAAAGCCGGCGGGCAACTGACTGAGTGAGTGGAGAGGGATGCCGGCGGCCTGACCCGCCGGCACAGCCCGGCGGCCCAACCCGCCGGCATGATTGTAAAAAATAAGGCCGGCGGGTTGGGCCGCCGGGCTGTGCCGGCGGGCGGTGTGTAGAGCGCTAGAGCCTACAGAGCCGAGTGTGTGAACGTCGAGAGTGATCTAAAATATTCCCGTTGTTGTAAAAGGGTTGTAAAAGGGTAAAAAGACAGCTATAGAAAGCGGGCGAAGCCGCAGGCGGGACAGGTAGTAAGTAAATAAGTTGTTTCATAGTAGGGACACAACACGGACACAACAACCCTCCGTGTTTTTGGTATTCGTGCAAATCTTGTGCCGTAGTTTATCGTCGTAGAGACATCTCTATCAAACTTTGTTGACAACTTCAGTCACAATTGACGACCTAAGTTAAGACTTTGAAATATTATAGAAATAGAATTATAATTTATTGAATGTTTGCATGGGGTTAAAGTTTTAGAAAAATAAAGTACCTCGATAATTCTCAATTCTTCGGAATTTTTAATGTATGTATGTTCACTGATTGCGCAAAGACGTGTGGACCGATTTGCAAAATTATTTTATGTTTGATAGAGTATACTTTCCAGGTGGTCCCATGGTGGTCCCATAGTTATGATCTGATGATGGTATCGTTGAGAAATTCGTGGAATTCTTAAATTTTTATAGAGGCAGTTTACTCTGTTCGATACCTACATAATGTATGTACGTAATGTAATATCTCTAGGTATATCGTATGGTTAAATCGGTTTAACTTAACTAAAAATCAAGCAGAGGAAACAAATAAATAAGGTAAATAAACATCATTATCTAAATTATGTTATCGATTTATTGCAGTGGAATATTTCAACAATAATAACTTCTATTAATAGAGTGCATTACCTAAATTATTATGAACAACAACAATAAATCATAGGACAAGTATAAATTGGACTCGCCCACCGAGAGATAATGTTTTATTAGGTAAGTTTGTGGCAATGAAGTACTGTCATAGAAAACCATTTTACTAATTTATCTAACTTCCAACATCTAACTTTCAAATCGGACCCCTTATGTGCTTATAAATAAATTAATATTGCTGGATAATTCCCACAGCAACATCTAACCCCTTGGTAAGTTCGAAGCTTGTGTTAAGGGTGCTAGATTTCTGATATACCTGTATAATATACTTACTTGCCTTTAATTTTATATTTTATATTACATTTCAACCATCTCGTTATAAGTGACTCCTAATAACACTAGCAGAGCACTCAGAGTGCTCTGCTAGGATTTAATGTACACTAGTAATAGTACTTATTATTTATTTGAATAAAGATCTTTTAAAACTGAACTAACTGAATAACACTAACTTATAAACCTCTGTGGTTTTCTTTGTGTTATTATTATTTTTCTTTTGTAATAATGTTTTATGTTGTGAAATAAATAAATAAATAATAGGTACATAGATAGATATTTTTATCACAGACAGATATATAACAGCCAGACACTCGAAACAAATGTGTTGAAGATTGTACAAAACAAATCGTTGTAATTTTCAACAGAAGGGATAATCAACCCGCAAATTGGCCTGAAGACGATGAAACAATTTATTAGTGTTTTTTTAATAATTCGATAGGGACTCTACGCGTTCCCGAAGCAAGCATTATCATTTTATTTGATAAATAAGAATAATAAAACCTCGGCAACATTTTGGGGTGCAAATGGCTTATTTAGTAGGTAGGTACTTAGTTAGAATTAAACATCTATTTAAGGCCTTTTCAATAGGATATTAAATAAGTGTCTAAGGACTATAGTCTTTTACCAAAATATAGTTATCAAGTTCTAGAAACAATTTAATCTTATCACTATGCGAAATTCTGTTATTAAATACCAACGATGATTATAAAGAAAGTATGTTGTTCTACAAAAACAACACTTTTATCAATCGAAGCGCAAGTACATTATAATAAAATAACAATGTCAAGTGAGAGGCCTATTGTTTTGTGAGTCGTGTTGGCTAAATGGGAGCACACTAGACTTTCATTCCGAAAGCCGTGGGTTCAAACTCCCTCTGGATTTTTCTCCTTAAAAAATGTATGTGCGGTTCGAAAGCACGTGCTCTAACGGTGAAGGCAAACTTCGTGAGGAAACCGGTATGTTCTGATAACTTTTAAAAAGTTTGAAGGGCATTATGTAATTCAATAACCCGCATTAAATTATGTCCTAATCTCTCTCATCAAGAGAGAAGTCCCAGCAGTGGGGACGTTAATAGGGGTGATGATGATGTTGAATCGTGTGACTTATGAAAATATATATTACTATACATATTTATAATGTATTTTTTTATTTATTTATTTAGGAACATCAACAGAATAAACATGGACACAATGTAAACATTCACTATTTAAGAGTTCTATAAATTCATGTTATTCTAACTATAGATGAACACAGCATGCTTAAAATTTAAGGCATTATTTAATACTAGCAGCCCCCGCGAACTTCGTCTCGCCATATACTTTTATTTGCAACTATATCCATACTAAATTTCATCCAAATCTAATTATCCTGCGTAAACATATATTTTCCCGCGGAAGCATTTAATTTTTACGCGGTAAAAAGTCTCTCGCCATATACTTTTATTTGCAACTATCTACCTACATACTAAATTTCATCGAAATCGAATTTTCCCACGTAAGCATATATTTTCCCGTGGAAGCATGTATTTTCCGCGGTGAAAAGTCTCTCGGCAAATACTTTTATTTGCAACAACTATCTTCTGCATACTAAATTTTATCTAAATCGATTTTTTCCGCGTAAGCATATATTTTTCCGCCGAAGTATGTATTTTTCCGCGGTAAAAAGTAGCCTATGTTAGGATTAGGATATTACATATTATATAACATTACATTGACTCCCCCCCCCCGTACCCCAGTGACGCTTACATGGAGTCTACATCGCATGCTGGCTAGCTGAGCGCGGTGAGCGACAACCTCTAGACTTTTTTCTAATACTTGCATTTTTAAACTCGTGATATCTTCCGAATGAAATGTCCGAATTGAATAATTCAAAAAGTTATAAAAAGGTATTAAAACCGTCTTGAATATAAAGTAATTTATTTTGATAAGGATTAATACCAAGGTACAAATGAAGACCCTTTCAAGAGGCGGCATATATAAATTAATATTTTAGAATAAAAAACTGCTTACTGTGACATAACTATAATATTTAGACATAGGGGGAAGGAGGGCACATTGATACACAAAAATTCAATCTCTTTTCTGAGGACCATAAAGCATTAAATTTGAATTTTTTTTTTGATGTGTGCATTGGCTGATATTTTAGCTTATACTTTGGCTACGCAAAAACCTCAAAAACTGGCGACGTATAGAGCTAAACTGATTTTTATAAAAAATCATTTTTGTATCATTCTGCCCCACCAGTGGGGCACTTTGATACATGGGGTGGGGCAGTTTGATACGTATTTTAAATCTATATGAAATGCAAATTTAAAGTGACTTAAAACCCAATATAAACTATAATTATTACTTAAAATTAAGAAACAAAACAATTTTATTGATTGAGTTCGCAAAATACTTTTAATCAAGAGTGCACATTAGCCATAATCAATCTCTTAACTTACTTAAGGAATATAATCACAAAAAACAATATTATCATCATAGAACAAGACTAATTCTCTGTTATTTTCTTAATTATATAATTAGTTATATACTTACTAAGTAATCAGACACAATTCATTGAATATTGTCAATAAAAATATAATATTGGAACCTCCTATTATATTATCTCTCCTATTATACGTATCAATGTACCCCGCACATTACCGTATCAATGTGCCCCAAAGGACTTTTTCCACAAACAATTAATTTTATCAAATATAATAATAATCTTGCACTTTGAAACATTTTAAAATACAATAATAACTATATTTCCTTAACTATAGTAACAAATAATAACAAAAACAACAAAGAGTATCCTCCTGAGACACAATTACATTTCACGTATATTTTTTGTAGGCAGCGGCGCACGCCACTTTTAACACATTAGTGACCGTTGAAGTCCAACGGCAAATTGGCGGCGAGTGGTGTCACAACTGTATTTCTTGTGAATGTCATTGAGCATTCTAGTGATGTGCCGGACTCTGTAGAGTTTATAGGTTTTGCGATATAGAAACTGTACCAATGTGCCCCGTGAATCAATGTGCCCCCCCTCCCCCTATGCTGTCGCGACATTTTTTGTAGATAATGATGAGTTCTGCAAAGTCGTAGTACATGATTTTGTTCTATCATCAATAGTTTTCGCAGCGCACGCGACGTAAGGAATTTTTCAGGTCATTTTTTTACACCTTATGTTACATTATTGGAGTTTTAGTAAGGATCCCTACATTTTTTTTAAATATAATATAGCCTATGTTACTCGGGGATAATGTAGCTTTCCAAAGGTGAAAGAATTTTTGAAATCGGTCCAGTAGTTTCAGAGCCTATTCGTTACAAACAAACAAACAAACAAACAAACAAATCTTTCCTCTTTATAATATTAGTATAGAAGACCCTTTCAAGAGGCGGCATATATAAATTAATATTTTAGAATAAAAAACTGCTTACTGTGACATAACTATAATATTTAGACATATGCTGTCGCGACATTTTTTGTAGATAATGATGAGTTCTGCAAAGTCGTAGTACATGATTTTGTTCTATCATCAATAGTTTTCGCAGCGCACGCGACGTAAGGAATTTTTCAGGTCATTTTTTTACACCTTATGTTACATTATTGGAGTTTTAGTAAGGATCCCTAAATTTTTTTTAAATATAATATAGCCTATGTTACTCGGGGATAATGTAGCTTTCCAAAGGTGAAAGAATTTTTGAAATCGGTCCAGTAGTTTCAGAGCCTATTCGTTACAAACAAACAAACAAACAAACAAACAAATCTTTCCTCTTTATAATATTAGTATAGATTACTCGGGGATAATGTAGCTTTCCAAAGGTGAAAGAATTTTTGAAATCGGTCCAGTAGTTTCAGAGCCTATTCGTTACAAACAAACAAACAAACAAATCTTTCCTCTTTATAATATTAGTATAGATTATTTATTATTTAGTATATTTACTGCACCGACCCGTCCGAACTCTTAGCTTAGAGGGTTTGTAGCACATACGTGGAGGCACCATTTATAACTTAAATATAATACAGCTTTGGCTAGTCTGTATTAATTTGAACTGTAAGTATATTTAATTTTGAATATGTTAAAATCAGTAAACGGTTGATTGATTGATTAAAAGTAGACGCATAATAGCAATTTTTCGCATGCTGTGTTCACCTGTAATTAGAAGTATTTATAAAATTCTAAATAAGTTAAATGTATGCAATTTAACATACTACTTATAATTAATGGTTTTAAGGCGGAAATCAAACCCATAACGTCCTGCGTCGCAGGCAGACCTTCGCCCGTTGCGGCTTAGAGGTCGTATTATAGTCGTCAATCCGTAACAGTAGACTTTGATATATTCAAATCGTTCCCTGGCAGTACTAATCCTTGTTATTGTTACTGGAACATAACGTAATGTTTTCGTAATTTCTATCGCGTCTTATCATCTTGATATCGGTCGTTGACCCGCCTCCAAGACGCGTCACGCAGATTGAAATTACTCGTTTGTAGCATTCTATGTTCCAGTTAGATTATGATTGTAAACATTTGAAAGTATGTTAAAAGGCTTTTACCTATATCAATAGGGCTGCTCAATTTACTTACACCTGCCTGATTTTCTGCCAGAGCTATGAAATGTTTTATCATCATCATCATTACAACGCATAATATCTGGTGGGCGAAAATCTCCTCAGCCTTACCCATGCCTTACCTTATTAGGTGTCTCATAATAAGATCTATGTATACAGGTATGTACTTAGTTTTCCTAGTTCAATCCGTACTCTTTCGCTTCATATCCATGTTTTGAGGTACCTTGTGTTTCTAATTTTGTGTTTGATTTTAATGATATAAATAAATATACTTTTTCTTCAGTAGCTGATTCAGATTTTCCCATAGGATTCAGCACTAAAATAATATATATATGAAAATGGCTAGTTCTATTAGGCCATTACAACATACGAAGAACTTATTTATTTTAAAGTTTATTCATAAATCTTAATACATTTAGAACATTTCGTTTTCGTTTGTGAATATAGGAGCTATGAGTAAGGAACGATCAATTTTTATTATTAAAATGTTCACTTTTATATTGATAAATAATAAAAACGCGATAACGTTATCTAAACAGGTGAAATTAAAGGGTGGCCAGCGATGCGAAACGTGAACCCACCACCCTTACTTCATATTTATTTATTTAGTCTCCCTTTAGCCTTGCTGGCTACTAGTCAGTTGAAACTTAATGTTCAATAATATGTACCTACCTAGCTTGCTTCCTTTGAAGCTAGAAAATGAGATAAAAGTTATTAAAAATGAAAAAGTGTGCATAAAACTGTGATTGTTATAACAGGTGTTTTAAAGCGAAAACTTTGAATTGATAAGACCAGATTATTTTAAAATTCAATTTACAGTAAAATACTACTATTATCTACTAGCCACAATAATCTTATATAAAGTATGTAAAATAATTTAATTCATTAGGTATCCTTGTTCGACATAATTATTGATTTAATGTAGGGAATCGAATGAGATTGGGGAGTGTTTGGTATGTAGAGTCCTGATTGCGTTGCTAGGCTACCGATGTATTATCAATCAAGGATTTTAGGATATCAAAAGTGAAATATATAACGACTACACTGTAATAAGTAGAGGTAAGAAATCCTTGTGTACCGTGAGGAGTCTAAGCCCTTTGAGTTGACTAAGTTAAGGAAAGTTAAGACGTTATTAAACATTAATTTGCTATTCCAAATTCATCATTAGATATAATAGTTAAGATAACCTACTGTGAGGAGGTTATTAGATTAGACTTTAAGTTCATGTCAGAGACAAACTACTTAGGTCTCGCTAAGCAAAATAATTTATTTATATAAGTAGGTAGTACCTATTATATTTTAAACTTTTAAATATGTATCTAGGGCTTAACACCTTGAGAGAAAACGATTTGTTGATTTATGTCCTAGAAGGTTAGTAAATTGCTCACGTAAGTAGGAAAACAGAATATCGTTGAGGGGTAGGTAAAGTATGTAAGTATCTAAAGCATGTTTACACACTCCATTGTTGTGTTAATTAAAGTGCCTAGTTACTAAGTGGTAGGTAAGTAACTAGGTAGATAGGTACTTTAATTTTAGAAGTTTATAAAAGATGGCATCATAATAACATAATAATCGGCCAACCTAAGACTGGTTAAGAAAATTTAAAAAAAAAGATGCCGATGATAATAACAAGATGCCGGATGGTTACCGTTAAACGTTAGAAAATTTATAAATTTATATCGATGTTAATTGGGTATCCAGAATAGACGTTCTATTTAGTTACCTAACTACTAGGTACAGTCCTGAACATTTTTAAAATTGTATGATAGCGACAGGATTTAATTTTAATAAAAAAAAATATATTTAGTAGTGGTACCTGTCTACCTACATCTTATAATATTACTGTAGTTCAAAATTATCGCTGAAGGAATTAGTGCACTGATGATTAAATATTTTATAAGTTTTTACCTCGACCAGTCTTTAACACTATCATTGCCCATGAGGCACTTACGTCTACAACGTACGGCGACGGCACACCCGTGCAGGCCGCTGAGACCAATCTTTATAATTACAGTCCACCTCACCAGTCAGTGGGTACTACCTAAGTAGTTTTATTGTTGTAGAATAAGAAGCCGCGACCGTAGGTATAAATTCATTAGTTCCACACCTGATATAAACTACTAACTATTTGCGTACCGGTCCATTCAAAGCCCAGGGGTCGGTTTATTCACCCCTAAGTGGGGTTTGTAGGCGATAATTACGTAGGTGGATGGCGAGGCTAGATAACAATCCTTCCGCCTGCTAAGCTCGCCGTTCTGCAGTGTAAACCGCATTTTCACCCAATAACGAAGGCTGTTTCGTGTCTTATTCCTTTTCTAAGTCGTTTGTGTGAAAAACCAAAACCCTAGCATTTTGCACGATATACTTTTCGCGATGTCTTACGATTACGACTTTGACTATAAATCAGCGCGCCTTTTATATTTTGAAATGAAGAATAGGAAAAAGAAAAAGCGAGTTACTTTTCAGGTCGTTATGTTGTTTTTATAGCGCTTCTGTTAAAGTTAAAATCATTATTTTTATTTAACTTCGTTAGGTACACTTATTGATCGAAAAGTTTCTAAAGATTGTGAGACGTGTACTTACATTTGAATTGATAAGTTGATGTGTAGGTACGTAGGTACCTATTAACATTTTATGTTTTTTTTTGCAGTTACCACCGAGGGATAGCTTGACAACGCCGAGGAGTGCTCGTGCTCCTATCGGTAGACGGGCGCCAAGTACTCTACCGCAGCGGCTCAAGAAGGAGGTCAGTAACTTTAGTTTCTTGCCCAAGTGGTATGGTGCTTCAGTCATTGCAGTGCGGTTTCCTACATATATATTTGTGTAAATAACAAGCAACTAAATTCCTATTTATGCCGTTTTCTAATATTTTAAAATATTCTTAAGAATGACCTAGTAATGTGGATCTAAGTTGTCTGAATAAAAATCGTTTGTAATTTTATTTTATTAATAATCATCCTTTCCCACATAGAAATCTCTGGATAGTCCTCCTGAGATGGATTCTCCAGGAGGCAGCCTGGGAGGCGACCTTCGTCGCCAGAACGATGAGTTGCGTGCGCGGCTTGCTGGTGAGGCGGCTGACCATCGCCGCCGATTGGATGCCTATCGCCGGGCGCAGCAGGGCCAAGCTGCGTTGGTTTCTAGACTCCAATCTAAGGTAAGATGGAGCTTTGTGATCGTCTTCTTCTTTGATAATGGCGAACTTGTTGTCCTTACATCTTATATTATTTTCTGTGTTAAAAACATTTGAAATTATGAATGTCATAGTCATAACAGAGATAAATGTCATGTTTGTCACTTTCTTTACTGTCAGTGTCACACATGTTTAAAGTTCATTGTTTACAAATAAGCTCTACACTACAATAATACAACTATAATACAATATAATTATATTAATTATTCGAAACACATTAATTTAGCAAGCATAGCGTTATTTTCAGTAATCTATTACTGTTTGAGAGTGAAATTGCACCATTAAATAGATAAATATTGCTGGTCAATGCACACAGTAACATCTAGCCCCATTTATTTCATAAAACTCGCAAAAAATTCCGCCGACAATCTTCACTATCAAATCTTCACATTGTCATATAACATAAGATCAAAGTGATGGGCGTGCGCAGGTGCTCCAATACAAGCAGCGATGCTCGGAGCTGGAGCACCAGATGCTGGAGACGACGCCGCGCAGCGACTACCGGCCGAAGTCGTCCGTGTCGCTGCCGGCGCCCTTGTCCAGCGAGTCGCGGATGGACGAGCGCATCAGCGATCTGGACACCGCGCTGCGTCGGCTCGAGGAGGAGAAACGCAAGTGTGTAACAGATTTATATACTTATTTATATTTATTAATAGGGAGAAGCAAGGGATAGGGTACATTATAATGTTTATGGTTATAAAGGGTTATAGCTGAAAGTATTTAACCAACTAAAATAAATTGTTCACCATTAGAAAGCCCCATTGGTAGTAGGGGGCCGTCCATTAATCACGTGAGGTCGTTTTTCTCATTTTTTGACCCCCCCTCCCCCCTGGTGATATTTGGTGAGGTTTGGGACCAACCCCCCCTCCCCCCCCCCTGGATCACGTGTATTTTTTGGAAGTCTATGTAAAATCAATTTTTGACTGGAAAAAAGATTTAAAAAATGGCGTTTTGTGTATTTGCAATAAGTCGGGCGGGCGAGTCAATCGCGCCAATTTTCGCGCCGTTCAAAATTTCGATTCAGACATAGCGCTTTTTGACAAAAAATAAATAAAATTAATACACGTGATGTCTTACGAGACCCCCCCTCCCCCCTCGTGATGTTTCGTGATGTTTTCCGTACCCCCTCCCCCCCCTTTTGAGCCTCACGTGATTAATGGACGGCCCCTAGGTACATACATAGGCTATATGTATATTCCTGATGAAAGACATTCTTCCATTGGAAAATCCAAAGTAATGGAACAGAAATTGGTGAAGCCCAACTATATTTAATTAGGTCCTGTCAAATTATGCTGAAGAATTATTTGTTTATTTTTCACAGGACATCTCTGCATCTCTTCCTATGTTGTACAAAATCCAATCTGTTGTTGAATACATTCACTTCTAAAAGTTTCATTACAATCTTCGTAAAAATATCCTGCTAAAATCCAGCATTATTCTCAGATGTGAAAAGCTCTGTGCCCAAAACAACTTGCTGCGCGATCAGCTGGAGGAGTCGCACCACCTTAATGAGGCTCTCACTAACGACCTGCAGAAGTTGACCAATGACTGGGAGGCGATGCGGGACGAGATGGCCATCAAGGAGGACGAGTGGAAGAACGAGGAGGAGGTAATAATCATATGAATAATAAAGATTATTATATTTGATTATTAAAATTTGACAGTTTGCATAATATAAGAGAACTTCTAAATCTTACCAATAAATTGGTTATTTGTGAATGGTGATCATTTCTAGATAGACCACACAATGAAATAATATTATACACTATCTGACTAGCCTGAGGTTTTATCCACTCTCTATCTGTTCTCACCATTAACCATCCCTGTACAACTTCAAACATTTAAAAACCAAATCAGTTTAATCTCCCCATCCAATCACAAGCCTAAGCGAGAATAACTCACAGCATTTGATGATGACAAATCTCTTCATTATATTTTTTCTCATCTCCAGTGAATGGGTGTTATTAATTAATAGAAATTATTATAATTGTAAATTTGTTTATATGAGTCACTCAAATACACTCAGAAGTACCTACTTGTTTAAGTGTTTCTTGTATGACAATAAATGATTTAACTAGGTATCTATAAAAATCTTAGTTAGATACAAACAATTTAACACAGCCCTTACTTAATTCCAGGCGTTCAACGACTACTATTCCTCGGAGCACAACCGCCTCCTCAGTCTCTGGCGGGACGTTGTCTCCGTGAAGCGCTACTTCTCGGAGCTCCAGTCGAGCACGGAGCGCGACCTGTACCGCGTCAAGAACGACCTCGACGCCAACGTGAGAGAGATGGTCGGAGTGCTCAGCGGGTTCTCTATGAATGCGTTTGCTCAAGGGTTAACTAAGGTAAACAATGCCTACTTTTAAAATGCTATTTTAAGAATTAAATTAAATTTTATTTTTGAAACTAGGTACCTACTGCTACTGCATAAATACTGTATCTAATAAAAAGAAAACCATACCGCAAGATTCGCTTATATATACATAATAATCCTCATGATAAAAGTTTCCTGTCTGTGTTGTGAGTGTGTTCCCTAACTAAAATCAAATCAAATCAAAATGCATTTATTTGTTACCATATTACAACAAGTTTACAACTTACAATATTACAACTTTATATTTATATTAACTAATTCATGACATGATAAAAGTACGATAAAAATGTTATTAATATATATGTTATTATATAAATAATTGAATAATAATAGTGTGGTAACAAAAAGGTCTCATGATTATAAATTTAATATATTTACAGTATAATATATTTCATTCCAGGACTCCCAGGCGGCTATGGGCGGTATGGGTCAAATGGGTAACATCGGTTCTGGCATGGGTAATATGGGTTCTGGCATGGGTAACATGGGCTCTGGCATGGGTATGGGTAACAATACGGGTTCTGGTATGGGTAACATTGGTTCTGGCATGGGAATGGGCAACAACATGGGTAACATGGGTTCTGGCATGGGTATGGGTAACAACATGGGATGCGGCATGGGTGCTCCTAATCCTACCGTGGAGACTATGAGGGTGGAACTGAGAGATGTGACGTCTCAACGTGACACCGCTGTCTCTGAGTTACGAGAAAGAGACGCACGTATTCAGCGGCTGTTGGGCGAGTTGCAAGGATTGGTTAGTAATTAGTATATTTTATTTGTAAGTATAAAGGTTTTATATTTTTATATATAAATATATTTAATAATAAAATACACACAAAAAAGATATGTTGTAGAGTTCCAAAACACAGATAAAAGCGGCTCTTAAACACTTTTTTTCCTGCAGTCAGTTCAGGAACTATAGTCAGCATGTGTGTTGGGTTTGCAAAATTCTGCTGCCAAGTCGTTGGGAATGCGATCATGCATATAAAAGGTGTTTTATTTCTTCATTCACTATTTATTTCATGCATCCGCTTTAAAGTGATCAAAAGTTATATATCACATATTTCTTTATTAACCCTTTATGTAATGTAGGAGGAGCGTTGCGACGGCGCGGAGAGCGCGTGTCAAGAGGCCGCGGTGATGCGGAACGCGCTGGAGGAGGTGGCGCGCGCGCTCATACACGACTCCGAGGCCTCCGCCCTGCCGCACCCGCACCACGTGCATCTCACCGACAGGTTATTGGACTCATTACAACACATAGTACATGATGCGTTCAAGCATGAAAGTTACTTGTTGTAATCTATATATCGATGGGTAACGGCCAAAAAGGGCTAACCGCCATTTTTTGCGAAATCGACTTATATATATGGTTGGAATCGGCTTTTTTTTCTGCGTCGTTTGGTTCAAGTATCGTGGCTCTACGAAATACTTTTTGGCGCTTAGGCAGTTTGTAAATTAAGGTCCTAAGCCTGATTTCTTCGTCGTAAACGACACATATTTTAGTGTCTTTCTTATTTTGGTGGTTATAAGAAAAGTTGAATCTGGAAAATGACACTTAAGCTATTTTGGCATAAAATAAAAATTACTATTTTGGGCGTTAACCTGTTTGGGCTAGATTTTTTTTTTTCTAAAATTCTGGTTGGGATATTTTGTCCGTTTCTTAAAAAATCATAATCGTCGTTTAGTATGTTAAGGCTGCATTTCCGAGACTTTTTTTGGCGCTTAGCCTTTTTTTTCCTGTCACTGTTCAAATTCTATGAGGAGCTTAACACAAATTGTCCTAGTGACTCTCATCAAACATATTGTCGCTTATCCTGTTTTTACCTCCCGATTTGCAAACGAATTTGGTGGTTAGATAATAAAGTAAAACATAAAAATTCCACTTACGCTAATTTCTTGTTACGGCATTTGTCAGTTACCTTGTGCAGCATAATACTAAAACGTCGGTTACCCTTTTCGTGTGTTCAAAACAAACGGAGTCACGAACCAACAGTGAACTTTAGTGCGTAGGCGACTGCGGTTTAAGCGCCACGCATGCACACGAGCCATTTTGGCGCGCAAAGTTTGGTGAGTGCTAGAACTACAATTTATAAGGTTTGTTTACAATAATAATGAATAATAGTTCATAGAATGGCATCCAAACAGTTTAAATACTGGATTGGTATGTATAGGTACACACACAATTATGGTTAGTGTCTTTGTTACTTATAATAATAATTATTAATAACATATTATGTTTCAGGAAGTCATGGCCCAAAAACAGCGGGCATGTGATATCATTGGAAAAGCATTGCGCTTTTCAAAAATAAACTTACGGGGACGAAGAATAAATTTTGAAAACCCAGACGAGGTAAGAATAAAAATAATGATACCTACCTACTTCAATTGCACATTCATAAATCTTCAAGTAAAATTAAGCGTGTCCAGCCATGGGATGTCTAACATACCACGGTTGAGCACCCTTCATTACACTTTAACTACACTGTTCTTGCTGTTTCTGTTTTTGTTGAAAAAAGGCGGGTTCGAGTCCTTCCGTGGGTTGTGGAAATTTCGTATTTTTATAAAACTGCTGCGCCCGCGGCTTTGCATGCGTTGTTCCTAAGGAAACGTTTAAAGGTGATTTTAATCCCGCAGGAACTGATTTATGGGATAAAAATTAGGTAGCTTATGTTTTCATGGTAACAAACATCCATACCTATTATTCGCTACCTATTATAAAAAGTGTGCTATAATGTTTTAAAATAAGTACCTAGTTTAAGACAAAGAAGTTTTTAACTAAATACTTTTTTCTTTTTAGGAAATAAATCATCGCAATAGAAACATTTAATCATGCTCTGTTCCTGATCAAGCAGTCGACGAAGAACAGATTACTCACGAAGGATTTTATATAATTATTAAGATTTAAAAACTAATAGTAGTGTTGTTGAAACTATTAGTTCAAAGTAAAGTGAATTTGTGTCATTTTTTATTAAAATAAAGACTGCTGATTGAGTATAAAAAGTTTTTATTCTCTGAAATGAAGTTACGAGTTACTTTTCTGTAATATAAAATAGTAAAAGACACAGTGTTTCATCGTTTACAAAAAAACCGAATGTTTCTTTCAAGAATTTTTACTTAGTATCAATTTCTCGCCCGTCTTTCAAAATTCAATAACCAGTTATACCATAAATGCCCCTACTTCCTGTTATAAAAAGTCGGTTAAGCTGATTTTCTTCGACATAAATAATACGAAAAGAACTGTTAAATCATTTAGTCTGGAAGTAAATGAATAAGAGTTTTTCATTTAAGACGTTCTGGCTGTTTGTAAAATCAGGACCATTTAGGGGTAAGCGACCGTAAAGGGTGTTTACAGGTCGATTTATTACAAATTAATAATGCCATTTTGTAGAGTGACAATCAAAAGCTAAGTAGTTAAATTTTCAAGGTTTCGGAAGCTTAAACAGAATTTTTATGATTTTTTTTCGTATATTTTCAACTTTAATCCTCTCTACTGTAAAGTTTGTTACATGTCGGTTATCCTTTTTAGGCCGTTAACCATCGATATATAAAAGAAAGTCGTGTTAGTGCCTTCACTTATAACTCGAGAACGGCTGAATAGATTTGGCTGAAAATTGGCAGGGAGGCAGCTTAGAACCGGGGGAAGGACATAGGATACTTTTTACTGCTTTTTTAAAATCTAATATAATGCGGGCGAAGCCGCGGGCGGAAAGCTAGTAACATATAAATAGAGATTATGAGATAAAAGAATGCTAGTGCGCGATCATTTTATGTTCGCGCGATTTTATTATTTTATCAATTGATCTAAAACGCTTATTATTTTGTATGTCTAGTCTGTCTCGGTCTCCGAAGCGCGGCGTGTCGCAGGCGGCCAACGCGACCGCCTTCGCCGAGAGCACCATCTCGGCGGTGCAAGCCGCGCTGCACAAGTACCAGATACAGATACACGAGCTACAGGTATCTATGTGTCTAGTCTGTCTCGGTCTCCGAAGCGCGGCGTGTCGCAGGCGGCCAACGCGACCGCCTTCGCCGAGAGCACCATCTCGGCGGTGCAAGCCGCGCTGCACAAGTACCAGATACAGATACACGAGCTACAGGTATCTATGTGTCTAGTCTGTCTCGGTCTCCGAAGCGCGGCGTGTCGCAGGCGGCCAACGCGACCGCCTTCGCCGAGAGCACCATCTCGGCGGTGCAAGCCGCGCTGCACAAGTACCAGATACAGATACACGAGCTACAGGTATCTATGTGTCTAGTCTGTCTCGGTCTCCGAAGCGCGGCGTGTCGCAGGCGGCCAACGCGACCGCCTTCGCCGAGAGCACCATCTCGGCGGTGCAAGCCGCGCTGCACAAGTACCAGATACAGATACACGAGCTACAGGTATCTATGTGTCTAGTCTGTCTCGGTCTCCGAAGCGCGGCGTGTCGCAGGCGGCCAACGCGACCGCCTTCGCCGAGAGCACCATCTCGGCGGTGCAAGCCGCGCTGCACAAGTACCAGATACAGATACACGAGCTACAGGTATCTATGTGTCTAGTCTGTCTCGGTCTCCGAAGCGCGGCGTGTCGCAGGCGGCCAACGCGACCGCCTTCGCCGAGAGCACCATCTCGGCGGTGCAAGCCGCGCTGCACAAGTACCAGATACGATACACGAGCTACAGGTATCTATGTGTCTAGTCTGTCTCGGTCTCCGAAGCGCGGCGTGTCGCAGGCGGCCAACGCGACCGCCTTCGCCGAGAGCACCATCTCGGCGGTGCAAGCCGCGCTGCACAAGTACCAGATACAGATACACGAGCTACAGGTATCTATGTGTCTAGTCTGTCTCGGTCTCCGAAGCGCGGCGTGTCGCAGGCGGCCAACGCGACCGCCTTCGCCGAGAGCACCATCTCGGCGGTGCAAGCCGCGCTGCACAAGTACCAGATACAGATACACGAGCTACAGGTATCTACACTCAGCGGCACGGAAACTTGGCCAGTCTCATCTTTTGTGAAAATGTTGATTATTTTATTTTTTCTTTTGTATCGTTGATGGTTAGAGGTTGAAAATTAATTTACGGTATTTTTCTTAGCCTCCGGAACTGTTTAATGTCTACAGATAACAAATAAAGCATGCCATTTCAATACTAAGAAAAACCAAACAAAAATTGAGAATATTTAACATGTTTTAAAATTTGATTTCAGAATGAAACAATAATCTTTTTGACTTCTTTTTGTGCAAATTAATAGCGTGTGTTTCCTCCTCTAGCCCTGATGACTGCCTGCATTCGATCAGGCATGCTCTGAATGAAGTTTTTGATCCTTTCTTGGGGTATCGCTTCACAAGCAGCCTGCGCTGCAATGCAGACCTCAATTAGTGACTGTAGTGGATTGGAACCTGACTTGATCTTTCTTTTTATCATGTCCCAGATGTGTTCTATTGGGTTTGAGTCCGGGCTACGAACTGGCCACTGTAACTTCCGGATCCCAACCTCTTGAAGATACTCCTCAACGTTCCGAACGACGTGAGGGCGTGCATTATCGTGTATTGACAAAAATCGTCGTACCCAAGGAACCCCAAACAGAGTTAAACATGATCCTGTATAATGTCTGCGATGTTTCGAGTAGCGTTTAACCGGTTGTCGACGTCCACTAACTCCGTACAAGCCTCAGAACTTACACCCCCCAGACCATTATAGAGCCGCCGTGAAAACTCACTGTTTGTGTAGTGGTGATGGGTAGGTACCTATCTCCTCTTCTTCTCCACACTCTTTTAAGACCATCTGGAGATCACAAAGCCATACGGAACTCATCCGCGAAGGGAACTCTGGCCCATTGAGCGTGTGTCCAGTTTGCATGTTTTTGGGTAAAACGAAGACGAGCTACTCGGTACTGTCTGAGGTGTTCTGGGCCACGCGCTGGTCTAAAAGCTTTTAAATTTACTTCCTTCGTTTGTCTTCTCATCGTACGCTCGCTTACATTAATGTCTCTTACGTTTTGGAGCCGCTGTCGTATCTCAATGGTTGTAAGTCAAAATTTCCAAGACAATAAACCTCTCGTCCCGAGCTGATGTGCATCTTCTACCATCACTACCTGGTCGCCAACTGTAGTTCCTTGTTGCCTGATATCGTTTCAGGGCAAATTGCATAGAGGAACCAGGTACATTTAACACAATAGCCACTTCAAGCTGGGTCAGACCCTGGTTGATCAATGCTATGGTTTGCGCCATCTTTTCTGCTGTTAGTGGCAGTTTTATTCGTGATACTGGTTGTTAAGATACCCAATAACAACCACAAAATCCAAAAATAATTTAAACTTTTAGCTAAAGATTTTAAACACACAAAATGAAAAATCGTCTCTATCAGTGAAATGACCTGTTTTGACTAAATCTCAAAAAGTGGTATCAAATTTAAACTCAAGTTTAATGAATCACCTTCTTGAACGTAACTTTATACATTTTTTACCTACCTTCATAGTAACATTCATCAGAAACACTTGCATTGTTTGATTATCACAAGTTTCGAGCTTGGCCAAGATTCCGTGCCGGTGAGTGTATGTGTCTAGTCTGTCTCGGTCTCCGAAGCGCGGCGTGTCGCAGGCGGCCAACGCGACCGCCTTCGCCGAGAGCACCATCTCGGCGGTGCAAGCCGCGCTGCACAAGTACCAGATACAGATACACGAGCTACAGGTATCTATGTGTCTAGTCTGTCTCGGTCTCCGAAGCGCGGCGTGTCGCAGGCGGCCAACGCGACCGCCTTCGCCGAGAGCACCATCTCGGCGGTGCAAGCCGCGCTGCACAAGTACCAGATACAGATACACGAGCTACAGGTATCTATGTGTCTAGTCTGTCTCGGTCTCCGAAGCGCGGCGTGTCGCAGGCGGCCAACGCGACCGCCTTCGCCGAGAGCACCATCTCGGCGGTGCAAGCCGCGCTGCACAAGTACCAGATACAGATACACGAGCTACAGGTATCTATGTGTCTAGTCTGTCTCGGTCTCCGAAGCGCGGCGTGTCGCAGGCGGCCAACGCGACCGCCTTCGCCGAGAGCACCATCTCGGCGGTGCAAGCCGCGCTGCACAAGTACCAGATACAGATACACGAGCTACAGGTATCTATGTGTCTAGTCTGTCTCGGTCTCCGAAGCGCGGCGTGTCGCAGGCGGCCAACGCGACCGCCTTCGCCGAGAGCACCATCTCGGCGGTGCAAGCCGCGCTGCACAAGTACCAGATACAGATACACGAGCTACAGGTATCTATGTGTCTAGTCTGTCTCGGTCTCCGAAGCGCGGCGTGTCGCAGGCGGCCAACGCGACCGCCTTCGCCGAGAGCACCATCTCGGCGGTGCAAGCCGCGCTGCACAAGTACCAGATACAGATACACGAGCTACAGGTATCTATGTGTCTAGTCTGTCTCGGTCTCCGAAGCGCGGCGTGTCGCAGGCGGCCAACGCGACCGCCTTCGCCGAGAGCACCATCTCGGCGGTGCAAGCCGCGCTGCACAAGTACCAGATACAGATACACGAGCTACAGGTATCTATGTGTCTAGTCTGTCTCGGTCTCCGAAGCGCGGCGTGTCGCAGGCGGCCAACGCGACCGCCTTCGCCGAGAGCACCATCTCGGCGGTGCAAGCCGCGCTGCACAAGTACCAGATACAGATACACGAGCTACAGGTATCTATGTGTCTAGTCTGTCTCGGTCTCCGAAGCGCGGCGTGTCGCAGGCGGCCAACGCGACCGCCTTCGCCGAGAGCACCATCTCGGCGGTGCAAGCCGCGCTGCACAAGTACCAGATACAGATACACGAGCTACAGGTATCTATGTGTCTAGTCTGTCTCGGTCTCCGAAGCGCGGCGTGTCGCAGGCGGCCAACGCGACCGCCTTCGCCGAGAGCACCATCTCGGCGGTGCAAGCCGCGCTGCACAAGTACCAGATACAGATACACGAGCTACAGGTATCTATGTGTCTAGTCTGTCTCGGTCTCCGAAGCGCGGCGTGTCGCAGGCGGCCAACGCGACCGCCTTCGCCGAGAGCACCATCTCGGCGGTGCAAGCCGCGCTGCACAAGTACCAGATACAGATACACGAGCTACAGGTATCTATGTGTCTAGTCTGTCTCGGTCTCCGAAGCGCGGCGTGTCGCAGGCGGCCAACGCGACCGCCTTCGCCGAGAGCACCATCTCGGCGGTGCAAGCCGCGCTGCACAAGTACCAGATACAGATACACGAGCTACAGGTATCTATATGTCTAGTCTGTCTCGGTCTCCGAAGCGCGGCGTGTCGCAGGCGGCCAACGCGACCGCCTTCGCCGAGAGCACCATCTCGGCGGTGCAAGCCGCGCTGCACAAGTACCAGATACAGATACACGAGCTACAGGTATCTATGTGTCTAGTCTGTCTCGGTCTCCGAAGCGCGGCGTGTCGCAGGCGGCCAACGCGACCGCCTTCGCCGAGAGCACCATCTCGGCGGTGCAAGCCGCGCTGCACAAGTACCAGATACAGATACACGAGCTACAGGTATCTATGTGTCTAGTCTGTCTCGGTCTCCGAAGCGCGGCGTGTCGCAGGCGGCCAACGCGACCGCCTTCGCCGAGAGCACCATCTCGGCGGTGCAAGCCGCGCTGCACAAGTACCAGATACAGATACACGAGCTACAGGTATCTATGTGTCTAGTCTGTCTCGGTCTCCGAAGCGCGGCGTGTCGCAGGCGGCCAACGCGACCGCCTTCGCCGAGAGCACCATCTCGGCGGTGCAAGCCGCGCTGCACAAGTACCAGATACGATACACGAGCTACAGGTATCTATGTGTCTAGTCTGTCTCGGTCTCCGAAGCGCGGCGTGTCGCAGGCGGCCAACGCGACCGCCTTCGCCGAGAGCACCATCTCGGCGGTGCAAGCCGCGCTGCACAAGTACCAGATACAGATACACGAGCTACAGGTATCTATGTGTCTAGTCTGTCTCGGTCTCCGAAGCGCGGCGTGTCGCAGGCGGCCAACGCGACCGCCTTCGCCGAGAGCACCATCTCGGCGGTGCAAGCCGCGCTGCACAAGTACCAGATACAGATACACGAGCTACAGGTATCTATGTGTCTAGTCTGTCTCGGTCTCCGAAGCGCGGCGTGTCGCAGGCGGCCAACGCGACCGCCTTCGCCGAGAGCACCATCTCGGCGGTGCAAGCCGCGCTGCACAAGTACCAGATACGATACACGAGCTACAGGTATCTATGTGTCTAGTCTGTCTCGGTCTCCGAAGCGCGGCGTGTCGCAGGCGGCCAACGCGACCGCCTTCGCCGAGAGCACCATCTCGGCGGTGCAAGCCGCGCTGCACAAGTACCAGATACAGATACACGAGCTACAGGTATCTATGTGTCTAGTCTGTCTCGGTCTCCGAAGCGCGGCGTGTCGCAGGCGGCCAACGCGACCGCCTTCGCCGAGAGCACCATCTCGGCGGTGCAAGCCGCGCTGCACAAGTACCAGATACAGATACACGAGCTACAGGTATCTATGTGTCTAGTCTGTCTCGGTCTCCGAAGCGCGGCGTGTCGCAGGCGGCCAACGCGACCGCCTTCGCCGAGAGCACCATCTCGGCGGTGCAAGCCGCGCTGCACAAGTACCAGATACAGATACACGAGCTACAGGTATCTATGTGTCTAGTCTGTCTCGGTCTCCGAAGCGCGGCGTGTCGCAGGCGGCCAACGCGACCGCCTTCGCCGAGAGCACCATCTCGGCGGTGCAAGCCGCGCTGCACAAGTACCAGATACAGATACACGAGCTACAGGTATCTATGTGTCTAGTCTGTCTCGGTCTCCGAAGCGCGGCGTGTCGCAGGCGGCCAACGCGACCGCCTTCGCCGAGAGCACCATCTCGGCGGTGCAAGCCGCGCTGCACAAGTACCAGATACGATACACGAGCTACAGGTATCTATGTGTCTAGTCTGTCTCGGTCTCCGATGCAAACATTTTTGAATTTCACAAATCGATGCAGTACTTTTGATACGTGTCTTAGGCAGACCTTCGCCCGCTGCGCCGGAAAGAGAACTTCTCTATTAAATTTAACTGACTGAATTGGCTTATCGTGATAGGTATTTGACAGAATTTTACGCTTTTAATGAGTTAACGAGAGTCGACAACATCGCCTTCAAGTAATTTCGCATAAATTGATTCGTATTGTATTTGTAGGTGAAACTCCAAAACACCAGAGAGCAGTTAATGACGAACAGGAAGAACTGCGAGGCGGCGGATTGTAATGTATCCACGTTGGAGAATAAGCTGCAGGACTTAACAGGTGTGTAAACATTAAATAATACGAAAACACACAAAACACCGTATCACAAACAGATCTTACAAACATCTTAGCAATCAACTTAACTCTATGAAATAGATGTATGAGTAAACTCTTTCTATAAAGAAACTAACAAAAATAGAAGTGGCCGCAAGTAAATCAGCGAGCATAAAACAAACACTTTCTGGAGGTCAAAAAAAATTTTTGCTCAAAATTTACATCCCATTCAAAACAAAGTGCAACCTTTTTTTGCACCTAAGTGGTAAAAAAACACTACAACATGTTTACATTTATCTTCTGGCAGTCTTTATACATATTATATTATACATATTTGTCTAAATTATGCTTTCTGATAACTTTAAAGTGCAATATCGTTTCCAGCTAAACTGGACCAAGCCAACACGGACATCACGCAACTGCTGCAAGAGAAGGAGTCCCTGCAGAAGACGGTGGAGACGCTGCGATCTGATAAGAACAACCTGGAGCGGAATAGAGTCGAGATTAATGCTATGGTAATTAGAAAAGTCATAATGATCTGTCATGTGGTTATTTTTCTATACTATGTTTTTTTTATTGATATGACTCTGTTTCGAAGTAACTGGACATACTTATTACGGGGTTATTTTTTATTTTAATTTAATATTTTTTCATCAACATGGATCAGTTAGTATTGTTAACCAATTTGTGTTTTAAAATATAACATTTAAAATAATGGAAAAACACAAAAAAAAAACAGCAAAAAGGAAATAGAATAAAAAAACAAATGAAAAATATTTTCATGTTGTAAAATTATTATTTAGGGAGCCCAACGATATAATAAAATGCATATATATTGCATACACAATTACACATATTATATTGACAGACACATAAACTTAAACCTTCATAATATTTTTCCTTATTTCAGGTGGAATCTCTAAACTCCGACTACGAGAAACTGCAGAAGATAAACGCGCGTCTCGAGAAGGCAATTGAGGCGCTGGAGAACGACAAGCACAACCTCAACGGAGAGGTCGATCAGCTGCATCGGGACCTGGCCAATAGGGAGTCCGTTTTAAGGTACTTTTATAGATGGCGCTGTGAGGATTGTCCAGCAATATTTATTTATTGATGTAAGTTTAAATATTATTATATTTTTTAATATAGTATCAAATTTTTTGCTTACTTTTGCAATTAGAATATTTTAATTAGTTTTGTTGTATTATAACAACATTTCTCTAAACTTTTTACGGTCTAGCCTAGTAGGGTCTTAGTAAAAAAAACGTCGAAAATTACTCGTGGAAAGTCTTTTCACTTGCAAACTATCTTGGCAGATGTCGTTAGACCATAATACGATGGTCTAACACCATCTGCCAAAGTAAGCCTGGCTTAACCGTTAAAAAAACTCATATCCCCACTATTTCTCAAAACCCATCGGTTGTGTTGTTAAACCCAACTCTGATTCGACAAACACTTATTGGATGTCAATACAATTTTTAATTATAACTGAACATGAAACGGGTAACATACCATGATTTAAATGTTAAGTTTACCGATATTTTCCTGATATTTTAAATCGTTTTACCAATCTAAAGTTAAAAATCTTACAATAGTTAGGTATAATGCATTAGTCTAATAAATATTTAGAAAGTGTTGATAACAGTTTCCAGCGTTATTATTGTTTGTTTCTCAGTTAAAGAGGTTAATCACGTATATTCCAGGGCAGAAGAGGAGCGTTCCTCTCGTCTCCGCACTGAGATGGTGTCGACGCGCGAGGAGCTGAACAAGACGGCGCTGGCCAGAGACATGCTGGAACAACAGAAGATAGAGTCCGACTCTCTCCTGACGCAGATGGAGAAGATTCGAAGTGAGTTTTAAGTTTATTATTTATACAAAATGTTTTATAATAGGGTTTGTCCGCAAGTGTTAATTGTCTTAATTACTGGATCTATATAAATAAAGATGAATCGCCGTTCGTTAGTCTGGCTAAAACTCGAGAACGGCCGATTGAGCTGGTTTTGGTCTTGAAATGTTTGAAATGAATGAAATGAAAGTCCAGGGAAGGTTTAAAAGGTGCAAAAAAAACGGGCGAAGCCGAGCGGGTCAACTAGTATATAATAAATACACAAAAGTCTTAAAAAATTCTGAGTACATTTACTAAAGTTTAAACATTTATTTATTGTTACAAGTTGTAGATACCCACGGATGAAAACTATCCTATATAGGTAAAGTCAGCCAAAAATGTAGTCTACCAGTTATGATTCGTTTGAACGTCAGTTAAATTATGTTAGAAAAGTCAACCTTAGCAATCAATACATCTCACAGAAACTTTTAAAACTGGTAGACCACTTTCTTGGCTCACTGTACAATGACGTATGATGTATTCTATTTCACTTTTCACTTCTAACTACTACTAAGTAGGCAACAAAGCTAATAAATGTAATGTATCCAATTCTATTCCCCAGGTGAGCTTGAGATGGAGTTAGAGAGGACTCTGCTGGAGCGCGGCGACCTGCAAGACCTCGTGGACAAGCTGCAGGCCAACCAACGCAGCCTGGAGAGTGAGAAGATGAAACTGCAGGAGGACGTCAAATGTGTAAGTTGGAGTACTGGGAGACATTTGTAACATCGTTTTTGTTTCTGAGGCTCTTTAATTCCACATTGTTAGGAGGCACTACACCTGAAGCATAGAACAAAAGCGTGGTGGTCTTGTTCTTCAAATGTGGTAAAGCCTTATTGTAGAATTACAGACCCGCTTTTTTAACCCATGTTTATAGGCTATTTTCTGGGGTCATTTCTAACCGACTCCAATACAGGTAGGTAGTCATTGCAGCCTCCCGAACAAAGCCTACGGTTGTAATGAAAGCGGTTGGCTCGCGGTGGATGCAGGCCGCCTCCGACCGAAATAACTTGGAAATCATTAAGGGAGGCCTATGGCCTATGTCCGCTTATAGTGGAAGTGGGCATCTCCAACGCTCTTCTGATGCCAGGTGGACCAAACAGGTAACTAATTGGTATCCACCTGACAAAACGCGCAAACGAGGCAGACCATCAAAACGTTGGAGCGATGACATCCAAAAGATTGCTGGAGCAACCTGGAGCAGACTCGCTAGAGACCGGGGGACTTAGAACAAAATGGAGGAGGCTTTCACCGCTACGTGCGGTATTTGCACATAAGATTTTAATTTTATGTAAATATACCTATTTAAATAATTTGTGTGAGGAAAAGAAAGCTATTTTTATTATTTGATTTTACGTCCGACGGGTAACACAATGTTACCCGTCGGACGTTAAATCGATAGTGTTTTTTATTGTTTGTATGATTCAGCTAGAGCAAGAGAAGTCCACCCTATCCAGCCAGTCCTCAGAGCAGGCAGGTGACCTCGGCTCTCTGCGCAAGGAGCTGCTGTCCGCGGAGCAGGGACGCATGGAGCTAGAGGCGGACAAGGCCTCGCTCTGTGAGAAGATCAAGTTCCTCGAGGTGGAGAGGGAGAAGGTGGAGCTGGAGCTGCGACAGGTTATCAGGTGAGAATTAGCTGACAGATATGCGGATTTAGCTGAGAGATATGCGGATTTAGCTGACAGAAATACACGGATTTAGCTGACAGAAATACTCAGATTTATCCGTATTTTTTATGTGAGATCGGCGTAGGGATGATCTCGTGGATGTCACAATAGATATAACAAGCCGTGAGGTCGTCTATTCTTAAAAAGTACCACCTCATATCGCGTATGTTGTAATAACGATTGTTAAACCAGTTGATAATCAGCAGCGTCGTTTTGGGTACTGTATCAACTTACTGCGATCACTGCTACTGCTATTGCTATTGGGGAAACCTGTGCCTATGTTAGTGGAACAGAACTGGAAATAACCGGATGCTGACAAGGCATCTTTTTGCGATAACATTACGTTCTTGGAGGTGGAGAGGAAAAAGTGGAGTTGCGTGGTGCTAGCTTATGGATAGTATCCTAATCTTTTCCCGTAGATTATTGACAAACAATTAAGTATTCAATTGATGATCGTGTTGACAGAGAGCGAGGCGAGCTAAGCTCCCAACTGACCGCCATGGTCCGTAAGAAGGACACGCTGAACGAGGAAATAATACGACTCACGCAGAGGTTGGAACAGGCCACGGAGACCATCGGCAGACTCAACAGGAACCTGGAGGACCATGTTAAAGACGGCGAGGAGAAACAGGTATGTAGAGGTCAGACCTCAGAGTCACTCAACGTGCTGTAGAGAGGAATATGCTTGCGGTTTCACTTAGGGATCGAATGAGAAGAAAAGAGGAGATTCGTAAAAACACGAGGAGGTCATTGAAGTGGCAATGGGCAGGCTATGAAGTACGGAGAACAAAAAGTTGATGGTAATTTAATTTTCGATTTATTCTCAAGTCATCCGTTCTGTAGATACATTCAATTTATCGAACATGTAGGTACCTACCTTAAAGATACTAAATAAGTGTATAGTGTGTGTAGAAGGTATTAGGTTTATTAAATGTCATGGGTACTATCGTGAGACGAGCTTCGACCTTACCAAGCGGCTAGTGTTGGTCTGTGAATTTTCCAGCGATATTAATTTATGGATATCCACAGATTCTCATTGACAACCTGGAGAAAGATAAGCAACACCTACAAGAGCAACTGTGCGGCGTCCGCTCCGAGAAGGACGCGCTGGAGGCCGTCCTCTTCGACACGGCCAACCTGCTGGAGGACACCGAGAGCCGGCGCGGCAAGCTGGAGCAGGACCTGCACGACTCTCTGCTCGCGCAGGAACAACACAAAGGTAACTGTGCGGCGTCCGCTCCGAGAAGGACGCGCTGGAGGCCGTCCTCTTCGACACGGCCAACCTGCTGGAGGACACCGAGAGCCGGCGCGGCAAGCTGGAGCAGGACCTGCACGACTCTCTGCTCGCGCAGGAACAACACAAAGGTAACTGTGCGGCGTCCGCTCCGAGAAGGACGCGCTGGAGGCCGTCCTCTTCGACACGGCCAACCTGCTGGAGGACACCGAGAGCCGGCGCGGCAAGCTGGAGCAGGACCTGCACGACTCTCTGCTCGCGCAGGAACAACACAAAGGTAACTGTGCGGCGTCCGCTCCGAGAAGGACGCGCTGGAGGCCGTCCTCTTCGACACGGCCAACCTGCTGGAGGACACCGAGAGCCGGCGCGGCAAGCTGGAGCAGGACCTGCACGACTCTCTGCTCGCGCAGGAACAACACAAAGGTAACTGTGCGGCGTCCGCTCCGAGAAGGACGCGCTGGAGGCCGTCCTCTTCGACACGGCCAACCTGCTGGAGGACACCGAGAGCCGGCGCGGCAAGCTGGAGCAGGACCTGCACGACTCTCTGCTCGCGCAGGAACAACACAAAGGTAACTGTGCGGCGTCCGCTCCGAGAAGGACGCGCTGGAGGCCGTCCTCTTCGACACGGCCAACCTGCTGGAGGACACCGAGAGCCGGCGCGGCAAGCTGGAGCAGGACCTGCACGACTCTCTGCTCGCGCAGGAACAACACAAAGGTAACTGTGCGGCGTCCGCTCCGAGAAGGACGCGCTGGAGGCCGTCCTCTTCGACACGGCCAACCTGCTGGAGGACACCGAGAGCCGGCGCGGCAAGCTGGAGCAGGACCTGCACGACTCTCTGCTCGCGCAGGAACAACACAAAGGTAACTGTGCGGCGTCCGCTCCGAGAAGGACGCGCTGGAGGCCGTCCTCTTCGACACGGCCAACCTGCTGGAGGACACCGAGAGCCGGCGCGGCAAGCTGGAGCAGGACCTGCACGACTCTCTGCTCGCGCAGGAACAACACAAAGGTAAAGGAAAATGTTCTCAGGAGCTCCATGACCTAATACCACCTTCCCCATTCCACCACAGGACAAGCAGACGCACGTTCATTATTCGCACTGCTAAAGCTTGAAATGCGTTGCCTGCTGCTGTTTTTCCTGAAATTTATAATCTGGGTCTCTTCAAGACAAGAGTGAATACCTTCTAGACCCGCTTGCGATCCATGTTCGGCCACATCGACACTTTCCATCAAGTGAGATTGTGGTCAAGAAAGGGTCTATTATCAATAAAAAGAAAGTTTTTTTTATGTAATTTAATTATTTATATTGTTGTAATTCCTAAATTCCCAGGCCAAATCGCGCGCCTAACGAAGGACCTAGAAAACAGCGAGAAGAAGATGCGCGAGACTCGCAACTCGATGACGCAGGCGGCCGGCAAGAAGGAGGCCGAGTACCAGCAGATCATCGCCAACCTCAACCGCACCAGCAATGACAACATTACCAAGCTGAAGGAAGAGAAGGTAGCCTTCATTATAAACGTTTATCATATTTAAATAAACGACTAGCCGACCGCCAACAGCTTCGCTTGCTTCTTTTTCATAAAATATAGCCTATAGCCTTCCTCGATAAATGGACTATCCAACACTGAAAGAATTTTTTAAATCGGACCAGCGGTTCCTGAGATTAGCGCGTTCAAACAAACAAACAAACAATCAAACTCTTCAGCTTTATAATATTATATAGTATAGTATAGATAAGATCATAATATGGATAAGACATTTTTAATCCACACTCGCTGGTGTCTTCAGTAGGTATTTATAAAAACCATATTAAAACACACTTATTAATCCTTGCAAACATTCACACACCAGTGAAGTCCAAAATCCTTTGTTAAAATTTTATTCGAACTTCAATTGAATTGTACCTGATCCTGACCATTTTTCATTCTAGGAGCAACTCCGCCAAGCACTAGAACACAAGCTAAACCAAACCATCGCACAACTGACGAGCGAGAAAGAATCTAGCGATGCAGGCGCGAGGGAAAGAGAGAAGAAGCTCCTAGCGGCGCGAGACCAGCTCATACTGCAGCACGACGAGGCCATGTTGCGCGCTGAGAACGATAAACAACAGGCTCTGATCATAGGTACGTGACGTGAGACTAAGAATTTTGGAATTAAAATTTGAAATAAAAAACTAGCATGATTAAAAAAAATAAAAATGACTCATTATGGTACAGATATGGTGCGAATACGGGTCTATTTTCTATTATATCGGTTTTATTACGGATGTATTTTATGTAAGTACATATATTTTTTCAAGATTTTATATAACTTTACATAAGAAGAAACTAAATAAATGTGTGTGGGGTACAAAGTTGCCATTTCACAATGACAAGTTACTTCTTTATTGATTATAAAAGTCGAAAATGTTATATTCCGTCCTGTTATATTGTGTCCTGTTTAATTCGTAGCATTTTAGCTATTGCGTATAGTTAAAATGGTGTCGCTATTGTAAAGTCCACATTCAGATTGTTCTAGAAACACTGGTGTAATTCCGTCGTCCATCGTTATCCTGGACCATAAAAAAAGGAATTTAATCTAATAACAATTTGCATTCACAGGCATGCGCCTGTACGGCAATATATTATTTTTGTAATTTTTACTGACGTTATTATTAAAAATTGATTAATTCCACAGCCCATCAAGAACAGCAGGCTCTGATCGAACGTCTGGAAGATCTGAAGCGAACTCTGGACTGCGAACAGAACAAGCTGGAGCGATGTCGGCGGGACGCGCAGGCGAGAATGGACCAGGTGTGTGCTTAATACGGGTTATTACCAACCCCCCCCCCCCCCCCCCCACACCCTGGAAAAATCACCACGTGGGAATTATCACTCTATTTGTTCAACATATGTGGCCATCCAGTTAATCATCATGACAACCCATGATATTTCCGATGAGATTGGGCCTAACCAATAGAATTTTTTTATTGTAGATAGACCTTTGTCTTACCACAATCGCACGAGATAGTAAGTGTGAATGTTTTGAGCGATTTGAATTTTTAACAAGCTTATAAGCTTCGTGTCGTGTCGTAACTTACTGCGATCATCGGCAATTGCAGAGACTTAGCCCAATAATCGGATGTGAGAAGATTAAAAAAAAAAGAGTGTAAAAGGTGAAATAACAATTATTTCTGTTGTTATCAGGATAGGAACTATGTGAACCAACTGAAGGACGAAATGGCAGCTTTGAAGACTAGACTCGAGGAACTCAAGTAAGTTTTCCATAGTCATAAAATTTTTAATAAAATTATTAATAAATGTAAATAAAACAATAAAGGATCTGCGAGGCTATTCGGTTTCAACAAAGTTTGACCGAAACTTTATTTTCTATTAGCAGATTCTTACACGGTAAAAAAATTACAAAATGTTGGGGGTTAAATAGAAAACATAAAACAATCGACTTCAAACTGTTTCGAAATTAAAGTCGAGATTTTCTTGTGGACGCCGTTGGCAGAACTGAACCGAAATTATGATAGCTTCTTGATCAAAGAAAAATTACAAAATCGTTACACCCTTTCAAATTCAGTTTCAAATTCAAGGGAAGAAAAATAAGGGGGTGTGGGGTGATTGATAGTGATTTCTATGTTAATCTTTGTGATTTTACGGACAAAATCTCAATCAATCAATCAATTCACCCCACTTCGAGGTAACATCTGTTTTTTCTAGGTTACTTTCTACGTCTGACAACAAACAATGACTTACTATTCTATATCTAGGGCGACAGGCGAAGATGACTGCGCTCGCTACGAGAACCGCATCAAGGAGCTACACCTGGAGAAGGAGGCGTGTGTCCGGGAGTGCTCCGAGGTGCGGGCCCAGCTGGCCCTGACCGAGGACAAGTACGACAATGCGTATGCGCAGCTGCAGGACACCACGCGGCGGATGAAGGAGCGTGAGTCATTACCACTGCACTATTTAAAACGAAAAAGGTTGATGGTTTTTTATAGGCGGAATTCCTAGAGTTATCAGAAACTAACTAAATTAATTAATTAAATTTTACATAATATAGTAAGTAAGTATGTTTCTCAATTCAGTGCTTAAAAATACGAAACATATTTTTATGTCGACCTTGTTTCCATTGTTTATTTTTATTTAATAATGTATTGTATTTATTGACTTGTCCAAGTGAGGTGATTTATGGAAATAAATGAAATAAATCTTTAATCATTTGTAATTTTATTAATACCTTTGACGTGTATTTCTCTTTACTAATAATGTCTTTTATCTTGTAGGTACCATTATTATATTTATATTGTTGTTTTCAGTGGAGAACGAAGCAGACAGTCTCCGCAAAGAGCTGACGGACGTGCGTCGCCAACTGACCAATTGTGTCGCTGAGAGAGACAAGTATAACAGCAGCTGTCGCGAGCTGAGAGACCAGGTGACCGCTAAAATCTTACCTAATTATAATTATGCATTAATATATGAGAATTGTGGGTGTAAAATCACTTTTTTCTCAAGTCTACACTTTACTAAGAATAAAAGGAAATAACTAAGACTTATAAACTTATTTTTTTTACTTATTAATTTTCCTAAGAATTTCATTTATGTGAAATATCCTCAGGTGAAGAGAATAGAAGCGGAGAGACGCGAGGCGGCGCGCGCTAGGGATGAAGCCTATCACAAGATTGCCGGTAAGAAGTGTACCAGAATATACCTTTTACAGGTAATACCTAAAATAATCTTTGCATTTTCCATCATCCATGTTGGAAAATCCGTGTTATGTGGGTTTAATTACTGTCGACAAGTGAATGTTCTGGGAGTATCCCTTATCTAGGCTTCGTGTTTTCTACGAGTATGTATCAAAATAATCACATATGCAGGTGACTTCAGTTTGATTTAAGACAGCGATATGTACTTTATTTATTTATAAAAATATTTATTTGTTTATTTTCAATCAGGTTTGGAAGAGAACCGCACATCGCTAGAACTAGAGCTGTCGCGAGTGCAAGCGATGCTGAAGGAGATCGAGTCTGGCGGAGAGAACACGACGCGGGAGCTCAAACAGACCGAGCAGCAGCTCAAACGGGAGCGAGCGGCGCTGGAACAGGCCAACCACGACATCAAGGAACTGGGCTGCAGGTACGACCATCTAGTTAGGTTTGGATGGAAAAGAAAATTAACGACACTGACTTTTCAAGTTTGGTAAAATGTGAAATCAACGATTGACTTTCAAGTTAGGGCAAAATGTGAAATCAACGATATCGACCTTTCAAGTTAGGGCAAAATGTGAAATTAACGATACCGACTTTCAAGTTAGGGCAAAATATGAAATTAACGATATCGACTTTCAAGTTAGGGCAAAATGTGAAATCAACGATACCGAACTTTCAAGTTAGGGCAAAATGTGAAATTAACGATTGACTTTAAAATTAGGGGCAAAATGTGAAATCGAATTTGGCAAATTCTTGCTTATGAACAAGCTTTGTTATTAGCGATTAGCGATGTTTAAGCTATCGGGGGGAGGGAGGGGGAGGAGGTTGGCTTGGTATCATGATGAAATGAATCAATGATAGCATCTTTCTCTTCTTGTAGACTGCAGAACGAGAGCGAGGAGAGGGAGCGAGCCGCGGGCGAGGCCGCAGCGTTGCGGAGACACGGCGCTGAACTAGAGGCGCTTCTCTCCGCCGCGCGCGCCGACCTCACCGCCTGCAGGCAGCACGCCGCGGAACTGGAGGACGCGTGTCGCGCCAGGGACCAGGTATACCATGTGTCTAGAGGCGCTTCTCTCCGCCGCGCGCGCCGACCTCACCGCCTGCAGGCAGCACGCCGCGGAACTGGAGGACGCGTGTCGCGCCAGGGACCAGGTATACCATGTGTCTAGAGACGCTTCTCTCTGCCGCGCGCGCCGACCTCACCGCCTGCAGGCAGCACGCCGCGGAACTGGAGGACGCGTGTCGCGCCAGGGACCAGGTATACCATGTGTCTAGAGACGCTTCTCTCTGCCGCGCGCGCCGACCTCACCGCCTGCAGGCAGCACGCCGCGGAACTGGAGGACGCGTGTCGCGCCAGGGACCAGGTATACCATGTGTCTAGAGACGCTTCTCTCTGCCGCGCGCGCCGACCTCACCGCCTGCAGGCAGCACGCCGCGGAACTGGAGGACGCGTGTCGCGCCAGGGACCAGGTATACCATGTGTCTAGAGACGCTTCTCTCTGCCGCGCGCGCCGACCTCACCGCCTGCAGGCAGCACGCCGCGGAACTGGAGGACGCGTGTCGCGCCAGGGACCAGGTATACCATGTGTCTAGAGACGCTTCTCTCTGCCGCGCGCGCCGACCTCACCGCCTGCAGGCAGCACGCCGCGGAACTGGAGGACGCGTGTCGCGCCAGGGACCAGGTATACCATGTGTCTAGAGACGCTTCTCTCTGCCGCGCGCGCCGACCTCACCGCCTGCAGGCAGCACGCCGCGGAACTGGAGGACGCGTGTCGCGCCAGGGACCAGGTATACCATGTGTCTAGAGACGCTTCTCTCTGCCGCGCGCGCCGACCTCACCGCCTGCAGGCAGCACGCCGCGGAACTGGAGGACGCGTGTCGCGCCAGGGACCAGGTATACCATGTGTCTAGAGACGCTTCTCTCTGCCGCGCGCGCCGACCTCACCGCCTGCAGGCAGCACGCCGCGGAACTGGAGGACGCGTGTCGTGCCAGGGACCAGGTATACCATGTGTCTAGAGACGCTTCTCTCTGCCGCGCGCGCCGACCTCACCGCCTGCAGGCAGCACGCCGCGGAACTGGAGGACGCGTGTCGCGCCAGGGACCAGGTATACCATGTGTCTAGAGACGCTTCTCTCTGCCGCGCGCGCCGACCTCACCGCCTGCAGGCAGCACGCCGCGGAACTGGAGGACGCGTGTCGCGCCAGGGACCAGGTATACCATGTGTCTAGAGACGCTTCTCTCTGCCGCGCGCGCCGACCTCACCGCCTGCAGGCAGCACGCCGCGGAACTGGAGGACGCGTGTCGCGCCAGGGACCAGGTATACCATGTGTCTAGAGACGCTTCTCTCCGCCGCGCGCGCCGACCTCACCGCCTGCAGGCAGCACGCCGCGGAACTGGAGGACGCGTGTCGCGCCAGGGACCAGGTATACCATGTGTCTAGAGACGCTTCTCTCTGCCGCGCGCGCCGACCTCACCGCCTGCAGGCAGCACGCCGCGGAACTGGAGGACGCGTGTCGCGCCAGGGATCAGGTATACCATTGTGTCTAGATCTCATCACCATAATCATCCTATAGCTCAAGCGTCTTCATCCTTTTTTGGTGCAAGGGCCAAAAATACATTTTTTATCGCCTGAAGGGCCGCAACCTGCTGCAGATAGCGGCTCTTCGGGCCGCAACCTCTAGAGATGGTAAAATTAAATAGAGTACTCAAAGGACGCCGATTTCGATTAAATGTACCGACTGGATCCGCGAATAGATAATAACGCTAATAAAGAAAACGCGAGAAAGGGAACTGTGAATAAGAAGTTATTACTGTAAATAAAACATTATTATTTTCTATGGCCTCCAAGGGCCGCAAGAAAAGACCCGGCGGGCCGCATGCGGCGCTCGGGCCGCGGGTGTGCTATAGCTGAACTCAGCAATATCACTCATTGGTCGCTTGACTGAGGCTTGTGATTGGCGGGGCGCGCCTTTCAATTGCAACTGCATACTGCGCGTCACTGTGTCACGTAACTAAGCGGTGATGAAAAATAACTATGTGTCTTTGTATATGTATAGTTTTTGATATACAAATAAAATAAATTTAGGCTTTTGGCTGGTAGTTAGTAACATCTCGGTCCTTTGATCATACTGTACATGACCTTCGCAGCAGACGCTTTGCGCCACAAGGGACATTAAGTTTCCTTTTAGCTGAAAGAATAATGTTTGTATGTTTGGAAAGTATAATATAGTCAATATTTACTTATATCCAGATAACATTTTATCAGCAACGGTTTGGTTCCAATATTTATTTTTGTTTAGGAATTGGTTCTTCGCTTGGAAGACTGCCGGTCGAAGGAGCGTCGTCTTGAAGAGCTCAAACACAACTTGGAAGTGTGCCTCGCCGACGCAACACAACAAATACAAGAACTCAAGGTATGGTTACCTAATTTTATCATGGCGTTTAAACTTTATATTGAAATAAATAAATAAAATAAATACTGGACAATTTTTACACAGCGACATCTAGCCCTAACGAAATAACGACTTGTTGTTTAAATTACATGTATTTTCAATTCTTTAAGGCTCGCCTCGGCGGTAGCGAAGGCCGCTGCCGCGCGCTAGAGGCTTCCCTCACTCAATGCGAAGGCCTTAAGCGCGAGACGGAGGCCAAGCTATCATCAATCGCACACGCGTTGAGACGCGTCTGCGGCGTTCAATCCGACGGTAGCGTCCACGCCGCCGCCAGGAGACGTGTCGCTAGTCCTGCTAGGAGATACAGCCCACATAGAGGTTAGTCATTTCAAACATTGTTTCATTTCATGTGTGATGATTTATAGTTGGTGACCTTTAGAAGATGCGCTGCTGTCCTTTCCTATCGGTTGTAATGTAAATTTCTCATCTTATGTTTGTAATACTTTCAGGTAGAGATCATTCAGAAGACCGCAATGAAATCATCGACGTTGATCCGGAACTCATCAAGAAGGGCATGCGCAATCTAATGCACGATGTTTGCCAGATTGAACGTGAAAAGGTAAGTTTGAAAATTATTTATTTTTAGAGTTGATTTTCTTTACATAACTTTACACTTGTTCTTTTTAATGTACCCCTCAGGTCAAAGTATTTACGACATTTTTACTGGAAGACATATTTTACTGCAGCTCGAGAAGAGTGTCTTGATACTTTCATAAAAGGAACCGATTGGAACCGGGTATCTTTATTATCAACGCCATTAAATTACTATTTTCTCACCAGGACGACTGCAAGTCTCAAGTGCACATGCTAAAGAAGCAGCTCAAAGAAGCCACTGAGCTGCAAGGCAAGGGCGACAACAAGCTGCAAGCCGTCACCGCCAACATGCGCAACTTGCAGGACGAACGAGCCAAGCTGCAGGCCGGCCTGGCGCAGAGGGACGCTCAGCTGCACTTACTGGTAACTATGACAACAAGCTGCAAGCTGTGACCGCCAACATGCGCAACTTGCAGGACGAACGAGCCAAGCTGCAGGCCGGCCTGGCGCAGAGGGACGCTCAGCTGTACTTACTGGTAACTATGACAACAAGCTGCAAGCTGTGACCGCCAACATGCGCAACTTGCAGGACGAACGAGCCAAGCTGCAGGCCGGCCTGGCGCAGAGGGACGCTCAGCTGCACTTACTGGTAACTATGACAACAAGCTGCAAGCTGTGACCGCCAACATGCGCAACTTGCAGGACGAACGAGCCAAGCTGCAGGCCGGCCTGGCGCAGAGGGACGCTCAGCTGCACTTACTGGTAACTATGACAACAAGCTGCAAGCTGTGACCGCCAACATGCGCAACTTGCAGGACGAACGAGCCAAGCTGCAGGCCGGCCTGGCGCAGAGGGACGCTCAGCTGCACTTACTGGTAACTATGACAACAAGCTGCAAGCTGTGACCGCCAACATGCGCAACTTGCAGGACGAACGAGCCAAGCTGCAGGCCGGCCTGGCGCAGAGAGACGCTCAGCTGCACTTACTGGTAACTATGACAATAACCTTCCTTATTCGCACTGCTTAAGTTTGGAATGCGTTGCCTGCTGCTGTTTTTCATGAAACTAATAATCTGGGTCTCTTCAAGACAAGTAAAGGATACCTTCTAGACCCTTGCGATCCATCTTCGGCCACATCGACATCTTCCATCAGGTGAGATTGTGGTCAAGCAAGGGTCTATCTTAAAAAAAAACCAGCTTAAACGACCCAACGAGCTGAAAATAATGGTAAACCTATTGTCGAGTTCTCTTCGTAAGTTCACTCAGATTCAAGAACATGTTGTTTATTTTCCAGAACGAATCCGTGCAAGCTAAGACAGTGGAGGTCAGCAACCTTCGCGACAGGATCACCAGCCTGGAGGCCGCGCTCAGCTCCATCGCGGAAGAGAAGCTGCAGAATGAGGTGATATTCTCTGAATTATTTATTTTGTCACAAGAGAAATGTTGTGCTGCTTTGTTTAACCGATTCGTTGCTGATGGCACGACAGGCGTGTCATCAATGGTTTTAACTAGTGGCTTATGACACGATAGGCGTGTCATTTTTTCCTCGATTGTAACACCCTCAGATTAAGTTTTAGAAAAGTCTGCCCAGAACGAAACTATACAGATTTTCCACGTAGATTACGCCTGTTGTTTTAGCCTCTCGATATTGCGTGAATTCAACAGTTCCAGGGATTGACAACCTTTTTAAATTGCGTTCTTATGACACGATAGGCGTGTCAATACTGAATACTTTAGCCACCTCTCAAGGGGCGGACCTCGCGGCGCTTAAAGCGCTGGCGTGGCAGACCTCTGCAGTGAGCGTACGCTGAGCGTCCCAAAGTGGGACGCGCGACACGCGCGCGACATATTCGCAATTATCTCGTTAGAATACCTATTGACACCTTTATATATTCCGGATATACCGGATCGTATTGGCTGCCATTTTGTTGTTTATTTATAACTTGACTAAAAATTTTAGGCAATGAGCCACTTAAGCAACAAAAGCTAGGAGTACAAAGGAAAGTGAAGACGGGAGAAAGAGACAACAATTCCCAAATATTCCTGTCTCTTTTTTTGCAAAAGGGGTAATGGCATGCATGATTCAGTGGCACGGTTCCCACTGAACGTTAAAACAACACAAAAGGTTTGAAACACCTGATAAATTAAAGTCACTAACCATCCATTTTATAAAATACACGTTTTTAACACTTCAAAACTAATTTAATTAGTGTATCGTGCCGTACACTCCCGTAGCTTTATGTCAACTAAACTTGAATCATGGTCAAACCCGTGAAAACGCAAGAAAAAGCATGTGGTTTATATACATGGCTGATGGCACAATAAGCGTGCCATCAACTTCTATGGCGCTTGACACGCCAGTCGTGTCATAGAAAATTTGTTCACAGCCACGGCGAAAAGTTTTAAAAAATGGGTGCCGCAATGAATCGGTTAATAATAATGGGCTCTGTCAAACTGGGATGCGTCAAATTGAAAATAGCGCTATGGCGCTCACCAGAGGAGGCTATGCCCAGCAGTAGACTGACATGATTGATTCAGATTTTATCCGTAAAATCACATGCATTAATATGGACACGACACCACGCTCAACCCCCCCCCCCCCCCCCCTCTTTTTAGGGTTCCGTAGCCAAATGGCAAAAACGGAACCCTTATAGATTCGTCATGTCCGTCCGTCCGTCCGTCCGTCCGTCCGTCCGTCCGTATGTCACAGCCGTTTTTCTCGGAAACTATAAGAGTTATAACGTTGAAATTTGGTGAGTAGATGTATTCTGTTAACCGCACTAAGATTTCAGAAAAAAAATGAAAAAAAATAAATTACATTTTGGGGTCCCCATACATAGGACTGAAACTCAAAAACTTTTTTTTTATCCAACCCATACGTGTGGGGTATCTATGAATAGGTCTTTCAAAATCATAACAATGTTTCTAACACCATTTAATTCTAAACTTAATAGTTTGGACGTGAGACTCTTCCAAAGTGGAAAACAGAGTGTCCCCCCCCCTCTAATTTCTAAACTAAGAGGATGTAAAATCTAGAAAAAATATATATTGTACATAACCATAAAAACTAACAACGAAAATTGGTTTGAACGAAATCTATCAAGTAGTTTTTTTATAATACGTCATAAACTATTTCATATAAACAATTGCTGCGGAAGCCTACATGGGCGAGTCCGACTCGCACTTTGCCACTTTTTTGTTGTTAATATCATGCGGTGCGCGGCTGGGCTTGATCTCACGGCCTTCTTAAAGTCGCCAACACGGCTCTTATACAACGCCTTATGAGGATGAAAATGTTTCAGAACAAGGGTGAAAATCTCCGTGTGCAGTTGGCTGAGAGAGCTCAGGAAGTGGGACAGTTGCGGGAAGCGTTGGCAGCCGCTGAAGGTATGTTCAATTTGACAGGTTTGTAATGAAATTGTTTAGGGTTCTGTATTTGATTTCTTCTTCTCTGTTAATGGCTTTTTGTCCTTGGTTTTAGGACATATCTGTGGTTCTGATATGATAAGCACACATGTGTTATTGTCAGGTCGCGCGTCTCGCCTGGACGTGCGGCGCGCGCAGCTGGAGGGCGACGTGCAGAGGGCCGCCGTGGGGGCGCGCGACAGAGACCAGGCTCTGAAGGTAACATTATTGTTAGGTCAAGGTAACATTAACAAAATATTCAGACCTGACAATATTTTTGAAGACTAATTAAAAATTAAACTTATTTTACTGAAAAAAAATATTAGCATCCGAAAGTATACTATAACATCATTATATTACTAAATGAAAACAAAAATGTTGCCACTAAAGTTAATTAACTTATAAATGTATGCCGTAGAAACTCCAAGAGCGCTGCGAAGGTTACTCCCGCACTATCGCCCAGTTGGAGGACCGCTGCACGTCGCTGAAGGGAACCGTCGAACAACTGTCCACTTCGCTGCAGAAGGCTGCAAGCGCTGAAAGCGAGTTGCGGTCCGAACTGAGCAAGGTGCAGCGGCAATTGAATGAAGCGAAGAACAACGAGCAGAATGCGCTTGATAAGCTGCGGTCAATGCAGAAATGCGTCTGTAAGTAGAAATTCATCATAATCATACCTATTCACGTTTCCACTGCTGGGACACCGGCACTTTTCTCTTGACGAGACTAGGCCTGAATTCACCACGAAGGCCAAGTGCGGGTTGGTGAATGACACAAACATGTCCTTCAAACTTTTCAATATCCTCAAATCATGCCGGTTTCCTCACGATGCATGAAATACTTGCTGATCGTACAAATTTTTGTCCCGAGCCGGAATCGACCCCGCAATCTTGCATCGCAGACAGCCCTTAGCCCGCTGCGCAATGAAGGTTGTCAATTAAATTAAAATTGTGGCAATATATTTCAGCAAGTTGCGAGAACGAACGTCGCGTACTAACTGAGAAGCTGGAAAGCGCGAAGGGAGCACTTGGGGAGTTGAAGCGCGGGAATGCTTCACTGGAGGACCAAGTGCACCGCCTCACCACGCAGCTGGACAACGTGGAGGTGCAGAGGTAACACGAGAGATACTTAAGTTGCCTGTCCACCGGAGCGAAACGAAGCAATAACGCGAAAAAGTATTAACCAATAGGATTGCAGAAAATCTTTGTGTAAATAATGTATGCAATCCTATTGGTTCATTTTTCACCGCTCCGCTCTGGTGAACAAACAGCTTTAAATTGACAACAAAGTGCATTTAAGCTCATACAGGCGGTCGCCGAAACGAGAAAACGTCACAATTCTCTCTCCTAATAAAACCCAAAGTAAAAAATGTAAAGTAAAGGTAATAAAATAATGAGTCAGAGGTTTGAGCCCTCGTATCTAAAAACAAGTAGTCTTACTTAGTTAGAGCGAGGTGTCAATATTTTCTACCCAATTAGGTTTATTTCAAGTAGGTATTAATTAACTAAGAAGAATTGAACAAAATAAAGATAAAAGTGTAATATGTTGTACCTACTTAGTACGTACTACGTAAGCCGTTTCTATCAATAAATGTTTTTATTAAAAAAAAAAAGTTTTTGATCGCTGTCAAATGTCAAAAGAATGAGAGATTGTAACGTAACTGCATTTCAGGTCCGGACTGGAATCACAACTCCGCATGACGACAATGAACGAGGGCAACAGCGACAGTGAACTGGAGCGAGAGCTGCACTCCCTACAACGAGAACGCTCGGAATTGAAGGCGAAGAACGACGCCTTGAACGACACGGTGAGTTGGCAATTTTATTTATATACTAGCAACATATTCTTTACCTACCAATAAAAAAAATTGTTTTACTGAAATTTTTAGGTACCATAGTAAAAACAAGAAATAAGGTTTTCATTGATTTTTTATAGATACGTAAATTAGAAGCGGATCGGCGGATGCGGCCGTCGGTGCTGCGATCGAAGAGCCACGACAGGACAGAGAAGAATGTTTACTATTCCGACTTAGATTCAGGTAAATTAACCGATATTAAAATATCTTTTGACAAAAAAAAACAACTTCTAACTATCACTGAGAGCTTCGAACATTGTCAAAGTAGATTAATACAAATAAAATTTTATTTATTTATTTTATAATCTCCAAGTGATACGGTAACGAGATGTTTGGGTCGGGTGGTAGAAGGACTTTTTTTTGTATTTTGATCAAAATATCTCAAGAATTGTATAACTTAGAGATTACATAGTTTGATTATCAAACAAAAAGTGTTGAAAAATTTACAAACGTTTCATCATTGGCCGTCGAAACACGTTTATTTATTTAAATGCGTTGGTCCTTCAGGTCCGGATTCCAAGGACTCGTCTCGGTACAAAGACTCTGTGCCCTGCAAGGACAAGGGCTTCATCACCGACCTCAGCTTCCTCGAGATCGAGAACCGCGAGCTCAAGATGAAGATACGAAGACTGGAGAAGGAACTTGCTGATAAGGTCACTTTTTTATATAACTCACCCCTATTTACGTTCCCACAAGTGAGGCAGAGAGACTTCTCTATGTACTAGAGATCACAAAAGCTGTCAAGGGCACTTCAGAACGAATTTACGTTCCATTACAACATGGGGCTCCCCAATATAACGTAATTCTGAGGGGACTTGGTGTCATCACCTCGCTAACCAGGTGATCGCAGTCATTTGTCACAGTACACAGAACGATGCTTTTATATACAAACTAATTTTTGAGGACATTCGATTGTCTTTCGATTGACTGACCTAGTAGTAGGTTTAATTTATCGTTGCGAGCACGGACTCCTAGAAGTATTAGTAGAATTCTCTGCGCGCTCGCTTCTTTTAGCTTACCTACTTTTGTGTAAAATGAAATCAAATGTGTTTATTGTTCAAACTGTGTAGATAAGAAATATAACATTTAAAAATCCAGGTGCTAATTTGTTTTATACTTGTTTAGGAATCCGAGCTATCCGTAGCTCGATCGCGTTTCCTGTCCGAGTTGTCGAACGGCGGCGGCGGCGGCGAGGCGGAGAGGTACCGCCAGGCGGCGCTGCAGGCGGAGAGACTGCTGGAGTCGCGGGACGCCAGCTACAGGCACCAGATCATGAGGCTGGAGAACCAGGTATCAGGATTATTAAGTACTAGTTTATGTACCAGGCTATGATTGGTTATCCTGCTTACATTGTGCCGGATCATCTGTCTATTTCTACAGAGAAAAAGCCCCTGAAAAATCTATGTCCTGTTCATTAAAAGCTTCGTTTTCTTGGTTCCAGGCTACACAACTCCGATCGCAGCTGTCGGCGGAGATCCGCCGGCGCCAGGCCTACGTGTCGCGGTCGGGGCGCGCCGCGCGGGACATGCAGCGTCTGCGCTCCGCTCTGGGCGACTCTCTGCGCAACGTGTCCTTGGTAACTAATAACCAACTCCGGCGCAGCTGTCGGCGGAGATCCGCCGGCGCCAGGCCTACGTGTCGCGGTCGGGGCGCGCCGCGCGGGACATGCAGCGTCTGCGCTCCGCTCTGGGCGACTCTCTGCGCAACGTGTCCTTGGTAACTAATAACCAACTCCGGCGCAGCTGTCGGCGGAGATCCGCCGGCGCCAGGCCTACGTGTCGCGGTCGGGGCGCGCCGCGCGGGACATGCAGCGTCTGCGCTCCGCTCTGGGCGACTCTCTGCGCAACGTGTCCTTGGTAACTAATAACCAACTCCGGCGCAGCTGTCGGCGGAGATCCGCCGGCGCCAGGCCTACGTGTCGCGGTCGGGGCGCGCCGCGCGGGACATGCAGCGTCTGCGCTCCGCTCTGGGCGACTCTCTGCGCAACGTGTCCTTGGTAACTAATAACCAACTCCGGCGCAGCTGTCGGCGGAGATCCGCCGGCGCCAGGCCTACGTGTCGCGGTCGGGGCGCGCCGCGCGGGACATGCAGCGTCTGCGCTCCGCTCTGGGCGACTCTCTGCGCAACGTGTCCTTGGTAACTAATAACCAACTCCGGCGCAGCTGTCGGCGGAGATCCGCCGGCGCCAGGCCTACGTGTCGCGGTCGGGGCGCGCCGCGCGGGACATGCAGCGTCTGCGCTCCGCTCTGGGCGACTCTCTGCGCAACGTGTCCTTGGTAACTAATAACCAACTCCGGCGCAGCTGTCGGCGGAGATCAGGAAATAGTCCGGGCAATACCTACTGGAGATCGACGGAATTTCGATTTCAACCAATGAGAAAAATAATTAAAACTTGTTTGGAGTGAGTGTGCGAGTGATGAATACACCACGGCATCAGCACGGCTCGCTTCGCTCGCCGTGCTAATGCCGTGATATTCCGTTATGGTTGTCGATTTCGACTTATAGGGGGATGAAGGATTACGAAATTGAAACAAATCCTAGCACTATAATAATACCTATAGGCTAACACTAAATAAATAAATAAAATAAAATAACGAAAGTAGGTATATTTCATGAAAACAATCAAGTGTTCGTTATAATTTTAATGCTCGTTAGAGAAAACCACTTTCTCGTTTTCTTATTAGAATAGGTAGTTCACACGATGCGAGTGAAACCGCTCGCGGTCATAATCAATAGATCTATTGTTCTTTACAACCCAGTGTAAGCACGTGTGTGATAATAATTGTAGGCACGTGGCACGTGTGGTGCTGGCCTAAATGGTACCACCCTATCTCTACATGATCATAGCATTTGTGAATGTAGACAATTTGCAAGCACTGTGTGTCGGAAAAGAGAGACGCTTTTTACACTATCAACGCCCATAGCGCATAGGCGTGTTTTCGCCCCGCCGAGTAGGGCATTGAATGTGTTAACAGTTAATGCTAGCCTCTTCGGATAGAAACTACATACTGAAGATTTCTAAATGAATCACATGTAGGTAGGTAGGGTAGACCGGGGGCAATAGTAACAATTTTTGGTTTTCGGACAATTGTACTATATAAACTTAGGTATTTTACTATAATGATTATGTTTCTAGAAACCTAAATTCAATAGCTACAAACCATTTTGTTGAATTTTACGTAGGGCTTACAGAACATAGAGAAAATTAGGTAAGAATGATGACAGGGCGAGTGCTACAATTGACCCCTTCCCAGGGTCACTTGTACCAAAAATTTAAAAGGAAATAAAAAACAAACAAATTATCGAATCATAACTATAGTATCGTATATTTGTTATTTTGGCATTTATTAATCAGTCGCTATAAATAAGAACGTAGGTTTCAGGAACAGTCCTACAAAATTCACAAGATAAAACTAAACAAATTTAAATTGAGTTTTCTCCACTTTAAACACAAATAACTCAAATTCTTATAGTTTGGCATAATCGCTTTGGTCTAAACTTTGATTGAGAGTTAACAAATAGCTTATATATCTAAAATTGTTGGAAATAATTGACAGATATTATTTTCTATGGAGTTACAATTGACCCTGGTACAATTGCCCCTGTTAAACTTTAAGTTAACTTTAAGTAAAATCATTATCCATCCAGTAACATTGAATGCAAAAATGGCGAAATCCACTAAATTATTTGTTAAGACGACAGAGTGTTAAAAATAACAGTATGAAACTATTTCTTAATTACTATTTCACCTAATTTGTACTCATTTTTGTAAATTATATCAGGGGTCATTTGTACCACGGGGTTAATTGTACCGTTACAATTGCCCCCAGAGAAGACGGTACAATTGACCCCAAGTATAGATTTTGGAGAAATAACTAAATATCTCGGAACATTGTTGTGCTTTAGACACACAATATTGGGAATTCTAGAACTGGATACCTAGGTAAACGCGTTGTTAATATATAATTACATGAAACACAGTAACCACTGAGTGACAGGGCAATCAAAATAGCAAAAAAAATTACTTTGGGTGCTTGAATACAAAAAAATGCTCCTACAGACGTCCGTTTCGCAGCGAGCGCGCTGCCGACTAGTGAGCAAGTCGGGACACTTAAGGCGCGTACCCCGGCTAACGCACACACAGATAGGTCTCCTAGAAGTTGAGATATTCCCAATGGTACTATTGCCCCGTGTTACTATTGCCCCCGGTCTACCCTACATTATAGCAGTAGACTTATATTACAATCAAGATAAAATAACTGCACTAAATTCCTTATTTAATTACGAGTTCTTAGTCACCGGAGTATTAACCAAAGAGAATTATACCCACTCAGTGTTAAAACAGTAATTCGCGAGTCCACTTAATTAAATTGAACTTAACGCGGTCATCACGAATGTGGGCGGACTATCATAGGAGTATCTACTCCTACCTAAATATGGTTATCAGAATGATGTGTCTATCCTACGTAGGTACCTATGTCTATCTCCATTTAGGTATTTAAAGTATCATCACAACATACCATATTAGGTAGGTACGTTCCACTACTGTCTTTCTGGGTTTTATAAATGTAGTAAAATAAAACATAATCTATCCACGTATATTATTTTTATTTATAGACAGGCAGCCATAGGCTGATGTGTCTACGTCAAGCAGTTTAGTTTTGTGTGATTTTCTTGCTATTGATCTTTATTCTCTTCTTCTTTCTTATATATAAAAGAAAGTCGTGTTAGTTACTTCACATAAAACTCGAGAACGGCCGAATTGATTTGGCTGAAACTTGGTGGGGAGACAGCTTAGAGCCAAGAGAAGGACATAGGATACTTTTTACTGTTTTTTTAATCTAATATAATGCGGGCGAAGCCGCGGGCGGAAAGCTAGTTAATTATATTGTGTATATCAGAAATCTAGCACCCGTAACACAAGCTTCGAGCTTACCACGGGGCTGGATGTTGTGTGAATATTCCAGCAATATTTATTAGATAACGCGTGTTTCGCAGGACCCGTCGCTGGACTCGCTGACGCTGCAGCACGAGGCGCGCAAGCTCGACAGCACGCTCGCGCACAGCCTGCCGCCGCTCAACGACAGCTACGACTCTTCCAAATAACCGACTACCCTCCAAACAACTATTTACGAGAAATGCTGCTGCTGAATCTATTATATCTCGTTCCTTGTGCATCCCATCGGTGGGGTATTTCGAAGATCTGGTCGTACGTGCATGACTCACATACCTATAGGTCATTTTTACGCTAATATCCAAAAAAAAATGTATTTGCATTTGCACGTATGGGGTCGACTCCACAATTTTGGCTGCACAGGGAACGTGATATAAAAGAAAGTGTTAGTTACACTATTTATAACTCAACGGCAGAATCGATTTGGCTGAAAATTGGTGGAGGTAGCTTAGAACCAGGAGTAGGACATAGGCTACTTTTAACACAGAGAAAATACTATAATGCAGGCGAAGCCGCGTGGCGGAAAGCTAGTTTAAAATAAGATCAGCTAATGTAAATGCAATCTAATTTGAAGACAGTCGTTGCGCTGTGTTCGCTGTAGGCCAATTTTACATGGGGAAGTTAATTCAATATTAGTCAAATCAAGTTGAAGTTTAACGATATGTTACGGCGTGACCGAGGGAAATAATGATTTTCTATTATTTATAAATGCAATCGTTTTTATGACTCGCAAATCCAGATGACTTATTATTATTACCTATAAAAACTGTCGTGGATTGATAAATTCTACTTATAGTCTTATCTGTGATTTCGTTTTCATAATACAAGCTCAGTTTTTTTGTGACTATGCTATTATTCAGAGGTATAAATTGTTTCAGATCTCACATTATATACTCATTTAAAATACCTACTTACCAATACAATTGTATCGTTACTGTATACATTTAAGGAAAATAATGTCAAGGTTTGTAAAAACCAGGTCTTTGATAGTAAGTTAATTGACAGTATATTTTAAAGCTTGTTTTTAAGTAGGCTTGTGTGTAGGTATAATAATGTATTGAGCACAGTAAAATGTCAAGTTCTAAATAAGGTATCATTGAATAATAATTTAGGCATCTGCTCAACTGAAGCAAATTTTGTCACACTAATAAAATATATAAATATACCTAGATATTTTTAAGGTTTATAACCTTTATAATTATGAAAATCCTAATATGGCCTTGAGTCTAGAGAAAATATACAAATTTTTTAATTAATGTACCTAAGTTATAGAAACTAAACTCTTATAAAGTACCTAATAATATTCTATCAAGTTCCGCTAAATACGTAAAATATTACCTATGTGCAAGTTAAATACATCTAGTAGGTACTTTAGTGTTTTTTTTACATCAAAATAACACGCTTATATTGCGCTAGTCTTGTGACATGTAGAAAACTAGAGCATTGGAATGGAACTAAGCCATGATTTGTCAGCGAAATCATTTGTATGAAGTTTGTTTGATAACATTTGAGTCATGGTTTCTCGTAGCTGCTTTAGGAATGATTCACTGATTTTATTCCATGGTAATAAACATCCGGAAGTCATAGTAAGCTTTTGTACATGACTCAGTGAGTTTTTGACTTAGTCTTTCTAACAAAAATAAAGTCAGTGGATTCATAAGTTTTAAACTCAATTAGGTAAACATCTTTGTAGTTTTAAGTAAGGTAATGTAGCTGTAAAGAGGAAAATATTTTACTGTAAATGATGACGTCATCAATCAACATCGTCATCAAATATAATAATTTAACAGAGCGTTGTTTGTTCTAAACGTAGTATTTATTACGCAGTAATTTAGTCATTTTGCTAGTCATAGGGATAACTAAGAAAAAATCCATTTACGCAAACCTACATGAAACGTAGTTAACTAGGTAATTCACAAGGTAAACTATACAATTTTATCCAGTCATAACGAATGAATCCTGGATAAGTTATCTATAATAACCGTTATCGAAATATAATTCGGCCCGATAATGAAATATCATTCGCCAAATGTTCGTAGATAGTACACACATGGCACAGGATGTTATAAATAAACTATTTAACAGTGTTGACAGAGCTGTCGTAACAACTGGCCATAACTCCCGGACCAGTGTCCGGGAGTGTCGGAGTTGTGCGCACCCTGTACATTGACCCTAAAAAAGTAAAGATAAGGGGAGGACAAGCAATGCAGTTGCTTGATAAATTGTCCGCGCTCTTAGGTATAAGTCGTATACCCCAGAGTTCAATTGTATGTAGATTTATAGCACTCTCCCACAAGCTTTCGACTTCCTGTTCATCTACCTAAGTAAAGAGTGACAGTTGTTTTAAGCGCGCGCGCCTCACAGTGGGCTCGATCTATGCGCTAGACCTTGTTACACCTCGTGGGGTGTGTCGATACGAAAGTTAATGTAACTCAATACTTGTTTTGCATCCTAGATTAGATGGCTTACTTATCTGGTTACTTAGACGCTAAGTCGGCGTATTGTGTTCATTTCCATTGGACTGTGTCAATTCTTGTGTTACTAGAATGTCGACATACGCCCGCCACGTTTCACTGCCAGTGTTTTTATCATGTTTGTACCTAATGTAATTGTCCAATCTGTACTGTATTTTTATCAAGGAACACGTTATTGTACTTTTTTACACATCAATAAAATAGTAGTAGAATGTGGCCTGTCGTTTCAATTAATTGAAATCTATTAAAATACTGCGGCAATTGATGTTTATTAGATTGTGGGGGGAGGCGCAGCGCTGACTCACGGCCGCGGCCTGCGCAACGGAACACCGGGACCAAAAACATACCCCAATTATTCATATTTTAAAATTGGTTTTATTGATAATTGCAAAAAAATGAAATGAATAGTAATTATTGTACATGTCGATAATTGATTAAGAAGATAAAAATATACACAAATTCTTACTTTGCACAATATATAAAAATATAATTCAACTCAGATCAAAGTCATTACCAATATCCTTGTGCAGTAATACTTATAACATAAAGATCGGTAGAAACATCTAATCCCGTAACAATATTTGAACACCTAATATAATTATTTTACTTTCAACAAGGGTCTAGTAGCGAAACATAGGTTTGTTATCATTAACTAGTTAGTCTGAGCCAGTAATGATAAAAATTTATTCATTTATAATAACTATACTTTAAGATTTACTTCACCAATTAGGGTTTTAATCCATATAGTAGTGAATGGCACCCATGGGACAAACGAGGGCACTGGACACAACGACTTGAGACTACATACAGTAGGGTGAGGTCACCTAAGGCTCACTAAGAATGTTACAAGATATCCTAAACGGTCATTTTAACCATCCATTGATACATTTTAATTACATAACAAGATAATATATCTGAAAAAATTTAATGTTTTCTTAATCCTTAACTTTACCCACTGGTTCACGCCTACTGGCACATTCCTAGGTTTCTCCGAACCTAACACTTAGCTATACAATTATGTTGTTCTCGTATATGGGCTTGTATCATATAAGATTAATAATACTTAAAAATGAATAATTATAATGCTAGGTCCAGACAGCGTGATATATCAATTCATAAATAGGCACGTATTGGTTAATATAAACTTTGTTTCTGCATTATGAACACAATTGAGAACATTAACAAATTACATTGATAGATAAGTTTTATGGCAATCCCAAAATAATTTTCCTGTTGATTAATTGACAGAGAGCTGTCTGTACCCAACATAGTTACAAATAAACATGCCATAATGTCACATTTGTGATCGAGAACCAAATAAGAGGAGTGCAAAGGGGGATTATGCAATAAACATAGCTTCAAAATTGGAATGAGTAGATTGTTAAGTATTGTCTTTGAGTGAGAGGCCACTCTCCCCGTGCACTCCGGAAATAACACTTTGATACTTACAATCAATCATAGCTTTTGATAACAACAACTTCATTATCAGCCTCCACATTTTGCATAAGAAGATGTGGCTATTTAACAAAGTGCATTACCAAGTATAACTATCAAAACTAAGATAATGAAATGGAGTTAAATGAGGATGAACTTCATAAGTAGTAATAAATTGTAAAAGAGAACATACACATAAATTTTAATCCTATCACTGATTTAACACCATACTATCAAATACAGACCAAGAGTGATAGCCAAATAGAAGATTGTACAGAACCATGACAATCACAGGACTCGATACAATCAGCCAACAAATGCACTTCCAAAAAATGCTACAGGTATCTAATCATCAAGCAACAATGCTCAACGCTTTAACTTTGGGAACAGTCGAGAGCCAAATCCGGGAATGAGAAGTCTTTCAAATTAGTTAATATTTTTATACCTATGCAATGGGGGCTCCTCAATTACAGAATGCGGCAAGGTCTCTTTGTTCTACCAGGTCCTGAAACGGGCTTGGGCGATTTCTTATTGATCTGCCTCACTAGGTCGTAAAACACATCATTCACATGTATCTTAGCCTTCGCGGAGGTCTCCATGAAGGCACAGTTGAAGTGGCGCGCCAGGTTAGCGCCCTGCTCCTTGCCTACGACGCGCTCGGCCTCCAAGTCCGTCTTGTTGCCGACTAGTACCATGGGCACATCGTCCTTATCCTTTACCCGCAGAATTTGCTCCCGCAAGTCCTGTAGGTCGTTGAACGTCGATTGTGCTGTGATTGAATATACTAGTACGAATCCTTGCCCGTTTTTCATGTACAGATCCCTCATCGCTGTGAACTGCTCTGTGCCCGCCGTGTCCAGGATTTCGAGCATGCATTGTTGCCCGTCCACTTCCACCTGTTTCCGATAGCTGTCCTCTATGGTGGGGTCGTATTTCTCAACAAAGATGCCTTGTACAAACTGCACTGTCAGAGCAGACTTTCCCACGCCTCCGCTGCCTAACACGACTATCTTATATTCACGCATTATTGCTTATTTACTATTTATTGGTATACTTCACAAAACAAAGGAATCTATCGAGGAACAGCACATAAAATGATTTAGGTAGTTTTAGCAAAAAAACCTTTACAACTCAAACCGCCATGACACCGTTAGCAGGGCGATGGCTCACTGTCCCAGTATTGCCACTTATAAATTAATTTTGTAATTTTCAATTAAATAAATACATTGAGGGAATTTTTTTTTTAAAAACTCAATATTTAAGTCGTGCACATTGGTAGACTACCAGGACCTAATTTGGAACGAGTTGAATGCATGTTGTGTTGCAAGGCATCAAAGGATATTGTTCAAATTATTCAATTTAACTACCTACCTTTGAGTTGTCTCTCCATGTTTAATTGAATGATTTGGTAGGATTGCAGCAGCACCTAATTTTTTATATTAGAAAAAGTTACTTAGTACAAATGTTATTTTAGTATTTTTTTTATGCATTTGGGTTGTTTTAACAATTGCCGTGGTATTTTTATATTATGCGATTTATTTAGTCGCAGTACTTTTTTTAAGAGTAGGTTATTTAGGTTGTTTGTGCCGGCTTAAGACTGGAAATACCCTTTCCCGTGAGCGAAGTCGAACTAAGTAAAAGACCGTGTTCCACAGCTGGGCAAAGGCCTCCCCCAATTTTCTCCAATCATCCCTATCTGGCGCGATATCTTTTCAATCATTCTTATCTAAACTGGTCTATGTCAGATTCAACTTCTTTAATCATTGCTTAATTTGATCTTCAGGTTTAAGATACTTTATTCTCATTTAAGAATTACAATTCACATATAAATGAGAACTTATAAACTAACATGCAATTAATTAAATTCTTAATATTTATAACATGAAATGTAAAAAACTATAAAACGATGGATTAAAATTCTCCCGACTAGTAATTTATTTTCAGTGCTGGCAATATAAAAACCCCAATTTATAATGTAGTTCTGTAGGCTTAGGACAGGTGGCGTTGAGATTAAAGATGATTAAATGCTCAAACTTAACGCACTATAGGCTAACATCATCGTTATTATTAAATTACTATCTTTTTAACTTACTTAAAGTTAAATGGTAGGTACCTAACTATATAGCTATATATATATATATATATATATATCGATGGGTAACGGCCAAAAAGGGCTAACCGCCATTTTTTGCGAAATCGACTTATATATATGGTTGGAATCGGCTTTTTTTTCTGCGTCGTTTGGTTCAAGTATCGTGGCTCTACGAAATACTTTTTGGCGCTTAGGCAGTTTGTAAATTCAGGTCCTAAGCCTGATTTCTTCGTCGTAAACGACACATTTTAAGTGTCTTTTTTTATTTTGGTGGTTATAATAAAAGTTGAATCTCGAAACTGACACTTAAGCTATTTTGGCATAAAATAAAAATTACTTTTTTGGGCGTTAACCTGTTTGGGCTAGATTTTTTTTTTTCTAAAATTCCGGTTGGGATATTTTGTCCGTTTCTTCAAAAATCATAATCGTCGTTTAGTATGTTTAGGCTGCATTTCAGAGACCTTATTTGGCGCTTAGCCTTTATTTTTCCTGTCACTGATCAAATTCTATGAGGAGCTTAACACAAATTGTCCTAGTGACTCTCACCAAACATATTGTCGCTTATCCTGTCTTTACCTCCCGATTTGCAAACGAATGTGGTGGTTAGATAATAAGTTAAAACAAAAAAATTACACATACGATAATTTCTTTTAACGGAATTTGTCAGTTACCTTGTGGAGCAAAAAACTACAAGGTCGGTTACCCTTTTCGTATGTTCAAAACAAACGGGGTCACGAACCGACAGTGAACTTTAGTGCGTAGGTGACTGCGGTACAAGCGCCGCGCATGCACGCGAGCCATTTTGGCGCGCAAAGTTTTGAGAGTGCTAGAACTACAATTTATAAGGTTTGTTTACATACTGGATTTTAAATACTGGATTGGTATGTATAGGTACACACAAAATCTAATTTATAATATATCTAATATATAATATTAGCAGCATGACATGCCTTTCGTCTTATCCATGTTCATTTTAAGACCAACCCGTTGGGAGACTCGATTGAGGCCTTCGAGCATTGTGCCGAGTTCTTTCCAATGGAAGAACTCGGCGCAATGCTCGAAGGCCCTAGTCATGGCAAACTGAATAGTTTGCTATGACTAAGATATTGTCTGCGAATCGAAGGTGAGATTTATTCGCCATTGATATTGATGCCCAATCCTTTCCAATCCAGAAGTTTGAAGGCGTCTTCCAAAGAGGCAGTAAACAGTTTCGGAGACAAAACGTCTCCCTGTCTTACGCCCCTTTTTTAAAGAAATAGCCTCCGAACTCTTGTACTCGGATGGACATGGTGGCGTTTCTATACAAACACTTCAGCACTTCGATATACCGATAGTCAATACGGGCCCGCTGGAGTGGCTCAGGCACCACCCACGTTTCGACCGAATCAAACGTAGTCCACAAACGCTAAGCAGAGCGGCAGGTTATACTTTTCGGTCTTCTGTATAACCTGCCGCAGCGTATGTACGTGGCCTACGGTACTATAGCCTTTTCGGAACCCGGCTTGTTCGGGATGCTGGAAGTCATCAAACCTTCATTCGAGTCGGTTAGAAATGACCCGAGAAAACAGGTTATATACATGGCTCAAAAGCGAGATGAGTCTGAAACTATTAGTTCAAAGAAAAAGTGAAATCGTATCATTTTTAGGGTTCCGTAGCCAAATGGCAAAAACGGAACCCTTATAGATTCGTCATGTCCACGGAGTTTAAACTAAGTGGAGGTGCCATAACTGCAACTGGGCCCTGATTTTCAACTGGGCCCTGACGTCATCATAGTAGGCGTGGCCTAGCTCAGACTACTGTTGGCGTTCGTCCTATGCACATCCGGTGTCAACAGTGGAAATTGTAATGTTAAGACAGGGCCGTAATAAGAATCCAATTTCATAAAAGAACGTTCAAACTTTAAGAAAGAAAGAAAAATTTTATTTGTGTACAAATAACATCATAAAACAATATGCGTTAAACATAAGGGACACAAAACGGTTGCCAGCTCAGCTTCAAAGCTGTGGCAAAATTATATCACTAAATAAATAAATAAACAAAATACTTTCTATAACACAATGCAACGGATAATAAACTTATAACATTTATTATAGAAAAATAAAATAACTAATCTCTAGGGGGGTGCAGCTGCCCCTCCCTGCCCCCCCTTGGCGACGCCCTTGAGGACGTCCCTGTTACCTACACCTGTGACATCTATTATCAAGTAGTTAAACTACGTAGCAAGCAGTTTTGCTTTTGACCGGTAGATGAAAAAAAAAAAATGGGTGGGATCCTACACCTGTGACATCTATTATGAAGTAGTTAAACTGCGTAGCAAGCAGTTTTGCTTTTGACCGGTAGATGGAAAAGACAAAAGTGGGTGGGATCTCACACCCCCTCACCCCGCAAAATTGTCACGTCAAATCACGCGTTGTTTCCTAAGGAAATCTCAATACAACATCTCCTCTCTAATAATAACTCCATGGTCATGTCCGTCCGTCCGTCCGTCCGTATGTCACAGCAGTTTTTCTCCGAAACTATAAGAGCTATAAAGCTGAAATTTGGTAAGTAAATGTATCCCGTAAACCGCACTAAGATTTAAAAATATTGAAAAAAAAACAATTATATTTGGGGGTCCCCATACTTAGAACCGAAACTTTAAAATAAAATTTCATCGAACCCATACATGTGGGGTATCTATGAATAGGTATTTAAAAATTGCTGCGGAAGCCTACATGGCATGGGCGAGTCCGACTCGCACTTGGCCACTTTTTTTATTTATTAAAATAAAGACTGCTGATTAAGTATAAAAAGTTTTTATTCTCTGAAATGAAGTTAGGAGTTACTTTTCAGTAATTTAGAAGACTGAAAGACACAGTGTTTCATCGTTTACAAAAAAGCCGAATGTTTCTTTCAAGAATTTTTACTTAGTACCAATTTCTTGCCCGTCTTTCAAAATTCAATAACCAGTTATACCATAATTGCTCCTATTTCCTGTTATAAAAAGTCGGTTAAGCTGATTTTCTTCGACTTAAATAATACGAAAAGAACTGTTAAATCATTTAGGCTGGAAGTAAATGAATAGGAGTTTTTCATTTATGACGTTCTGGCTGTTTGTAAAATCAGGACCATTTAGGGGTAAGCGACAGTAAAGGGTATTTACAGGACGATTTATAACAAATTAATAATGCCAGTTTGTAGAGTGACAATCAAAAGCTAAGTAGTTAAATTTTCAGGGTTTCGGAAGCTTAAACAGAATTTTTAAGATTTTTTTTTGTATATTTTTAACTTTAAACCTCTCTACTGTAAAGTTTGTAATATGTCGGTTATCCCTTTTTGGCCGTTATCCATCGATATATATATATAGCTATACTAGCTATCTTGTTATTTACAACATTTTACAATATACTTTATATCTAATATAAAAGCAACAATTGAACAAATTACATGAATAGGTATCTATTAATATAACAATCAATACTTATTACTTTAAATTGTTTAATAATTAATTACCTTTTAATAAAATTACCATTATAGTAAAACTATAATAATCATCTCTCGAACGACACTATATTTATTAAAATTGTTCTAGTGGAACAGCACCCTCAAACCTATCCGGTCATTAGAGTGTCTTACTTCCCGTAAATCTACGGCCGGTAAATTGGACCGCCCGCTAATTAGCGCGAGTAATAACTTTTAACTGGATAAGCTGTTTGGACTCTAAATTACACCTAGAAAGGGTTAAGAAGAAAATTGACAATAACGTTAAATTTGTTTATACAGCCTTGCTTACTTTGGCCTAAATGGTGGTTATTAGAATTACTGCGGAAACCATGAAATCTGTGGCGTGAATGTTGTTGATGAGTTATTGTAACAACCTAACATCATATTAAACAATTTGGAAATAAATCGTAACCCCTATACGTTCCCAGTTCCCACTGCTGGGACACAGGGAATTCTCTCTTTACGAGAGAGACCACGCTTCCCAAGTGCGGGTTTTTCAACTTTCTCGGAAAATGCTGGATTCTTCACGATGTTTGCCTTCATTTAGAATACGTGTTTTTAAAATAATTATGTAAATGAATAAATAAAATAATCTTAGTAACAAACAGGTGAACGTGTTGATTCTCATCTCAAGATTTAACACGTTCGAGCCACCTCGAATAACCGATTGACGTTTCGTTGCAGGTTCTTTTTTTCAAAATTTCTATTTTGACGTTTTTGACAGTTTGTGGGAGATTCTTCACCAAAACCAGGTAAAACCGCCAAAAATCTATGTGGGAGAAGGTCAATCCATAGCCTGGTAAAGGGTTAAGTTTAGTAGCACATGAACGGTTACCTATGTTATCTCTTAGTGAAATTAGACCATAGTCCCTTAGCGTGTTAAAAATTGCATTTAGGCTAGGCTTAGAAACATCGTTATTAGGTCTCATTTAATTAGTTTAGGCCTATAGGGACAAGGACCGACCCAATTAGCTAGGTAACCTTAATTATAAGCTAGCAAGTCGAACTCAAGTGTAAGAGAAAATTCGTTCAAAAGGCATTCATTAACAACTAGTACTATGTAGGTACTACTTATCTGTGATTATACATGTCGGTGGAATTTCAATAGGAATACATAAATCTATTTTGTAAAAAGTCTAAGGTACTAAGATAAAGTAACTTTGTCGAGGATACTTAGATCTAAGTACAAATACTTAATGGCTCCTTCAAAATCAAATTTTTTTACGAAAATCCGTTGTTATCATACGGAATAGGTACAGGGTAATCCGTTTTTGTAAAAAACATCTCTGGAAATATACTTTCTCAATGTCTGACCAATGATGATCATGTGTCGAAAGGCTTTTCCTATTTTATTTATATCTCCCGGGAGGTTTAATCGCACATTAAATCCCAGAACAATTTTAGTAACCCTTATCTTATTTACACTTGAAGTAAGTAATTCTAGACACAAAGGTCGTTCTATTGTTGTTATATTTACAATAAGAGTTGTAGTTGTAGGTATGTTGAGTGCCAGACGAAATGATTCACTATTTTATTAAGAGAAAATTGCTAAACATATACCTAATATTATTTGAAGTGTGGTGCCGGGCTAAGAATAGTATCACCCGTCTCTTTCCATTTGGTTTAAAACTGACTCGGCGATAATAATATTTATTGATAGATATATATAGGTATATATATACTTTGAGCCGTTTTAGCTAAGTGGGAGCACACTCGACGTTCATTCCAAAGGTCGTGGGTTCAAACCCCGCAGCACAACTTTGGATTTTTTTTCTTTATAAGATTACTAGCTTTCCGCCCGCGGCTTCGCCCGCATTATATTAGAGTAAAAAGTATCCTATGTCCTTCTCCTGGCTCTAAACTACCCCCCTGCCAACTTTCAGGCAAATCCGTTCAGCCGTTCTCGAGTTATAAGTGAAGGCACTAACACGACTTTCTTTTATATATATAGATGATCATATAATATTTTCAAGGAGAAAAAATCAAAAGTGCGCTGCGAGTTTTGATCCCACGACCTTTAAAGACATTGATCGAGCCAAATATAAATAAAAAGTTATATTCTGCTGTTTATGTCAGCCAATAAAACGTCGCGGTTAAAATAAAATCCCGATATTTTTACAAAAACTACATAATATCTTTTGTTGGTGCGCTATAATTCAACGAGGCTTTAAAAACAATATTTCACAGAATTTTCACGAGCTAGCGGAGAGTTAAAGCTTTACAATGAATTATATCGGTGTGAACATGTTAAGTACCTAGCTGCTTTTATTAATCTTTTACTGTAGGAGTCATTATCATCATTTCAGCTCGACCACTAGACAGACTTACCTTTAAGATTTTCATTTATATAGGTCGAAGGGTGTTCGGTATTGAATAATTGCTGCTGGACAGTGGACGTCCGATCAGGTCAAGCTTTGAGCTAACCAAGGGGCTAAATATTGCTCTGTAAATTGCCCAGAAACATTTATTATATGAAACATATCGCATTTTCATACATCGAACAACCAAATCAGTTGAAAATTATGATTTGTCTGCTTGATATTCCAAAGACAAACCCATAAATCTGAATTCCATAAAAACGATAATAAAATAACAGTAATATAGGTAGAGCTCCTCTGGGTGTCGTGCTGAAGTCGTGAACACTTTGTTATGATTGTTGTAAAATTTATGGCGTCTGGAACAGCGATTTGTTTTCGCAGATATCCAAAGCGTCTCTTGTCTGATATTGTTTCACGACATTAATTTAATCAGACTGATATTTATATACTCTGTCGTTAGCTTCAAAAAATCAATCTATGAATTATAAATATCTATGAATTATAAAATAGCTCTATGTTTGACAAACGTAGACGTATATTGTCTATCTGAAGTGGGGGGAGGGAGAATTTCCCCTGATGCCAAAGGATGAGATCTCCCCTTACCAAGTGAATGCAATTGGTTCACATACCGTGTGGTCTACGACTATACGTGGTGTCGACGAACAGTTGCCGAGAAGTCCGATGTAGGATAAGTTACGTGCAATCTAGAACGGTTCCAAAATTATAAATAGAAACGAACCAAAACTACATATATGAAGGAGTACGTTATATAGAAGTATAATATTATACTAACAAGCAAAATAAATTAACGGTCTTTGGGTTTAGATATCGATTTATTAGAGCTTTGGCCTTCAATAAAGCTTTAGAAATAGTTATCGAAGCTCTGCGAGTCTTCAAAGCTATATGTTGCTCTAGTTTGTAAAGAGCAATGTTGGATTTTACAAAAACCCTAGCTCGTAGGAATAGAGGTTCGTTTGTTAGTTGGTCGAGTGGGTACCTACTCGTATAGCCATAAGCCAACACACACAGTTCATAAATTAATTTTAGTAAGTTACCTACTGCTACACATTGTTTTTGATTTCATGTGTTTGATACTTTATTGTCATCATTTTCATTTTGAACGGTTAGACATACATTTACGAGTACATTTTGAACGGTTATGAGTTTCTTGTAATTTGTGTGTGCTATTATTATTTATTTATTTTCGGCTTGCGACGCAGGAGGTTGCGGGTTCGCTTCCCGCCTCTGCAGATAATTGTTCCGGATGTCTGGGTGTCATATATAATTATATATATATAAAAAGCATATCTATCGATGCATTATAATATTACCTATATTAAGTAAATCTAGCACCCGTAACACAAGCTTCGAGCTTACCGCGGAGCTAGATGTTGCTGTGTGAAATATTATTTATTGATTATAATATGTATATCTATCTAAAACCTACTTCTGCTATACCCCTAATAGGCATTTTTTGTTTTTATTCATTAGATAATAATTTCCCTGTGAAAGGAATAAAATGTAAAAATAAGCGTAAATATGGTTGAATAATATCTATTAAATTGAACTCTGCTACTATTAGACCAGTGCAGTTAGCTTCAAAAATGGTCAAATAAGGAAAAAAATAGTAGTAGAATGAAACCCATTAGAAAAGGAGGGGAATATGATAAAAATGAAAGGAAAAATAAATTACGGTCGATCTGAGTTCGGGAAGTGGGAGGGGGTGGGCTTTTAAGGGGAGAAAATGGTTTATCTCGATTTGCGGTGAAACTACAAGTCCTATGAAAAAAAGTTATATGGCAAAGTTGTAGGTAATATAAAGATCTACAACTTTTAATTCACAAGTTTTTTACAGAACCTCAAAACTTATGTGAAAAATTCAAATAACCAAGTTTTTGGTTTTTTTTATTTATCTTTTTCAAAAATTATTATTTTTCTACGAAATTTGGTGAAAACTTACCTATTTATGTCACAAATACACTGTGATTTATTTGATTGAAAATATTATTGTTTTCACCTTATTTTGACTTAATTATCAAAAATATAGACTAATTTTCAATCGAAAATTCACGTGTCAAAATATTAGCTTTTTTATAAAAGTCGGTGTGCTATATGTTCATTGAAATCTCTATTTTCTGATAGTTAAAAAAAATATATACATTACCATAGTAAATATTCTCAGAAAATGCACAGAACCGAAACCAAAATTTGTATCATTAGGTACAATTGCATCATAAAAATGTGATTTTGTCTTTTCAGACTATATAATAATAATTATTATATAATAATCTGTTTGTATAATGTGCAATAAGTCGGATTATAAGCAATTATATGAAATAAAAATTGCAAAAATCACATTTTTATGATGCAATTGTACATAATGATACAAATTTTGTTTCGGTGTTTTGCATTTTCTGAGATAATTTACTATGGTAATGTATATATTTTTCTTAACCATCAGAAAATAGAGATTTCAATGAACAAACAACATACCGATTTTTATAAAAAAGCTAATATTTTGACACGTGAATTTTCGATTGAAAATTGGTCTATTTTTTTAGTAATTAAGTCAAAATAAGGTGAAAAAATTAATATTTTTAATCAAATAAATTATAGTGCATTAAGGACATAAATAGGCAAGTTTTCACCAAATTTCGTAGAAAATAAAATGTTTTTGAAAAAGATAGAAATAAAAAACCAAAAACTAAGTTATTTGAATTTTTCACATACATTTTGACGTTATGCAAAAAAGTTGTGAATTAAAAATTGTAGATCTTTATATTACCTACAACTTTGCGATATAACTTTTTTTCATAGGACTTGTAGTTTCACCGCAAATCGAGATAAACCATTTTCTCCCCTTAAAAGCCCACCCCCTCCCACTTCCCGAACTCAGATCGACCGTAATTTATTTTTCCTTTCATTTGTATCATATTCCCCTCCTTTTCTAATGGGTTTCATTCTACTACTATTTTTTTCCTTGTAAAATATTAAAAACCCTGGTCTATATGTAGTATACTTTTACTGGTGTGACAGTCACAGTGCCAACAATCTTCAGAATATCTGGAATAACCTACATCTTGTTATTTTTCATCTCTCTCATAGAGTTATGAATAACATTTTCTTATACATCGCTATTTATATAGCTAGATGTTTTGGGGTTAGGTAGATGTTGCTGTGTGAATTGTCCGGCAATATTTATTAATTTCTCAGGTAGGTATTTTCAAATCCTTACAAACGCGACAGTTTGTAGAAATCTACCAATGTGTAGATGTCTTGTGTGGTATTCTTTCAACGAAAAATAACATAAAATACAATTTGCTACTCTTAACCGCGGAAAAATCTATATCTAACTAATAACGCGGGAAAAGCGTTAAATACAGTTGGCCAATATGAACCTACCATTAATTACCTATTATTTTTATTCGACAGTCATTTCACTCACGTTTAATTAAATAAAGATTTCTTGCAACTCATGGACAATATAAATCGAGCGAATGCGGGCTTGAATCTTTTAATAGATATTTAACAAAGTTTGACTTTGTTAAATTTGCAATAGGAAACATAGACTATTTAGATTGCATTTGTAGCTCTATAATCGTGCTCTGTGGCATTTCCAAAGCCTCGTATCGTAAGGCTTCTGGCGACTGAGTAATGTGGGGCGAGTGACCACCGGTTCGCGGCAAATCTTACCATTTGTACTGACGCTGCTTACAAGACTCCTTTATAGATGTGCTCAAGTTAGGATAAACCTGTAATTACAGTAGGTAGGTAGTATAATTGTTTTGAATTTATTCTCCGCCATTTAAAAAATAAATTCTACACTAATTACAAATAAATTTCAAAAGAAACGTATGGGAAATGAGTCCACTTGAAGATAACATTATAGACCTACGAAAGAATTTACTTCGAAGCTAAAACGGAGACGCTTCGCTCGGTCAATTACCAAAAATCAATCTTTAAATAGAGCTTTCTCTGTAATTCACATAGTGTAAGGTATGTTTTCGTAGATAACAGAAAAGGAAAATCCATTTCCCTTATCTAAAAGAGCGTCTCTGACAATATAATCCGAGCATATATAAATATAAGTTAATATTTTCAGGATTTTTTGTGTTTGTAGAACTCCACCCGCCCGTCCGCTCGCAAACAGGCAAGCTCCGTAGCCTAGACCCGCCAACAATCTAAGTTGAAGTTAGCCGCTCTAACGGATAATTTAACTTCAAGTCATGGTCTAAGTTAAATTGTCAAAATCTACATAGATAGAAGTAGCCAACATCACTATTACGAGTACTTAAAGAACTACAGATATCCTTTATTCGATCTATCTATAAATAGTTACGGCACAAGTGACTTCTCTCTGTGAATTCTCTACTATTTACTCAGTCAGTATTTAGAAAAACGTCATAAAAAAATTATATACTTAATACTATCATGATAATAATTTTCCTCGAAGAAATATTTTGCACAAGTGACCGAAGTCAAAACAGCGGCGAGCTCGCGTATTGTTTTTACCCTAGAAGGTATCTTAAATGAAAATATTAATTACTTTGTAATTTATTTAAGAACCTCTATCAAATTTACTGAATAGCTAAATATTTCAAGAACATTTTTGGTGTCGTCGGGGCGATATCATGAACTTTACGCACGATTTTGATGAAATAACAAACCTTTAAGTATTTATTAGTATTTATTTAGTAGGTAGTAGTAGTTAGGTATCGAAAAAAATAAAAAAAGATCACAACATACCTAACCTTACAGTTGAACCCTAGCTGCGCTAGACTACGCTATCAAGAATTACGTATAAGTTCTTGAAAGTTTTTTGTTAATGCTACGTCTAGTCTAGACTCTTAAGGTACTCTTAAGATCTAGCTAAAGAAGGGGCAATGAAAGACAGCCTTTCATCAAAATCCAAGCAATCGTACCTACAGCATAAATCATCAAAATTTTATGCTCATTCTTGTAAATAGCATTATATTTTCTTCAGAGCTTTTATACCGTTAACGATGATAGATTGGCTAACAGCTGCTTCTATCGATTATCTTTTGAGTTAATATTTGTGGCTGTGAGCTGCAGTGTGCACGACCGGGCCGATGGCCTTAGATTACAAAAGATTAATAATAATAATGAGAATAATCAATTTATTGGTAATTTCACAACCCGTTCAATCAATCATAGTATCCTGCAGTCGAATCTTAGACTATAAGGGAAAAATCGCATTGGTAAAAGTAAATTTAAAAAAAGATTATGAATGTAGGTACCTACTGTGTTTACCGGTAAAGTAATTACCCATGTTGGTGTTTTGCCAAACTTGGTCTTTAATTTTTATGTTTTTACAGTCCTATAAACCAACATTTTCTCAGAGGGATATAACTTTGAACACTGTTATTTTGGAAGCATTGCTAAAATGGTTGGCTAGACACAACAAATAATAATATAATGGTGACAATTTCCTATCTCTCAATAAATATCTTCGATCAAAAAGGAGTGGAATGTATCGAAAGAAAATAACAAATTTTCTCTAAAGACCTTGTTATTTTTGGTAAAGATGATGGAATCAAAAAGGATCTCAGACTTTTAGTAGAAAAGCTTTGAGGTAGTGGTATTTTGAGAAAATTGTATTAAATAAATAAATAAATAAAAAAGATATTTATTCTCTCTCACAAACATAAATTAATGCTAAAAACTTGGATACCATATAATTTAATTAAGTACCTGTTTGTGAGAGACTGGTGCCAGTGATAGGTTATGAACCTGTGATACTGGTCACCAGAGTCTCCTCTACAGATCAAAATTTTAAATTTACTTGGTCTCTATTTCAGCATAGACTATTTAGGCAATTTTGTTCTTGTAAAAAATATTAAAATATTATTCAGACTTTTGTGTAATTTGATCTTTATAAATATGTGAGAAATGTGGATGTATGTTTGTATAGTATACATATGTGTGTAAGATGGGAATGTTTATGCTGTAGTGTTATGTAGGTAGTGAATAATAGTAATAAGGTTAACTAAAGACACCGGTCTCCTAAGAGTCTGGGCGATAGGAACCTTACTACCGTAGGTAGGTATGCGTGTTGTGTGTATTTGTTAATAAGTAATGTGTGTTGGTGTATGCTGAAGTGTTGTGTAGGTAGTGAGATACAAGGTTACCTAAAGACACCAGTCTCTTAAGAGTCTGGGCAACAGGTAACTTACTACCGTTAGGTAGGTATGTGTTGTGTGATTTGTTAATGAGTAATGTGTATAGGTGTATGCTGAAATGTTGTGTAGGTAGTGAGATAAAAGGTTACCTAAAGACACCAGTCTCTTAAGAGTCTGGGCAATAGGTAACTTACTACCGTTGGTATGTGGGTTGTGTGTATGCTGAAGTGTTGAGTAGAGTTGTGTATTATAAGGTTACCTTAAGACACCGGACTCTTAAGAGTCCGGGCGATAGGTACCTTAGTAGAGATGTGTTATGTGTTATGTAGTGTGTGTCAGTGTATTTTTATGTGCGTGTGTGCTAACGAATGCCAAGCAAGGATGCAAATCATGAAAGATGTTTCAGCAAATCTTCAGTCTGTTGGTATGTGAGGGACTTTAGAAAATTACAAACTTCTATTTTGCATTTGTGTCTGGTTAGTGGATATATATTTATTTTGTTGTTAATCTTATTGTAAATAAAAGGTCCAAGATAACAGAAAAAGTGCCGGGAAAAACTGGTATTGTAAGTAGTGGTTGTACAGACTTTGCCCTTTCGCCGTTTTGCCTCAACTAGTTGCGGGTTATACGTCAACTGAGAGTGTTTGAGAAGAATAATTTGTAGGAGGTGGTATTGTCTAACCGTTAGCACATCCCAGCTGATGTACAATTCAGTTGTAGGAAATTGGAAGTGCAGCCCAGCACCAACCTTCAGAACAGCTCTTTGAGCTCTTTCAAGGGAAATGAGATGACTTTTAGCTGCACCTCCCCATGTGGTGATGCAGTAGCCCATAACTGATTGGCACAGGGCCAGGTAAACCATACTAATGGTCTTCCTGTCAGCAATATGTCGCAGTTCTCTAAAAATATAAATAAGTTTTCTAAGTCTGGCCACCAATGTGTCGATATGAAGCTTGAAGGTCAAAGCCTGATCTATGTGAACACCTAAATATTTGACATTATTGGTGGAACGTAAACTTTAATGCTATTTAGGTAATCATAAAAAATATTATATATACTTACGATACTTTTTTTGTTCGTATTGTCTATTTATTTATTTGTTACAAAATCCACAGCTCTTAATTTAAATATAAGCCAATTATGGATTTACATTTTTAAAGACTTAAAACAATTATTTGACGACCTCTGTGGCGCAGCGGGCGAAGGTCCGCCTGCGACGCAAGAGGTTGCGGGTTCGATTCCCGCCTCGGAACAACAATTTGTATGATCTGCAAATATTTGTTCCGGGTGTCTGGGTGTTATATATATATAATAAAAAATATCTATCTATGTATGTATATTATATTAAGTATATCAGAAATCTAGCACCCGTAACACAAGCTTCGAGCTTACCACGGGTCGTCGTTGTCGTTGTGTAAATTGTCCAGCGATATTTATTATTATTATTATTTATTATTTTGACCGCTGAGGATCTCTCTATCCTGAAGGATGTCTTTCTAATTTTTAAATTTTACCTATGTACAAAATCATTTTCCTTGGATATCATTAACACACTAAATTGATACTATCTTAGTAGCTAAATTCTAATAGCTATGCTTTGAATAAGTAGTAGGATTAGTAAAACGTAACAACTAAAACAATTTACTGATTGTATTAGTTATTTTATGACTGTAATCTGTTTAACGAGCGAAAGTTATTGTTAACCTATTAAATGCCGGGCGTCGCGCGACATCAGACTAAGTCCATGTATTTTTGGGTCAATTCAATTAAACATAAAATAGAATAAAATCATTGTTATCAAAATCAGTCATGACTTATTATTATTACTTTGTGCTTTTCTTAATAAAAGAAAACAATTGAACTTTAAAAACCCTTAAAAATTTGAATAAATTGATCAATTTTTAGATTACATTATCTCAGCAAAATCTAGCCTCGTGTAAGCTCAAAGCTTGTGTTACATTACAATGGTTTGCTAATTAGGGGTAAACAAGTCAAGTGGTCTGTATAATGGTCTAATCAGCCATAAATTGTACGCGTGATTTGAGTGTGAAACATGTCAGAAGTGCATAGAACATTAGTCGGTAATTGGAGCCCGTGGAGAGGGCTTGCATGAGCAGTGACGTCACAGATCCTTTTAACTCTGAATCTGACCTGATTAGCTGAATGGATGTTGAAGAGGTTATAGTGCACTCGAGACTATAACAATGACAAATCGACAATGACAAAATTGTACATTAAGATTTAATTGTAATCGAAATACCGACTTAAATAATATATTATTTATTTATTTATTCTATCATGTAACAATATGACATAATTTTCAATCAATTATAATCTATACTATCTATACTAATATTATAAAGCGGAAGAGTTTGATTGTTTGTTTGTTTGTTTGTTTGAACGCGCTAATCTCAGGAACCGCTGGTCCGATTTAAAAAATTCTTTCAGTGTTGGATAGTCCATTTATCGAGGAAGGTTATAGGCTATATTTTATGAAAAAAAGCAAGCGAAGCTGTTGGCGGTCGGCTAGTAAACACATAAATGTCATTACGCTCCAACGGGGCTCATGTTAAGCGCTCTACACACCAAAGCCGGCGGCCCGCCGGCACAGCCCGGTTGTACAAAATAAGGCCGGCGGGTTGGGCCGCCGGGCTGTGCCGGCGGGCCGCCGGCTTTGGTGTGTAGACCGCATTATGCAACACATAATTTTAAGAACTAAAAATGTACCATGACTAATAAATAATAATAATAAGAAAAATTATGACGTTTAGGCTAAGGTGTGCTCCTTAGCCTCTTCGGCTTTTATTCCGAAGGTCGTGGGTTCAAAACCTGCCGCGTAGCTCTGCATTTTTCTTCCAGGAAAATGTATGTGCATTCACGTGAACAGTGAAGGCAACATGCTTGTTCTGAGAATTTTGTAGAATTTTAAGCATAGATACAAATACATAATGTAGAATAGGTTAAATCTAAGCCCACGAACCTCCCCACCACTTTTTTTTCATTTTGGATCACTTGTCCAAGTTATCTTTAGGATTTCATGGAAATAAATGACATAAATCATTAAATCATTCTGTATAATAAGATAACAGTTATTGTTACAATCAGTTGCAGTTGCAATATGACCACAATCCATTAGGGAATGCGAATAATTTTGAAACTAATAATAGTAAAATTTTATCGAATTGCAATATTGGTTGGTTAATTTAATAGTCGATGTGTTGCGGTTGGTGATTACCTACGACGAGATTGTTAAACGAGTTTTACTACAAAATATTCCAGAAATTAACATAATTAGGAAAAGTTCGTATTTTTTCTACTGTCATTATCATTGTGAGTTGGGAACAGGAAATATGGATTAGAGTTACTTATTTCATTTTATCCGTTAATAATTATAAGTTCGTATAGTATCTCGGAAGGAAGTATAGTATGTTGGCTAAGTGCACACTCGACCTTCATTCCGAAGGATGTGGGTTCAAAACCCGTCGAGCATTTCTGATTTTTCTGATTTAGACAGAAGTCCCTGGTTCCCAGCAGTAGGAACATAAATACGTTCCCAGTCATGAAAGTATCTCAGACATGTTTACAAATATTTAAACTACGCCCGACCCCAACCATTAAATTATTATGATGTTGAAGAATATTTAGTTTGCTACTGTCTTATGACGTAGATATAATGCCCTTTCTTTTGATACCCCACATAGGTATAACTAATGCGAAAACATTCGGTCGTTCTTCCCAACTTTCAAATATCATACCTTTTAAACAGCGGGACCGATTCGACGAGACAAAAAAATCAAAGCGGTTTATCCAATCGGAAGCCACAACACACAAATACACACTCATACCCACGCATAGACACTTCAAACAGAAGACACCCAGCCGTTTTTGCCTCCGGCGTCAAAACTTTTAATTTTATAGAGCGAATTTAATTTTATATTTTGTTTTGAATATTAAACTAGACGGCAAATTTATCTTTTTCTTTCATTAGTTAGAGCTTTGAGAAAGTTGTTCAGAAATAAATATTATTAACTTTTTAAAACGAATAAAACATTAAACATAACCGTGTAGACGAGGCGCTTTTAAAAAATTAACTTGAGCTAAAATTAAACTATGCTAAAGTTTCAAAACATCCTGGTTGAAAATGAAAACATTTAATAATTTTAGAGGCATTTTTTAAAACGGGAATTACATCAGGAAATTATGACGATACCACAGAACATACAACGATATATATAATATGTATAATTACTAACAATACTATGAATATCCGGCAATTCAGTTCTCTTTACGAAAAAAAATTACTTTACCCGTTCGAGGAAAAGTGGATTTTTGATTCTTAGGGATGCTATGTTTTTATTTATATAGATCTGTTTTTGATTGAGACAATATACTAACTCCATTAATTACATTAATTGTTTATGTTATTTTCTGCTACAAATTCGGAGAATAGAGCCTTTTTCTAGTAATTGGACAGAATTTACTGACTGAGACCCTGTTGGAAAACCTAATTAGGTGAGTCAAGACTTGGAATATTTAATTTTGCAGTTCGTGAAAATAATAGTACCTTATAACTTTTTTGTTTTGAGAAAATTAAATTACTAATTAGAGATATAATTCCAAGTAATTTGCTGACACTAAATATAATGAAAACCTTGGGTTTGGAAAACTTCTCACAATCTTGTATATCAAAATATAAGTACGTACCTCATTCATATTTTGTATAATAAAAAACAAGTATAAAAGTAGACATGAAGTACTTTACGGTGGGGATAAACACTGACATAGCATGTACCACTATTTTTGTTCCCACTGCTGGGACACACTTGTCCCTTGACGAAAGTGATTCGGCACGAGGCTTTAATGCTGATGATGAATCAGCGCCCATGACGCACGCTTGTATCTACGGCACGGTGCGGCGGCGGCGCAGGCCGGGGGCTGCACTGCCGAGCTTGGGCATTGAATGTAAAGAACAATCCGGCATATAATAAAACCCTGTTCCCATTGTCAGTATAAACAAATAAATTGATAGATCCAGTTATCCATAAAAATCAATGTAACCAAACCGAACATAGTCCAAAACAGGATTTATATGACGTCCGATTTCGGCACACGTTTTAGTCAACGCACGTATATTCCAAAGGAATGATCATTGGAATATATTGTAGCATTGTTTTGTTGGTGGAAATGTAATGGAATTGCTGAATTGTTGCTAACGCTATAAAACCTAAGATAAGGTACCTACATTTGACGTCATGGCCCTTCTAAATCTACCGCGTAATTTCGCAAGAAAGTTGTTTATTGTTCACCTCACACTGTGATTTTATTTCTTACGTTTATAGTTTGCTTGTGCCTAAAGTGTTCTGACATCATCTTACGAAATGTACTTATATAAAAGTCATAAAGGCTATTTTAATCGACGTATTATCATTTTTAGGTATTAAGAATAGTAAAAGTACATACAAAATGTTTTGAATAGGCTAATTTCCCCATTTATAATGATAACAAAGAAAAAATTTTTCTGTATAATTATTTTTATTTATTTGTTACCAATAAATGAGTGTTTTAGTCATTAATCTCAGTCAAATAATATTTTAGTTATAAAGTATGTTAACTCGTAACTTTCAAGTTGCAGCGTCGACACACACTGGCTTACATGTAAACATCAGCTCTATTTATGCTGGGATCATAAACCCTGCAAGCTCTCTGATGCTTTATGACCACGCTGTAAGGGCGAAATTTGAATAAACGCAACATCTACGCTAGTTTTATAGCCCGTCGAGCTGAGGTGTTGTTATTTTACGTTTTACTGGTAGTTTTGCAATTATTTCGTTCTATAAAGTTGCCTTAGTTTAAGCGTTTATTTTCAAGACATTAAACTTTATAGTTATTTATTTCTACTAGCTTTTTGCTCAGCGAATAAACCGCAATAATAATGGTATTTTACCCTGAGAAAAGGTGATTTTCCGCGATGTTATGAAATCTTTGTTAGTTTTGCATTTCAATTTCGAAACTAACGCGAGTTACATTACCTATTTAGTTTGAAAAATCGGGAATTACTCATGTAAATGATATTATGTTTATGTGACGATTCTGTTTTCCATAAAAATAAAATCTTTTTCAGGGAAGGTATGAAGAAAAAGAAGGCTTACTATAGATAAAAAATATTTTCACAAAAAAATCAGATTTTTATAGAAAATAATAAAAACGCAAGCAAAGCTGACGGTGGGTCGGCTTGTAACGTATACAAAGTCACGAGGCTGAAAGCGAGTTTTCTATATAGTTTCAGATAATAATATTCTGCGAGATACGTAGCTAACTGCATTATAGATAATGAATTGATCCGTGGCCATACTGTGGGCAGCCGCCGAGGGTGAAACGTGCTTGCAGTCTTAACATACCATATTGTAGGTATATGCTGCTGTTTTTATTTATCACGAAATATTTATTTACGGAGTTGTGTTGGCTTAATGAGCTTAGTGAGCGCACACTCGACATACATTCTGAAACTAAGTATTTGGTGAAATATGTTCCACTAATTTATTATTTAAGTACACCTACCATATTTATTGCAATAAATAATTTATTATATAATTTATGGTTCAATCAAACCCCGCCACGCACCTCTACAGGCAACACTATTAACACTATTGATCCATACCCTTAGATACCTATTAGCTTATAAGTAATTATTAAAAGTAATACAGTTAAATTAAAATACACACGTTAGATCTAAAAAAATAGGAAAAAAACACAACATTTCTAAAAATAATAACACAATTTCAAGATTTAACAAGATTCGTTTTAATCGTGATAGTAAGTCGAAATTGTGTAATAGGTTACTCTGAATTGAAGCCAGAAAGATTGTAATAGCACACAGGTACCTCATCATATTTCTCTTAGTTATGAAGTAACATGTACTAGGTATAATAATGTATAATTTTCAATTTTTTTAAACTAGAAAATTTATTGAATTTATTTATTGAATAAGTATATGGTGGACTTTCGCTCTTCATAAAGTGTAATTACAACCTATTCAAATTACGTTTCGAGAAATCTCATTAATTAGGACAATGAAAAGGTCCAACAAAACTTTAGAATTAATTCTGTTTTTCCAGCAAAGTTTTGTTGTTTTTCGGCCAGTCAGTGCCCGGGAGAGACACAAAAGGCCCACGAAGTAGGCATTATAACTAATTATGAAATGTACACGGAATAAAGGATGTTAGATATTTATCTCGGTTTCGTTTGGGTGGTTTGCAATACTAAATAGTTTTAGTTAAGGATTTAAAGCCACAGCGGTTTTAATAGTCTCTCGCTATAGAACTGTGCTGCACTGATTAAAATATTTAAGAGGGTTTGAGTGTCGGAATTTGAGCTAGTGCGGTTTGGAGATATCAACTAATAAGACGGAACTTTGTTAAGAATAGAGGTACCGAGTAATTTTCGATCTTGTAGAAAACAGCGATGGCCTTCCGAAGTCAGCCTTCTTTGATGCAATAATTGACGTACTTGGGACTTAGTTCGCCCATTGCCAAAAATCTAACCAATTTAAAAATATAGAATATCTAATAGAATTTGCAGAACTCACAAAATTTTGTCCAGAGGGGGAAATCGAACCTCCAACCTCTTGCGTCGCAGGCGGATCTTCGCCTGCTGTGCCACAGAGGTCGGAAAATATAAGGACATGGTATACTTTTAACGGTGGGAAAATATTATAACGCGGGTAAAACCGTGGTGCGGAAAGATAGTACCTATTCCAATAAAACGATCAACTCATCGGGCACTACGGACAAACAGCACAGAATTCTAAAATTTAATTGAAACCTCTCTAAAACCTGACAAGTACCTATGTTCATACCTATAACCAACTCATACATCCTATTTACATCGCCCACTCGTGTATCCATCGAGCTAAAAATGTTATAGTACCTCTTGTACGATTTGTTAATCCTTTTTGCAGTTTCGCTTTGAAATCTGAATGCCACAATGTAGCGAGTGAAACTGTTGACCAGAAATGTCACTTAATATTGCTATTGAGAACTAAAAAAGTTCGGTTTAAAGATTTTTATTCTCATAAGAAAAGTTTACGCTGTAGTAATAATCATTAATAAGATAAACAATATACTCGAACAATGTAGTTATTACCATCATGCAATTTACAATATCTAACAATATAAAGTTTACAAAAAAAAATATTTGCACGATTAAATTGAACAAAGATTATTTTATTGTCTATATAGAAAGTTACTATGGACTGTGAGACACTCGTTTCATAATCACTCCTATGTACGGTCCCACTGCTGGGACACAGAGACTTCTCTCTTTGACGAGAGATATATTAGGTCTTAATTCACCACTCTGGCTAAGAGAGTGTTGGTGGATGTCACATGCCCTTAAAAATTTTAATGTTCATAAAACATGCCGGTTTACTCACGATGTTTGCCTTCATCATTAGAGCACTTGTTTGACACACGCAATTTTTTTTAATTTTTAGTATGAATATCAACTACAAAATTATGTACTTATTGCACTAAACTACCCAAAATGTTTGCAATTTCATTCTAATAGTATTCTGAGTGACTCAGAGCGTGTATAAATTGTGCAACGGTATATTATTCTGTGTGATTTCATACGCGAACGCGCTTGTAATTTATTCATTTGTGTTGAATATTTTTATTTGCCTTTTCAACGCATGCTTCTATTAGATTGCTAGAATATAATGTTGAAATGCGGAAACGAAACGATGAATTTAAGGTGCCACACGGGTACCTATATTAAATCTATTTCTAATTCATTTTGCTCGGCTGTAGTGCTTATAAACTACTATAGTCGCGAATTTTGTTGAGTCTCACTTAAAATATGAGCTTATTTTTCCATGATTTAATGACATGACACCGCGAGCCCAGCGCCATTAATGTAATAACCACAAGAACCCGCTGGAAAATGGCCGTTAAATATAAAATGTCCCGATGAATCACGAAATGTCACGCAAAAAGGACATTTTACGTGTACTTTACGTACTGTGTCGTAAAAGCTGTGTTGGCTAAGTGGAAGCTCATACAAGTTTTAATCGAAGGTTATGGGTTTAAACCTCAGCTCTGAATCTTTCAGCTTGATGTGCGCTTTATACACGTGGTTTACGGTAAACCAAACATGGTGAGGACATCGGCATGGTCTGAGAACTCAGAGCTTGAACCTCTGAAACTCACCAGGCCTTGGTCAGGCAACGTGACATGTGATGTGGTCAAACTATCAAACTTTCGCACAAAATTTAAAATATTATATTTTTATTATGCACTTCTTAAGACATAAGGCCACCATCCACTCCGTCCGAGACTACTTTTTAAACGACTTCCAAAAAAGGAGGAGTGTTCTTAATTCGACTAAATCTTTTTTTTATTTTTTTGTTTCACCAAAAACTCTAAATATGAACAGGTGATACCTATGCACTTATGAGTACCTATCTACCTAGGTATGCATATACTCTTCACATAATATTGTATTCAGTGTTGCTATTACAACAATGAAATGTTACATAATTAAATATATAAGTATTTGGTCACGCAACTTGCCTAACCCATCGGGAGTGGTGCGGTGTTAATGACACTGATTCACAGTAGATAACCGTAACCACCATCATCATCATTTCCCATATAATTTTCCACTTCTGAGCACCCTTTTTAGTTATAAGAGTTATAATGTTTATAAGTTTCGGAGAGTAAGCGTTGTTATGTCAAGGGTGCTTATAGTGTGAGTATAGAGAATTGTTGCAAAATTATTATACTCTGCAGCCGTCTAATTTTGCGCATTTTATTCCCTTTGAGGAACAACGTATAAAAATAAATCAGTGAGTGATATTTCCGCGCATGACAAAACTCTTTGAGCGGAGTCTGAACAAGCAACATGAATCTGCGTGTTTTTAATATAATTATGCGAGCGTACGGCGTACAGTGACCTAGCACTGAATTATATTATATTTAATAAAAGTAGTTCGTTAGTCGCTAAAACTTGAGAAGGGCTGGGCTGATAAAGCCGATTTTGGTCTTGAGAGATATTATGTATTATAGTAGTCTAGGGAAGGTTTAAAAGGTGAAGAAAACGTTAAAAAGCGTGCGATCCCACGGGCGAGCCAGCTAGTGCATTATAAAAATAGTCGTTATTTTATTAATATAATAAGAAACCAAACCAACAAACAAATCATCATAATCATAACCCTATTAACATTCCCACTGCTGGGACACAGGAAATACTCTCTTGATGAGGGAGATTAGTGATGGTTGGTGTATGACACACATCCTTCAAAACTTTAAAGTTCTTAGAACATGCCGGTTTCCTCACGATGTTTCGGTTGCCTTCACCGTTAGAGCACTCATGTTTTCAAAGGCGGGGTTTGAACCCACGACCTTCGGAATGTAAGTCGAGTGTGCTCCCAGTTAGCCGACACGGCCTAGACAAGTATTAATTTGCAAATCAAATTCAAGTGTAATTGTATTTAGTAGAATGATTTTATATAATTGGTTTAGTTTGGTTTTGTATGTACATTATAATATTCTACTTGTATTAAGTAATCAGATTATCTAGCACCCGTAACACAAGCTTTGAGCTTAACCCCGGGCCTAGATATTGCTGTGTGAATTGTCCAGCAATATTTATTTATATACATATAGTTGACTCTCATGCAAATGCAGTTTTATTCAGAAAACGCTGCCTTTTTCTTGAAGTTGAAAAGCAACAACAAATTTCTAAGATAATTAAGATTAGGCCCGTAACCTTATTAAATTTGAGATCACGTCGACTCGCAGCATTTCATAATTATCTGTTTAAAGGAATTATTCATTAAGGTTCATAAGGCATAGTTTAGCGTTATATTTCTTATCAAGCATTCATTTGATCCCATTTTTTCCCGAGTATTATCAATACATAATAGCGGCCCATACACTAACGTCCATTCCTTCCGGCTTATCCCGTCGTGCAAAATTTTGACACCTTTCATCGTCTTGGGGTGGTAGTGGAATGAATGTATGGAGTGGCATAAGCCGTGCAAACTGTACAGATAAGCGACGGGATAAAATAAAACACGACGTGAAGGGTCGCGGTGTTATAAAACCGTCATTTTTTCTCGCTATTGCAGATACACTGGCGTTCATTCCGTAAGGATTGTACATTCCGGCAGGAATGAACGTTAGTGTATGGACCGCTATTGTTAACCTTTTGACCGTTTACAATCTGGAATTATTTTGACAAGATAAAGATACAGATTATATTTTATTTCAACATAATTACATAGTATTAACACAATTAACGCGGATTGACAATAATACGAAATAATCTAAGCGCAGTGGATAATGAGCTTAATCCTGTACTAACCTAATTAAGTTGAACATTCGAAAACAAGGCATATTTTCATTATAATTTGTAAAAAGAAGATTAAATTTATTTTGTCTTAGTGTTTTTCGTAATTGAGTTATGCACGGGCTGTATAAATTGTTTTTGTATTTATTTGATGAGTAGCTAACCCGCCCGTGGATTTACCGGCTTTATGTTTTATATATCTTACCTTTTATACCTTCCCTGAAATTCAACGAATATTTCAAGACTGAAATAAAATAAATCAAGTTCTCGAATTAAAGCGAAAATAACGAATAAGTTAATAAGTAACGAAGTAGGTACCTAGTTTATTTAATTTTTTACAGTTACATTAGATAAGAAGCCGCCTTTGGCTTTGCCGCTTTGCTATCTTTCCGGGAAAAATCCCAACGTAATGAGGAAAAAAATGTTTAAAAAACATCAACATAAAAAACCCGGACAAAATTATACCTACAGATCTAACACATCTTAATGTTATCTGTTCATAATTCTGCGACTTCGATCTTAACCCTCCACGTCACAAACAGATCGTAATAACTACAACTGAAGAAACATACAAACGTTGGGTGATTTTAGCTGGTTTTGGTCTTGTAATGTTCGTAGTAGTCCAGGGAAGGTGAGACAGAAAGCGGGTGAAGACGCGGGCGGGTCGGCTAGTAACTATTTATATTATATAACAAAACACTCGCGGCTTTGATCGCTTTTTATTAAACTTCGGATTTTTACACGATTGTGTAGTTTCATCAAAATGCATTCAGTAGTGTTTGCGTAAATAAGACAAAAATCAACGCAAATCGCATTTATTACTCAATGAGGTGTGATGTTTTACAAAAAGATGTTGAAAACACCATTAAAATTATTACGATCATTAATACAAACTACAGACTCTTTAAATTTATATTAATTTTAACTTCTCACATAAATTATATCTGCACTCATCTTTTAAGATAAAAATATCCTTTTTGAAGTAAATGCTTTTGCAATTAAAACGTAGGGATTTTCTTTTCATAACAGAACTGAATAACACCATTCAGAAAACTGTATTCAGGATAGAATGCTGGGAGTTTATTTATGGTTATGCAACTGAGATCAACATAATATTATTATTATTATATACCTATGCAAAAGTTTCTAAGAATGAATCTGTCTGTCATATTGTTGCATGGATAATCGTTACTCCTTCACGCTAAAACTACTAATTGGATTATAGTGAAACTTCACAATAATTTAGCTTTTATATCAGAATAATACATAGGTTTCTATTAACCACGGAAAAATTGACTATAACTCGTAACTAATTAATGAAAACGCGAGATAATTCGAGGGTGCAAATCAGTTTTATATAATATTAATGTTATTTTCATATCCCGTCGCGTTTATTAGGAATGTAAGATTTTTACAATCTTTGAACAAAGGATAATTGTATATACCCATACAATTATCCTTTGTTTTTTTGTGTGTGTAATATATTAGGATGATCCGATAGATTAGGATGTGAAGCGTCCGGACGCCCCGTGACCTTGCCGTCAACTAATAGCATGTTCTTAGAACCGGTTTCAACTAACGAAGTTTATAAACTGATAAGACGAATGCATTCAAAATACACCTGCGGGCCGGACGAAATCCCGCCAATACTTGTTAAAAAGTGTATTTCGTACCTTATACAACCGATTACAGTTTTAATAAACCAATCCTTTGAAGAAGGAATCTTCCCAGATTTATTAAAACATGCAAAATTGAAACCCATTCATAAAAAAGGCGGACCCGAGAACAACCCAAGTAGCTACAGACCGATAGCACTACTACCAACTTTTTCGAAGTTATTTGAAAAAGCCATGTCTATTAGACTTAACAAATTCCTTGGAAAATTCAACTTACTTGATAACAACCAGTTTGGTTTTAGAGACAATAGATCCACCGCGCTCGCTGTATGTAATTACACTCAAAAAATATACAACTGTTTTAATAATAAGAAATATGCTATAGGTCTTTTCCTTGATATGACAAAAGCCTATGACAGAGTAGACCATTCCCTACTATTGCAGAAACTTAATAGAATAGGAGTTAGAGGAATCATATTCGAATGGTTTAAATCCTACCTCGATAATAGGAAACAATATGTAGAAATAAGCAACCTTAACCAATCAACATGCGAACTGACTGACACACCCTCCGAAACTTTAACTATAAACTCTTCTATTCCCCAGGGAAGCGTGCTCGGATGCATTCTATTTCTAATATACATAAACGAGTTACCTAAATCGATAAAAACACCCTGTGTACTCTATGCCGATGATATATCACTGCTATTTCCAAGTGGACCAAACGCTGACATTAATTTTATAAAATCAACCCTATCTGACTGCGAACAATGGCTCCAAGATCATAACTTAGAAATAAATTATAATAAAACAAAATTTGTACAATTTAGACCTTACCAAAAACAACAATTAAACTTGACTACCTTAGAAAATTGTTTAAACATAAAGGAAGTACAAACATTTAAATTACTTGGAATAACCTTAGATACTAATCTTAACTGGAAGACACATTTAGACCAGGTAAAATCGAACCTATCCAGATTTATTTACGCACTTGGTATCTTAAAATCAAATACAAACTACAAAACCGCCCTATCTGCGTACTACGCCAAAGCTTTCTCAGCTTTAAATTATGGTATAGTGATATGGGGCGAAAGTGTAGATTTCAATGACATATTCATACTACAGAAAAAATGTATTAGAATCTTATCTAACATACAACGCCGCGAGAGCTGTAAGCCTCATTTCATAGAAAAAAAAATCCTGACACTCCCCTCTATTTACATATTACAATGTGCTGCACATGTTAGAAAAAACAGACATACATATAAGTCTAAATGTGAAATAGATACGAACTACAATAGACGCCATAAAAATAAGTTAGTACGACCACCTAGCACACTAAAAATAGTGGGAAAAAGTCCAGATTATAGATTAGTCACTATTTACAATAAATTACCTGATGACATCAAAAATGAAAAATTAGACAATGTATTCAGGACTAGATTAAAATCTTTACTAATAAATAAAGCCTATTATACAGTGAATGAATTTATGTATGACGTCTCAATATAAATAAATATGTACCTCTTAGTATGTTGACATGTAAATAAATTAAACTGTATTCTTTCATTTTGACTTTGTACCTATGTAATTGTGTAAATGTTATATAGTAATGACATAATATTTTATCCATAAACTAATTAACTTGACATTCCATATTTTGACTATTTCTTGAATATTCAGTTTATCTTTGACATGTAAATTTGACATTTGGTATTAATTTTAATTATTTTATGGAAATGCGACCAATTGCTGCGCCCTTACAGGGTACATGTATTGACATTAAGCAACTACTTACCACCTAAGCTGACATAAACTGTACATGTATGCAATTAATAAATAAATAAATAAATAAATAAATAAATATTTTCCCGCAGTCAAAATAAGCATAATGTTAGATTACTTTAAACATGTTGGTTCTCCTAATAATAAATAAATGATGGGGCAGGTACTTTAGTGTTATGCCATGTGGCGTGATCATTAGTAATCTTATTTTGTGAATAATCATCATCCGAGTCTAGAAAATAATACATTTTTATAATCTGTGTAAACATAAATACACTGTAATCAAGAATATTCAACCTTAATCTCGTTGTCTAGACACCACGCCTCTAGCATTATATTAATTATTGTAATTGTTGCAATATTGTTCAAATTCTCGTTTTAATCATATAAATACTAGAAACATCTAATAAATTATGTATTTGGAAGTCATTTTTTTTTAATTTAAAACCCATTAGTTGCCATAATAACCACAATTCAAAGATTTGCTGATTTTGCATACCTACATTTGCTTCCGCATATTTTAAAATATCACATTCTCGAATAGTTCTTTGTGGCAATGCTCAGGCCTTATAGCGCGGAGAAAAGTTTGGCGATAGGCTGAAAACTTCTCGAGACCACGGATCGGCAAGCGCAACGTCGGACGTCCATCAACAAGGTGGACAAATGATTTGGTGAAACTCGTGGATGCAGGCCGCGTCCGACCGCAATAACTGGAAATCATTGAAGGAGGCTTATGTCCAGCAGTGGGCGTTCAACGGCTGAAAATGACGATGATGTTGACATCTTCCAAAAAAATACCTCGAAGATGATGTTTAAAAAGCTTATTTCATGTAGGTAGTCTATAAAACAAGGCTCGAAAGGTCAGAGGTTACAGGACAACACGTATTAAGCGAATCCGTTTATCTCGCGCACCAGACGCGCGGTGGTGCGAGCTCTCGCGTCGATGAGCCGCGGGTTAGCGCCGAGTCCGCTGGAATACCGACACTGCCTATCACATAAATAAGCCGGCCAACTGCAAGTTTTTAGAAAACTTGGAATTATTTTGGAAAAACTTTTAAGTTTAAAGGAAAAATGAATTTTAGTAAGTACATACAAGGGGGAGGACACTCCCTAATTATTATTATTTTCTGTGATGTTAATGCTTGTAACCTTAATGCGGTATTACTCTTATAGTTTTGGATAAAAGTGGCTCTGATATACAGGAACAGACAGACAGACATTACGAATCTATATGGGTTCAGTTCAGTGCCATTTAGCTACAGAACCCTAAAACACCCATGTTGGCTTAGTAGGAGTATACTCTACCTTAATTACGTGTGTTTGAACCACTATTATATTCTACTAATATAAATATAATGTTGACAACCCATCATAAACTTTAATATTTAATTCTGAACAGACTACTAAGCCTTACACCAGATTATTTTAGTCATCAACTTTCCTATCACACAAACACGAAAAGTAATATTATTACCAAATTACTTTCCCCAATATTTCTCAGAATAAATCATCTTAATTGCGCACCGCCATTTGTAATTATGTCCGCTTGGTCAAATACTTCTATATTTTTCACAACATCCCATAACTCATAGCTGGCGCGATAATTGTAATAGGTGTTTCTATCTACACAAAAATTGTGTTATTTTGTAAGTGTGAATACACCACGAAACTTAAATCCTATAATTATTATTTATTATGATCATAAATTATATATAACAGGTCTTTATCGCGTAATATATGTATTTATTCGGAAAACATACAGTATCTTTAACTATTAAAAATACATAATATTATATTACGTCTTAATTTTACCTTTTTACCATTCCGACGTTTCAAGCGCTTTGCGGCCAAGCGACAGCAACTTGCATGTAATAAGAGTGTGATAATTATTATTCTGTAATTATGTGTATTTATATATATAAATTTATATATTTACGTTTCTTCGGGTCTAATCAATCTAACTAAGATTCATCCACAAAATGGAACAGCGTTGTCATTGTGTGCCCTGTACCAACTTAGTGCGATCACCAAACCGCCTGGTAAGTAGTAAAGTCGTGTGTGTTCACTAGTGGTCAATATATTAGCCGTAGATTGAGAAGAATGATAGTCGAACGGAGAGAAATTTATTGGACCTTTATCTAACTGCGCTATAAGTCATCTATGTATCTACTTTTATGTCAAAACATTGTGAAATTGGTGTAATATTTTTCTTAGATACCTACTGATGCTATACACATTTATATGTATTATTTGCAAGCCTCTTTTATGTTCTAAGGTTATTCAAAGTACTTTTAAGTTTGGTATATCAAAAGCTTCAAACATACAGGAGATTTACTTCTAAGATATAAAAATCAATGCCAATTTTCGTTGTAATTTTACAACTCAAGAACGGCTGGGCCGATTTAGGTGCTTTTAGTTTTAAAATAGTTGTAGGTAGTAGTAGAAAACATGGGAATAAAGCGGGTGGGTCTGCTAGTAACATTTTTTTTAATAAATAGATAATAAAAAAATTATTTAAGATGATTTAAATGTTACAGGTATTTCATGAAATACCAATATTTTATAAATCTGCATTATTCAATAAAAAATTATTATAAGAGTGAAAAAAAAATTATATATTGGTGTTATGTACTTAATCTGTGTCTTAATTTTACTGTATAATTTAAACAAAGTTAAGAAATATTGCATCATGTTTCGGGTTATCTTTGCTTCTAACAAACCTAACTCGAAATGACCCACACGACATCCGCTTCCAATCTCACAAGCCGAGATGTGACGTCACGGTACATACGAAAACACAAGTTTAACAAACTACATCTGCCAAGTACAGACGAGCTTATAAATCACTGGATGGCGTCCGTTATTCATCCCAGTGCTCGTGCAATTACGGCATTTTCCTTGAAGAGGACACTGCAAGGTCAAACCGTGTTGTGGTGACGACCTAAGGGTCCTTCAGATATATTCAAACCGACAAATTGATGTAAGAAAAGGCGCAGAATTGTTTAATCTTTCTACTATCAAGAAAAGAAGTTCTGTAATATGGATGGAACAGTGACGAGATTTCAATGAAGGGATAGGTAATGTTTATTGACAGGTGTTATTTTATTTTGGATTTAGGAAGCTGGATATAATTTTAAGCGGACAAATGTCTAGCATATTTACACGTCTAACGGCTGAAAAAATGATGTATAAATGTAGGTATATGGTAATAAGTATGTTCATACCACATATTATTTTAGCAGAATTAAGATTCAAAGGAGTGGTTACTACGAGATATTATGACATAGTCGAGAAAATAAGGGAAAAGATACTCAATAATACAATTTAATAAGTTTTGTTAACAAGCGCTCTGGAATTCAGGATTTTTTTATAATCCCGTGGAAAATTATAGAGTGACATTTATTATGTTCTACATCTATTAATAACAATATTTGCAATAGCAATTTTAGCCCCGTGGTAAGCTCGAAGCTTGTGTTACGGGTGCTAGATTTCTTTTGTACTTAATATAATTTACATACATAAATAGATTTTTATTACTATAGGTACTAATCGAACCGTAGCAGAGTTTTGGTGTCTGCGACACAGTTTTCTTATAAACTACTGCAGACATCATCGTTTTCTTAAAATAAATTGTATTATGTTTTGGTTCCAATATAAAGAAATTTTGTATTTTGTAATTATAATACCCAGACGCTCTAAACAAACATTTGCAGGACGTACAAATGAGGCGGAAATCGAACCCTCAACGCAACCTCTTGCTTTGCAGGCACAGGCGCAACCCGCTGCGCCACAGAGGTTGTTATTTCTTATTTTAATTGGTCTTCTAATATAAGCCCTACCACTTTTATTTCTAAAATCTTAATCTACAAGTGGCACGATGACGCAATGTCAACAATGAATTGGGTTATACCCATCCAGACTGATAACATATAATAAAACATAAGTGTGAATCAATACAGTTATAATTTACAGTATTTTTTGGAATTTCTGCTATCAAGGTCAAGGTCTGCTAAGTATATATAAGCAATATAAGATAAGCATCAAATAATTGGAGACCTCAGTATCGTCCTGACTACAATATCAGTACAATGTTTGGTGCAGTGTTCTGTGCGTTGGCGCTGGTAGCCGCCGCCGCCGCCTCGCCCCTCTCCACCGCCTCGCCCCTCTCCACCGCCTCGCCCCTCTCTACCGCCAGCCCTGGACCACGGGTTACTGTTGAGGAGGTAGACCATATAGCAACAACTACGATCCCACTCCGCGAGATGAATATAATAGTAGATGGAAAAAACCTCCCCAAGAATGGTCCTATACTTTATTTATTGGATGTCAATGGTGCATGGATAAGTATGCTTGGGAATTGGACATTAGAGAGCCCTGACCTGTTAAAAATATCGTTAGATGGTCATTATCATGATGTCGTAACCGACCATAATGATTCTATTTTTGTAAATTGTAATATAAAAGATAAAGCGGTATCAAATAAATCAGCTACGACTTCGTGGTTGTATCTAGCAAATTTAAGTGATTATAATGGAAAAAAAGACGTGATTTCTATTAAAAATGTTCCAACTGGCGATGCTTCATGTGGCTCTGGGACCTATGCAATAAACAATAAAACTAAAGATTTGAACTGGACCTTCGATAAAAACAAGGTTTTAGTATTAACGATATCACATGAATAAATACCTACTTAATTATTATTAATCTTTCATTTTTGTATTATTTTTTTTAAACATATAAAAACACTAAGTAATATTTTTGTAATCACACTGTTAAGTTTCATAGTTTTGTTTTATCTGTGTAGTCTGTTTTTTTGTATGCCAAATTGTATAAAATAAGAAACGTACACCTATAATCACAAGGTGTTAAATTACCAAATAAATAAATAAACCGAATACAAAAACACCTATATAATTTGGAAATATTCGGTTATTCATTAAAAAAAATTAAAATATACATTAAAATATGTCTTTTATATATAATATAGTTATGAAAAAACTGTAATGTTTTATGTTAATAAAACAAAACTTTTCAACTTTTGAACTTTATTTCTAAAATTTTAATCTACAAGTGGCACGATACGCAATGTCATTGACTTGGGTTATCCAGATTGATTACATATAATTAAACATAAGTATGAATAAATACAGTAATAATTTACAGTATTTTTTGGAACTTCTACTCGTACAGTCACCAGCATTAATATCTGACAATGAACAGCGCCGCAAAAATATGTGACACAGATTTTCAGCAAAAACATGTGATAAGGTAACGTGCATAATAATCTGATGCTTTCGCGGCGGTATAAATATATGACATAGTCAACAGCATTAACATCTGACAACAGATGAGCGCGTAATTATCTGACATGCCCCGAAAGCAAAATTATGTGACACTGTTACTGCAAAATGATTTGACAATAGAATGAACGCATAAACATCTGACACATCAAATTACTTCTATAAATTGAAATTCATTTTGTAAACCCTAAGATATAGGTTCCGCCCCGCGGCTTTGCCTGCGCTAAAATATATCTTAATGCGGATTTTTGTATTTTTCTGCGGCAAAGAGTAGCCTCAGTGTTATTTTGATATTAAAAGTATAATTTCCAAACACGGCTTTTCCTGTGTTTTAAGTAACTTTCTTAAATGTGTATGTATATTATTAGGTATTATCAGAAATCTAGCACCCGTAACACAAGATTCTAGCTTACCACGAGGCTAGATGTTGCTTTGTGAATTGTCTAGCAATTAGCAATATTTATTGATTTTATTTTATTTATTATGTTTTTTGGCCGTAAGCTCAGGTATAAGAAAAATGAAAGGGCTGGGGATTTTATTAATAAATAAGTAAATGCCAAGTTTTCTGGACTAAATTTCACATGAAATGTTAAAATTCATAGTCTGCCTTTTATTTCTGATTGATTTTATAAATGAAAAGTCAAACCGTATGATATACTTCAATATTAGATAATAGTGAATTTATGAAAGAATAAGGTCCTAAACCTTAACCCTAAACTGCATGATTATTTTTCTTAAAAAAAATTTTTGATGGTCATATTTGTGTTCTAGATAAATAAAGTAAAATAAAGAAGAAATACCTATTTAAAATTGATTCAAAAATTTCATATAAAGGAAAAACTGCTTTTATATTTAGTTCCATATATGTAGGTATGGCAAAACATGCAATGAACTACCTATATTTTAAAATATCATTCGCAGGGCATGCGGAATATGGTCATTTTTTTTTTTAAATAATAAGAAGACTGAAAAGATATTAAAAAAAAAATTATATTGCTTGTGATAATAGCAATGAGAGCAACGTAGGGTTAAGAAGCATAAAAACGTAGTGATTCGTTTGTTCTATGAAATATCTTAAATTTACTTTTCATGAATTGACATGACATAATTTATGACAGTTTTCATAAATAAATCAAAACTCTTTAAGATCTCAAAACCATGAAAAAGTTTTAAATACACTTTAACTTTGACTACTGCCCTCCGATCTGTGTCGCTCATAGATTCAATATTGTAATGTTAAGAATCTTTTTACAAAAAGAATCTGAATATGAATTCCACCAATTCCTCAATGAATCTTAATGAAATTTTAGGAATGTTGTATCTATAATATAATACCTGCCTGAGAAGTATATACTCTAACATTAAATCATTTTAAATAAAACTTTAAAAAAAAAGAAGGCACCCGGTGCAACTCGAACTCGCGGACTTCGGATTACGAAGCGCCTACTATAGCCATTAAACCACGAGGTAACTGACAAAGTGTGTGAAATTAAGAGATGGATCAAATGACGATCTGATGACAATGTATCGTCATATAATTTCGCTGTCGGGGCATGTCAGATAATTACGCGCTCATCTGTTGTCAGATGTTAATGCTGTTGACTATGTCATATATTTTTACCGCCGCGAAAGCATCAGATTATTATGCACGTTACCTTATCACATGTTTTTGCTGAAAATCTGTGTCACATATTTTTGCGGCGCTGTTCACTGTCAGATATTAATGCTGGTGACTGTACAGTCACCAGCATTAATATCTGACAATGAACAGTCACCAGCATTAATATCTGACAATGAACAGCGCCGCAAAAATATGTGACACAGATTTTCAGCAAAAACATGTGATAAGGTAACGTGCATAATAATCTGATGCTTTCGCGGCGGTATAAATATATGACATAGTCAACAGCATTAACATCTGACAACAGATGAGCGCGTAATTATCTGACATGCCCCGAAAGCAAAATTATGTGACACTGTTACTGCAAAATGATTTGACAATAGAATGAACGCATAAACATCTGACACATCAAATTACTTCTATAAATTGAAATTCATTTTGTAAACCCTAAGATATAGGTTCCGCCCCGCGGCTTTGCCTGCGCTAAAATATATCTTAATGCGGATTTTTGTATTTTTCTGCGGCAAAGAGTAGCCTCAGTGTTATTTTGATATTAAAAGTATAATTTCCAAACACGGCTTTTCCTGTGTTTTAAGTAACTTTCTTAAATGTGTATGTATATTATTAGGTATTATCAGAAATCTAGCACCCGTAACACAAGATTCTAGCTTACCACGAGGCTAGATGTTGCTTTGTGAATTGTCTAGCAATTAGCAATATTTATTGATTTTATTTTATTTATTATGTTTTTTGGCCGTAAGCTCAGGTATAAGAAAAATGAAAGGGCTGGGGATTTTATTAATAAATAAGTAAATGCCAAGTTTTCTGGACTAAATTTCACATGAAATGTTAAAATTCATAGTCTGCCTTTTATTTCTGATTGATTTTATAAATGAAAAGTCAAACCGTATGATATACTTCAATATTAGATAATAGTGAATTTATGAAAGAATAAGGTCCTAAACCTTAACCCTAAACTGCATGATTATTTTTCTTAAAAAAAATTTTTGATGGTCATATTTGTGTTCTAGATAAATAAAGTAAAATAAAGAAGAAATACCTATTTAAAATTGATTCAAAAATTTCATATAAAGGAAAAACTGCTTTTATATTTAGTTCCATATATGTAGGTATGGCAAAACATGCAATGAACTACCTATATTTTAAAATATCATTCGCAGGGCATGCGGAATATGGTCATTTTTTTTTTTAAATAATAAGAAGACTGAAAAGATATTAAAAAAAAAATTATATTGCTTGTGATAATAGCAATGAGAGCAACGTAGGGTTAAGAAGCATAAAAACGTAGTGATTCGTTTGTTCTATGAAATATCTTAAATTTACTTTTCATGAATTGACATGACATAATTTATGACAGTTTTCATAAATAAATCAAAACTCTTTAAGATCTCAAAACCATGAAAAAGTTTTAAATACACTTTAACTTTGACTACTGCCCTCCGATCTGTGTCGCTCATAGATTCAATATTGTAATGTTAAGAATCTTTTTACAAAAAGAATCTGAATATGAATTCCACCAATTCCTCAATGAATCTTAATGAAATTTTAGGAATGTTGTATCTATAATATAATACCTGCCTGAGAAGTATATACTCTAACATTAAATCATTTTAAATAAAACTTTAAAAAAAAAGAAGGCACCCGGTGCAACTCGAACTCGCGGACTTCGGATTACGAAGCGCCTACTATAGCCATTAAACCACGAGGTAACTGACAAAGTGTGTGAAATTAAGAGATGGATCAAATGACGATCTGATGACAATGTATCGTCATATAATTTCGCTGTCGGGGCATGTCAGATAATTACGCGCTCATCTGTTGTCAGATGTTAATGCTGTTGACTATGTCATATATTTTTACCGCCGCGAAAGCATCAGATTATTATGCACGTTACCTTATCACATGTTTTTGCTGAAAATCTGTGTCACATATTTTTGCGGCGCTGTTCACTGTCAGATATTAATGCTGGTGACTGTACTATCAAAGGTCAAGTAAGATCTGCTAAGTATATAAAAGGCATCAAATAATTGAAGACCTCAGTATTGTTCTTACTACAATATCAGTACAATGTTTGGTGCAGTGTTATGTGCGCTGGCGCTGGTAGCCGCCGCCGCCGCCTCGCCCCTCTCCGCCGCCTCGCCCCTCTCCACCACCTCGCCCCTCTCCACCACCTCGCCCCTCTCTACCACCGGCCCTGGACCACGGGTTACCGTTGAGGAGGTAGACCATATAGCAACAATTAAGATCCCACTACGCGAGATGAATATAATAGTAGATGGAACCAGCCTCCCCAAGAATGGTCCTATACTTTATTTGTTGGATGACAATGGTGCATGGTCAAGTATGCTTGGAAATTGGACATTAGAGAGCCCTGACCTGTTAAAAATATCGTTAGATAGTCATTATCATGATGTCGTAACCGACCATGATGATTCTATTTTTGTAAATTGTAATATAAAAGATAAAGCGGTATCAAATAAATCATCTACGACTTCGTGGTTGTATCTAGCAAATTTAAGTGATTATAATGGAAAAAAAGACGTGATTTCTATTAAAAATGTTCCAACCGGTGATGCTTCAAGTGGCTTTGGGACGTATGCAATAAATAATAGAACTAAAGATTTGAACTGGACCTTCGATAAAAACAAGGTTTTAGTATTAACGATAATACGTGAATAACCCAAAGAAATACCAACTTTCTAATTATAAATCTATCATTTTTGTAATAAACCTATAAAAACACTGAAATAACACTGTTAATTTTGTTTTATCTCGGTATCCATAGAATAAGAATCGTTTATATCACACTGTATTGCTGTTAGATTACCAAATAAATAAATAAACTGAATAAATTATACACCTACAACTGTTCCTATTACTATACCTTCTTATTTTACTCATTTTATTTTGTCGTGGATAATAATGATCTGCAATGACTTACGATCTTCATTGATACCGCGGGTGGAGTGTATTGGGCGTTTTACCTCTATAGCCTACCCATAATCAACTCAACGCATTGATGTAAAGAAACCCTTCATTATTAAAAATACCAATTTTCTCTAACCCCATAAATCCACGGATGGCAGGAACAATCTTGCAGAGACGCAAACAGCCGTTTCTTGAAATCGATAGCTTAACCCCAATTGCTATTTCGGAGATGTTCGCCCCTCAGACGGGTCTTTACAGACTGCTGTTCTGTAGAATTAATGAATTCCTATCTTCTACAGGCCTCGATTCTTAGCATCTTACGCTAACTTTATTCAAAACTGATTTCATATCTAAAATTTCATTCTTAATAAACACGATTGTATGATTCTAGAAGAGTTTAACTATAAATAAATATAAAAAATAATTTTCGACAAACCTCCATAAAAATCACCTTGAAGATGCTAACAAAGGCTAGATATTGAACAAGTGCCAAAAATAATGAATATTTTTTTCAACATTATGTCATCAATTTGAGTAACTCAAACAGAGTGGGCGGCATTCGTGCCCCGTGAACAAAAGGGCGAATCATCATTTTTTATCAGAAATTGAGTCGAACCGGGTCATTGTTGCTTTTCGAAAACAATTCATTTCGCGTTGAAAATAGAAATTACTTCCGCGGGAACGGAGCCTGGATTAATGATCCTAAGTGTTCGCCCATTCTTTGAAGAGCGGCGACACGGCTGGTGCTGTCTGGCTGACGAGAACACTGAACTTTGAAATAGAAAATATAGTAGATATATAATTATGTGCTACCTAACCTCTTACAAGACTATATGCAAGTTTAGGCATTGGTCAACATAAAGTTCAAGGATTGATCATTAAATCTTCTCTAGTATATTCCCATATTATCTTCTTTCTTATGTAAAAATCAAATGCTGTTCGTTAGTCTCGCTAAAACTTGGGAATGGCTGATAACGTGTTTTTAATCTTTGTGATTTTAATGACAAATCGGAATCACTTAACTTTATTGAAACTAATTTAATTTAAAACTAGCGGCCCGCCCCGGCTCCGCACGGGTACATGCATACACACATACACCCTTTTTTTGCATCGGGTTAAAAAAAAAAAGTTAAATTATATAGGAAGTTTGATTTTTTTATTATGAATTTTTTTTATTCATATTTCTTATTAATGTTTTTTTTGTATTTTTTATTTTATTTACACTTTATTTTATTACATTGACTCCCTCCCCGTACCCCCAGTGACGCTTACATGTAGCATAGATCGCATGCTGTCTAGCTGAGCGCGGTGAGCGACAACCTCGCGACTTTTTTCTAATACTTGCATTTTTAAACTCGTGATATCTTCCGAATTAAATGTCCGAATTGAATAATTCAAAAAGTTATGAAAAGGTATTAAAGCCGTCTTGAATATAAAGTAATTTATTTTGATAAGGATTAATACCATGGTACAAATGAAGAGCCTTTTCAAGAGGCGGCATATATTAATTAATATTTTAGAATAAAACTGCTTACTGTGTAAAAACTATAATATTTAGACATAATGCTGTCGCGACACTTTTTGTAGATAATGATAAGTTCTGCAAAGTCGTAGTACATGATTTTGTTCTATCATCAATAGTTTTCGCAGCGCACGCGACGAAAGGAATTTTTCAGGTCTTTTTTTACACCTTATGTTACATTATTGGAGTTTTAGTAAAGATCCCTAATTTTTAAAAAAATATAATATAGCCTATGTTACTCGGGGATAATGTAGCTTTCCAAAGGTGAAAGAATTTTTGAAATCGGTCCAGTAGTTTCGGAGCCTATTCGTTACAAACAAACAAACAAACAAATCTTTCCTCTTTATAATATTAGTATAGATATATAAAGTTTGTTCATTTAAAATAAATATTTTAGTGTGGGATAGTATGTTTATTGAGGAAAGCTGCATTTTATAAACTACCTCTATGAAGATTAAGCAAAAAACGCAAGTAAAGCATTCGACATGCCAGCTGATCAACCGACGACCTTTTTTAACTGAGCAGACGCTACCGTGTATTCAGCCCATTACTGTGTAACGTAATTTGAGTCCGTTATTGATAGACTTAAAATATCAAGCGGCAAAGCCGAATTTTATTAAAATTATTTGTCACGAAACTGGAGATGCTTACTTACTCTATTTTGAAAAATTGGGTCGTAAATTAGTAATTGGAACAATTTTCACCCTAACTTAAAGGCGAGTATAAAGGGGACTAATTTGTACTGACCCGGAATTTAAACATATTATTTAATTATACATTATTAGTAAAGCTTAATCTTGGTCGTCAAGAGAAAAGTCCCTGTGTCCCAGCAGTGGAAACGTAAGGGGTAAATTGAAAATCTAGGAAATTGTAGTAGTAGGTATAAACCTATTAATAATTGAGGAGAAGACGTAACGTTGCGTGAATCTCTTCTGAATAAAGAAATGATAATACTTGTTCGTTAAAAAAATGATGATCACACACACGCATAAACGTTAGACACGAACGACCAGCTTTGTTATAATCCCGAGATTCGATAAGCCAATAAACCAAATACTTCAAGGAACCGATGTCCCTAAGTATTTTTGACAAGTCTTTCTTTAATATTAATAAAGTAAAGCATCCACGAAACCACCATCAATCACTTATTGGGTGACATCATTCATTACCATTATTTTGCTTTCCAATACTTAAACATTGGTTAGGTAAAGTCTGTTCAACGTAAAGTTATGGACATAATCTTGGCTTAGTTCTGGATGGTTCTTTTATAGGCGGTTGTGTCCCATTTTATTCTCCAATATATACGGGATACCACAAAGAAACGGGACTTATAATATTTTTATAAAGTCCCGTTTCTGTGTAGTATCCCGGACCATGGCCTTGTCGTCAACGCTCTCGATCCCGCGCGCTTGTTAGTTCACATTCGTCTTCATGTCAAGATCACTTGAAATGTGACGCCGTGTAGTGTTAGCAATTTTACCCAAGTCCCCAATCTAATCACCCTTATTTACGTTCCCAATGTTGGGACAAAGAACTTCTCTCTTGACGTGAGAGATTAGGTCTAAATTCACAACGCTGGCCAAGTGCGGGTTGGTAGTCCACAAATTCCAACCTAGACCGATAGTAATGTTCTATTATATTAACTATTCTAACATCTGTGCCCAGAAGTGGGATGCCAATGGGTTGTATCGATGTTCACCAATGACGGTGCTGTTTATTGGTTGGTCGTTTTTCAGGAAATTTTCTTTAAATGGCTTAAAGCCAAGTTTCTAGGCGTAGCCGGTATAAAAAATAAGAGGCTTATTTCCCTTTGAGAGGTGGCCAATTCGATCTCGAAGTAGCTACTATTTCTCAGGAATGAAAAGAATATCGTCTCTTTCAATAAAGATTTGTGGTGTCAGAAACTTTGCGACGGGAAGATCCCAAGTTTTGTAGATTTTTTTGCAATTCGTAGCGTGAAAAATATGACAAGCAGGTTGGCTAAGTAAACACTACTTTTATCGTGGGTTCAAACGCTGCCAAGCACCTCTGGATTTTCAAACGTGTAGGTACTCTAAAGGTGAAGGCAAGGTCGTCAGGAAACCGGTATGTTCTGAGAATTTTGAAAAGTTTGAAAGATAATGTGTCATTCACCAACCCGCACTTAGCTACTGTGGTTAATAGAGGCCTTCTCTCTCGTCAGAAAAAGTACCCGTGTCCCAGCAGTGGGAATGTAAATAGACCCCTATTTATTAGATGATAATGATGAACCACAATCTAAGATATGATTGAAAGTATATTTTATAGAGATTAATGTTTGGTGCTTGATAAGCAAACGTTTGCTTGAGGAAAGGAGAATGCAGGTTCAATTTCCGTTTTGAAGTCGTGATGTATTAAAGATTTCATGGGGTGATTCCCAAATTTATCTCAAAGTTTTTATTTTGTTTTACTCAAAATTTTTTCTAAAATGAAAATCGAGTGTGCTGCTCCAACTTATCCAAATGTTAATCAATCCATTATCGTAAAAACATCAACACTTACTCATCGCGTGCCACCAGACTAATGTGGTCCTATTGGCACTTCACCGCTAACGAGCGATGCGCGCATAATACCCGACGTAATTTAGCACCTAATAACTCTTTGTAACGGATTATCGAACTAGTTTTATTACCGAACTTAACCGTGTTTGGATTTTGCGTTTAGTCACTGCATTTTGAGGGAATAGTACGAGAACTGGCAACATTTCGTGAAGGTAATTGAGGTTGAAATTTTTAAAGGTTTATTTTTATATCATCATCCTTCCTTACCTTCTCAAAGTCTTTACTAAACTAAACTAATAAACTAGAAAATGCCAGTTTCCTCACGATGTTTGCCTTCACCGTTAGAGCACTTTTTATATACCAACACTAATATAAATAAAATAAATAAATAAATAAATATTACTGGACAATTTTACACAGCGACATCTAGCCCCGTGATAAGCTCGAAGCTTGTGTTACTTTACTTTTTTTTTTTACTTTTTTTTTTTTTTCTTATGTTACTTTCTTTGTTATATGCAGGCTGCCAGCGTTATAGGACCAGAACTAATCGTTTGGATCTCACTCACATCAAAAACTGTAACTTTAAAATTTATTTAATTATTTTTAAATTTATTTAATTATTTTTCTTCTTTCGAAATTGGTTTCAATATATAAGTAACATATCTTTTTGAAATTGGTATCAAATTTTGGTTCTAATCTGGGCGGAAAGGGTATATAAGAGCAGAGTGGACGTCGTATAAGTTGTAATGATAGTGATTACAAAACGAACTATAAGTCAAACAGATGTATTCAAAGCACTTTCTGTTCGGTTGAACGATGCTGCCAGCCGTAAGACTGCGGAACCAGTGAAGCGGCAGATTGTTTCTATCTTGTACAGTCTGCTAGCATCGACACTATCCTTTGTGTTATATGGGAGCGAGCTTTAACCTTTAAAAGCTTTTATATTCCTTTAAATAATTTCTTAATCAACATCCAGTTATTGGTTGAAAACAGCCTGGTATATCTTCTAGGTCATAATATTGTAACCTTTACTATACATTCTTGGTAGATTCAATTTTAGTTCACAGTTTTAATAACAGTCAAAAAATAAAAAATAACAGATAAAACCGGTGCGCGAAAACTGGAAAAACAAAAAGGTCTTTGTCCGATGAAATCCAGTTCAAACCGCACTTGGCCCAGTTTTCAGCATCGCACCAAACTTTCTGTTTTGATACTTTAATACTCCGGTAACTTTAAATTGGTACTAAATGAAAGTATCAAAAAATTGATTTTTTTCACACTGGTGAACACTTCTCACACAATTTCACATGTTTTTATGAAAAAGACTCATTGTGACTATTATCGAGAGATCCATGAGTCTCTCGATAATTATATTACTCCTATTTACTTATCCTTAAAAGTTTTCAAAGTTCTCGGAATATGCCGGTTTCCTCACAATTCTGACCTTCACCACATGTTTTAAAAAGCACATACAATGGAGCAGTAATATTTTGAAGTGCGCGGCGAGGTTTGTACTCACGACCTTCGGAATGAAAGACCACCTACCACTACTACCACTTTGCCAACACGGCTCGTTGAGACATAATATTGGTTCTTATTACATCTACGAGTATCATCATAAGAACTCATATCCGGAAAAGTCTAAACAAATAATAACACACTTACGTACCTACAGATCGTGTGTATCCGGTAGGATATACAGTACATTATCAAACTGCGAACAAGTAAACAGCGGAACAAACTGCAAACTCGGATATTGGCACATCTTGTTCGAACTTTATAGACGTCTTTATGCCTTAAAAGCATTGCTGAATAAGTTTCAAATTAGTTTTAAACTCAGTGTTGCTATGGTTTCCTTAACCGGCTTTACAAAACGGATGTTTTCAATCTATTCTATTTTTGTACAAACGTTTGTCCCGAGACGAACCTGCAATATCTCGTACTTAACGGCTATGAAAGTCGGCAAGTCGTAGATTTCGTAGCAAGTCGTAGCAGTTCGTAGCATGTCGCAGCAGTTGGTAAAATACCAATATTATGTGACACCTTGTATTATAAATGTTAATACTTATAACACTTAAGTTGTACTCGGTGTATTCTTCACTTGTGTAAAGTACAAGTAAATTTTAACTTACGACGCTGACACTGACGCCGTAAAGCCAATTTTACACTGCACTCACTAATTTAACCCGGCGTTCGTTGGTTATATTATGTTTGAAATAAATAATAAGTAAATAATTTTAATTGTTCAGGCAATATTTTTAATATAGTACTAAAACTATAGTTTTTATTTGGAAAATATTGTAGTAATTAATACGAAGATAAATCTGTTATTTCAAAGCTTTTACAGTACAAAACAAGGTGAACTCCTACTTAACTGTGATACGTGTATGTAATTTGTGAGTTGGCAAGGCAATCATATTGTATCCATTATCTGGATATATAAACCAATGTAGGTATGATTTAATGGATGAAATTAAATATATTCCATAGAAACGTAACATACTTGCGCTTGTAAATTTCAACGGGTAAAAAAGACACGTGAGTTCAGGGGTTTAAGTGCCTATATATTATATTTTGCTACATTGTCACCACACAGATGCAGACCTCGTAAACACGTCACAATAAAACCGTACACGTAAAACGTTGAAACAATAACGTAGTTTGTATCGACTGAGGATCTTTTTGTTTTGGCGCCGCTTGTTTTATAACTGCGGGGAGGTAAGTTACTAGGCGAGTTGTTGCAGGTTCAGTATTTCTAAAACTTTATTTATGTACTAGCTAACCTGCATGCGACTTCACACGATGTAATTAAAACCTGAATTCAAAAATCTTATTTTATTTCCATAAAAAAACACAAGCACAGCTTGATAAGCTTGAACGATTTCAGAATCTATGCATACGCTTCATTTTCGGTCTGCGGAAGTATGACCACGTATCTGAATATCGCGATAAGCTAAAATGGTTGCCTATCCGACTCCGACGGGATGCTCATATTCTATTCCTCCTATACAATATCCTTTTCCAACCTAACACTCCCACCTATCTCAAAGAACGTTTTCAATTTCTACACCAGTCCCATTCCCGTACCTTACGTTCCAAAGATACCTATCGCCTTAAAGTACCCAAAAATTCCTTTCACTCCTTTAATTCCTCCTTTACAGTCCGTGCCATCAAATTGTGGAATGCTCTACCCTCTCACATAATGAATGCTAAATCACTACCTATTTTCAAAAATCTTGTCTATAAACACTTCTTTTCACCTCAAACAAAATTGTGTTTTTAGTTTTTCTTTATTAGCTAAGTATTATATTAATGTTTCGTTTCTTTTTTCTTATATAATTATATAATTTTTTTCTCATAATATTGAATAGGTATACAAATTTGTTTACTTATAATGTTGGATAACGCCAATGCTCTTACTTGTGCAATATTCTCTTTCCATCCCAAGGTTGCCTGGAAGAGATTGCTGTTAGTGATAAGGCCGCCCATTGTGTCACTGTTATGTATCTGTTTCTCTTATGTATTGTCCTGTATATTGTTGGTGTTACAATAAAGTTATTTGTATTTGTATTTGTATTTGTAACGATATACACACATATACACACACAGAAACGTTTCTTGTGGCACTTGTCTTATGGTTTTCACTTAGCCAGAAAGTTGCCATCCTATTCAGACAGGCTGTGTCACTTTCACATGACATCACTTTGTAATCGCAGAACACTACTGGACAGCATGTTTCTCTACAAATTTATTAACGGCCTAACGGAGTCTTCTTATCTTGCAACGTTATTGACATTTTCTCGAATCGTTTGTTTTACTTTAAATCTAATATAATTTCAATTTTGACTGAATAATTAATTAATTGACCTTATTTTATTTAGACATAGACATAGACATACATTTATTTACTACCAAACACACACATAAAGGAACAATACACTACTATACATATACAAAACAAAACTAGTAGAAATAATAATTAAAAATAAAGTATAGGGAGAATGACTACGGAACCGTGGTCCCACTGTGATGTCCCACCGGTGGGTCAAAACTTTTTCGTGGTCCCACCAAGCTCACACTTGACCGTCATGTTGCAATGTGGTATGTAATAGGCGATACCTACTTTCTTGAAAAAAATGAAACAATAAGTAAACGAGACAATAAATGTAGTTAGTTATAATTAAAAGGCGATAAAAATAATTCAACTAAAATTAATTCATTTTAGGGTTCCATAGCCAAATGGCAAAAATGGAACCCTTATGGATTCAAGTTAAGTTAAGGTTCTTAAGTCAACATAAGGTATTATATGATTATCCTTGAAACAGTTTAAACTTATAAACTGATAGGTGTCTAGATGACATTTGTCAAAATGACAGCTGTCAAACTTTAAACTGCCACAACTCTGAAACGGCTTGGCCTAGAGATGCCGTACTATTTCAACATTTACGTTGACAGCTGTCAAACTTTAAACTGCCATAACTCTGAAACGGCTGGAACTAGAGATGCCCTACTAAGCTCAATCGACAGGTGTTAGAGAGAGCAACATTTTCGATGACAGCTGTCAAACTTTAAACTGCCACAACTCCGAAACGGCTTGGCCTAGAGATGCCGTACTAGGCGCAAATGATTGGTCTTAGAGAGAGCAACATTTACGATGACAGCTTAGTACGGCATCTCTAGGTCCAACCGTTTCCGAGTTGTGGCAGTTTAAAGTTTGACAACTGTCATCGAAAATGTTGCTCTCTCTAAGACCAATCATTTGCGCCTAGTACGGCATCTCTAGGTCCAACTGTTTCCGAGTTGTGGCAGTTTAAAGTTTGACAACTGTCATCGAAAATGTTGCTATCTCTATCACCAATCATTTGCGCCTAGTACGGCATCTCTAGGCTAAGCCGTTTCGGAGTTGTGGCAGTTTAAAGTTTGACAGCTGTCATTGAAAATGTTGCTCTCTCTAACACCTGTCGATTGAGCTTAGTAGGGTATCTCTAGGCCAAGCCGTTTCAGAGTTATGGCAGTTTAAAGTTTGACAGCTGTCATCCAAAATGTTGCTCTCTCTAACACCTGTCGATTGAGCTTAGTAGGGCATCTCTAGTTCCAGCCGTTTCAGAGTTATGGCAGTTTAAAGTTTGACAGCTGTCAACGTAAATGTTGAAATAGTACGGCATCTCTAGGCCAAGCCGTTTCAGAGTTGTGGCAGTTTAAAGTTTGACAGCTGTCATTTTGACAAATGTCATCTAGACACCTATCAGTTTATAAGTTTAAACTGTTTCAAGGATAATCATATAATACCTTATGTTGACTTAAGAACCTTAACTTAACTTGAATCTATAAGGGTTCCATTTTTGCCATTTGGCTATGGAACCCTAAAATGAATTAATTTTAGTTGAATTATTTTTATCGCCTTTTAATTATAACTAACTACATTTACATATTGTCTCGTTTACTTATTGTTTCATTTTTTTCAAGAAAGTAGGTATCGCCTATTACATACCACATTGCAACATGACGGTCAAGTGTGAGCTTGGTGGGACCACGAAAAAGTTTTGACCCACCGGTGGGACATCACAGTGGGACCACGGTTCCGTAGTCGGGAGAATGTGTGCTACAGCAGTAAATAGGCTACGGCTCAGCATTGTGTTCACTAGGTTACCAGTAAACGCTGATATTCTGCCGCGACCTCTTAGTCAAAAGACTTTGTGAGACACATTAGTTAGAGTTTCCTAAATTATAACAACATTTCTGTTATCTATAGTATCTAATAAAGTGTAATAAAATAATTAGAAAATAATGTACTTTAACCTTCAGAAACTGAGGGCACCAGCCTCTTAAGAGACTGGGCAACAGAATCTAAACGGTGCATATAAGATGATAATAGTAAATATACATACAAGATATTTTGTAATTTTTAATTCTAATTCTCTTTATTTTTCCATAATTTGTTGTAATTTTAAATTATTATTGTTGTCAATCGTCTTAGTGCATGTTGTATGTGTCTATAATTATGTAAGCATTTATATTTAGTCTAGTCTTTAAGAAATTTTATACATGTCATAAATTCATAATGCATAACCTGTTGACACATCATAATAAATAAATAAATAAATAAATATATGGACATTTAAGACAACACCAAACTTATTCAAAGATAAGCTTTCTTCCCTAAGGCCCTGTAAGTACGTCTTGCCAATAGATTAAATAACACTAGCACTAACACAGCTACAAGCTTCGGTTATGACGAAACAGAATTTTGAAAATACCTTTGAGGATAATAAGTTCCATTGGTTCCTTATACCGACCACCTAGCATATTATTATTTAGAGGACTTTATTAGGGGCGTATTTTACTTATAGGCAGTTCGTCTTACATTTCCTTAGAACCTTCGTATTTGAATAATTTCGGCCTTATGGGAATACATTTTTTCGATGCTCCGTTTTCAAACATGGTCGCTTTGTTTAGATTCTTCTTATATTGTTTATCTAAAACATTTATAACAACGAGACAACCGGAACTTAAATCTGCAGCTCGTACAAATTTCGTTCGGGAATCGAACCCGCGACCTGTTGCGTCGCAAGCGGACATTACCACACTGCACCACAGAGGCCGTCAAGTAATAATTAAAATTAGTTTTAAAAGTTACAGAAATACCAAAAGTCTATAAACATTCTTAGTTTCAAATCCGACTATTACATCTCAAACAGCATAATAAAGCAAGCAGAAAATTAACCTTTGAGGTAGCAGGCACGAATGCTAAACTGTTATTTAACGTTGGTCTGCGCAATAAAGTTAGCCAGTGCAGCGGTTGGTAAACAGTTGCTCTGTTTACGGTTAAATCTACCGCAGATTGCTAAACAGTTAACTACAAGTTGGTAATTAGTTTTTTAAGAAAATTCAAGTTAAGAAACTGTTATTCTATACCTGTACCGCTTCGCCCACGTCATAATAGTAGTTATCCCTAAGTAAAAATGACCTTTTTAATACCAAAGGACAAAACAAATAATAACACAAATTTCGTATTATTGTGTGCTTGTGTTCGTAAACATAGATACTGGTCTATATTTTGCGGTAAGTATTAAGTAAGGATATACTTATGTGAACGGATAAGTGAAGGCAATGAATATTGGCTGCCTGGCCAAAGCCTAAAATACAGACTTTTCTTATCTTACTATAAATAGTCCGTAAATATGCCAAAAAATCGATAAGTTACAAGAGAAAACTTCAAAAATAAAGATAAATATGTTTATACTCTGATCATACTGTAGACATTCGCTTCGACAAAAAACCTTTTAGCATTTTTGTTGGTTAAAACCCGCTCTTAGAAACTCCAATTTAAGCCCACCCAGCCAGACGCTTTCCCATTATACAGTGATTATGCTAAAAAGTGCGCTATCATCACAAACACAACATAATTACTCTATTTCACGAGGTGTGAACAACATGCATATGCGAGCGTCATGCTAATACTACACAGAGCTAGGAAGCCGAGTGAGACTTAACCTCCTTTGTCTTATGCATGCCTGGTACTTTTTAGGAAAAATGTAAGTACGTATTTCTTACTGAATATTATTAAAAAAAAAATTAAATAAAAAATATAAAAAAATGCTAGCAATACTCAAAGAACATTAATTATGTTCCAAATATTGTAAGTAAGTTTCTGCTGGACAAGAATTACTTCTAATATCATGTGAATTTGGTTCATTAAAGTATGGCCACTTTATTAGTGCGTTTAGGACACATGTCAGTTTGACACGTTAGTGATGGGCACAACATAATGAGTTCGTAACCGTTCCTCCAAAATAAACCGCCGTGTTATTTTTAAGATTATTTTCGTTTTAAATTGGCGGAATCATTTAATATTTATATTTTAGTAATTTAAGTGGAAACCGACTGTTTTAGCGTCACAAAATGACGTCCCATAACGCCATTCGGGTTTATTATTTTAAACCTAAATATAAAAATGCTACTTTCTTTCGCGCAATCGGTTTGGTCGTAGTTTTATTTTTATATCTAATAAAATTTTATAGTCCATTATTTTCAATTTCTTAAACGTATTATTTTTTAAAAATAACTGTAACAGATAACGATACTGTTGCTGCATGTTATTTTTAGCACAGCACTACCTACAAATATAAAGCACTGACATAACCTTGTAATAGCGCAATATAGATTTAGAAAAATATTGTTTACCAAGTTATTTTACACTCAGTTTGGCACAAAATTATTAGATTCATTGATTATTGATATAATAATGTAGATTTAATGCTCATCAATTGTTAAAACGGTAAACAAACAGCAAAAATATTTTAATCGTAACTGCAACGCCATTACAAAGTTACATTGTCAGTTCAATCGCGATGTGTCAGGAACGCACTGTTATAGCGGCGGAACCATAATAGCTTTCAGTATTATGCAGTCTGTGGTATTGTTTATATTTTTATCAGTCCTTCGTGGACGGCACGTTAATTTAAATTTCAGGCAAAAATAGAATTACCTATACAGAGAACAAAAAGGTTTTATTTAAAGCGGAAGTCCAATTTCCCGAAGGGGATTTTCGAACAACTTATAATTAGTATCTCATTAATAATTTACGAAAAAGACTTATTGAATATATTGTTAAGAGGCCTTTTACCGGAAATCGCGAAATTGTTCGGTTTTCTCGTCCTAATTCTATGGTTTACGTTAGTTGTTTGATATAAATAAATAATAATAAATAATAATAAATATTGCTGGACAATTTTACACAACGACATCTAGCCCCGTGGTAAGCTCAAAGCTTGTGTTACAGGTGCTAGATTTCTGATATACTTAATATAATATACGTACATAGATAGATATTTTTTATTATACATATATAACACCCAGACACCCGGAACAAATATTTGCAGATCATACAAATTGTTTCACTTTCAAAATTTTCGTGAGTTATACTATTCATTTTGTACAACGGGAATTACTCACGTATTTAAATAGGAGTTAAACAACTCTCGACGTTTCGACCACATCAAGAGTAGTCTTCAACAGGAGGAGTGAGCGTCCCGCCGTGCTCCGTCTCCTCTCAGGTCGCGCGCGCGGCTCTCACTGCGGGCGAGGTACCGCAGCGCGCGGCTGCTCAGGGGCGGTGGTGGGGGTACGGGCGGTGCGTCGAGAGTTGTTTAACTCCTATTTAAATACGTGAGTAATTCCCGTTGTACAAAATGAATACAAATTGTTGTTCCGAGGCGGGAATCGAACCCGCAACCTCTTGCGTCGCAGGCGGACCTTCGCCCGCTGCGCCACAGAGGTCGACAATTACATCTTTATAATAGTTCGTTTTCTCCTCTACAAAAGTAGTAAGAAACATTTTAGATAACTTGTTTATATATTGAGTAATAATCATTCTCCGGATACATGTTTCGTAAAAAACGCTCGAAGACCTGTTTTCTTAGCTCTAATTTGTAGATTCTAACGAATATGGGCGATCAAACTAATTTTTATTATGTTACGTATATCCTATTCTTCATTTAGAGTAGAGTACATTTTCGTTAAATGCTTTTATTCTAAAGATATACCGAATTTAATATCGACCGAAAATGCTTCGAAACAAACCTCAATAACTCCGAAGTTCTAAATCAATGGGACGTCATATTTATATTAAAATATTTATCAACATTTGCTTAAACTATGATATTAATTTTAATTTGTAGAACGGTTTTGGTAATTTTTTATGAATAAAATAAAACTAGTAGTTTTTTCATTCCGCCGGCTTTTTCCATTTAGTACCGCGCGAGCGCTTGTCGAGGTCGGACCTATGTCGGTTGTTCTTGAATAAAATATAGAAATATTTCGTAAAATGTCAGTGTGTGGGACTGTCAATTGCTGTAAAAACGCTGTTAGTGTGCGTGTATGTGTTATTGCGATACTACGACCGACATAAGTTGATCCGTTGATAACGATCAATTGTTATTTTTATTGATAACGATCAATTATTGTTGTTGCTGGCCTAAGAATTGTACCACTTGTTGCTGGCCTAAGAATTGTACCACATCATTGTCATCTTGTTTAACCTTATTTATTTGGAGGTTATGCTGTAGGATGTGGATTGCATATCTAAAGTTATCTATCCTAATTAAAAAACAACAAGGCAACTTTTTTTGGTGAAACCGTACAACGACTAAATGTAATTATGCCTATGATTTTTTTAGATTATGACTAACTTGCCGACCCGCCGACAGCTGCGCTTGCGTTTTTACGTTATTTACTAGTTTATGTTTTATAGCCTTTTTCGATCATTTTACTATCCAATACTGAAATCATATTTTAAATCGGACCCGCGGTTCCTGAGTAGCACGTTCAAACAAATAAACAAGCAATCTCCTCAGCTTGATAATTGTAGTATAGATTTCCATAATATTTATTACAAAGAAAATATTCCGTAATTTTTTGTTCTTATTTTTACCGAGTATCCAATATGTAAACAAAAAATAATGTACCTTTCTAATAAATATATTATTTATTGTAAACATTAAATATGTACCTTTCTAATAAATACAGGGCGTCCCAAAGTTATGGGCCATGGAGGGGAAGTACCTTAAATATCGTAGATAGTGAATTTTGCTCAAACAAGACTTCATTTTATTTTTAAAAGTTAGTAATTCTGCATTCATTGATTTTCTAAAAATTACTTGCTTTGTCTGGGAATCGAACCGACTTACATGTAGAAAAAAAATACTCGATTTTTATGATACCAATCGAAAGAAAAGCTAAAAAATAATAACTCTGCTTAAGTAACATAGTATTTTAAAAGAAAGGAACAACGTGAAATTAATTATTTTAATCAAATAAAAAACATGAAACATTTTTTTTTGTAAATTAATTAATTAAATTACTTACTTTTTAAAATAAAATGAAGTCTTCTTTGAGCAAAATTCACTATCAACGATATATATGGTACTTCCCCTTCATGGCCCATAATTTTGGGACGCCCTGTATATAAAATAACACCCCTATTCACGTTCCCACTGCTGGGATAGGGACTTCTCTCTTGACGAGATAGATTAGGCCTTAATTCACCACGCTGGCCAAGTGCGGGTTGGTTTTTTAGTGTTCCGTAGCCAAATGGCAAAAACGGAACCCTTATAGATTCGTCATGTCCGTCCGTCCGTCCGTCCGTCCGTCCGTCCGTCCGTCCGTCCGTCCGTCCGTCCGTCCGTCCGTCCGTCTGTCCGTCCGTATGTCACAGCCGTTTTTCTCGGAAACTATAAGAGCTATAACGTTGAAATTTGGTGAGTAGATGTATTCTGTTAACCGCACTAAGATTTCAGAAAATAATTGAAAAAAAAATCATAAAATTCGGGGGTCCCCATACATAGGACTGAAATTTAAAAACTTTTTTTTAATCCAACCCATACGTGTGGGGTATCTATGAATAGGTCTTCTAAAATCATAACAATGTTTCTAAAACCATTTAATTCTAAACTTAATAGTTTGGACGTGAGACTCTTCCAAAGTGGAAAACAGAGTGTCCCCCCCCCCTCTAATTTCTAAACTAAGAGGATGATAAATCTAGAAAAAATATATATTATACATAACCATAAAAACTAACAACGAAAATTGGTTTGAACGAAATCTATCAAGTAGTTTTTTTATAATACGTCATAAACTATTTCATATAAACAATTGCTGCGGAAGCCTACATGGGCGAGTCCGACTCGCACTTGGCCACTTTTTTTAATATATAAATGAAATATTTTCAATAAGTTCGTAATAAAATAAAAATAAATATAAAGTTCGAAACTACAAAGATAATACCTAAACATAATGATAATAACATGGTATATTTGTGTTTGAATAAATAAAAGTTTCGTTAACGAAACTTTTATTTATTCAAAATATACCATCTAACAAAACAAGCAACTTAAATATATATATAGGTAATATAATTTATTTGTTTTGTTATAATTAGAATTTGTATTTAGTCCGTTCAATTTAGACTTTCGAACTTACATAAAGTCCCAACATTCGACAAAAAAAACATTTAATTACAAACCTACACATCAAATTTCAGAAGAATCGGTTTAATAATGAGCCCATAAGATGAGATGAATGAGGACATTTAACTTCAATAAGACTATTTTCAGTTTTATTCTTATATAGATAATTATTAATCATGAATGTTTTAATTTAAAATTATGTACTTAATTGATTTCAAATAATCAATCAGATTTAAAATGAATATTGATATTATTAAGATAAAACATAATTGATTCAAATATTGAAATAAAAATATCCGCCATTTTGAATTTAGGAAAATATATTAAACACCTATCAATTAAATAAAAACATTAATATAATAATTATTTCAGAATGAAACTGAAAAAAATCCACTCAATAAAATGGAATTTATTCGATGCCATTTTCTACAGATCTAAAATAATTATTAGTATATTTGTATGTTTTAGATCGACGAAGTATCAAGATCATTTAGTATTTTTCATAGAATTCGCGTGACGCGCCGGTCACGTGGTGCATAAAATATCCAATTTCGCAAAACTTCAAAAATTTAACAGGGCTCTTAAGATATGCCGCCCAGATAATTATTAACATAAGTATTATTTTTGTATTAAATTATCTCGACATCTAGTAAATAATTGAATTAAATATTACTAAAAGACACGTTAGAAACATTTCAAACATCTTAAGCCATCATCATCAACAACTTCCCATAACACATTTTATGTACCTACAATGAAAATCCCTTTGCTTAAATTTTAAATGCCTAAGTTTGAATGCCAAACGTTAATCCTGAGCCTTATAATGGTAAAAGAAAGTATATGTATGTGATTGAAGTTACTAATAAACGAATTTCTTATTCTTTTTAATAGGCTGATTTTGATGACATCGTCATAAATAGATATTAGTGGATACTCATACACTACTTTATACGTCTAGTATCAAGTTGTAAACAAGGAATTATGGAACGGTGTCCAACGTTTGTTCCTGTTCGCCCACTTTGATGTCGCAGCATAAAATATGTCACATTTGTGTAACCGTAAAGCATTATTTTGATAAGGGACTGACGTGTTTTGTCAACCATGCTCTTTGCCGTATTTTTAGACATGTTTATGTTGTTTTGCACTGTTTGAGTTATTGTGAAACATTACTAAACAAAATTGTTTGCAGATCATTCTACCAGTATCTTGGTTCTTAATTTTACAAGGTGAACGATTATGTAGTTAAGCTTTCTAAAATTTTTCTGTCGACTATACTTAAAGTTCCAAGTAACTGACAGTCACTGGCAGTGATTTCTAAAAACGTTTTGGGTCTGAGTGGCATAAGCCGCTAAACCAATACCAGACGATGATAGAAATATGTAGAATCATAAATAAAATCTCGAACTTATATTTCAGATACTAGATTATTATTCAAATATAGACTACCTGTGTCCGACTAGCGTAGCTCTAAAACCGCATCTACAGACTTGCATTGTGTTCTGCTCTGCTAAATCGCTGCTTTACAATACAAATTGCCTATTAGCCAGCCTCGGGTTGGGTGAACTACGGCGTCTAAGATTCTAGCCTGCACGTACTAGATAGGTTTATGTATTGAATATAGAACTTGGAGAATAAGCTTGGAGAGAAGCTTCTGACTAAAGTCAAGTAACATGATCACCGCTCTCATTATCTATACTGATATTATAAGCCCTAATTTCACCAAGCTCTGTTTGTAAGTTTAACATCCATTAAGTATTTAACGGTCCATAAATATACGTAAACTGACAGTGATTAAACATGACGGGATGTTAAACTAACAAACAGAGAGTGGTGAAATTAGATCTAAAGCTGACAAGGAGAAAGTTTGATTTTTGTTAGAACGCGTTAATCTTAGGAACCGCTCTGCTCCGATTATAAATATAATTTCAGTATTGGATGGTACATTTATCGAGGAAGGCTATGTTTTACATTATAAATAAACTATGGGTATGCAGATATCGTAAAAAAGGCATAGAAGTCGGCGGCGGATCGGTTAGTATTTATTATAAAATCAAAAAAGATAAAGTTCTGTAATTTGTGAGTTGATTCATTATGGCGTAGAAGCTGCGGGTAACTAGTGTTGGATAATATAATTATATAGAGTTGATATAGCGGTGGCGTTGTGTGTATGTATAACGCAGAGATCGAAATATGTTATGTTATTGATCAGTTCAAGTTCTAATGCGCAAAATGTGGCAGACGATGCATATAAAATAGTAGGCGTCTTGTCTCCTCTTAGTAAATACTCTAAGGTATTGAAGCTAGATACTTTACACAGGTACATTTACAATCTGGCGAGTACAGAATTGGCGTTATTCAAAGCTGTCTATCGAAGATTCTGCAAGGTAAACTCGCAACTACATTCTACTAATATTTCTATGCCAGTGATATTGACAAGTAATTTTAGTGCTTCATATTGGTATATTGAATTTAATCTTGGCGTTTGAATTGTTTTGTTATACGAAATCAGAGAATCGGTTAAATTTAAAATACCAAAACAAAAACCAGTTTTTTTTATTACCTATTTATTTATGTAGATAACTAGCTCACTCTATTCCCATGTTTTCTTACTTTTTAAATTTTCCCTGGGCTACCACTATTTTGAAACCAAAATCACCTAAATCGGCCTAGACGTACCTGAGTTATTACAACGAAAAGTGGCATTGATTTTAATATTATAAAGATAGAAGAGAGATACGTATACGTAGTTTAGAAATCGAATGATTTTTTTACTATTTCTGCATCTCAATCTCAGGGCTAAATTTAATACGAGGAAATGTTAGTAAAAAGTTATTGCCTGAGCGATGTCGGTTTTGATAAATTAAACAAAGAATAAATAAAAATTTTCAGAGCCGTTGGCTTGCGATAAGAACAAGAGGCATTCCTTACATTGACGGATTTGCCGTTGTTTTCTACGGTGAGGTGAAACCTCTACGATAAATCCATCATCTTATAATCGATTGTTCGTTCAAGAATGAATAATTTGTTAGAAAATATAGCTCGGAGCGAAGCTCGATGCTTGGTTGGTGAGGTGTAACGAAATATCATGTTACTTTGAAAATAACCGGCTATAATGTATCCTGAATTAATATGTTGCTCTGTTGGGAGTTAAATTTTAGTTGTACTCGAAATACCAATTTTTACGTTTAATATTCTACATTAAGGTTAACTTTTATGCGTTTAAGTTGTTCGTATTTACAACGTTTATTAGTAGCACTTTATTATGGAACAATTAGTTATTATGCGACTAAAAATAAAATACATTGTAATCTGTATCTGACACTTTTTTTGAGCATGATACTTATTATTACTGCTTTTCATTTAAGACGTGAAAAAATAACGTAAAAATAGAAAAATATGTTTCTTGTGCACCCTGCACTTTATAGTTTGTTCTGTGTGGTTAAGCAAAAAGGAGGACGGTTCCTTTGTATTTTACTTTGTGGTTAATACACTATGCTGTACGGAATCGTACACTTTTTTGTTGTGTGCTTGCATAAGTGTGAGCTATGAGCAAGAGCAGGAAATATTTTTAATATATTAATTTAAACAGGCTACATTTGTTTTTTTATTTATTAAATTTGTCACGAGGCAGGAATCGAATTTGCAATTTCTTGCGTCGTAGTTGGACTTTTGCCCGCTGCACCAGGTATGTAACTTATGAACTCATTAAAATGTCTACTTAATTATAGTATTTTTTAATCTGTGTTACTAAAACTGAGACTTTTTGCCTTTTTCATCATCATCATCGAAACAACGGTGCTAGATTTCTGATAAACTTAATGGGATATATATTTTTTTATTGTACATATATAACATCTAGACTCGGGTTACTCGGAATAGTAATCTGCAATAAAATATGCTACGCAGAAATAAACATGTCAAACAGTACAATAAAAACTAGTCACGGAGCAACTCAACTCAGCATGCAAAGAAATGAACAGCGAAAGAAAATATAAGAAAAGTTAGGAAGTCAGAAGTCTATTCATATGTTTGCGCCTTCTGTCGCGAAGTATAAAACATCCTTGGAAAGTTATATTCATCATCTCGTTCCACGAAGCACGAAGTACGAATGAATCAACTATACTTTACTTTGTGAAACATTTATATTCCTACTTTGAAGTGTGTGATTTAGAAGACTGCAAGTGGTTGTAGTATTTATTTATATTATTGTCTGGATACTTAAGAGCCAGTCACCGGCTACCATAATGGTGTCACCTCTAGAATAGTACTGCCCTTTCTTCTCGCTAATGTTGGAAAATCTACTAAGGGATTTATATATCAGCTTATAGGCAACAGCGTCGTGCGAAATATACCAACTAACTTTTCAAATTTTTGTGCCGAGGATGGAATCGAACATCTTGCGTCGCAGGACCTTCGTTCGCCCACTGACAAAGGCCGTCAAAACAGGTAATTTGGGTAAGTTACTAATAAATCAATTTGATATTACATTAAAATTTTAGCACCGTTCAAGTCCAAGAAACATATTTCTACATGCGTAGTTGGACATGTTTTTGAGAAATATATCAAAAAGCAAAAATATTTCCCACAAACTAAGTACAATATATTGGATTGATGCAAAAGTTTCTGGCAAAGTCGACGGTCCCATAAAAGTGGCGGAAAAGTTTCGGAAACTTTTTGATTCGATATATCCTAATTCATCTCGACTAAGTATTTACCTACTTAACTGAAAGTGGGTAACAAGATTCGTACTGATAAACACGCTTTTACTAAAGTTAGAATTTTAATTTGACTGTGAAAATGTAAGCAGCCAACTTTTATAAGTTCAGTAATAGAAATGATTATAATAGAATTAATAAGGCACTAATTCCACTTAGGTAGTTCGAGGCAATCTATCTATACTTACAGTGTAATTAATAAATATACCTATCTATACAAAATGATAAGGGATATGGTACCCGAAACACAAGCTTTGAGCTAACGTTGCCCACAGGGTTAGGTTAGGTCTTACACAACAGTGTGCCAAGTGTCAGGCTTGATCTTGTGAAAGTTGACGTCTATCGTTGAGATGAACATAACATCGAGGAAAACTAACCTTTCAGAGCCAGTAAACCATCCAGTCTCTAACAGAAGTAAAAGTCAAATCGAAATAAGTAAGCGCCCCGTAAACTGTCTCATTGCCCTGAAAACGACACGTGCCTAATAGCGTCGACAAGCACATATTAGTCAATGGAAATGTACAGAAATACTCACGACATTTTGCCTTTGAAAAATGACAACACATCTTTTGCCCGCTGTTGCGACACGGAAAATTGCCAAGCTCAGAGACTGGCTCAAGTAAAGTCGCGTTATACGCAAATTAATAAATTTCTGTTTTTATTTTGCTATTTAATTTTTAATAATTTAATACTATTTGTACATAGCTATACCAAAATGTGGGTTAATGTCGAGGCTTTTTCTACCAGCCAACCATCTACCTATTTTTATACTCATTTAGCTATTGTTAGAAAAAATATTTATGTCATCAAAAATCAATTATTCATTTATAAAAAATCAATCACTCAGTCATTGAAAACGAAGTTCTGGAGGTGAAAAGTGCGATCAAAATAAAAAGAAGAACAAAGATAAACTAACTTATTATAAGAAAACATACAATAATATACCTTAAAAACTACGTACATATTAACTCATAACTTCTTCTTAGTCGGTGTCACTCTTGGCAGAGTGGTCGTGGTCATCATAAAGTTGTGTTTTGGTGGCAAGCTTCACAACACGCCGCCACTCCTCTCTGATGGCTGCCTTTCTCGTGCAATCGTGTAGGGATGATGAGTCATTTATTGCCGCTTTTACTTGATCTGACCATCTCATAGGCGATCTTCCACGTGGCCTGGTACCCTCAACCTTTCCCTGGACCACAAGTCGCTCAATAGCCACCTCTCCTCGGCGGCATACGTGACCAAAAAAGGTGAGGATACGAACTCATAACTACCATGGTAATAAAGAGCTAGGATTTTCACTATATTGTGTACAAGTTTCTAAAATAGTATGCCATTTATCCTCTAAAATGCCAAAACATGGTTTCCTATTAATAAGTGAGTTGACGTGACGCTGTGCTCGGCAGATTGGCGATTCTTGACGTGACTTTGTCCGTGCTGATCTAGGTGCAAAAAATGGAACGCGTCCTGAGCGAAACCTTATTCTATTATTAGGCACATTATATCTAATTATTTCTTCTAATAGTTTTGGACTTATAAGCAATCCTCTTAAAACACGGCAGAACACAAACATGAAGTAAGAAAAGATAATGGTTTTGGTCAATAACTAGTGCATGTGCAAACTCACTGTGGGGCATGTTACAGTATGAATGGTATTTGTTTTTTCAGGATACAATACGGCAAATGAAAAAAAAATCATACCAGAGTGGCACTAAGTAAGTCTATTCGACGCCTAACGTCATAGATTGCCCGTGACGTCACAAAATGGAGAATGCATCGCGTGTTTATGAGACGTTGCAGTATTATGATGGACGAGCTACTTTGAAACTTCGGATTGTATATACTTTTTCTAAATTCTCGTATGTGAATGTATCAATCAAAATGTTCAAATAAAAATCATGTCTTCGCCAAGATAGATGTAGCAAGTGGGCGTTTTAAATATTTCTTAATTGAGTTAGGAAAATTCCCACAGTTATGAATTGAAATCCAAGTGATGTAGAAGTCATGGGTATTTAGTGTTTTTAGATAAATATACCGCACTGTTTCAAACTTTCGATAAGGCTTTTTTACGAAAATAAATATGAATATTGTTGGAAAATTCATGCATCATTATTATAGCCCGACGAAATTTCGAAACTTGTGTTATAGCCATTAAGTCAAGTCTATCTAAGAATGTAAAATATATGTAGAATAAAAATTCCGAAATCAAAAATTCACCTTATCAATAGCGTTTCTTTGTTTATTTTGTTGTACAAGTATAAGCCCAACGGTAATTAGTTCAGTAACTTGAGTTGCAAAAACATTTTGTAAAATACATTTCAAAGCTATTTTCCTTCCATTGGCACAAGGAAAACTAAATGTAACGTACTTTGCAAAAGGAGAATCAATAGAAGCCTTATACATTTTTCATTAAACCGAGCCTTACCGCTTACAAAATATCCTCCACGCAGTGATTTATATCAGATCTTGTGACCATGGATTTGTTTACCTTACGGATTTCCCATCGAGTACAAAGACAGAATGTTAGGGATCGAATTACAAATGTGATACGAGGAAACGAGACCAACATTGCAAAGTATAATAACATAATAAAGAAATCTTGTTACAATAACAATAGAGGCCATACATCAGTTAAAATGTGAGCAATACCTAATGAGCCGCAAAATACTTCTGCTAATATTAAAAGTAGCGAAAGTATTTTTGGCCTTCTCTGTCTATCTGGTATCTATATCTTTGTGCGGAAATTTTGGAGATTTATTTATCATTTAAATTTTAGTACTGTACCTACATAAGTTATAAATAGTACATACTTTAACTTTAGCATCCCTTAGAAAGGAAATTCTGTAACACTTACTAAAATGCTCTGATGACACCCAAATCACAAACTATTATGCTTATTTAGTTTGGGTTTCAGTGGACAGCTCTAAGAAAATGTAGATTTAATAATGTGTATAATGTTAAGTTGTAAAATTGGTGCTGTGCTTTTCATAAGTATTAAACAATTTATTATATTAATTATGTTCCCAGTTTTCTCCTTTCATGTGATTTTTTCTCAGGGAATGCAAGTGTACTGTTATAAATAATGTCCTAAGAATAACCGAACCCGTAGCTACTCTGGCGCTCATACAAAGTGGGTGGGTATTGATGCTTAAATATTATCTGGAACGAGAAATGTGGATGGTAGACGTTGGCTAAGTTAGTACACGTATATAGCTCTCTCTTCTCGCCAGTCAGATGTGCTGGGATTGAAAAAAAAAAGTTAGCGCAATATAACATAACTATATAACATACTAGCTTTCCGCCCCGCGGCTTCGCACGCGTTATATTATTTTCGCGTTTTAATTAACTTTCCCGCATTATAAAGAATTTATCCCGCGGTTTATTCAGATATATAAGCTTCATTATTGTAAAGTTTCATCATTACGTGAAAAAGTAACAAAGATCCATACATTATTACAAACTTTCGCATTTATAATATGAGTAGGATGCGAGGCACTTCCAATAAAATGATCTGGAAGTCGACTAGTTCATGTAAATGACAGAAAGAAAGTTGTCGTATCAATTTGTCACGCAGTAGTCGGAAATCTCAAAGGAGTCCTACTGAAAATATTCTTTAAGATTATATCGCGACCTATATTAACTTACATTTGTGACCTAGAATGCTAAAATATACCTGAGAAAAATGTTGATTCGAATTATAATAAATGCCAATTTTTTTTATAATTTACAGACCCTTGCTTGACCACAAATGGTGAGATTTTTATCAAACAAGGGTCTATCAGATCTGTCAATCATGGTGGAAAGTGCCTATATGGCCGAAGATGGAAAGCAAAGGTCTACATCTAGAATGTACCTATTCACTCTTGTCTTGTGTAAGACCCAGATTACAAGAAAAATACTAGTCGGCAACGCATTCCAAACTTTTGTAAGGCCCAAGAACTAAGTCCAGCAGTGGGATATAATGGGTTGTAACGATGATGTTAATTGATAAATAAATGTATAATTTTGGAATCAGGCGTCATGCTTTTTTTTCCGAATAGTGCATGCTGTTTGTGTATTTCCAACACCCTTGTATATATTAAGTTTACTATAGTAGCAATAAGTCAACGAGAATGACCTACATTTGCCCGGAGTCCGGTCGCTTGCAGTGCTAATAACTCAAATCAGTCATAATACAAATTGGCCGGCGGCGGTAATTTCCCGCCCTGCCCGCCCTACGGCTCATCTTAGAATATATCACTCGTTATTATCAATCAAAAGGTTGTTGATCGAATACCAGTTATTTATAGGTTGCGGTTATTGTTCTTGTAGAACATCATCATCATCATAACAACCATATTAAACACATTTTTTTAGTTTTTACACTAAAATATCTCGGAAACCGTATCACGTAGAGGTTAAATCACTGATCACTATTTTGTTTGTTGGTAATAATGTTGCCACCACTGGCCCCGTCACTTTTTTTTAATAGTGGATTAGCCCTTTGTCGTGCCAATGTAAAACAGTGTCCAATTTTCGGTAATACTGTTCTAACTGCGGATCTGGTAATCCTACAAAACAGGCGGAAATTAGCATAGCTCTAGAAACGCCTGTCTGTCCTACTGGATAATCTCTACACTCTGTCTATTCGGGTTAATCCTGTATAATTGCAAACCTGCAAACTTATTACTAAGCTAGCTTCTGTTATATGATCAACAAAGACCTCTGTGGCGCGGTGTGCGCTGGTTCGGCGCGGGTTCCATTCCCGCCCCGGGACAAGAGTTTGCACGTTTTTTTTAAATAAATAATGATACAAAAAGAGTTTGAAGGGCACGTGAGATTCACCAAGAATTAAAACTTTATCTCTCTCGTTAAGAGAGAAGTCTTTGTGTCTCGACATTGGGAATGCATCAGTATTACTAAACAAAATATCTGATCCGATGACTGTTGGTGTCTGTTGATATTTGTAACCGGCATAATCCATGGCTCATGGGTTGTTTAAGCTCAGCATATTTCCGAGAGCAATTAACTCGGCCTGTCCCACTCCGAAGCTTAATTGTACGCAATTTGTGTTGAATTTCATCTTCTTTTTACAAGTGTGAAATATTGCTTTATTTGCAAAGAAATGTGAGCTGTGGGCCGCTTGACAATAGAGCGGCAGATTGTTTAATTTAATTTACTTGGAGCATTCCGTGAATATTTTTGAGCAATTTGTAAAACTGTTTTGAAAATTAACTAGTAACACTTCAAAGCGGAATAAATGTTGTATGATTATTTTGTTTATACATACATAGTATATTATGTATTACAAAAAAGTTTCACAAAATAATATTAGAATCTACTGGCTCCGTACTAGTCATATGACTGATATTGAAGACTAAATAACAATTTTAAAATCTTATTTATGGTCATAAAAAAAGCCCACATAATATTATTTTACTTTTAGCTGGTAAGAGCGACTTCGCTCACATTAAATTGATTTATTTTTTCTTAAAAGTTAATACGTTTTATGATGGCAAACAAACTCTAACATTTTCATTTCACATTGCTTCTGATGGATTGAGCTGTGCGTTTTCTATTTGTCATGCTGATTTTTATATAGATCAATTAAACAAGCTATAGGTACAATCTTTTTACGATATACATATAGTATATCTAAAAGTGCAATATTTTACTTTCCATAATGTTTTGGTATAATGAACGCTGTACAACTTGGTTTGTGAAACATGCAGCTGTTGTTCGAAGCAGCTGGCAACACTGAAGTTCCGATACAAATCGAAGTTCCTTACAACGCTGTAAGCCTTACAGCCAGGGGGTTCCTTACAACTTCCTAATGCAATCAGGGGTGTATTGAAAATATCATCATTATCATAAACTATATTAAGACCAACCAAATTATTATGTTACACTAAGTGGGGACAGGTCTCCCTAATGATACCTATTATTGTGACTTACGGGATTTGGTAAAATGTTATCTATATAAATATTTAAAAAAATAACAATAAGATACCAAATTTGAATAAATATATTCTATTCTATTCAATTCTTATTAAAATGAATAATTTTATAGGATTAAAATTTAGTTTAATAAAATATGGTGAATGTTATATTTTGAATCACTCGTATTACTTTAAAAGCTTTTACTCTGTAATAAATATTAAAATAGTAAATAAAAAACAAGAACCGATGTATACAATTTCTATTACAGTACCTTAAATTTGTTTGATTTTTAACGTAACTAGCGTTCCTAAAGGTTTAATAAAATTAGAATTGAATTGAGGCGTTGGGGGAATTGGGATAGTCAACATGCTTAATTAGTCCCTAAGAAATAAGTGTGTCCTAACATAAAGTTCAAATATATATATAACATAAGAAAATACAATAAGAATTTTAGAGAGATTAACCATCAAGATTAACTCTTAATAGCTTTCATCATTTACGATACAAAATTCTATAAAACATCCATCGAACTTTTCTCTGAACCAAGGCAATTTTAGCTAAATCGTTCGTATTTTTTCGGTTCAAATAATCGCCTGTTTTCTACAAAATAACTATTAATTTCACGCGTGGCCAAACATTGTTCTATTTCCGTTTTACCGGCAAATCCAGAGAGTACAATCGAGAGGACGTAGGCCCAATCAGCTGAACTATTTTCGTGGTCAGAGAAAAACTACAATAGAGTTTTGCATAGGAGGTTGGCAAAAACTACGGACAATACTGATTCGACTTTTTCACACTTTTCTAACACGAAAACACAAGATATATACAATTTGGTGGTTCAACAACAACTTATCTCAATACTAGATGTTGCTGTATAAATTGTCCAGCAATATTGATTTATTTAATCATAAGAAAGCAATTGGAATCATAACAAACTCAAACCTTAAACTTTCGTCTATTCCGATAATTCAGGGCTTGAACTAGTTAGTTACAAGACTAAATTCAATTTGATAACAAGTTGACCCTCCGCAAAAACTTCGTCCTAAACAAACCTTGGAAACGTTACTTAGCAAAATACGACCCTCATTAAAAATCGTTCGATGGAACCACTATCTTTGGTAACGTAAGATGTCAAAAAGAGATGAACAAACATTAGGCGGAATATATACAATAAATGAAAAAAATTCTGTACGTTCTCTATCGGATCTTCACAATAGAACCAACAGATTTATTTGAATATTATTAATTATTATTATTAAAATAAATGTTTCTTTAAACGGTGTAACATAATTCACTATTCTTCACATACAAACACCTTAAAATGGTAATTGCGAGTATAATTTCTCATTACCTACTACTATTATTATTTTAGGTAAAACAAATAAAAATATATGAAAAATAATATGTCAAGAGAAATCTACCTCATCGTCGCCATCATCACCCCTTTAACGTTCCCACTGCTGGGATACAGGGACTACCCTCTTGACGAGAGAGATTAGGCCATATTTCACCAAGACATTCTACCTAATTTCGATATAAATTGGGAAAATACAAATTTTTACGACAAGACGCTCAGCCATTATTGAATATTCCTTCATGCTTCATATTTGAAAAGGACGTTTTGACATGACGCCGCATATCTATTCCACCGCGGACTGAATGTTAAACGTGGTTCTGAAGGGTTAAGTTCATATTTTATCAGTTTGCTTTAAATAATAGGGTTAGTAGCTGACTTGATCAGAATATTGCTGAAACTGTGACGATCAATTTACTGTCTAGCCAAAACTATCGTTTTTGAAATAATTGGTTATATATTTTATTTGATTAAAAAAAGGTTTAAAGATGTAAAAATTTAATCCACCATCCATTATCTATTTTATTTTGACGAAAAAGCTTTGCAGGCAAAAGCCGCTCAGAAAAATATTTGTGGTCGAAAGTAATGGAAATCTCGTAATAATAAATATGTATCAAGGAACATTACAGGTTTTGAATATTTCTGTGAAATTAAGCTCCATTTCTGAATGTTTAAATTAAAATAGGCCATTGCCTTTTCACTAAAACTATTAATATTATTATTATGTTCTGTAGCTCCAGTAAGTCTTCTAAGAAGCTATTTGAATGGCTCCTTTCGAAAGTGTATAAGAATTTTCTATTTTATTGGCTTTCTGAACGTTCCCAGGCTATTACGAGTTTCGAATGATCAATTCAAGTAAGACCGGAGAGCTATGAATGGAGTAAAAATTGATATTTTTACTACGTTGGAACGGCGAGAATATTTTATATTATTTTATTATGTACAATTGTACTGGCGCAACATCTATTATATATTTTATATTTATAAAAATCACTTTTCATTGTAATTTTATATTAAAGAATTTCTTGTTAGAAAAAGCAGAACTACAATTTATATTACGCCCATTTTATTTCCTGCAATAAAAACTGAGCATAATGACACTGCGTTAATTAATTTCTTTTCATGCTGAAAACACGAAAGCTCAGTTACCTTTTTATGAATTCAGGGCAGTGTTTTGATATGAAAGGCCACTCCTAAACAGGGTTGAATCGAGGTATATAGGTGGGAATTAAAAAGTACCTTTTAGCCTAGGTTCAAAATTAAATTTGACCCAATCTATATCTCAATCAGAAAATATCTTGGTACTTGGTAGTCTAGATAAATGTTTAAGATTGTGTCTATCCAAAGTGATCTGAATCAATTGGATAATATTTGAACATTACACGGGAACTTAACATGATTTAAATGTTTTTGAGTTCTCATCAGTTTTTTCGTGAAGATGGTGCTTGAAACAGTGTCAAAATATCGGGAAACGTTTCATAATCAAATATTGTTAAAAACCATGATAGTTGAAAATATATTTTAGGCAAAGCTTTTAATTGTATCTACATATAATATTTTTTTCATAATCTTGCTTACTAACAATAATGTTTCGTAAGAAATGGGATCACTTAAACTCGATATTTATTTCGTTTAGACCCCGAAAATTCATCGAGTGAAATTTAATGCTTAACCGTGTGTAACATTGGATATTTAAATTATGCAAACTTTTTTCTTTTTATTTTATTGTAGTAATATATTTTTTAAGTAGGTTTTTCAATCCGTTACTGCTTACCACACCTACATTAATATACCTAGACCCCCATCATAGAACATGAAATAACAATTAAATATTTTATCACATTGCGTGACACGATGGACAATTATAAAGGATTTCACTATTTTTGCAACACGAATAATAATGGGGTCAAAATAGTACCAAAGCCAAATTATGCCATCAGAAACGCCTAATAAAATGTTCGTATTAACCTTTTATTTATAATCTATCGAAATATTTTAAAGCTAAGCTTATTTTATAAGTTTATTGATTGTTTGTTAGTTTCAAAGGAACTGATGGACCAACAAAATCTCACACACACTAAAACAGTGTTTGTTAGTACAAGCTGCTTCTGGTCGAGACATATGTAAATCTGCAGGGCGGTCTGTGCCTCTATGTCAATTACAGTCTAGAGTTCTCCTCTGGCTTTTCATATAGATAAAGATAGGTATGTAAATCGCTATTAGTTAAACCACTTGGTATTTGAATACAAATGCAAGCTAAACTAAAACTAATAGGAATAGAGGAGCTGAATAAATGATGATGATATACTCAGAAATAATCACAAAATAATTCTATTTTAAGATTAAAGTAGACATCTCATCTAACTTGTACCTATTCAAACTTTATTCAATGCAATGGTTTCGAAATAGTGCAAGAGCCGGCTACACGATTGTGTTGTTCATAGTATTTATTTTTAAAACAATTCTAACAATTCATAATATTATTATTTAAGTTTAGTTGCTATGTTTAGTTTATTTATTAGATTTTCATTTAATAGATAGATAATAACTATTGCTATTGCTGCTACTTCTTCGATAAAAATAATAATTTGTGAGAATACTTTATAAAAACGTTTAATAAATATTTAAAACTCAAAAAAATTAGATTGGTATCTTAAAAAGTTTAGAACGATTCTAATTTCTTAAATCCTTTGGATAAATTTTGCGAACTTCTGATTTTTAGTACTTAACTTAAAAAGCGAAGTAACCTTATCACCGGATCTTATTCTACAACTTGAACTTAAAGTTTTAAAGCAATAAGTCGCACCGCAACTTACAAGTTTTGAAGTGACGCTAAGTCTAGACTTATTTTCTTGACATTGTATTATAAGTCTAGATGAGATTTGAACGAGTTACTCGACTACCGAGTGCTTTTGAGCTATTATAATCTTTTTTTAAATGTTTTATTAGGTTGTAGGTTTTTTGACATGTTAAATATTATGTCCTTGTTAATCAATGAATCAAAATCAAACAAGTTATTAACATACAATAACATTTATTTTTCGTTTTGTTTCTATGGACATATATATCAATAAATGTTGATGTTGACTATTTCATCAATTAAATTGTAAGAGTGAAATAATGTCATAGTTATAAGTTTACGAAATTAACAAACACTTCCTTTTGTCTTTTGTTAAATAATGACATTGTGTTTAATAATAATTAAAATAAAAACAAAAAAACCTCCTTTTAGCTCGGCGAACAAAACAAAAATAGACTTTGCGTATTATGTAGCTAATATACCTAACAAGTTTATAAGAACTCATTTACTAACCCAGCCCACGAGAGTAGAACATCGACTCATTTGCAGTTAGCTCTAGTTAAGATACCCGTTTGTTTCCGATCATTACTTCGAAGTAATAATGAGGATGATATCCCGAGAACGGTGATGGGATAATTATCTTTATACCTATCACTGTAAGGTTCAGATTCAGGTAACATGAGATAGGTACCTAATTATTGTTCAATCGAATCAGTAATAAAGATTTGTTTTAGGAAAAAGAAAGGGAAAAAGGTGCTTCTATAATATTATCTTCTTATAATAATGGTGAGAAAGTTCGTATAAAAAGATGGAATGTGGATGGATAGTCTAAAACTGCTTATTTGGTAAATACTAGGTATTTGGATAAGTGTGTTATGTATTGTTTTAATTTCGTTTATTGTTTTTTGTTGTTTCGTAATTAATTAGTGCTTTAGAAAGGTGTTTAGTCAGACCTATGAAGAAACAAGCAGTCGTATTGTAGATTCTTTAATAATTTTGAGCATGTATTATATATTTATCGAAATACGTATAACGTATGTAAGAACCTAGGACACAAGTTAATAAATGTTAATTGCCAATTCGATCAAAGACTGATAGGGGAAGAATTTATATTGATTTTAATTATTTAAAATTGATATTAGAAAAATAAAGGAAGGCAAAGACAAGAAAATCCAATAAGCTAAGCGACATTAAAATATTGAAAGAAGACAAACTTTTCTAATATAAAAAGGTCCCATTTGTTAAAATGAAAAACGATTCCGTACGGTTCGTCGCGAGATGCGATCGGGACATCTCGTGCTTTTAGGGAAATGTGATGCTTCTGTGGAAAATTCTTATACTATTGCATTCATTTTCAACAGTCAAATTATATTTTGAAGGACTTTTTGGTAATATAATTGAGAATTCACAGAATTCGGTCTGGTAGCCATGTCTTGAGCTTGACTTCGAATATTTATTTATTTTATTTTAGAAATTTTAAGAAAACTTACAGCTAACAATTAAGTGTTACATAATTAAACTGCTGATGGCTAATTAAAAGTTATCCCTAATAGTATTAAATAGTATTAAACAAATAAACTCTTTTAAATCACTATAGACGACGATTTTAGATATTAGTATATTGATAATTATATTAATCAATAATTACTAATATTAATATATTATATACTGCTTAAATTAATTATTCTGTCTTCACAGTTCGCTTCACTATTTTCTTGCTGATATTGAGAAGCGATTAGAACAACATAGCTATTATAATTAGCTTTAACTTAGCACAATTTCTAACTAGCACAAGTAATGTCCTAAAAACTACTTATTTTATGTATATCTACTAACTATATTATTATTTTATGTATATCTTTGGTTCTTAGTAAATGATTGATTGATAGCAAGCGAAGTTGTAGAAAGCACCCTTAACCAGAAACATAGTTAACATCGTTAGAACTTACCAAAACACCTGAGTCAGAACAACTTGGCTCTCAACAGAACTCAATGAAACTCGAATCTGGGTAGATCTGTCGGACAAGTAGTGTTGTGGTTGCAATTGAATATTCAGGAGGATTTGAAGTTCCACCAGCTAATTCATTAACAGTTAACGCAGAACTAAACAGAGACTTTGCATAAATTGAAATTGAAGCAACCTTCGGAAATGCTAACTTGGCAGGTAGCAATTCTATTTATTTATTTCATTATTTTATTGATTGTTTATTTGTTTAAACGCACTCATCTCAGGAATAACTGGTCCGATTTAAAAAAATCTTCAGTGTTAAAGTTAACGTTATAAACGAAAGCGAAGCTATCGGCGGGTCGGCTAGTACATACCCATCAAGACTTAAGAGGCAATACTTTATACCTAAATACGTTTATAGAAGAAATGCAATGCATTATTTTGCTAATACCAGACTCAAACTACGGGATTATACCCTCACTATTTACTGCATCCATATTTACCCCCTACGGTACTGTATTGACAAACATACAAACCTTGACCCGCCTCAGGAACCCAAAGCACACGAATAGGAACACAGAAACGGGATTAACACACGCTCGTAAACAAATAGCACAAAGAAAACAAACTCAGTTCTGAAATGAACTCCACGCTCTGAGCCCAAGTTGTTTATAAAAGTTCTGATATCATTAGAATCTCACACGAAACCTTTTTATTATACTGGGTTATTGGAAATACATCAATAACATTCGTATTCTGTAGCACAATCCGATAAAATGTACTCTTATATCGTTTACCTTCTTGCTCACAGTCAGGCATAATCCTTTTTGAAATGCACGAAACTAATCCGAAGCTTAACTGCACCTACCAACAGTACATGTTTCAAGTCCTATAAAATTATTCGGACCCTCCGTTACAATTTTTTCGGAGTTAATATTATTTTAAATAATTCAGTCACAGCAGTGGGAACGTAAATAGGGGTGATGATGATGATAAAGAACTACAAATTCGGCTTCACATTATACATAGTAACCAAAGTTGTTTATCCATTCTTTGGTTTGTTCGTCGTTAAGAACGGCACCGTCAACCCAAACTGTCATGAAGATGACTATTGTCTGTTTGTTTTGGCTTGTAGAGCTTATTGTAATAATCTGTTCATAAAGTGCGTTTAGACGTAGACAGTTACCTAAACGTTACTCATATAAATAAATTACAAAAGGACTATAAATAGCTTAAGCCCTAATTTCACCAAGCTCTGTTTGTTAGTTTAACATCCATTAGGTAATTAACAGTCCATAAATGTACATAAACTTACAGTGATTAAACATGACGGGATGTTAAATTAATAAACAGAGCTAGGTGAAATTAGGTCTTAGTCACACCCTGGAGTGTTACGTGAACATTTTGAAAACTTATGTTTTCTTTCCATTTTTATAAATTTTAAAGAATTTGCCGGTTTGTAAATAACCTGTGTTGTTTTAATATTTAATTTTTTTACAAAATAAAAAAAACCATTTCTAACTGCCTAAATTATTTGAATGCCACCAATTTCTCAAGGATACCAACATCAGAAAATGACCTAAATAAATAATACTAATAACCCCCTAAAAATGTTAAAAATAAAATATAAGAAAGTCAATAGGTTTTAATTAATAATCCTTGACTTTTGGGACCATCTGTGATGTATACTCTATCAAACAAAAAAGTATGTTGTAAATCGGTCCAGGCGTTTTTCATTAATCGTTGAACATACATTAAAAAAATCCGACGAATCGAGAAAATACATAAGTAGGTACTTCTTTTTTGAAGTCGGTTAATACCGGATTACCACCTGAACCTTTACCAACAGAACAGCACAGTTCAAATTAAATCAAACTAACTAAAACGATTAAACTGACTAGTCTTAATCTACAATGAATATATTAGAATTGTTTATACGACCCACATATCCACAGCCCGGATATCAAACGGGGATAATATAACCTACATCAGATATCGGAAGGTGCATTCCAGAAACCTAGTTTAGTGACTGTCTCCATGTAAACACTGCATAGTTTGGTGCTCAGTTTCTATGCTGATTCGCTATTATGGAACGGATGAACAAATCTGAATTGTAATAGCGGAGTTACTCCTCTAATAGTAATAGTTGGGTAGTTTTTATTATTGACCGAGCGAGCGAAGCGAGCGAAGCGTCTCCGTTTCAGCTTCAAAGAAAATGCTTTCGTATGTATGTATGTGTGTATGTTTGTATGTTCTCCTCTAGAGGGCTCATTTCTCAACCGATTCTTCTGAAATTTGGTGTGTAGGTTCGTAATTAGTGTAGAATTTTTTTGTCAAGCCATTTTTTTTATTTTTTTTTAAATGGCGGAGAAAAATACCAAAAACTCATGTGGGGTGTCGTTGAATAGGTATTTAAAAAACAATCATAGTCTGTGAAAAGAATTTTTCGATATAATGTTCCGTTAGCGAAATATTTGAATATTAAATGTTTTTAAAATAACCTTTTGTACCATTTCGGGTTATTCCCATCAGATCATATGAGCAGATTGTAGTTGCATCTGATCACACAAAAAGTTCCCAACGGATAACGGATCCGTTGCAACTGCTTTATTGAATTAAATTTTGTGCCAACGGATCATAATATTATATCTAGCGTGTAATAAAACTTTTTGTGATAAGATGCAACTACAATCTGATCATATGATTTGATGGAAATAACCCCTCATTTCTACTCTCAGACTGTCAGAAAACACGTTTTGTATTTTCATAACTAGATGTCGCTAGAGGAAAAATTAAAACGCGCTATCGTTGAGTTGTTCGTTGTCTCCTTAGTAAATTCATAGCAAAAATATTAAGTATATTCTGTGTTGTAGTACTAGAAAAAAAAAATTGATAATAAAAGAAGACGATTCGTTTTCTTTATTTTGCTTCTTCTGAGGTTTTCTTACCCATAAAATGAGTGCAAGAAGAGGTCCACTGTCAGTTATCTAATATTTTTTCTCAGTCCCAACAACAGTGGTTTGGCATGGCTTTTTCTTACGTGGTCTATGGTAAAAACTTTATGAATTTTGATATAGAAGCACTTCTTATTGCAAGCTATTTGACCGAAGAAAATGCTTTCGTTTGTTATGTACCTACTATGTTCTCCTCTGGAGGGCTCATTTCCAAGCATATTTTTTGAAATTTGGCGTGTGTGTTTGTAATTGCTTGATTAATACATCAACAAACTCTGAACCGATAAAAGGGTTTTAGAGAGGGCTATGCTTGGGTTTCACTACGGGATCGAATCAGAAATGAAAAAAAACATAGTCCAACGAATTAACTCTTTGAAGTGGCAATGGGCAGGCCATGTAGCTAGGAGAACAGATGGCCGATGGGCCTGAAATGTTCTCGAGTGGAAGCTATTTGACCGAAGAAAATGCTTTCGTTTGTTATGTACCTACTATGTTCTCCTCTGGAGGGCTCATTTCCAAGCAGATTTTTTGAAATTTGGCGTGTGGGTTTGTAATTGCTTGAGATTAATACATCAACAAACTCTGAACCGATAAAAGGGTTTTAGAGAGGGCTATGCTTGGGTTTCACTACGGGATCGAATCAGAAATGAAAAAAAACATAGTCCAACGAATTAACTCTTTGAAGTGGCAATGGGCAGGCCATGTAGCTAGGAGAACAGATGGCCGATGGGCCTAAAATGTTCTCGAGTGGAGTCCACGGATCGGAAAACGCAGCGTTGGGCGTCGACCAACAAGGTGGCCAGATGATTTGGTGAAGGCGGTTGGCTCCCGGTGGATCCAGGCCGCGAGCGACCGTAATGACTAGAAACCATATAGGGAGGCATATGTCCAGCAGTGGACGTCCAATGGCTGAGATGATGAGGTTTGTAATTAGTGTAGAATTATTTTATCAAGCCATTTCTTTTTTAATGGCTGAAAAAACCCAAAAACTCTTGTGATGTGTCATAGATCTTTAGAAAACAATTATAGGGTCGATATAGGTAATATATCGGTCGGGTTCAATCTCCGGATGTGGGCTATTTTTTTATTAAGGCAGAAACACATAATTAACACCCGACGCCACCCGATGAAACGTGATGCGTGTTGAGAAGAATCAAATGTATGGTTTTCTATAGACCAGAAACACACTTTGAACACGCGACCCGACGCCACGCGCGCACACGCCACCCGATCCAGACGTGCCAGATCTGCGTGTTGCCCATGGTGGGGGTAAACACGCCATCCGACGTGGGCGCGCAGTATGTTTCTAGACAACACTCGACGCCACGCGTCATTCGTTCGAGAACTGTCACTTTATGTCAATTTCATATTAAATTTTTGCATTTATTTAGCGAAATGATGATGAAATGCTAGTATGTCGTGGCGTCGCGTGTTTGTAATATGCACGGTGCACGTCGGGTGTCGACACGTCGCGTCGCGTCGGGTGTTAATAATGTGTTTCCTGCTTTATAGTTGCGTTGATTTCGTGGATTTTTTTAATGGTTTTAAATTATTGTGGTTATGTATCGTTTCATTTGTCTTTTACTTTTTTTATTACGTTGGTCCTCGCGAAGTTTTTTAGTTGGCGTAGTTAAAGGTCTTTTAAAAACTATTTTGATCTACGAAAACCATTTTTGTGGTTCCATTCCAAAAATTGTCTTCGCAGGTCATAATTGTTTAAAATTTATACAAAAATTGGTATGAAGGATTTAATTTTTTTAAGAGTTTTGTTTTTTTAAGAGCTTACTTAGGTTTCAAAGTAGGTACCTACAGTAATTTATGCCATTATTTCTCTCTGTAGTTTGAAACCTAACTAAGCTAACTACAAAAATGATATAAAAAGATGCAATAAACCAGAGAAGTGTTACGCAATAGAGTGTACATCCGGAGGTCCGTTGTGTTCGATTTTCAGCCGTAGGTAGGCTATTTGTTTATTATGGTTTTTTTTAATTTGTCTTTAACTTTATCTGATTTGTTGTAAGAAAACCAAAAACAGGATTACAATTGACTTCAATATTAAGAATTATCAAAGTTATACGAGGATAGTGAAAATGTTGAAAATAAAAATATTATTTTACATAAATTGTTGTTTCTTTTCATTTAAAGATGTTGGTCCTCGCGAGGTCTACAGCTCACAGAGCAACTAGTATTTAGGATCTCAGAATTAGATTAGGTAGCCAAGACTTCAGAAGAGCTAAAGCTGAATAGCATTTTTTATTAGCTGTTTACAAAAGCCCTATTCTCTATACAGCAAACAGTGTCGCCTATCTTCATATCACATTGAAACAAAAAGGAACATGACAAAAAATCGAAATGACTCAATGGCTACTAAAGTCTCGAATCTGGAATACTCGAGTGTTTTAAATTTGTATGATAAAAACAGTTGACATCGCTTGTCTTTCACGGTCGGTCTTCTTTTGTTTTATTGGGACATGCAAATAGGCGACACACTGTATGCTTTTTCTGTATGAGTGTCACATTGCACCTAAGAATTATTAATACTATCTAACCCGCCCGCGACTTTGCCCACTTTATTCCCATGTTTACACCTTTTAAACCTTTCCTGAGCTACTTCAATTATTTTAAAACCAAATTCAGCCCAGCCTGCCGTTTTTGAGTTAAAAAGTACAAAAAAGTGACATTGATTTTGATATATACATACATAGGTTTGAATAAGCCGCGCTATGGATTGATTAGTAACCCTTTTGTGAAGCGTGGAGGTCTCCTCTTATAGTGGGCATTTAGTAGGCTTATATAAGGATCAGGCAAACTACGCTAAAAAGTTAAAAAGTGCGTGACTTCCTTTAATATTGCTATACTTTCAATATAAGACTACAATTGACACCTGCGCAAATTGGCAATACTCCAACCTGTTTAATATTCTCATATTTCCTACATTATCTAGATAATGCAATATTACACGCCAAGCAAAATATTGAGCAAATACCTACTCGTATTTTTTAATGAGTAAAAAGTCTAAGTGTGTCGTTCGAATTTTTCAAAATATTTTTAAGTTAATTTAAGATGAAATGCTTTCTTTACTATAATATTATAAAGTAGAAGAGTTTGTTTGTTTGCTTGAACGCGATTTGATTTTAGTGTTGGATAATACATTTATCAACTATACATATGTATGTATATAACGTAAAAAAAAACCCAAGTGAAGCTGTCGGCGGATCGGCTAGTTCAACAATAAATAGACAACGTCTCATATTTATAATGAATGCAAGTAATAATGTATAATAAGCAAACGAATAAGGCCTAATAAAATTTTAGATGAGTCGTTACGTATAAGGTTACAAAATATTCAAATTATGTTCATGAATTCTCATTTATGAGGAAATTCCACCAGCAATATATGAAATAATTGAATGTTCATTTAGTCTGAGCAGGTATGCACAAATTAACCTGAATTTCCAAGGATATTTTTTACTTGGTATATGAAATTAAGTCCCAACAAAAATAACATTATATTGTGTGTATTTTCATTACACTCATTAATTACATTGTGACTTTAAGGTTGACGTGATTACATCTGTACTTATTAGTAACACTATTAATAATTCAAAAACGGCTGAAATCAGAATATCCCCATGATAAATGACGACCTCTGTGGCGCAATGGACGAAGGTCTGCCTGCGACGCAAGAGGGTTCGATTCCCGCCACGAGACAAAAATTTGTAAGATCTGCAAAATATTTGTTGTGATGTCTGAGTGTTCTATATGTATAGTAAAATATCTATCTATGTATGATATCTAGCAACTGTAGCACAAGCTTCGAGCTTATCACGGGGCAAGATGTTGCTGTGTGAATTTTCCACCAATCTTTATTTATTTAAATATTTTCATTAAAAATTCTAAAATTTTAAGCAGCAGCAGCATCTAGCTTGAAAAATATGAATATGAAACCCTTATTATAAGGGTTAATTTATAAGTTTTTATAACCTTAGGTTGAAATAATTATATTCTCTGAACTAGATAAACAAAACCGAAGTAAACATGTCAAGTTAATTGTCTCGTCACCATTCTTGTTGAAATTCCTTAATCGAATTCTGTTGAAGGAGTAAATACAAACATTTGTGCCAATAAACCACGGTTACATTCAACTATTCATACATCTTAAAGTGCACAGTTAATCGAGTATATATATGAGAGATTCATTATTATCATCATCACCCCAATTTACGTTCCCACTGTTGGAACAAAGGGAATTTCCTCTTAGGGAGATTACTTATAGGAGAGATTAGGCCTTAATTCACCACGTTGGCCAAGTGCGAGTTAGTGAATGACACATTTCTTTCCTCACAATGTTTGCTTTCACAGTTAGAGCAAGTGTTTTCAAAACCCACATACATTTTTCAAGAAGAAAAACCCAAAGGTGCGCGGCAGTGAACCCACGACCTTCGGAATGAAAGTCGAGTGTGACTTAGCCAACACGGCTCACCAATGGAAGATTGGTGGAGTTGTAGCATAGAAGCAAAGAAAAGGACATATAACTACTTTGACAGTAATTTTTAAAATAATTTACTTATAGTGGTATTTGAATGATATAAACGCTGGTAAAACCGCGGATAAATAATTTGTCAGGAGCGGTTACCAGTCGAACAACCCTTTCGTTTCTTACGTAAGAATCTAGCGAAAAAACAAGGCATATACAGCGAAACCTCAATAAAACATCATTAATAACGCTAAAACATTGTTCTCCGAGATGAATTATTCCAATTTCACGAGCACATGTGTTACGACATTAAACTCGGCTTCTGGTGCTCCATCATGCACGGCTTACAGTACGCGGCTGTTCATCCATCATCATCATCACCCCTATTTACGTTCCCACTGTTGGGGCACAGGGACTTATCTCTTGACGAGAGAGATTAGGCCTTAATTCACTACGCTGGCCAAGTACGGGTTGGTAAATGACACGTGTCCTTAAAACTTTTTAAATTGACCAGCAATATATATATTTTAATCATGGTATTTTACCTATTTCAAGTTACAGTACATGAACACAATTAATGTTACAACAATATACGGATTTATTTCATATAATTGCGAATTGCATTAATAGATATTAGCTTGCCAGAGACCTATTGCAGTCGTAACTTAATTGAAAACACACCGCCAGCACTCGTGAGCTTGTCACGAGGTAAAGCAATTACGTTACCATTCAGATTGGTGAGCGTTGCAACAGGATTTCAAAACCAAATTCAGAGAATTTGAACTTAGCATTTACGCCGAACCTCGTCCCCATACCACCAATGACTTCATCAAAGAGATTTAGTCTATCAGAAGACGAGCGTCATTCTGTATAGTGTTTCAACTTACGACATGACTGTTGGGACACAGGAACTACTCTCTTGACAAAAGAGATTTGGATATTGATAGTCCGGGATCCGTAGTACATGGAAATCAAGTGATTACTAACAAGCTAATTTTTCGTTAGTAGCTTAATTTTAATGAGACGCCCAAAAATATCCTATACTCAACTTTTGATTGTGGTAGCTAACAGAGATATCGAGGATTAAATATGTCGATTTGATGATCCAAAAAAATTGATTACTAACCGGTTGTTTTTTAGTTATATCGTAAGATAATGATCTAAATTATAAGGATATAACTCTATTTATTTAATTTAACCATACTTTATAAAACAATTTACTGACACTGGTATAGCCTCATTTTATTTGCTGCACTTCTTATATTACCTCTAGATCTATTTTGAGAAGACCTGAGCCCAGTTTTGAATACAGATTATGTTTGTTTCCCATATGAACATGTGCCACATCAACAGACGACATCTGCAGCACGTTTGAACTTTGATTGAGTCGAAATACCCTTTTCACCAATCGATGGGTCCCAGCGGAAATGTTTGACATATTATCTGCTAATTTCGATGACGGTGTCTGAGAAGCTTAGGTTTATTGGTTTGACTCCATGGTTTGACTCTTATAGTGGTTAGTTAAGTTATACTGTCACAGAGCAGGTTTGAATATTTCAATGGTTCATCATCACAACTCAAGTCCCTCTTTAAGGCACAGGTCTCCCCAAAGGTCTTATTATAGGTCTCATAATACTCATAATACTCATTTATTCATCTTTAAACTTATATAAAGCACTTAGACATGTCAAATTTTTACAAAAAAACAAATATATTGTACAAAGTACCTACATAAATAAAACTAATATTACTCACAAAATACTAGTCTAGAGGTTATAAAATAAACGCAGCAAAATAATTAGGTAGGTATTTATTATTTTTAATGTAAATTTAAATTTAAACGATTATTAAATTAAATATGGATTTGCTTTGCCATGCTTCTAAATTATGCTAAAACTTAAAATTAAGTTAATTTGACCGCCAATTTAGAATTTTATTTTACTAGGCAAGAATTAACAGCAAACCACGTTTAGAAGGTTTTGACATCGGTTTGAGAACGTGTCTGCAAACTTCTGAAGGCAACGTCGATGGCCTAAAGTTTGCCTATTAGGGTAAACGTTTAGCGTTTAAGCTCAAAATTTATCTGACATTTAAATTAAAACTCCAAATGTGTTCGAATTCTTATACGAAAGAAGCTTCCCGCGGCATTGCCCGCGTATACACGCGGTTTATAGAAAATTTGCCGCAGTAAAATGTGTTATTCTGTTATGTAAGCTATATTTTCGTGGTATCATTTAAATCTATTATCAGAAACCTTAGGTACCTACCTAAAATAAAACAAAAAAGTGGAAGCCACGCAACGAACGAGATGGTCCGGTGACATCAAACTCAGCAATTTTGATGGTCCTAGAAGGAACCGAGTTATCTCGAAAAAAGTTAAATACTGAAAGAGCCCTCTGTCGAATTGACTCGCCAATAAAATAAATTCAATGAAAACCTAGTTAAAGGTTAATTTATTTCTTTTGTTGGCTATTTAGTCTTTATAAATAAACAAATAGTATATGACGAAATTAATAAAAAGTTAAGTATATATTAATAAAACTTGTCCATTGTAAAAGACTGAATGAGTCCAGTGTTCAAAAAAAAGAAACCTAGTTTAAAATGTATCTTAGTTAAATTAATAGCAATAAATAACAAATATCGTATACATACCTAGATTTTTACTGTTGATCCGATTGATATCTATAGTCAAAAAGGATGTTTTGTTAGCCTAAAATAACCAAAACGAACCTAAGAAAATACCGTATATCACACGAATTTCAGTAAATGAACATTTTTCCTTGTCTCCAAAACGGCTTAATTCTCCAAAAGGGTACGAGGAGACTTTTAACAGATAAAATAAAAGTTCCCTTCATTTCTCTTCCTTAATCGACGGTGACTGTATCAGAATTGTTTTCCGCTTCTATTGCTAGCGTTTGTTTGCGACTTGTATTCATTAAGGTAATGGCTTTATACAATACAATACAATACAAAAATCTTTATTATTACACCACATTACAAAAAGATACACATAACAATACAGTGAAACAATCGGGAATTTTTTTTCATGGATTTTTACTAAAAATTGGTTACAGGTTATTTATTAAAAATGATTATTAATTTTAATTAAAAATAATACGACCGAAAAACTGAAACAAGTAAATGTTATATTGATAAAAATTACTATAACATAAAGTAAATGTTACATTACAAAAATACTATAACATGGGGAAAGCTAATCATAACTAGGGCAAAGCCCCAGTGGCTTGATTGGCTGAAAACTAGTAACATTATAAAATACCTTAATTATGTTGTGTAGGTAAGTAAATAACCAAAAATTAAAAAAAAATCCATCCAATGCAGATTTGAGACATTCCTTTCACAATATGTGGAACTCAACACGATTTCCTTCGGGATTCAGTAGTACGAGTAAAATACGACACGGGGCACATTGTTGCGTTAATGTTGTGACTAGTCTATTCATCATTATCCACATTGGGTCCTACTACTGAGCACTATTGAGCGCATTATTGCTCTTGGGAGAATTAATGATAATCACCACGCTTAGCAAACTGATTGACTATTTGGTCTAAGTTGATACTTTTCATATAGGGTTTCATAAATAATATGAAAAGTTCATATTGGAATAAACGTGAAATCCACGAACCTTGTTTTCACTGCATTGGTGAGCAGTGTTGGTCCTGAAGATGTCCCACGTTCTGGGACGAAACAGTTGACCAAATCCAACGTAAAATGTTCGTGGATTTCCCGTTTATTCCAATATGAATAACATCAAATCACGACAGTTTATGATATGAGAAGTGGTGGTTCTTTTCATACGCTGGTCTTTTTGTTGTCGTACAACCATCTGTTTTTCATTATATGACGTTAGAGGTAAGGATATTATATGTAAAAATATAATATCCTTGCCTCCGACGTCCTTTTCTTATTTTCGTGTTGAGCCGTGTTGGCTAAGTGGGAGTACACTCGACTTTCATTCCGAAGGTCGTGGGTTCAAACCCCGCCGTGCACATTTTCATCTTAATAACAAACACGTACTCTAACGGTGAAAGCAAACAAAAAAAAGCGTTAGGAAACCGGCATGTTCTGGTAACTTTGAAAAAGTTGGAAGTTTAGCACTTGGCCAGCGTGGTGAATTAAGGCCTAATTTCTCTCATCAAGAGAGAATTCCCACCAGTGGGAACGCGAAATAGGAGTGATGATGATGATGATCCTTACCTCTATTGTAGCAAAGGGATAATTAAATGACTTTTCAAGGAAAATTGTTTTTCATATTTTCTGCCTTCTTTGTATTCCAGGTATTGCGTGCAAATCTCAGGCTTAAAGTGTCATCAAATCATACCGCAGGCCAAGCTGCAGATCTTATACAGATACAATCTTTGCATTCCACAGAATAGCTAGAGGTTGAAGTAAGCGTCAAGAATCCATCTATGAGTAACCAAGTTTTAATTGATCAATTTAAGTTGAACCTGAGTTGACCGTTCTGGGTGTCAGCCGTTAGTTTCATTAGAGCCGGTAGGGCCGGTAGGGCTTTGTGCCTAGGAAGTTGGGGAACTTTGTAGAGACTGATAGATTAAGTAAGGGCGGGAAGTAGTTGACCTAAAATCCTAATACATAAGCATACTAAAGAACTGAGTTAAATTATAATTATACAATGAATATGCGTGCCATTATTTATTATATTTAAAGATTTTTACATTAATAAAAATGATTGTGTATCAACTAATGAAGAAAATATTTATCTGTGAACATTATCTGTGCGCACTGGAAACGGATATTACGCAAAAGTGCAGCATTGTTTTTCTGAATCCGGAATCAACTGAAGAAATAATGAAAACGGGCGCTCGTCATTTTGACCACAGAGCCAATGAGCCAATATGGCTTTAATTCATTCTGTAGTTAAAGCTAATGTTTTTTTCTGTCCAGCATAAATATATTCTCACTATCTCAAACCCCGCGGCTTTGCCCGCATCATAATATTTTTCCGCTGTAAAGAGTATATTAGTTTAAAAATAAGCATTAGTAAGTCAGCCCTAAAAGATATTTCCATCATCTTTAACCCTTGAGAGTCCTGTTATAGAAAGTTATGGTGAATGTCTACGTGACTACAGAATGAGGTAAATTGCCATTAATGGCAACACCGTGGGGAATTTACCCATTTCAGTACTTAGCTTTAAACTAATCCGATATAATACGAGAGCTGGCACTTATTTTGGGAAGATATATTTGAGTTTTGAGAAACTATAAAACTAACTTCTATGAAAATTTGTCTGAACCAATTTCTAAACTATTTTTCTTACTCAAAATTGCTCGTGCAAAATCTTGTGAACTTTATTTATTTTAAATTAATTAAATAATAATGAAATGTCATAAATTAAGCATGTGCAAAATAAATTGTCTTTTTCGTGATTCCTCTAACACAGCTATTAATTTTAATTACTGAAGTGGATATCATACATCATTTAACTTAAGTAATAATAAGTATTAATAACTATAATTTAATATTTTGTATTTATTCGGTTTGCTTCTAATACCAACCCAAAATTATTACCAGCTCCCAGACTAATATAGTTTAAAGCACAATCATAACCACGTGCCACAACTTCACAAGGTCGTTGATTTGAACCCCATCAAGCACTTTTTGTTAAGTTTAAATTATTTTAGCTCGGGCTCCCAGTAGAATATATTATTAGTCTTTGGAGGTTTCGTTCAATCACCACGCTCCTTCGCGGGTTGGAGATTGCAGTCAGTTGGTACAAGACGAAAGACGCTCCTGCGCTATAAAAATAATATGGTCGGTTTGAATATACCCAAGGGACAAATACAAGACAAATATAATATAATAAATAAAAACCTTATTGCTCTAATACTTTTTTTAAGGTGAGACCACAAGGCATTGTCTTAACAATGTCTTTTATAATTTTCCAAGAAGTTATTATAAATTCTCAAATAACTGGATCTCTTACGGAACTCTAAAACAATATAAATACCAAGAAAAATGAACACGCGCGCGACAAAAGAAACAATTTCAATCCTTTCCAAACATTAAATTGGAAAGCACTTTTAGTAGGGGAGCCGAAGAGGGGATTTCGGGATTTACTCGAGCGCGTCAGATTAAGATACTGGAGATAGCTAGTACCCAGATAAGTACCTCCACCAAATATAAAAAATCTATCCATGTTCGAACGTGAATTATAAGGGATCAAAATTTACTTTTGTCATAGTAGGCGCATCACTTTAGATAATTGTCAGATTAAGATATGGTAGAATCAGAACATAGAGATGAACCATATACATCTAAATCTGACGCTCTAACACCTTTAGAAATGCCAGTTTTTTTGTTCTTTTTTTTGATAAAAAATGAGTCGCGATTTTTTTTTTTTTAACTTTTACGTACTTCCACCCCAATCGTGTAAACAATCAGATTTACAAACGTATATTATCAATCATATTTCCTAAATTATTTTTAAGTATGTAAGTATGTTAAGCTGATTTTCAATTTATTGAATCTGATTCATAGAATCTATCACTAACTAACGCGCTTAAGTACGTCCATACAACAGTATTTTTTTAAATAAGTATTTATTTATCTATGGTCGCTTCCCCCACTGATGAAACACATCGGTCTCATACAATTTTTTTCTTCTTATCATCTACCAAATGCAACCCAATAGGTCTCTTTGACGCTCGAGTAAATCCCCATTTAGCATCGTCGCCTCCCGTACTATTTCGCCCACTCCCCGCAAAAACTTCACAACACGTTGGCATATTATTATCCATATGCTTTCGCCCGCGACTTCGTTCCTAAGAAAATTTAGTTTTTTTATTTTTACTAAATTCAATTTTATTAGGGAAAACAACAACTTAACTTTGGTTTAGGTACTCACACTGTTTAAATAAAATTTGTATCAATGATTAAAAAGATTAAAAATAAATATTATTCCAGTAATAGCCGTAAAGCGCCTTTATACAAAATAGATAAAGTTTGGTTTTGGCTTTTACGGCTGATAAAATTATGGACTCAATTTTATTTTTCCACCAAATTTAGTTTGGGCCACCGACAAGACGGGCAGAATTATAGTACCACATGTTTTAAATAGTTCTAAGGCATGTACAATATTAAACATTTGTCATAACCCTTCCTCAAATTGATCTCTTATTCTCTTATCACTCGTTTATACATTTTGTTAAGCATTTTTGTAGTTTTCTGTCCTTTTCACAGTCTCAACCATAAATCTAAAGTATTTTAAGTTTGACGCTTCTTGAAAAATACTCAGTATTTCGTACGTGAGGAAACGGATGTTGGGCAAATTCTGTGCGGAATCATGCCACTTGGTTTCTTGGGGGATTTGTAGGTTTTAAACAACTAACTTTTTAACTTTTCTTTAATATCACTCTATTTTTCCAAAACATTTGGGTTGATCTGTTCATTTTGCTTTATATGTGTAATGTAATAGTGGAAACTTTTTTGGTTTATGTTTATTTTAAGTTATATTATTTAAGTATAATGTACTGTTTGTTTCCCAAATAAAATAAAATAAAAATAAAATAAAATAAACGAAAACCGTACTCAAAAATGTAATAAACTTATAAATGCTGTCATAAGTTTTTGTTTAAATGATTATCATCAGTCGCACTGGCCGTACCAACTTATACTAGTTTTTTACTTAGCCTGTACTTCCCACTGTTGGACAAAGGCCTCCCCTAACTCTGTCTAACAGTCTCTGTCTAGATCAGTTGGCCACCAGTCTTCCCAGAAGTCCAGTAGGTCGTCTTGCCAGCGCATCGTGGCCGACCTCTTCTTCGTAGTGGCAAATGCCCACCTTTCTGTGTGCATACGTAGTACGTAGATACGAAGTCATAAATGTTCTGTGGTACAAGCCTATATATTATTTGCCCGTGGGTGACGTTTATATAAAAATCGAAGTAAAAGTGTATAGAATAAAGTATTTATAAAAATCAATGCCACTTTAAGTTGTTATTTAAAAATCAAGAACGACATGGCCGATTTAGGCGGTTTTGGTTTTAAAATAGTCTATAAAATAGTAATCAAGGGTCGCTTTGAAAGTAGTGTTTGTGTTTTAATAATAGTTATTATTTTCAGACAAACAGTCAGACGTATTTTTAGTACATTATTGTACTACTATTTTGTTAACAATTACCACGGTTTCTAGAGGAAACTTTATAATTAATTTTAAAACACTTCCTAGCATCGAGAATTGTTTATTCTTGCAGATTTATATTGTGACCATAATTTTCTTTAGTTTTGAATATTTTTTTTTTTTTGTATTCCAGGTATTGTCACCTAAGTTCATGATGTTCCGGGTCTATTTAAAAAATGAAATATGTCTTAGGATTATTTTTAGTTATGTAGTTAATTATGTTACTGCATTCATTTTATATATCTTATTCTTTATGTAAAATTATGCTACAACTGGGCTTTAAATCCGCAGTTTATGAATTGTTGCAAGTTCACTGTTTAACTAAAATGAGGAACCCTGTATTAATATTATAATGCAATAAAATAACAAAACCTAAGCGAAATATAAAACATCAAAATGAAAAAAAGTATTTTCGCATCCATCATTCAGATTTGAATAGAGTAAAATTTACTGAAGAGAACTTTAATAAATATTTACTACAAATACTGAAGTGTCATTGAGTTGAATCGAATCAATTCGATTATCCAATAACTTGTTTTGTGATTTATTCAAATAAATTATTGGGTTTACAAATTTTACTTAACCAGTTGACTATTTTGAAGCCGGGATTTATTTACCAGAAGACCGGTCGGCTGCGTCGTTCTGTATATTGTACCATCTGACTGCGATCTTCCACCAGACAAATTGTGTACCTAATAGATCGAACTTTAAAATTGGATTCTTTTATAATCCATTTTAAACATGACAATAACTTATTAAGATACATACTAATCGAATAATCTATTTGTTATCAATTAAGTTTCTGTATCTGATCTTAGTGGAATCTAGAAGACCCGCGTGCCCCTGTAGCGTGGATTGAAATACTAATTAATTATTTTCATTTAAACTGATAATATTTAAATTATCCCGTTTGATGTATAATTTGTGGTGTCACTAGTATTAAATGAACTTCAGGCGGTGTCGGAACTGAATGGGTCTAAGCTATACCTGGTTTTTATCAGCCATTGTTTGTTAATGCAGGGTCCTACAGTTCAGAAACAAAAGAAGAAGTTTTAACTCTAATAAGAATGGTTTTAATAGAAATAAGTTTAAATATCATCATCAGTATAATTTCATCGGTTGAACGTTCACTGCTTGGCAAAGGTGAAGTGATTCCAGTTATTACGATCTGACGCGGTTTATATCCTGAATGAACCAACAGCTTTTACAAAATCATCTGTCTATCGAATCCACATACATATCCATATCCATATATTGTGGACATTTTGAAAGAATAGAATAAGGTATACATTTATTTCGACACACAAAGTAACACAACATGAACAGATAAAAACATTGTAAGTATTCCTATATTAACAATAATTATAAACGTCGATCCGAGCGCCTTGGAAAAACTGAAATAAACATTATGAGTTAGCAACAGATGATATTTACCTTTAACTTCAGGGAAAATATAGGAAAAACTAACGAATCCACTTACATATCCATATCCATATATTGTGGACATTTTGAAAGAATAGAATAAGGTATACATTTATTTCGACACACAAAGTAACACAACATGAACAGATAAAAACATTGTAAGTATTCCTATATTTACAATAATTATAAACGTCGATCCGAGCGCCTTGGAAAAACTGAAATAAACATTATGAGTTAGCAACGGATTCTATTTACCTTTAACTTCAGGGAAATTTAGGAAAAACTAACTTTCATTAATAATTTTTCAGAAATAAGCGAAAGTTACTTCAAAGAACTAATTAAAAATCGGTCATGTGTACTCCTATGAAATCCCGTGATTCTTGTTTGTAAACTAGACAAAGAAACATTTAGTTTTTACTAGTTGACCCGCCCGCGGCTTCGCCCGCTTTCTATAGTTTTCTCTAAAACCTTCCCTGGACTACTACGAACATTTCAAGACCAAAACCAGCTCAATCGGCCCGGCCGTTCCCGAGTTTTAGCGAGACTAACGAACGGCGATTCATTTTTATTATATAGATAAATAACTTTATAAATTGCCTGTGCCCTATGAACTTTAAAAGGACCTTATGTTTGTACAGGTTTTTTCAGTCCTGAGGCACACACAATTTATAAAGATCTTGCTTAGCGTCTGATTGAGTCCAAAAGTGATAAAAATGCTGGTTTCTATGTATTATGGTCAACGAATTAGCATTGCCATTCAACGTGGCAATGCCGAAAAAATCTGGGCATTTTACCATCTGGTGACGGATTAGAATTAAACTTTCTGTAAATACTATTCATTTTGTACAACGGGAATTACTCACGTATTTACATAGGAGTTAAACAACTCTCGACGTTTCGACCACAACAAGAGCAGTCTTTATCAGGAGGAGGTCGAGAGTTGTTTAACTCCTATGTAAATACGTGAGTAATTCCCGTTGTACAAAATGAATAGTATAACTCACGAAAATTTTGAAAGTGAAATAATTTCTGTAAATACTTGAAATTTTTGTTATTTTACTAAGCATGTATTTTTTAATTTATATTTTAATGGTTTCAGCCCATTTCAGCCACAGTTAAAGTAAGAAGGTATGAGCGGTATAAAGACCGCTGTGGCTCAGCGATGACTGTGTGTCTGCCTGCGACGCAAGAGGTTGCGGGTTCGATTTCCACCTCGAGACTTGTACGATCGAGAGAATTTGTACGATCTGCAAATAACGGTTCCGTGTGTTCTAGGTGTTTTCTATGTATGCTTAATAAAATATATCAATCTATGTAAGTATACCGGAAATCTAGCACCTGTAACATAAGCTTTTAGATTACCACGGGGCTATAATTATGTCGATTCGTGAATTGTCCAGCAATATTTCCTTTTAATAATATAATAATACGAAGCCGTTAGTTTGGTATAAAGGTGTAAATAGTATCTCCTCCTAGACATCTCTAAAACACTAAAATATTTACAATTGGTAGAGATTTATAAAATCACTTAGGTCCTTGATTGATTTTCTTTGTAAGTGGTTGTTTTGCCTAGAGAGAAGGTTTAAGAGCCTGTTAGTAATTCGTTACGTTAAGAGCCTTGTGACTTTACGAAGTTTTGCGAAATTGGATATTTTATGCACCACGTGACCGGCGCGTCACGCGAATTCTATGAAAAATACTAAATGATCTTGATACTTCGTCGATCTAAAACATACAAATATACTAATAATTATTTTAGATCTGTAGAAAATGGCATCGAATAAATTCCATTTTATTGAGTGGATTTTTTTTCAGTTTCATTCCGAAATAATTATTATATTAATGTTTTTATTTAATTGATAGGTGTTTAATATATTTTCCTAAATTCAAAATGGTGGATATTTTTATTTCAATATTTGAATCAATTATGTTTTATCTTAATAATATCAATATTTATTTTAAATCTGATTGATTATTTGAAATCAATTAAGTAGGTACATAATTTTAAATTAAAACATTCATGATTAATAATTATATATATATAAGAATAAAACTGAAAATAGTCTTATTGAAGTTAAATGTCCTCATTCATCTCATCTTATGGGCTCATTTTTAAACCGATTCTTCTGAAATTTGGTGTGTAGGTTTGTAATTAAATGTTTTTTTTTTGTCGAATGTTGGGACTTTATGTAAGTTCGAAAGTCTAAATTGAACGTACTAAATACAAATTCTAATTATAACAAAACAAATAAATTATATTACCTATATTTAAGTTGCTTGTTTTGTTAGATGGTATATTTGTGTTTGAATAAATAAAAGTTTCGTTAATGAAGGTTTTAATTATGTTTAGGTATTATTTTTGTAGTTTCGAACTTTATATTTATTTTTATATTTATTGGTATCCATTTATCTACATATGTCATACACAGATGTAGAATATCCATTTATCTACATATGTCATCTTGAATAATTCCCATTATATTTTTATTTTGATAAACTATTTATTTTTATTTTATTACGAACTTATTTAAAATATTTAATTTTTATATTAAAAAAAACCAACCCGCACTTGGCCAGCGTGGTGAATTAAGGCCTAATCTATCTCGTCAAGAGAGAAGTCCCTATCCCAGCAGTGCGAACGTGAATAGGGGTGTTATTTTATATACAGGGCGTTCCAAAATTATGGGCCATGAAGGGGAAGTACCATATATATCGTTGATAGTGAATTTTGCTCAAAGAAGACTTCATTTTATTTTAAAAAGTAAGTAATTTAATTAATTAATTTACAAAAAAAATGTTTCATGTTTTTTATTTGATTAAAATAATTAATTTCACGTTGTTCCTTTCTTTTAAAATACTATGTTACTTAAGCAGAGTTATTATTTTTTAGCTATTCTATCGATTGGTATCATAAAAATAGAGTTTTTTTTTCTACATGTAAGTCGGTTCGATTCCCAGACAAAGCAAGTAATTTTTAGAAAATCTATGAATCCAGAATTACTAACTTTTAAAAATAAAATGAAGTCTTCTTTGAGCAAAATTCACTATCTACGATATTTAAGGTACTTCCCCTCCATGGCCCATAACTTTGGGACGCCCTGTATTTATTAGAAAGGTACAATTATTTAATGTTTACAATAAATAATATATTTATTAGAAAGGTACATTATTTATTGTTTACATATTGGATACTCGGTAAAAATAAGAACAAAAAATTACGGAATATTTTCTTTGTAATAAATATTATGGAAATCTATACTACAATTATCAAGCTGAGGAGATTGCATGTTTATTTGTTTGAACGTGCTACTCAGGAACCGCGGGTCCGATTTAAAATATGATTTCAGTATTGGATAGTAAAATGATCGAAAAAGGCTATAAAACATAAACTAGTAAATAACGTAAAAACGCAAGCGCAGCTGTCGGCGGGTCGGCAAGTTAGTCATAATCTAAAAAAATCATAGGCATAATTACATTTAGTCGTTGGACGGTTTCACCAAAAAAAGTTGCCTTGTTGTTTTTTAATTAGGATAGATAACTTTAGATATGCAATCCACATCCTACAGCATAACCTCCAAATAAATAAGGTTAAACAAGATGACAATGATGTGGTACAATTCTTAGGCCAGCAACATTTGGTACAATTCTTAGGCCAGCAACAACAACAATTGACCGTTATCAATAAAAATAACAATTGATCGTTATCAACGGATCAACTTATGTCGGTCGTAGTATCGCAATAACACATACACGCACACTAACAGCGTTTTTACAGCAATTGACAGTCCCACACACTGACATTTTACGAAATATTTCTATATTTTATTCAAGAACAACCGACATAGGTCCGACCTCGACAAGCGCTCGCGCGGTACTAAATGGAAAAAGCCGGCTGAATGAAAAAACTACTAAATTATGGTAGTTTTATTTTATTCATAAAAAATTACCAAAACCGTTCTACAAATTAAAATTAATATCATAGTTTAAGCAAATGTTGATAAATATTTTGATATAAATATGACGTCCCATTGATTTAGAACTTCGGAGTTATTGAGGTTTGTTTCGAAGCATTTTCGGTCGATATTAAATTCGGTATATCTTTAGAATAAAAGCATTTAACGAAAATGTACTCTACTCTAAATGAAGAATAGGATATACGTAACATAATAAAAAATAGTTTTATCGCCCATATTCATTAGAATCTACAAATTAGAGCTGAGAAAACAGGTCTTCGATCGTTTTTTACGAAACATGTATCCGGAGAATGATTATTACTCAATATATAAACAAGTTATCTAAAATGTTTCTTACTACTTTTGTAGAGGAGAAAACGAACTATTATAAAGATGTAATTGTAATATCAAACAACTAACGCAAACCATAGAATTAGGACGAGAAAACCGAACAATTTCGCGATTTCACGTAATAGGCCTCTTAAAGCGAGTATCCAATTAAAATGAAGTACCTAAGTAGAATTTGTTTTAAGACGAAGGCGGTATGAGCTTACTTAACAAATACATGTTTTATATTTATTCGGGTATGCAATTTTCAATGTACTTTGTTTTCAATCGTCTTGGTACTGTATAAGTAAAAGCACTCAAATTGCGTTCCTACTGCTGGGACACAGAGTCTTCTCTCTTGATGAGAGATATTATCCCACGTGCGTGTATTGGTTAATGTAACATTTATTTATTTGTTTATTATTGCCTTGCCTTCATTTTAAAAGCCACAATTTGTGCCTTAGAACCTATCCGCGGATAGGTTCTAAGGCACGACTTTCAGATTGAAAGTCGAGTGTTCTACCACTTAGCCAACACTCATTGTTGGGAAGAAAGTAGGTGGTGCTATTCTTGGACTTACCACGCACAAGGTTAAACTTAGAGCTGGGTAAGTACGAAGTTTCTCATTGTTTGGTTTTGTCGAATATATTGTAGGCACTGTTACTAGAGAATTCTAAGTATGTCCTTCCCAAAATAACCCTTTTCAAAGAGCAAGTACTCATACTTACTTCATACAAAGGTCACCTCAAAGTTAGAGGCGTAATAATAAACCGACTCCGAACTTATATTTGCATTTTATCTCGGTCCTAAAAACCCGCGGAATGATTTCGGTCCCATTTTCATTTAAAACTTACTGAATCCCTTCAAAATTATACAATGAGTTTACTTTATATAGCTTTTGTAAGCTTTTCCTTAGGTCGAACCGTTATTATAGGAAAATTAGCATATATTTCTACTAAATAACAACTAAATAGTGTTGGCTAAGTGGGAGTACACTCAACTTTTATTCCGGAGGTCGTCGGTGTAAACACCAAAGCACCACTGGATATAATGCTTAAAGTGCCCTTTAAAAAACACGCACTTCAAAAAACCGGTGTAGGAAAATATCGTCAGGGAACGAGCATGTACTGATAACTTTCAGAGTTTGAAGGACACGTGAAAATCACCAATTAATCTCGTCAAGAAAGAAGTCTATGTGTCCCAGCAGTGGGACACAGCTGGATACAGCAGCTATGCTGCCAATAGCTTATTCATTACTTAACATAAAGAGTAAAACAGTGACTACTATTTTTAAATGGTTCTTGTTACTTGATTTTGTCTCGAGTATGAGTGTGATTTACAGTGGCTCTGAGCGTGCTCATCAGTCTTACTTACCACCGTTTTATTTGTCTATGCATAAGTTACTCGCCTAAACTTCATAAAGTTCAAATTGGTCCATAGAGTTCCGGTTTGCTCAGGATGACATAAACAAACAAATTTTCATAATATTAGTGGTATAGCCCGGAAACGCGAGGTTACTTAAATGCAATTAGCGAAACCTTGCCGTCTTGCTTACCATCTGTTGTTCTTAATGAGGAGGCTTAATTTGCAACTATATCTGCTCTCAAATTAAGCTCACTTTTGTAATTTCACTTAAGATCCAGCTGTGTCGCAGTCGTCTCTTTATAAAGCTTCAGACTTATTAATAAAATTTTATGGACATATTTATATTCCTTTACTTGGGTTGAAAACAACAAATACTCATAAATCATTTATTGCAAGAAATATTGTAGCTTTACATTGCTATTGGATAATAAATTGGTGTCACATATTTCACCAAACACTTAGCAGGAAATATTTTTGCTTATAAAATAATGAATTTAGTTATGTAATAACAAAATATTATCTAATTTATGTCATACAAATAATCAAATCAAGTTAAATTAAAAATTCCAAATGTAAATAACTTAATGATTTTTACAAATTTGTTCATTGGTTGATCTTTAATATTATTTGGGATCTTATTATAAATATCTGCTCCACACATGACATGACATTTTTTTCTTTATATAGCTGTCCTACAAGTAGGTATATACGTGATTAAACAATTCTATCTGGGTTACGAACACATCTAGTGAATATGTCCTTGGGCTCTGGTAAACAAATTCGAATGGTTTCTAACAAATGTTGCTATCTGTAGAATAGACATAATCTGCAATGTTAGTATTATTAAAGTAAGGTTTGCACGACTCCCACGGAGGTATGCCGACGATTGCTTCCCTACCCCACTTTATAAACTTTCATGCCTAAACCTTAAATTAAAACTACCGCTAGCAATGCACACAGAAGTGCCTTAATCCGGATTATCCTATTTCATCAGTAACCGAGGCAAAGGTCGCCCAATCAGGGGCTTAGCGCACGAAAGCCGGGTATATCCGGATTTCTTAAAATTCGGATACTTTAATCCCAACCGCTGTCCCAGTAAATGCTCTTGGACAGGTAAATGGGTACTGTAATTCAATATTGTATGAACGTTTTACATAATGGCGGATAAAGGATGCCAAAGTGACTGCCGAATGGAGCCCCTTTATTGGGTATTGCAGTTGACGTTCGATTAATGCAAAAATGGGTATTACTTTTGAATAAAGAGAACCGGGAGCTTTGAACTGGGTTTTAACTTTGATCTGTGTTTTTTGCTTTGTGTGACTTTTGACTTGAAAGATTTATGTTGTCAATATCGTTTAGACAACATTTGACAAGTTACTCCTGAATTAACTTTTAGACACGAAGTCTTTTCACAATTATGCGTATTTCAGCATTCTACCATCACTCGACGCCAGAGCGCGAGGCATATATGAACCTTCTGAGAAATTCGAAGATCATAACTCAAACAGATGCTCTATAATATAACTGAAATAATGAAAATTATTATTTGCCGACATTGATTGAAGGTGACTGAACGAGAAAAAAATATTACAAAAGGCAAAAAATACATTTAATAGGGAAATCAGAAAGAAATGTAAGGAAAAACATTTGCAATTTACTGATGGCGTATTTGTATTGGTGATTCTTCGAATTAATTGGACGAGATGCTTCGTCTTAGATGATGTAAGGATTTTTGATTGACCCGAGGCTTGGACAATATATATTTATTATTTGCATAGCTGAAAACTCAATTTAACTTAGTTTTAAGAAAAATCTCAATGAGTGCACTGATCTTAGACTATTAGGTCAAATTATGAATTCCTTACCAAAGTTGGTTAAGCGACACTTCTTACTATACGTTCTATAATTTACGGTGTGAACTCAGATGACGGTTGACCACCGTCCACTTAGGCGATTCATGAGAATAGAGCTACTGAGAGGAATTACTACACTTACAGGGCATCTTATGTCGGCAGACTAATTTTATCACGGCCGCAAAACACCTAAATCAAAGCCTCTAACATAGCGTTGGCAGCTTATCCACACAATAAATTACAATTTTGGTAGGATTATAATGTGAGTTTATTAATGTATTAGAAAAGCTTAGTTATTTTCCTTTAAAGTAACTTGAATACTCACTTGGAAAAATCAAATCTATTAGTAATAAAATTTATATTAGTAGCCCTCGTTATGCCTCAGTGTATAAATGAATGAATGTATAATTATAATATATAAATATTCCTCTTGAATCATTTATTTAAAAAAGCCGCATCAAAATCCGTTGTGTAGTTTTGAAGTATACAGATTTATGTTGTGATTAAATTTACTTACCATGCTAGTAAGGTATGTCTAAGAAATATTATATTCAAGGACAAAGAAAATAAACAGTTCTCTTTGAAATGTTATTTGCTTTAAGTTCGTGCTGAAAAGGAAAATGACTGTGTAGAACATTCTGGAACATCGTTACGAGATGTTTCCAGAAATATATGTTAAACTAAGTATAACGTCTACGTTTCTTTATGTGGTGTGGAACATAACATTTTATCTACCTATAAAATAATTCTTTCGAAACATCAAAAGAGCTTGGATAAAATGGAAATGTTTTTATCAGAAATTTGCTGTCTGTTTTGATTTTTTTAGTATGTGAACTTGTAACTTGATATTGAAACTTGATATTAAAATTTGTAAAATGAAATAATAATATTAAATTGGAATGATTTTGAAGTATAAAATAATAATAAAAAAATAAATATTACTGGACAATTTTACACAGCGACATCTAGCCCCGTGGTAAGCTCGAAGCTTGTGTTACGGGTGCTAGATTTCTGATATACTTAATATAATATACATACATAGATAGATATTTTTTATTATACATATTATAACACCCAGACAGACACCCGGAACAAATATTTGCAGATCATACAAATAGTTGTTCCGAGGCGGGAATCGAACCCGCAACCTCTTGCGTCGCAGGCGGACCTTCGCCCGCTGCGCCACAGAGGTCGTCAAGTATCAATCAATATTCGTCGTATTTCGTTGAAAGGAATACAACAAAATACTAACTAATTCGCTGCCCGTGGTCGTAGTTACCTACTTGATGCGTAAACTTCGGTGAACTACTGAACCGCACTGTGGTGCCGGCATAAGAATGGTACCACTCTATTTCCACCTGCGAGTGCCCTCAAACCGAATGAGGGATTTTAATAACAGAAGACTGGCAGTTGTTGTGATGATGACACAAAATCTTTGGTTAAACCTACTGTTTACACCTACTGATATAATGTCAGTTAATGGAACCGTTATCTAACTTCCATTCATTTGAAATAATTGTATCTATCTATTATAAAAATAAAAAATGCCGAAAAACATAATACAATTACGAGAATAAAGAAAAATTGACCCATGTCAGACCTTTTTGTTTCACACCGTGTATGTTTTATATTTAAAGTTTCACATTCCATTTACTATTCGTCTCCCCACGAAGTAACTAAATCCAGATTGATAGAAAACGGTAGTAGGTAAACTACTAAGTTTCTTATATGAGAGTTGGCATATATTTTTGTTTTCAATGACTAAGGTATTTTTAACGGAAGGATCCGACCTTTTTTATGCCTACTATGGGACAGTTTACCATAAACAAAAGAAATGTCACAATAATAGTGACATTTTTTACTATTTACCAAAACATTTTCTGTCCGCGCACACTACGTAAGCGTTTCAGTTTCTATAGAACCTTCATAGAGAGAGGGTGTGTCGCGGCTTTCCTGTTTGGAGGATTTGAATTTCGAAGCGAACGTTCGAAAATGTTCTATTCTCAAATCAAAGTGCGTGGATTCTAAATAGTGATGTGCAAAATGGGACAAGGAGTCGTTCTGGGCGTTTTGGTCCTGATGCTATTTGGAGGTAAATTATTTTGTTAAAAATGTATTCGTGAAAACTTTTTTAGTGGCTTAATTTTTATTTTGATCATTATTTTTAGATTAACAAGGAAGGAATTTAATTTAAAAAATCTACTCGTATAATCGACAAGATTAAAACTAACGAGTTATCTTGCATCCGGCAAGATGGCTAAAAATGTTGGTACCTGTTAATAAAAATATTAAGAGCTAATTCCCCGAAAATAATAGCGACAAACCAATCTGTTAACATTAAGTTTTGTATATTAAAATCACAACAAGATTTCGGAAAAGTAATTTCACGCGTAATAAATTAACTTTTCTTTTCTCGTCATTCAATTTACGCGACTTTGCTCGGTAAATTGAATTTTCTCAAAATGTCATTTCTAATAAAGTGCGGGTGGGTAGAATAAAATGAAATAACATGGGCGGATGGTAATTGCATAATGATGAGGTATAGTGATCCTGGAAGTTGAGATGAAACTGGGAGAGGCTGAATATTCATTAGGATCTTACACGGATTATTTTTTTTTTTTTTTTTTTTTTTTTTTTTTTTTTCATTTCACAATGGTCAAATTGTATTTGAAATATAAACTTAAATACTAACACAAAATTATCTAGGTACATGTACAATTGCTATGGTAATGAAAAAAAAAAAAATGTTACAAAGAAAAATAAAGTTAATCAAACAAAATGTCATCGTTAAGAAATTCTTCAACTGAGTAGTAGCACCCCTTTAACAAAACTTTCTTCAGTTTGATCTTGAATAAATTAAGATTGTCCATAGATTTCATTTTAACAGGTAATGCATTGAACAACTGAACAGCTTGGTACCTACAAAAGTGTTTCGAAACGTTGAGACATGGTTTGTAGGGGCGACATAAATCTTTTCTTCTAGTGGAAATTCTCTCAAACTTCTGCTCTACGGTTTCATATCTAAGAGGATGCTTCAAGATATCTTCTAGTGTTACCAGGATGTATAGACTTGGTAGTGTTAGAATGTCCAAAATCTTAAAAAAGTCTTTACATGATTCCCACTGTGGGATTCTGACAAGAGTGCGAATAGCCCTCTTTTGAATACAAAAAGCTTTGTTGATATTATACTTATAACTACCCCCCCAGAATTTTATACTATACCTTAACTTAGATTCAACTAAAGCGAAATAAACGTTTTTGAGCTGTACAGTATCTAGTGTGTCTCTAAGGCTCCTAATTGCATAGCAAGCTGAACTAAGGGAATTTGAGATAGAGTCTAATTCATCCTTCCAATTAAGTAATTCGTCAATGTACACTCCTAGAAATTTTACGCTTTTCGAGAGTACCACCTTAGCACCATTAAATACAATATCAAGTGAGTCACATTGGCGGGATGTAGTTTTAAATAGTATGGCATTTGTCTTACTAACATTGACAGTAAGTTTGTTCGCTAGAAACCAATCATTGAAAATCGTAAACTATGGGTCGCCTGCCATTTCAATTTTTCGTTGGTGTGGTTATGTGCATTTTTTATTACTTAGCCGTACTGTCCCACAGCTGGACAAGGCCTCGCTTTTTTCCTTTCATTCGTCTCGTTTTTGCGCTCCCTTTGATCATTATTTGCATAAAGTCAATAACAAAAATCTCTACAAAAATCTGTTTCGAGTAAAATGTAATTCATATTTTACACAAAGTTTAAATGTAAAATAAAATAAGGTAGGATTTTTGTTTACCTTCAATAACAAACATAAATTCACATTAACAGTCTTATACCTAGTGTAGTTATTGTACGAAATAAATTATTCTCAAATATTTTATATTTAAATTAATAAACTGTATATTCAAATTAAAAAATACGCAATAAAGTGTAATCCGTAATTATGCGAATATTGCCGTACCATTTATTTTGTCTGTTTTTTATTATCTCTTGAACTGATTACAAATAATAATAAAATTACTTTCGTCAAATTCGTTTGTAAATTATTAAAATCCTCAGTATAATTCAATTTCAAACGAGTAAAACCGTGTGCGAGCGTATGTAAGATAGGTATTTAATTTTGTCCTCTTAGTAAGATTATTGTGATATTCAAAGAATTTGAAATAAATTACATCCGATTTCATTACTTCAAATTCGTTTTTTTTATTGTTTTCGTGAGTTTTAAAAATATCTTATAAGTAATTTTAAGCCCAGTATGAACCCAGGAAGGTTTTATTTATTTGCTAGCTTTACTTTTTAGAATGGCCCAAAGCTTAAGCCACAAGCCATTCGCTGTAGCTAAGCTTAAAATCTAGTGCATATCTGATGGAATTATTTAACTTAGAAGTACAAGTTAGCACTTCAAAGTCATTTTTAACTGTTAAAGGTTATTTCACGACAGAACGTTGTAAGTTTATCAAAAAAGTGGCCAAGTGCGAGTCGGACTCGCCCATGTAGGCTTCCGCAGCAATTGTTTATATGAAATAGTTTATGACGTATTATAAAAAAACTACTTGATAGATTTCGTTCAAACCAATTTTCGTTGTTAGTTTTTATGGTTATGTATAATATATATTTTTTCTAGATTTATCATCCTCTTAGTTTAGAAATTAGAGGGGGGGGGACACTCTGTTTTCCACTTTGGAAGAGTCTCACGTCCAAACTATTAAGTTTAGAATTAAATGGTTTTAGAAACATTGTTATGATTTTAGAAGACCTATTCATAGATACCCCACACGTATGGGTTGGATTAAAAAAAAGTTTTTAAATTTCAGTCCTATGTATGGGGACCCCCGAATTTTATGATTTTTTTTTCAATTATTTTCTGAAATCTTAGTGCGGTTAACAGAATACATCTACTCACCAAATTTCAACGTTATAGCTCTTATAGTTTCCGAGAAAAACGGCTGTGACATACGGACGGACAGACGGACGGACGGACGGACGGACGGACGGACGGACGGACGGACGGACGGACATGACGAATCTATAAGGGTTCCGTTTTTGCCATTTGGCTACGGAACCCTAAAAACGTAAGACGTGACTTGACCCGTGCAATTATAAATTGTGCTATTATTAGAAGATAATTCATGACATACTTTAGATAAGCATATTGTAAATTATAGTTTCTGACATTTATTTATCTCAAAAGAATAACAAAAATTCACTGACTGAGATAACACTTTTACATTAAGTTTGATAATAAGTAATAACCTAAAACTAAGTTAGTATATATCTTAATAATAATAAATGGAAAAAAATCATAGTATTTTAATTTCTGTTTATGTCAATAAATGCTTAATTTGTAAGCAAAAACAATCCTTTCATATTATAAACGGTATTTTACCTTATCGTTAATGATTAAAAATGATATGCATATTTTGTTAAGATAACTAATTTTATCGTAGTGCAAACAAATGAAATGCTATTAAGTTTTGAATAAAATATAGTGCAGGCAATTAGGTTATGGAACCAGTTGCCAGCTGAAATTAGACGTGCTCCTTCGCTTAACACTTTCAAAAGTCAGGTGAGAACTTTCTTTTTAAATTCTATAGCTTAATTAGTTTATGGTGACAATTATTTGTTTATTTTATTTATGTATTATTTTATTTATATATTTATTTACCTCCTATACCTATGTTGTGTTATACATGTATATATTTTTTTTTTTTTAATTATTATACTATGTTATATTTATTTTTTGCGTGTCTAGTCTCTTTATTTTATTCTCTTTTGTATTAGTTGTAGGTTTATGTATATAATATATTAATTCTAATTTTAACACCACCGTCCAGTTACATTTTGCAGTTTTTCTTTCCATCCTCAGGTTGTCTGGAAGAAATTGCTTTAAGCAATAAGACCGCCCATTACGCATACATTTGTGTAGTTTTAAGTTCTTTTGTAAATATTTCATAATGGTGTGTGTAATAAAGAATTATCTTATCTTATCTTATGTTATCTTAGTGGCAAATTCGATTTTTTTTGTGAAATTTACAGATATACTTAAATTTAGTACAAAACCGTAGAATTAATTGGTTGGATCTACAAATCTACTGAAATGTGGTACCGAAACGTGCTAATACGGTTGATTAGTTGGAAACTATTTCGATGAGAAAATGTCTTTAGAAGATACTTTGAGAGTTAAACTTCCGATTGGTCTGTCCAATTACAAGTCTGGTTTCTTCAAGACTGTAATGTTTAGGTAATAAAATTTGTTTTTTGGTATTAATTAAATTAATTTTAAAGATATAGGTACCTAATAGTTTTGTTTTATTTACAACAAACTTCAAGACTGGAATTAGTTTGCATGATAGACGTTCTTTCACGGGAAAATGGCTGAACCGGATTGAATAAAATTTCCTTTGAAGATAGTTTGAGTAGGACCTGAGAAGTAGGAATTATTACCACTAGAAAATCGACTTAAAATATACGCGCGAAGTCACGGGGCGCCGTTAGTTAACAATACTATTAGCTGTGATGGATAAGCTAGTTCAGAGTCGACACGTACAGAGAAGAATAAATATTTTTATGCTGAAAAGCTTTTGAGGAGACATAAAAGCTGCCAAAAGGGGCCCACGCTTAGAACCAACGTGCGTCGTAAAGTCGACGTGACGACGACGAAATATCGACTTCTTTTTTGATATCAGACTTAATTTGAAAATGGAAAAGGAAGCTATTTTTTAAATCTGGAATATAAACTGGAATATAAAGTTTATGGAATACCTCATAAATCAAAGATTGAGCCATTTAGAACACAGCGGTTAGATATTAGGTAGGTAACATACTTAGGGTCAGTTTCACAGATAAAGCTTCTGATAACTATCAGATATGACAGATATTTGCACCAAAATTTGTAGTTTATCTGGCAGATAAGTTACGGACTTTATCTGTAACCGATGAAACTGACCCTTATTATTTTCGCATCGTTGATTGGTGTTTTAGCTGTACCTACCGAACATTGTATGTACGATTATTACGAGAAAAATAACTACCAGTTACATTAAATAAAATAGAGCATTTTAAACCTGCGTATAAAAAATAATGTACTATGATTTCGGTAGATTTTCGTCAATAATATTTTTTTAGTAAATTAACCGTTAGTTTAAAATATTTAAAAAAATGGAAACTACGGTCTTAAACTTACCTGTCAGTTCAATTGTTTAAAATTATAGTAAAATTACTCGTATCGGTCATTTTTATGACACTAAATTATGTAATCGTAATTGAACAAAGTTCAATATTGTTCAATGGTGTTTGTTGTTAAATATTGATAAATTACCCATTAAAATGGCTAGAATTTCGTATATCTACTTATTTTATTAATTCAAGGAAGTCGGTGCCATCAAAAAGTTTATCACAATTTTAATAAGAAATAACAATCAGTAACTTGTCAAAGAATAATATTAGAAGTAAATTTCCAATAGGCTTTCCTTCGGGCTTTTATACAAGAGCTCATATTTCTTTGCGTAGGTTTTTCTTACAAAGGAAACTAAATATGTTGGAGCGTTTATTAACATTAATTATTTTGTATTTGGGTTTCGAAATGTTATTTTGATGTGAAAATGATAGGTAATTAATTACCCAAACAATAATATTCATTTTATAACAACGGGAATTCCTCACGTTACAAAATAATTTTCAAGTCAATTTTCTTCAATATAAAATTACAGTAGGGTTAAATAGTTATGTCTAAAATGAATGATATTCATGATGTAATTAGTGCCTAGTTCATTTTGTTTGCAATTTTATTCCACTGCGCGCGGGAGAGTTCAAACTTTAACAATGAAATAAAAACGTACATTCTCGCCTAAACCCATTCTGGGCAGGCGGTGTGTACAAAAGTTAGGTTTATTGAATTGTTTCCTTACCCTAATAAACGTGTTTTTTAATGAAATCCTTCTGAAAACTTTGGCTGTGCGTTCGGAAAACTACTTAGTGGAATTAATGGTGAAAGTTTCTTTGTTTCACCGAATAATACTTATTTAGTTAGGTTATAAAAAGTCCTTTTAAAGTTTAGTTTTTTATTACTTTCGGGTCTAACAGTCTTCAGTGGGTAGGTTTTTTAGGAACTTTTTCTTTTGTTATTATTTAATTAGGCATTTTGTTTTAACATTTATTTAAATCGCTTTTTACAAGGTTAAGCTTAAAATTACCATTCAAAATGTACGTTATTTCTACTTAAAGGTACTGCGGTAAACTTCAAATTAAATAATTAATAAAACAATTATAATATAAAATCATTTTCAAAATTTAATTAATTAATCCGAGGAGATAATTGCATGAGCTGTTAAATCCGTAATGAATCATTTTATAAACTGAAGTGTTCGTAAAGGCTTCGCAGAGGGGTATGGATACGACTATAGATTTAAATAAGTACCTATATTTAAAATATATTTTCTCGCGATATGATAAAGAAAAAGATTGTGTATTTAAAACCAATCCGTAACATTGCAAATAATGTATAAAGTGAGATAATGACTAGGTAGTGGAAATATTAATAATTAAAATTAGGATTATAGGATATCATCTTTATTTTGAGATTGAGAATGGGAATCTTAAGAGGCCTATTACGTGAAATCGCGAAATTGTTCGGTTTTCTCGTCCTAATTCTATGGTTTGCGTTAGTTGTTTGATATTACAATTACATCTTTATAATAGTTCGTTTTCTCCTCTACAAAAGTAGTAAGAAACATTTTAGATAACTTGTTTATATATTGAGTAATAATCATTCTCCGGATACATGTTTCGTAAAAAACGCTCGAAGACCTGTTTTCTCAGCTCTAATTTGTAGATTCTAATGAATATGGGCGATCAAACTATTTTTTATTATGTTACGTATATCCTATTCTTCATTTAGAGTAGAGTACATTTTCGTTAAATGCTTTTATTCTAAAGATATACCGAATTTAATATCGACCGAAAATGCTTCGAAACAAACCTCAATAACTCCGAAGTTCTAAATCAATGGGACGTCATATTTATATCAAAATATTTATCAACATTTGCTTAAACTATGATATTAATTTTAATTTGTAGAACGGTTTTGGTAATTTTTTATGAATAAAATAAAACTACCATAATTTAGTAGTTTTTTCATTCAGCCGGCTTTTTCCATTTAGTACCGCGCGAGCGCTTGTCGAGGTCGGACCTATGTCGGTTGTTCTTGAATAAAATATAGAAATATTTCGTAAAATGTCAGTGTGTGGGACTGTCAATTGCTGTAAAAACGCTGTTAGTGTGCGTGTATGTGTTATTGCGATACTACGACCGACATAAGTTGATCCGTTGATAACGATCAATTGTTATTTTTATTGATAACGGTCAATTGTTGTTGTTGCTGGCCTAAGAATTGTACCAAATGTTGCTGGCCTAAGAATTGTACCACATCATTGTCATCTTGTTTTACCTTATTTATTTGGAGGTTATGCTGTAGGATGTGGATTGCATATCTAAAGTTATCTATCCTAATTAAAAAACAACAAGGCAACTTTTTTTGGTGAAACCGTCCAACGACTAAATGTAATTATGCCTATGATTTTTTTAGATTATGACTAACTTGCCGACCCGCCGACAGCTGCGCTTGCGTTTTTACGTTATTTACTAGTTTATGTTTTATAGCCTTTTTCGATCATTTTACTATCCAATACTGAAATCATATTTTAAATCGGACCCGCGGTTCCTGAGTAGCACGTTCAAACAAATAAACAAGCAATCTCCTCAGCTTGATAATTGTAGTATAGATTTCCATAATATTTATTACAAAGAAAATATTCCGTAATTTTTTGTTCTTATTTTTACCGAGTATCCAATATGTAAACAATAAATAATGTACCTTTCTAATAAATATATTATTTATTGTAAACATTAAATAATTGTACCTTTCTAATAAATACAGGGCGTCCCAAAGTTATGGGCCATGGAGGGGAAGTACCTTAAATATCGTAGATAGTGAATTTTGCTCAAAGAAGACTTCATTTTATTTTTAAAAGTTAGTAATTCTGGATTCATAGATTTTCTAAAAATTACTTGCTTTGTCTGGGAATCGAACCGACTTACATGTAGAAAAAAAAACTCTATTTTTATGATACCAATCGAAAGAATAGCTAAAAAATAATAACTCTGCTTAAGTAACATAGTATTTTAAAAGAAAGGAACAACGTGAAATTAATTATTTTAATCAAATAAAAAACATGAAACATTTTTTTTGTAAATTAATTAATTAAATTACTTACTTTTTTTTAAATAAAATGAAGTCTTCTTTGAGCAAAATTCACTATCAACGATATATAAGGTACTTCCCCTTCATGGCCCATAATTTTGGAACGTCCTGTATATAAAATAACACCCCTATTCACGTTCCCACTGCTGGGATAGGGACTTCTCTCTTGACGAGATAGATTAGGCCTTAATTCACCACGCTGGCCAAGTGCGGGTTGGTTTTTTTTTTAATATATAAATGAAATATTTTCAAATAAGTTCGTAATAAAATAAAAATAAATAGTTTATCAAAATAAAAATATAATGGGAATTATTCAAGATGACATATGTAGATAAATGGATATTCTACATCTGTGTATGACATAATGTAGATAAATGGATACCAATAAATATAAAAATAAATATAAAGTTCGAAACTACAAAAATAATACCTAAACATAATTAAAACCTTCATTAACGAAACTTTTATTTATTCAAACACAAATATACCATCTAACAAAACAAGCAACTTAAATATAGGTAATATAATTTATTTGTTTTGTTATAATTAGAATTTGTATTTAGTCCGTTCAATTTAGACTTTCGAACTTACATAAAGTCCCAACATTCGACAAAAAAAAACATTTAATTACAAACCTACACACCAAATTTCAGAAGAATCGGTTTAAAAATGAGCCCATAAGATGAGATGAATGAGGACATTTAACTTCAATAAGACTATTTTCAGTTTTATTCTTATATATATAATTATTAATCATGAATGTTTTAATTTAAAATTATGTACCTACTTAATTGATTTCAAATAATCAATCAGATTTAAAATAAATATTGATATTATTAAGATAAAACATAATTGATTCAAATATTGAAATAAAAATATCCACCATTTTGAATTTAGGAAAATATATAAACTCCTATCAATTAAATAGAAACATTAATATAATAATTATTTCGGAATGAAACTGAAAAAAAATCCACTCAATAAAATGGAATTTATTCGATGCCATTTTCTACAGATCTAAAATAATTATTAGTATATTTGTATGTTTTAGATCGACGAAGTATCAAGATCATTTAGTATTTTTCATAGAATTCGCGTGACGCGCCGGTCACGTGGTGCATAAAATATCCAATTTCGCAAAACTTCGTAACGTCACAAGGCTCTTAAGTGAATTTATGATTGACAAATGATTGTAAACAACAATTGATCAGATATCGCGCCAGATTCCTCCAACCAGGAATTGGGGAAGGCCTTTGCCCAGCAGTGGGACACAATTGACTTATCAAAAATAGACATTGCATGCCCAATAGGACAGAATACAATGTGACATTCCATTATATATTAAGAACTATTATAACATGTATTTCATGCAATAAACGATATATTTTGTCCGCAACTTCTCTTTTAATAAGGAATTAGTTACGAAATTAAAAGTTGTTGAACAGAAAACAACAAATCTACTCAAGCTCCGTCACTCACAGCTAGTTAGAATTCGTAAAATGGGGGAAGTTTTGAACTTTGGCGGCGTGAAGTTAGCAACACTTTTGTCAATCTCGTTAGCACTATCACTAACTTCATTCAACTCTCCGACGAAAGCTTTTATTTGGAACGACGACGGTTCTTGAATAATTTTTAAACGTTTGGATGAATTCCAAAACTTCTGTTTTCTGTTCCGGGGTGTATAATTTTATTATGGACTCTATTTGATTTTCTGAACATCAATTTTGATATATTAAAACAATATTTTATAATTAAACTTCCAGTGTTTAGTGCTCCATAAAGCTTGGGTCCTTTGTTTAAAATAAATATTTCCATGTTACTAGTTAAATTAAAAATATTTACTGTTTTGTTTAGTAACATAGATAGGTATTAACTTTCCACCTTCGGCTTTGTCCACATTTTAATTGTTTACCCATGGAAAAAAACAGTTAATGTGTTGCATGAACAATTATTATTACCTTTGTCAAAGAGTAACAAACATGCATCTTTTCAAACCTATATAATTAGTAGGTGAGAACAGGACTCTGAACAAAACATTATTTGATTATTTAGAATTTCTCAAACAAAAATATCGTCTGGCAACAAAATAAAATAAGATGATAAATACGTTGAAAAAAGCAGTCTCATACTCACCCGCGTTTCAGATACCAGTAACAAAATGGCGCCGTCACACTTACGAAATCTCGACGGAAAATCGACGACCAGCAATGCTAAAAGCAGCTGTTGGGGTCCTTTCACCATGTGTGTATTTAAGAAAACATTTGACAAAGTAACCCCGCTTAGTATTCCACACTAGAGGCTCCCAATTTATCAGCAGGTATAAAATGTGCGATAGTCTGTGGCATGACGGATATTGGATAGTTTCCCGGCCAGGCTCCCGGTGGAACGAACTCCGATAGCCCCCGTGTTGCTTATAAAGAGGTATTTTGTTATTCTCTATGGAATTCGCTCTTTTGTGCCCGGTACGTACTCCTAGTTTGTGTCCATAGAGTTATAGGTACTTTACTCGTTTACTCACAAACTAGCTTAGTTTTGAAATTGTTTAAATTTAGAATAGAATAGATTAGTTGAGGAGTCAAATTGAATTTAGTTTCAATTTCGAATTAAATTCGTTCATTTTAGAATTTCTCCGTTTTTGAAACCGTTCTTATTTCAAATAGAATATGTTATTCTCCCAGTAATTATTAAAATGACCACTGTCGTACGTTGGTTTGATTTTTTTATCTTTTGTTTATACAAAAAGTTTTATCTGTTAAAAAATAAAAAATAAATAAAAATCTGTCAATCTGTTGTTTATATAACAGATAAAACTTTTAACCTAACTAACCTACTTAACCCAATATAACAGAAACTCAGAAAACTTCATAATTACGAGTACTTATGTTAACTAATAAAATCATGCATAATTAGTCCACCTAACGCAATCAGTGGCCAAATAATATATCACGACGCCTTCCAGACGGGTTGGTGATCGCAGTAAGTTAGTACAGTACAGACAACAGCAACGCAAAATTGAATATAATTTTCTTAAACTTCTCTGATTTTGTTCGCCCTCATCTAAAAGCCAAAACTCAGTCACTTTAAGTCTTGAAAGTGTCCTCTGAGAATAAAAGGAAAAATTAATCAGATACCTTTGAAATGTCTATCGTAAGCTGGCAGGTAATTGAATCGGGGTATCTACTCAAGATATCTTGAAAAGGGATGCCTTTTCAGTATTATTCGGTATTTTCCTTATCAGTAATGCTTTAAGTGGATAAATAAGCTAACGGTTTCAAAAGTGTTATCAAGATTTGTTTTAAGGTCGTCCCGTCTTAGTAAAATATCAGTTTGCGGATAATACATGGAGGTCTCTTTTTTTACGATCAGCAAATATTTGTTCCGGTACGTTAACGAATTTATATCAAACAGGCTTACTTCCCGTGTAATTAATGTTCCACGGTCGAATAGTCTGTGTATAGCACATTAGACATAGACATAGACATACATTAATTTGCTACTCATACACAATACAAACATTTGGCACAAAATTAACACAAACTAGAATTTAGGAAATAAAGAAAATAATAACAAACAATAATATATAATAATAATATAATAATAACGAAAATAATAACATTAAAACAACAATGTGCTATATTATTGTAAAATTTCGTTAAACAGAAGTTTTTGTGAAATAAAGTACTTAACAATATTATACATAGTTTATAACAATTATGTAAGAATAGATTAGAATAATTTATCAAATTTAAAAAGTTATTTTACAGTATTACATTTAATTATTACTAAATAATCTTATGTTAACTTATGGGAAACTAATAGCTTAACTTTTGCATTTATAATTATAAGTAGGATAGTAAGTGGGATTTGCTAAAACACAAAAAAAATGTATTCTTCTCGTATTATCCTAAGCTTTTAACTTTTTGAGTATCTATGGGATACTTGAAGCTGCATCTTGACCCCATCAAAGTCTTTTGGGAAATGAATATCCTTTCATCTTATAAGTAATCACCTCTTTACAAGCTCACCTGGCCTAAGTCGGGGTAAGCCCCTGGTTTGTGCTTATAAGTCCTTTGACTGAAAAGTACTTTGGTTTCTATCCTTGTTTTGCGCAAGTAACAGCTGCTTTTGTTGTTTTGGAACAAATGGAGCTAGGTATGTATGTATGTACTTGTTTGAATGGACTTATGAGGTTATAGAATCTTAAAGCCAACTGTGGGAAGATTGATTAAAATCAATTTAAAATATTATTCTGCAAAACATATATCTAGGGTTCTGACCACCGAAAATAAACCATTTTAACACAATCGAAGGAAGGGAAAACAATAACAATCAATTTCTCTAAACTTCGTTCCATTCATTTAATAATAATATTGTCGTTATCATTGCAAACGTATCGAAACACAATCTGAGTGATATCGTAAACGAATATCATGAAAATTCTAGCGAAATATCGTGGGAATTCTATTGATAATCGCAGAAATTCTCCATATCGTCGATAATTTAAATTTAAATTGTATGAGCTGTCAAAGAAAGCGAACTTATGATTATTCCAACGACACCTCTGGAGCTATCGTCGGTTTGATTATCGTTTGAGCTTTCCAAGATCATTTTATTATATCATTGAAATCGTTCTCAAACCCAATGGCTTATAGCAAGATCTTAGTTTGAGATAAATAATTTAAAATCTCTAAAAATAATTAAAAGTCTCGTAATTTTAAGATGCAGTACATAAAATAAAATTAAGTTGGTACCTTCAGAAAACTTTATTTAATTATTTCCATCCTAGATTTTTTAAGCAATATAAAAATTTGATTTAAATTACTCATGCAGTATTAATTTACACAAACTATAAAATATTTATTTATTTAAACTTATATAAATTAACACTCTGTTGTAATGGAAAAAAAAAACATCTATAACTCCAACCTCAGCAGGCAGAAGATTTTTCATAAAGGCTCTTAACTGAAACCATTATTAGACAACACAAGTAGCCAAAGAAAGTTAAACTCCATAGCTCTGAAACCAATTGTCAATTTGTAGCCTGAGCGGCTCCAAAGCAATCTGAGAAGTCAAACTTAGGAAACTCAGGAAGTTTACAGGGCTTAGCGTAGCTCAGTTCAGTATGCAGTGTGAAGCAGGTTTGTTCAATAACGGTAATGGTTTTAAAATTTATGATTTTACAAAATAATACAAAAATACAAAATCATTGTAAGGTATTTTATATATCTGCGTAGTTTGCTAAACTACGCTAATTATGTTATACTGTCTTTTGTCTATACTATATATATATATCTATACTAATATTATAAAGAGGAAAGATTTGTTTGTTTGTAATGAATAGGCTCTGAAACTACTGGACCGATTTCAAAAATTCTTTCACCTTTGGAAAGCTACATTATCCCCGAGTAACATAGGCTTGATAATAATTAATTAATATCTATTTTATAAATATAGCAAAGAAAATTGCAGGAAAGAGTAAAACGCGGGCGAAGCCGCAGGGCGGAAAGCTAGTTCATAGTAAAATGATTGATTTACAGCAATCCACCTTTCATGACATCCATCTATCTTGTTATAATATTATAACAAGATATTATTACAACCGTTACAAAACCTATATTACAACTAGTTGCGTTACTAACCGCACATCACTAGCCCAGGTTAAGGATTGAGACTGTGACACAGATTAACAGCATTTATGACCGGGACACGGTACGATCGAGGAACTCATCAAAATGTGCCGTAAACTTGAGTGCTTCAAATCCTGGATGATCGAATTACTTACTATCTACTTTAAGCAGTCGCCATTTAGATCTTCGTATGTTGTAAGATTACTGTTTTGATAGTTTCAAAGTTGTTGCCAAATTAAACGAGCAAAGTGGGCAGGCCAAATAGCGCGTAGAACAATTCATTATCAACCCTGTTAATGTTCCCATTGTTGGGATACAGTGACGTCTCTCTTGACGAGAGACACCAGATAAAAGTTAGATAGATAAAGTTGGCCAAGTGTGGTAACAGCCACATGCCATTTTTTCAAATTTTCTGAACATACCGGTTTCCTCACGATGTGAAATTTAATCTTTCACCCAGACTAGACTAAACAAAACTAAAATTATGTCAAACCCAAACTATTTACAATAGTTTTGCTTAAACAAGTTGTGTTACACGCTTTCATGTTTTGAAATCAGTTTCTATTGTATAAGACATCTAGAAAAGGTACCGCTTACGTATTCTAGAGCAATCTTCGTCCACTATTGTAAACAAAGGGACTTGTCAGTCAGCTTACAGAGAAAATAACTTCGAAATTCAAACTAAATCCCTAGTAGCTACAAGGTCTAAATTCCCTTGACACTTAAGAAAGTGGTATTGTATGAACCTTTTTACGCACGCATATTTAGACGCATTGAGCCCAAAATTTGTTTAGCATATGCGTACATTCCAAATCTGTTCAACATCATTTCATATTCAGCTTAGGGCCATTTCATTGTAAAGAGTTTTACATTTACTTTTAAGACGATTTATACATCTACCGTTATTTATAAGTTGTTAGCTTCCTACCCGCAAAATAATTAAATTTTCCGCGGTAGCTGATAAGTAATGTTATCATGATAAGTAAGTTGAGAGAGAGATTAGTGTTCAAATTCTATTTAATGACTTTAAAATATGTCAGTTTCCTCACAATATGTGCCTTCACTGTTCTAGCACTTTTAAAGAGGCACATCAAATTTTCAAAACAAATATTTAAATAAAAAAATCTGTAGATGCGCTGTGTGCCTTCGGAATGAAAGTCAAGTGTGCTCCCACTTAGTCAACACAGCTTTTTCAAAATTCGTAAGAAATTCATTTAACCGCATAAAAAGTAACAAGGTTCATCCTATGTAAGAGCCCTTACACATTACGCTTAGGAGGTTCCATTCACATTTGGCCGGTCCGTTATTTACAATTTGCATTCATAAGGGAACCAAGCAACAATTCAGGGAATGTTCTCGACTGTTCTTGAGAGATATTAATTATTACTATTGTAGTTGGGTCACAATGTGCCTTGTTTTTGTTGACATACTGAATTTGCAAAGTTACAATTCTAAAGTTTTTAGTTATTTTATTCAGAATCGGTTTGCGTCCACCGTGAACAAGCAGTTTACGCTTTATCATCTATATATTTTGTTGATTGACGTTCTAAGTTGCGTTTACTTATCTAACTAAAACCAAAAAAATAATATTTGTTTAACTAATTTCTAAGTAATGAAGATAAACGATAGAGAATCATCTATTCCATTCTTCTCTTAGTCCCGGCTGTTTCAGTAATCATTAAATATACATCACTAAATAGCTGTTGTAACTGTCTAAAACCTTTCCAAGCTTTCCATTCATCTCAACTTAGCCTGTCAGTAAGTGCACGAAGGGCGAATCATTCTGCCGTTAGAGACCCGGCTTGGCCTGTCAACTGAAACAACATCAATCTCTCTCAAACTACAGGAAACAACTAGTTGGGGTCTCTTGCGCTTCATTGTCGGGTTTGTAAGGCGGTTCAACCTGACGGGTTTGTTCAGGCGGATTCTATTTTATATCATCAAGTTTAACACCAACTTTTGCAAGCGTTTTGAAGGACTTCCCAATTGACTATTTCAAAATCTGATTTTACGTAACGGGTGATTTTTTAAGAGCTTGAGAACTTTAAAAAAAAAAAAAAACGCATAAAATTTGCAAAATCTCATCGGTTCTTTATTTGAAACGTTAGATTGGTCCATGACATTTACTTTTTGAAGATAATTTCATTTAAATGTTGACCGCGGCTGCGTCTTAGGTGGTCCATTCGGAAAGTCCAATTTTTGGCAACTCTTTCGAGCAATTCGGCCGGAATACTTTTTGTTGCCAAAAATGGAAGAACTGAACTTTGTTGACATGTGGTTTCAACAAGATGGCGCTACATGCCACAGAGCTCTCGATTCTATGGCCATTTTGAGGGAAAACTTCGGAGAACAATTCATCTCAAGAAATGGACCGGTAAGTTGGCCACCAAGATCATGCGATTTGACGCCTTTAGACTATTTTTTGTGGGGCTACGTCAAGTCTAAAGTCTACAGAAATAAGCCAGCAACTATTCCAGCTTTGGAAGACAACGTTTCCGAAGAAATTCGGGCTATTCCGGTCGAAATGCTCGAAAAAGTTGCCAAAAATTGGACTTTCCGAATGGACCACCTAAGACGCAGCCGCGGTCAACATTTAAATGAAATTATCTTCAAAAAGTAAATGTCATGGACCAATCTAACGTTTCAAATAAAGAACCGATGAGATTTTGCAAATTTTATGCGTTTTTTTTTTTTAAAAAAGTTCTCAACTCTTAAAAAATCACCCATTATAAAGTAAAATTAAAATCTATATCTAGGTTTTGCGTGAAATTGCAACAAACATTTATTCCCACCTACTTTCACGTTTATTTTGATTGTTGATATTATCTGTGTGAGCTTATTTATTAGCCATGAAAAACACGCACATGAAAAAAATTTTTTTTAATTGTCTTGTAATTATTATTTACTTATATTAAAAGTTGGCGGACTGCAATTTTTATTTTATTTATTTGGATATTACAATAATTAGACATAAGACTCATTAATCTAACTTGCCAACATTAGAATACTACAACAATCATAGGTCGTCAAATCTACCAATGCATATTAGATATAACGCCCCAATACTACTTATAGGCCGGTACCATTTGCCAGATTTGACTTTATAATATATACGTCCAATTATATGTAGCTTTTTACCGAGAATCGAACCCATCAAACCCTCGCAGGCTGCCAATGTGTGGTAATGGTACGTTAGTGTTTTCAATCTATATTTTAATTTCAGCTTAAGTCAAATTTGCGGTTTTCTCGCTTAAGTTCCCAACTCGGTAACAAAAGCGGAATTAAAATATTTATCCATCTTAATACCTTCGTCATCGCTCTTGAACTTCTCTGATTAGAGACATTTCCGCTTTTCAAAGAAGTTTGACAACCGGAAATACCTTAAGAAAGCATTTTCTTGTAAAGTTTCTAATGGAATATGGATTATTTTTCAATTATTGAGTTTTGTCATTAGCCTGTTACTTTGTTTGTTACGTTGAGAATATATGAAATTTATGAGCTGTGTTGGCCAAGTGAGAGCACACTCGACTTTTATTCCGAAGGTCGTGGGTTCAAACCCCGACGCGCACCTCTGAATTTTCGTCTTGAAAATTTATGTTAATTATTTTAAGTGAAGGCAAACATAGTGAGGAAACTGGCATGTTCTGAGAACTTTAAAAAGTTTGAAGGATATGTGTCATTCACCAACCCGCATTTGTCTAGCGAGGTGAATACTCCTACTCTTTCTCGTCAAGAGAGAAGTCTCTGTGTCCCAGCAGTGGGAATGTAAATAGAGGTGATTATGAAAGTTAAATTTTAAGCATCAAAAAATGCAAATTTAGATATCATTTGTTCGTCCTTGTCTGACATTGACATTATTTTGTGTTGTTTTGAAAGTAACATCAAAATATTAGTTACTTAATTTATGCATAAAAAGGGTAAATTGTACCTATTACATGTATTTGAAAGAAAACCTAAAATAGTAGAATGTTGCAGAAAGACAGCTCGGAAGGTTACAAAGTATTTCTATAAAATAAAAGTCGTGATCTTCCCCGAAAATGTGAAGAATTTCCATGAAATTTAGCCAAAGGATATTAAAGTAAAAGTTTGTAGATAAACTTTCGGGTTTAATTTTGTGCTATATATTGTCATTAAGCTTTTAGGGTGCTAGATTTCTGATATAGTTAAATAATATACATAAATAGATAGATATTATTTAATAAACATATAAAACCCAGACACTCGGAACAAATATCTGCAGATCGTACAAATTTTTGTTCTGAGGCGGGAATCGAATCTGCAAACTATCGCAAGCAGACCTTCGCCCGCTGCTATATTGCTGTGTAAATTGTCTAGCAATATTTTTTTATTTTTATCTATATGTTGTAAGTGTTTAAGATATCAACGTTGAGAGTAGGTATAGGATGTGTTTAGAATTCGTTTATTAGGTATACCTTATGTTTGATACTTACTGTTGATTAGTTATATGTAACGTTATGTATTTAAGTTATTTAAGCGAGTGTGAGTACCAATACAACCCTGTGTACAATTTGGTTGTAAATTAGACTAAGTTTTATAAATAAATGAACATTTATTCACAATACCTCTAGGTATGTATAACTTAAACTTGTTAGTAAACGTTAAACCAGGAGCGGTTTACGTAGTTTCTAATTTCCTAAAACCGCGAAATATTCAGTTTACCCAACTCACCTCACCCCTTTCAACCCAAAGTGTAAAAGGTCTGATGAAATAATATAACTTGGCACAAGGATTAGATTTACCTGAAAACCGGAAATTTAATGAAAGACAACAAATTAAGAGGAGATGTGTTGAAACAGTTAATTAGCTTGGGTACAAAATGAATAGCGCTTTTGTTACAATTAATTTTATCATAAAACTAGCAACCAGCTACGCCTTACCGTTTTAGTTGTTTTTGGAAAAACTTCTGTACTACTTTCACTAGTTTGAGTATATAATTGAGTATATATAACTATGACTCAATATAGCCGGCGAAGCCACGGGCGGGTCAGTTTCAAATGAACCTCCATTTTCTATCAGACAGTCAAACACAGAAATCAATAACGAACGGACAGTCAATTACTGAGTAAATTTACGGCAAATTAAAATAAATCTTAATTCGTTCAGTCAATTATTCCTGTAGACGTGGAAATTACTTCCCGGTCAGCGCCACAACTGAGTTGATTGCGAACCACAGAACAGAGCCCGACGCAATTTACGGCGAATTTAACAAGCAGATTTGAAACAATGCCTGACAAACATACTGACAGTTTGAACAAATTGGACTGAGACTAAATTGCTTATTGTGCAGAGATTTATAGCATTATGGTCATTATAAGTACAGGAAACACGATTATAAATTATAAGTTTATGATAATTTTAGCCTAAATTATTTAATCCAGTTGGTACGTTTGCAATGGTAGTCCATGACATCAGGAAACACACATTTTGGAACATTTAATGCGTTTACTGTTCGCTTATTAAGCATAGAGAAAACAAAAATGTTGAAACTGTAAGAATGCTCAAACAAATAAATACCTCCAGCAACCTTACTTCATGCCTTAAAAGTTTTATGAGGAAATAACATAAAAGTCTTGCAAAAAAGGTTTCACCGTCCACGTTTTAAGGACAATAACAATTTCTTTGAATCCGGAACGTGAAACAGGCGGGACTTACGGGCGAGTTCCTACCAACCAGAATATCACGGGTGCTATTCAGATACAATTTCAGCTTGCTGGCAAACATTAGTAAGTTAAGACGTTGCCTGGAAGTTGGTAATTGGAACTTCAGTTGATCTGTGATAGAAATTGCTTGATTAAACAAGTATTGAGAGCAGTTTCATTAGTCCAAGGTTGTATTTCTGCCAGACCTGTGAGAGCTATCTGCTACTGGTGGTAAAGCTCCTTTAGCACAAAGAAGGAACATGGCCTCTGTAGTTGATGGATGCGTCAAGCATATTCTACAGATGGTTTGTCCACAACGACTTATGAAATAAATTTTCATTACTATTGAGTTGTGCATCGTACTCAAATAAAATCCCGGGCAAACATGCAAAATCTTATCCATTTGATTAAGTGTCGGCAGTTTTGTGAGCGCACGTCATCCCCGTTCGACCACCACACTATGTTGCTGCCGAAAAAACCAACTGCAAACTGATTGGTGCCAAGCGCATCGACCGACTTCAAAATCTGAAACTCAAAACGTGCAAAATGCACGTAGAATAATTTATATTGAAACAGGTTTCTCACGTAAGATAATTTTCTAATAATAGATACAAAAAATTTGTTGTGATTTCGGACCATAGAGAATAGCAGGATTATGCTAGGAGTAGTAAAAATAGTTATATGTGTGTAAAAAGCAAGGCTAAGCTAAGCATAAGGGACTTGACGAGAGAAATTGGGCCTTAATTCACCACGCTGGCCAAGTGCAGGTTGGGTTAAACCGAGGCAAACAGATTATAGTTAAATGTGGGTTGATGCATTAGGTCTTCAGTGTCTTCAGTCTCCAGTCCGTATCTATAGCCCGCCGCTTCCACCCTATTGTATCAAACTTTGTAATTTCCCCGAGAAAACCTTTTCAAGCCTCCTTTAAAGCTTAGCTGGGACTTTAAAGTTTTTTAATGACTTTTACTTGGAAGTTACTTTGTTGATCCCTTACAAATTAGACAGTCTGCTTCGGTAAAATGTACTGCTTTTGTTTCAGGCTTAATTGATTGGTAAGGAAACAAAATATATTTTCCGTGCAATTAGCTAATTAGCTAAACAAATGTCCCTGGCTTCAGAAAATAGCTAAGTATGGACGTTAAACTGACGATCATTTTAATAGTTGTTCTGTGAACAATTTGTGTTTGTGTTTTGAATTTTAATTAAGACCACGTTAGGGCTGAACGGTAGACAAACATACCTATTTTAATTATAGTTTATTATTTGATTAGGGAAGCTTAAACATAATTAATTTGAAGACTAGCTTGTCAATTACCTATTTAAAATTTCACTACAAAATTCATTCTTAATTATTCAAAATTTATGCAAAATTCATTTAATAATTTTTACACGTAAATTGACGAATAGTAAATCTATTGTGTAGAAACCTTTAGGGACAGTAGGAGCAAATTTAGAACTTAACATAACTACACAACTACTAAATATAAAGTTTGTTAAGTGCATAAAGCAGTGTTTTCTTGTGACACTTGGAGAGTCCATAATAGCAGTACAAATTTAACATCCTATACTGGCCATAAGTCTCCTCGTTGAGCCCATTAGGAATTCAATAGACCACAAAATGGCGCTGCTGTCCGACTTCTGGTATATAAACCCCTCAGTAAGGTTCATTTGACCGCGTGTAAAGATGGGGTGGTACTATTCGTAACCCCAACCTCTGTTTAATAGGTTTATTGTATTAATTAACATTTCGTTCCATGTAAAAGCGCGAAAGATAAACAGTATGCATAAATCAAAACTCACATTCAAGTTTCTGAACCATAATTGAATATAACTTTTTACTAACATGTGAGAAAGTGGCGAGAGAGTAAAGTCAGTATGTAGTGAGTTGGAGCTCGACTCAAAGACTCATTTATTGGTAACATAAATATTACAGGGCAGTTATTAAATAGTTTATTTATTTATTATTATTTGATGAATGACATACCTACAACATATTGATTCCAAGGCGTCAAACAATATGCATAATTAACTTAACTACTTATACACACACTACAAAGATTAATAACTAAAATTATTTGATTTGATTGTTTAAATAAATTAGAATTATTACATAAATAAGTTAAATAGAGTTTTTAAATTAATTAAAATTCTATATGATTATTTAGTGACAAAAAAATATTTAAATTGTTAAATGTCCAATATCTAATCAAATTTTGCAGTATCAAAATAAATATTGCTGGACAATCTGTGAATGTAGAATTCTAAGAATTCGCGGGTGCTTAGAATTTACTTACCTAGTGGAAGAATTTCGCTCGGGTTTCGCCCGAGGACATTCTTCTTGGACATTTTGTTAAATGATATAAACTTATTTTCTTTTAAAATTCATAATGTAATAGTCGTGCAGTCAATATACATAGATAGAGCGATATTTTGGTATTGCACATATAGAAAAAAACTAAGAACACACTAAACAGTAACTAAACTAAACAGTTTCATGGGTTACAGATAAAAACAATCCGTAACTTATCGACCAGACAAACTACAAGTTTTGATGCAAATATCTGTCAGATAACTATTTATCCGAAGTTTTATCTGTAATTGGTGAAACTTGCCCTAAGTATTATAAATATTTAAAGTTGCTAGCTAGGTGTGGTTTTAAAATCCCATAGATTTAATACTTTTCAAAATTCTCAGGTCATGCTGGTTTCCTAAATAATATTAATGATGTCAGCGATAAGGCCGCCCATTGTACCTACTTGTTTCTTTTGTTGTATTTTGTTATTATTATTTTGTTTGTTTTGGTGTACAATAAAGTGTTTTTGTATTGTATTAATAAATACTCTTTATTGAACACCAAGTACATTAACAGAAATGTTTATGGTTAAAAGTTATAAGAACATGGGGGTCAATGGGCGGCCTCATCGCTGACATGGATCTCCGCCAGGCAACCTTTGGGTGGACACAGATCGTGAAGCCTAAAAACCATATCTAAATCTATCTATTTATCTAGTTCTCGATCAAAATTAGGGCACTGGTTTTAAAACCTAGTTTAATTCCATTTTCCATTACAATCTGTCTAATCTAGTACCTTGAGCCACCAAATAGAGTTTAATCCAATGAAAGTTCTAGATTAAAGCGAAAAGCCAATATTGGGTTTCCGATGCTAGTTTTCCAAAGTTTCCTCTCAAAAATAGGATTTCGAAAAAACATTGACAATATTATTGGTTGTTTGCGGAACTGAATTTGTACGATAAAAAATCTAGAATATTGTGTGATAGTATTTTTATTTTATGGAAAACATTAAAGTGGAGACACCATTTTATGAACTTATATTAAATTTATTTATAGTGATTGACTCTCACGTAAGTTTTCTAAATTATTAGAAAATTGTATGGGAAAAATTACAAGATCACTACGTTACCTCCCCATCTTGTAATCTTGTGATCTTGTAATTTTTCCCATTATAACGTCTTTCTACTGGAAAAATATATTCCCAGTAGAAGAACCCATTATAGATCTCGGGGGAATTGTATAACCACCATGCTTACCAGGCTGCTTAGCACAGAAAGTTACTTTTTAAATTTATTTAGTTGTCTTGACTTGTCCTAGGAATATATGGAAATAAAAGGAAATTTGTATGGAAAAATAATTTTTATATCTAAAAGTATTTCTTTAGAAAAACAAATAAACAATGACTTAGCCTGCTCTTTTCAAGAAAAGTGTAAAGATCATGTAGAGGAAAGTAGGAAGAAACTGCATTGTAATCAAAACACGGACACTGAGAGCAAAGTTTACTGGCACCTAATAAAATGTTTAAACAGATTGAACACATAAAACGAAGTGTCTTTTCCTATATTCAGGATTTGCTACTATGTAACTGGAATTCTATTATCGACTTGACTGCAGACTTATAGATTAAATAAATAAATATTGCTAGACAATTCACACAGCAAAATCTAGCCTTAAAGGATTCGCACCTACAACTCGTAGAATGAAAACCAAACGTCCTTCTAAGCAAAATCAGTTTGTAAAAAAGCACATTCTAAAGTCATTAAGATGAACCAAACTATAGAAAAATCTTAACTATTATTTTAACTATAATTATCCTGAAATATCCGAGTATTTCTGCCTCAATAAGCATTTGTGTTAAGAAACCCAAGATCCATTCCGTGGAAAATATGTAGCTAGACATAAACTGACATTTTCATGGACTGATTTTACCGACTGTATTTTCAGTTCCTGAGAAACCCAATGGAAAGGATTTTTCTTACATATTATTTTTCAGACTAAGTGACTTCTATCTTATTTAATAAGTGATACTAAGGCTGATCCACTTGTTACGTTCCCACTGCTGGGACACAGGGACTTCTATCCTTAATAGAAGATAATGATAAAGAGATAAGGCCTTGATTCGTTTTGGGTTGGTGAATGACACAAGATATGCTGTTTAAACTTTTTAAAATTCTCAGGGCAAGCTGGTTTCTTCACGATATTTCCCTTCACCTTTAGAGCACATGTTTTTAAAGCGCACATATTTTTTTCGTGACGAAAAATCGAGACGTGTGGCGGGGTTTGCACCCACGATCTTCGGTTTGAAAGTCGAGTGTGCTCCCAACACTGAGCCAACACGGCTTCAACATAATTCACTCAGTTTGTCTTTATTTCTTGAGTGGGTAATTCCGTAAATGGATTATTAATCAACTTTCGATTATTACACAAGCTTTTGTATTTTAAATTTTTTATTTTAATTATCGGAATCTTATTGACGACACCCATGGGATCTTTAACCCTTCTGTGAATGCAAAATAATGAAAGAAGTAATTATTTTACAATTCTTTGAATATAAAACAAGACGTAGTTTCCTTAACAAAGATTGTTAAAAAATACTTTAACGTTATATTTATAAAACCCCTAAAAAACGGAATAATTCGAGGCCGAACAGACTCGAACCAGCGTCTTCCCCTGTTAGCTTATTAAGTATACCAGTAATATTATTCGACAGAAACTTTTTTATCTGGTAGTCACATGCTTAATCAATAAATTGGTATGAAATTTTAAGAATTTGAATAACAATTTACGGAAAACGCGCTCAAAAACACTACGTAGGTACTACTCAAAGCGTTGTCTCTTAAAAACATTGTATTGAAAAATACGATAAAAATATTCACGTTTACTGAATCAACCACCGCATTTAAAACAATTCAAAACATCCTTAAAATAACAATTTACAGTGGTTGAACTCTGGCTATCTGATAGGACTATTGTTCTATGCGGCTGCATTGTCGGGGCACAAAGGGTGACGTGTGGTCGAAATCCGATACTGTCGACCGGCTTGGATATATGAGAGGCGGGAACAGGTTCTTTGGTTTATGATTTGTGTTCCCCTTAGTTACAATTACAGTAATTTTTGATCTTGTGTATAAGGTGTGATGTAATTCATCATAAAACCTTAAAACTACAATTAAGGTTGTATATTTTCTCAAACTCACATATTTATTGTAATTCTTTAATAAGTATTATTGATCAAAATAAATCTTAAAAACCATTTTTATTCGTATATTTTCTGAAAATAATCACCTTTACTCCGAAATCTAAGTATCAATCCTCAATAATTTACGCAGTCAGCAATCGATCATCATTTTCGCTAAAGCAAATCCTCCCTGTCTATTTCTATCCTAAAACACGTCAATTTTCCTATCAAAAAACGTTTCTAAATTACCTAAAGAAAAAGAACCTTGTCTCGTTAACAATAGAGCTCATTTCTATTCACTTACGTGTATTAGACCCCTATCATCTTGGTGCCTCGCTAGAATATGAATCCTCCTACACGTCAGTTCCATACCATGTGTGCTATATGAAAATGGCTCATTATCCATCTCATTCCTGCATACGTAACGGATATATATTTGTCTTACTCACACCATAACAAATTGGTGGTGTAGGGTTTTCATCTGAACCGACTTTTCTTATGACCGGACTTAAAATATAAGAGTGGCGACGCTGATGCCTTGCGTGGGTTTCAAAATAAAAATCTTGATAATTTGAATTACTTGTATTAATAAAAATGATAATCGTGACTTGGCGCTGAACGGTTACAGAGGTGTGTCTCTGCGTATATACGCCATTTTGAAAAAGTCGCGAGATTGCGTTCCGTTGCATGTTTCTGCTGTGTGTGGCCGCGACATGCCCCCGGCCTTGGAAGCTCCTGTTCCAAGAAGATATAGGTAGGTTCATGTAGCTCGTCGCAGCATCGATGAATCCTCGCCTTCATTGAAAAGTGGGCATATCTTTGGGTAGCTGCGTCTCACGACACCCGACGCCGTCTGGATGTCTGCCACGCGCGATACCCCGTCCTTTCCTGTGATGGTGTTGATGATTCTGCCGAGAGACCACTTCAGCGGAGGAAGATTGTCGTCCTTTATTACCACGAGAGTGTTAGGTTCAAGGCTGTCGACGTTTTCTCTCCATTTGCATCGTGTTTGCATTTCTGATATGTGCTCCTTGGCCCATCTCGTCCAGAAGTTGTGTCGGATGTGCTCCACCCGCTGGAACCGGTTGAGAAGTCTCCCAGGATCGCCTCGCATGTCCTGGTACACCGGTGAAGTGAGTGGTCGGCCAACTAGGAAATGCCCTGGAGTGAGAGGGAGGAAGTCGGCAGGATCAGACGAGAGAGGGGATAAAGGTCGGGAGTTGAGGACAGCTTCGACTTGAGCTAAGACCGTGGAAAACTCCTCAAAAGTCAAATGTGCATTTCCTACAACGCGCGTAAGGTGAAGTTTGCATGACTTTACTCCACTTTCCCATAAACCTCCAAAATGTGGTGAATAAGGTGGTATAAATTTAAAATTAATAGATTGACTTACTGCGTACTCAGTTAAGTCAGATGAGCACACTTGTAAAAAATGTTTTAATTCATTACTAGTACCAACGAAACTTTTACCGTTATCTGAATGAATTGTGTGTGGTTTATCGCGTCGTGAAATGAATCTCTTAAGCGCCAGAATATACGCTTCACTGGATAAATCGCTGACAAGTTCCAAATGCACCGCGCGAGTGACAAAACAAATAAACAAACAGACATCATAAGTTTGTTCGCATAAATTAAGAAGTTCGGTTCTGTCATCCGAACACGTAATCAAGTCATCTACATAGAAATCTTCATTGATTGATTGTGTAAAATTACATATTGTATAATCTTTTTTTTGTTTAATATTTAAAGGACCTGATACGACCCAACCAACAAAGAAGCAATATTGTTTAGTACAAAACAATGTATTTGTGTGTTATAAGTGCTAGTATACGATCTAATATCAACTTCGCATATTTTTGTTGATTGAGAAATCGAGTTACCTACACCCCTTATTTCTTGAGTGGACTGTATTAATTGAATGCCTAATTTATCGCAAAATGATTGTGAAATGATACAACGCTCTGAACCTGAATCTAGAAGCGCGCGCGCCTGACGATAATTTCCGTAATAATCTTTGACACCTATTATAGCAGTAGATAAGAGTATCGGCTGCACACATTGATAATTAGCACAGAGCGCGTCGATGTGCGTAAGCGCAGGCTCTGTGGAGGGAGATACCGGCTGCGCGGGGTGAGGGGTACGCATAGATCCCGACTTCACGTTATCAGTTCCGATCGCCGCCGCAGGAATGCCAATTGCACTAACTTCACTGTCGCAAATTAGTGAGTTGTGTTTATTGGTGCACTTCCTGCATGGGCCGAATCGACAGTCTGATAACGCGTGCCCTGCGCGCAGACAGTTCTTGCAAAGATGTTTATTATTAATGTGTTTTAGCCTATCTCTAATACCTAAGTTAAGAAATGTTTGACATGCGTAAAGTTGATGAGTTTTCGTGCAAAGTGAACATTGTGATTGTGACTTCTTTGATTTACCGGGCGGTTCGCTAATTGAAGTAGAAACGTTACAGCTTATTTTACTACTGTTGTGCGCGTTTTGCTCATAGTGTGTACTAGTGCTTGTGTGTGATACTAATAACGTTTCTAACATATCTGCTCTGTCTCTCAAGAAGTCCAACAGTACATCAACTTTCATAATAGACTTGGAGTCACCAGATTGTTTTAGAAATAGTGATCTATGCTGTTCCCACTCGCGTTCAGTGATTTTGTCCAACTTTGTGACAATAATGTAGATAATTAATGTTAAAATGTTGTTTCACTTTTAAAATGTCGCGCCTTATTGTACAACGTAGTTCCACTACTGTCCGCAGTCTTACTCTAGCGCTACTGACGCACTTTATATACTCTGTGGTGCTGACAAAGGCTAAGGGTTCTCAAGGTTAGATGTCTTTTTCGTTGTAGTAATTATTCTAAAGTCTAATAAATCTTCTATCAGTATTTCTCTGTGTTTTTGTCCACAAACCTCAACATGGTAGCAGAGCGTGGTTGCTAATGTGGACAGAACAAGTGTTACGTGAAAATAGCAAAAAGAAATAAAAAACACGTGGCGCAAATTTTGCAAGTGTGCAAGTGCAATTTGGAATGTTATAAAATAAGACTCAGTTTATCAGATTACAGATTATCTAATCTACTAAAAATGTCTTCAGATAACGCACTAATTGAAAAGCTTACAGGCAGAGAAAACTACAATACAGCACACAAGATCCGTAATATTGGCTTTAGATTAGACGATGAGTGGCAAGGCACACTGCTTCTCTCTGGTCTACCGGAAATCTACAAACCTCTGATCATTGCCACAGAAAGTTCCGGCATGAAAATAAGTGCAAACTCTGTAAAAACCAATATCATACAAAATGTCAAAATAAATCATAAAAGCAAAGGTCACTGTAAAAGACCTCGGTGCTTCAACTGCATTAAATATGGCCACATCACTCAGTGCAAGTCAAAACCAAAAGAGAAGAATCCAAGCTCAAGCTATGCCGCTGCTTTCATGGCTTCAGAAAGCTCAGCAGATTCATGGTACATAGACTCCGGCGCTTCAATGCACATGACCAAATGCAATAATATGCTGAAAAATGAAAAAACACCAGTCATAAAGACAATAAAGGTTGCAAATGACAAGTTATTATCAGTTCACAGTTCAGGACAGTTGGTTTTAGAAGTATGCAATGATAAAGGTCAGTACAATGAAATTTTGTTCCAAGATGTATTATATGTGCCAGACCTGGCCACAAACCTACTATCAGTCAGTCAGATCATCAAGAATGGAGGTCATGTAAAATTCAACAGTAAAGGCTGTATTATAACGAATAAATACAATGTGATTGTTGCCACCGCCAGCTTAATCAACAATATGTACCGATTAGATGTAAAATGTGAACATGCATACATATCAGATGTTGATGAACAGGATGTATATATTTGGCATCAACGCATGGGCCACTTGAATTTCCAAGATTTGGCTAAAATAGTAGAAAACACAGACGGTGTGAAATTATCCAAGAATATTAATAAATTAACCTGTATAACATGCTTAGAAGGGAAACAGAAACGCTTACCATTTAAGCATAGTGAATCTAAAACCACAGAATTATTAGAATTGGTTCACTCAGATATATGTGGTCCGATGGAGACAAGATCCTTAGGAGGTGCTAATTACTTCATGACATTAATTGATGACTATTCTAAAAAGACCTATGTTTACTTTTTACAGAAGAAGTCAGATGCCCTAGAAAAATTCAAGGAATTTAGAAATGAAGTACAAAATCAACTAAATAAACAAATAAAAATTCTGAGAACAGATAACGGGCTTGAGTATGTCAATAAGGATTTCTCCAACTACCTAAAGAGTGCTGGTATCATACACCAGACCACCACACCATACAGTCCAGAACAAAATGGGACAGCAGAACGAATGAACAGAACCCTCATTGAAAGAGCTAAATGTATGCTGAACATTGCAAAACTCACAAAACAATATTGGGCTGATGCAGTATACACAGCTGCCTATATTGTGAATCGTTCTCCGACCAAATCACTCTCATTCAAGACACCAGAAGAAATGTGGTCTGGACAGAAACCAATTATAAAACACATGCGGATATTTGGCTGTGAAGCTATGATTCATCTTCCCAAAGAAAAGAGGAGAAAATGGGACCCTAAAGCACAGAAAGCTATTTTTATTGGATACTGTGATCACACAAAAGGTTACAGATTTATATTACCAGGCTCTAAAACGGTAATAAAAACCAAAGATGCTGTGTTTCTGGAATCTACAGTGATGAGAAATTATGTTCCGGTGGATTTGTCAATAGAAAGTTCTATGTGTGAATCATCATCTGAAACAAATGACAGGCACACTTCTGAAACTTATGATGCAAATGAAACATTAAAATCCACAAACACAGATTATTTCTCTGAATCAAATACTTCTTGTAGTAGTGAATACTCACCAAACCAAGAATTTAAGACACCACCTATATCAAATATTACATTGAGACCCAGAAACAAACAATTATCTCCAAAACTGAATTATGAACAAAGCTACTTATGTAACAATGAAGATATTACTGTTCCATTTAATTACAGTGAAGCAATTGCATCACCTAATTCAGAAAAATGGAAGGCATCAATAGAAAGAGAACTTGAATCTCATAATCAAAATGGAACGTGGATATTGGTAGACAAACCTCAGAATGCCAAACTAATTGGAAGTAAATGGGTTTTCCGAACAAAAGATGAGCCAACAGGTCTTCGATACAAAGCTCGACTATGTGCTAAAGGATATGCACAAAAAGAAGGGATTGATTATGATGAAACTTTCTCACCAACTGTTAGGTACGATTCTATTCGATTACTAATATCTATTTCAGCTCAAGAAAAATTAGAAATTGTCCAATTTGATGTCACAACTGCATTCCTGTATGGACAACTGAACGAGAACATACTGATGACACCACCAGAGGGGCTGAACTGCAAACCAAACATGGTATGTAAACTTGTTAAATCTCTATATGGATTAAAGCAAGCACCTAGGTGTTGGAATCACAAATTTGACTCAGCTTTAAAGAAATTTGGTTTTGAGAAAAGTAATGCAGATCAATGTGTATACATTGCAGAAATAAAAGGGCTCAAATGTTACTTGTGTCTATATGTTGATGATGGACGATTACTCTGTAGAGACAAATCAGTGATAATGGAAGTAATCAATGATCTTCAATCTAATTTTGATCTAAAAGTATGTCCTTATTTAACAAACTTTATTGGTATGCAAATTGAAAAACATGAAAATGGTATTTTCATTCATCAAACTAAATATATTGAACTCTTACTAAAGAAATTTAATATGCAAAATGCTAACTCCAACAGTATCCCTGCTGATCCTCATGTAAGGCTCCAAAAGGCAGACGACAAGCCAAAGAAGGATCGTCCGTACCGAGAGGCAGTTGGTTCACTGATACATGCAGCCACTGTAAGCAGACCCGACATAATGTTTGCTGTGAGTCAGGTAAGCCGATACTTACACTCATATGATGACTCACACTGGAATGCTGTATTGAAGATATTCAAATATCTAAAAGAAACTAAGGATCATGGATTAAACTATATGTTTGAGTCTGAGAGCAAAGATTTAACTGGATATAGCGATGCTGATTTTGCAAATGATATAGAGACCAGGAGATCCATTACTGGATATGTCTTCATCAAAAATGGAGCTGCTGTCACTTGGTCTACACAACGACAACAAACTGTGGCACTGTCGACCACTGAATCAGAATTCATGGCTGTGTGTGCAGCCACCAAAGAAGCTATATGGCTAAGACAGCTACTAACTGATATTTGTGAATATAAACAGGACTCTGTGTGTATAAACATTGACAATCAGAGTGCTATTAGTGTGATTAAGAATAGTGAATTTCATAAGAGATGTAAACACATAGATATTAGGTACAATTTTGTAAAAGAAAAATACCAAGATAAAATTATAAGCTTAAACTATGTTCACAGTGCTTATCAATTTGCTGATATTTTTACTAAAGCTTTGCCTAAAGAAAAATTTAAATTTTTGAAATTCAGTATTGGTCTGTTTAAATTGTAATTCATGTTCACTATTAATGCTGTTTGTAAAAGATAATCCTGTAATGTACTTTATAGAAGGCACGAATTTAGGAGGAGTGTTAAAATGTTGTTTCACTTTTAAAATGTCGCGCCTTATTGTACAACGTAGTTCCACTACTGTCCGCAGTCTTACTCTAGCGCTACTGACGCACTTTATATACTCTGTGGTGCTGACAAAGGCTAAGGGTTCTCAAGGTTAGATGTCTTTTTCGTTGTAGTAATTATTCTAAAGTCTAATAAATCTTCTATCAGTATTTCTCTGTGTTTTTGTCCACAAACCTCAACAATTAAAGTGTCCCAATGATCCACAGGCTCGCCTAACAGTTTTAATGCGCGTAGATTTTTTAATACTGTGTCGATGAGTGATCGTTATGAATCTGGTGCCTCTTTTGTCAATGATTGAACGTTGAATAGTGATTTGACGTGGTTATGAACTAGCAACCTGCTATTGTCGTACCTAGCTAGCAGTAACTCCCAAGCTACATCGTAATTAAGTGCCGAAAACTCAATTGACTCGATTACTAAGGCTGCGCTGCCTTTTAGTGACGACTTTAGGTAGTGAAATTTCTGGATTGCAGTGATATGAGGAGAATTGTGTATAAGAGACTGAAAGGTGTCCCGGAACTCTAACCAACGGTCATATGAACCGTCAAATGAAGGTATTGTAATTGTTGGCAATTTTACATTACAAAATTCGTTTGGTGTCGATTTGGAACTTGCGTTAATCTTTCCACTGCAAAGCATACATTCTGTCCTAGCTAAAGTTTCATAATATGTATTCTCGAAGAACTCGCGTTGATTTAATTGTTCTTCGAGATCGTCAACTATGACTGAGTCTTCCAACTGTGATTGTACATTGCTAAATTCGGTGAACAAAGACTCGATGCCTTTGGTACGTACCTATTGTCAACTCTGCGCGGGTTTTATCGCTAAGAATTTCGTTGGTATTTGGTTGTGGTTGGTATTAAGTTTAAGTAATTGGCAAACCGAGTTAATCTACTTTTAATAATAGAACGCTTTTTGACGAGATTGCTAATAAGTAGGTTGGTAGCATCATCACTTGTAACGGATATTTTACAAGTAGGAGAAAGGGCCCTATTTGTTACTGACATTCTGGAGGTTTAGTGAAAGGTGGAGTACTCACGTTTGTCTAAGCGGCAGCTGATGCTGGCAACGGCACACACTGCTAGACACTTGCAAACACGGAAACTCGCTGCGGCTCTAACACTGAAACAGTTTTCCAGGAAATTACAACAAGTAGGGACAGGCGTTTCTGGATAGGATAGAAGGCTGGCCGTACCGTCTTCGATAGGATCGGTTATCCTGAGGATACGGTGGTGGTTATCCGGACTTCCTTTGTTCCTTTGTCTTGGTGAAACGACCGTTGACATCGGCGGTTGTGCGTGCGTAGGTCCGATTGTATCCGGTTCGAAGGACCAAATGGCGACGCTGATGCCTTGCGTGGGTTTCAAAATAAAAATCTTGATAATTTGAATTACTTGTATTAATAAAAATGATAATCGTGACTTGGCGCTGAACGGTTACAGAGGTGTGTCTCTGCGTATATACGCCATTTTGAAAAAGTCGCGAGATTGCGTTCCGTTGCATGTTTCTGCTGTGTGTGGCCGCGACAAAGAGAACTGGACAATTCACACAGCAACATCTAACCCCGTGGTAAGCTCAAAGCTTTATATTTAATACAATATAACTACTTTAATATAGAGTTATTTTATTATACTATTACACCATTTATAAATATCTGCAGATCGTACAAATGTTTATCCCGAAGCTATAACCAGTATAAACATAATATCACGACGAGAGAACATAATGTAAATTTATTCATCATCATCATCATGTCAGCCGTTGGACGCCCACTGCTGGACATAGGCCTCCCTTAATGACTTCCATTTATTGCGGTCGGACGCGGCCTGCATCCACCGCGAGCCAACCGCTTTCACCAGATCATCTGTCCATCTTGTTGGTGGACGTCCGACGCTGCGCTTGCCGATCCGTGGTCTCCACTCAAGAACCTTTCGGCCCCATCGGCCATCTGTTCTACGTGCTATATGGCCCGCCCATTGCCACTTCAAAGAGCTAATCCGCTGGGCTATGTCGGTGACCCGTGTTCTTCTACGTATCTCCTCATTTCTGATTCGATCCCGTAGAGAAACCCCGAGCATAGCCCTCTCCATAGCTCTTTGAGCGACTTTGAGCCTGTTCATGAGGCCGATGGTGAAGCACCACGTTTCGGATCCATAGGTCATCACTGGCAACACACACTGGTTGAAGACTTTCGTCTTAAGGCACTGAGGTATTTTGGACGAAAAGACGTTGCGTAACTTCCCGAACGCTGCCCATCCGAGTTGGATTCGGCGAGTGACCTCCTTCTCAAAGTTGGACCTACCTAATTGGACTGTCTGTCCTAGGTACACATACGCGTCAACAACTTCAAGAGCCGAGTTCTCAACCATAACAGGGGAAGGCTCTACATGAACATTGGACATGACTTTCGTCTTATCCATGTTCATTTTGAGACCAACCCGTTGGGAGACTCGATTGAGGCCTTCGAGCATTGTGCCGAGTTCATCCATCGAGTTTGCCATGATTACGATATCGTCAGCGAATCGAAGGTGAGTGATGTATTCGCCGTTGATATTGATGCCCAATCCTTTCCAATCCAGAAGTTTGAAGGCGTCTTCCAAAGAGGCAGTAAACAGTTTCGGAGACAAAACGTCTCCCTGTCTTACGCCCCTTTTTAAAGGAATAGCCTCCGAATTCTGTTCTTGTACTCGGACGGACATGGTGGCGTTTCTATACAAACACTTCAACACTTCGATATATCGGTAGTCAATACGGCCCCGCTGGAGTGACTCAAGCACAGCCCATGTTTCGACCGAATCGAAGGCTTTCTCGTAGTCCACAAACGCTAAACAGAGCGGCAAGTTGTAAATTTATTGCTGAAGAAATATTCAGTTGATATTTGTAATATATTTTGTGTAAACAATAGAGATGAATTTGATAAGATTAAAAGTAAGAAAAAAATATTTGTATCTAATCCACTTATTGATTATCATTACACACAACAGTTGTCCGACCCTATGTATGCTTCAACCTTCAAAATAACGCAACGGAATTTGATGCTGATTCTAGAGTGAAGCGGAAGGTTTATAGGTATAATTCGTTACCCGAGACGAATCGAAAAAGAGCGGATAGCTTGTGTATATTATTATAAATTAGTATAATCGTTAAAAACACTTTTGGAGTAAAAATATTATTTTAAGTGAATATTGGAGTTGGTGTATTAAACCGAACCTTTTTCCGTCTTTTCCGCCTCTCATAAAACATTCCATCTCTTATCAGCTGGGAACATCTTCGTCGTAATAGGTACTTGACAACATATCCCTAATATTCTCCCGAACGTGCTAAGATTTTGTTCAAAGAACTCTGTTGATTGAAAAGTATTAAATATGGAGTATTTCATTTGACAAATGCTTAGATGAAATCTTTGATCATCCCAAAGATTTTGCACGATGTAATATTATTGATATTAGATAATAAAATTGAATATGCTAATGAAATTGGATTTATACATGATTTATGAGTATTTTTAAGCTTAACAATTTTTTTTTTATTTTCGTTCTAATATTCACTTCCATGTGAGCCATGTTGGTTAAGTGGGTTCAAACCCCGCAACGCACCTCTGCAGTTTTCTTTTAGAAATAAATATTTGCGATCTGATGGAGATACGTAAGTAAACCGGCATGTTCTGAGAACCTTGATAAGTTAGAAGGACACAACCAACCTGCACTTAGCCAGCATGGTAATCATTCTCGTCAAGAGAAAAGTCCCTGTGTGAACGTAAATAGTGGTGATGATGATTCACTTACATGTAGTTTTCTTAACCCGATACGAGGAAGATATGAATAAAATATTAGATTCAAATGGAGAAAACATTAAATAAACTCAGTTTCTGAAGTCTATCTTAGTATGAGTGCTTATATAGTTACATGTTTTGTTTTATCATTTAACTAAGTTACGAGTATTTTTATGTATTACCGCGATACTAGATGTTGCTGTGTGATTGTCCAGCAATATTTATTGATTGTTGTCCTTTGTGTTTGGACAAGTGATATTCACCACCTCGCACTTGTCCATCGTAGTGAATTAAAGCCTAATCTCTCTCATCAAGCGAGTCCTCTATATAAATAAACTAGCTTTCCGCCCTGCGGCTTCGCCCGCGTTTTACACTTTTCCGCAATTTTCTTTGCTATATTATAGCCTATGTTACTCGGGGATAATGTAGCTTTCCAAAGGTGAAAGAATTTTTGAAATCGGTCCAGTAGTTTCGGAGCCTATTCATTACAAACAAACAAAATTATAAATCTTTCCTCTTTATAATATTAGTATAGATAAATATTGCTGGACAAAGCAACATCTAGCCCCGTGGTAAACTCGAAGCTTGTGTTACGGGAGCTAGATTTCTGATGCACTAAATAAAATGTAGGCAGATATACCTATCTGCCGTCGTGAACTACTGTTCATACATACATAGATAGATATTTTTTATTATACTTTGAAAACACACAGAACGACAACCACAATCCACACCCACAATTTTTTGTAAACAGTTCACATTTAAATTACACAGAAAAAATTTATTTTATCGAGCTCATTGTAAAAATATCCATTTACAAATAGCACCTCGTATTTCACATTTATTTAAAATTCAAAAAGCCTCATCGACCTCAGTCATCCCACATTTTTATTTCGTACATTTCCCAAAATTGTAACCGAGCTTAAATCCCCTTATTTATACGTAACCCGAGCGAAATGTGCTTAATCTGATAATCCCTTGTTTAAAGTAAAAGATGGCTGATCGCTTAATGTTTAAACATATTCAACCGAGAAAATGAAAGTCCTTTGCTCTCAGAGTTCCGTCTTAGCTTAAGTTACGATCTAGAGAGTATTTAAGAATAATAATATTCATAATATAATATTATGAACTATACATGAAAAACTGTAGAACTACAGTCTGACAAGCTAATTTAGATTTATCATCGTAATTATATAATTTATCAATTTATATAGATTAGCTCATTAAAGTGGCAATGGTAAGACCATAAAGGGCGAAAAGCAGAAGGCCGATGGGGCCGAAAAGTTCTCGTATGAAGACGTTGGATCCAGAAACACAGTGTTGGACGTCCACTAACAATGATCGTCTCGTCAGCGCATGAAGTTCACTGAATTTTCAGTTATTTTTTTTTGTAAATAATCAATGAAATGGTAATACATTTTGATGATTTGAGCGTTTACTGGTAACCTAGTGAACACAATGCTGAGCCGTAGCCTATTTACTGCTGTAGCACACATTCTCCCTATACTTTATTTTTTAATTATTATTTCTACTAGTTTTGTTTTGTATAGTAGTGTATTACCGTGTACTGTTTGTTCCTTTATGTGTGTGTTTGGTAGTAAATAAATGTATGTCTATGTCTATGTCTATGATGGTCATGATATTTTTCCTTTTATTGTAAACTTATAAGGACATTTTAGAAGGACTGGAGTATGCGTAGGTATAATGCAGGTAGCATGGTCTATTTATAAACTCACTCGCTGAACGAGAGAACGGGAATTAGTACATGACTCAGCTCTTAGGTTTTAGGTGAAGCCTATTAAGGGAAGTCTATCCCCATCTATAAGTCTATTAAATTAGACACAAATAAAAATGTTTTATTCATTTTAATATACAAGATATTAAAAGCGCACTCCGTTATTGAAAAACAACAGTTTTCAGTTTTCCAAACTTATGTTTACATTGATTGATTGATTGATTGATTCAGATTTTGTCCGTAAAATCACAAAGATTAACTTGGACATGTCATCACTATCATTTACTTTAACCATATTTTTTTTAAATAAAATTTTAAAGTCGGAAGAAAACTGCAAAAAGAATGCAAGCGCTTCAAGACAGACAAAAAAGTTGCTGTTAGCACAACATTGCATTTTGAAACGAAGCAGTATTGCGGGGGGCTATTGTTCCGCTTTAATTAAAAAGCCACTGATTAAGCCGGGCCTTATTGAAAAACAGCTTTATGCAGATTATAGTGCACTTTGGTGAGCAGGCCTTTAGGCGGTTAATAAACGAGTGTATTTTTAACTGGAACTATCTCTTTATTTTAAAGGGTCTAATGAGCCACGATTTTAATTATTATTTTGCGTTTGAGCACGTCTGGGTATATGATATAATATGGTATACATTATGTATATCGCATATGCCCAGGAGTGGGACTACTGGGCATAAATTGTCTTACCTGTATGGTTTAAAGTGGATAAATGAGAACTCATCTACAAAAAAAAGAGCCTACTAATAATTCACCACCTTAATAAGACCGCATAATTTGCTTCGGACGACCACGTTTACGCTTTCCTTCAGTCAAGGGCTTACCTCGGAATATGTTCAGGACCACTTCTAAGCGTATGCCCTATCCAGCTCTGTTTTTGTGGCTTGAACTTCTGAAAATGATATTAAATTTCATTCATTTCCGAAAATAAAAAAACTGATTGGGTTTTTTAATGAAAAAGTAATTAATATATCAATTTATCTTAATCGCTCAAGATGCTCGCTGTTGAATTTAAAATATGAATGGTTTATTTAAATTTTATAGAGCTTCGAAATTATAAATTATCTTAGAAATTAAGCTCATATTTACACAATACAGTACAATGACTTTTAGCTCCACGATTAATTCCAATTTCAACCTTAAACCCGCTATAAAAATGAGGTACCTACCTACAAGAATTAGTTTGAACAACTAATTATTAATATGAAATTCGGGTCACTTTGAAAGTGTAATCTCGCTTATTTATTAAAATTGAAGGTGGAGGTCGCGAAAGTCGTATTAAGTCAATCGGAATAGTTGTTCGAAACCCATTTTAGATAACAATTGGTTGTAATTCTGTCCTGTGACCTTTGTTTGGGCTTTGATTAATCAGACCGTCGCTAAAACAATTCAAACAATTTTAGTAGCTGAGTTATTTTAGTTTTGGGTGCTATTTAGGATAAAATTTCTATTTAGGGCTTAGTTTTGTATTGGAGATTACAGTTTATTTTAGGCATTTTCTAAAATAATCAGTTGATTTAATTACTTACACTGCTATTTGAAATTGAAATTGAACTTGGAAAATTATTTTCATTTTCAAGTTCTATTAAACCGGCAGTTATGGTTTTGTCATTTATTACTACGAAGCTCGAATTTTTTTTTGAAATAATACAGTTGTCGTATAAAAACACAGTAATTGCAAAACATTCATACTTTTATGGACAAGTATTCAGCGTAGGAATATTCGTATATTATTATTATCCAAAGAATATTCGATTTTCAAAGTGTTCGTGATGCGGACGTTGAACGTTCAATTTGTAGTGAGTTATGGGAATACCTTCGGGAATTCCAAAGCACCTGGAAGTACATAGGTTAGTTATGCATTTTATGCATTAAAAGTCTATTAACGCCCGTAGTCGATTCGTAACTATAAGGTACGAGTATAGACTAAGGCCATAGATAATCAAATAAAAATATAATGTAAATATGGCTTTATACTATACTAGCTGACCCGCTCACGGCTTCGCATGCTTTATTCTCATGTTTTCTCACCTTTCAAACCTGCCCTGGGCTACTACGACTATTTAAAAACTAAAAGAACATAAATCAGTCCAACCGAGTTATAAAATTACAACGAAAAGTGGCACTGATTTTTATACATAATACATATTTGACTTTTTCAAAACAACTCAACATAATTATTGCACTGCAGCTGGCACTTATGAAGTAGTGATCATAAGATAACAATGTGATACAAGCTCTTACACTATAAGATACCTTTATTTTTATTTAGTTATTTCCAGCCAAATAGCCGTTTTAACTTAGTTCCTAGATTGTTCTCAGAGTTGTATGGCGTATCGGAGTAGCCACTTCAAAACAACGGTCTCTTCCTGAACACTACAAAAGTCATGAACATGGCCAGTGCAGCTAAAGTACTAAAATAGCAACGCTATATTAACCTCATTTTCCAAAAGTAACTTAGAATGTAAAATAGATCATAATCACAATAATTACCTCATATTAGAAAAAAAACGTTATCCAATAATGGACTTTCTTAACTCAAATAATTCGATATATTGAAATTATTATGAGGCTCTGTGAAAAAAGATTTATTCATCAAAGAATTAACATAACTTTGTCGGCATTAAACTGTTTATTCTGTGTTGCTGTGTGAATCGTCCAGCAATATTTATTTATTTTATATAATAACTGCTGTAAATTGTTCATTACTTTTCCGTGTAGTCATGTTAATTCAATAAATTATGTTGCATGGCGTGTTCAGCACTAAATGAATCACTTTGCTACGTATATAAAATCATGAACACTATCACTGATAGTTGACAACAGACTCGGCGCCTGGAAGGCCGTTAAGAGATATTTAGTAGCGTTTATCTGCTCTAGTAACACAGCTGCCTCTATACGTTTTAGAAGCGATCTTGTGAACAACAAATAGGAGTGAGTAAACTTTGGCGATTCACTTATTTATGTAACTCACAAGCTGTAACACATAAGTTACTTGAGTAACGTAAAGTTTTACAAATAGATAAATGCACTTACCTACAATATTATGATCACGGATGAATCTGTGTTTAAAGTTTCTAGTATAATAGATTTCCTTCGTGATCATACGTTATATATAAAACTGTGGTAGGTATACATATTCCGTGATAAATAATAATTATAGTATGTTAATTAGTATGATAGTTTTAAAAGATTTATCTACATTATTTAAGAAGCACCGGTTTATCTTCATCATCACCCCTTAACGTTCTCACTGCTGGAAACAGGGACTTTCCTCTTGACCTCTTGACAATAGATTGGGCCTTAATTCACCAAGCTGGTTAAGTGCGGGTTGAAAATGACACATAACATTCAAACTTTTCAAAGTTCTCAGAACATGCCGGTTCCCTCGCGATGTTTGCCTTCACCGTTTGAGCACGTGGGTTATCTTATATTTAAATATAAGCGCATATTTTTCCGCAGTTTTAATAGTCATTCCTGCGTTTCGAAGAAGTAGTAGTTAACCAGTAGTATTTGTCGAAAGGCTAGGGCTATATTGTATAAACTATATTAGATAATGTAAAAACCGCAAGCAAAGCTGTAGGCGGGCAAGATTTAAACCTTATTTTCAAGAATATTAGCCGCAAATCCCTAAGGGCTACAAGGGCAGCCGCCGACGCGTTTAGGTGAATAGCCAAATGAGACGTGAAGCGATCTAAATAGAAATCTGCGTCTATTGAATGTGACCTTGACTTACATTAACGTCAAATGTCAATATGGTATTTATCTTATAGTTTTGGTCAAGACATCAACATTTTACATCATATTAGGGTTTTTTTTTATTTTATATATCTCTCTTCACGGCTGGGCAAAGGCCTCTTCCAACTTTTTTATGAATTTTGACCAGTGCTTTTTTTATAATTATACTTACCCATACCACCCATACTCGTAACAAATATTTACAGATCGTAAAAACCTGTAACCTCTTTCGCCTTATTTCAACCCCAAGATTTTTCAACTTGGATTGAAAGGTTGAGGATTGAAGGGTAGAGGTTTATACCTCTAATATTTTCAGTTATTTCAATTGAAAGTGCCTTGAATTCAACATGTCTTCTAACTCTAAACTTACTTGATGGACTCCTCGTGTGTACCCATACGAGGTCTTGAACTGCAATTTCAACTGTCAAACGCGCAATGATGTGCAGCTCACTGAAACTTCAACGACTCATCTACTTATATTAATAATTTCGTCAAGGGGTAAGAATACGGGGGGCTTATATGAATAACAAAACATAAAAAAATATTGATTTTGAGTCGACAACATTATATCCGCAAAATTCGGATTATGGAGAATTTCGTCAAATTTCACAACCTACATAAGATAGTCCGTCCGTATCTTATTGGTTTACGTCCAACATCATCTCTGCACATTATTTGAAAAAATATGGTTAAAAAAATATAAATTGGAGAGAATTCGAAATTCGAAGGATCAAACGTCACTAGTGGCAGTCTACACTTAGCTAATATTGTGGCGTGTGTAGGTACATATTATCTCAATGTCTGTAAGCAAACAAACGGCATATTATATCATACTTGCTCATAACGTTTCCTTGCCTTGATAGTAAATGGACTAGAGTATGTGAGTGGTTGAGCATTTGTGTTTATTGAAGTCTTACAGACACATTTATGAAACAAAGAGAGAACCAATACCGAAGCTTAGTAGAGGTAAAGCATTATAAAATGCAAGCTCTCGCCGCACTGTTCGTGAAATCAATAAACACTTATTTTGGCAATGACTAAATGGTCGTTTAATGTTATGAGACACTATTTTTAAGTTCAATGTTTATGGTTAATGTCGCATCTGAGAAACATTAAGAAAAACTGTTATAATCATAATTTTAATCTGGTGATTTATGACATTGAGATTAAAATGATTATTTGCAGACGCAAATGTCTAGTATGATAAGGCGCTAACCGCTAAGAATACATTCCGTCGAAGTTTATTCAATTTAGAAGTTGTCGAGTTTGTCCCGCCCTGAATACATTAAAAATCAAATAGGAATTGGAAGCTCGATCTATTGTTGTCGAAGAAAATTGCTTCTCCTAAGTAATTTTTAGAGAAAAGTTTTGTCAATTATGTACCCACAGCTGGGCAAGTAGGTACCTCAAGATGACAAACGACTTGATGATTGCATGTGTTTTGTAGAGTTTAAACGAGTTTTGAGCGAGGAACTAACGTAATCATAAATTTTATTTGCCAAATGAATTAGAAAGCTTATAGCCGATTTGTCTATGAAACAAATGCCTAAAAATCAGTATCTAATTTTACTTTTAATTCGTTTCATAACGTAGTCATTTCAAGTTACTCTGATGGCATTCTGAAAATAAGTCATTTAACAATTATAGGCATTTTGCCTGATTGATGAATAACAAATTAGACACTCTTGCTTAGTAGGTAATTGGATTTTTTGTTAAAATGGTCAGTAAAGAGTGAGTTTAGTCATATATAGGTACAAAAATGAAAATTAATTAAGAGCGTCAAGAGAAAATCCACTTTTCAAGAATTTTTGTTTTAATAATAAATTGGCACATTACATAGAGTGACGCTGCTGCTGTATATTTAGATACAAATACCAACTACAATTAAGTCAATTTTACAACACCCACAGGAAGGAATCGTTCTAATCCTAGGCCCGCACGGTATTCCAGATCCACTTCCACTGCCAACAAAGAATGTTCGCATTGAATCTAATCCAGATTCTTCACAAATTTATTCCATATTTCCAGAAACTTCTATTAGATGGGAGTTTGCAGAACCTTAAGATTGTTGATTCAACTTCGAGCGCGGTGTAAGGTGACAAAGATTCTCAATTCAGAAAGTAATTAAGACTATGCGAACTGAGGCAGCTCTAAATAAATGCTTTTTGATGTCGTAAGATTTTCTTTGAAAGAGATTATTGAATTGAGATATTATTTGTCGAGACGTGGAACTTATCTAAAGAAACTTCACAGTAGGATAAACTTATGAATGGATTCAGAATCGTGAAAATATAATAGCCTTGCAGTTCAGAGCATAGATCGACCACCAAGGTATTCTCGCGTTAAAGTAGCGATAGTTGGATGGGCAATGATAGAAAACGAAAATACAATCTATCATTAACACGTCCGAACCCGCAGGCACTGCACTGCTATATAAATATAAGTGTGAAGATCCACATGACCCAAAACCCGAAACGTATTCACATTTTTGTGAGTCCTTTTACTATCTTTTATTCAAGAGTATTTTTGTTCATTTTTTATAAAGAGTATCAACTAGGCCCGCGTTCGTTTGAGCTTTTAGAGAATTTCAATAGATTTTGACGAACGTTACGTTAAACCTACAACAGTGACGTAAAGCGGAGTGTTCTTTTGTTTGGAATCATAACTCCCAAAGGACGGTGCCGCAGGCGAATGAAATTTCACAGTATTATTTCACGACCAACTTTACGGCTTGCACAAACATGTTTTACCCAAATATTTAATAATTTCCCTTGTTTTAGGATATTTTTGTAATAAATATAAGGCTGGTAACATTGAAATTTCTCATCCTGAAATGGTAATGAATACATTAAAACAGTTGCCATGCCAGATCAAAGAGGGAAACAATATTATTGGATTTATTGGTTTCATCGTGCAGAAAAAATATAATTTCCTTACATTTATTAAAATACGCAAACATTAACGAAATATTTTAAGCGTAATCAACTTTTTTGTATTCTATTTTATAATATTAAAATTACTTATTAAGGATGGTTTATGTCCATTAGTGGACTTTGTAACTAATAATATATTTTTATATTTATTGACTTACTTAAGATTTCCAAATATTCGAATTATTAGCCCTGGGTGCGCTGACCCACACGCTATTACGGATTAGGAAAAAATAAATTTGATATAACAATTATTAACACAAACGGGCGTCCCGAATCCATGCACAAGTTTATTCCAATTAAGGCAGTAGGTACATAGTAACAAAGAGTGCAAACGAAGCTTAATGAGGTTCTCAAGGCACTGCTTACTCGGCGCTGACAGATCACGAGCGGAACTTCTGTTTATATGACATTTCGTGTAGTTCCGTCAGATTCGCTTCTTTGCTTCAACTTAGATTGAGTTGCACAATAGTTTTTGATACTTCAAACCCCTGGTAATGTAAGCGCGTATTCTGAAACAGCTTCACGTTGTATCACATAGGAAAGATTTTCTATCACCAATTTGGGCCTTGAATAAATAAAATAAAATAAATAAATATTGCTGGACAATTTTTACACAACGACATCTAGCCCCGTGGTAAGCTCGAAGCTTGTGTTACGGGTGCTAGATTTCTGATATACTTAATTCTTATAAGAGAGATTAGGCTTTAATTCACCAGGCTGACCAAGTGCGATCTGAAACTTGAAATTTGAGCTATGTTACAAAACATTTCAACAAAAATTATTCAAAACAGTAAAAGGTTAATTTAACAGTTTCATTCCGCTTTTTGAACAGTTAAAAGAGAAACTTTTTAAATAAGTGGCACATCACCCCTTCAGATGCGGGTAGACCAACTCTCGAGCGCTTTAATAAAACGATCCGCTACTGCTGTCAACGGAAGGCTTGAGACCTCGCTTTTATTTCGTGAAAATGGATAAACGTGACCGGATCCTAGGGAATAGAGATATATTTTACAAAGGTGGGATTATAGTGTGAAATCAATGGGTTTTAGATTCAGGGACTTCGTGAAATTTTTACGTGAACGTTAAAACAAAATTGGTATAGATAATATTGCCGTGTGTATGTACCTACTAGGAACATTACCACATTTACCACTCCATAAATTCTGTAGTTTAATATGTTAAACTGACTAAAATATTCATATCTACGACGACCCTGTGGTGCAGTGGGCGAAGGTCTGCCTGCGACGCAAGAGGTTGTTGGTTTAATTCCCGGCTCTGGACAAACATTTGTACGATCTGCACATATTTGTTCCGAGTGTCTGTGTGTTATATCTTATAGGTATAATGTAAAAGAAAGTCGTGTTACTTATACTATTTACAACTCAAGATCAGTTGAATCGTTTAGGCTAAAACTTGGTGGAGATGTGTCTTAAAACCAGGAGGACTAAGGATACTTTTTTTGTGATCTTGTAATTTTATCTATAAGTACCATTTTCTTAAATCCCGTAAAGAGTGCACAATGACGCTCATTCTCCTTCTAATGAACAGAGATCGGAGCGCACGCACTGATGCAGCTGGGTCGGAAATTGCACAAATTACTGTTGAGACGCCATTCTATTGTATCACGTGGGTTAAGGTAAGGGCTCTCAGCGATAAAAGTAGGATAAAGTTAATAAATAATACTTACCTTATACACCACATTTTTGTTTAACTATCAAAGTAGGGTGTTATGGTTTTTTGGAATGGGACATTGATAAATAAAAAATATGAATTAAAATTTATTCCATCAATTTTTAATACTTACCAAGCTTATCAATCGGTATATCTTTTTAATAAATATTTACAATATTTGATCATAAAACGGGTAATAAACCGTGACTTAAATGCTACGACACCTACTATAGTAAGAGAGGGGATCGTACTATGCTTAAGCTGGCACCACACGGCATAACAATACCTAATATACAGTAGCCGTTTATTAACGTTTAGTTCGCTTCGGCCGCGTACGAAACCGGAGTCTCGTAACCAGTTACGGTAGAAGTTTTGAAGTGTGACGTTTAGAGTCGAACCTCGCGAATTATTTTGCCTAAAACCAGCCTCTAAACTCTAGGGTCTCGAGCGGCGTTTAGATAAAGCTTAACTAGCACCAACTTGAGGGTAGTTTTCAACTTAAATTGGCGTATACCTACTGTGGATTAAGACAAGTTGCACATATTTTAAACTTACGTGAAACACCGTTCCACTCACGGAAGTTCTCGCGAGTTTGAGTTTTGTCATTAATTTATAGAAAGTTGAGTTAAAACTCAACTAATTTCGAAGGAAATTAAAAGCGTTAAAAAATTATAATATTTTAGACAAATAATAATAAAAATATTCCAAACAGATACGAGTATAATGAATAACATCAAACTTACAACGCAGTCAACACTGAGTCTTATCTACTTAGTATAAGTTCCAAATTTAAGCCTTTAGGCTCACAAACGGACCTTAATAGAACCTCCAAATTGACCTGTGAAATGTACCGGAAAATGGAATTTCACTGCGTAGGTATGTTATCGCTGAAATCCAGGAGGAAATTCAAATTGTCTCTTTGGTTAGGGTAATAGGTTTTTACGTTTGTTTTACTTGATCTTTACATGAGTTTGAGAATTTAGCCCCAATTTCATCGTTGGCATACTGGTAGAACGCACTCGAGTCAATCTAAACTTAGTTTACGCGTGATTTGAGTTCAAATTCTACACTCTACATAAACCATTATTATCATGTAAAGTCTCTAAATCAAAACATAGCATGAAAACATTTACAAAGTAGGTTATTTATTTACTCCACGCATTCAGTAAAACTTGTATTTACATCCGAAGATTCAAAGTTTTCTACTTTGTACGGATACGGATGTAGAAAAATCGTTACAATTATTTCCTTCACATAGATAACCTAAAAACGTGAACGCAATTAATAATTACAAAATTATCGTTACAAGTTTAAAGTTAAATCTTAATTCTAATAACTACATATACTTCTACGTAACGCTACTACTCCGTAGCGTTTCTTAGTCACAGTTCTACGACGTAGCATTCTGTCCCTCATGCCCCGTAGCACGTAGCGTAGGCACTTTTCATTATTCCTCTGCAGATTCAATAATGGGACGAAGCGAAGCTGTTAGCGGGTCGGAACGTGATTTCGTCCCGCCCTAAAAGGTTTCTAATTACTGTGACGTAACTGAAAGTTATGTACCTGATATTGGAGATATCGGTGAAATATTTTGCTTTGGCAATGAAGGGTCATTAAATATATTCTAATATCCGTAACAAAATATATTATCTATAAAATGGGATTGTATTTTAGGAATGTATTGGAATTGCGTTATTTGTGTGAAAATATCACATTTAAAATGTTTTTACTTTTTATGCTCACGTAAATAATTTAAAGCGCCTGAGCCTAAGCAAGTTCATGATAATATTTATTTATTAACCGTGTATTAACAGCCCAAGGAATAGTTCCACCCCAACATTTCCCGTTGTTTTTGTCAAACGTATTAGAGAATTATTATACAATCATTGCGACATATTGCTTGCTAGTTTCTCTGCAACACTAACTACCTACTGACTTTATAAATGTTACCCGTTTTGTTTCAGTATGTAACAAACAATTTTAACCGACTTCGAATAAAGAAGGAGGTTCTCAATCCAACAATTAAACTAAATTTTTATGTATGTTCACCGATTACTCAAAAAAGCCTGGACCCATTTGTTATTTTTTGTTTGATAGAGCATAGTTCCCAAATGCTGACCACCGGTCATGATGAGAAATTGGTGGAATTCTTAAAATTTAATAGCGGCAGTTTGAAGTCTTTTTTTTGTAATATATCGAAATGCCTAAACTATGGAAACAAAGTAACTCATTGTTATAACACTCATTACAACAGAAATATTATAATAAGAAAATTTACATTAAATTTTCCTAAAAATCTGGTGCTCGTAAACATTGCTAATTAACAGTACTATTCAGTGTTACGATAATGGGCATATTTCAGTGGGTATTAGTTTCATAATTATCGTTAATGAAAGCTGACGCTAAGTGCTTGGTTGTAATCCGAAGCAATGTTACAGGATAATCCCTGGATGAAACCTACTCGCAAACTTTTGTTGACAAAGCTTTATAATTAAGCTTGTAGTCATCAACCACTTCCCATCTTTTATAGTGAATTTTTAGTTACGTATATGTATTGTTAAGTAAAATGTGTAAAAAGCAATCAATCATTTATTAATACCAAATAGAGTATTCGAAAATTAACGTAGTTTTAGGACATGGAACCTCATATCACCAAAACGATTTATAAGTTGAATGCTTTATTTTTAACAGAATTTCATCTAGCCTCTCAGAATGCCAACCCTTGACCCGATTGTGGCTTAGATTGATCTGGTTTTCCCGTGCGTGACAAATTTACAAGCTTTGTTGAGTTTAGAGCTAATATAAAGTTAAGCATAAGTTTGCAATGTATGGACTAAATGTAATAAAATAAAATCATGTTATTTTTTATAATTTACATAAAATTATTTAGTGCTGTGGTAAGCTCGAAGCTTGTGCTAACACAAGTTGAGTGAGTTATAAAATTACAACAAAAAGTGGCACTGATTTTTAATATTATTCGTAGATAAAGATAATATGAACGTAATTTGTTATGTTGATAATTATTATTATTATCTATCTTTTACCGTTGTTTCATCTAAGTTTCGGGATTGTATACCGTTATTAAATATTTATATATTTAGATAGAACTAAGAACTTGCACAACTCCGATACTTATTTCTCCGCATATAAATTGGATATCACAAAAACCTGGAATTCAATTCCAACGTTTATGCTAAAAGATTTGAAAGAATTCTTATTTTGGGTCCCTGAGCAATCTCAATATGTGTTTTGGAGAAGAGAGGAAATTATTTTTTCATATAATTCCTGCTTTGTTTTACGTTATTTACATTTCTGTTTCATTTACATTTAATTCGCTTTACGCAGCTTTGCCCTCGTTATGGTACAATTTCCCATGTGTTTTTTTCTGATAAAATGAGCAATTATTAATTACCAACATTTCCTTAAAAAAAAATTCGTATAACATTTCTTGTACTTTATTACTCCGATTTACAAGCATCCTGATAAGAATGGACCTTATAAGTTACCGATGAACGATTCCTTGAAAGCTTAAATGGGTTGATGTGATGGTGATTTTTGAGTATTCTGGTAGACTTTTACTGAATCCAGTTAAATTAATTAGTCAACATAAAACCCTGTCAAACTCCTAACGGCCATTAAGTTATCAGAATTCGTAATAGGCCGAATAATACACCTCGTAAAAAAAACGTTAAAAAGTAATTTTGTCACGGTTTTTATAACATTTTTACTACTACGTTAAACAAAGTTTCCTTTTTATTACTCAAGTATCCATGTAACCATTGTTCATTGTAAAAGTGACAGCAGGGCATAATGCGAGTTTGATGAAAATACCGTTGTCCCTTCAATGTCACTGGACAAACGAAGGCTTTCGATTTGGTAGGCATAGCTTTTGTGAGGCAAATGAATTATCAGGAACGTTGTCAAATAGCATCCGATACTTTGCATAAAGTTAGAAAATAACATCTTTCAAACTTTATTATTTACATGAGTTTGTTCTCTCTTTTATTTAGTTGGGTTTGTCTCTATTGACAGATTTAAGTTAGGTTTTATAATTTTTTATATCAAATAATGTCATTAATTTAGAGCGTTTTTTTGTCGTTTATTATGATGAACTCGCGGGTAGCTAATAATATTTGGTGTATTGTACTATCGATTAAGGCCGTGAGTATGTGAGACGAATTTTTGTGTATGTATGCGTGCGTGAGAAGTGTGAGCAAGTGTAGGGTATATTGTACCTACAGGATAAACAGTCCTTACTTTTTAGAAGAGTATTTACTCTAAATGGTATGAATATTTATTATTTGTTGGTATGAGTGTACTAACTAAGCAAGTAAAATGTATAATGATGACGTATATTAGCTATGTACCCGGTTCTATTCTGAAATCAGTCTTACGTGAACCTTGTCATTTTATTCACAGCAGTCCTAAAGAACATTTCTCGTTTTGAACGATGCAAATTAACATTACTTACACCTTATCTCAAACCCCACTAAACAAATGTTTATACTATCTTTTGTAAATAGCCAAGTCACAAGCTCTTGGCAACTAAACTAATACCACGGAATGGCTGGAACACACTCATTTATATCAGCTTGTACGGGTGTTAATACGGAGCTGTAAATAAGAAGTCTCTTGTGGGTACTAACAGGTCTAGAATGTTCGTTGATCGTATTTTTAGATCAGGTACGGATGCAACTAGGAATATTTGATTTTGGTAGCGTATTTTCACTCGTCTTGATTTTGTTTTGTTTTTGCACAGTTACGTCAGTAATAAGTCCGTAGTTTGGAAATTGGTCTACATTTCTAGGAAATTACTTCAAACCATACAACGGTTTCTGGTGTCAGTCACCCTCTAAGATTAATGCATAAATTCACCAGCACTGGTTTTACAAGTATTACAATAGATATTTCACCAATAATTTTAATTAGAAACCATTCACCAATCTAGGTATTCTGAAACTCATTTAGAACACAAACGTTGTGAAAGGCAACAGTAAAAGTGGCTTAACTCAGTGCTTTCAGTCACAAATTGCGTCCGACTAACAAAACTAATAAGCTAGAAGTCCTGCCGTCTAGTTCGGTACTAATGAGCCCGATCCAGGTTTTAATTAGCGTTACTTCGTTTAGCAAAGTTTGCTATCCAATTAGATCCGTGTTGTTTTCGTATCAGAAAATGATCTGATTTGTAGCACTTATTTTCGTTGTATTGTTAGAAGGTACCGTGTGCCGGCTAAGAATAGTTATTATTATTATTTATTTATTATTACAAAAATAAACTTATTTATAAACTAATGCTTAATAAAATAAACTAAAAAACAATTATTGGTTTGTCCGTTTAGCTTTGAATCTCTTTATTCAAGTGTTGATTCGTACATTTTATAGACTAAACATGTTAAAGAACAAATATTTCAATTTAGCATATAAGAACAAGTGTTACAATACAATTACAATAGTGTAGTCGAGCTAATAATCAAATCACTGCTAACTTCAAGCCAATCAATATCTTTCACGGATGTCGATAAACCAGATAAGGGTTTTATACAGTAGTAGGACGTAATTAGGTTGTTAAGAGCTGATGATGAATATACCTACATTTCAATATTTGTAAGCAAAGATTGCTATGTAATTAGATCCGTGTTGCTTTTCATATTTTGTGAGTCTGAATAGTTATGTTGTTTGATTCAGTGTCCTGGTAATAATTACAACGTAGTAACCAAACTTAGTTTCAAAACTTTTAACAAGTGGGTGGTGTTTTGAAGTAAGTTACAAGACCAATAGGTGTGTCAGGGATATTTAGTTAATGACTGATACTACCATAATAGCAAGAAATAATTAACTAAATCTCTTTAATAACGAAAATATTGTCATATTTATCCTTCAATATACCTATCCTAAAACCTTATTAAAACCTATATAACCTATATTAAAACCTTATAATGTAATTATATAGTAACACTATGCTTGTAAACCTAACTGTGGTGAATAAATACTGTTTTTATTTTATTTATTTATTTATTTTATCTCATCTATATTAATAATTTCGTCAAGGGTAGTGTAGACTCGATCGAAACCTAATATGAATAACAACAAATAAAAAATATTGATTTTGAGTCGAAAAGAATATCCGCAAAATTCGGATTTCGTCAAAGCCGGGTTTCACCATCTTAGTATCATAGTGTATTTTAAATCCCAATCGTATATTCCAGGAGTGAGCAGTCTCAAAGACGTGTTGCTGCTTGTCCAGCCCGAGGTCGTGATCCGAGGAGGCACGGCCGCGCTAGTCTGCTCCCGGGACATGCAGGGGGCGCCCCTGTACTCCGTGAAGTGGTATCGCGGGAACCACGAGTTCTATCGCTACACGCCGATGGAGAACCCGGATACGAGGGTGTTCGGGCTACCGGGGATCTACGTCGATGTAAGATTTACAATTGATAACCCTGTTTTACTATAAAAACTGTCGTGGTTTGATGAATTCATATTGAGATAAACGGGCAAACAGTGCACTGCGGACCGGCGAGCGGTGTCCTTTGCAGTGTTTGATCCTGAAGAAGTCCCACGTTTTGGGACGAAACGGTTGATCAAAATTCAACGTAAAAAGGTTCGTGTATTGCCCGTTTATCTCAATATGAATTAACAATTAGAAGAAAGAAAGAATCATTGTTATTATTATTATAAAGATAAATATATTTACCATTGAATAGGTCTGAACTAGTTCTGCCATTGTTATTTAAGGCTCAGTCAACTTCATCCGGTGGGGTTTGAACCCCCGACCTTCGGAATGAAAGTGGAGACTCCCACTTAGCTAACACGGCTTTATCTCACGCTATGACCCGACACATTTCAGATGAACCGTTCCAACGGCGACCAGGTGCTGCTGAGGAGACTGGACCTCAGCCTCGCTGGCAACTTCAGCTGCGAAGTCACCGCAGACTCGCCATCCTTCGCCACGCAGATTGCGACCAAGTTCATTGATGTCGTAGGTAAGATCATTTTTACCTTAGTATTAAGTAACATGGCGTATTTTATGTAGGTAAGTCATTCTGGTATTATCGCCGACCCAGCCGGCGACAGCTTAGCTTGCGTTGTTTTTTATGATATATAAAATAAAAGTAGGTAGGTACCTACTATCCAACACTGAAAGAAAATTTCAAATCAGCCAATGGTTCCTGAGATTAGCGCGATCAAACCAACCAACAAATAAGTACAACAGTACGAGTAAACTAGTTTGTCTTACCATACCATTTTCCCCCGACCCTATCTAATGCTAACCTAAAGATTTCTGCAACGAGATCGAATGAAAATGTGAATCCGAAAAGTCACCGAATTCGTCTGCAAAATACCCAAGAGACAAAACACTTTTCCGTAACTGCACAGTTTCACGAGTATCCGATACTTTATGTTGCAAGTTTACTTTGAATTTCCATATCGTTTCGGTGGCACAAACTACTTGGGAAGCATTACAGCGATCTGATTGCTCTCACCGTGGCTGATAGTTCCGCGAATTGTCCGCTAGGGGCGCTCCGAGCCTGATAATGGAAGTGTAAAACCACTATATCACGTCTAAATAGCTTTTATTTAGACGTTTCCATTCTACAAATAAAAAGTTTAAATAAAGATTTTTTTATGATTCTGTATTTAGTGTTGTTTTTTATAACTCAACTTTCTAAACATTTAAATATTAATAAAAAAAACATTTTTATACAATTAAAAAATATATTGGAAAAATATACACTTAAATAGCAAAATAATTATATCATTAGCAATACTTTAGCAGTTTCAAAACGTTAAAGTTAAAAGTACTCTTTTACTCTATTTTATCTCAATGATCTGATTCATTTGACCGTTTACACTCGTAGAAATTCAGATCAAAATACCGAAGGTACATAAAAAGCGGCCGATTTTTATACCTTCAAAGCGGATAAATATTTTTCAATACCTGCGCTACAAATTTTTACCAGCAATATTTTACTTTAGAATGCTTGATTTGATCACGAAACTAATAACTTATCCATCGCAAAAACTTCGATATTAATCAAGTTGGTAAAATTTGACAAAAACGGAATATTTTTCAAATAAAGTCCATAGGAGGTTGAAAATGGGTTTATTTATTAGTGAAAGCAAATCGTAAAATTACTCGTATCTGGCTTTATTACAATAAATAAATGAAATGAAATAAGCTAAATTTTGTTCATCGTTATTTATATCGGTAACATTTGTAAAATGTTACCAAAATTTAATAGTAAAATTCCTTTAAGTGATATTAGGTACTAATACAAATGTTAACAGCAACATGGGAAGCAAAGCCTATTATGTTTAATTACGCTAATTAGTCCCAATTCCTGTAATGTTTAGAGCTTATTGGCAGTTACGAATAGTTTTAATAGAATTGCTCTCATTATTTTAATTGAATAAAATATTATGTAAACTAATGTGCTAACTAACTTTGATGTGGTAACTAGAAATAATGCTATGTATTTTCGTTAATAAATTTCTACTGCATCAAGCCAACATAAAATGCTAGCTGAGCATTACAATATTGATTAGTAGAAAGGTTGATAATGTTTGAAGCGCTTATCCCAAGAACCGCTGTTTGTCAGATTTGAAAAGTTTTTTTAAAATTTCTGGACAGTGCATTAAATACATACGATAATTTTTATCAAGATGAGTTTTATTTCTAAACTATAATATTTTTGTAGTAGGTAACGTACAAAAACGCAGGTAAAACTGTCAGCGGGTCGCCAGGTACCTAATAAAATTAACAGCACATAGCTCCCGTAACATCTACTAAGCTCGAAACACTAGAAACAAATATATCTTGAGATCGTTAAAAAAAATTGTCCCTGGGTGGGAATCGAACTTTCGCAAAAAATCGCAATTTCCTGCATTGCAGACGGTTCGCCCGTTGCGCCACATATATTATGATGTATCTGTACTATATACTAGTATATACTAGTATATACTACTAGATAGTACAAAATCAAGGCAGGAATCGATCTTCCTTTGTCATAAGCGGACTTTCATCCGCTACGCCACAGAGGTCGTTTTGCCGGGACGGTATTACCGAAAACCGAGTTCAGAGTGGACAAACAGTCGGCATTATGCAAAACCTTCACAATTTATATTCCGACCATCACTCAGGGACATTGAAATCAAGTTGGGATACGGACAAACTCGATTTTCGCACAAATATGGGTTTTCGAAATTACCCAGTCAGAAGTTTGAGAAACTTTGGGTATTTCTTACAATATTTTTGCACACTTGTGAGATGGTGTCGTGTCGGTGAAAATCTTATCGGTAGATAGGCATAAAAGTTGTATCTGATTATCATAAAAAAAAATGTGCTTCTTTTGCGACTGCCAATTACTTATGCATAAAAGCATTTTTATTAACCCATAAATGACCTAATATGGGTACGGGACATCATAATAGCACCCTTAATAAATCTTGGAGGAATCGGTAGGTATATACCAGAAGACAGCCAACAGCGTCATTCTATGTACTGTGCCAACTTGTTACGCCACCAAGCCTCCTAAGGTTCTATTGAAGAGAGAAACCTGTTTACGGTTGGATTCTATTGAAGAGATCTCTTGCCACGGGCCAGAGATTAACCGATACCACGTAATCGTTTGATTATGATTACAATTTGTTCAGAGAACATAATATCAACTGAATACATTTCACATCTCTGTAAACAAATATACAATCATACATTATACTACTCCAGTTTTATTACTTACGTATTTTGAACCATAAACTTGTTTACATTTCGTCCGCTTGTTGTTGTTGATACATGAAGTCAACCAATAGTATATTTTATTTTATGAATTGTTGCCGTTACACCCAAAATTAACATCGATTCCATTATATGGAATAATGCTCCTTTATTATTTTCACGGAATAAAATAGTTACAATTGCAAGCTCAATATTATTGACCTAAAGTTGTCATTAACTTGAGTTTTATGTTCAAATGTTTGACGACTCCTGTGGCTCAGCGGGCGAAGGTCCGTCTCTGACGCAAGTCTCTGTAAAGGTTCCACATGGGGACACACAGAATTTTTCTTTTCTCCCAATTAAAGAGACCAGGCCTTAATTCACCATTATGGTCAAGAACGGGTTGGTGAATGTCACACCCTACAAACTCATTAGGAGTCTTAGAACATAAGGTTTTTCCAACTATGTTGCCCTTCATCGTTAAAATCACTTGTTTTTGGGCACGACTTCTTGAACACATCTTCTGATATCTGTGAAACTAATCTAGAACCTTCCACAATTCCAGTGCCTCCGGCGTCGGGTCCGGTTCTGCTGGCCGACAAGGACCGCTACCAGCCGGGCGAGGTGCTGCTCGCTAACTGCACCTCGGCTCCAGCGAAGCCGGCCGCCAACCTCACCATATACATCAATGAGGAGCCGGTACGTAGACAACTGTAGCTATACAAATCTTGTTACCTAGGCTAGGGTTTACCAGCAGAACCTATTATAGGATTTAACTTATTATATCTATGTAGGTAAATTATATTAAGTATATCAGAAATCTAGCACCCGTAACACAAGCTACGAGTTTTGCTAAATGTTGCGGTGTGTTTTTTTATTGAGGAAATTGGAAACAATATTAACGACTTCTGTCGACGTCCCACTTAGCCAACACGGTGAGGTATCTCCTACCAGTATTTTATTATAAAATTGTATATACATTCGTCTAGAATAAGATAGTGGTGATAATTACAACGTCGATAAACGAAACGCTGTGTTCATTACATAGCCATTCATATTGAATAGTATAGAAACTCAATTGTCAATGAGAATGTCAAAACTTTATAAGGAAAGGAAACTTGCCAATTTAATTAATTTGAATTATTGTCATGACAACATGCTGGCTTACTATAACCACGTATCTTCATTTCCATGGGCTTAACAACTAGGTACATTAACCGTATGGGTATTGTTACACACTGTAAAGGCATAATTGTTTGTTAAATGTAGTCCTCGTTCACGGCGACTTTTGGTAGCTTTGCTGTCGCGGGTCGCATCGATATATAGTCGCGATGCTGGGATAGTTGAGTGGTTTACCACGATTTAGTCTCGTTAAAAACACAATTCAGTACAGATACACGTCCTACATGTCGCACGTTCACATCGTCACAGTCGCAATGTTTTAGTGTGTTGGTATAATTATTAGCTTCCTATGGCGTGGTTCAAATATGAGTAATGTTAGAGGCGTAGTTAGAGGCGATGCTGTAGCATCATAACGAAACTGCCCCAGACATCGAGTAGAGTTTTATTCTCTTATTTGAAATCAAATTATGTTGCGAATTTCAAATATATAAAACAAAAGATTTATTGTTTAACTAAGATGCATGCTGATCACATTATAATGTCAGTAGAAATGCATTTTACGCAAGGTAACTCCCACATTACACATATTTTTGTTAAATCGATTTCGATGCAGAACAATAAACTAAAACCATAACATAATACCTTCAGATGCAGTCAATCGAGAGGACCTTCCACCCATCAGACAGCGGTCTTCTCTGGACCACCGTGAAGTCGTCGGTGGAAGTGACCAGCTCGCTGTTCCTCAGTGGAAGGATGCGGGTCGCCTGCCGCGTCTCCATCTACAACGTGTACAATAGCTCAGCCAAGCTGGACTTCTTCACTCCTGATACCGACCCTAGACCTGAGAGAAGTTAGTCATTTAATTCTGCGTTATTTTATTGAAAACTAGCTTCCTGCCCTGCGGCTTTATCCGCATCATAATGTTTTCCCGCTGTAAAAGTAGCCTATATCCTTCTCCTGGTTTTAAGCTAAGCTAAGTTTTATGCCAAATCGATTCAGCCGTTCTTGTAGTGTTCTTCTTCCGTTATATAGATAGATGTTATCGTCAGTTAAGTACTTGAACACTATGAACGCTCATGACGCACGCTCGTGTTCACATCCGGGCTATGTTAGTGACCCACATTCTTCTACGTATCTCCTCGTTTATTATTCGAACCCGTAGAGAAACCTCGAACTCAGCCGTAGCTTTTTAAGCGAATCTGCCTGTTCATGAGCCCGATGGTGAAGTACTAAGTTTCTATAAATACTGGCAACACACACTGATACAGACATGGTCCTTTTCGTGTTCTTGAATACTGTATTATTTTGTTACAGTAACACTCAACAGCGCCGAGTCCTCGAGCTTACAAAGTTGGATATTTTGCGTCCTCTTTTTTGTACACCTGGTTAAGATGACGTCATCTACGTTTTAAAGCATTGTTCATTATAGATTAGGATAATTTTACAAAAATAGTCTAAGCTACATTTGTTGTATACTTCTAATAATTTTTAATTCTAGTTTTGGTTCTATTCTGTTGGCAGATTCTGTTGTTAGTTGTTTTTCTGACAGTACTTTTGTTTATTTGGCAACAGAATAGTTTCAATAATTGATAGAGTTTACAAATTTAGTTCAAATTATTGTTAAGATCGAGTATCATTAAATTGTTATAAGTTGTTATTTTATTGAAAGTCACAAAAGCTTCCATAATTATTTTTATTTCGTGTGATATATTAGGTATCAAAAAAAGGAAAATCAATCATAACGAAATCAAGTAACATTATTCTAATGGACATTGTTTTCTTTTAAGTTCTCTTTTTTATATAAACATGTAAAATTATTATAATATTGGTAGTTTGTTAATGAACAGAATATATTTTAATTTAAGACCTAATGTACAAACATTCTTGCAAATAAATGAATTATGAGTAATCAAATGAGCCAGGTATACTATCCATTTAGGTACCGTACTGTTTTTTTTTACAATAAAAAATATAATTATGTATTAATAAAATTTAAATTTTATTTATACATTTTATTAAAAATGTAAATAAAATGTCATATAGATATAATTACGAGTATATAATATAAAACAATAAGCAACCTACCCTACCTTCACCTCAGCACTTTAAACAAATAATAAATACACAATATTTTACTAAATTCATCACGATTTCAACAATAGGTAGATACAATTGGATCAATCAATTAGGTGGATATCAATTGTTTTATAATGTCAGCAGTCGCTGGTTATGACTTTAGAATCGATGTTAGGCCATGAGAAATTGTACCTACCCAAAATGAGGGTAGCCGCATAATTATGAAGAAGGAGACAAAGATAGATTCATGATTTTAAATACCAATGACTTTAATCACTAGATGGCGTAACCAATACGAAAATTATTACATTAGTGACTTTTGTAAAAATTATATGTAAAACTTATAGAATAAATTGTGATAATAATAATATTATTACTGTAAAATAAAATTGCTGTAATTAAAATAATAAGGTAACATACATACTTACATAATAATACCCTTTAATTTTCCGGATGCCAGACCCATTAAGTATTTTTTCTTTATTTAAATACTTAAAAAACAAATCAGCTACAACTAGGTAGGCAGGTACTTACGATTAAATTAGAAACTTGAATGTTTTCAAACAAAGCAGTGGTTGTATTATATAGGTTAAGATACAATTTACCTATAATACCTAATTGAAATATAATCATTATTATACATAAGTAGTTCAATTTAAAATTTAACTAAATACCGTAAAAAAAGATTTTACTTGAAGAATTTTAGTTGTAAAAAACTCCACGCTAGAGCCACCTAGCAGTTAAACAGCGAACTCAAGTCACGTATGGTTATCAAGTTTCGTTATGTTTCGTTAGATGGCGCTGTAGATATTTTTATATCACAACCACGTTTCAAATGAAATGAAGATGAAATTATATTTTTAAATGAAGCACATTTTAACAAAGGCTAATAATGGCTTATAAAGTGTCACTTTCTTCACTTTCACTTTTTGAATCAAATCAATTGTAGGTACCTAATTAAATTATTTTTATTATTATTCACGAAAATTAATTCATAAGGGTATATACCTACCTAAGTACCTATCATTAGTGCTTCTCATGATTTTTTTTATGTGTGATTTAGATATCATGTAATTTCAATTTTACGACATTGAGTCTGACAACACAAAGGCGTAAAACCCAAGCATTTGAGATAATTAGTTATAGTAATTTAGAATATTGTGATATTATTGTTTTTTAATTTATATTAAGATATTTACATAGTAACTATTTTAAGGTAACTATTAATTTTTTATCACTTGATTGAAAAAATTTACGCAATGTTTTAAAAAATACCAGAGATTTTGAATTATAATTAAATAAATTACTCAGACAAGTTGTTTTTAATTAAACTCTAAATTTAAAACCCACTTAAATAACTAAAGTGAAGTGTAAATTAAGAAGTTTATTAACCTACCTTATTAAATATTGCTTTTTAGTTACCGTACTAACAAAATAAGGAAAAGGATAAAAATTCTACAATAATGTGCATTAAGAGCACCAAAGTATGTGAACAACAGTTGTAGAACTTTAAGCACATTCATGGGTAAAGTTTTTTATCTGTCCACACTAGGCACATTGTAGATTCACACAAGTACTTAGCAATTAGGGAAACAGCACGTAACAAGCGAATTTTACAGAACCTATTTTAAATTACGTTCCATTTTTGAAAAATAACGAGTTCCATTGTCGCTGGCCTGGAAATGAAACAAAAAACGTTCGTTGATTAGATTTTTATTCAATTTTACGAACGAGATTTTCAAGTTTCTGTTATTGCCAGTACTTTACACTGGTTCCTTTATAGTTTTATTGAATACAAACAAGTTCTGATTTTAATTGGGGAATAGGTAAGATGTATCCGAGTCCCGAAACTTTTACATGGAAGGAACCCAATTTTATTTTAAATCCTTGTTGATTTGATTTAATCAAACTATTCTTACCCGCAATTTTATGTTTAGTAGTAGGTAGGTACATAAATAATCTTTACTCGTTTAACTGTTTTTAAATTTTACAAATAAATTCTTTTTATCTTGTCCTTTTTTATAAATGTATCTACCTACTAAAGTAAGTTCTTTTATAATAGCAACAATAATAGGTACATTGAATTGAATTGAAACCGATTGATTGTACTTTTAGAGAGAACCTACAACAAAATCCCTATCGTTTACCAATCCATTTAATGTTCATCCGCACGCACGTCACAAATACAAGCACAACAAAACGTAGAGCCGGCAAAGCCTAGAAAAATGCAACAATTTAAACTGTGTCACTTCTAAATCCCCTCTAGCTCATCGCAAATACCTGCCAGTGTTGTGAGAGAGGGAGAATATTTAACAGGTGTGAAGTATGATCGTATTAGTTCGTACTTAAGATTTACAGAATGGTTTATTTTTTACTGTCGTAGGTCTATGAATTGTGTGAAACATTGAGTGGACCACATAGATAAGAAGACCACGTGAAAGGCAAAAAATGAGATGCCGAGAGCTGGTATCTCACATATGCTGAAGGGCTGTCAGCGACGTTGCTTCGAGATACTAGAAGAAGGGAAAGAGAAGCCTATAGCTGTATATAAGTAAGTTATAAGTTAATCTATTCAGTATTTTAGCAATCAATTTATTTTAATCTCCTTGACAAAGAAAGGAATAAGAAGAAGAATATTCTTCTAATTCTCTCTGATAGGCAACTGGTTTATCAAACAGAACAAAACAAAGGTCTCTCTAGGTACCACGCTCACCGCAGGCAACTTGGCGAATGGAGTAAGTTATTGAAGTCTTCTGTTGCCCGCTATCTAGTATAAACAAATTATATTATATACCAGAATACGAGCAACCTATAATCCCATAGTTGTACAACCGCGAGAAAATATAGGATGGTAGTAATTTCTAACAAAATACAACATTACATTTTTTGCAATAAAACTGGAATGTTATGATTAAGATTTTATAAACAAATAAAAATTATATTTAAAATAACCGTCTTCGTTTGAACACGAAACGGGTAACATACCACGATTTTAATGTTTTGAGTTTCCTAATATTGTAAAAAACCATAATACATAGTTAAAAAAGTTAGTTTTAGTTTGGCATTACACGACCAAAAGCCAAAAGTCTGACTCGTCTAACGAACGAATCGTTTTGTTCTAAAGTTTACATCTAAAATATTTACTCTAAGAAACAACTGCTCCCTGGAAATCCTGGCTCGCGAACTTCTCAATCACGGAGCAGGATTTCACAAAATATTTGAGAGAATTTGAACTCTAACATTTGTGTGATAAAGCTTGAGGATGATGTTTTGATTGTGCGTAACCATGTGTATGATTCTATGGAGTGGAATAGCTCTAATGATGGAAACTTTAAGCCAAATTTATTGTTACACATTTGCTGAAGATCCAAGTCTACGTTTTCTTATTATTTACAAAAATAATATGATTGCCCAGAAATATTTATTTTATTTAAAGATTTATGTCTCTTCTCTGCCCTTATATTATAATGATGATGACATTTAATAAACTCGACGGTCTTAATAACCTAAGAGCCCGTGATGGCCAGACCTTCCTTTAATTCACAAGCGTGAAAATTCTTTCATGTGTATGTCTAACATAGGTAAGAATAACCCCCAAACATGAAACCTGGATCGTGGTTCCTTTGGGAGATAACAGGTAAAAGGTTGTTATCTCCCAAAGGAACCGCGATCCAGGTTTCATGAAATAATTTTCACGCTTCAGAATTAAAGGAAGGTCTGGCCATCACAGGTTATTAGTCTATACTAAGAGCCCGGTCTGGCCAGACCTTCCTTTAATTCACAAGCGTGAAAATTCTTTCATGTGTATGTCTAACATAGGTAAGAATAACCCCCAAACATGAAACCTGGATCGTGGTTCCTTTGGGAGATAACAGGTAAAAGGTTGTTATCTCCCAAAGCAACCGCGATCCAGGTTTCATGTTTGGGGGTTATTCTTACCTATGTTAGACATACACATGAAAGAATTTTCACGCTTGTGAATTAAAGGAAGGTCTGGCCATCACAGGCTCTTGGTCTATAAGAATTATGACATTTATTTCCATAAAACCCTGTTGACAATTTGTTTGTCCAGGGTTTGTTTGTTATTAAGAAGGCAAAAGCTAAATACAAATTTTAAGAATTTATACAACAATAGTTTTTCCTTTTATTGTCAACTTTTACAATATCGTCAAATCATCGTGGGACTCTCTCTAGTATTACAAAGCTGAAGAATTTGTTTGTTTGCTTGAACGCGCTAATTTCAGGAACCGCTGGTACGATTTGAAAAATATTTCAGTGTTAGAGTATAGTTTTAGTAACATGATCCGGATAGCGTCATCTTGGACAGAAGTCTGTTTGAATTCCGAATGTGAAATATTGAGGTAAATAGTGATGTGCTCAAAGTCAACCAACCAAGATATACAATCAGTCACACAGTTCAAAGTACACGTTCTCAAGAACTCGAAGCGAAGGCACAATTAACAATGCAAATCCTGAGCTCGAAGCTGCTTGAATTTCACACAACGTATACATATGGAAATTAGCGTATCGTAAAAGAGTGAATATCATTATACATTTATGTTAAAATATGTTACATTTACGTAAGTGATAATATAGTATTTACCTTTAAGCCTCATACATTTTTTTTTACGTTACACTAATAACAACACCGGCTGTAAAGTGCTGGCTTAGAAATATTACAGCACTTTACGGCCGGTTACACTGGCCTGGTAGGAAGAGGCCTATTACGTGAAATCGCGAAATTGTTCGGTTTTCTCGTCCTAATTCTATGGTTTGCGTTAGTTGTTTGATATTACAATTACATTTTTATAATAGTTCGTTTTCTCTTCTACAAAAGTATCAAGAAACATTTTAGATAACTTGTTTATACATTGAGTAATAATCATTCTCCGGATACATGTTTCGTAAAAAACGCTCGAAGACCTGTTTTCTCAGCTCTAATTTGTAGATTCTAATGAATATGGGCGATCAAACTATTTTTTATTATGTTACGTATATCCTATTCTTCATTTAGAGTAGAGTACATTTTCGTTAAATGCTTTTATTCTAAAGATATACCGAATTTAATATCGACCGAAAATGCTTCGAAACAAACCTCAATAACTCCGAAGTTCTAAATCAATGGGACGTCATATTTATATCAAAATATTTATCAACATTTGCTTAAACTATGATATTAATTTTAATTTGTAGAACGGTTTTGGTAATTTTTTATGAATAAAATAAAACTACCATAATTTAGTAGTTTTTTCATTCAGCCGGCTTTTTCCATTTAGTACCGCGCGAGCGCTTGTCGAGGTCGGACCTATGTCGGTTGTTCTTGAATAAAATATAGAAATATTTCGTAAAATGTCAGTGTGTGGGACTGTCAATTGCTGTAAAAACGCTGTTAGTGTGCGTGTATGTGTTATTGCGATACTACGACCGACATAAGTTAATCCGTTGATAACGATCAATTGTTATTTTTATTGATAACGATCAATTGTTGTTGTTGCTGGCCTAAGAATTGTACCACTTGTTGCTGGCCTAAGAATTGTACCACATCATTGTCATCTTGTTTAACCTTATTTATTTGGAGGTTATGCTGTAGGATGTGGATTGCATATCTAAAGTTATCTATTCTAATTAAAAAACAAAAAGGCAACTTTTTTTGATGAAACCGTCCAACGACTAAATGTAATTATGCCTATGATTTTTTTTAGATTATGACTAACTTGCCGACCCGCCGACAGCTGCGCTTGCGTTTTTACGTTATTTACTAGTTTATGTTTTATAGCCTTTTTCGATCATTTTACTATCCAACACTGAAATCATATTTTAAATCGGACCCGCGGTTCCTGAGTAGCACGTTCAAACAATTAAACAAGCAATCTCCTCAGCTTGATAATTGTAGTATAGATTTCCATAATATTTATTACAAAGAAAATATTCCGTAATTTTTTGTTCTTATTTTTACCGAGTATCCAATGTAAACAAAAAATAATGTACCTTTCTAATAAATATATTATTTATTGTAAACATTAAATATGTACCTTTCTAATAAATACAGGGCGTCCCAAAGTTATGGGCCATGGAGGGGAAGTACCTTAAATATCGTAGATAGTGAATTTTGCTCAAACAAGACTTCATTTTATTTTTAAGTTAGTAATTCTGCATTCATTGATTTTCTAAAAATTACTTGCTTTGTCTGGGAATCGAACCGACTTACATGTAGAAAAAAAATACTCGATTTTTATGATACCAATCGAAAGAATAGCTAAAAAATAATAACTCTGCTTAAGTAACATAGTATTTTAAAAGAAAGGAACAACGTGAAATTAATTATTTTAATCAAATAAAAAACATGAAACATTTTTTTTTGTAAATTTATTAATTAAATTACTTACTTTTTAAAATAAAATGAAGTCTTCTTTGAGCAAAATTCACTATCAACGATATATATGGTACTTCCCCTTCATGGCCCATAATTTTGGGACGCCCTGTATATAAAATAACACCCCTATTCACGTTCCCACTGCTGGGATAGGGACTTCTCTCTTGACGAGATAGATTAGGCCTTAATTCACCACGCTGGCCAAGTGCGGGTTGGTTTTTTTTTTAATATATAAATGAAATATTTTCAATAAGTTCGTAATAAAATAAAAATAAATAGTTTATCAAAATAAAAATATAATGGGAATTATTCAAGATGACATATGTAGATAAATGGATATTCTACATCTGTCTTTGACATTATGTAGATAAATGGATACCAATAAATATAAAAATAAATATAAAGTTCGAAACTACAAAAATAATACCTAAACATAATTAAAACCTTCATTAACGAAACTTTTATTTATTCAAACACAAATATACCATCTAACAAAACAAGCAACTTAAATATAGGTAATATAATTTATTTGTTTTGTTATAATTAGAATATGTATTTAGTCCGTTCAATTTAGACTTTCGAACTTACATAAAGTCCCAACATTCGACAAAAAAAAACATTTAATTACAAACCTACACACCAAATTTCAGAAGAATCGGTTTAAAAATGAGCCGATAAGATGAGATGAATGTGAACATTTAACTTCAATAAGACTATTTTCAGTTTTATTCTTATATAGATAATTATTAATCATGAATGTTTTAATTTAAAATTATGTACTTAATTGATTTCAAATAATCAATCAGATTTAAAATAAATATTGATATTATTAAGATAAAACATAATTTATTCAAATATTGAAATAAAAATATCCGCCATTTTGAGGAAAATAATTAAATAAATTTTAGGAAAATATATTAAACACCTATCAATTAAATAAAAACATTAATATAATAATTATTTCAGAATGAAACTGAAAAAAATCCACTCAATAAAATGGAATTTATTTTTCACATTTTCTACAGATCTAAAATTATTATTAGTTAGTATATTTGTATGTTTTAGATCGACGAAGTATCAAGATCATTTAGTGTTTTTCATAGAATTCGCGTGACGCGCCGGTCACGTGGTGCATAAAATATCCAATTTAGCAAAACATCGCCCGGTAACAGGGGCCTTAAATATCACTTAATACAATCATTTCTTTATTTATTTATTTAATATTTGGTTACCGATAAATCTAAGAACTTTAAAGAGGCATTGTTTGTATATACGTATATAGATGGATGGAATAACATAAGCACAGTTGTAATATGCCTTACTTCATTAAAAGTTATCCAAAATTCTGAATTCAAAAAGACCAACTTTCAGGCGTTTTACACATGTAGGCACTGGGCCGCTGCCGTTTACACACATAAAGAGGTTGCTTATCTTGTTAAGATTTCACGAAACTTCAGCGCCCGACCCATTCTGTTGGTAACAACTCGGATTTTGTTGGATGTTTAATTTATTCCTGTTTATTACTTCGCTGCTTGGGAATTGTATGAAATGAAGGCTCTGGATTTTCACTGCGATTTTAATTATAAAAATTTTCAGAACAAATTATACAACATAATTTCATGTCGCATCAAGTTTGCAAGTTTTTATTTAAATCCTTTAATTTTGTCGAGCGAAAGCGGGCGAATATGCAAAGCAGGAGGTTGCAAGTTCGATTTCCGCCTCGGGAAAATAAATTTACGACCTGAAAATATTTGTATCGAGTGCCTGGGTGTTATTATATATAATAAAAAAATTTATCTATGTATGTCAAATATAGTAATAACAGAAATCTAGCACCCGTTACACAAGCTTCGAGCTAAGCAACATTTATTATTATTGTTTCAAAATTTTTCCTCTGTTTGTTAGTAGTATTAACATAATTGTTCTATCTAGAACGAATTACAACTATCGTGTGTATAATGTATATTATTGTATACCTAATATTCAGATAAACTTCAAATGAAAATAATATAGTTATAAAAATACCATTCCCAAAATCCTCGATTGCCAAATAGTCACAAAAACCAAACAGCACTGAAACTAAAATACCATAAAATAAAAAGCGATGTTTTCAATAAAACTTGCCATAAATCGTCTTTTATTCGTAAAACATTTATAACGACTGTAAATTCATCGCATGTGTGTTGCATTGCCGAAATGGAATCAGTTTTACCTTTTTTAATATTTTCTGTAAAGTTGTGTATTTCAATGGAATATAACACGCTTCCACCACCTGAATTAAAAAGAGTAACACATTATGAACCATCAGGTAACGCTGACTTTGAAATTTGTTATTGATAATATCTTAGTAAAAACTCTTATTTTCTTAAATATATTCATATTCTAGTAAATTAACTTGTATTGTGTTGTAAGTTATGTCATGTGGATTCTAAAGGTTATTTAATGCCGTGTTAAAACATGCAGCTGAGTAGGGAGTGTGGATACAATAGGATCCACGCAATCCTTCAAACGGAGCCTAAAGAAATGGCTAATATCTCAATCTCATTATAAAATAATTTTATGACGCCTAAAATGTGTATAACTTATTTATGATTTCAAAATTACAAAAGTACAAAGTACAAAAGTACCTACATAATTTATTTTTCATTTTCCAGTGATAAGAAAAACATGTCTCCTTACCCCAGACCACGGCCCTTGTAGAGCCAACATCGAAATGTTCTATTACAACCCGTCTGAAAAGTCGTGCAAGACATTTATATGGGGTGGTTGCATGGGCAACGGCAACCGGTTTGATACCAGCAACCAATGTAATGTCTCGTGTCTGAGCCAGCCTTACACTAGAGGTAAGAATGAATTGATTTTCATTTGTCAACTACGTACAATTAACTTATGTATATATGTATAATAAAAACTATCTATCTATGTATGTATATTATATGAAGTATATCAGAAATCTAGCACCCGTAACACAAGCTTCGAGCTTACAACGGGGCTAGATGTCGTTGTGTAAATTGTCCAGCAATATTTATATTTATTTATTTATTTTAACTTAATTAACTACATTGAAATCACTTTCAAAATTTTCGTGAGTTACACTTAGCATGTGTCACAACAATGTAGTTACAACAGCATACTTAAACCTATTTCAGCAAAAAAAATACCTAAATTCTGTGGCCTGAGATTTGACTACGGATACTGCTTCGGACAAGTCCAGAGATACTACTATGACGCGTTCTGGCGAGTCTGCAAGGAAGCCATCTACTCCGGGTGTGGCGGCAACAAGAACAACTTCTACAACTTTGAACAGGTAGCATGGAAATCATCATCATTATTTCAGCCATACGATGGCTGAAATAATGATGGCTGAAATAATCCAGCAGCAACGTACGCGTTGCTGCTGGACATACAGTCCTCCTTTAATGACCTCCATGTATTACGGTCGGATGCAGCCAGCATCCACCGTGAACCAGCAGCCTTGACAAGATCACTAGTCCATTTTGGTGGACGTCCGACGCTGCGTCTTCCGATCCGTGGTCTCCACTCAAGAGCATGGAAATCAATAATGTGAATTGGAATTTTACATGTCCTTTTACCTCTTGTTCTCAGAGATTAACCTGTGTTTAAAAGAAAACACGGGTTTAAACATACCGTTATTAAATAAATATATACTGAATAAAAATCCACAGATGTATAGCGAGTTTACCTTTAAAAATACCGATTGTGTTCCCACTTAGCCAACACAGCTTCTTTTCTTAGCTAGAACATAATGAAAAAATGTTAATTATTTGAAATTTTCCTTGTCCTCTGTTTCAGTGCGACCAAATCTGCCGCTTTGGTAATGGGCCACTAAAATACACCAGACGAACCACAGCTGGCGTGAGGAAGGTAATCATCATCAACCCCAGAACAACCACAAGCAACCCAAATGCCAGCATCACTACAACAAATTGCATGGATACGACTAACCCTACCATAGTGACAAATACAGAAATAGCTGTCACTAATCCATCACAATAATTGGAAAAAGCATAACTATAATAAGTAATAGTTTGTTAAAATTATAACACGTATACAGAGATAAAAGCTATGTTGTTTTAATCGATTCTCAATAACAGCGGGAAAAAAGTGAAGCAAACTGTCAAGACTAAATTATGTCCAAGAATTTTTTTAATCTAATATATAAAATTCTCGTGTCACAGTTTTCGTTGCCATACTCCTCCGAAACGGCTTGACCGATTTTGATGAATTTTTTTGTGCTTATCCGGTATCTATGAGAATCGGCCAACATCTATTTTTCATCCCCCTAAATGTTAGGGGTAGTCCACCCCTAAATTTTTTTTTTATAAATTATTTATATGGCAAAACAACGTTTGCCGGGTCAGCTAGTGTAATATATAGGTATGTATTTATAGACAATGTAAGCCCATAAGTTAATGGGATTTAAAACTATTTATTATTTTATTTACATAGACGAGTAATAAATTATTTATTAAGACATACGTTTTTTCTGACGTGTCCATGTAAATCTATGTGTTTCTATGGAAATATTTTACGGATATCATCGCCACTATGGACAAGTATAGTTCACAGAGTGATCCAAAGTAAGAGTTTCTTGCCCTGACATCTGAAACCGGAAACTGGACTAGCATGAATAATAATAATTTTATTTTATCTTTTAAATAATGTTACACGATTGTTACTTATAATTATTAAAATAATATAGCGATTATATTTTATCCACCGGACGTGGAATGTCTCATGTCCTATAAACCTTTTTAAAGGTTTTAGAAAATCCCAGTTTATTCGCGATGTTTGCCTTCATCGTTAGATTAAGTGTTTTTTAAAACATCTAGGTATATTTCTCTAAAGAAGAAAATTCTAGATGTGCTAGGTTCGAACTCATGACCAACCTAGCCAACACGGCTCCACAAACAGAGAAAAAAAAATTCAATAAACAATTACCATTTTAATTTAAGTATCTAATAAATTACTTAAGTATTCTATCACCACATTGTTAAAACCTTACCTATCCATAACCATCTTTGTTTCACATACATGTACTTGGGCTATCAGTATAGTGTACGTTTATTCTTCTTCAGGTACATTTGATAATTGAAACAATCTTATGACATGTAATTTTTTTTCTACACCCCAAGTCCATACTTAACAATATTTTCACACCCGTAAAATGAATTATTAAATCCTAGTCCGTTAAACATTAAATACTCGTAATCGCTCATTATTTATTCAATTTTATCGACTTACAAGTTAAGAGTCGATATTGTATAATAGTTATTTCCCTTTTGCTTATTTCAATACTAAATTACAAAACCAATGGATAAAAAGGTGGTCTACATATCTAAGTACTTAATATAAATTTTGTCGCATTACAAGTTATGTATGTTCACTAACACGATTATTTTTATTTAAAAAAATATGTTAGAAACAGTTCTTGATTCATAAGTACCGGTAAAATGGGGTGTCTTTGAGAAACGGGGTGACTTTGATGATTACTCAAAATTTATGCTATTTTTTAATTCTCTCCGTAATACTAAACGCAATGAATATTGTTTTTTTTGTGTTGGGAAGACTGATATTCTGGCGACCATTACTCAAAGTGTTCGTGCTAGAAGGTGCGTGTGCATGAAAATAAAAATAATTTACTGATAGTGGTGAAATAAGCAAGAAAATTGGACCTGCAGAACTTCAAATGTACAACCGTATGTATTTAAATTTGATATATAGTAAATGCACAACGTAATTGTTTGTTTCTTTGTGAATGTAAATATTTTGATGTGATCTAGTTGCGGTCGCCATTTTGATTTTAATGAGTACTTTTGTATACCGGGGCTACATTGATATGCCCTACGGGGCTACATTGATAGCTATCATTCTCGCCCCAGTATTTTTAAAATGTTTTATTTATCTAAGTAGTAGTATTCAATCTCGCCCCTATAATTATATTTGAATGTTTTTTGTTCAATTAATTGTGTGCGTGCATAATTAAACACATTTTTTTTAACGAAAATATTATTTGTTTCCAGTTTCATCAATTCATCATGGTTAGAAAATATAGGACTGCAGGGTCCCGAAATTAGACAAAATTATTCGGAAGAAACCTTGGAGGCGGCCATTGAGAAAATAACAAATGACGAATTGACCATAAATGCTGCTTCTATACAATTCGAAATGTCAGTGCAGATCCCCCCCCTTTCTCCTACTTAAGAGGAGAAGTGATCTCTTGAAGCTAGTGTTTAATGTTAGTAAGCTTGTTGCTCTGTTATTGATTTATGGCTGATGTTGATTGGATTCATAAAAAAGAATTGAAGTGTCGTATATTTCTTTAATAAAAAAATTCATGATACCTATGCCTCTATTTATTTAAATATTATGATGTTTACTTACTATCAATTTCGCCCCTTAGATCAAAGTAGCCCCAAAAATATTTAAAAAATCCTACTTCGAAAACGATAAGTCTCATTATTTTTTTTTTTATTGGATTTTGTTCCTATTCGGTGTGTTTATCAATATTAGTTAAAAAAACAGGTGGTATCAAAGTAACCCCAAATGCATTATAACTTTGATTACGCGGTTTTTATTTTTTTATGTCTAAAATAGAAAGTTTTTTTTTTTTTCGTCTTTATTATAATAAAGTATTTAGTATGTCCATCATTCTACTATTTTTTATAAATTTTTACATTTGAAAATAAAGATGTAGCAGACATTTTCATTTCAAAATTAATCAAAGTCACCCCATTGGTACTATAGTTTCGAGGTTCAAACAAGCGCTCTTTTGATAATTTCATTGATGTTATCACTGATTGCTTCCGACCTGAAAAGGATATAAATAGGTTAATTTGATAGCAAAATGGCCGATAGTCGACGCGTACTAAAAATAAGAAGTATCTCCGAATAAATAAATAAATAGTTTTCGACAATTCACACAGCATCATAATTTAGCTCGAATGGAAGCTTGTGTTACGGGTGCTAGATTTATTATAAATATATAACAACAATCGGACCCCAGACAATCGGAACAAACATTTGCAAATCGTATTTTTTTGTCTCAAAGCGTGATTCAAACCCGCAAACTCGCGAACGCTTTGCTCGCTGCGCCACAAAGGCCGTCAAATCCATTTAATTCATTTGAAATTGCTATTAGTGCATATAATTATATTTGATGATTAAATCTATACTAACCTTCCATTACTAACGCCCCTAATCAAGTTGAACACGTAGCTAGGGCAGGTGTCTGGGTGTAGGATCCGCGCGTTGAACAGCGTGCCTTGGCAGACACAGTACAGCAACTCAGGTAGGGGAATGTTTGATGGTAGCAACTTCTTCTCGTACAGTATTGTTGAGTATAGCTGTTAAGATTACGGTTGTAAGAAATAGTTATTGTTAAGAACATAGATGTAAAGTTAAGAATATGTTCTGGTTAAGCGTACAAGTTTAGTCATCCAATCCTAATATACTCAGACCATATTAAACAAAATAACTGCATCTAATATTATATTTGATGCACCTCAAAGTTTTACACGTAACAGTTATAAAAATAATAATTACAAAGTATTTTATTCATTTTACAAGGCTCTGAGACCTAACTCAAATTAAGGTTTTTATATTCTTACCTTCATAGCACCAGTTATTGATGCTATCGAGAGTCCCAACGCTGGGCTAAAGAGGAAGGACAAGCCAGCGAGATAGCCGGCCGGGAGCGCGAACAAAGCCGAATCGTGTCCCTTCTTACGGCATAAGTAGCACACAACAGCCTGTAACAAAACAAACATTATATCTACGTTTCACAAAAATACTACATCGTCTTCATAAACCCTATATACGTTTCCACTGCTGGGACACAGAGACTTCTCTCTTGACAAGAGAGACTAGGCCTTAATTCATTACGCTGGCCAGGTGCGGGTTGGTGACTATCACATGCCCTTCAAACTCTTCAAAATTATCAGAACTCAGGATTTCCCCTCGTTAAAAAATAAAAAAAGACCTCTTCAATATAAGCCATTTTGAATTTACAGGATATAAACTTCTAGCTTACCAAAGGTTAGCATTTTGGGAAGCTTGTGTTACGAGTACATAATCTGATAAACATAAATAAACCTTTAGTCACACCCGGGGATAAAAGTACTGTTCTTATTACAACTTTTTATCCCCGGGTGTCGTCAAACCTCGGGCTATTCTTAATCCAGCACTATACTCCTGCATCACATGGCCTTTATCAACGACCAAATAGCCAAAAATGTGAACCAGAACTAAGTCGTACTCTGTAAATACCAATATAGCTTCCGCAGAACAGGCCCAGCTTGAAATGTTTGCTTCTGATGGAGGAGATGGCTTTTATAGGAGTCGTCAGTTTGGGTAGGATCAGCCGTGCGAGGGAAATGCCGAGACCAATCCCGAAGTATGCTACGGTGCCCTGAAAAGATGCACAAAACGAATTTTAGTCTGTGCATTCCTAGAATTTGTGTATGTAGTCAAGTCTTAGGAAAAGTTTAAAACACAAAAATATAAATAATTATTAATCAAATATATATATCATAATCTTAGAATAATAAAACAATGTTATTCTAGTTATAATTGTTATGAGTTATAAAAATAAATAACGTGTAATAAAATAATGATGTGAACTCAACAATTAGCCACAATACAATAATAATTAAGAAATAATTTATACATCCGGGTGCTATAAATTGTATCAAGCTATAAATTTTCTTATTTTCATGACAAAAATGTTTGCTTTTTTATTTCTGTTTAGTTAAATTACGACAATATTAGCAGCAACGAATTAATATTAAAAATTATTTAAATCGAGTAAAGAGCTACAAAATAAAAAAGAATTAAGTATTTTTTATGATTGGCATTTGACCTAACAGCCTTGTCTTATTACGTTTCTTCCATTGTTATTGTGTATAACAGGCAAGAATATGGTTATATGAAATAATTAAATGATTTTGGCCATAGACGACAGTCATAATAATTTTTGATAATAACCTATTGTCTTGTGCCACAAAAAAAAAACAAACATACAAAAATATAGTAAAGTATCTTCCTAATGTGAATTTACTGCGTGCCACAAAAATAGCAAAACAAAATAGTTAACAATTTTAACGTGCAATAACAAATTAACGAACCGATTACGACTGATAACAAACTCTATTATCTATCGATTAGCTTCTATTAGTTCAGTTTAACCTAGACCCTATTTGCATTGATAAATAGACCTAATTTCACATGAACGCTTAACAAAGCATTCTTGTAAATTACAATACACATTGAGTAATGTGAATAAATGGTGCATTCAACTAGGATGTTATAATTATCATTGTGTCAATAGGAGATTTGTTTGTTTGTCATGTAACCAAACATATAAATATAAAAATATGGTGTGATATAAGAGCACGCTGCTGTAATAATATTGTAAATTTATCAACAAAAAAAAAACAAAATTGAGATGTAAATTTTTTGTATTTATAAGAGTTAATTCTGTGTTTACAAAAAGAAATCCTATTATAATAAAAAATAAAAATTATATTAACGTTTGACCATCAATATGGCATTTTAGAGCCACACGATATATTTGTATAATCTATTTAGACGACATTTTTTTTCCTTAAAAGCGTAAAGCAAATACTTTATTTAACTAGTGGAAACCAACTGCGGTGCTCAATGATTATAACATCAAAGTTCTCTGGGTGACTCTAGTTTTTTGGTTATGTTTATCAGAAAATATCTGTCTTTTTTGTAAGAACTCTTACCTTAGCTATATATTTTTGGCAACCACCTTCGTGTGGACAAACGTTATTGGACCCATCTTCTTTTCTCCTAACTTTCTCTGGTGTGTATAACCTGCAAAGATTTAACACTTTCAAAGCCGCAGAATGTATGTATAAATGGATAGATGTGTAAACTTTTTCCGACAGATCATGAATGACATCAATAGAACCCATTATATTAGTGTCAGTTACTAGTTATACAAAAAATACAAAAAATACTAATACTTAATATAAATATTAAATACTGATAATGAAAATATGTAGTGTAAATTCAAATATTTTTAAAATTTCCTAAGCATAGTACAACAAACACAGTCTTACAAGGTCTTACCAAAACAAAGGCGTCTGGTGTGTCTTCTCCCTCTCTAACCGCATAAGATAGAAAAGGAGAGAACTACCCAGCATGAACATCAAGGTTTGCTGTGTCTTCGTTACCGATATGTAGCCGGCGTGTTGCAAGTTACGTATCCAATACTCGATGACCTGGAACAAAACACCTATTAACACTACACGGTAATTAAAGCGTTTTTGTTTTGATAACTATTATGGTGTTTTACATTGTACAACCATCAACTGGCCTAAAAAGTACCAAACCATTTGTACAGAATTTATTAAACATCAGCGTCGTTTTGTGTACCAACATCAAATCAAAAAATCAAATCAAAAATACTTTATTGTACACACAATTACATTTAAAATATTAACAAAGAAAAGAACATACACAATGGGTGTGCTTAACCCTTAAAGAGTTTTCTTACAGCAAACCTGGACATAGAGAAAAAGACATTTACAAGGTGGGGAGATAGTGTACATAACAACCTACATTAGAAAACTTAATACAGAAAAGATAACTAAAAATAAATAAATACTAATAATAGTAATAAATACCTACTCACATATATACTTACATATCATATATATATGTTACGGCTAATACCCGAAGTGCGGCTACACCTAGTTCTAGCCGGTTAGAACTAGGTGTAGCCACTTACTCTTGGTTAAACCTAGTATTAGCCGATTGTTTTCGGGTAAAACTAGGTCTAGCCTTCATCATGCTGGCTACAACTAGGTCCAGCCATTCCCTGTTGGATAAAACTAGGTCTATCCGATATCACTCCGGCTAGAACTAGGTCCAGACAATCCCTGTTGGATAAAACTTGTAATTCTAATAAATAGTTTATGTTACTTTATAAAAGTGTGATTTATAATTAAAATAACATTCTTTAAATTATAATATGCAACGTAGAGAGTTTTTTTATTCTTATAAATCACATTGTAATTATTAACATAAATTATTAAGAGTGCAATTTTTAATATAATAGGAACAATCAGGAACATTTTTTAACAACAGACAATAAGTAGTTGCATGTTATAATTTAAAGAATGTTATTTTAATTATAAATCACACTTTTATAAAGTAACATAAACTATTTATTAGAATAACAAGTCTGGACCTAGTTCTAGCCGGAGTGATATCGGATAGACCTAGTTTTATCCAACAGGGAATGGCTGAACCTAGTTGTAGCCGGCATGATGAAGGCTAGACCTAGTTTTACCCGAAAACAATCGGCTAATACTAGGTTTAACCAAGAGTAAGTGGCTACACCTAGTTCTAACCGGCTAGAACTAGGTGTAGCCGCACTTCGGGTATTAGCCGTAACATATATATATATAAATATATATTTAAACATACTACTACATACTATAATACATATCTAATAGATAACATAAATACATAAACTACATCTGCAAGGAAAGATAGTGTTCTTTAAGTTTATTTTTAAAAATATTTAATGATGGACTGGCCTGAATCGGGTGAGGAAGAGCATTCCATAGTCTTACTGCTTTTACGGCAAAGGAGCTACCATACCGACTAGAGCAGTGCTTGGGTGTTTTTAAACGAAGCGACTTAGAAGTGCGACAAGGTTGACCACGCTCAACCAGAAATCTAAAGTGATCATGCAGATACGATGGAGAGAGAGGACTGAACAAAGTAAGGTATAGAAAAGATAGAATATGGACATCCCGACGTCGACGTATGGGTAGCCATTTTAACAGTTTACGGTAATGAGAAACGTGGTCATACTTACGAAGTCCGTATATAAAACGGATACCCAAATTCTGAAGGCGTTCTAACTTGTTAAGCATATTGCAATCAACAATCCGCCTGCGAGGGCGTGCTGATTATACACAATCAAGAAGTTACAACGGGTCTTTATCACGTGTTATTATTTACCACAAGCTGACCCAGCTCTGGACAACAGGTACGTCAGTACCTGTTGTCCAGAGCTGGGTCTGACTGGACTGGCTGGACTGACTGATCTTTTGACGATAAAGATTATGTCTTAACTCACCACGCTGCCAAAGTGCAGGGCGTTGGTGTAGGTGGTAAGTGTCACATGTCCTTCAAACTCTTCAAATTTCTCAGAACATGCTGATTTCTTTACGATTTTTGCCTTCGTGAAAACACATGACAGGCACACATGAAGGCGAACATATTTTTTATGACAATGTTGAAAGTCGGAAGCTGCAGCTTACCAGATTACAGAATAAGTTGATAATCAGCCCCCTTCGGCTCGGCGGCTCCAGGTAGATGAAGAGGCCATTGAGGCTGAACGGAATCCACAGATACGAATAGTAGTGGAATTTGTTGCCTAGGATTTTCCTGAAAAGATGGAAACGTATTTATATTAATCAGGAAATATCTTAACCGTGTTTAAAGACATAATTTACGAAGAACGTTGTAATTAGATGACGCTATGTTGCGTTTGACCTTTGAGTCTTCTTATTTACAGTTTACCTAAAGTTTCATCTGAGTTTTGGTAGAGATTGACACTTCTTTAAATAAATAACAATAGAAACGTAATTAGATTTTAAACGCAATGGAGCGAACACAGTATTTATCTCCTCGCTACGAGTAACCGCTTGCTCAATTATGACAAATCTCTTGGTCGACTACACGCATCATGCAATTAGGTAATTTTAAAATAGGTATGCATTTATGTAGCTAAGTTTTAGTTTAATTTAGATCTCGTTGCACACAATAAGCCGACTATTGTTACAGATAATGATGTTAATGATGAGTGCAACATCCACGTACCTTACCTAAGAGTGCAGCTGAGCGGTGGCCCGGTGGTTGTCACCAGAAGCCCGAAGAGTGTTGACCTTAAGTAAAAGGAACCCATTTTCATCCATTCTTCTTTTTTGAGCATTTTCTTCCCGCGCATGGCTATTTGTGCCTGGAATAAATATATAATTAATAGTTTAGATTTTCTTATAAATGTCTAGAGCTAAGTAAAGCCATGCGTCTAAATAGTACCCTACTCGTGTGTAATGAGCATCTTATTTAAGAGTGGCATTCTTATAATTTACTGCTTACATAGTATTATATATTTAATATTTAAAAAGTACTTTTATAACTCAAAAAATATTATTGCGGTGATTTAAGTGCTACTTTTGGTTTTAAATGGTCGTAGTAACCCAGGGATGGCATAAAAGGATAAAAAACATGGAAATAAAGACGGCGATGCCGTAGAGAGTCATTTAATTATTTATGATTAAATAATTTTACTATATAATATACTATATAGTTTTAATTAAACTAAACTAGGATTAGCCAGATCGTTTAATTTTTTTTGTATTTTTCCATTCTCCTAACACTTTATAATTTTGTATTTGCGTCACAAAACACATAAACTCAGTAGGTAAATGGTATTGTTATTAAAAACCTTGAAATTGTTTAACCACCTTTGCTTTGTTATTTCAGTTTAATTATATCCGTAGCGTGTGGGAGATTTAAGATAATAAAAAAAGATCTACTGATTTCGATCACGTCTGATTTATTTATGAAAAGTAGATCCTCCCTTAATGATTTTAGGTAATAACAGTTGGACGCGGCTTGAAATCTAGCTTTCACAAAAACGCCTGCCTATCTTGTTTTTGGACGTTCGAGGTAACGTTATTCGTTTTGTGGTCTCCATTTGAGAACCATCTGTTCTCCGCTATATGGATTGTCCGTTGTCATTTCAACTAATGCTGGACTGTGTCGATAACCCTCGTTTCATGTATCCTCTCATTTTCTAGGTATCAATGTACTTACCGCATAAATAAGAGCGTAGAACTTGGAACTGCCGGCGATAGAAGACAGGAATAGTGGCAGTACTGCTCCCGCGCAGTTTTCCCGCCACGGGTGCATGATTAGATGACAGTCTTGGTGGCTGCACACCGCGTCAAACAGCGGCTTGCTAACCAGCACCATGATTCTGGAAGAGAAGGTTAATCAAAATCTAGGTATTAAGCTAAAATACCCCTAATTACGATCCCTTTGTTAGGACACAGGGAATTATCTCTTGACTTCAATTTTCTGTGTCCCAGCAGATAGATTTATTTCACCAAATGACAAATAATCATTTAGATTTTTTATGTTACATCCCACTAACCCGTAGAAGAATGTAATATTTTAGTTGTAGGGTTGTTATAATGATGATGAAAATCATTTAAGAGGCCTTTTACCGGAAATCGCGAAATTTTTTATTATTAGACATTTTACGAAATATTTCGATATTTTTTTCAAGAATCCGAATTTTCAACCGACGACCAGCGCTCACGCGGTACTAAAGGGAAATCGCCGGCGGAATGAAAAAAATACTAAACTATGGTAGTTTTATTTTATTCATAAAAAATTACCAAAACCGATCTACAAATTAAAATTAATATTACAGTTTAAGCAAATGTTGATAAATATTTTGATATAAATATGACGTCCCATTGATTTAGAACTTCGGAGTTATTGAGGTTTGTTTCGAAGCATTTTCGGTCGCTATTAAATTCGGTATATCTTTAGAATTAAAGCATTTAACGAAAATGTTTTCTATCATTATTGAAGAATAGGACATACGTAATATAATAAAAAATAGTTTGATCGCCTATATTCATTAGAATCTACAAATTAGAGCTGTAAAAACAGGCCTTCGAGCGTTTTTTACGAAACATGTATCCGGAGAATGATTATTACTCAATATATAAACAAGTTCTCTAAAATGTGTTCTACTATTATTGTAGAGGAGAAAACGAACTATTAAAAAAATGTAATTGTAATATCAAACAACGAACGCAAACCATAGAATTAGGACGAGGAAACCGAGCGATTTCGCGATTTCCGGTAAGAGGCCTCTTAAGATTACAGTAAAAATACTTGGCAATTCGCATTACAGTTTTATGTCAACGAAATAGTTTTACTCAAATGTAAAACATTAACGTTTCTTTGAATGGACTAAATTTTACAAAGGATATCAAATTTTATCAAGTTGTTAGATAAAAACGAGCTCAGGCGAGGCGAAAATACTTTTTACTACATTTTCAAGTAAATCTGAACAAACCACCCAATCCAAATTTATGTACATTTTATGTTAAATCCATGTTTACTAGATATTACAGATTTTATCTTCAAATTCAGAATAGCGATTTTTTTTTAACGAATTGCTTAGACCTTGCTTATCTTAGAATCAACTTTACAACATTTTAGAAGGCTTGACATTAAATTGGGACATTGGCTTAAGCAGTGTTGGCTAAGTGGGAGCACATTTGTTCAACTTTCATTCCGAAGGTGGGTAAGACACAGCTCTGGATATTTTTACTCGAAAAAATTCTATTCGCTTTGAAAATACGTGGGTGTCTGACGGTAAAAGCATTGTGAAGAAGGCGGAATCCTATGAAAACTTTGAAGAATTCGAAGGTGTGTCTGTCATAGATATATTTATTATGATATTGAATTTGGCTAATATATAGAGTTTTGTACATAAATTGTATATTGTACAATCTATCAGAACTTTCTATTTATCAAATAATTTACAGCTGATTAAACTTTATGTTGGTAATAAGATAACGAAATACTTTTTGATAAGATAATAGTAAAAAATCTAGAAGCGATTCAGATTTTGATAATAATTATACCTAATCAGTTTTAAAGAGAAATCAAACTTAAATAACCTATTTATGATATTGGTTGATTTTGGGTCATTTTCAAGATCTTAGTTTATTATTGCTTGTATATTTCAGAAAACAAATAGACATGGCATTGTTAGAACTTATCCAATTTAAAAACAGATTTATATTAATTGTTAAAAGACAAACTAAAAATTAAATAGAATATGATTTGTTTAGACTGTATGAAGAAAGAGACACTTACCATTACAGGCCTAGACGTCAACTGGACTTACATTAGGTATCCCATAAGTTACTTTTTTTTTAATTATAACCTGTAGTTTTAAATAAGTAAGTAGCATGTTATTAAAAATCTGTGATCATTCAAGAAATACTAAAAAGATAATAGGTACTCATTAGATGTCGTACAGTGTTTCGTCGCAACATACCTACGTTCTTTACCATAAATTAAACCTAACGCTAATTTTAAACTCTCATTCTTGATTCAATAAACGACTTGAAACAATAAAATTTGATAGCTAGCATCAAACTTTCAAGCTTTAAAAATTTTACCACTAAAGCTTAGGAACGATAAACCTACAATCACAATTTTAGTACCTTTTCAAAAATTTCCCATCAAACCGGGAGATAAAATAATGGCGGGCGTAGAAAGATGGCGCATTACAGGTCTAACCGCATAAATATTTTTGTTCAGAAGTGTCGTCGTGGCTGTGCTATATTGCGTTTTACTCGTTTTGTTTTTTAATTACTATTAGAAACTTCTTTGGTAAATGAAATGAACCACATGTTTTGTATTTCGTATTTTCAGTAAATTAGTACTGATTGAGAAAACATGATGAATATTGGTGATTGTATAATCTACTTAGATTTTCGTAATCTTTGTTTATTAATTCTACATTATCTAAATTTGAAATATATAAACACAATATCGATGATTGTTCAGTCTACAAATTATAAGAAATCGTGTAAATTAAACAAAATAATGAAGGTAAATAATTCGTCAAATTCAACTTTGAACCCAACATTACTAAAATTAAATTCCAAAGTAGTGTGACACCTAAATTTAAGTTCAACCTCTAGACTAGACCATACGGTCAAGAGCGGATTATCAGATAAATATAAAATACGAAAAAATGTTTTGTGAATAAATGCATGAGAAAGTATCAGGTGTTTGGAGTATTATTTTATTTTATGAAGAAATAAAAATAAACAAACCTTGCGAAATAAGCAAGACACGCAAAATTAACATCAACGTGAATTTATTTACAAGTGTTTTGTTTTCAGTATGAGGGGTAGTGAGTTATTTAGTTCCATACAGAGTTTCCAGCCGCAACTTTGCCGACGTTTTAATTACCTATCTTTCCCGTGTTATAGTGAATTTGCCTGCGATAAAAAGCATTGTTAACAAGGTTTTATTAGAAAATGTATCACACACTTTTAAAGAATAATATTTTACATGGAAATAGAAACCGCTCAGTACGGTCGCGGGTTCTATTCTAGGTCATCAAGATTTTCCACTGTCAGTGATTATTATCGATAAAAATGAAACTATGTAAATTTTACTTAAATGGTGCTATTAAATACCCATTTGTTCCTAAAAATAAACGGTAAAGCGGTCTACACACCAAAGCCGGCGGCCCGGCGGCACAGCCCGGCGGCCCAACCCGCCGGCCTTATTTTGTACAATCATGCCGCCGGCTTGCGCCCGCGCGGGCAAGCCGGCGGGGCTGCATGCCGATGCCGGCGGCATCCCTCAGTCAGTTGCCCGCCGGCTTTCATAGAGTAGTGACGTATTACTAGAACACCACATGCCGCGGCTGTCGTGCCGCCGGCATTGCCGCCGGCAAAGTCGTTCGGCTTGGACATTCTGAAGCCGCCGGCACTAAGCCGCCGGGCTGTGCCGCCGGGCCGCCGGCTTTGGTGTGTAGACCGCTTAAAAGCCCTTTATTACCATCATGTAGATAAATTGAAGGCTTTTTTTTAATTTTATTTATTTAGAAAAAGTAAATTTGTCCAGTTTTTAAAGAACACTGTTATGATTTGTTTTAAAGAATTTAAACAAAATTGTTATCAGTAATTAATTTTAATTGTTTATTCCTTATTATTGAATGATACACGTTTCCTTATTATGTTTTGTAACTTTTAAATAATTAACATTAAAAATGGTTTTACCAATAATTGAACTTCTGAATTTCTACCCAAATTTTGAAAACTACAAACAACGCCATAACATGGGTTTAATAACAGTTGCTAACGTTGTATAAATCTAATGAAATATATGGTTAAATAAGATCTACTTATAACAATATATACTTATAACAAGTTATTTTTATTTGTATGCTCGGTCCAAAATGTGTTTCAAATCCCGTAATACATTGTTGCATACTGTTGTCATAGCGAATTTCAGTGGCAGGCCGCACTGCGAAAAACCTCACCATTAAAATAATGGAATTAACCATTTCTAGATTTTATACAACTATAGTTTTACTATTTTAATATTGTCATCAAAAAAAAATATTTCTAATTCTTTTAAAGGTTTCTAAACAACTTTATTAGATTAATCATTTACGTGGATTACCCGTTTATTCCAACATGAATTTATCTTGTATTGTCTGTTTGTGGCTTCACGAAAAGCTTTTTGGTTTGAGGAAGCCGATTATAAAACCGACTGATGTGTTAACTACTCGACAACTATAAACCAGTAGCGTCCACTACGTAATTTGTTTGTTGTAACTTGTTGAATGTTCTTGTCTTATATGATCTTTCAATCTTTAAAACTACGCAACGGATTTTGATGCGGGTTTTTAAAAAGAGATGATTCAAGAGGAAGTTTTATAAGTATAATTAAGTACCTGCGAAAAAACGAAGGGAGGGCGGGTCGTTAGTATTATTATAAATGAAAAATTAAGATCTTTTAGTTTCACAGTGCGTGTATCCCTCCTCCAAATTACATCGAGATTAGCACAGGCCGACGTAAATCTCGCTGCCAACATGGCCTGAGCCTTAATACCTTGACATAAGGCCGCTTTTCACTAATCCCTTATTACCTAACAGAATTTAAACTGATGACGTAGTACGTACACTCAGCATACGGATAATTATACCAAGATACAGTTGATCTACCTGCCCTACCCTTTAGCAGTGTAGGGACGACCTATTTTACTACTGAAATGTTAATCAATAACCCCCTACAAATTTAAAAAAAATTACTCTAATTTTCGACCTACTTAACTCGCTACACTTACTAGGCCAAACCACTTGCTTCATTGTTGTCAACATGAGTAACTGTACTACTCTAGTAATCTTAATCCTTCTGTTATCAAGTAATCCGTAGAATTATAACGCATAATCTGTATTCCAAATTTGTTTGCAAGAAAACTAGATAAAGCAACATTAGAAATAGTTTATGTGTTTAAAGTATTTGCAGTATGTATTTAGCATCAGTGCAGGTTGTTGGGGCTGGCTACTACTCAAAAAATTAAAGTTATTTTTGGCAAAATATTAGAACCATAATAACATTATTTGATGAAACATTTATAAGGACAATCATCAGCATGTTGTGTTTTTTTATTTACTCAGTAACAGCTGTTCTAATAATAATTTGATTAGGTTTTAATTAACTATAGATAATATTTTATTTTCACTACATAAATATAAAACAGTCTGTCTATCAGTAGATTCCTTTCAAACGCAACATTTTTACCTACTAATTTCATTAGGAACCTATATTATCCGTTGCGTTGAGATCTTGTGTTTTTTTTATATTATTACGTACTAAAAAAAGTAACAACACCCTATAATGTGTTGATTAAGTCAACGTAAAACAATTCAAGCAAAATTGTGGCGGGTCCACTAGCCTAGTCTGAGTTCGTTGAAAATATTTGTATAATTAATTACCTACCTTTTATTTTTAACTAATTACCTTCGTACACGTGTGTTATCTATGTTAATATCAAACATTTATCACGATAATGTGACGTACCTAATGCACATAATAAACGTCAGTAACTCATATCAACATCTAACCTCTTCGTACCACCATAATACGTACACCAATAGTACCACCTTAGATCTTCGTTAGATACTTTTAATTATAATTTATTATGTATATTAAGTAATGTACACTAATTGTACGTCTTGTATTTAATAAGCTGTACAAATATTTTCCTTTAACTAAAAGGCCACATCTGTCACCAATAAAAAGCCACTTTTAATTACCCAATAAATGCTAACGTTTCAGCTTTACAAATAAAAAAATTGCAAATTAAAAATTTGATTATTGTAAAATTATTGTAACCAAGGGCATTTGCTATAAATTAATTAGTTTTCACATGTCATTTATTATGTAAAAACACCAATTATACAGTAATATATGTGTAAAATTACACACACACTCACACACAGACACAAAGATATCTCCAAGCTGCGTAAGAGTGTCTGAAGTCATAGTACGAGATCTCGCTCGACATTGGCTGACCTGACTTTTTAGTACTTACTCAGATTTTTTTGTATTAAACTACTATTAAGTTAACTAGAAAAAAATGATACTTATATTTTTTGTAATATTTAAAGTCTTCTATTTGCTCTAAAAATAAAAGCAACAACATTATTTGGTATAAGGATGTAGCCACTTTATATTACTCCCCTTTATATAACACTACCTCGACAAAATTATTTTAAAGAAACGGCTTATATTTAATTTAATCTTATTTATGTTCTCCATTTTAAAACCGCCCGAATACGAAGGTAGTAAGTTGTTGGTTCTAGTAGGGAGATCTATCCAAGGTACTTATTTATACTTCCCTAGGTACGGAACCTAAGGAAGTATAATTTCGGTTGATATGATGACGATTGTACACTTATCTGAGTAAATATTATATTATTTAAGGTTTTAGGAAACGCGCCTTAAAACTAAAAAAAAATGAATTTTTTTTTAGTTTTTTTTTGTAAAAACACATTTCAGACCTTGTCTTGGATCTTTAGTTCGACTGTAATTATTATAAAACATAATTGGACAGTTCTTCAAGTGCGGTCAGAGTACAAAGTATACGCATACAATTACTGGGGTTATTGAGGTTAATTGTACTAACTAAAACCAATTATAAAAATACGGAATCGTAGTGATTTTTATTTCATATAAATATTTTTTGTAGGACATAATGTATTATCAATATCTCTAAATACTCGTAGGTACAGCTTTATAATAACGTGTATAAAGTTATAAACATATTGTTTGTGTTATCTGTAAGTTTTTCATGAAACGTATAAAAAAAAATCGTTATGTAAAATTACTAGGTTTTGGCGATACACCCAAACCTAACCTGAAATAGCCGATTTTACTGCCAAATTTACTGTGCACTAAACGCTGGTTATTTATTTAGTCCGGGCAGTAAACCACTAAACGGCTAAACCGAACATGACCCTTCTCAAGTTTTCACGTAATAAATTATGGCTCTTTAATTTTTAGTAGAACGTAAATATTGGAGCAATTCTTGGGCAAGTGTAGCAAAGTGTTAAATATCCGTGATTTTTTCTTAAGTTTTAAGAAAGTTGGCGATAGTAAACATCTTGAGGAAATCGGCATGTTCTGAGACTTTTGAAAAGTTTGAAGGACATGTTTGTGACATTCACAAACCCGTGTTGTGAATAAAGGCCTAATCTCCTTATCGACAAGAGAGAAATCCCTAAGTCCCAGCCGTGGGAACGCGGAGAAATTGCGAAGACATTATAACTTTTACTGAATTACTGATGGACACATCCCTCCTAAAGATTTCCAGTTATTTTGCTGGCAAACGGCTTGCATATTTTGATGCACCTAGTATAATAAAAAAATAAAAGAATGAAAATCCAAGTACGCAAATAAACCCACGTGTTTGTTTCGATAAAGGCCAATCTACATATCCGTTTAATTATAGACTTGAACTCTAGGACATTGCGAAAGGAAATAGAGTTGCACTGGGTTTGCACTGAAATTGTACCTACTGTGACATAACATTTTGAACTTTGTAAGAAATGACTAATTAGTGCAAAGAACTCTTAAATTATTTTTAAAGATGTTTAATAATAATTTGAAAGTTTGTTTGAAATTTAAGATACTGGCCCTGAATGGAGCACTACGTCATCAACAAGGTGGACGGATTATAAAGTGAAAGCTGCTTGACTATGAATGCCTTAAACAGAAAGACACATAATAATAATAATAAATATTAAAGCAAAAAACATTCCATTAAAAAGCTGGGAAAATTAAATATGGTTATTATCAGCGCATATGTCCCAGACATTATACCAGACTAAGTCCCCAAAAGCTGTTTATAATTTTACTGTGGTAAATTTCAAATCACTTTGTGCATTAATACGTAAATATGTACGTACATAATGTTTCATAGATATAGCGCATTGGTAATTTTACTGTAATGTTATATTCTTTTATTACATAAATATTTATTTTATGAATGTATAATTTTAAATTCAAACATTATTAATGTAATTGGTTTTTAACCGTATTTATAAAATACATCATTCAGGCAAAACCACACAGCAGCTACATTAAAATAATATGCCGAAGTAATATTTATCATCAGTCAAAATCGAAGATCATTGAACTAAAGGTAAATACACAAATTAGGTAACTAAAAATTAATTATATGCTCATTATTTTCGTATAACAACAGACATTGTATAAATTAACATGTTTGACTGTTATGAAATACATATTTACATAAATTAGTATTGAAAACAATCTTATTAATCTTAAATTATGATATTTAGGACCTAAATTAGGTATGATTATTATCTTTATAAAAAGCATCATAAAACAAAGGTTTTGTCTTTAGTTCTCAACGACACGATCAAGTATTTATAAAGCTTCATTTTAATAATTAATAATTATTTCTGACTTTCCTAAAAGTAAAACACATTAGAAACCTCTATCTAGTCATATAAAATACTCCGAACAATAATTGCAAAATATTTAATTATGAATATATCTATACAGTACTTCAAAGATGATTTTATTAAGTAGAGGAGAAGGTGGTAATGTGACCCCCCACTTTGTTTTTGAGGGTTTATTTCTAAAATAAAGGAATTAAAAATTTGAAACGAAGAATATTGGGTTCAGTATTTATTTGTGCGTTCACATCTTGCTATAAAATAAATTAAACTAGCTAAACAAAATTCAAATTATCAATTATTCGTAAGTAATCAAATTTGGCATCTCGAGATCAACTGATGGTTATGTGGCCCCCTGGGGGTCACATTAAATGTATTGACACCTAATGTCAGAAGTCACACATATAATATTCCCCATCTGAACCTGCACAGGCGATATGAGCCCATTATTCGCAACTCTGACACCATATCCATTTTTCTCCAGGTCTGTCATTGGTATAAATGGTTTCGCAAAACATACAGGGTACATTTTCGTTGTCAGGAGCCTTAGTCAGATTTATGTCATCAAAATTGACGTTTGTTTCGTTACTGTCGGAACTACTGCTGGGTGTCACATCTCTCCTGCGCCGTACACTAACTCCACTAGTGCTTGCTCCATCATCATTATGTCTAACACCTTGTCCACGTCCGCGACCACGGCCTCGTCCGCGCCCTCTACAAGAGTCTCTGCTACTTGCAATGATTCGGTTAATTGGTTTTTATATGGCGATGGTGTGATAACGTTTGCTCGAGTAGTCTTTCTTCCACGATAAGAAGTGCGTAAGTACAAAATAAAAATAGGTATGACAATGCACAAGTCTTATTTGTAATGTGGCCCCCGGGGCCATGATACAACCAATGTTGGGGGGCCAAATTAGAGTTATTCAAAATATTTTGATTTACAATCTAAAACCATATGAAATAGTGAAAAAATGCATATTTACCTTATAAATACTATAGACCACAGTGTCACGACACAGTGTTCAAAACCACAGCAAATTTGATCAATTGTTTTACCAATTAAGGTATAAAACTCACAGTAGTAAAATAAGTTTAGCGGGTACGAGTTTCAACTTGTTCAAATAACGAACGAACGCAACCGCCCCAAGCGGATTTATAGGGTATTCAATCAATAGTACACTAAAATGATCTCGTTGCGCCAAAATAATACTAGATGCCGTTGTGGGAACTTACTAATATTGAAGGGGGTCAATATACCTGCGGGGGTCATATTACCACCTTCTCCTCTAAATTAGAAATAAATAATTGGCTATAACACAATGGAAATTTAAAGAAATAAAAAATCGACTCATATATAATTAAAAAAAGCAAATAAACTGACCTTAGCTGGCAATAAGCAGTTCCCTTTCCACACAAGCGATTACCACAAACAACAACACAACACTGAGCCACAGATACAATAATACTAACTGGGCGAAGACTTATCAAAGATACTTTGTCCTATTGATAAAACTTCCTACGTCAGTAGTTGACAATAGTCGACGCAACATCGGCCCGATTTCCACTAGAACTCATCATTATTAGCAGCCCTGGTGATGTTCCCATTGGGACACAGAAAAAATATTGCTGGACAATTTATTGTTCTCACAATAGTACTGCCAGTTAGCTCACACGGTGTAATTTGGTAACCTGACTCATATAATCAAATCAAATCAAATCAAAATATTTTATTTCTTTAACTTAAACTAAAATACAATTATGTGGTTGGAGACTCTCTTTTGAGTATGAATATACTTGTGATAGAGAGTCTCGCTCTGCAACGCGGGCTTTTACAATTTTAGTAGAATTTAAAGTAAATAACAAAATTAGGTTTCCTACTGTACAAACAAACATAAAAATAAGTTTAAAATTATAAGGAACACGAGAACTAGAAACAATTTAAACATATATGACAATTTTAATAAAATTAATTAAATAATATGAAATAAAATAATAAATATTACCTATACTATACATATAATTAAATATATATATATTGATATGTATAAATATATAATACGTATACGCTTATGAAATATAAATATACTAAATTACGAAATTACGAATTGCCATTTAGATAGGTAGGTATTAGGTGTGTAGGTGTTTAGATATATAATATATATATGTTTTTTTTTTATATGTATTATGATACGATTACCATGAGATGTTCAACTTCATCATAGCTTATTGACGTTAACCATTGCCTGAGCGATGCTTTACATGTATGACTGTTAAGGGAATATATCGCACCACCCCTGTAAAAAGGCCGTAAATACACTTGCGTCAAAAATTTTTTATTGCATGAAAAAATCGAGCATCGTGATTTACATCTGCTGTCAAAATTTCGTGAAGCTATCTCTAAAAATAAGGGAATTAATGCAAAATAACTGAAATTTTACGCCTTCAGAAAATATTTAGTTCCAGCAAGAAAAAGAGGTTTTCATATTTACTTCCCTTTGTTTTACAATCATTCCGTTTCATAAAGTCATAATTATATATACGTAAATTATAAAGGAAGATTAACAAGAAAATGTATAATGCAAATACGCTTAAACACTTATTCCCGCTATTTACAATCTAGTAATAATGAGTAGTTCGATTTACTTATTTATTCTATGAAACTTTTAGCTGATCGTTTATGTGTAAATGGTTGTTACATACTTTTGACCCAGCAAAACATTATAACGCGTGTAGTGTAGTTGCAGTTACTTCTTTATTCTACGAAACATTCCATACCTTTATAGGTAGGTAATCTGAGATACATGGTGTAACAAGTTTAGCTTTTTGATGTTTTTAATGCTAAACAAAGGCTAAACTTGGTACACCATGTATCCCAGATTGCCTAAAATTAGGTAATGTCTATCTGGTGGTTCTAGGGCAACTCCACAATACTTTCAGCCCAATCTATTTCGCCGTTCTTGAGTGAAAAATAGTGTATTTTTACGAATATGCTTAGCATTATTTCTGTCTAAAACCGTTTTTGAAGTCGGCCGCATATCAGTCAGAAAATCAGAATACTGTTTCGGATGTCACTATTAGAAGGAATTTTCTATATCCTCTATTAGTGCAGGTTTATAGCGACCAGTTTTGCCACCTCCCTCATATTAAGCTCTAAATTGACCAACGGTTTGAAGTTACTAAGAAACATGCGGGTGATAACATATTTAAATAAAAATAAATAAATATTGCTGGACAATTCACATAGCAACATCTAGCCCCGTGATAAGCTCTAATAACAATAACCCCGGCTTGACGCTAACTAACAGCATTGTTCTAGTCTAGTAAACTATAATAATTTATATTAATATAGCTGACCTATTATAAGAAAAAAGTAGTCCTTCATACTCTCATTTTTATACATATTATAAGTAAGAACGCAACTGATGAGTATATTAATCAGAAATTTAAAAGATACTAGATATATCTGAAATAAAATATAAGTTGTTATAATTCCAGAACTTTTGCCACAGACATTATTTATTAGAGCGTAATCATGGCATTGGTTCGCTTAACATTCTGAGTTAAGAATCTGCAAGTCATTGTTGGTTTGCAGTACAACTATCTAGTTCTCATTTTGACTAGTGAGTAAACAAGACAGTCTTCTATATTACACTTCTTAAGAAGGTAAAAGAGCATAATTATTTCAGAAAATATACGCAATATTCTAAGATTTTGTATAATTTCCCATAATCCGCATTAGCAGATAAGTCCAAGCCACTTCCTTCACTATGATCTCATTCTCACAGCTTGTCTAAGGATGCCGCAATAGGGAAACAACATTATCTAGGCTGTATATCTTACCACCCATACAAAATCCACCTTAGAACTTTCATAGCCATTCCCATCTCTCTTTATAACATACGGCTAAGTAAAAGGACCAGTGAGCAATCAAATCAGGGCGAGAACTATCGTCGACATCTGTAAGATTATCGAGACACCCACATTTGATGTATTTACAAAGAGTTGATTGCACTTTTAGATTTCTTCGTTATAATTTTATGAGGCTTACGACCATTTTAAGATATAGAAAGTATGGCGATATCACGCCACGTCTATAATTTATAAAATAGAAGACTATATACCCATAGTTGCAAAGAACTATCTTGCCAACAAAATAAAACAAATAATTAAGACCAAGAAAGTGACCGTTAAGATTCAGGTCTCCAAGTTCAAATGCCGGAGTGGATTAACTATTTATGTCTCGTATGAACTGGTCAGACAGATGTTGATGCAAACCTCTAAGGCTCTAAGCACTCGTTTTGCACTAGCAACCTGTAGCGTGCTCATTTGTTCCTAATATTGTTCAAAATGAATAAAGATAGAACGTCTACAGGAACAAAAACATATTAGATATAAAAATGTAGACGTACCCTATAATAATAAAATTCGTAACGGGCTAATTTTTGTTATTCTATGTTTGACATTGGAAATTTCCCCATATTCTTTAAACTCAAAAGCATTGGGTTCCAAAATTACAAACAGATTTTTACAGATAGGTCATACCCAAAATGATGATGACTCGATGCACTCCAGCATAGAAAAAAAAACAAAAGAAACCACGTACTCTATGTTCCAGAAGAAATGTATGCAATCATTCGAAATGCCAAAGTACAAAGTGAAAAATACAATGTAAAAGAAATTACTTAAGATGTTTTTATAGATATCAAAAAACTTGTAGCTAATATAACAAGAACTGGGAAAAAGACGACTTCGGAAAGAAAATGAGTTAGAGTGAAGTTAAGTTCAGTTCTTAGCGATAAGGCCGCCTATTGTTTCAATGTGTTATTATATTTATTTTTTTGTGTATTTTCTTGTAATGTGGTGTAACAATAAAGAATGTTTGTATTGTATTGTATTGTATTGTGAAGTAAAAGTGATTTCGGCAGATCCTCAGAAAATTGCAAATTAGATACCAATTCGAGGACAAGGCACCAATAGTTGTTGTTACAAATAGAAGCAGAAAAATTGTGAGAAGAAAAATAATTGCAGATAGTAAAACTTCTGAAACACATCAGGCTTAAATGCAATTATACAATGCCCCGCTACTGATATCTGAAAACTTATACAAAAACTTGATGAGTCTTTGTAAAGATAATCATATACTGCCACATTACGAGACGTTTTTTAAGAGCCTTAGTACTCAATTTGCTGCCACTGAGTCGGATTCTGAAGTCGAAGATAATGAAAGTCAATAATAACATAAAAACATCACTATTTTGAACAATTTTTGAAATGACTTAATTATGCATGCGATGATAATTTCTTTAAAAATAATAAAAGCTAATTAATAACCTCGTCTGTTTTCATTATATCTCTATACTTATGTATCTCTATGTAATAGTATTGATTTACATAAACGCACCTAATAGACTATTTGATGTAAGAAGTAGGTAACATACAATTAAATTTTAATTTTCGGTTACTTTCCACATTATGAAAGCTGTTTATATAAATACATTATCTAAACTAAAATAAATAGCTCCCTAGAACTACGTAACTCGATGTACAAAATAGTATTGTCCGTGAAATAAAAACGTAATTATAACTTACAACGGTAGAATAGAATGAAATTAAGGACAGTATAAAGCCGTAAGTAAATTTAAATAAGTTCATATATTTCAAAATACATGGCGATAAAACAATAATTATACTTACACCTACATAAATTCTTTGTGTTTCGTGGAAGAAAGAAGTAACCGTATTTTTTTAGATTATCTCGAAGTACATGAATCTGTTCCTAAATCAGTAAACACATGTAGATGAAGGCAACTATTACCTACGATTTTCTGTTTGGAACATATTTTTAGCTATCATAATTAAAGTACAGGACAGTTTTTTCAAGCTCCTGAAAAGTTGACGAAAACCACTTACTTCCTTTTTCCAGGAATGGTGCGATATGTTCAGTATCTTGTTAATGTTGTCATAGAGGTAAGCGGATTGAACAGCATATTGTCGGGAGGCAAAACTGGAATGGGACTTAACTTTATTTGCAACTTTATCTTTGCGTCGTTTATTTAGTTTATTAGGGTCATATGCTAATGTTTTGTGGTATTTTATAATGATGTCTAGTATGTACAGTTTTCTTACCGAGTGTAATTTTGATTCCTGGTAGAGCGTGGCTGTGGGGTATCGAAACGTTTCAAAAAATTATAATATAATATAGCCTTTGGGCTCTGCGATGGGCTCTGGCCCTTGTAGGTTTCTTAAAGACTTGGTAATATTTTTGTAGACTCGGATAATAGCTTCCTAACATATTCCATTCTATTTCTTCGTTTATTTTCACCATCAATATTTACATTATATTTGTTCACTGATGGATATTATGTATATCCAGTAGGTCTCCCCTAGTAAGCGCCAAAGCGCCCTATTTTCAGCTTGACGCATCCACAAGTCTTGCACAAGTCGTCATCCAAACTACGTATGTATTTTACTAAGTTCCAAAAAAAGCACCTAGTAAATTAGTTTAATATGACTTGTGACTTTTATAATTTCCAGCAATCTTACGGCCAATTTCCAAGTTCATCTCTAAATTACCACTGTATAAAGCTATTATTATCATAAGGTAACATTATAAACTTTGTGAGTATAGTTAATAAGTGAGTTTGTTTCTCTGTCACGCAAAAACTACTACATACACGAATTTAAATGAAACTTTATAATATAGCTCATAAAATAATGTTACGGTGAATGAAAATAATGATTAATTTATAAAAAAATTTTTAAATAAAAATCGCATCTGACGAAAACTATGTCATTAAATGAGACTTACGCCCAGACGAGGGATGTAATATGTGTTGTTATGATGAGATAGGTGCGAGTACCTAGACGACATAGTTCCAATAAAAATTATGTAGTATCCCATTTAGGAATGTAGCGGGAGTATTGGCGTAATGCCAATACAATTATATCGCTGGTAAGAGTCCTCGACTGAATAACTCCTGGAGACCTTACAGTGTCCGACACGACAAGATTAAGTCACTTTATTTGTCACTAGATTCCGCCTGCGGCTTCGCCCGCGTGGAAATAAAAAGTAGCCTATGTTCATTCTCAGGGTCTAAAGATTGTATGTGCCAAATTTCATCAAAATCGGTTGAGAGGTTTAAGCGGGAAAGCGTAACAGACAGACAGACAGAGTTACTTTCGCATTTATAATATAAGTAAGGAAAGAAAGGATTTAACAATTGAATAAAAAAACAACCGGCCAAGTCTACTCGCACTCGCACCAATTTTCGTTGGTAGTATTCACGGTGATGTACATTGTATATTTTTTATCATTTTCGTATTTTAGAAGTAAGAGCCCCCCTCCCCCCTCTACTCTCTCAGACTCAGTTTTCCAATTTCGAAGAGTCGCCCGTGAAAACTATAAATAGTTTTTCTTAACTATAGTTAAGAAATAAATTATGTTAGAAACTTTAATATGAATTTTGAAGGACACCCGGCAGGTGTTCCTACTGCAGACTACTTTAAAATAGGCATTTTAGAAGGCCTTACTTTATATTGTCGGATAGTGTAAAACAGAATTGAGATCGTGTTAGATTACCTTTTAGGTTACGTTTGCATTTGATATGTGATGTTACAGAGACATTTATTACCCACTTACGTAGCTACTTCATAAATGGTATAACTGATATTGTATGCGATCTAATATCTCAAATCTAACATTGATAGCTAGTAATAAGTTTTTGTAGGTATGTTTTTTCGGTTTTTTACGTAAATGGATATTAATTCATTCATTAATTGACTTGATGGCTTATTTTAATTTCAGGACAAATTGTATAAGAACTTTTATTTTTACTTTCTAGTATTTGACTCATTTAGGCTTTCTTAATATAAAATACAGAGTAGCGCAGTCAGCGCTAAACTGAAAGGCAGGATTCGACTCCCACTCGAGGACCAAAGTTACATTTTGTGATCTTGTTAAAAATATACCATTTTCTTTTTGTTTTTTAAGTGCTATTGAAAAGTATTTTTACCTAATACCTACCTAGTCATTTTGTTTGACATGCCTGTTATGTAATATAACTTTATGGTTAATAAATAAATTGAAATTGAAAATTGAAATATCCGAATATGGTGATTGGTGACTTCTTGTCGAGTATTTTCGTACAGACTTCACTATCATGACATGACGTGAAAAACATAAACATTACATTGTAATGTTTATGTTTTTCACCTTTTCTTATACTCTATGTGATGGCTGGCGGAGATAGGTATTTATGCCAAACGGTTGGTACTTGATATTATTAGATCGTTCAATATTAATGTGTATCAAATATGCAGTTAAAAAGCCTTTTCTGGGGCCGATGTTTACTGCATAAACAGTTGGCACCTCACCGAACGCAGCCACTCAGCGATCGCTCAGATAGCCAGCGCCCCATAATATTCAGATATAAGATTACACTGGCTACCGGCCAATTTTAATTTCCAGTGTTGTGTTATGCCATGTTACGTATTACAAAATACGGGTGGTTTAGTTTAGCATGGTTTAGTTTACGAACTCAGCCGTGTTCACTAAGTGGGAGCACTTCTTTTATACCAAGGCCATGAATTCAAACAACATGGCACATTTCTGGATTTTTCTTCTTCAAAATGTATGTGCGCTTTAAACACTTGATTTAACAGTAAAAAGGCAAACATCATAAGAAAACTGGCATGTTCAGGAACTTTGAATAGCTTTAGGGATATGTGACTTTTATTAACCTTCAATTTTATACTTTTAATTAAAGCTGATATCTGTCGCCAAGAGAAATCCCTGCGTTACGGCATTGAAACGTGAATGCTTCTGCACTGATACGCCCTCGCATTTCAGGACTGCGTGAGCTATGTCATTATATCGCTACATCCCTTCAAGTATCTCCACTTAAAAAATCAAGTCAATTCGTCGCTCTGTTTTGCCTAGAAGGAAAAACAAACAGACACACTTTTCCATTTTATATAATGATTAGTATTCTATGTATTTTGATTTTAATATAATTATGGAATTTGATAGCTGCGACACCACACTACGAGTATCTAATAAGGTATGACCGTTTTGTTCTGTTGTTAGCACCACAAAATTAATAGTGTCGATATTTGTAGTATATTTTTATCCACATTAAAGTGTCCGTGATGTCATACTCAATAAATATGATCATTTAAAACGTCATTTCTTGCTGTGTAAAACTAGGTCATATTAATACATCTCTATTGAACGACGCCTAGTCGTGATTTCAAATAGGTACTTATTAATAATGTTGTTTAAGAATTAAACGCTATATGGTGCCGACCTTTGAATAGTACCACCTCATATCTACCTATGGGTGTCGTAAAATCGACTACTTATTAGTTTTATAGAAGTAGTTTCTAAAATTAGCGCGTTCAAACAAACAAACTCTTCAGCTTTATAAAACTGAACCGGTAAAAGAATCGTAGTATTCGTTAAGCGCGGAGCCATCGTTTGATGGCATTGATTTCGAATCACATTGTGTAGGAGTTATGGAAATTGAAAATTATGAAGCACTTGGTGCAGTTTATTACATGGTTTAGGAATAGTTTTATCATATTTATGGAAGATAGTTCGCAACTTGACATCAGATAAATTCCTCCTATTCAAATTAAGTTAAAAGAATTGCGATTTTGTCACCAAGAAGAAGAAGAACTTAGTTTATCTGATTTATTATTGTTGTGCTATATTTATATTTATTCTCTTATAAGTGAATTGTATTCTTTGAGAAATAAACTTCTAAAACCGTAATTTGTTATATGAGATTCATTATTTGTATTGATACTTGGTTAGTTCAGCAAATAAAATGTTGTCGCGGTGAATATCTACGAGTATAAGTAGGAAAAAGGTGAATGGTATGAAAGATTTTGTATCTTTGAATGGTCTTTTGTAGAAGAAGTTTTTGTATAGAAGTGCCTGTGTGTTATTTTTGATAACGTAAATAGATAAATAAATATAGCTATACAATTCACACAGCAACATGTAGTGCTAGATTTCTGATATACTTAATACATACAATAATGATTTCTTTGATTATAAATGAAATGGGTTATTTACGTTCGCCATAGACGAAAGAGAGAGGTAAACCAAACAAAAACACAAAATCTTTCATACTGTTCCTTTCGTCGAGAACAATATCGTTAATTTGCTACCATTTTATATTTTCCTCCTGCTTACATCATGGGATGAAATTACCCGGGTTATAAAGGGTTCCTAATGGCGTGTCCAGACGGTTGCAAACTGCTGAGGCTACACGCGATAGCACATCTCAGGAAAAATCACCACGAACAAAGGAATTATATGAATGTTCGCGTTTCCTTCATGAAATATTTCGTCGAGTTAAAATTAATTTTGTGCTACTTGTGGCAACCTGTGGTAAGGCTTTGTCTTTTAAAATCTAGTTTACAATATTTTTGAGAGGTATTATTTAAATTAACAAATATAATATGTAGTACCGGCCTGTTGATGTGTAAATCGTTCAAAAAAATTATATTTATTTATGACGTAACAAACTATCCTTCAAAACGAGAATGTCCTCATTGTCTCAATCCTCCAATACTAAGCATAAAAACTGCCAAGTTTGTACGGCAAATGATTTTTTCAACTATGAATACACGCATAGACAAACAATTTCATTTGACTATAACAATTTTATTATCTAAAAGTGGTACGATCTAGCCAATCTCACCCTATTTCTTTTATCCTTTGCCGTCGTGTCGCCCGACGTTTTAGTCTTACGTTTAGTTAAGGATCCCGATAGTGACTTATTTCAAAACATAGCCACTTAAACGTTAAAATGGTTACACATGGACCATGGTTACAGTACACACATTTTTATGGCTGCTGGGACACAGGGAGTTCTCTCTTGACGAGAGGGATTAGGCCTTGAATTAATGACCAAGTGCGGGTTGCTGAAAGTCACAATGTCCTTCGTACTTTTAAAATTTGAAAGTTTCAAAGAACTCCTCTTGCTAAAAAAATACCTCGGCAAGAGAAAAGTCACTATATTCCAGCAGCGGGAACTTAAATAGGGGTGATGATGACGTATAAATAATTCGTTTGTAGGGAAACGAAGCTATTGAATTTATAGCCCTCCGCTGCACTGATCATACAGATAAAACTGGATTATAAAACGTAGATTATTATCTAGGAAGATTAAGAAAACTATATTCTATTATGTTATATTTAAAGTGACTTATTAAATCAAACACAGCTAAATAATGTGGACATTATCCACGCCATTTTATTATGTAAACACACATTTTGTCTTTCTTATTTAGGAGATTACTCGACTTTAACTCCAAAGTAATAATCAAAATATTTCAAGCCAGCCGCTATCAGGATCTCTATCACGAGTATGCCTGGCTTACGTTTGAATTCGGTGCCAGAAATTAACCGGAGCTTTGTGATCTGAGACAGTAGAGACCTGGATGTCCCTATGTGAAGGCTCTTTAATTCCCTCAGGCAACTTTTTGTACCGAACAACGGGATAACGAATCATTTCAAGGGTTTCTTTTGACTACTTTCCCATTGAAAATAAACAACGCTTAAATACAATTTAATCAAAAACATTGAATAAATAGGCGATAAAATATAATTTTATACGATTAGTTGTGTGCGAGCAGCAAATAAATTTATTTATATCTAGTTTAACTGTTTTTCAGCTTCATGATTATAAAGTTTAAAATAACTTCAAATGATATTTAATGTATACGTCGTGCTAATTAATTAATTAAATTAAAATATTAAACAAATTAAATAAATAATTGTTTCGGACGCTCTCAGTGTTTTTATGCATAGTAAAAATGTTTATCAGTGTACTGTTTTAGTGTATATGAAGTTTTCACAATTACAAACTTTTTATACAGTTTCCAAGTGTTAAGTTTTGCACCGTTTTAACCTTAAGATAGCGATGAGGTTGTTTTATGATTCCTACGGTTTTTGGCTAAAGGTGATATGAATTGAAATCTTCAGCCATTTTTGCCTCGTAATAAACGAGCCAAGTTTTAAAGTCTATCTTTGTCTGGCTTTATCAGTATATACATTTATCAGTCAGTAAACGGTAGATACATTAAGATCTAATACGGGGTACGGATATCTCAAATAGAACCCATTATAGGCCGGGATCCGTAGTACATGTAAATCAAGTGATTACTAACAAGCTAATTTTTGGTGAGTAGCTTCGTTTCGATGAGACGACTAAAAATATCCTATACCCAAATCTCGATTGTGGTAGCTAACAGAGATATCAAGGATTAAAAAAATCTAGGATGTAAAACCGGGATAACGGACCACGAAATTTGTCGGACAATATGTCCGTTAGATTTGATATATATTAATTAAGTATACAACAAAAAATCAGCTGGTTAGTAATCATAGTAATCATTTAAATTGACCTCGTTTTCGACACATTTTCGAAATGGCGGACTCTTTGATCAAACCATAGGTTTTGTAGGACAAACATGTTTTTATATAATTTAGATAATTATCTTGAGATATAACATATTGTCCTACAAATTTCGTGGTCCGTTATCCCAGTTTTACATCCTTGATTTTTTTAATCCTTGATATCTCTGTTAGCTACCACAATCGAGAGTTGGGTATAGGATATCTTTGGACGTCTCATCGAAACGAAGCTACTCACCAAAAATTAGCTTGTTAGTAATCACTTGATTTTCATGTACTACGGATCCCTGACTATTATAGGTCATGGAAGAATTAATATGATCATACTTACATATTACGAGTATAATGTATATATAATAATGTATATCACGCAGAGGACGTGAATTGGTGCCATAAAATAAACTATTTCAAAGATTATACAATTTTTCATTGCAATAATAACCTTCACCCAGAACTAGGGAAACTAAATATTAACATGATACTTTCCCTACATTTCGCTGACCCATTTCGTCCATGTTTAATGCGATCTACAATAATCCGGAGAGCGGCATAAACCGCGCCGTTAACGTTCTCAGTGCGGATAAATATCGGACGTCAACCGTCGAAGTGCCGGTTGCCGTATTTTCTCGTTTGTAACGTCTATTGGATACTGTAATTTCTCACTGCTAGAGCTATTAGCTGGTTCGCACTGCGAGGTAAACGCTGCGCTTATTTTTATGCTATGGTTAAATTTCAGATTATTTCTATGAGTTATATTAATCTAACTTTGGTACTATTTTTAGATGTTTTGTTTATGTCATTTTTGGATTGGTTGGTTAAATCTTTCCAGCAGCTATAAAATAGCCACTTTAATTTATCATGAACACTTATTACAACAAGATAGATCCTTTAGTTTTGCTTAGCTTTTTATAACAAAAAATCTTTAACCATAACATGCACAATTGAAGGCAGACTAAGCGTGCTCATTATACCTAATAGCCCACCTGACTGACTAAGGAACTTACTAAGACTGACAAGGAGTGAGTAATGTGGCTACAAAAGTCTTGTTTCTAGATTTCGCAATTTTTTGTTTAAAATTCCTACGAATGGAAAAACAAATGCTTATAAAAATTTTTAAATAAACGAATTATATGGGACCCTAACGAACGTTTTTGCAAAGCAGTGCGTAACCCCTCGCCGCTACGCTACGTTTTCACTATAAACGTTATGACGTACGCCTAACCGCTAGCCGCTCATAAAATATGCGACTGAGTTATGAGCGGTCTCACAGAAATACTACCCTCAGAAACTCAAAATTAAACGCGCCGTTTCAAAGTAAATATCGGCGATTCCCTCACCTTGTTTATGTTTCTGGTTGATCTTATTTTGATGGTAGCGTGAATAAGCGCGCGGTTGGAATAGTCTGTGGATTGTTTGAGAGCGATAAATACGTTGCTTCAGTGGCTTTTGTGAATTAATAATGTTGAGGGGAGTTTCGGTCTGTTTAGAATGCTATGGGGGCCAAAATATATTGATTGAGTCGCCATTTTATGTATCAGAAGTCTAGGAATAATTCTACGTCTTCTAAGCAATTTTTGTTAAAAACTATGTAAAATATTATACTAAGAATTTAAACTGTATTGTACTCTAGCAATGAAAGTTTCAAGATAATTTGTTGTTTATCTGGCAGATATGTATAAGAATGGGCCTATTCATAAAGTTATAAATTATGATTTTATTAATCTTATCATCATCACGGAGAAGAGTGAAAAATAGCTGAGAGGAGTGGAGACCTTAAAAGCATCTATAGTTACACTTTTACAATTAAGGCACAGGAACTTCTCTTTTGATGAGAGAGATTAGCTTGATTATATTTTTTTATTAGCCTTCATTCACCACGCTTGCCAAGTCCAGGTTGGGAATGTCCTTCAAGTGTTCGAAGCTCTCAGAGCATGCCGGTATTCACACGATATTTGCCTTTATCGTAAAAGCATAATATGTTTATAACGCACATATTTTTATAAAAAGAAAAGGCGTGCTCGGCTTGGTTTGAACCCAAACCATCGAAATTAAAGGGGAGTGTGTTCCCACTCAGTGAATTAAGGCTTATTTTAATTTTGAATTGAATTGTGTACACGATTTGATGTTTTAGTGGGAACGCAGCCCGAGACTTTCACTATATTTTTACAGTAAAAGTTCGACATATTGGCCCGTATAATCATGATGTTTGCGTTCGCTGAGGCGGTGTAAGGTAGGTAAGGATAGGGTACCATTAGATCTGTGGGAAAACAGTCCTGTTTGAACAGACGTTTGGATTCACTTTGTGGTGGAGGCATTGGATGCTTATGGTTTAGACAACAACACGTTGGTTATAATTATTACGAAGTACATTGGTATTTTAAATTATGTGGCTTTGAACTCAAAAGAAAAATCTGAAGAAAATGTTATATTGTTATTTATTAAATTTGGATACTTAAGAAAAAAATAAAATAAACCTTTGCAATTCCCCATAAATTATTTGATTTACTTATACAACTTTAATTCATAGAAACATGAAATTTTTAGGTATATCGATTTTATTGATAAAAACTAATGAGTCTATTGGAAAAATGGGGTAAAAGCATCTAATTCACTGTCCCTACTACAACTACGCTCATCAGCCCAAGTTACCCGTTAAGTGCTCACTTAGTCGAGTCGTGTTAAATTACTGCAGTGGAAAAAATAACTTCTCAAGTGAATCCTAAGTGTCCCATCTTCATAATTACTGGAAGATAGTTTTGCTGATGGCAGCGTTTTGCGTTTTTGCTCGACTTTTCACTTGTCTTTTTGCGCGAAGTCTTGGGTTTTTCTGTATTTGTTGTGGTCTTGAAGTAGTTGAGAAGAGTATATAAGAGACTTTTATGAAAATCAGTTATGTTAACTTCTTTAGTTTCAGATATTGAAATAATAAAAATAATAATAATGAATAGGATAAAAAAGTAGTTTATCATAGAAATATTACCAATTTTATATAAGTAATATCTTGTATTATATTAACTTGATACTGTAGACGCTCCCTGTATACATGTTAAGTGTGAGCTAAGTGGAAGACTTTAATTTCGAAGATTGTGGGTTCAAACCACGCCGCGCAACTCTGGATTTTTCTTCTTGAAAAATTAATATGCGTTTTGGAAACATGTGCCCGAACGAAAACATCGTGAGGAAACCGGTATGTTCTGACTTTGATGGACATGTGACATCCACCAACCCGCAATTGGCAAGCGTGGTGACTAACACCCATATTCTTAGTCGTTTTCTCCACTCAACTCAACCTCACTTCTCGTCAAAAACGTCCTCCACTTGAGATTTTTTTTCAGCTCACCTCAAGTTGGAGATAAGGTGGGAACTGTCAAACGTAAGGTATCTCTTAACCAACCTTGAAACTTCTTCAAGACCACGACGATCAACGCTTGTTTATTTTTGAGTGGAGGAATGTTAGGAGGAAACGACTAAGAATATTATGGGTGTTAGGGTCTAATTTCTCTCGTCAAGGGAGAAGTAAATCCCTGTGTCCCAGCAGTGGAAACGTAAATAGGGATGATGATGATACTGAAAAAGTGTTACTGAAACTTATTTCATATTTTTTCCAGTAAAACTTCAAAAGAAAGATTTTTAAAAGTTACTTTTAAATCAAAGTGCCTTGAATTATATCTTAGCAAAACTTTAAGACCTTGCAGCATTCTTTTATGCAGATAGTTGAAATCTCACGTTTTAAATAAATCAAAGTATTGCTGGAATTTTAATTTGTTTTTGTGTTCTTTGTTGTATAATGTAATATATACCTTTATAATTAATTGTAATAGGTGTTTCTACATCTACTTACACAGAAATTGTGTTATTTTGTAAGTGTGAATAAATATGTACACCACGAAGCTTAAATAATTAATTATATGAATTAATTTTACCTTTTTTTTTCATTAATTAGTCTTAGTTAGATTGACTGCACCCGAAGAAACGGAAATATATACCTAAATTTATATATTTTCTTTTTTTTTTCTATAATATATTAGAATATTATTATTCTGTAATTAAGTGTATTTATATATAAACACACTCTTATTAAATACTGGATTACGTGCAATTTGCAGTCGCTTGTCTGCAAAGCGCTTGAAACGTCGGGAATTAAAGAAAAAAAAAAGAAAATATATAAATTTAGGTATATATTTCCGTTTCTTCGGGTGCAGTCAATCTAACTAAGATTCATTCTCAAAAAGGAACAGTGGTGTCATTGTGTGCTCTGTACCAACTTAGTGCGATCACCAAACCGCCTGGTAAGTGGTAAAGTCGTGTGTGTTCACTAGTGGTCAATATATTAGCCGTAGATTGAGAAGAATGATAATCGAACGGAGAGAAATTTATTGGACATTTATCTAACTTTGCTATAAGTCATCTATGTATCTACTTTTATGTCAAAACATTGTGAAATTGGGCTTATTCCACTCAACCCCAAAACTCTACTTTTTAGTCAATATATATCCATACATTCATTCCACTACCACCCCAAGACGATGAAAGGTGTCAAAATTACATCAACAAATATCTCCATACTTCCATTCCACTTGCACCCCAAGCATTTTTCGTAGGGTCTGCAAAATAATTGTAGCAAAAATAAATAAAACGCAAGATAATTATTGTTCATGGCTTATGTTATATTTTACTATAAAAACTGTCATTTTACTACAAATTCATATTGAGATCAACGGGCAATACACGAAACTTATTTACGTAGACTATTGATCAACCGTTTCGTCCCAGAACGTGGGACTTCATTAGGATCAACTGCAAGGACACGGATCACGACCACTCGCCGGTCCGCAGTGCACTGATGAGTGCACTGCGTGATGAGTGGTTTATGTTATATTTGTATATAAAACAACATCTAATAGTATCTATATAAATGTTATATAAAATATTATACAAAAAATTTAGGCTAAGAAGTCTATCGGCGCCGCGGCGGTCTATCGTTAAAGATGACCAGTTAACGGTACGTTCACACGGAGACAAGATTTCCCGAATCTTATTTTCATCGGATCTGGAAAAAACCGAATGTTGTATTCATGTGCGGTACGTTCACACGGAGACACGATTTTCTCTACCGAATCGGTTTTTTGCAGGATTCGGTTTAGTGGCATAAGCATTTCAATGAAGGAGTTCACACATGCATTCGGTTTCAAGACAAAAAACCGAATCTTGCTGAAGTTGACATCCGATTGTGCGACTACAAACCGATCCGGTTTTCAATTCTTTTTCCACCTTTTTCAAAAGATTATCAAATGTAGATATAGGAATTAAAAGTATTAAATTATCATGCAAGGAAGTAGTTAAAAAAAAATTGTGGATCATTCCTTAACTGCTGCATTAGAGTTGTAAAGGCACCAACTGTTGATCTTCTTTGTACTATTGGGTTTAACCACAATCTTTTTCTACGATGCTGACGGCGATAATACCAGTATAGTATAGCAACACTGTTCACGTCCATCGCTTCCAAATCAACGTGTGAGCGCGCTCTTGCGAATACAACATTCGGTTTTTCCAGATCCGATGAAAATAAGATTCGGAAAATCGTGTCTCCGTGTGAACGTACCGTTCGGTTTCAAGATCCGACAAAAAACCGAATCTTCCCCTCGTGTGAACGCATGTATTGAATGCCCTATACCACTGCATCGGATCTGGATTTTGCAGTATCAGTATATACAAACCGGATCGGTTTGTAGTCGCAAAATCGTATGTCAACTTCAGCAGGATTCGGTTTTTTGTCGTATCTTGAAACCGAATGCATGTGTGAACTCCTTCATTGAAATACATAGGCCACTAAACCGAATCCTGGAAAAAACCGATTCGGTAGAGAAAATCGTGTCTCCGTGTGAACGTACCGCTGGGGTCCAGTAGTCGCCATAATCACTAGCTAAGCTAAAGCCTTAGTGACAATCGCCGTACCAAGAGGAATCGTAATATACTAATAATAAATATGTAAGGGTCGCTCATGGAGTAAGTTAGTTTATTTTCAGAGATATTGTGGTTAAAGGCTCAATTTTATGATATCTACTGAAACTAACTTGACAATTTTTTTCTGTACGTATGTTCGGCCATAACTCTAGTAGATGTATGTAGTAGTATTTAGATGTCTTGGACACAGGAAAAACTATTTTAATTCTTGCTAATAACACGCGGACGGAGTCGCGAGCACCGCTAGTAAATTCTAAAATTTTAAATTTCAAAATCAAAAATTCTTTCTTTATTTGAACCATTTTGTTATACAAGAAACTTGGTAGAAAAACTGCATTAGTTATAATAATTAACTGTGTCGCAGACACCAACGCCCCCCTCCGGATGATAGTTACATTCGGTTTTTAATAAAAAATTAAGTACCTATATAAGTTATGATAATATTTACATACAAAGGTGAGTGTATTTATCTATAGTATGTCTATGTTTATATCTGTGGAAGTGTGTGTGTGTATAATAATATATAAATATGAGTGTGAGTGTGTAAATATATGTTAATGTAGGTTTGTGTGTGAGTGATTGTGTGTATATGTGTGTATGCGTGTGTGAGTAATAACATGTGCATAGTTAAGGAGAATGTTAAGCATTAAAATAAATTTTACAAGATGTTTTAGTTGTAGTTAGTGCAAGGGTTTGAGGAGATTTTCAGTGTCTTCATATGAAAGAGTCTTAAGCCACTCCAGCAGCTTTATTTTACATTTGTGTAGAGTTAAAGGGTATATAGATATTTTACTATTGATTTTATTATAAAGTGGAGTACTAATATGGTAATAGTGACGCATTGCTAGAGCAGTTCTACTACGTTCTTTTTTGAAAACTTTATCTACTCTTCTCTTTGTGTTTGGTGCATTTGGAACTAGATATTTTGCTTGGGCATGTTTTCTCAAAATAACCTGAAGGATGAAAAGTTGGCGAACAGTAGGAACCTCGAAGAGGGAGTATAAGGACTTTGTGGGGAAGCGAATCGGTTTTTTTGCAATGTCCTTAAGTACACCTCTTTTAGCACGTTCCAGACTTAGCATATTAGCTATGCCTATTCCACCCCAAGATGAGATGCAGTAAGTCAATACTGTTTGAGCCAGGGCGTAATAAATAGTTTTAAGACATTTAAAGTCTGCAGCACTACGTAAATTTTTGAACACATACATCAGTTTTCGAATTCTAGCGCTGGTAGAGTCAATTTGCTGCTTCCATGACATAAAACTATCTAGAGTTATACCAAGGTGCATGTGTTCGTTCTATGACCTGACAGTTACATGCGGCATTTGGGCTGTATTGTGTACAAGTGTGGGCACGTATTAAAAACGACGGTGGTGGTTGGGTACTTTTATTACATGAGAATGTGACTAATTTTGTTTTTGCTAAGTTAAGTGTCAGTAAATTAAGATTAAGCCAGGACATAACCTTACGCAGTGCTGCTTCTGCATGAGCTTTAGTCTCCTCCCAATTTTTACCTTGGACAAGGATTACGGTATCGTCTGCGTAATGCTTATATATTTTTTTATCAGTGTGTTTATCGTCAGGCTTAATTTACTTAGAAAGTACTCGCCCCTTCAAATATTAATAAGTAGGCTTATAAGATCCCTCAATACAATTATTCCGTCAAGATACATAATAATTCGTGTTGTCTTATTTGCACGAACAACGAAAGTGACAAGTCATCTGAAACATTAATTACAACAATACAAACAATACCACCGCAATTTATTGTGCATAAACGACTTGAGAGGCGAATCTGAGGCGGTCACAGTGAAAATTAGTACAGCGCTTTTACCTAAATAATTTAATTAATTAACTTTAATTTGTATTTCCAAATTTAAATTTTGAAAATCTTTATAACACTTATAGGCACGATATCTTAAATATAATTCATTATAATATATCCAGATAATTAAATAATAATATATTTTCTTATTAGATCTATCATAATTATGGCTCTGCTTTTTGTGTAAGTTCCTAAAAATAAATACATTACTAACTAGTCATTAACGAATGAGATACGTCTGTAATGATAATTATGTACTAGTGTTTTAAAATTTTATCCGTATTATAATGACACTAATCATTTTATCAATAAGCCATATGAAAATAAATACAGCTCGTAATAATAACTCAGCTATATCCATCTAAGCTGTGGCCAAGGGTCCCCAAATCGGGTCCACGATCAGTCAACGTCAGACCTCTTATTTATCACTACATAACTGTACCTCCAAATATTTGGAAATCTCTATTTTCGACGACATAAGTCTACTTTCACGTCATTGTCATTTATCTGGGTTATTTTAGTAGTTCAGATGTATCCAAGTGATAGGGGTGAAATGCGAAGGATTTGGACTGAGATAAAATTAATTGAAACTTGTACGTTGTGAATGTTTTGAAGTTAAGTAGCAGCATTTTATATCTTTATTTCGACCACAGATAAAATACCTATTCGTAATAATAAATAAATAACTATTTCTGGCCTATTGGATTCCTATAACCAGATCTACACTGTGTGTTCGTCGTACATCACTAAGATAATAAATAATCATTAAAAATATTTATTTCAGCATTTTGGCCATAAATATACAATTGAAAACATGAAAATATCAAAAACAACGAATATATTTATTAAAAGAGATAAGTAAAACAGTCTCGCAGCAACGTTTTTAAAATGCTTGATTCTCGTCTTTGTAATATTCAACTTGTGATTAATTTAAATAAATTTATTATTTTAATGGTTACGTAAGTCATCAAAATCATAACACATTCGGTTATGAAAGACCACCCCTAAACTGACACTAAAAAATTAGCACCCCTGCAATGATAAAGGTAGGGAACAATATCCTAAACAATATAAAGAAAACGGTCCAACTAACCTCCGTTGCGTCTGACACGAAAGGGAACACAGGGAGGGATTCATCTATAAAAGGGAATCGGTATAATTTATTCAATTTGATAAGGTTAATAATTTTTACTTCAAGTGCAAATTCCGCTGATTAGGGAGGATTTCTATACGTTACGTTTTAATTATTATAATCTCTCTACAGATTAAAACATTAAAAATAATACATAAGTAATAACGAAGATTTAAATAAATTTTTTTAATTAAATGGTCTTATCATGCATTTTATAATAATCTATCTTATCTTATAAACTATGTGATATGGACCCCTCTATGGGTAAGGGCCTCCTCCATCCTTTTATATAGAATATAGAACATATGTATATAGAAAGGTTTATTTAAAAAGAAGCAACCGCAAACACAAGCCATCTTGGCCCTTAAATTTTCACGCCTTGAATACCTCCCTGTCAACTGGGAGTAGCACAGGGATCGTAAACTTGTCAACGCCAGGGCCCGTATATATCGCGGCCCGCTGGATTTCTGTGTATTATTGTAGTGCCCGCTATTATTTTAACGCTTAGGCCCTTCGGCTTAGAGACTCCAGTTGTCAACATTCTTTGGCTTAGCGTTGTAGTTAATACTCGGTCGTAAATGGTTGACATGAATTTGCAAATTTAAAAACACTGTTCTTATACCTAAATAGCCTGATCTTAACGTCTCTAGGCGTTTCAGTTATGAATAATGTTTATAAGATGAAATATTCAAACATTCAGTCAAAATAAATAAATAATAACTAACCAATAATGTGTACGAATCGGTACAATGGAGTGTAAAGATTAATATAATATAAAATATACTAAGGATGACATTCACCTTCAAACAAATCTTTGCCACTTTGTAATCTCCCTTATTTATCCCTTCTAAAAATTAGTTAACCTGCCGTGCAGAACAGTTTCAGTCTTTGAAAATGAATGTCGTTGTCTACGACACAAAAAGGTTCACAGCAAGCCAAATAAATTACAGTCTTCACTTAAAACTTTGAAGAAGTCACTTTATCATTATAAAGTTCTTTGCTAGTGTTGGAGCTTTTCAGGAGCCTTTCTCGTTTTGTAAGTTAACTTTCATGAGCTTCATGCAATATTCTCGTTGACGAAAACAAGGTAGAACTACTTCTTGCTCAGAAAATTAAATTAAAATAAGTAGTTATTGACCACCCACGTCGAGTTACGATGATCTTAACATGGAAGTTATAAGTACTAACTAGTACTTACTACTATTTACATGGATCTTAATGATTACCTAGCTCAAAAATAGTAAGCGTCATACCTCTTTCTAGTCTATAATATAAGATGAACGTAACGTCATTTGTATTAAACACCAAAAACTGAAATACGACCTTTTAATGAATACTACATTATGATTTCTAGTGAAACCATAATTTTCCGTGCCAAGACGGTGCTGTGAAGATCTTTCTTGTTATTGCACCCTCTCAGTTCTCGGAAAAATATTAGTTAAGTCTGATGTCCGTAAAGATCCTCTGCAAGATAAATGCTTGGACGAGCACAAGTTTACTTGGACTTAATTTACAAGGTTCGAAGTGAAGTTTAAATACGCTGCATTTTGTTATGGTAACATTGCAAAGACTTGTGAAACAAGATTTATTTCTCAGAAAGGAATCAGAATACGGCTGTTACTCGCACTATAAGATAAGTTGATCGTTTTTGATTACAGAATTATTTGTTTTTCTATGTGCAAGAATTGCCATGTTGGCTAAGTAGACAAGCTGACTTTTATTCCCAATGTCGTGAGTTCAAACCCTCCCGCGCACCTATGTAATTTTTGTGTTAATAAAATCGTGTAGGAACACACTTAATTTTGACAGATTGATACGTATTATTGTATAAAACATAATCTAAAATTCCAAGAAACATACAGAAAATCAAACTCAACATTTCCAAGTTGCAATTTATTTAGGAAATAAGTTGGAAGTCCGTAAAATGTTGAATTATATCTGAGATCCATTAGCGCGATGTATCGCTAAACGGCTCTCGCGCTAAGACGGATTATGACGTATCGACGGATCGATTACTCAAGGGGCTATACAAGAAGTATTTATTTTTAGCGGATATAAAAAGGACTTACAAATTTATTTTAAATACAAATAACAAAATAATGCAGAAAAACACAACCCGTATTTTAAGTGTTTTCTCTTTTATTTATGATAAACCTAAATAAAAGCTTTCAAATATCAATAGAGTTAAGTACCGAAGATCGCACAATCATCACAATGTCCATTTCACCGATAAAAGGCAACTGCCCCAAACAGACAGACACCTTCGGTATGGCTGATAATGGAGTTAATTAGTGGAGTAGATTAGCTGAACGCTCGATCCTCAACATCTGCTGTCTTAGCGGATAGATACTGCTGTGAAGGATGGACAGCAATAAATCTGGGGACACAGCGGCCTCCCTACATCTTATTAGAAATACTTATTAGAAAATGGATGGATAAAACTGGAAATCTTTGTTTCGTATACTAGTTGCTATAAAATCTGCTGCCACTTGGCAGCAGATTTTATAGCAGCCTTCACAGCAGTATCTATCCGCTAAGACAGCAGATGTTGAGGATCGGGCGTTCAGCTAATCTACTCCACTAATTAACTCCATTATCAGCCATACCGAAGGTGGCTGTCTGTTTGGGGCAGTTGCCTTTTAAAAAGACGATTAGCATAGTCAAGTACTACATTAAGTTTATGGACTTCCATAAACTTAATGTAGTACTTGACTATGCTAATCGTCTTTTTATACAAAACTCTTTTTTCTGTAAATCTCTTTGTGAAACCCCAATTTAAATTTTTTGTATCGATTTATATATCATGTTTATGAAACTCACAAACCGTGTGTCCCAAATAAGGGCCAACGAAAACTCGTTACCCGCATTATCATAATACATTATTATAATCATCCAGATCCATTTCCACTGGTTATGGGAGTAACCATAACCAATTTGGTGGGTAACCGTGGTAACCGTGTGTCCCCTGTAATTATTATTGTAGGATACAAAATAATAAGGATTTCTGAATAAGGGATTCTGAGATGGGATGATTGGAAATTACAAGTATTCTGTTCTTTTAGGCCTTTTCATGTCATCTAGATTGTTTACTGATTGTTGTCGAAGGCTTTATGTAACCCTCATTATTGAAGAATGTTGACCTTTTATGAATACTGTTGAGGTTTGTGGACAAAAACACAGAGAAATACTGATAGAAGATTTATTAGACTTTAGAATAATTACTACAACGAAAAAGACATCTAGCCTTGAGAACCCTTAGCCTTTGTCAGCACCATAGAGTATAAAGTGCGTCAGTAGCGCTAGAGTAAGACTGCGGACAGTAGTGGAACTACGTTGTACAATAAGGCGCGATATTTTAAAAGTGAAACAACATTTTAACACTCCTCCTAAATTCGTGCCTTCTATAATGTACATTACAGGATTATCTATTACAAACAGCATTAATTGTGAACATGAATTACAATTTAAACAGACCAATACTGAATTTCAAAAATTTAAATTTTTCTTTAGGCAAAGCTTTAGTAAAAATATCAGCAAATTGATAAGCACTGTGAACATAGTTTAAGCTTATAATTTTATCTTGGTATTTTTCTTTTACAAAATTGTACCTAATATCTATGTGTTTACATCTCTTATGAAATTCACTATTCTTAATCACACTAATAGCACTCTGATTATCAATGTTTATACACACAGAGTCCTGTTTATATTCACAAATATCAGTTAATAGCTGTCTTAGCCATATAGCTTCTTTGGTGGCTGCACACACAGCCATGAATTCTGATTCAGTGGTCGACAGTGCCACAGTTTGTTGTCGTTGTGTAGACCAAGTGACAGCAGCTCCATTTTTGATGAAGACATATCCAGTAATGGATCGCCTGGTCTCTATGTCATTTGCAAAATCAGCATCGCTATATCCAGTTAAATCTTTGCTCTCAGACTCAAACATATAGTTTAATCCATGATCCTTAGTTTCTTTTAGATATTTAAATATCTTCAATACAGCATTCCAGTGTGAGTCATCATATGAGTGTAAGTATCGGCTTACCTGACTCACAGCAAACATTATGTCGGGTCTGCTTACAGTGGCTGCATGTATCAGTGAACCAACTGCCTCTCGGTACGGACGATCCTTCTTTGGCTTGTCGTCTGCCTTTTGGAGCCTTACATGAGGATCAGCAGGGATACTGTTGGAGTTAGCATTTTGCATATTAAATTTCTTTAGTAAGAGTTCAATATATTTAGTTTGATGAATGAAAATACCATTTTCATGTTTTTCAATTTGCATACCAATAAAGTTTGTTAAGTGAGGACATACTTTTAGATCAAAATTAGATTGAAGATCATTGATTACTTCCATTATCACTGATTTGTCTCTACAGAGTAATAGTCCATCATCAACATATAGACACAAGTAACATTTGAGCCCTTTTATTTCTCCAATGTATACACATTGATCTGCATTACTTTTCTCAAAACCAAATTTCTTTAAAGCTGAGTCAAATTTGTGATTCCAACACCTAGGTGCTTGCTTTAATCCATATAGAGATTTAACAAGTTTACATACCATGTTTGGTTTGCAGTTCAGCCCCTCTGGTGGTGTCATCAGTATGTTTTCATTCAGTTGACCATACAGGAATGCAGTTGTGACATCAAATTGGACAATTTCTAATTTTTCTTGAGCTGCAATAGATATTAGTAATCGAATAGAATCATACCTAACAGTTGGTGAGAAAGTTTCATCATAATCAATCCCTTCCTTTTGTGCATATCCTTTAGCACATAGTCGAGCTTTGTATCGAAGACCTGTTGGCTCATCTTTTGTTCGGAAAACCCATTTACTTCCAATTAGTTTGGCATTCTGAGGTTTTTCTACCAATATCCACGTTCCATTTTGATTATGAGATTCAAGTTCTCTTTCTATTGATGCCTTCCATTTTTCTGAATTAGGTGATGTAATTGCTTCACTATAATTAAATGGAACAGTAATATCTTCATTGTGACACAAGTAGCTTTGTTCATTATTCAGTTTTGGAGATAATTGTTTGTTTCTGGGTCTCAAAGTAATATTTGATGTAGGTGGTGTCTTGAATTCTTGGTTTGGTGAGTATTCACTACTACAAGAAGTATTTAATTCAGAGAAATAATCTGTGTTTGTGGATTTTAATGTTTCATTTGCATCATAAGTTTCAGAAGTGTGCCTGTCATTTGTTTCAGATGATGAATCACACATAGAACTTTCTATTGACAAATCCACCGGAACATAATTTCTTATAACTGTAGATTCCAGAAACACAGCATCTTTGCTTTTTATTACCGTTTTAGAGCCTGGTAATATAAATCTGTAACCTTTTGTGTGATCACAGTATCCAATAAAAATAGCTTTCTGTGCTTTAGGGTCCCATTTTCTCCTCTTTTCTTTGGGAAGATGAATCATAGCTTCACAGCCAAATATCCGCATGTGTTTTATAATTGGTTTCTGTCCAGACCACAGTTCTTCTGGTGTCTTGAATGAGAGTGATTTGGTCGGAGAACGATTCACAATATAGGCAGCTGTGTATACTGCATCAGCCCAATATTGTTTTGTGAGTTTTGCATTGTTCAGCATACATTTAGCTCTTTCAATGAGGGTTCTGTTCATTCGTTCTGCTGTCCCATTTTGTTCAGGACTGTATGGTGTGGTGGTCTGGTGAATGATACCAGCACTCTTTAGGTAGTTGGAGAAATCCTTATTGACATACTCAAGCCCGTTATCTGTTCTCAGAATTTTTATTTGTTTATTTAGTTGATTTTGTACTTCATTTCTAAATTCCTTGAATTTTTCTAGGGCATCTGACTTCTTCTGTAAAAAGTAAACATAGGTCTTTTTAGAATAGTCATCAATTAATGTCATGAAGTAATTAGCACCTCCTAAGGATCTTGTCTCCATCGGACCACATATATCTGAGTGAACCAATTCTAATAATTCTGTGGATTTAGATTCACTATGCTTAAATGGTAAGCGTTTCTGTTTCCCTTCTAAGCATGTTATACAGGTTAATTTATTAACATTCTTGGATAATTTCACACCGTCTGTGTTTTCTACTATTTTAGCCAAATCTAGGAAATTCAAGTGGCCCATGCGTTGATGCCAAATATATACATCTTGTTCATCAACATCTGATATGTATGCATGTTCACATTTTACATCCAATCTGTACATATTGTTGATTAAGCTGGCGGTGGCAACAATCACATTGTATTTATTTGTTATAATACAGCCTTTACTGTTGAATTTTACATGACCTCCATTCTTGATGATCTGACTGACTGATAGTAGGTTTGTGGCCAGGTCTGGCACATATAATACATCTTGGAACAAAATTTCATTGTACTGACCTTTATCATTGCATACTTCTAAAACCAACTGTCCTGAACTGTGAACTGATAATAACTTGTCATTTGCAACCTTTATTGTCTTTATGACTGGTGTTTTTTCATTTTTCATCATATTATTGCATTTGGTCATGTGCATTGAAGCGCCGGAGTCTATGTACCATGAATCTGCTGAGCTTTCTGAAGCCATGAAAGCAGCGGCATAGCTTGAGCTTGGATTCTTCTCTTTTGGTTTTGACTTGCACTGAGTGATGTGGCCATATTTAATGCAGTTGAAGCACCGAGGTCTTTTACAGTGACCTTTGCTTTTATGATTTATTTTGACATTTTGTATGATATTGGTTTTTACAGAGTTTGCACTTATTTTCATGCCGGAACTTTCTGTGGCAATGATCAGAGGTTTGTAGATTTCCGGTAGACCAGAGAGAAGCAGTGTGCCTTGCCACTCATCGTCTAATCTAAAGCCAATATTACGGATCTTGTGTGCTGTATTGTAGTTTTCTCTGCCAGTAAGCTTTTCAATTAGTGCGTTATCTGAAGACATTTTTAGTAGATTAGATATTCTGTAATCTGATAAACTGAGTCTTATTTTTTAACATTACAAATTGCACTTGCACACTTGCAAAATTTTCGCCACGTGTGTTTTTTTCTTTGCTATTTTCACGTAACACTTATTTTGTCCACATTAGCAACCACGCTCTGCTACCATGTTGAGGTTTGTGGACAAAAACACAGAGAAATACTGATAAAAGATTTATTAGACTTTAGAATAATTACTACAACGAAAAAGACATCTAGCCTTGAGAACCCTTAGCCTTTGTCAGCACCATAGAGTATAAAGTGCGTCAGTAGCGCTAGAGTAAGACTGCGGACAGTAGTGGAACTACGTTGTACAATAAGGCGCGATATTTTAAAAGTGAAACAACATTTTAACAAATACGATTTATTTTACGTTTACTAATATTATAAAGCTGAAGAGTTTGTTTGTTTGAGCGCGCTAATCTCAGTGTGCATTGAAAATATCTAAATTTAAATAAACCTTAATTAAGGTATGTGATTAAAAACGTTTTTAGTCTTTAATAGACTCAGCATCTTATTTAAATCTTTGACCATCGACAAAAATAAAGTCTTTTGCTCAGTAAAACCGACTTACACTGAAAGTCTCACTCGCTATCGGAAAGCAAGAAACCTTTACATAAATCACGCGGGCGATATATTAGGAAAGTTTCCATTCCGAGCATCTCCAGCGCCACAGATGCTGTTGACTGCAGTAGAGAGAACTTTCGAGAAAATAGTTACCGGTCTTTGACCGACGTTAAATATACTTAGAAAAAAGTGTTGCCTGAGTTGGGGCCCGTCGACTTTTCGTGAGTGCCCCTCAGCCAACACTTTATTTTTTCCGTCGTAGGTTCAAACTTATTCTTTTTGATAATGTACCTATGTGGGGCTTAATGGTGAAAGAAACCGGCATGTTCTATGAACTATCAAGAGTTTGAAGTGTATGAACATTATGTGACACTTAGCAAAACGCACTTGGTCAGCGAGGTCCAGTCTTTATCATCAAAGAAAGTCCTTGTATCCGAGCAGTAAGAACGTTATTAGGAGAGCTTATTTGTATAACGTCCGTAATTTTAAAAGCAAGAAATATACCAGAACTTCTGTTGCTGTCATAACTGTTATTGGAGAAAAAGGAATTCAGTATTGGGATGTACAGTTTCAAGTTGAAAGTTTGACTACCCTAGAAACTATAAAGCAGTTTATTACAAATGCAATTTGTTAAAATTCATTTGTAAACATGTTATTTAAAAAAATCTGATCATTATCTAGCAACGGCAATGCCGTCACTAATTCTTGTAAAATCATGTTAAAGAACTCTAAGTTCTCAGTAAGAACTTTTTACAGATTCTGATTCAAAATGTTTTTAAAACATTCTCTATGTTCTCTTATATTTCATAACTCCTAATCAGGTTAATACGCTGTTTTGTAAACACTCGTTTGTGTGAGAAGTCCACAGAATGCTGGCTCCGCTATGTTTCCTCGTGTTTGCGGTGGCGTTCACTGTTTCCAAGTACGATTACACAGCTAATAAAGGTAAGAGCAACTTATTTTAACACTAGCCGATCCGTCGGCAGCTTCGCTTGCGTTTTTTTACGTTATTCAAGTAGACATAATATAGTCTATATAATTTATCTACGATATGAAAATAAGTCGGGTTTTCCTTCCTGACGCTATAACTCCAGAACGCACGAACTGATTTCCACAATTTTGAATTCGTTGGAAAGGTCTCGGGCTGTGTGAGGTTTATAGCACAGAAAATTGCGGGAAAATGTAAGACGCGGGCGAAACCGCAGGGCGGAAAGCTAGTTTATTATATAGCCTTCCTCATCAAATGTACTATGCAACATTGAAATAATTTTCACAAATAGGCCCAGCAGTTTTTGTGATTAGCGCTTTAGAATCAAACGAACAATCAAACAAACTCCTTAGCTTTATAAAATTATATAAAGCTAAGCTAATTTTACTGTACTATAATATTAGTATAATTCAAAAAACCTTTTAAAACCCATTAGACAAACTTCTGAATATTTGTGGGATTTTTGATGTTAAGATGAAGTCTCTTATGTCCCAGCAGTGGGAACGTAGGTAAATAAAAGTGATGATGATGACATAAAATTTCAATTTCAGCCCTTCCCAGCTACATCAGAAAAGCATTGATCGAGAAGAACAATTACATGCCGCGACCCCACGCGAAGAGACACACCCTGACCAACCTCACTCTGCATGAGGTCTTCGCGAAGATCAAGGACATCACCAGGAATCTCAACGCTAATGCTAAGAGGGAAGGGTTCAAAGTCGATTACAAGTTTAGAGTTATGTGATATGAAGGTGTGAAAGTAATATTGCAAATTTATTTCTGATTGTCTTGTTTTATTCATAAAATCTCTTGTCAAATTATAAGTTCCTGTGTCCCAGCGGTCTGAACTCGAGAATAAAATAAAGGTAATCATTATGTAATTGTGTATTATTAAATAACTAATATTTACAGAAAGTATTGATTATTTATAAAATCTTGTAATTTAAATCCAGAAGAGGACGTGCAAATGCTGCTTTGATTGGAAATGCTTATTTGTTGACCAGAAATTCCTAGAGAATGATTACTATTTGCCTCAATTTCAAGAGTAACTAACAGTTCCTTAATTTAATATACTTGCTTAACACTATTAGTGCCTATGATGCACACTCATAAAATGTATTTGTAATTATGGCCGAACATGGGCATTGAATGTGTTAAAAAATTGAGGGTTGATAACCCTTATTAATCCTATTGAGTTTGAAAGATTCTAGAAATAAGATCAATAAACAGATTAACCTTCCAACAATGTACCAAAGAATCTCTATTTACATATAACTTGAAAGCTTCTAGAGAGATGAATGAAATCACAAGCTAACCATTTGCCAAACTTTTAGCAAGAGCTCTAAGAAAATTCGTTACCCCAACAAATATCTTGTGTGTTTATGTATTAGATAAGCAACTCACTATATTGTTTTATCTCATACATACAGTAAACACAATTTAACTTCTCTCGGAATAAGATGGCCTTACTATTGAGTCATTTATTACAATATTTTTTGGTTCTTTTGCATTAAGAGGAATGGATACTAGTTTTTGAAATGTTTTAACTCCTAGCTACATAGTTATTATCTTTCTAATTTTATAAAGGTGAATGCTTGTTGGTCTTTGACGGCACAATTGCTAAACCAATTGTTGAAGAACATCATTAACATCATACGAGTATATTTACGTTTCAACTGTTGGGACACAGGGACTTCTCTCTTTACGTGAGAGACAAGGCCTTCATTCATGTCATCGTTTCAAGTCATGAAAGTTCTATCTTCTCGAACGTGAAGATAAATCAAACATAACTCACAATCGTGTTACCATAGTACGGCGTAAGGTGAGTTATGTTATTTAGAAATACCTAAGTCAACAACCACGACATGCTAGGACAAGGGATTGCTTAAACAATAACCCAGTTATTAGATTTCTGTTAGGTATGCCAACAAAAATCTGCATTCGTAAGTTATTGCGAGTACTGTACATACATAAGTGAGCCGTGTTGGTTTAGGTAGTTGGGAGAATGAGTTCCATTTCGAAGATTTTAGGTTCAAAGCTTGTGTGCTGGAAATATTGACGAGTTATATCTTTTAAATACCGCCTCTTAATAATAATGTGGCACTGGCAATACAACGTCTAACAAAAGTACCCATAGGTAATTGCTAATGTTTTATGTTTTATACATCATCAGGTTAAACGTAATTATTTTAAGTACTCTTTAAATATGGAGTATTAATTATTTATTTTATTTATATGATTTTAGATAAAATTGAGTTTCAGTAATACTATTAACATTTAATTAAGTTTTTGTGGTGAGTAACGTTGTTAAATTATTAACAATTGTATCGAAGTTCCTAAGTAACTTATTATTGGTTGAAAATGTACTCCTAATTTTAAATTCATTGTATAAAATTAGGTGTAAATTTAAAATTCATTGGGTAAATTCTATGAATCCCTCGGTATTCTCGGTTTATCTTGGCCGATGTGTTTTCTATTGATCCCTCTGTCCATTTGAGGCTTTAGGCACAATCACATTTAAATAGCTGGTGTAATATTTAATGAAACTTTTGAAGAATGTCAAAATAGGACTTAATATTTAAACAAACTAAAATTTGTAAGCTAATCTGTCATTTACGAAAATATGTACATTAAATCGAAAATGAAGATTGTGAGAAATAAATCCACAAGATCTGCTACCGACAAACTTTTACGCCGTTTGGCAAACACGCATAATTATTGTCCTAATGTATTTTAGTAAATAAAAAAATAATAATAATAATAAAATCATGTTTACTAAGACAACTTAGATCCACATAGGTACATACGAAAATACAAGATACAATAAAGACAATTTAGACATTAACCCCAATTGAGATTGGAAATAAATATGTAAATATAACGATAACAGATTACAATATAGCCTAGCCTAGAGGATTAGTTATTTGATAGGGAGTGTCGCTTCATGAAACTTTACGATATTATCAGATAATTACGTATCATATTGAATAATGAAGACCAGCCCCATTGGATATTATTTGGTGTAATTCTTATTCTTTTTAATATTATTGTATGCCCCATTGGATATTATTTGGTGTAATTCTTATTCTTTTTAATATGATTGTATGTCCTATAATTTAAGATCTTACCTCTGTAAAATTAACACAACTTAACACAAACAAAGTATTCTTATTCTTTTCATAATACTTTTACGTTAATTTACGTTAATAAGCTAAAAATTATCGATGTTTTCTAACTAGCCATTTAGGGGTCCACTGTGCCGCGGTTTGCAGGAATAACCCATTTGTGAGGGATTGGACCCGGCATTATTGTACAATTGGCATACATTGTATTTGGTAATAGGATTTTTGTGCTGCTCAGCGAGTTGTGAAGCTTTCTATAACAATGTTCAACAATATTTGTTTAAAACGAAAATAGAACGCCAAATATTTTTCGAATTTGATGAAATTACTAAAATTTGTTCGTTTTAGAAATGTTTGGATTGATTTACTATTGTGTGACTACCAAAGATTTATTTTACTGATTGTATTGTTTATTTTGATTGATTGATAATAAATTGAAAGTATTTTATTTAGCATACACGCAAGTGGATAATATTTTAATAGAAAACTGTGCAACATTATTTACCAAATACTGCGTTAGGTGGTCTGTTATCTATTTTGTAAGTTACATCGTACCTATCGAGTGTCCTCAAACCAAACATTACGAACGGTAAACATCGTGCGGAAAACGGTGTGTTATGAGAACTTTGAAAAGTTTGAAGAACATGGTAAGATTAACCACCAGCAATTAGCTAGCGTGGTTAATTAAGGTCTAACCTCTCTTGTCAAGAGAGAAGTCCCTTTTTTCCAGCAGTGGGAACGTAAATAGGGATGATAAGTTTCTATTATTATTATCATCTAGATAGAGAATAGGGTATAGAATCAGACATTTATGTTATGGTATACAAAGTACGACCAAAATCCAGTATGTCAACCTACAAATCCTCAGTCTCATGGAATCCTAAATAGCGCTTGAGCCGTGCGTTTGCGATGCGGTTTCTCATGAATATTCTACGGATAATGCCGTTTAATATCGGCTGGCGAGCGCGGAACACTTTGCTTTACAGATTCCGCTGTTTGCTCACTGTTGAACTGACTTGATGCACTGGGGATTATTTACTTGGTTTATATTCATGAATTAATTTGCGATGATCATTTTTGATTAAACGATGGTAGGTTGAGGAGCTGAGAAATTTACCGTACAAGCTAGGCCTAAAGTAGTGCAAAGCTTTTCCCTCAAATGTCGTCAAACCAATTATGAAAGACGGGTGCAGCGTATTTGATACGAGTATATACTAAAATACGGTGTTATATTGATAGTGGGTTTTATTACAATTCTCCATCAAAACTAAAATGAGTGGCCTGTAGTGGCACGTAATATGGTTTCTTCCTATGGCTTGTTATGGTGATGATGCTGACTTTATTTCACTTTAATTAAAGTGAGTGAATTAAAGTGAAATAAGCAAAGAGCTCCTAGTATGTAGTATTCTATGAGTTTAGCTGTTGCGTTAGTTAGGGGGAAAAACTGGAATTTACATAAAACCGGGCCAAAGTTTTCCCAACTTGTAATCCTGGTTGGTATAATTTGATTTAGGAATGTATAAATATTAAGTTATGGGAAAAATAAGAGAAATTAGAGACCATGGACTACATTTTAACTTGAAAACCTATGTCGTTCTGGCATAAGAATTGTACCACCCCTCTCTTCCAATGCTGGTCTCATCAAACCGACTAAGAGAGACTGCAGACCAAAAAAAAAACTATTTATCGCCAGAACATTCCCGTTTTGTCAAAAGATTTAATTAATCATTATAATATTTTGAAAGAAGAAGAAAAGAGAAATTTTGATAAGATTAAATTTCAAAATATTCTAAAATCAACTTCAAACGAAATTAAATTGAAACGATAAGAATATCAGCTCCGGTAAATCTACGAAAGTGTACCATTAAATAGGTAAGCCATTCACAAACATTTATCTCAGGCAAACCTATCAGTTCAGACTAGCCCATTAATATCACCTTGAAAAATCGACATTTTGATCTCGTAAGACAAACTCCCCTTCAGGCCATGACGTCATTGTGCTGAGAATAAGCCCCGAAATTGTGCCATCGATTTGTCAATGTCCTAACTCATATTTTATCACAGGGACAATGGTGGCCAGTAGATATGATATTTTAAAAGATGATAAATAATGATTCTTAAGCACTTTGTGAAATTAGATAACTATTTTAGTGATGTAGAATTATGTCATCGTTTATTATATTCAGTTTTATAGGTTCTAGATCCATTTGAAGTATTTTTTATAAAATGAAAATTGATTAGTGTTTTTTAAATATTTTTGTACTATCTGTTCATAATGTTACCAGTGTATTTAAGGAATCTCAATTTTGTTAAGTACCGATTCCACGAAAAAAGACACATTTTACTGAATAGTTTTTACGGCACGCTACTTACTTCTGGAGAGTGGATTAACGACACTGCACCACCCAGCAAAGCACGTCTTGTTTTGATATAGATAACAAACAATTGTGTTTTCTCAAATATTTAGAATTAAATTCCGCAAAGTTACGGTACGTTCACACGGAGACACGATTTTCTCTACCGAATCGGTTTTTTGCAGGATACGGTTTAGTGGCCTATGTATTTCAATGAAGGAGTTCACACGAGCATTCGGTTTCAAGATACGACAAAAAACCGAATCCTGCTGAAGTTGACATCCGATTGTGCGACTACAAACCGATCCGGTTTGTATATACTGATACTGCAAAATCCAGATCCGATGCAGTGGTATAGGGCATTTAATACATGCGTTCACACGAGGGGAAGATTCGGTTTTTTGTCGGATCTTGAAACCGAACGGTACGTTCACACGGAGACACGATTTCCCGAATCTTATTTTCATCGGATCTGGAAAAAACCGAATGTTGTATTCGCAAGAGCGCGCTCACACGTTGATTTGGAAGCGATGGACGTGAACAGTGTTGCTATACTATACTGGTATTATCGCCGTCAGCGTCGTAGAAAAATATTGTGGTTAAACCCAATAGTACAAAGAAGATCAACAGTTGGTGCCTTTACAACTCTAATGCAGCAGTTAAGGAATGATACACAATTTTTTTTTAACTACTTCCTTGAATGATAATTTAATACTTTTAATTCCTATACCTACATTTGATAATCTTTTGAAAAAGGTGGAAAAAGAATTGAAAACCGGATCGGTTTGTAGTCGCACAATCGGATGTCAACTTCAGCAGGATTCGGATTTTTGTCGTATCTTGAAACCGAATGCTCGTGTGAACTCCTTCATTGAAATACATAGGCCACTAAACCGAATCCTGCAAAAAACCGATTTGGTAGAGAAAATCGTGTCTCCGTGTGAACGTACCGCACATGAGAACAACATTAGGTTTTTTCCCGATCCGATGAAAATAAGATTCGGGAAATCTTGTCTCCGTGTGAACGTACCGTAAGGCCTCAATCTAAACAATTTGTTACCAGTTTTACTTTCGCGATTTGTTTTACTTAAAAAGTTGAATAGCGTGATTTTATATTTACCATACCGGCGGCGCGTTGCAGTCGCGCGTAGTCACGGATGATGTAAATACCGATGCTACTCCTACTATCGCAAATCGAGAGTTGTATGCAGGGCTCCGTAAGTCGACTGCAAAACCCCTGAAACGTCGGAATGGTAAAATATAAAATCACGCGATAAAGACCCGTATTAATAACTTCTCAGTAATGTTACTAGTGTTTTAATGTTATTTTATATGAAATGATGTTGATAATGATAATTTACTCTACTGAGTAACTCATTTGCCTAACACTTACTTGAGTGAGAGAGAAAGGGTAAAAGGACAATGGAACAAAATTGATAACACTCAATAAAATGTAATTACTCGGTCGTTAAGCGCAGACGCTGTGAGTTGGGAGGGCAAACTTTTACAACGAAACGTACTATAATTAATTTATTTTGTTCACGACTCTTTTGTTTGGTTAAATTAGTAAATAGAAAAAAAAAATTTAGTAGTGCTGTTGGCTCAGTAAGTGCACACTAAACTATCATTCCGAACTTTCTAACCGCGCTTGCAAAGGTGTTGTTGCAACCAAAGACAAAATAGTGTAATTTAATTAGAATATTTTGAAAAAAAAAACAAGGACTATTTTCTTCTAATATTTAAAAACTATACTTACTTTATTCTTATGATAATACTTAATATTATTTTTAATTTTGGAGTTTAATATAATATTTTTGTTAGTCATTTCAATATTTATTCAGAATTTGAAAAAACCAGAATAATTCGACAATGCCACCCGTACAACAAAAAGTCAGTTAATAGGAGTGAGAACCGCGCGCGCGAGCAGAGCGGAGACGGAGCACGGCGGGACGCTCACTCCTCTTGAAAATGACCGAAACTTGTCTCGGTCGAAACGTCGGGTGTTTTGTTACACTCCTTAATTAATACGCGAGTAATTCCCGCTTTTATAAAAATGAAGTCAGTTATAATCATTTTTGCACAATCAGAGCTTTTCTCATTCCGTCAATGATGAATGACGACGTGTAGTCAATATACAGCCTTAACCAAAGCCATATACCTTAACCGAACCCATTCCATAGCTTATGTACACAGCCTTAAAGCCATATACAGAATATATTGGTATAATACCGATCACAATAATTACTGAGAACATTAATCATACGCAATCGGTATACGAATGACGTTATGATACATTGCTGTATTAAGGTGTTCGTGAACTTGTGTAGCCGTAAATAATGTAATGAACAATATGTGGTATAAAGTTGGTGAACGTTTTGGGCAGATACTGCTGAAATGGTATCACCAGTACCGTACTGTGCCAACTTACTGGGATCACTAAGTTACCCGTGGCGATTTACCTAATCCACTTAATATCTATAATGGGTTTTATTGTGGATATATTATTATGGTATGTAGTGATTTACTCGCCAATTTAATGTAAAGACAAGTCTTATTTAAAAAAATACAAAATGTCTCGTCCTGTAAATGTATTTGTAATGTTTGTTTCACTTCATTGTTGGGTTGGTATGTTCTGTTTGTTTTTCTAGCAAACGTATAAATGATATAGGTATGCCTGATATATCCGTTTCAACGTAACCATAATAATGCCTTTAAATATACTCGTATCTCAACCAAAACTAGTACATTGAACTTGATACTAAATTATTGAATATCACAAAGGTGAAGCGAAACACTATACCTCAATCGAGTTAATACATGATAGTAAATTTCATACTGCCAATACAAAATCGACCAAACCTCCAATAAATATGTACAGGAAATTGAACTGTAACATGTGTAGTTAGAGGTGAAGTTAGATTGCGTGTCTTGTACAGGGTGAAACAATGTTTATTAAGGAATTGGGAGAGTCGAAGATGTTGATAAGGGTCGTAGCTCCAAAGGCGACGGTGTCCTATCGAGCTTTGCTCCTACTTAGGAGGTGCAGCGCAAGTGATAGAATGTAGCGAGTAACAAAAGCATAATCAACCCTATTGTAGGTTTTACTGCTAGACATAGAGTCTTCTCTCTGGACGAGAGAGACATATATATCAATATACCACACAATAAAAAATAAAACTACGCTAGTCAAATGTGGTGAATGTCACCATGTTCATTAAACTTTTTAAAGTTCTCAAAACATACTCGTAATCCCTTCCTAATAATGCTGGAAAATTGTGTGCTTTTGGTGACAATTATTTAGTGAGGACGTAATAAGAGGTGCTATATATTATCGGGCTCAGGGACTTCTCCTTTGACGAAAGAGATTAGGTTGAATGTCACATATTCTTCAAACTCTTCAATGTTTTAAAAACACGACAATTTCCACACTATTTTTGCCTTCACTGTAATATAAATAAATAAATTTCAAGAAGTAAAATCCCCGTTTGAACCTTTGGAATTAGTGTACTCCCATTTAGCCAACAGCGGAAAATATAAGGCGTAGGTACATAAGCATACACAGCTGATGTATGCTTTTATGCTAGTGTGTGCACATATATGACTTCATATTATAGAGCTGAAGAGTCAGATTGTTTGTTTGAACGCGCTATTCTCAGGTACCTACCGCTAGGCTGATTATAAAATTTATTTCATTGTTGGATAGTACATTTATTGACAAAGGCTCGCTATATATAAAAACTATACCTATGTAGATAACGTAAAATTCACATGAAGCCTTCGGGGGAAGGCTTGTTGTGAATAATATTTCGCAGTAAGTCTGTATCTTAACCACAGTAGTAGGACCTTGGTAACAAATTGAGTTTAGAAGATTGGATTAAGAAGTAAATTAGATCATATTTCGCTGGCCAGTTTGTGTTGCGCCAACTAAGTTCTGTGATGGCACAATTACCATAGACTAAGGGTTATTTACTGTTTAACTACCGTACAAAACCCCCGTGTTAAGTTTAACTGTTATAACGCGTAAGGGTTTGAAACTAGTGAATGTGTAATAAAACAGTATTTTTTACATCTGCTTGAAACTTTAAACTGTCTAAAATTTAAAATTACGTGGATTTTAAGATGATGATTTTATGTTATGGACTTATAGTCAATGTCATAATTATAATTTACCAGACACAATATTAGAGGATAAAAAAATCAGACGTAAATGAAATCAGATGATTAAAATTTACCTACACTAAAAATATAAGTCATGACAAACAAATAAAAAACGAGTTAGTGTTTGTTTGTTTGTTATAAGTCATGATTAAAAAGTTTAGTTGTTGCATAAAAGCCCAACGCTTCAGGCGACTTCCGTTGTATTAACGGTGGTTTAATACCAGCAAAGTTTTCCTCATAATCTGTCATGAAACCGCAGAGGTCATCGTCAAATAAATCCAACCGCTAAACTCAGCAACTTCATATCTTAGTTACACAAGAAACCAATTTCCTCCGAACCTAAAAGGGTATTGTCACAAACTACACTTTCCGAACTTGCCAACCGGAACCCAAAGAAAATATGCGAAAAATAAAAAGCAAAACTCGATTTAGTCCGTACAAGACCAGCTTGTAAATAACCTAACATATCTGGAACCCTGTCAACGTAAGCTTGTTCTTGTATCCTTGCGAATTTCGACATAGAGGATGGAAACTTGGCGCGACAAAGTCCGTGTGTTGTTTCATGTAAAAGTTGTGAAGTTGGTCTGGAGTGCGTAACTTTAACCCATATCAATGTGGAGTGACGGCTTTGCTCTGCAATGGAATTGGTTGGCGTTAAACTATTGCTTGCGAGTTAGTGGTTAGGACAATGGTGTAATTGAAAATAGGGATTTATTTGCCGGGTAACTTTGTCTCCATCGGACATGACAGGGGTTAAGTCTGAATACTTAAGGTTTTACTTAGGAACGTGTTTTTGAATGTTGGCTTTGTGTTGTTCGTAATTGCTAAGAATAAACATCGTTTAAAACAATCCTCTTTTATTGACTTTTTTTCAAAAATGGTTAGTGAAAACGATAGTACAATATACCCAAAGGTTACAGTTACTTTTCAGATACTGTAAAAAAACAATGCTGAAATAAAACAGTTAATTGCATTCTTTAACTGTTGGGTATACGATTAGTAACGCTTTGATAATAAATTCTATTATTATTTCTTGAGCTAATCCTTGCTGCATATTTTATACCTTTATCGTTGAAATAAACAATTTTGAATGAATTCCACTAATTCCAGTTTCTCTTGAAAAGACAATGATGGATGATAACAATTGGTTTTGCAAATTGTTCAACAGCCAGAATTAATGTGACTCAATTATTTTTCTCTGTTAATGAACCGCGGACGAAAAATTAGGACATATTTTGAGTTTATTTTATTGTTTTATCGACTTACGTATTTTAGATCATATTTTTCGTGTAGCAACAATTACCTTTATGAAAAGGATAAAAATAAAAATTCCTTTTTCTACATTTTATTCCCCAAAAACTAACAAAACAACAAACGGAAGATAAAATCACAACATAAATATCTCTCCATACGACATTATTCTTTCTACATCAACAAAACAATGAGACATTATAAAAAGTTTTCCGTTTTCGGGTCATTAACAATAGCGGTGGGTTTTGTGTTCAAAACAGAGGGAACACTACTATAATAATTATATACCTCTACGGCCTTGCCACATGGAGGGGAATTACCTTCTATCAAATATTGCTTGATTCAATATCGCACATTGAATGAACAAGTCCAATTGCTGAGAAAGAGGGACTTCTCTCTTGAAGAGAGATTGGGCCTTAATTTACCACTCTGGCTTAGTGCGGGTGTATAAATGTCACATGTCTAACAAACTCTATTAAATTCTCAGACTATGCCGGTTTTCTAATTTTGTTAGTTCTTAATTACTATTTTTTTCTATTCTAGTTAGTATTAGTGAGTTTGTAGGGCGTATAGCATCAACGGATATATATGGGCGAATCTGCCGCCCAGCGCAGCCCAATATAAAATGGTCGTACATCATGAATATGGCTTAGAGGCGTGAGCTTGAACATTTTTTCTCCCGCTTTACCTTTTTTATGTTTTATTTAAGTACTCGAAGTATGAGGTAAACGCGTGGATTTTATCGGAAAAGACTTTATTGTAGGGAGCTGTGGTGGATTTTTATAAATCTACGAGAGCCATTTTAACAGCGAGTAAAGTTAAAAAAGTTGATAGTTCATTTCATTTATTTATTCATAAACGATTAACTTGTATTTTAAAGTAGAGAAAAATTTGTATTTTTATAAATAAGGAGAACAAGGGTTCTGAAATACATGCAATTTATTGTAAGTTCACGAACCCTAAACAAACAAGCATGCAATTAATAATTGATCCCAACTTGCAGTTTCAGGCTCGAAGTACAAAATTAAGGAATGAAAGTGCAATAACAATGTAGCATAATTTCAAGATAACATTATTTCTATTTCAGTTAGTTTTTTTTCTTCCGGACCTCCATAAATTAATCTCGTATGTGCAATGGACGTCCACTGATGGAAAGTCTTAGAGGACGTTCAAAACCTGAAATAATGATGATGATTGATAGACAGACGGAGTCTTGTATCTAATGTTACAAACATTAATCGACCAATAGTTTTCAAACTAATTTCTCACAAATAACCCATCATTTAGAAGTACTTAACTAGTTTTTAATGAGTTTCAAACTATCAAACTCACATAGCAACTCAATCATAACTTTCGCATCTACTTTTATATAAAATTAGTAAAGATATTTTAATTTTGCTTCACTTCTACTCATTTTCAATCATTATATTTAGTTAAGTAAGTACCTCTTATTCGCATTATATTGAAATCACTAGTATCCCGCCGACAGTTTCGCTCGCGTTATATGGGTACTTATAGTTTTTTTGTACTACGCACAAAGGACCAACTTTGAGTGAAATTGCGAAAAAAGGAGTGCCCGAACTAAACTACATAATCTATACATATTATATATAAAAAAATAATGCAACTTTTTGTTGTAATTTTATAACTCAAAAAACGGCTGGGCCGATTATCTAAAACCAAAACCAGGTTTTAAAATAGTCGTAAAGTCCAAGAAAGGTTTTAAAAGCGAGAAAACATGCGAATCCGCGCGTGGGTCAACTAGTAGTTTATCGAATAGGATAAATGCACTACTATCCGGCACTAAAATATTTTTTCAAATCACACCACAGACAGGCTCCTGAGTTTAGCGCGTTCAAACTAATAAACAAACTCTTCAGCTTAATAGTTAGTACCTATTGGTATAGATTATAATTTCCAATTCACTAATTTGATAATGAGATTTTAATACATTAGCAAAGCCGCTATTTGTGAATAATTATATTAATTAAACCAGATTGGTCGTTGAAAATAAATAGTAGGGATACTGAAATATTTGATAGTTAAAGGTAATTAGTTGTTTAACGGATTTTACGATTTTAACCACAAGATTAATTGCAGTTGAGTAATTGTTCATTATTGTAGTCCCACTATAACTATATTTTTTATGGCAGGTTTTCAGACACTATTCGGGATTATTAGTGCAGCGGCAAATAAGGTCTTAGTAAAATATAATCTAGAAGAAAAATCCAGTATGAGCGGCGGGATACCTTCAGAAAAATAGTCGAGTATTCTCGTAACTCATTACTACTCGGCTGAAACGTTTGAACACTTGATGAACTAAAAAATTTAGCCAATAATAGGTTCTCACAATAATGATGATTTAAAAACGCGATTCTATTTTCAGATTTTTCAAAATCAACTTCAACAATAATCAAAGTTCAAATACAGTGACGCACGAAACACAGTAGAACACAAGTACAATCGCGCACAAATAATAAAGTCAGAAGCAAATCGAGTGGTTTGACTTATGGGGAAACTTGCGCGATTTCTACATGAGCGTACATTTTCGAACGTAGAACGTAGCCATAAATACATAGAATGGAAAGGACATTTAATTTGTAAAATTTATATATGGTAGTTTTAAAGGTTCTTGTTAAATAAAGCTGCTTCTTTCAAAAATAACTGATTAATTATTTGTATCATTACGATTAAGTTTTGATACTTTTAATGTTTTTAAGGATACAAAATACCCCTTAGAAGAGACGAGAACTCGAAAATCATCGTTCTTAAAAAAGTCGCTAAAACTGTCTGACCATCCCTACGCATGCTTCAATTATTAAAACTGCAACGTATTTTGATGCGATTTTTTATGGGTAGAGTAATTCAAGATAAAGTTATAAAGGTACCCGAGGCGAAGAGAGGGCGGATCGAAGATGTAAAGTTCATATTTACCAAATCCCCAACACTTTTAACAGGTTGTTCTGAGGAGACCAGTGTCCAGTTAGTGGGACTGAATGCAAGATGCTATGGTGAAGATACCACATCAAGAGAACGGTACATCGCTGTACAGTCACCGTCATAAATAATAAGTAAGAGACCGGAGGCGCCGCGCCGTGCTCGTACAAAAAGTAACAAACAGATCCCTTAAATAAAGAAAACACGGGCATATGTTAACAGCTGTCGTTCGGTACAGGCGGGCACACGCTAAATAAATAGTTTGATCAATGGTGAGCTTCGCTTTGTATCCTTTTTGATTGAGGAATTTGGAGCTGTAATCCTGTAAGAATTCGAACACTCATTTCGAATTTTAAACCGTATCTTATGGATGAACTGGATTTTGCTTCACCTCTCATTGGCTCTGACGATAACGGAATCAATTGAGTGAGTATCATTGCTGCTATTCAAATAGCAATGATACTCATTCCTCGTTTATTTGATTCCGTACCTAAATAATCAAACGTATGACTTAATACTGAAACTTATGCAATAAGTACTCCGCGGTCATTAACCCCTACAACTGTGATCGTGTTTCTTCAATACGAAATAGGTTAAGTGAATCCAACATTGGATGGAAGCAAAATCTTGGTCATCAAATGCTCTTTTACAACATTTGTTTGTTTTTCTTGAGCGTTGGATCAGTTAAATGAAATAGGATTGTAATTAAATTGTTTAGGTCAGATTGCAGCAAGAGGGAATTTTAAGCATAAACTAATTAGATTTTGTTTTATCTTTCTTTGAGAGATTGGAGACAAATAATTTCGAGAATTATGAGATATTGGAGTAGCTTAGGATTGGTGTTTGATTTTGAATTTAAAGATCTTATTTGACATCATGTGTCATTATTTTGTACATTGTAAAGAAATGCAACAGCATTTAACTTCTTACAGATAATAGAATTCAAACAATTAAAACATTTAACTCAACCAAAATTAGTATTAATAAATTAAATGTACCGCAAAATCATGATATATTTCCCTTACTCGGCCATAAACAAAGCAGCCGTATTCAGATAATCGAAACCGAATTGCGGTGCGAGGAACGTAAAAAAAACAAACAGGAAACAAATTTAACGGTCTTTATACACTATCCTAAATGTAGGAGAGATTGTGTTAACCGAATTTTTTTTTGCTATTTAGTTAAGGCGTAGATATGCGTGAATTTGGTAAATTTGGGTTCAGCAGAAACCATTTATTTCCTTGTTCTTTAACAGAATTGCTTTGAAAAAATTACACAATAATCTATGCCATATAAGGCATTATCTCCTGAGGCCGAAATTTCATTTTTTTTATTTTAAGTACCTGAAATAATAGTGTAAAATACCGTCTACTTTTTCAGCAAGAACCGTTTAAATCCTAATCTATTAATCATAAGATTTTTTAATTTTCATCACCATATAGAATAAAAGAATACCAATCATCTCCTGAGCTTACTTTTTCGAAAAAAAATCCCAGCGATTTTTAACGAATTTTTTACGTAAAACGACACACGCAATGCGCGATCTTCCCCTTCGCGGGCCCTTCAATTCAGTGCGGGGCGAGACGTTGTGCTGGACGGACGTATGACAATTTTCTCCGTGCGCCGTACTAACTAATAATATTCTGTGCCGGAACCAATTTTATAAGTAGTTTGTCATTTATAACTAGCTGCCCCCGCGCGACTTCTGCTCGCCGTATACTTTTATTTGCAACTATGTATCTCCATACTAAATTTCATCCAAATCAAATTTTCCCGCGTAAGCATATATTTTCCCGCGGAAGCATGTATTTATCCGCGGTAAATAGTCTCTCGCCATATACTTTTATTTGCAACTATCTCCATACTAAATTTCATCTATATCAAATTTTCCCGCGGAAACATGTATTTTTCCGCGGTAAAAAGTCTGCTCTTTCTCCCCTGAGAAAGATCTCTAAAGAGTGTATGTGCCAAATTTCATCAAAATCGGTTGAGAGGTGCGGGAAAGCGTAACAGACAGACAGACAGAGTTACTTTCGCATTTCAATTTTGTATATATTGTTTGGCGTGTAAAAATTTGACGCATTGCTTCAGATTATAATAATAGTGTCTATTGTATGCACAGATCACCGAAACTAGATTACCTCATTAGAATACTTTTGTTCCGATTCAAACGCACCTAAATTGGAGGAAGATGCGGGTTGCGGGGACTGGAACAAAGGCGTTGTAGCAAATAGCATCATGTAGGTAGGTAGATATGTCGCTCATTGAATACAAAACAGCCACAAATCAGAAACCTCATTTTTTACAGGAGAGCCAAAACAAAATTTAAAAAATGATTTTTTGTAAAAAATATTGTTTTTTTTTTAAATGTTATGATGTTTATATATCATTGTTTTCCTTGTTTTTTGCTCTATTTTAATAAATAATGACCACTGTGATAGCATTCTTCCAACCTGAGAAAACCAACAAAAGCCCTTTTTGCATTCAAAATTTGAACCAATGTTAGGGTAATTTTCTCAAAAAATTAAACAAATAATAAAATGTAACATGCTATTTTGATGTTTTACTAAGGAAATAACAATAAAAAATAAATAACTCTCAGTATATCTAAAAAGATACAAAATATTCAAACGAGTAACACAAAACTAGATATTGTTTTATCGTTTTATGTTAAAAAACGCGATATCAATTTTATCTAAAACAAGCTTTCCGCCCGCGACTTCGCCCGCATAATATTAGAGTAAAATAAAATAAAAGTATCCTATGTCCTTCTCCTGGCTCTAAGCTACCTCTCCACCAATTTTCAGCCAAATCTGTTCAGACGTTCTCGAGTTATAAGTGAAGTAACTAACACGACTTTCTTTTATATATAAGACTAGCTTTCCGCCCGCGGCTTCGCCCGCATTATGTTAGGTAAAAACTACCCTTCTCCCGGTTCTAAGCTGCCTCCCCACCAAATTTCAGCTAAATCGGTTCAGCCGATCTCGAGTTATAATTCTTGAATTTGTCCAAAGTTGATAACAGGCTGGTTTTGTATGCTTTCTTATTATACATTAGAATGGCCAACTGCCATGCTCATAATTAATTTTGCTCTGCTATTCATTCTGAAAATAAACTATTTGACCGATTATTTATTGATTAAACCGATTGCAAAACAATCATAAATTGTTACTTTGGGTGCAGATTTATGTGGTGCGAAGATTCCGTGAAAACTAGCAATTTATTTATAAGTAATGAAGTTAAATTACTTTGAAAATATAAAAGCTATGAACCAACCTAACAATTATGAGTTGCTAAACGGTTACCGATAACTGTATGAACGTAAACTCTATCAAGTAAATGTTATTTTAAAGTAAAGAAACATTACAAATTTGAAAACATGCTGTTTAGCTGTACATAAATTATTATTACCTCTATAATAATTCAATACAAAAAGTACACATTTGTAAATATGTTTTCACTTTATTTCATTATTGGAACGCAAAATGTACGTTTTCCAAAATATGACTCTGTTAAATAAAAAATCAGAATGTACTTACTTGAAATTGGAATGCAAAACGGACGCATTTCAAAAAGTGTCCCTTTTGCACAGAACACGGAATTAAAGTTTGGGTCTTTTTTTGAGTTGTGGCAGTTTTGTTCTGAAGTTTGTGCGTAAGTCAGCCCAATACAAAAAGGGCGGTTGATCAGTTTTACGTCAAAATGAGCGAAAATGACGGGTGTCTTCAGCAAAACGTAAAGTATTGCAGCTTTAGACCCTAATTTTGAAATAAAACCATTTTTGAAAAATTTTGATTTATGGCTGTTTTGTATTCAATGAGCGATGTATTTATTTTTGGTATACACAAAACCTGTAGAACTTAAAAATTTAAAAATAATATTAGAAAAATTTATCACAAATAATTCATTTGACTGAGTGAGTAAGTAATAAACATATTTAAACGGTTTATGGATAACTTATTTATTTTTACATACAATAATACCGAGAGACCCGCTTATATACGTCGTCTATCATTTTTAACGATATCGATTAGAGTTTACATCACTAACGTTACACGTGCTTTCGCCGAGAAGGACAACGAGTGCAATAAGCGCAATGCGGAAAAGAGACAAGTGAACATCCTTTGTACGAGTAGCCATTATATGCTGACCTCTTCACTTGCGTTAGACTATAGAAACGTATATGAAGTTCACGGGTCTGACACTTACTTGGTCGCAACTAAAGCCGTGTTTCGAGGCGGGGCTTTTCATAATGGTTGATTTAACCATATGTTTGGCGCGCGGTCGTCGCTTGTCATGCGGTATCTAGTGGGGTTTATCTATGATTGTAGGCTACACAACTAATTCTGGTTAGCGCTGGGCGTAATATTTTCGATACGCCAGCGCCACGCGGGGCACGCGGTCGCTGTTGTCAACTCTCGTAGTCGTTTCTGCCGCGATTTTCACTGCATACACGCTCTTAATGGCTGCAACTTAGGCTCTATGTAAGAAAAACTATGTATAGTAAAACCATTTCTAAAAGGAACGCCCCTCCACCGAATTCTGTTTTTTTTTTTCTGTGTATTCTGTTTTTCTGTATTTCCTCTCACACGTTGAAATCATCACGGTTTTGTGGAGGGGAGTTCATTTTTAGAATGGTTTTACTATACCTGTGACATTTAACATAATCAACATCAATTCAGCCATCTGACGTCCACTGCTAAACAACAGTTCTTTTAGTCGGATGCAGTTTGCATCCGCCGTAAACTGGCAGCTATAACAAGATTATCCTGTCCATCTTGTTGGTGGACGTCCGACGCTGCAGCTACATATAATGTAAAGCTGTATGTGTGTACAGATTTCTATAAAGCTTTTAATAATTAAATAAGGAACTGACAAATTGCAAGATCATTTTAGATATTTCTTATATTCTTTCCCTCCCACTAACTGATGCTAAGGAAATTAAGGTTTTGGGAAAATGTTGGATAGTGTACAAACTTGAAAAAGAAATCCAAGTTTTGTTATTTCCTGAAGCAAAAAAAGAACGTAAACAAAGAGGGTAATTACGGGATTCAGGTAGCACCATAGAGAGGAACGAGATAAAAAGAATTAGAGTTTTGAATTTCGAACGAAGTCCGATGTGAAATTGTTTATGGTTTCCGTTTTCATATTGTTCGAAGTTTGAAATTGGAGATATTCATTTACTGCAACTACTGTCATCATCATCATTACAGTTTGAGCGTCAGTTGAAGCCATTATGAGTTCTGGGACATTTAGCCGATTTGAAGACTCCTACGGAAAGAGTAGCTATTCTTAGCCTGGCACCATACATCTATTTTATTTCATTATCATCGTCATCAGCCGTCTGACGTCTACTGCTGGACAAAGCCTTCCCTTGATAACTTCTTGTTATACACAGACGCAGCTTGCATCCACCGCAAACCATTAGCCGCCACAAGATCGTGCGTCCTTCTTGTTGGTGGTCGCCCGACGCTGCATTCCCCGCTACTTTGTTCAGCCAAACACAATAACACAAAATCTAAATAAGAACTACAATGAAACATAAGCAAACGCTTCAATATCACAAGTCCTCCCCATGCAAGACGTTTCGCATTTGTCAAGACACAAGGAACTCTAAAAATAGAGCGATGTGCTTCCACGGTTCCGAGAAATGATATCAAAGGCAGCCAAACAGTAATTTGGTGCTTATTATCTACAACTAAAGTTTGTGCGTGACTTAACAAGTTGAAGCTATGTTTACGTTAAGCTATGAACTGACGTATTTCAAGTTTCTGTAATAGTCTTTAATTTTCTGGCAGAGCCGTGTTAAGTAAGTGGGAGCACACTAGACTTTTATTCCGCAGGTCGTGGGTTCAAATCCCGCTGCGCACCTCTGGATATTTTTTTATGAAAATCTTGAAATGGATGTGCGCTTTAACATAGGTACATAGTGTGGAGAGCGGTATGTTAAGAGAAATTAAAAAAAAATATGTGACATTTTGCCCCGCACTTAATTTGTAGATTCCATTCAAATAATTATGTATTTATTTAAATTTTAAATAATAATGAGTTCGAATACAGATACTCGTGTTCAGTAGTGAGACGTTTTAATTATTAATTGTTTTGTTTTATTTGTATAAAAAATCATATTAAGATTAATTCTTCTCTAAGAATTCAGTGAAAAACTTCCGACTCCGTAAATAAGATTATGAACCTTTGTATTCCTAATTTATATTCTTAATTATTCCTGCTCAAAATAATTAGTAAAATGCCGCGACAGTTTAAAAATATACCCGAGAAAACGTTCAGAATCAAAGAAAATCAAAAGAACTAATTCAAGACGGCGTTTCTAATGAGAGAGCGAAATTAACTGCACCAATTTAGCTTCAGGTTTAAATTATTTTATTACCTTACATTCGTTAAGTTCTTTTGAGTTTAAAAGTAAATGTTTGTTCTGTAATTGGATAATTACTTTTATGTTGCTATTAAGTTATAGTAAAAAGTTTTAGAAGATTAACATTAGAAGTTAGTTAACGTTTTTTTTGTGTGCTTCTTGGGTGAATATAAGGTATTTAATTTAATTCGGAGAATGGCAGAATGTCCTCCAAAGGAATGGAGGAGATCTTTTCTTACCAGGTCGATGTATTAGGTCCTCATACCTTATTGTCTTTCGACCAACAATTTGTTGGCATGGATTTAAATTGCGATCGACAGTTTGCACTTTTAAAATAAATTTAAAAAGAAGTTTATGTCACAGTTTTACAATAAATGCTCCAATATGGAGGCACTGACTATTTTGTACAGTTGTTTAAAAAAATACTAAAGATATTCAGACCTACCTTGTCAATTTAATCCATACCGCCGCAGTTCTATCAATCTATGTTCCAAATTCGAAACTCCAGCTTTAAGTTAACAAGTCATTAATCCGAGCGTCCCTCGATGTCGGAATTAGCTGGATTGTTCCGGATTATAATTTTCAACAGCGATACAGAAATCGGTTATCGGGAAGGAATGTTGATTAAGTTATCATATTTACTTATTAATTGATAGGTACGTTTTCGTATTTCGGGAGTAAAATAAAGTCTTAACACATTATGGCAATAAAAATGCTATAGGTTTGTGTCCAAGTTCGGTTTATTTGAAGGTTAATAATGCTTGATCTTAATATTTTCATTAAAAACTAGCTTTCCGCCCCGCAGCTTCGCCTGCGTTATATTATTTTCCCGCTGTAAAAAGTATCCTATGACCTTCTTCTGGTTCTAACCAAAAAAAAATAAAAAAAAGGTATACTATACGAGTACAATATAAAAGTCGTGTTCTTTACACTTATTTATAATTATTATTTAAATTTATTAACATTGAATAGATATAAAAATAATAATTCATAGCGAAGGCAGACACTTCCAACTAGAAATTCAAGTTCACCAGTGAACGTTATACCGCTAAGATGAAAGAACAAAATATTTCAGAAATGTCATTCAAACAGTTTATCGTCCCTACAAGGTAGAACATTTTATTGGCGGAAGTAATACCCTCAAAGCTTTTAAACTGATTTAGATTTGATTTAAGACGAGTACACATAAAAGAAGCTGAAACATTTTTGCTTCCCCAAGCGATTTGAAGCTTTAAAGTCTTTAGATAGAGCGGAGAATCGGTTATTGAGAATGGAGCAAAGCGTTTAAAAATAGATAGGACAATGGAAGGGGGGTTACATTTATAATTAACTGCAATCAACACTGACGTATTGAATTTCGAGTATTTAGTACTGTGGAAAAGAAAAGTTTTACGTAATTTTTTAACTAGTTTATTTTATACTAGCTGACCCCGCATAATATGTTTTGTTGCCTTTTAAAATTTGGAGTTTTGGAGCATGATTGCAAAGATTAATGCATATTTTTTTATTTAGAGTAATTGAGATTAACCACAGCAGAAAAAAAATATAGTCTTGATAATATTTTATGATTTTATTCTAAATATAACACAGACAATTAAGTCTTCCTATGTACATATGATGTGTTCCTTTAAAATAAGTAGGTATTTTAAGTAAAAAAAATTGAGACAACCTTTTTTAAAAAAATGTCGCCAATATCAGTGTCAGATGTTAAAGTGAGTTTTTTTTATTTGTAGACTGCACGCGCCTGTACCGCCCGTGCCTCGACAGATGTTAACACACGTTGTTTGTTTTCTTACTTTGAGAGATATGTTTGTTATTTTCTTTTCGGAATGCCCTCCCTTTTATTTATGTCACGTAAAATTAACTGTCGCTTTTCTGTGGCGTTTTGGATGATAAAGGTATTCAGAAACTAATGTATGGGTTTGCTGATCGACGTTATGTTTAGGTTGAGATGGTTCTTTTGATTAGGTTTTCGTAAAATAGTAGTAGTAGCGCCAAATAAGGTTTGATAGATGAGAAAATATGGGAATAAAGCGGGTGAAGTCGCGGGCGGATCAGTTGCATCAGTATATTTTAAGAACCAGGCATTCGGAACATAATTATGTCTGCAGATCTTACAAATATTTGGGGTGGTAATCGAACCAAAGAAAGTTGCCTTCTGTATCACAAATATCACCAAATAAAACAAGAGTAGATATTATATTAACTTGATCCTTTTCCCTAATAAGACCAATAGTTTTTACTATTAAACATTCAAAATTCCATTAAATTGCACATTAGATGAAATAAATTGATTGCCTACTCCTAAATCCTCTATTTGAATTTATACCAAGATAAAAATCTCTCACAATAAGCATTTATAGTTTTGAGAATTATATTTGCCATCGTATTTCTAAAGCTGCTTTTTTTCTCTTGTTAGTTTTACGGAGCGATATACTAATTGACACTTATTAAGATTTAGATGTACGAATGAAATTCTTAATTTGTTTTTGTCTGCATTTTTTTATTGGACATTCATTAATTTATTATCCGCTTTGTTAAAGTTTTTGTTTATATAATTCAATTTTTCGATATAAGTACCTATCGAATCGGTGCAGTTAGGTATAGTGTAGGATTCAATTTAATTTAAATCAATTTATTTATTCATACTTTTGGATCGCAAATAACACCGAGTCACGTCAAAAAATAACATTAGGAGTAGGTAATTATTGACCTGGAGTGGACACGGGGTTGTACTAGTTTTTTCAGCACCATATATGCTCAATCCGATGACGAGTTCGACGACCTCTTTGGCGCAGTGGGCGTAGGTCTGCCTGCGACGCAATAGGTTGTGGGTTATATCCCCGCCTTGTTCCAAGTGTATGGGTGTTATTATGTATAATAAAAATATATCTATGTATGTATGTATTTTATGTGTATCAGAAATCTAGAGTAACACAAGTTTCGAACTTACCACGGGCTAGATTTTGTTGTGTGAATTCTCTAGCATATTTTTTTCTAAAAATAAAAATCGCAACACCCATTAAGTCTAATTTCTTCAATTCATACCATTAACCCGTACATATCCAATTTCAATTTCCTCCAAGGATTCAACCCCTATCACCCCTATCTACCCTTTAATCTTCATCACAATGTAAACCTGAACCAATATTGTTGGAGGTGACCCTTGTTAGGGAGCATAAATATTTCCCTTCAATTTTAATGGAAGGTGCTCCCAAATTAGTTTTCTATGACATGGAATTCTTCTAGTTTACCTATGCGTTGGGAACAATCGAATTATCTAATTACTCTGGATTAGTGGATTAATGTGCATAATGTTATGATAGGAGAGGTGTGGTGCTGGCTTACGAATTGAACAACCCCGAATACAACCGTAGGACGTAGGTGGATTTAGTAGGTCAGAGTCTAGTCTGGCTTCGCTACTTATTTAATTTTTTTCGTGTTTAAGAAAAAAATGATTAAGTATAATTGAATTGATTTAACAGGAAATCACAATATTTTATTAAAAAATTCAATTTTCAACCTTCAATGTACCTTTTAATAAAGTTTTATTACAAACGTCTGGTATAAGTATTTCAAAATTTACTTCATTCATAACAAAAACAACTCAAAGCCGACCACACCAAAAGATTGATTGCAAAATTTTTGAACACGACAAGCTCAAAGGAAATTAAATTTAATAAAACCAGGTCAATGCGATCTGCGAATGGCGTTTTGAGACAAAGCCATTCATTATTGGAGATCCAGTACGCTTCTTCCGTGCCATGCTAAAGTTTTTATTGAGTTTCTTGACTTCATTAGAACGGGTGCGGTAATGCCAAGCTTACGAGTAGAAATGTTTTTGTTCGTTCAATTTATGTTACTAACTTACGTATGGACTAAGTAGCGGTATTCATAGCTGCGATAATATTCATAATTTATTATACTAGTTCGCCACCAGCTGCTTCGTTCGCGTAAGAATCGCTTAATTATTATCTCGTTGTATTTGATTTTAAGTAGTTTTCGAGTGAAAGAGAAGGTAATCTTGCCGATTTCGGCTACGATGTGGCAAAATTTAGAAGTCATGGTACGACGCAGGTTGCGACAATTATAATTATTAATTAATATTTTGAATTCCAATTCAATGAAATAATTTTATTATTATAATCTATGTACCTTTTTGGCGTGTCAACTAGTACTGTGAAATGTTGTATAAAATACTATAACTTTCTACATAATGGGTCATAAAAAAAGTCACGGTCTAGAAAATCACGCTAAAAGTCTTGTTCCCATCGTCTTTCATTCTTGAACGAATACACTTTATTCAGAACATGCCGTCTCCTTTGGAAGCCCTAGTATAGCAAGGGCTTCACATCATCAATAAACTATTGCTTTATTTATTTATTTTTATATTATGAAGATGCGTTTTGCATAAGTAAATATTCAAATCGAATGTTTTTATCATCGCAGTTAACCCCTAGAGTAATTATAATAGCGGGGAAAATACTCTAGGAAAAAGTTGTTCTTGGAAAACGTTAACTGCATGATAACTACAGCATTATATAGTGATGCAATAAGTTTAGAAATAGATAAGCACCTTACATACATTTCTTCCAATAAAGCGAAGGCCCGCTTGCGACGCAAGAGGTTGCGGGTTCCATTTTTGCCTCCACGGGGCTAGATGTTGCTGTGTGATATAAATAATAATTTACTCATTTAATCTGAATTATATTCTTTGATATGAAGACCGTTAATGTATTTAAAAACTAAATTATAACTCGTAATTTGAAATTATAGCAACGCGTTGTAGGTAATTGTGAAAACATACTAATCCAAATTATTAATCCCCACTAATCCAAATTATTAACATAATTATTGCAACTCCAATTGCGATTACCCCTTTAAATTATCTGCAATATTATTTGAAATTTAAATATGGAAATCACCAGAAATTAATCTGATTCACATAAAACCGCTACACACTAATTCTAGGATATTCCACAAGCAATGGTTCCGTTTACGCACGTAATACTAATCACCTTGAATCCACATACCCTCGGAGTTAAACAAATAGCTGTAAAAGCTATTAAATGGTAGATTAAACACTTATTAACTCGGATGTGTTGCCTTGCAAACTTATCTCTGCCAGATTTATGTTCCTTTTAATTGCGTCTTCACAGCGTCCAGGAGTCTATGTGGAAAACTCTTCCGTCCTTTTCACCGGCTGCAACCCTTACGAAAATCTCTCGCCGTCCTTGTCTAGCCATCTCGGCGCAGATAGAACATATCCCTTATGTAAGTCAGTGCTTACTCTGCCCCTGTCGAGATCAGACGCGCGCGGCCCGGAGCGCGGACGGAACGCGATCGCCGCATCCTACTCTGAAATATCAAACCTCGAGTGCTACCAAACTATAAACAAAAGGGAACAGTGCAGTGCGATGGAAAGGAAATGCCGAGGCAAAGCGAAATATCTTTTATACTAACAGGGATTTAGAAAGATTTATAACTAAAAACAAGGGGAATTCCAAAATAGATGCAACATTATGCACGCTCTAATCCATACAAGCTCCTCTAACATGTCTTTTCGGCAATTTATGCCTAAACGCGTAAGAGTCACGTAAAAATAGACTCTTAATGTATGATGTGACTTATTTTAAGGGCTTAGTGTCATAAAGTTATTTGTCAACGTGTTAATTACTAGTTATTAGTTGACAGATTTAGTAGTAGCTGTGTTTAGTTATAAGTGATGAAGAAAAGTGTCAAATTAAATTGAAAAAGAAATAAATCAAGATGGATGGTTTGAAGAAGGTTCGCAAGCATTCGTACATAGTGCAAGCAGTGTTCCTGTTTATTACGATGATTTATGGTAAGTTGAGTAACTGTAATGGACCATAGACAATAAGTTATAGATAATCATAATAAGAACAAACGCTGTTTGTGAACTTCTGTTCATTATTCAGACATTACTTTGTTCATTACCCGGCTAATTTACTTATCTTCAATAATCTTAATTGAATAGCTTTTTCATTGGATTTCCTTTACGGAAGGAAAATCTTGTGCGGGAAATGTATTTTAGATACATTAAGTAAATTGGGCTTGGAAAGATGAGATAATTTTTGTGTTGTATGAGAACACACGACATGAAATTTGTGAATATCCATAACATCTCTATAGTTTATGTAAATAATGTAATAAAACTGAATATTTTTTAGTCTACAAAGAGTTTTAAAAACAGATTTCATCTTATCATGAATGTAATTATATTTGATGAATGTAATATTAATGAATGTTGACCTATCGAAAAAATATTTTCGATTGTATCCGAGTTCGGATCAAACTTTAATAAAATAAATTAGTGTTTTCGCTTCCAACTAAGTAAATATACTAAGATAAAGTAATTGATACTTATAGAAACATGATTCTCAAAGCTTCAAGTAATCTAGCATTAATTACATTCTGTAATTACTCGAGCAAACTACATAATATGTTTTACAAGGTGCTTCATAGTAAAGGATTAAAAGCCAAGAAGGTAGTTTATTTTAACATATTTTGTTTTACAAATCTTCTAGTTAGTTTTTTTTTTTTTTTTTTATTTAGTGGAAAAAACCTTTTTATATACCTACATTATAATTTCTGAACTTCGCTGTTTTAAAGTAAGAATTTTCATCGTAACAGACCATTTTCATTCCAATTCTGAGTACGGGTCTCCCCAATAATACCTACCCATCACACATCTTGGGGGATTTGGTATAATTCTACGCTTACCAAGGGGATTGGTTATTGCAGTAAGTTGGTACAGTAGGATGCTGCTGGGGTCGATTGAACGACACCACTGGGAAGAATTCGGGTGGTTCTATTCGTAGACGGGCACTACACTGCGTAATCTGCATATCTTAATACATTCCATCATAATCCTAAGTTTAATGAGTTATTAATTCCTATTTGATGAGCATTTTTTATTTTCTGTCTGTATCACATAAAACGCTCTAATTAGAAAATACATTGCAGTTTTATAGAGAAGCAAGTTCCTCGGGTATCTGTTTAACGATGCAGTTTCTAATTAAAAAACTGTGATTAATACTGTTGTATGATTAGAAAAATGTTTTTGTACACAACTGTACTTAGAGTACTTACTTTATTTTATGCTTGAACATTTACATCTTCACATCTGAATTAATGTTGATCATATTACTGGCAAAGTCTCGATATAAATAGTTTATGTAATTAGTTGTTGCGGAAGATCAAGTATTTCACATTAAAGAGAACGACTCTACTGCCCTTTCTAGGAGGCACAGAAATACCTATCTTAGTTTGACGATTTTATGAAAATAAATGACATAATCCTTCTAATTTTTTTAGCTGTAAACTACAAAAGGATTTTGAAATATTAACGAAAAAAAAAGATTCTACATGAAATATATTTTTTGTTAAGATTAATTAAAATCTATTTACAAACACTGCGTTTTGCGTAAAATAGTTATAAGCATCAAAACCATACATCGATCTACATACCACAAAATATACCACATACTACAATGGCTCTCTATCAGATCAATATCTAGGTTTACGAATTGCTTTGTCATCGTTTCGATATTATAATATCGTCAGAACGACAGAAGATACATCAAATTATTCACGCATGATTTGACAGCTTCCGATTTGAGCACCGCGCATGTCACGTCGAGAATAAAAGTGGTTACCGATAACGAAAAATAAGAAAATAATATGAATAAAGAATAACATACATTATATATTTTTTATGTTGTAATATAATTACAATCAGTAAACTTAAAATGTAAAAGAATAAAACTAAAATATACAAATGGCTCACCACTATAACTATGCTGCAGAAGCCACATGAGCAACTACAGCGCTGATTTTCTGAGGTGCCGTGACACGGGGCGCGACATATATTTTTTACATATTTTATACAATATTTTTCTTATTACATCTAAAATCAAAGACAACAAAACTCAAGACATAACAAGTACGAACTTATTAAGTCCTTTCAGGATGTGAGAAACAATACAAACAAAGACAAATTCAAACAATTTCACATCAAGACGAAACTCGCAATAAACCAACATCTCACACCATAAGAACTTTACTTTATAGCTGATTACTTGATAAGCAAGGCGTATAAAGTTGCTAATTTAGGGTGTCATGGGGGTTCGTCAAGTATTCTTTGGGACCTGTATCGTTACTTTCTTTTGATTTTCTTTGTTAATATGATATATTTACGAAAAAAATAACTTTCAAACTTATAAAAACAATTCAGTCGACTTGATAAACTCCTTCTTATTTGAAGGCGGTTAAAAATATTTTTACTTATTTATATTATGATTTAGATTTTTATATAAATATGTAAATATTGTCCGTATAATTTTATTATTCGTAATCTATACTTATTTAAGTATATTATGTAAATATTGTCCGTATAATTATTCGTAATCTATACCACAGAACATAATAAAATTAATACAAACGAAACTACTACTATTGAAAATTGCTTATTGTGTTACCAATTAATTTTGCATGTAAAGCAAATTGGTCTTCTTAGAATTTGTTCCTGAAATTTCTTAGAACTTTCATATCTGTTTTACTCAGTTTAATCAACACAAAATGATGACAGACAAAACAAAGACAATAAAATGGATGTTTTTTACCAAAATGCCCTCTAACTGGTTCTCCGTAATAAAATCCATTAAAGACTTTTCTAGGCAACACGGCAAGTACACTATGAGTAGGTCTACTCTGTTTAGTAGCTTAGTCATTTTGACGATACAGGAATAGGGTGGTACTATTTATTGTCGGCACCACAAGACAAAAGCTGTGTAAATACGAGTGTATACATTACAGACATTTGGTCCGTACCCTATTTGCTTATAATGATTGTTTAAATCCACTTCATTCAATACGTACTGAAACAAAATACCTCGTATATCAGATAGTAACAATTTCCAATTAACCTTGTCTACTTGTCGTATTATAAGGACAAGACTATTAGGTAGTTTTGCCAGTTATCTATTCCCAATTATGGCAACAATAATGTTACCTACATCATTAGCTTTGAAGTTGATATTATTTAGGTATATCAATTTACCTTGTAGCGCCAACATAAGAACAGTACTACCCGGTCTTTTCCTGTGGGTTTTGAACCTAATACAGGTCAATAGAGGTTATTTATTTATACCACTGTACTCACTGCGATTATCAACCCGCCGTAAGAGTGGTCATTATACCAAATCTCTCAAGATCTATAATGGGTTCTGATAAGGAGATAATGTTTGTGCTCAGTTGTAAGTAAAAATATTACGTAAATTGACACTTATATAAAATTAACGACGCTGTCATCCGTCTGCGTAAAAAACTACGAATAATGTATTCTCGAACCACTAGAAAAAAACAATAATATATAAATTATTCATTAAAATGAAAATTCTTGCCGTGTGTAGAGTCAATAATAATAACATCTCGACCTGCAGAGTTTTACTCTAATCCGCCTTTATTATTTGTTGTTCCGTAAAAGGTTTTACGAGTAGTAATATTACTGAAACTTTCATGGCTGGCATAAAATTGTCTCTTACTAGCCAGCTCACGTATAGAGCAATTACTCATTTCGTTTTTATCTACCTGACGTCCTCTTTTTCTTATTTATCATCATAATCACTATCATTTAGAACTTCTATGTAGGAGATAATAACTATATTAAATCCATTACCACTTCTTTGTGAGGCGCAGTCGGGTAAAAAGTCGTGCATTCGAATTATAAATAAATAACAACGGGAATTACTCAGGTATTTACAAAGAAGTTAAACTATTCACGTGAGAAACTTTGTCATGAGTTACGGTGGGTGTTGTTCTACTGTAAAAGTTATTTATACACCAGAAGACCCGTACCCATAAGTGGGACATTAAATGGGTTGTAATGATGGTGACTAAGCACAGGTCCTCAATAACTCATAGGTTTTTTCCATAATCAACACGCTTATCTACCAGCCTTCATTAATGCCAGGAGATCCATAAATAACAGATTTCCAAAGCAACACTCACAAATAAACAAAGACAAGAGATCAGATACAAGGTCCTTTGAAGTTATTCTGTCCACGAACAATTGAAAGGAACCAACTTTTATATAGAACGCTGAAGTTTTGAGAGCGTATTATACCGTAAATGTAGTTTGTGTTCCGCAGCCGACATTACGGAATATTCTAGAAGCAGTTCTCGTATAAATCGGTAAGATAACGTCAATTTATTTGGACCGGAACACAGAAGCCAAAACTATTTGATTGTAACTTGAAATTCTTGTGTGAAACAATTCGGTACGCTTGTATTGTTCTAGTTTAAACTTGTACTGAAATTTACTCTGCACTCATGTGATCCAAAAGTATAAATATTGCCAGTTAATCACACAGCAACAACATTTAATATCAAGCCTCGCGGTAAGCTCGCAGTTTGTGTTACGCGTACTTGATTCTGATAAACTGAATACAATACATTACATATAATTATTTCTGATACACAGGATATATAAAACAACGGAAGAATATCTGTATTGTTATCTTTAAAAACACACAACACCAGTAAATATCCTACGTATCTCATTTTACGGAAACGTAAGTTACCTATATAGTTTAATTCGATGGGTAATGACCCATTTGGGAATTCGTTTTATGAGCCTAAATGAGCGGGACAGGGGAAATAGGTTACATTAAATTGGCTAATAAAATAGAGTAGATCAAAGGACGTTTGGTAATCTTACAAATTACTTGGAATCGTAAGTTTTATTTACATTTTCTTTATTAAAAGCATTATAATTAGGTCTATTTAGAACCTCATACCTCTTTGAGTTTAATGCTAGGTCATGTTGCTCTGTTAATTAATTGTCCTGAACTTTTTTATTTCATATTTTGTTATTTTTAGCATTTATGCACAAAATTAACCGTATATCAAAATTTAAGATAAATTTTATTTATGGGTTAGAATTACTTTTGATTATACCAATTTTCCAAATATTACACTTTTATGCGCAAGTCCAACACGAACTTGTCTGTTTTTATGGAAAAATTATATTATATCGACGGTGGAAAGGAAAAACCCTTGAAGCGACAATTTTCAAACTTTACAGGAGAGCCGATCAAAGTTTTTATTTTCCGAAAATAAATCATAAAAAAATTGTGTTTGAAGTTAGAGCGACAGGAAAAAAAATAGTTTCTTTATTTTTTATTTACTACCTTACTATTAAACATCGAAAAATATACAACCATGATAAATTGATTTAGGCGTCGCTTAATTATTTAACGGTGAATACAGCGGACGGAAAAACGCATTAAATGCAACTTGAGTATTCTGACAAACGCAAGGAAAAACACATTAAGCGACAAGCTATGTATGATTTAACTAGGAGGTAAAATAACTGAAGCGTATCGAGCATAACATACAGGGTTCCGGAAAAACCAGTTAAGTAAGAAAATCATAGTATGCTAAGTACAAGAAAAACACGTTATGCGCTAGCTATGTAATAATTTAAAGCTATGTTTTTAACTGAAGTCCCTACTTTGTTTCCCAAAGATACCAAAAACACAAGACTATTGAGATACAACAGTCTTTTATTTATTAAAAACTTCTGGTATTTTAACATTTTGCCTTTAAAAAACCGGGTTATTGTACATTTGCCACAAAGTTAGTTCGTCACGTTTTTAAAAACTCCATACATTGAAAGTAAATTCGTCATAGGTAGGTAAAGTACATCATAAAGTAGGGTTTGCATGTAAGAAGGCGAATGGTGTTTAGCGCTCGCAATGATTATTTATTTATTTAATCGCTATTTTATTCGTACTTGTTGATGGGTTTACGAAGTACATAAGCATTTTTCGTGTGGCATCAGTTTTAGGTTTCAAACTTTAGAAATTTTACATTTAATTTTAAACCAATGCAATGTAGCGCTATAGATTGATAATTAATTATTATTTATTAATTGCGTTGATTCCGTGACACTTATTATTTATAGAATTTTACTTTTTGAAGATGTTTGTCAAAAAGGTAAAATTTTCATAATCCTGATCATTAAAAATGAATATCAAATTATATGAAATTTTATTTAATAAATAATCTATGAGTGTGAAAACATCAATTTTGTTATATCCTACTTATTAAATGATTTTCCTGCTGTCTCTACGGAAAGACATGTATGACGAATTTACACATCCTTTTTTTCATGACGAATTAACTTTGTGGCAAATGTACAATAACCCAAAAAACCATTTCAAGCGAAGTATAGATACCTAAATCACTATTTTGAGTGATCTTTTTTTTTGTTGGAGATAGACCCTTGCTTGACCACAATCTCACCTGATGGAAAGTGTCGATGTGGCCGAAGATGGATCGCAAGGGTCTAGAAGGTACCTATTTACTCGTGACTTGAAGAGACCCAGATTATATGTTTCAGGAAAAACAGCAGCAGGCAACGCATTCCAAACTTTAGCAGTGCGAATAATGATCTGATCAAATCATACAAAAGCGTCATTAAGTCATAAGAATAGGAAATGATTCGTAATAATTGTGATACAGAATTTATAGTTCTTAAAGTCTTCATAAAATTTAATAGGTTTATAAGTTTAATGTACAAACGTACATTCAACTTATAAACATTGCAAACGCAATACAAAACCGCTACGTTGTGTTGTAAACGACCAACTTAATCAACATTGTTAACAACATCACTATCTTTATGAGTCATCATCATCATCATCATCTCAGCCATTGGACGTCCATTGCTGGACATAGGCCTCCCTATATGACTTCCAGCTATTGCGGTCGCTCGCAGCCTGCATCCACCGCGAGCCGACCGCCTTCACCAAATCATCAGTCCACCTTGTTGGTGGACGCCCAACGCTGCGTTTTCTGATCCGTGGTCTCCACTCGAGAACCTTTCGGCCCCATCGGACATCTGTTCTCCTCGCTATATGGCCTGCTCATTGCCACTTCAAAGAGCTAATCCGTTGGGCTATGTCGGTGACCCGCGTTCTCCTACGGATCTCCTCATTTCTGATTCGATCTCGTAGAGAAATAGCATAGCCCTCTCCATAGCCCTTTGAGCGACTCTGAGTCTGTTGATGAGGCCGGTAGTGAAGCACCACGTTTCGGATCCGTATGTCATCACTGGCAACACACAAAATCTTTATGAGTGATCTGATCAGATCATAATATTACAAAAGTGCTACGTTGTGTTGGTCGTTTATAACACAACATAGCTCTTTTGTATAGCAAACCTACGTAAAACTTATAAACCTACTAACTTTTACTAAGACTTTTCAAAAACTTTAAATTCTGTATTACACGTATTATTAGTATTCTGTATTGACGTGCCTCAACGGCGGTTCACCGATGACTGAAGCGCCACGTCACGTGCAATACCCTTATATAGGTGACGCCATTTACACAAAAGAGACCGAATTTCATTGCATGTAGCGACAAGACTTGTTTTGAATGGTTAATTTAAATACACAGTATCGTAAATAATACTTACTTTAACCGACTATCGTTTTCATTTATGAAGTCAGCGTAATTAAACTAACCGACGATTCGGGAATAAAAGACGATGTCGGTTAATTTAAATATTTTTGTCTATGTTTACTTTAACCGACACCACTGCTTTTTACAGCGATTGTCGAAATAACTGAAATCCATAATATTTTATAACAATCATGCTGGAAAAACGCATGAACTCCATGATACAGATATAAGGTAAGCAAGGAAAAACAAATGTAGCGACCGGGCACCAACGCAATAGGAGTAAGCAAAAACAACTTAAATGTTTAAAATAGGATTTCATATGGCGAAGAAAAACGATTTAAGTAACCTATAAGATTCGAAACAGAAAAGGAAAAATACATCAAATAACAATCTAACTATATAGTCGGTACTTCAAGCGGTAAATGAACCAAAAATGCCAAAATTTTTTGTCACTTCATTTAGCGTCTGAAAAAATTGAGCCTAAAAGTGCCATTACTTGAAGCGACACCAAAGTGGTCAGATCGCCACGAAACCAAGACCAATCGACGCAGAAAAATTCACTGATTTCAAATATGTAAAAAAGTCATTTTCGACCAAAGTGTCGCTTCAAGTGTTTTTCCTTTCCACCGTCGATATTGGTATTCTGGATTTACACTGAACAAAATTTTACAAATTCCGTCCCACACTTGTCCATAAAGCGGACTTTATTCAAATCAAATAAATTGAATAATGAATGAAATTTGAATAAACACGGACTTTTATCAACGAACCTTTTCAAAACTCAAATTGAACTTCCTAATTCACTCAAAATACCCTCATTTTAAGACAAAAGGAGTACTTCTAAGGGTCGCAACTTCCAAATTGGCAGGATTCTTGTATTTCTGTGATCCTAATTGTGATATACGACATATTCCGCCTCTGTGGACGGATTCAAGAGATTTTGTGTTCGAGTTTCTTGCTAACGTCTTATGAGATGAACAAAAGATGGATGTTTTAGGGTAGTTGTACTATTTTATCTAAGTACCTACCTATAGTTTTCCGAAATCTGTATGATATCAATTGACTGATTAACGGCTTTTGACTAAATAATGTCTGAGACGTATCCTGTGGTATTTCTTTTATAAAAATAAAATGGTAATTGAATCAAATAAAACATAATTTATAAATAAAATTAATTCCATTCCCAGAACAACCAAATAAACATGACATTTTTTTTATCTAAGGTATAAAACCTCATAGTGTATAAAACCAAAGTTCTGATAAGCCGTTATCTCAGAACTTTGGTTTTATACACTATGACCTTAGACTATGACGCATGAATTTTATAATTACGATTTGTTAACCTACATATTATGTACATTCATTTTCCCGACAAATTCAGATCTCCAGTTCATGAAGACACTTTCGAGGGTAAGTTGATTAGCAAAGTTTCAGCCAAGTGTACATGTCTTTATTAGATGTTCAAACCGGCTAAATACGCCTGAAGGCATTCGGAACATTTTGCCGCCTGATTCTGATTCATGTAACGTTAAAAAAGTTCCGCTACGATCCTATTCAAAAAGCGTCAGGACATTCTCACACTACATGCGAGAAAGCTTTATGCTAAATGAGGGCATACACACATAATTACCCTTTTTTAGGTTTCCCACTGCTGGGACGCACGGACTACTCTCTTGGCGAGAGAGATTGGGCCTTAATTCACCTCGCTGGCCAAGTGTGGGTTGGTGAATGACACATGCCTTCAAACTTTTTAAAGTTCTCAGAACATACCGGTTTCCTCACGATGTTTGCCTTCAACGTGTCTTCAACACGTACTCTATGTTTTTAAAAATCAGAGGTGTGGTTTGAACCAACTTAGTGTACTCCCAGTGAGAGCATACTTGACTTTAATTCCGAAAATCGTTGGTTAGAACCACGAAGCACACCTTTGGAATTTTCTTCTTGAGATTTTTAATGAGATTCAAAAACGTGCTATTTTTTGCATCGTGAGGAAACTGGTGTTCTGAGAACTATGAAAATTTTTAAGGAAAAAGGGATAGTCGAATGTAACTTATCAGAATTAAATGTTTCTTGCAGGATTAGTGTCAAATATATATAAAATAATGAAATAATAAATATTTCTGGACAATTCCATTTTATTGCTGATATAAATAAATATTCCTGATATATTCACACAGCAACATATAGCCCCGTAGTAAGCTCAAAACTTGTGATGAGCTAGGTTTCTGATAATTACTTAATTACATATCCATGTATGTACATTTGTACATTATGTATTCTATTGAGTATATCAGATATCTAGTACCCGTAACACAAGCTTCGACCACCAGCATACCACGGGGCTATTTGTTGATGTGTGAATATAATTATCACCAATATTTATTTATCTCCCACGAGTCTCGACGACTTCACAATGGCTTCGAATAACAGAATCAGGCTCCTGGATGTAAAAGCTATTTCGTTAGCGAAAGCTCATGTCATATTTATCTTTCCTTAGATTATGCCTAATGTTAACTTATTTTGGCTCGAACTCACTTTGAATATGTAAATGTTTCGAAGCCTTTACCCGAAACTTTGATATTATGATAAATTTTGAACCGTCACATCTCAGACCTTTGTAGGTTAAAAAATATCATGCAAGGTTGTGGAAATTATTTTTTTAGTCAGGCTGGTATAAAAAATACAGTCATAATATTATTTCATGCAAAAATTTTGGTATGGGTGAAATTATATTTACCTAATAGGAAAATTCTCAAATCAAAAGGGAACTTTCCAGGTTATACAAATATTATGATTAATATAACAGCGCTTTTTAGTTTAAAAGTGATTGACTCACTTAAGCTTAGTATATAGTGGACGACGTAGGTTCGATTGGAGGAGTACAAAGGTACATTTACAAATGTTTATTTTCATCCACAGAGATTATAATTTTCAGAATAGTTTTTGGACACATTATTTCAGGTATTTAAATACTTAGTAGGCTACAAAGGTAACATTGAGAACTTGTAATGTTTTCTATTAGGTAACATTTTATAATATCTAGCTAATATATCTAACAGCTCATTGAACATTCCAAGATATCTTAATGCTTATAGTTTATGCGATAATGATCGAGATCTAATGAAAACGCAATTCTGCTATCCCCTACCCCTCATTAGTGGCGCTAGTGAGCAAAACCCATCTGCATATTTTCTCATCGCTTTATGCAATAATTTTGCATGAATAGGTGCAGAACTTATATTCTATGATAAGTTAAATAAAAAAACAACGATGGGTATGCAATAATATTATCGTAGATTATAATATACCTACATATTTATATTTATATATACTTATTTAAAAATAAGGTAATAGTATAATTGTGCACATGATAATTTTATTATTTCTTCAGAAAACTATGTACCTAGTACATTCGTGAATAAAAAAGTGGCCAAGTGCGAGTCGGACTCGCCCATGTAGGCTTCCGCAGCAATTGTTTATATGAAATAGTTTATGACGTATTATAAAAAAACTGCTTGATAGATTTCGTTCACACCAATTTTCGTTGGTAGTTTTTATGGTAATGTACATTATATATATTTTTTTAGGCTTATCATCCTCCTATTTTAGAAATTAGAGGGGGGGGGGGACACTTTTTTTTCTACTTTGGAAGTGTCTCTCGTCCAAACTATTTAGTTTAGAAATAAATGCAGTTAGAAACCTTATTATGATTTTTGAAGACCTATTCATAGATACCCCACATGTATGGGTTCGATGAAATTTTATTTTTAAAGTTTCGGTTTTAAGAATCGGGACCCCCAAATGTAATTGTTTTTTTTTTCAATTTTTTATGAAACCTTAGTGCGGTTCACGGAATACATCTAATTACCAAATTTCAGCTTTTATAGTTTCGAAGAAAAACTGCTGTGACATACGGACGGACGGACATGACGAATCTATAAGGGTTCCGTTTTTGCCATTCGGCTACGGAACCCTAAAAACGTAAACCAAGTGAAATCCAATTCCCTCATTGGATCCTAAAAATACCCAAGTTCTCAGGTTTTAATACAATTTAACAGTTCTTCTTGAATTAAATCACGTTTCTGAAACCGCGCAAACGGTTCGATGTTCCATTTCCGAATATAATTCAATTTAAGTAGTTGTTTCGGAGTTTAAATACTTTAAACGATTTGTGGCACGATCCGGCGCATACTACTGATATATTTTACGACCTTTGTAAATGGGAAATATCTCTGTAACACAAGTCGCCTTCGAGTTTACCATGGGGGTTAATGTTGCTGTTTGGAGCTCAACTGAGATATCAGGTATATAATAAATTCGAGCTCTTAAAAGTAATCCTCGATAGGGTAGTGGTCTAGCGCAGCCAGGGCTAAGCTGGATGGCGTGGGTTCAACTCCCACTCGAGGTTACGTTGTGATCTTGTAATTATTTCTTTACCATATTCTTATATAGAAGAACTTTGCTCCAAGTACTTAAGAATTCGTGATAATTAATAGACTGAGCGAAACTTTCAAACAACCGAGTAATCGCTTTATACGAACCCACGCGCCAAAACTAGCATATTCCACAGCTATCCTGTACAAACACTTTGGAATATTCTCCAAGAAGCTACATAATTCATTACCATCTAGCTCCTTTTTCCACTAAACGCTAGCTTAAAGCCAACTAAATGAATAATGGATACGTACATTATGAATACAAAGTTGTAGCTCATTAAACGTATGGTACAATTTTGTTGCGAATGAGACGGTAAAGTTTAAGGCTTCGCGGTTTTGGTAACCCACTTAGACCTTACCTGAAAGGGTTGTTTATGGCCCAGTTTAGGAAAGGTTCTTGTTTTTATACAAACTAGGATTTTCGTACCTTCAACAGAATGGTGGAATCGCACTGTCATTAATGTGAATTTAGTTATACTTTCATGCAAACAATATTTTAAGATTCATGTGTTAAAATGGTCAAATAATGAAATACATAAACTTATCATGATTATAATGAGATTAAAAGTATGTTAATTCCAATAAAACCCAACTGAAGATGGTGTTATACCAATATAAACTTACTTACGTTTTATTATAAATAAATTTGCAATCGTGATACATGTTATGCAGATCATTATACGTACACGTAAGCGTAGACGTGCACGTACCACTGAGTTGTAATGTATAGGAGACAGGACACACTGTACGCGCACGTCACGTTACGCAAGCAGTGTGTCCTGTCTCATATATTCCTATACATTACAACTCAGTGGTACGTGCACGTGTACGCTTACGTGTACGTATACGCATCCGGTCTGCTCGAGGCTTAAACGATTATAATGGTTATAGATAAATATTGCTGGATTTTTTTTTCTTGCATCGCAGGCGGACCTTTGCCCGCTGCGCTACAGAGGTCGTTATGATTATACTAGCATAATAGGCGTAAATTCTCCTATAATTCTCGTCTCTTTTGGTAGATGAATCATGATACATAAATTTTAATTGTACCAATTTGTTCGTCGTTAGCGGAAGTGCGTATCTAATGATCTCACCACAACAAATGCCGTTTCCTTCCGGATTCTAGCGAAATGAAGAGCTTCCGTTAATGGCGTTACCACACTAACGCGATTCCGTTTGCGTCGATTCGTTCTACAATTGAAACCAGGTAAACACACCTGTGTTTGTTCAACTTTAAATTTTATTCAAATTTAAGGATTTTATCGAAGACAGTCGGGATTAAGTTTGGGTTTATATATAAAAATCAAAATGAAATACATGAATGCATTATAGTCAGAATAGTAACAGAGTAACATTAGTTAATAATGATTATAATATAATAAGTGTAGGGTGGGTTTATTTGCCTTATAAATATCTTATAAAATATTTATTGTGGAAAATAAATCACTTTTGAAACTGAAAAAATGAGTAAGTACTTGTAACAGTTTAAGCACTCTTACGCTACATAACTTACAATGTTTGACAATAAAATCGAAAGACTTTAGCAAGACCGCCATATGCGACATTGCAAGAACACAATAAAAACAGGGTATGTACCCTTTATGGCCGCTTAATGTACCGTAAAGCACAGGTTGGGAATAGGTAAAGTACAAAGGAAAGGTACAAAACGCCGCGGTTACGTTTATAAGAAAGGTTCTTTTGTTGTCGAGTTAACAATTCTGATGGCTGAGCTATTTCAGAGTTTATAAGATGAATGGAATATCAAATTGGGCTTGAGAAAGCTTTTTGAAATTTAAGGGAATATTTTAAGCCTTTTTCTGTTTTTCGGTTGTGAAAGAAAGTAACTATACAGTGAACTTCAGATATTTAAAATGAGAAAACCACCTGCTTGCGTTCGTAAGAATTTTGCGCGTTAAATGGTTTAAAATATTCTCACACAGGAATAACAAACAATACAATACTCAATAACTGAGATAACACTTTTACACTTAGTTGTATAAATAATGCACCTTTATATACCTACATTAAATAAGAATCAAAAAACTAAGTTGTTTATCTTATCAAGTTAATAAATATTGCTGGACAATTCATAGTAACACTTATCACGGTAAGCTTGAAACTTGTGTTTTTGTTCTATATAATTCCTAACCCGCAACCTCCTGCGTCGCAGGCAAACCTTCGCAGCGTAACAGAGGTCGTTAATATAACAATAAATAAATATAATATTTGAGTCATTAATACAAAATCAAACATACCCCATTCCAACTGATGTTTCGTTTGTCGATCACGTGACCCGGGATATTGTCTCGCTCCAAATAGTTCTATTGACGGTAAACGCCAGAGATAGCTCGATCACGCCTTTGATCAAAGCGTCGACACATTGCGGCGGTTGAGTGTGTAATCTGCACCTGAGAACCAATCACGAAGCTGATTAGAGGCTGAGAGACAATTATGTGACTTAGCCACCTGTTCATAAATTTTAACCAACTTCAAAACAAGAGGACGTTTTCAAGTAGACTTTATTTTTTATAACATAATCAAACTATCTTGATGTTTGGTTTTCCCGTTTCCCGCTATTTCGGTACTGTTTCAAGCGCCATTTTCAACCTCAAAAACATTTAAATCATTGTACTTTAACCGTTAATATTTTAATATCAATACAATTAAAACCATTGAATTCATTACCAATCGAGTATTTATTACCTAAGTTCCATTGATATAAATCCTATTTCAAACGATAACAAGACTCCACAATACATTCCCATAACCATAACCTAGAATCAAACCAATAAAACTGGATCACTACACTGTACCGAATATCTAATGACAATAATTCCCTTGTAGCAAACCATTAGGCGGAATAAACCGGAATATTCCGAATGCGTCCCAGCTCGACTGCGCAAATATTGATAGGATTTAGAACTGTATTGGCAGGCTAATATGAGAACTACAATATCCGTTTGACGTTCAGAATGTATTGCACGCGGTAATGACTCCAATTTGCATGGAAATTGATAGCTTTAGCGGTTAAATTGCTTTGAGAGATAAAAAGTTAATCTACTGAAAACTATTGCATTTTTTTGCATAGTTTAAGATTATATTTTTTTTTATTGTATTTTCTTGGCTTTTCCCTTGTTATAATGAATCATGGTGTTCATAAATTTGATGAAGAGCTATACCTATTATTGTAAAGTTTCATTTAAATATGTATATATAACATACCTATTATACATTTTACTAGAAATTATCAGTATAATTCCCACATTTTTAAAAATAGCAGGACATAAAAAGTTTTCTTTGTCGTTTGAGCGACGACATCTCAATTCTAAAACAGTTAGATCAGAAACATAGTCGATCGACTTCACAATTAAAATTCTCAACTTTACTGAACCCAGTCGGTTGCCTTGCGTGAAATCAACAAATTACTAACAAGTTATAATAACTTTAGTTTTGTCTGATGTACCCGGCCCGCGGCGGGTTAAAACCACGGCAGGTAACGGGTTAAACTTCGACATAGAAACTTGCGCAACATGTTCTAGCTAAGGCTTAAACTTGTAGCTAACTTGTATTAGCTGATGGTTTTTTAATCAGAGATGGTAGGAAAAACTTTACCATCTCAACGTTTATATATACGTATATATCTAAGTATCTAAAATGTTCTACTTACAACGGTAAGGGTATGTGACGCTGCGACACAGTCAAGAGTTCGCGACAACAAACCGCGACCGTGGACCGCGACCAGAGTCCGCGACCGGACACTGTGATAGGTGATTGGAACGCCTTGGTACCTGGAACATTATTTGATTAATAAGAATTTAGATCATTCTTTTCATCATATAAGTTGTCGTATCTAAAGAATCGACAAGAAGTCTGGAACCAATTAGCGGGTTTCCTCACGAATATTTTCGTTCACCCTCATGTTTGTGCTTTCTGCCCGATGGCTTTGTTTGTATTAATAAGAAAAATTGCATAACATAGGTATTGATAACAACTTTGTACATTTTATCACGGGATATTTACCATGATTGGATGTTTTTGGTATCCCGTGTGATTTCACAACTACTGTGATCCCAATCATGATGGCTTCAAAAGATTAACCAAAGAATATTCCAATTTTGTGTATTTTTTTCCATTGTGAAATAATATTAATAATATTTAATAATAATTAATTATTAATAATTTATAAATAATTTTTTTTTTTTTTTTTTTTTATCGCTTCAGCCGCCGTAGACGTACAAACATACACACTCACAAACTTTCGGCTTTATTATGTTAGTGTGAATCTTAATGTTTTGTGTTATGAACTTCGAGCCTCTATGACCCACTTCTACAACTACTAATATAGGTACATCATAGATACTAATTTATGCTAAATGTTTTAGGCATTATTTTATTATTTACTAACCGACCCACCGAGAGCGATGCTCTATAAATGTATTATCTGCTATCGATAAATGTATTATCCAACACTGAAACAAGTATCAAATCGGACCAGCGATTTAAGATTAGCGAGTAACAAACAAACAACTTTATTATATTAATATAGATTTATACGTACTACTGCTGGTAGATCTTTCCTATACAACACATTTTAGGTCTTGGTGAATTTCAAATAAATACGATGCTAACCAGGAGAGCAGGTAATCGATGTAGGTTAGTTGGTACAATAAGTGCTTCCAAGTGCGTGTTGGCGTCCTTCAAACTTTTCAAGGTACTCCGTATGCCGATTTTATCACGATATTTGTTCCGGGTGTCTGGGTGTTATATATGTATAATAAAAAATATCTATCTATGTATGTATATTATATTAAGTATATCAGAAATCTAGCTTCCGTAACACAAGCTTCGAGCTTACCACGGGGCTAGATGTCGCTGTGTAAAAATTGTCCAGTAATATTTATTTTATTTTATTTTTATTTTATAACTTTTATTTTATGGCTAAATAAATGAATCTTTGAATCTTTAACAATATAAAAAATTTACTAGGTACTTACAGCCATAGCTTACAGCACAAAATATTACCCATAGATAACGAACTAATTTTGTTTGAAAAACACTCATGTATGTCTTTATATAATTTTCTCTTTTTTTTATTTCTTCCCATCGGCTGAGTCTGTATTCTGCTATCAACAATACTATTATCTCATACATTAACCTTAATCACATGAAATGTATCTCCAATATCTCCATATCTCATTGACTGGAATCCGACGATTAATCACAGCTCTATTAGCACAGATCTGCAATTGAAAGACAGATGGACGTAAACGAGAACAGATTACGCATAAGGAATACGAATTGGTAGTCTCCATTTTTGGCACAACACCCGAACTGAGTGCTTATGGGACGCGTTTACGTGGAAATCAGTTTTTTTAAAAGGCTAGTAGACAGTTATTTCACAATGTCTATTATTAAGAAATAAATAACTATTTTTGACAAAAAACCTACACAAAACTGGCGACCTCATACAAACTAACATAGGTACAATATAACACTAGCATACAAACTACAAAAACAAATCAACTAATCAGCAGTAAATATAACCTTCATAAATCAAAACAAAAAAAAATACCTACACTTCACTTATGAATGAGTACCTTACTCCAGTGTTAAATTGTAAAAAAAGATTCTACAGCTAAGCTAAATTTAGAAGAAAATTACCTGTTTTCTGTGCAGTTCCTACCCTCCGTAGGTCAACTTCCGAGTTTTCTCGAACACCCGTCACTCACTGTCACTGTCTACCCGCTTGGATATTTTAAACTGTGTCAGACGGTTGTATGAATTTCTTAGTTTTGCTGAATGTCGTTTCTAGTTCTTCACTGTAAATAAGTTTTGACGCGGTGGATTTAGATTTTATATTGCAATGTTGTGGAATTTGGTTTATATTGTAAATAATGCAAGTTTTTCATGCTAACTACGGTTATGGGATCATTGTATGTTTTATTTTGAAGAAGGATTGGATATAAAATGTGAGTATACAACTTCCATGTAATATAATAAATTCAATTTCTTTATAAACTAGTCCAGATAATACGCAGTCCGTTTTATTAATTGTAGCAATTGGCGAGCGATAGGCCCATTTCAGCTTTATTTTATTAATAAAGCATGTACCCAGTAGCACAAACATTATTAGGTATTCAAATTTAAAAAAAAGATAATTAGATTAGCTTCTTAAACTAAACATATTGACAGCATCATGCGAGCCGTTCGAGAGTTTGGCCAATCTATCAATGTTAGCACAGACGAGGGCTCCTCGACAGATATTGTCAATTAGCTAAGTAGGTGCAGACATGGGAACTTCGAGCCTCTATGACCCACTTCTACAACTACTAATATAGGTACATCATAGATACTAATTTATGCTAAATGTTTTAGGCATTATTTTATTATTTACTAACCGACCCACCGAGAGCGATGCTCTATAAATGTATTATCTGCTATCGATAAATGTATTATCCAACACTGAAACAAGTATCAAATCGGACCAGCGATTTAAGATTAGCGAGTAACAAACAAACAACTTTATTATATTAATATAGATTTATACGTACTACTGCTGGTAGATCTTTCCTATACAACACATTTTAGGTCTTGGTGAATTTCAAATAAATACGATGCTAACCAGGAGAGCAGGTAATCGATGTAGGTTAGTTGGTACAATAAGTGCTTCCAAGTGCGTGTTGGCGTCCTTCAAACTTTTCAAGGTACTCCGTATGCCGATTTTATCACGATGTTTGCCATCATCGTTAAAGCAAGTGTTTAAAGCTCACATATTTTTTTAAGGAATAAAATTTTGGAGGTTACAAGAGGGGTTTGAAACCATGACCTTCGGAATGAAAGTAGCTTGTGCTCATACGGCTATTTTATTATCTCTCTGTTGAATTTTGATGGGTGTCGGTACATTTTTTATATCTGTAAGTGAAGATAGGTACAGATTTAAATTGACAACCCAAAAGTACATTTCCTAAACATAACTCATCTTCAGCCAATCTGCGCGAACAAAGGGCGACCCTTGCTCACGTGAAATCAATTTCATAAACACCTACCGTCCAGTCCATTATTTTAGAAGCGGGGAAACACAATTTTTCGATAAATTGAATTCTTTTGTCTCGCTAGGAATTCATTCAAATATTTGTGCGCGCCACAATGACCCGTTGCGCTCTGTTTTTGCGATAACGGTGTTTTTGTTGAATTGTATCTTAGATTTTTAAATAAGTTGTTTCATGGAAATTTATATTTTCTGTTAGTTTAAATGGTATTCTATTTGTATCATAAATATTGTCATATTTAAAATTTATGGAAAGGAACCTGTTTTATATAATTTGGCGCTATAATTAATTATCAGAAAACTTAAATGATGATGATGATGACTTAGTTATAATCTTTATCTCGGTAGCTGTTATAATAAATACGGCTATTCACCAGATTACACAACTTACAAGTAGTTCAAAGACATCCTGATACCAACCTCCTTTGAGTTCCCTTTACGACATTTTAGAAGATAATGTGAAGAATAACAAAACGAAGCCAATACAAGTGTATCATGTTTCACTTAAACTTCGATCTTACTTCCATAGCAGTAAAATTTAATATCGCCTGCAGATAATGTGGATAGGAAAAATGATTTATCCTATGTAAATGTACCGAGTAAATGTAATAACTAATGGTAAACAACCCACCGTAAGCTCATATTGGATAAAATATTATGGAAGTAAAGAATTTACGAAGAATTGCTGGGAAATTTACGGTTCGTGTATTCTTGTACGTACTATTGGACTCTTAGTATTCTAAGCTTCTGTGCAAAATACTCGAACAGTTTGATGGAATGTTATTTAAAGGTTAGAACACACTGACCTCTATAATGTATTATAGAGGTCAGTGTTAGAACATGTTTTAACCATAGAGATCTGTAGATTCATAATAGAGAGTACATAGTCATATTTTGTATTTCTCATTTATTTTTAGGACGTTATATATTTTTATTTTAAGAATTGCTTATTTTTATTATTTTAGCCATAGTTGTCACCCTATAATTTTAATAATAAATTCAAATTATTTAGGACGTTTATTTTAGGGCTAAGTCGGTGACCCGCGTTCTCCTACGGATCGGATACGAATCATTTCTAATTTGTGTAGCATTCAGTAAAATTTTAATCATTTTATTCAAAACTAGCTTTCCGCCCTGCGGCTTCGCTCGCGTTTTACACTTTCCTGCAATTTTCTTTGCTATATTATAGCTTATGTTACTCGGGGATAATGTAGCTTTCCAAAGGTGAAAGAATTTTGGAAATCGGTCCAGTAGTTTCGGAGCCTATTCATTACAAACAAACAAATCTTTCCTCTTTATAATATTATAATAATAATATTATAGTATAGATGTTGAATTATTTGAGTCGTATTTTAACTTAAATTTATTTCGTATGAAACCCGTACAGAATTTTTACGAGTATAAAACCTAGAATATTTAAAAGCGTAAAACGAAATACTAAATTAACCAAACGGTCAAAAGTCACCTTAAATATAGTAAAAAGTTTTAATTTTGCGCGCAGTTTTATAGTCACCAAAAGTGAGGATAAATTTCAACAAAAATCCATTCTAGCGTCACCATGATTTAAATTTACATTAAATATCCGATCAAAAGGGAGATTTACATTCTATTCACTGAATTTATATGTGAATCTGTGACGTAACGTTATTACTTAGCCAAACCTCCTCTGCATTCATGATAAACGACGCGGTTCCAAATCGGTGAAATAAAATTTATGAACGAAATTTGGAGGTGAAAAGGCGAGTTTGGCCTCGGTAATGGATAAGATAGTGCGGATATTTCAATAATAAATATCTTTGTATTTTTATCATACATCGATTTTAGGTTTATCGCTCTATTGGTGGATTTCACATACACCAAGCGAACTATAATAGGTTAGAACCTATGTTCCCCGCTACCTTAGAACTGCTCTGTAGTCACAGACACATTGTCAGTAAATGAAATGAAAATATTTTATATTTAACTTTAAACAACAATTAAACTTAGTAGACATATCAGCGGACTCCAATTTCCAATAATGTTTTATTACAATAAATAATACCTTATTTTAACACTATTGATACATATTCGGCAAGAAGCCTTCAAATCAATAAGTCGTGACAGAACATTTTTTAGGCCTAAAATCTGAACCTTTACCCTTGCCTTTACGTTCCAAAACTCCTTAGGCACATTGTATATATGTATATATTATTATCTCTTAAAATTCCAAACCACAAAATTGGCTCAAGTCCTTAAATAAACTTCGAAACACCAGCCATAAAATAGCCAAAACTTATGATAATTCACGCAAGATCTTCCCGAAATAGTTGTAGGTATTACCCTCACATAAATAAGCCCATAGAAGATAAAAACACTTTTTTGTTGACTTTGGATTTCTGCCAAGAGATAGCTTGAATGGACAGCTAAGGACGTTAGGTCGTTTGACAATTGTTATAGGAAAACTGATATTCATCTGATATCAAAAAACTGACATGCAAAAGGGATTTGTGTAGGTATAAGAATAGTATCTAGATGTTTTTCTCAGTTAATTATTATTTTATAAATCTCAACACTATTAAGTTGAGAATTGAACTTTGGCTTAAAAAATTCAAGAGGTCTTTTTTAAATAGTTTGTTATAAAATAGTTGTACTAAGCCAGGAAAGGTTTAAAAGGTGACAAAACATGGGAATAAGGCGGGCGAAGCCGCGGCCGGGTCAGCTAGTAACCTATAAATCGCAATTTGTAACAAAGCTTCAGTGCTGCTCGTTCTATATAAACGATGGCTTATCAAGCAGAATTTCTATTCAGTGAACGAACTATCTAAATTATATTTTTTTTATTGAAAATTTATTTGATTTAATGTAAGTGAAAATTTCAGTATTTAATTTTAATTGTATGTTATTCAATTTTGTTTGTTTGAGCTCGTTACGGTTTATCTAATATTAAACCCAAAAACTAAAATCTAGTAGGTAGGTAAGTAGGATAGTTTGAAATACATACTTGATCTTTATAAATTTAATTTAACAAAAATTTAAAAACAAATTCCAAATCTTGTGGTCAAAGGTACATTTGGGCAACCCTCAAGTTATTTCCGCAATCAAAATTTACAATCCGATCGCAATCCAAGACCCAATTCCTAATTTTTGCTACCTCACATTCTACTGATATAAAATAACACTTAAACCCTACGAGATAGAACTACAAATTCGAAGATCCGATCCTAACAAAGGGAACGGTGCAAATCTAGGCTTATCCCGCAGACAAGTCTAATCCTATCAAATGGCCTGCCCGTGGTAACAGTACAAAATTTATGTATCTGAAATCATGAAATGTTCCAGGAGGCTTAGAAATCATCATCATTTCACCTTATTGCCCCTTGAGTAGCACAAAAAGTAAGCATATAACCCAACACTCCTATTAACGTTCCCACCGCTGGGACACATGCTTAATCTCAGATCTTATATTTGTTATATAACTTTTTAAACTATCATGGTTTTTAAATATTTGTTATTATATAAAAGAAGGACATTAGGCGCTTGGTAGAGAGATAGCTTGGGACCAGTTCTAAGCGATCTGTCCACCAATTTTCAGCCAAAGCGATTCAGCCTTACTTGCGTTATAAATAGGGTAATTTACACGACTTTATTTTACTATACGCGTATAGATATTATCGTCCGAGCTTTTATATCCCGCTACTTCCAGATGTCCAGTATTTGATTTCAATGCTTGAAACAGGGGCAGTCACTAAATTATCAAATAGGAATTCAGAAAACCTTTGTTTTGAAAATCTGAATCATTAATATTTTGTGTACCTAATCATTAATGGGGGTTGAGCTAGGTTTAAAACATTGAGCGTTTAGTCACAAATTGCCTTAAAAGTAACATAAAGTTAATTTATAAAACGTAACATTGGACGTAACAAAAATAATACACAATTGATTTAACATTATATTATAGTTGTTCACTATATCAAAGATTATGAGATAAACGAAACAAAAACCCACTGACATCCTACAAAAGATCGGTAAGATCGATTAGGATACAAGGAAAGTGAACGATGACATAAAAAATAATTAGTGAAATGATTTCTTGTTTATTACTACCGAGAAATGAGGATTATTTCTAATCTGAAAAGCCTTGTTTAAAAATAGTTGTGATTTTCGAAATATTGGTTTGCGATAGTAATAAGTTCTAATAAGATAAAAGGTAAGTATATAAATACGTGTCTGTTGATTTGTGCGACCGTGAAAGGCTGATTAAAATCGACGTTGGTTGCTGTCTGTTTAGAAGGTGCGTAATAAATAATACACGTTATTATATTTGGTAATTACTGTGGATTTAATTATTAAAATAGATAACAAGACATAAGACACGAATGCATTTAGTAAATACGTAAGTATGATAAGTGTTTTTTGTTACCGTTGCTATATAGACACATTATGTTACCGTGTGAGCAGTTTTAACTGGCTTGTATTTGTATTTGTATAGGCTTGATGAAGGAAAATGAAATAAAAAATACGTTAACATGAGGGCTCATTATACATATATTATGTTGTATTTTTAGAATTCTCTAGTTTATATGTTTTATGTGGTTTTATAGTTCTTTTGATAGGTATTGTTAGTTTATTTTACATGCTTAGAACCACATCAAAACTAGATATTGTAACAAAAAATTTTGTACAAGAAAAACTTCAAAAATCTCCTTATTTATGATTCGATTATATAAATTATGTCATATTATTAAGCATTCGAACTTGGAACAAACTCAAAATTAATATTCTCAGCTCCTTGCGTATGGAGTAATTTCCTTAGAGCACACTCAGTTTAGTTAGTGCACGAATCCTCCTCGAGACTTATTAACGCATTCCATGCTCACACTGTGATTCACTGGCGTATTTCAAACGCTTCTTTTTATAGTACAGTTCAATTCATAAGCGAGAGTTGTTATATTTGGTATCCATATTGTTTTATCATAATATTATAATATATAATCCTACTATTTATATGCCCCTTTTATAAACGCAATTTAACACAATCATGATTTTATTATGTTTTACATTTTCATTTTACATTCATTGATATTATTTTTATGACATGGCTACCTACCTACCTAACTCTTTTGATAATGTTTTACAGTAAAATATTTTACGAATAACTTGTTATGGACTTTGTAAGTTTTAATTTGTTAAAACATTATTTAATGTGCTATGCAATCATTACGAATTCGATACATTACGGCAAAATGGGACGATATAAATATGCTGATGATGCATAAAACGCTTGCGCTTATGAATTGCTCCACAGCCCACTACACATCTAGAGGGCTGTCCTGATTCTTTCTCTCTTGTTTTGAGAATGCTTTTATGGTTCCAGAGAATATGATTTGTGATGCGAATTCTTTGAGTTCTGTCGTAGTTTTACGGCGTGTTAATAACGAAAATATTTAGAATATTTGAGCTTATAAAAGATTTATTGTACTGTAAAGATAGCAGCAATAAATATATCTATTACTAGCTGACAAACCCGCGCCCCTTCACCTTTTAAGCGCTTACCACACGTGCATGCTTGACCACAGTTTTATTTGCACATGCTTGTCGCATGAAAAGACTGAACACGGACGTGGCTACCACACGGCACAGTTAAGTACGCGCAAGCCACATTCTTCTCGACATCGTCGGCGTGGAAACAATGTTTCCCAATGAAGAGCTATTTCTTCTGCTATTATTTTTCAAGTGTTTGCTAGTGAAAAAAAAGAAAATACAAAAGTCAAAGTGTAAACGATCAAAGTGGACAAAAAAATGGCTGTTGAATAGAAAAATTAATTCACATATACATCTACTTCAGAGAGAAGAGGGCAGAGATTTATATAACTCAATGAATTCAGTAGCGATCTGTCGATTGTATGTACGTAAATCCGCTATTTTTACTACCGTGCGCCTACAGTTACTCCACTCGACTGAACTAAGAGCGGCTTGAACACTGAACTACCAACCACACGCGCAGACAAATTTGTACAAGTATAGCTTGCGCATGCCAGAATTTCAAGTAAGTTTAAAAACCATCAAGCCAAGCTTTGGGGTTTGCGCATACTACCGTTTTACCAACTACACGCACAGTGTTCAGTGTACAAGCTGACATGCGCAAGTAAAACTGTGGTCAAGCATGCACGTGTGGTAGGCCCATTAAACTGTGCAACTAAAAATATTTCAAAACCAAAATCAGCAACTTGAATGGATTGAGCTAAGCCCATTTTCGATTTTTAGCAAAACTAATGGGCCTACCACACGTGCATGCTTGACCACAGTTTTACTTGCGCAAGTCAGCTTGTACACTGAACAATGATTTATAATCTTGCTATTTTGCGTTTGTTTTATCTACAATATAAATCTACTCTATTTCAGAACTAAATCTACAAACCACCGTTTTCCTCTACAAGTACTTCTCATTCCAAAGAAATAACAAACAAAAACGCATTAGTGAGACTAATAGCCAAGGTGCTTCGTTTCATAACGAACAAACAAACAGACAGATTCCTTTGTCGAGTGTTTACATATCAGTGGTTCGTTCCCCTTTCGGTGTTTTTCCACAAAACATTTGGAGAGCTTTGTACAAATATTGAATGGGTTTCTGTTGAGATAATCTGATATCGTATGGCTTAGAATAATTGGTTAGAAGAAAACAGGAAACAGGATGTTGTCTTTAATCAGATAATAATGGTTAAAGATAATACATAATATGAAGCATTCCACTTGTGGCTTTGCCTGCGTCATAATGTTTTTTTTCCTGAAAGAAAGTATTCTATAAGTTTGTCTGATGTATTAGTTCAATATTTTAAAAGGATAAACACCCTTTTTTATCATTTTAATTTTATAAAGCAAAACAAATTTAATATCACTCACTGTTTGACTCATAATTTGACGTTTGAATCATAGACTTTGAAACACAGAAGTGCTCAAAAATTATATTATTTTGTTGCATATTTGCATAGCGTTGATTAACAGTTCAATAACTCCATTCCTATCGTAGGGCATTCTCCACATCAACTAGAATTTGATGTAAACACTCGCTCGCAACAAAAAGTTAAGCTGCAAAAAACTAAAATCTCTTTATGACGAATTCTTTGTTTGTTTCCAAAGAAACATTCATATTAATTTACAAACCAATGATGCTTGAGCAAAGTGTAGACTGAAAATAATGGCTGTTTAAGACAAAACAAGAAAAGTCGAGATTATCTCTGTGCATGCAACGTCTGCATGGCACATTTATCATAACTTCAGAAGTTAGATTAAACAGAAATACGAGATAAGTTCAGGAACTTTTGTTATTATTTCATCTAATGGGGTTTTGACCACTTCTGTAGGGAAAGTATAAAACAATTACCATCCAAGATTAAAATTTCTGGAAATATAACGTTGTTTTCATCATATGTATTTCATAAATCATGATGCAGGTATTAATATTTTTATGGTGTTATTTTTATGAACTATAGCTTAAGGATTTATTTGCCAAAAGAACGGCACCAGCGTCGTTCTGTATATATATGTCTTTCTAATGATGGGTTTAATTGAGGAGATACGTGCCAAATATTGGGACGTCATAATAGATTGTATAATTATTTGACGTGTAAAGATATCTTACCAATAAACTGATTATTGTTTATTATTGTGATTGATTATAGGTTTTATGAAAATGACGATGAGCCTATGAGTATATTGATATTTTTTTTGCGATAATTGTTTATACGAATGTTGCTGTCAGAAAATGTTGTCGTGAAATAGTTATATTTAGTAATAGCATAATATGTTATATTTTATTTTGTAAGGTTTGAATTACAGAAGAATAATAACCAAAGACTCTGATAGATAAATTTGACGACTTATGTAAGTATATAAAATGATAATAGATAAAAAAAACAAAATATAAATTCACCATATCCTATCAGAAAACTTGAAGTAACTCGACTAACTAATCCACTTACCTGGTTTTACTATCCTGCTTCGGATCTGCTGAAGTTTTAGTTGGAGTTAAATGACTCGCCTTTTACTTGAGGATAAAAAAGTTCATTAACATAGTGTAGTTCTGTGGAAAAGCTTTTATCAATTTGGGCAATCTAAGTCAAGAATATTCTTAAGAAAAAACTATTATGAAAGGTTTTATTTTGTGTCTAGAACTTTTTTACAATCTAGTTTCTAGCGAGCGATGTTTCAATTTGATCGATAAATAAACTAGTCAAAAAAATATGAGACATTTAGCCCGGAACTGACGTAAATAAGATAAAAGAATAATACTAAGGGGTCGTTCTCATTAGCAGCGATCGTACGATGGTGCGATGCGTTCTCGTCGTGCGACGAGTTCAAACATACAGATTTCATCAGACTGTCCTAATTGAACCTCGCAAGTGATCGTGCGAGCACATCATCAATCAACTAGGTAATAATATAATAATTATTTGATATAGGTATTATTTAGCTAAAGAATAAATATAACTTATATTTAGTTTAACTATGTTTAATTTCCAGCTTCAATACAAAATTTTAAACATTTTACAAGTCTGCATGTTTCTGATAGCCTTTGACTAGAAGTAATGGATTTAAACTTAATAATTCAAGTTGACTTTGAAAGCTCAAATCTTAGCCAAATAAGGTTTGATTCTCGAAGTGTACCTTCAACCTCTGTGTATTGGTTCTAAGATCAGATGCACAGAATATAAAATCGATTTAAGACTAAGGTAGGATCATACAGATAAGCAAAACATTTTGATATCATCATCTTAAAAAGATTTTATCGAGACAAGACAAAACATTTTATTTTTAAGAAATTAATAAATCACAGTAATATAAAAATAAGAGGTACCTCAATCGACATGATAGCCACCACCAAAATACATCTAGTAAGTATTTTGCACAAAATTTCAGTTATTTTGAGAAATTTCAAAAATAAGTTAGACAAAGGCCAAACATCATGAATAAATTCAAGTTTAATTTCATATTTACCAGCTTAAATCGCGCTTAACTGAGATTCTGGGCTATAAATAGTGTTCCAATAGTCACGTATCACTGAATATGAAAGAGACAGCAAGGCACCAAGCGGAACATGGAACATACTATTGAACATCGAAAAAGCTGAACATATTCCTTTTGAACACGGGACTTTGTGTGCGCCGTGCGTGCGTGCCGTGCAGGTGAACCGGAAATGCAGAAACTATCTCGGAAATACAAAGTATTATTTTATCGATATCTGACTTTTGTGTGTGATTATCTATTGCTGGGTTTTAATACTTTTGGACTGAGCTTAGTAATACGAGTACATTATAAACTACAACTGAACTAATGTCGACTAAAAAATAAGAAAAGTGGACGTTTAACGGCTTAATTTTCCTGTAGTATAATCGTTAAAAAAATAATGAAATAGAACTTTATTATAAATTCAAATAAATGCACAACAGCTGTAAAACAAAGCGTTTGAAAATAATTAATGTTTAAAAGCTCTAGTATAGCCCATAAAACAAGTTGAACCTAGTTATTAGAATATTTTGAGATCCTAATTAAATAATGACCATAATACTAGTTCGTATATTTAGTTATTAGCCCTAAGAATTTGTGGTATTTATTATTATTTCATATACACCTAGTGCGGTACTTAACTTAATTAGCCACTAATAGATTCGAATTCCGAAGCTCGCATCCAAACTAATTTCTGCTCGGTCATGCGATAGCATCGCATCACTTCGCATGAGTTTGCGCGATTGAACTAATCAAGTTATGAGTTCTTACTTAGCAATAATTCTGTATAATATTCTCTATTAGTAGATAATGTACCAGATATATCTTAAGAGTTACTAAGAATTTAACCAAGTTCAAATATAATATTTTCTTGTAAAGATATTATTAAATAAATAAATATTGGTTGACAATTCACACAGCAACATGTCGTGGTAAGCTCGAAGCTAGAATTACAAAAGATTTTCAAAATTTTGGCTTCTAGTTTTATTTACAACAAAATTATATAAGAAACAAACACAACAAAGGAGCTAGGGGGCTCGACAAAGGCCTGAACTGCTTCTAGAATATTATGATGGTACGGTTGTGCACTTTTGTTTGACTTGGCGAGGGCACTGCCGTCCCCCAGATTAATGATAAGTATGGTTATTACCTTTCAGATACCACATTATTATATTTAAAACGTCAGAGTTAGGCTCTTGCAAATGTTTGAAACGTGCAATTTCAACTTAATAACATTATATTAAATTCATGAGCGTTGCAACCCAGGTTCTGTCCCAGACTTGCACTTGGTGGCGAATGTTCTCAAACAAAATTGTAGGATTAGGTTGAAAATACGTGAAACATTAACGTGGAATTTGTTCCGATAGAAATATGGAAACCTGCAAAATTACACTAAAATATTATGCTATTATTTTGCGTGGTAAGGTTATCGGGAGTAATATCTCAACCGATTGTTATTTTAATTTTTTGGATTAAGTCAAAAAAATAGTTAAGTTACTAGTTTTTCTATTTAAAAATAACCCTTTCCTAAATTTTTATTACTAGTAAAATACGTTTATTTCCCGTGACACTACATACTATTTTCCTGAGGAAAATTCTACAACAAGCCCGTTTACCCGCGCCGCGTAAAGCTTACAAGAAACAAGCACCAGAATTTCTCTTCCAACAAAAACATTCCAGACACTGCCTCATCAAACTGTAACTCCTATAACGAAACTCCCAACTCCTATCGTATTTTTTCAATAACCATTCGAATAAAATGTCTCCCCAGCATTAAAACTTCATCCATTCTAGTTGAAACATCAAATACTTAACGATCGTGGCACGGAGCGGGCGACGGTTGGTCTGAGCCAGGAAATGTTGTCATTTGGAGGCGATCTGTATCGATTTGGGTGACAATGGGCAACGCTATTGAAACTCACGGAACCGTAACATACTTGGAGGTATCTACTACGGTATATTTGTATGAGAGAGTATAGGAAGTTTGAATAGTTGCATAGGATGGTAATTTTTTCAAGCTAAAAAACTTAAAATAAATATATAATTTTCACATTCTAAAACAACGTAGTATTTATTCACAATAATTCACCAATCCACACCTAGCCAGCGAGGTAGATTTCATGATATAAATTTAGTTAGTAGTTTTCAACAATTCTACATTTGATAAACAATAGTTCTGTTCAGGCAGATTTCAGCCACAGTGAAATGCTTTTCTGCAGGTTTCCTGAGGCCTCGTTTGTGTTTGAATTTGACTGACGTAACCAATTTGAGTTGTAAACGAGCATTTGCTGGCATATGCATGCATACTCGCCTTCCTGAACCATTTGAGACCCATCTCAATTTCTAAAACGATTACAGTTAGGCTTTAGATACAGTGTTTACTTTCTACTTTATCATTGGTCAATTGATTGTAGGACATTCTGGGAGAATAGGAAAGATTATCAAAGAACTGTATTCTGTTATAATGGAAACTTATGCAATGTATAATTTTATAATTTAAAATTTTTCATCGATCTAAAAATTTCTGTCAAGTTTTCGTCGTGATCGTCCGTGATTAGTTTTTAAAGTCGAAGTGGCCTTTTTGCTATGCACGTACAACTATAAATATTGTATATCACACTAGCTGACCCGCCCGCGGCATCTTGCATTCCTTGCGCTACTAAGACTAAGTTTGTAGGCCCAGATTCTATAACAAGGAGCAAAATTAAATTAAATTTATCTTAAGATTGATTTGCTAACTCTTTGAACAATGTCTTATAAGATTATATTGATGTTCAAATTAGCTCATAACTAAGTTCTTTGAAAGCCTACGCGGGCTTGTGTTACAAGACTCAACAAAGACTTAAGTTGTGCTCTTAAGCAAAATGTTCTATTTTCATAAACAAGTCTACCTAGTTTTAGTAATTTAATGGTTTTTAAAGTTTATTATTTATATATTATGTTATAATCCAATTTTACGTATCTTTTTCCAATTAAAACTAGTGTAAGTACAAATGCATTTAGCCGGTCGCTCTTATGGGCTTTAGCTGCACATTGACTTTCATAGTCTTTATTATTCCTATTTCTCAATCTAACTTAAAACCGTTACAAATCGGTAACGTCCCGCAAGATTTAGAGTTTACTCCCCAAATTTCATTAACAAAATATAGATAGAAAAGTAACATAAACTTCCGAAATTGGTTTCCTCTATTTAATAATATCTCGGGTCATTAAGCGCCGAATAAGAGCGTCCGCTCGTAAAAATAATAATTTACGCGGCAAAGAGGAACGTCAAGACGAGGTTATGAGATTACGGTGGATAAATTGCGGACCAATGGAATGAACTTCCGTGGGAGAAGGATAGAATTGGGGTTTGTAGTTCTTACATTTTGGACATAAGATTTAAATCTAGTAAAGGATTTTTTTCAAAATGCAATGCAAAAAGAAATTGAAAGACGGTCTTTGTGGCGTGTTTTATTTCAGTCATTTCGCTATCACGAGCGCCTGCAAAGCGCTTGAAACATAGTAATGTTAAAAATAAAAATAATGACCCGCATTAAGCTTCTTAATTATGTTAACAAATTACAAAAGTTTAACAAGTTCTAATGCAACGCAAGATCAAAACCATTCCTCGTCTCAAAGAAAGTTAGCTATAGAACTCAAAATAAGCTAAATGTACATTATACAAAACACCTCGCCGCGACATCTACAGCGAACCCCTAATACCACCCGAGAGAGTTGCTTGAACAAAACAATGAATATAAAAAGGTTTCTTACCTTACCAAGGGAAAGGTGGTCTATTTAATTTAGCCCAAGTATTTTACTGGTGCGAAGATTTTTGTTGCTTTTCGGTTCGTTGGGATATCGTTGGGGTATTTTTCTGGTTTCGAAGCTTATCTTTGCTTTTAGAGAATTTATTTAGGGTGGAGTTTGGTTGTGTAATTTTCGTGTTTATTTTAAGAAGGATACTAAATTAAGTACGTAAATATGATTAAAATAATATTTGTTAAAATTATACTGTGAGATAATTTAATTTTAGTTGTATTCATGTCTTTAATCTCATTGAACGTTTAAAACAAGAATAACTTGAAATTATTTCTGAATGCGTTTCGTGACTTTTATCATTATTTTTTAATATTTTTAATGATTTAAACTAACATAGTCATACAGTATTATGACTAGCCGTGGCTTAGTAAACTATCTACCACCATGCATAAACATGCTAAACCATATCCATACATAACTCAGGGTACTTCCAAGTTACTCCGACCGCTATAAGTAAAATGTAAACAAATATAGTCAACCCTCGACACGCACTTAGCCGTCATTCACACGCACCTGCTCACACGCGAGGGGCAATATTTCTCTGTCTTGGGATTTCGTTTTTTCTTCGCTTAAGTTATAAGTGGTAGCGGGTAATAGGGATTCTTTATTTAATTTTGACCTTTTGCGGATACACTAATGATTTAAATGTGAATGTTTTAATGTAAATCATCATCATTCACAGCATAAACGGTAAATGGGATCTGATTAAAAATTTGATACAAACATTAATAAATAATTATTATTGATTATAATTGATTATGGTGTCCCTTTGAAGGGCAAAGGATGTTACTCCCATAATGTCGATTTCATTATTAAAATCTTAAAGATAACTTCATACATCAAATATTTTAATAGAAATCACTTGTTATGTTGATGCCGTGTTGTGCCTGCCTTAGATAATACCCATATTATTTTATCTTAAAACTAAAATAATTGATTAAAACTTAATCTGTAATCGCTTCAGCACCTATCACACACCAAACATCATACAGTGGTCACAGTTGTTCCTTGCCTCTGTATAATTCAAGTCGTTGTTTTGTCGGCCTCATTCGTCGATTGGACCGATTGGTTTATTTTCTCAGTTACAGCCAGATTTGTTATGAGACAGATGGGGACTATTTCTGGAATTTCCTTTTGAGTTCTATTTTCTTGTGCAAATGCGACTTAGGAATTGAACAATAACTACTACGAGTATATATGTATTTGATCAAACAAAGGAATGAACAAAGGTTTATTGAAGTGGCTATTGCTTTTGATTTTGCCAGATTTATAATAAAAAAAGAGATTATTTTATCATGTTTGTTTCCTGAAATAAATCAGAATGTCTACCCGGAGTCTAATGAAAACCTGAAGTTTTAATTTGAATCTAGTGACCATTACAATGTGTTTCATCTACAACGATCATGACATAACGTGTAAAATTACGATTACTTTATGAAACCTGCACCAAAGTCAATTAGAAACGATTCGTAACATCTTAATTAGACCGGACTGAGTCAAAGGACGGCTCGTCGCCGGCGTAACAACTTTAATGCAGTCTGCTAATGCGCACTGCATTAAGGATTACTCGATGTGTTTTGCTTTTAGACTATTCAGAATAATCTGGTAAGCAATAAATATGGATATAGCGCACTATAGCCATTAGCCATATTTATTGCTTTCAGACTATTATGAAAAAATAATCACGAATGGAGCCCGCTGACAGAAAAATGCAGCATCAACTATGAATCTATAAATTTAAGTTATTAAGCAATTAGACGTTTTTCGTCAGCGACAATAAAGAAATTTAAAATTATTTTATGTGTGAATTAAAGGTAACTTAATCAAAACTACACCAAAATAGACAATAAAGTAACATCTCAATTAAATCGGACTCTGTCAAAGGAGCCATCCCGCTAGCGTAACAACCTTAATGCAGTCGCCTTTTATGTAATAGGATACGTTATTATATTAGGATATACGATTACTCCATGAGTTTGCTTTTGGTAAATTCTGAGTAATAGTGATAAAAATTGGGACACAGGGTCCCAGCCGTGGGTGTAAGCCTGTAAAGCGCTCTACACACCGCCCGCCGGCACAGCCCGGCGGCCCAACCCGCCGGCCTTATTTTGTAGGCCGCCGGCTTTATTTAGTACAAAATAAGGCCGGCGGGTTAGGCCGCCGGTCTGTGCCGGCGGGCCGCCGGCTTTGGTGTGTAGAGCGCTTTAGACATTAATTTTATTGACAAGATAGATAGGGTTGGTGAATCAATTATTTAGGGTTGGTGAAGAAAATTTTTAAGAACCACAATGTTCTTCAAAATTTTCTTCAATTCGAATTCGAATTCGAGATCAAATTTTGGCGGTTTCTTCACGATGTTTAACTTTACCGTTAAATAAATGTGATTTAAAAGCGCAAATACATTTTTAGACCACGTATATTAAATATAACGAAAGTAGTGGTAAAGAAATAAATGAATAAAATGTATGTATAAATATGAGTGAGCTCCCACTTAATCAGTACGGCTTTTCAGTCGTTGATAAAGTTTAATTATTTTTCCTGAAGCATTACTAAAATGTGTAAGTCGTCAATTATACAAAGCTCGACCACATTCCCACCTGGTGAAACGATTATAGCAAAAACTTCGTAATGGATTTCCATCGCAAAGTTTCGAACTTGATTTAAGTGACCAACTTTAAGATTTGTCAACATCGCTCTTGAAATTGAATTGGAATGAGTTATGTGAAGTTACAAGTTACTCATTTAGTTTTTGGATGTAATTTCTGTGCTTGAAATGTTAACTCGATTGCAATAAAAACACTTATAACACACTCTAACCTGTTAAACTGTATACAAACATAAAAGCATTTTATTGTCACGATCTTCAGTTTTTCAAGATACGAATTCGTCCCTGAAAAACCAAAAAACTTCAAACAACCCGAGCTATAAACGAGTGTAAACGCGTCAATTCCCCAACAGCTGTGCTCAAAGGAAACTCATCCTTGAAATATTAACAACAGGAAGGCTATAAAAACGCGGCGCAAAGTATGGGCTATCTTATATATCCCCGAGGAAGAATTACTGAATCGGGGAACCAGCGCGGGCAAGCGGGGCTGTGCTAATGATGACCCCGTGTAGCTGGGGGGAAATAGTCACATCACTTTTTTATTTATTCTATTGTTATCTTAATTAATATAACAAACATAAGATATAATGCCAATTGTACTGTAAACAATAGATTTGTGGTTAAAATTACGAGTGGTCCCACTCGCCCAAAGAAATAAACAAGAAAAAACTAATCAGGCAACTGGGACCGCGGTCCCAGATTTGTAGTGGGCCTAGTCGCCTGTATCCTCCATTATTTAACTTTCTTGTGTGACAAATAATCAAACGAGATAAAAATGTCACTTATAAAAATCGTCACATTACCTATAACTTTAGTAGTTCAAAATGTTGAAAATAAATAACACATTTTATTGACTATTTTCAAAGCTTCAATAAAACAATACCCATTACAAGTCAAAGAAGCCTTTTTAACAATCCATCAAGCTTCGGGCTTACCACGGGGCTAAATGTTGAATTGTCCTTTGTCCTGCGATGTTTATTAATTGTGTATTTCGTATTTAAACTTACAATAAACAAAACACTTTAGGGTATTGGCAACAACCTAAGACCACTGGCAACAAATGCAGTGACTAGGCAATCCACATCGCGTTTGTCTAGACTAGACATTATGCACTCTTCGAAATCCGTTCCAAGTACACCAGCTTCTTCTAAATCAGCTTTAGATGGCTTTGTTTGCCGGCTTTTTGGCTGTGACGTTATTTATTAGGAGCATTGAATCGTTGGGCAGATAAATGGGCTTTGAGAGTATTGTGCTGGTAGTTTTGAACTATTGGCCAAAGTTTATTTTGAATGCACTGAGTAATTCATATGGATTCCAGTTCACAAATTTGATTATTCTTCTATGTAATTTATATTCATAATCACTATTACCCCCCTATTTACTTCTCTCTTGACGAGAGAGAATAGACCTTAATTCACCACGTTGGCCATCACGTGCTGGTTGGTAACTGACACGACAAGTTCTCAAAAAATGCCGGTTGATTTAACGAATAAAAACATTCAGTTTGATTCTGCCGTTAAGGAGGAGTTCAGAACCATAAACACATACAGAATAATTTGTAATATAAATTAAGTTATCCCTAGGTAGTTAATTACTAAGATATTGTTCTTTTCAGGTGCCGGCGGCCTTAGAACCACAGAGCTGAGGATCTTACCCCGGGTCGTGCAAAGAGGTCGCAACGTCACGATGGCGTGTCTATACGACCTCCAGGACTACGGGGTGTACTCCGTGAAGTGGTACAAGGGGACCCAGGAGTTCTACCGGTACTCGCCGCTCGAATCTCCTAATACGAAGGTGTCTAGTGTAGCAGGGATTAAGGTTGATGTGAGTATTTTGCATTCTGGTTTTTTTGACTTAGCCCTAATTTCACCAAGCTCTGTTTGTTAGTTTAACATACATTAAGTAATTATTTAATTAACAGTCCATAAATATACGTAAACTGACAGTGATTAAAAATGACGGAATGTTAAATTGACAAACAGAGAGTGGTGAAATTAGGGCTTAACATAGTAAAAGCCTTAATAATTTACAGAGGATACCGCCTTATAAAGAAAGGTTAATAAATAGTCAAATAGTACCTAACCTTTCAATGACAGCAATTTTAGTCCCGAGGCGAGATTCGAACCCTCAATCTCCTGCGTTGCAGGCGGACCATGCCCGCTCCGCCAGATCGTCTCTAGACAGACAGCAATAGTAATAGTTGTAATTACGGTACACAAAGAGATGCGGTGGTCCTGTTCTTGGGCCGGCACAAATCGGCCATTATTCCTAAAGGACGTATCTTTCTCGTTTCTACGAGTCCACAATGCAGTTCGTATTGGCTCCCTTCATTTAGCAGGGGCTGCTATCTTGCCAATAAATAAGCGTTGGAGTGCTCGCCAAGCTTAGATCCGAACTAACATATTGCCCTTGTTTGCTTCTTGGCCCGAATGTTGCTTTTGGCAAGCTGCACTTAATCTTAGCCAGTTCTGAATAACGGGCTTAGGATTTTTAGCGATATTACATAAGCATACATTTTAAGCACCTTCAGAAATGAAGAGATACCTACTAAAAAGAATGAGCCCATTGACAATGGGCCATTTAACGTAGAAATTGATGGCCAACGGGGCTAAAAAGTTATAGAATGGAGACCACGGCTAACGCTGCATCGGACGTTTATCAAGGGGATGGCCAGATCATTTGGTCAAAGCTACCAGTTCACGTAATGCCGTCCGATTGTTGAAATGATGATGAACCTGTTAGTCCTAACAATAGCCTCAACACAAAAACCATTATAAGTCTTAAATTAAGAGACGTTTTGAAATTCGTTATTTTCGTCATAAGATTATGGGTACTTAGTATTAGTTAACTTGTTGACCCGCACGCGTGTTCTGTGGCTTTTATAGTTTTCTCATCTTTTTAATCTTCCCCGAACTACTGATTTTGAGAAAATAAAGAACATTTTAAGACCAGCTAAACTCCTAACAACCCAGCCGTTTTTGAATTTCATCGAGACCAGTGAACACCAATTGATTTATTATAAACAGAGAGATTCGCCACAATTTGGTCAACGCTGTCGTCTTGTAAATAATCTGACTGAAGCGCTTAAAACCATATCTTGTTCTGCCGCCGGCTACATGAAATATGGTAGCTTTTTTCTGATTCATTTTGATCGTTAAAAGGAATGTCGATGATTTTGTTAGGTTAGCGTTTCCTCAGCTTTGTTGGTATTGACTTACGGTAGGAGTTTCAATAATGCTGTGTTTGTTTTCCTTATTACGGATATACATAATAAAGCCGTGTGATTTCAAGGTAGTACTACCCATACTTCACTTCCAAAAGTTACTTCACTACAAATGTATGTTGTCTTCCTTGAAGTTATCGAGTTATTTCCACTGAAAGCTGCTTGCTAGAACAATGAAAGTTATTATTTTATATTTGCTTTTCTCTTCTATTTTTAAAGGATTTATCTTATATTTACTCAAGTTTCTACTATAGTCACGCTCAAAAACTATAAATAGAAAAGTGAGTGTCGTTCGTGTAAAGATAGATCCACATGTTTTTATCCTTAGATTATTTGCCAAAGATGTTTTCACATACAAAGCTTTGTAATCTTGTTTCCTTTTACGTGTTTACCAGATTGAATCATAAATTCAAGAACATCAAGTAAAAATACCGCATTGCTTGAGGGTACATTTTCTAGGAAACACCTTCTCATACATTAGGCTGTCAGGGTAAAAGGAGGAAAGATTTTTGGATATTTTGTGCGGGGTTGGCTGTCTGCTCTAAAATGGTTTTATTTTATCGACTAATTTTAAACACTTTCCTTTGTTAAGCAATATTTGTAGTATTAATTTTATTTTAATTAATAACTTACTGAAAACTGAAAACCGATATAGTCGATTAATATTCCTGTGTTTGGATATCTTACTATCTGGTATCGTTTAATTATGAAAAAAGTCATGGCGTTAATTTCGAAGAGTGAAAGGGGAGGCCTTTGTCCTGCAGTGATACAGCGGGGCTTGTAAAAATAATAGTTAGTTAAATAATTATTAATACCACCTCGAATCACCACGATATTTATTTATTTTAGTTCATAATAGTATTAGATAGTAATTTTTCTTTCATGTGCATTGTTATGTGTTTTGTGTGGCGAATTATGTGTATTTCTCGCTTGCGCGATCTATCATCGCTTTTTCGCTATGACGTCCAGTGCACGATTCAAGGGATTTTTTAGGAGAGAGATAGAACAGACATGTCTGCAATGTTTCATTTATTAAGTCCATCATAATTTTTATATAAGTCAGTCAGACTGTCAATTTAAAGTTAAAGCTGTTTTTAATCATCTACTTTCTTAGAGTATTATTACAATCAAAATCTTCAGAATAAATCATAAAATAAGTTTTAATATAATGTCTTTTACAAAAATGTTCAAGTCTGACCCAGTATGGCGGTTTGTGTAGACAATTGGTGTTGGCTTTTCTCCAGCAATGGGATTATTACGGGAAATTTATTTGAGCAATGTGCCTCATAGATACTATAACCACCGGAGCACTTCTTATTTAAGTTTTTGAACATTGTATCAGCGTTTTATATCTTTGATATTTGATAGCTGAGTTAGGCTGGTTACACTAGCGGACCAACCACGCACAAAGGACTAGCTTTGCGTCCAATTTTGATTTAGACAACCTCTGTGGCGCAGCGGGCGAAGGTCCGCCTGCGACGCAAGAGATTGCGGGTTCAATTCCCGCCTCGGAATAACTTTTTGTATGATCTGCAAATATTTGCTCCGGGTGTCATATTATGTGGGTGTTATATATGTTTAAAAATATATCTATCTATTAATGTATATTCTAAATGAAATGAAATGAAATGAAATGTCTTTATTTGCCAGAATGTTTGTACAAAAGGTCTTAATTAATATAATATGTCCAAAAACAAACTACCTGTATAAAGGTGTGCAAATCATGCTATATAAATAAATAATTAATCTACATGTCATATGAACTATACTTATAAGAAAAGAAAACAATAACATAAATAATCTAATAAGTATATCATAAATCTAGCACCCGTAACACAAGCTTAGAGCTTATCACGGGGCTAGATGTTGCTGTTTGAATTGTCCAGCAATATTTATTTATTTAATTGTGAAAAAAGGAGTCTCAAACTAACCTATTGTATGCTTTTGGTTATGAGTATGTTTGTTTGTTACAGAGGTTTAACTCGAACGAAACCCACGTGATCCTCCTGCGGGTGTCGCCGAACCAGAGCGGCAACTACAGCTGCGAGGTGATCCAGAACGCGCCCTCCTACCCGCAGTACGTGTCCTCGGGGAGACTGGATGTCGTCAGTAAGTTGTGCTAACAATAGATAATAATAATAGAAAAAGAAAATAAAAATATTGCTGGACAATTCACACAGCAACATCTTGCCCCGTGGTAAGCTCAAAGCTTGTGCGTAATAGCTAAGTGGGAGCACACTCGACTTTCCGAAGATTGTGGGTCCCATCCGTGTACCTTTGAATTTTTCTACTTGATAATATTTGCGCTTTAAAATCACGTGCTCTAACGGTGAAGGCAAACATCGTGAAGAAACCGCCTACTGGGTTCTTCTATAAAATATTTTATATAATAATATATTATGTAATTGCATTACTGAGAGGCAACTAATTATTCATACTTATCTAAATAAAAGTTATTTAATTCGTAGAAGAATCTAAACACAAATAAAAAAAAAAGAAAACCAATATAAATATCTCCAAACATATAAATTGGTAGCCTAATTTCTGAGTTGGAACAAATAGTTCGCTGAATTAAGCGATAGTTCCATTCGCAAACAGGTCACAGCACCAAATTAGCGGTGCGCCACCAAACTAAGTATCAGAAACTTGTTTATTATCGATAGTGCGGGAGCTGCCATAAGTATTTATCATCATAATTTCAAGACATTGCCAATCATTGTCCTGGTAAAAAATTGTCGAGCAATATTTATTTATTTATTCCTAGTCGATGTCTGTGACACGGTAGGCAAGGGGCCGCCTGCGATGTAGAAGGTTGCGGGCTTGACTCTTGTCCCGAAACATGTTCGTACGATCTGCAGATATTTGATTAGACCGTACTTGTTGTTTTCCATGTTTAATAAAAAATATTATCATAGAGTGAATTGTATGAAGTTTATCAGTTTTCTAGTAACACAAGCTTCGAACCTACCGCCAAGCCATTTATTGTGTAAAGTGTCCGATAATATTTAGTTATATTTAATTAATATTGAGTGATGGATCCTTACCCAATCCTTTTTTATCATCCCAACTGACTTCTAATCCCTGCATCATAGTTTCATTCACATTTTCTGACTATTACCAAAATATTACTTTACACGGGCACCACATTGTCTCGTTCAAAATACAAGCTTAGCTCTAGAACTAATCTTCCATTGCTCTGTTTTGGTAGCTAGCTCGGCAGATAAGTTAACCAATATCAAGCCGAACTTCGTACACGAACTATTAATAAAGAGACCAGCGAACCAGATTACTCCTTGAACCGTATCTCTGAAAACATTACTAAAACTTTTATCTCGATTGCTGATGATAATGATGATAATATACAGTATATTATCATCATTATCATCAGCAATCGAGACTCGTTGTGCTGACTTAAGAGTTACCGCTATATCTCGTCCTGCGAGTGTAAGAGTTAAGAGCGAGTCTTTAGACTTAAATCTTTAAAATCTTTAGGAATCAATGCCACCTTTCGTTGATATTTTATAACTCAAGAACAGCTGGGCCGATTTAAAATTTGAGAAAATATGGTTATAAAGCGAGCGAAACCGCGGGCGGGACATAAAGTTTATTTTTTATTAACTATGTTATGTGGATAATTTTAATTTTATTTTATTTTTCAATTTAATGAAAAAAATGCAAGTGATGCTGACGATTGGCCAGCTAGTGTTGTATTATATAAAAACATGGTAACAAGATATATTTTAAAAATTGTCTGTACAATATTAGCATCATCAAATGCTTGTGTTGCCAGCAAAAGGCTGCTTGCAATCAAATTCAATAAGCCAATCCGTTTGCCTCCCTCCGGCATTAGCATAAGAATACGTTATTGAGTTGGCAATACTGCCATATTACGCCTAAAATGGCAATATTTGGCTAGGTGATGTGATTTTGGGGATCGAACAATTCGGCTACCGTGGTACATAGTTAGGGTTCATAGATATTTTATTGTTTCATACAACGTCCACTGTATTAATGATGCTAATATTATACACAGTGGACGTTAATATATTTATTTGTTCTTAAGCTGTTGATTTTCCTTATATACAATACAATTTCTTTTATATCTGTTTTCGGTCCTATTAAACCTTCCCTGGGCTACTAAGAGAATTTTAAAACCAAAAGCAGCTAAATCGGCCCGGCCGTTCTTGCGTTATTAAATACAACGAAAAGTGGCATTGATTTTTATATTTAGATATATTATAGAAATGTAAAGAACCAGAATCATCATTCTCAGCATCGGCCTAGCTGAGAGAAGATGAATAGCTATAGGTACTATGCCCAATAGAAAATGTCAGTATCTCCGTGAAAATGGTGCTCGACACATTGCTAAACATCGGAACACTCAGAAACATTGAAATCTTGGTATGATAACCGTTTCGGGTTCTTAAGTTGTTAAAAACCATGATAATTTAACAAATTCTATTCTACTTCGTCGATACCTCAACAAAATAAAAACAAATCTGAGCTGTCAGTAAAATAGCCATTTTTAAAGTGCTACGTGGCCTCGTAGAACTCGTAGCATCTTTGTTCCAGCGCTACGAAACTTGTAGCCCTAAGTTTTCGTAGCGAGTCTACGAACTTTTAAAACTATTTTAACTTTTTTTTGTCTAAGTCGTTCTTTTGTAATATTTTTATGGATGTTTAACCTGAAACTTATGCGTAAAGTACGTTCTATACTTAGACCCAGTTGCACAATAAAAATAAATAAAATATATATTATTAATGTAATTTTAAATGACATTACTTTGAGGAGCGGTTGGTTTTTTTGCGTGAAAAATTTCTCTATATAAGTTAAGAGGAAAAATCAACGATCACTTAAAGTTTTTACACTAATTTTCAAATAAAATAAGAACTCAAAGTTTCGGTACGACTAAGTTTCTTGTTATAATAAAAAAGTTATTGCAATATTTGTATGTTCTTAGAAATATAAATTTAAAAATCACGAAAATTAAGATAATTACAAAAAAACTGAACTGAGATACTAAATGTTACGAAGCTCTATAATCCAAAATTCAAAAATCAGCCATTTCCCAAAACGTAATAAAAACACAGACAACCAAATACAAATTTAATTTCACGATAAATTCATTTCCATTAAGTCTCAACTCGTTACAACAACAAAAACTCAAACAAATATACCCATTAATAATCAAAGGTCAATAAAAACGAAATAAGTTCAATAAATTGTGCAATTATTTGAAGCAATTCGATAGCAACTAATCGCCTTGATGGGATGATAGATAACAAAGATCTAACGCAGATTAGTCGGCCTACTACCCGGTCTGCTCTAGTGAGATTACGTCTATAGTTACAATTACAAACGGTACAGCTGTTTTGAAATAGCTCAGTCATTTTTTGTGAAATGTTTTGTCACAGTTTCTTTTCAAACAGCTAGAGCACTTTTTGGTAAAATAGGGCTAGGTGGATGAGTCGTTATTCTGTAGCATTGTTGTGGATTGTGGAGAAAAGCTGGTGAATGGCACCATGTCCTTCAATTTTTAAAAGCCCTCAGACTATGACGGTTTCCTCACGATGTTTACCTTAACCAGAAGAGCATTTTTCAACCGTACTTACGAACAACATGGCACTTAGCTAAGACATGCAATAAAGATACTTTTACTTTTACGGTTTTTGTTTTATCAACCTTACCATACTTAATTAAAACGAAACGCTCCAAAAACTCGAGAACTTGGATTTCTTAGTTACTTCGCTTAAAATTCATGGTAAAAATATTGTACCTGAAAACAGACACCCAGACAATTGCAAGATAATAAATTAACCAAGCGCGCTCTCAACAAAATGGTCAAAAAACCTTGTGTTTTATGTTTCGGCAAACGTTCCGTCACCTGTGTGCCTCACTTCAGTCACTTTTAGAATCCCCTTTTCAACGGTAAAACTTCAAGAACTATCAAACAAACTTTCTTAGAAAAGAAGAAATTGTTTGATAGTTTCGTCTAACTATAAAAATAATACGGCTGAAACAATGATAATTATTATTTAAATTTAAGATTTTTAAATAAGAGAAGAGACTAAGAAGAGTGCTACTGGTGTCTCGGTTCTCGTAGGTACACAAACCGACTAAGGAACTAATTAAATAAATATTTAGTTTACGTCATCTGGTACAGTTCCTAACTTACTCCAATCACCAACCTGCTTAATCTTTAGTAATTGGTGGTGATTACCTACACCAAGTTCTCCAAGACCTACATCATAACGGTGTTTTTCAAGTACAAAAAATCTAGAGAGACTAGTGCCCAGTAATATAATGTTGGAATGGGTTGTGATGATGATGAATATACAGAACACTTCACTGCACGACTCACACTTGACCCGACGTGACCTCTCTGTAGAGTCGCATCAAAAGGTAAAAGCTAGAGTTGGTCAGGCGAAAAATATTTGGGACGGTATGCGCGCGTTGATGAAAGTTGGAACTTGCTGGGTTGGCGGGAAATACAAGACATATTTATTTTTGTAAAAACATTTTGTGTGTGTATAATAATAAATATTTGGATATGAGCTGTAGGTACGTAGATTAAATGGGGTAAATGTTAAAATACATTTATTCAAGTAGACTATTCGAAATATTTAATACAATAATAAAAAAATGAAATCAAATTAAACAATCTTACCACCCAAGCTTTAAAAAGATAAGATGTAACAGAACGCACCTACGCACGCTCTCTTTTGAAACTAATGAATAGTTTTCATAGTACCTAGTACCTACCCTCAACTCAATCTATTACATTCCATATGCAACTAGAGAGGGCACTTACAAACAAAAAGGCCACTCTACAATCCTGCATATCGACATTTTGTCCGACATCCAATCAAGCAAGTTATCTTGTTTCGCTTCTACACGAAGCCCCATACTACGCAACTATGCAAATAATACTCAAAACGTGTTGCATTGCATCGGGTCGCGTCGAGTTTTAATAATGTGTTTTCGCCTTTATATTTTTGGAAAATTATATGCAATGCGGTTGACAGCCACGAAATGTTTCAAATGGTGAAACAAATTCGATCAACCGCAGTTTGATGATTTCCCGGAGATTGAATTTGGTGCGGTAAATAATTTCGTGTGGAATAGTTCGCATTATGAATGTGGATTTGCAAAATTTGATTGCAAACTATGAATATTATTTCACCATAAAATGTTTTACTAATTGGGCTATCACTAATCACTTTATATTACTAAAAGACTTCGAAGATAATTGCGAAACAGTTTCCTAACTAAATGCTAAGGTATATTATCTTAGTAGCGATAAGGTCGCCCTTTGTACTCCAATTGTATTATTTTTTACTTTTTTGTGGGGTGCAATGAAGTATTTTCTTAGGATTAGTTTTTATGAAAACTTATTTTGTATCAGCCATTATCAGCAGAAAAAGATGCACTATCTAAACTAAGCAAAATAAACATACTCGTACCACTACCAACGGGCTTTTATTTAAAATAGATAGAAAATATATAAAAGATATATAGATTCTACTATCTCAAAACACTCTTGTTTTCAGGTGCAGGCGGGCTCAGAGCTACAGAGCTACGAATATCCCCGCCCGTGGTGGAGCGAGGCAGCACGGCCACCCTCGCGTGCCTGTACGAGCTCACAGAGGCGCCGCTCTACTCCGTCAAGTGGTACAGGGGGCGCCACGAGTTCTACCGCTACTCGCCCACTGAACTACCCGCCACGAAGATCTTCCCATTCGCTGGGATCAATGTTGACGTGAGTATTAGATTGAATTTAGGGTTAATCATGTTATGGATGCGCTCAAGGTTTCATTATAACATTGAAATTAGTATACGTGAGTAGTGAGGTCATCAGAGGTCAGAGAATTATTAATTTTGATTGAAGCCGGCATTATTTCCTAAAGCTTCTCGAAATTTATGCGTGGATTATGCTTTCACCATCACATGGACTGTTTAATTTGTCATTAAAACATGATACATGGTATCTGAGTTACAATGACTGATTCTGTCCGAACAAATTTGTTAAAATTTTACAACTAAAATAATGACGATGAAATAACAGATTATATGACTCAGTAAGTTTCTAATGTCATTTTTATATAACCAAACACCAAGATAAGAAGGCTGCCGCATAAGGGCCCTCAAAAGTATAGCCTTGAATACGAGAATTCCTTCGAAAACGTACCCTTTATCAAATGGTTGACCCTTATTCTTGGAATGTTCTCATTCGAATTATTTGCGTTTGACCTCAGCTTTTCTCAAGTATTATTCTTACATTACGTACATTTAGTAGTAATAGACGTAGGTTGAGTTTTAATTTATACGGTTTACGTATTCTTATTTTGTTGTATGTATTCTGTAAGGTCACACTTTGAGATTCAAGTCCGTGAAAAAACATTGATTGAAACTCAAAGTTCATTTTGATAGAAATTTCTATATTCTTGACACAATATCTTTCATAGATAAGCGAACAGATCCTGCAGCGCCATCTGCCAGATTGATTTGTAAATCTAAACTGTCCGGGATCAAACAACAAAAAAAAAATATCGCGCAAGCGAGGAATTCTCAGGTAGAAAATACACTTGTAAACGCGTTAGTTATTAAACCATGTTTTACCGTAAAGTTCAAGGCACTCGTATACAATAATCCTGACGGAACCCACTTAAATTGAACATCGGAGACGATTTGTCTTCGCGAACCTGTCACAATGTACCACTCATGCAAATGTATGACTGTTGTGACTCACAGAAGAAATAGCATAGATCACCAGTATTACACTTTAGATTTGGTATAACAAAACGAAGCTGTGTTGGCAAATTGGCTAATTGTTGGGAGAATACTCGACTTTCATTCCGAAGGTTTGGATGCAAACCCCTCCGTATGTACACTAGGCATTTTTCTTGTTGAAAATGTTATGTGTGCTTAAAAACACGGCATGTTCTGAGAACTTCTGATAAACTAAAATAGAAAAACTAAAATATAAATAGAATAGAAATACTTTCTGTAAGAAAGAAAATATAATTATTTTGCACACAAATTATAAATTTTATTGTAAAGTAAACAATAAAAAAAGCATTTTGTTATGCTTTTCATACATTTTTTTAATTCTCAAAGTGTTAGTTCTTTGAAATTCAACAGTAACATGAAACTCTACGAGCTACGTAGCACAAATATGCCACAAAGGCAGGTAAAAATATCCATAATTATGGTTTGCGCTGATAATAATACCATGTCTTCAGAGAATAATAGAGAGCATTTTCATTGCTGTAATGAGATTGCCTTGAGATAAAAATAAGTTTAATTTTGAATTTTTTCCGAGAAACGATCTCGCATTATTTTCTTTCATGCCCATGTAATAAATTATATAAGTAAATGGCATGTTGTGGTTTTTTATAAAAAATCTATCTATATTATAATATAGAGGAAAGTCGTGTTAGTTAAATTAATTAGACCTCAAGAACGGCATAACTGAATTGGCTAAAAATTAGTCTAGAGGTGGCTTAGAACAAGGAAAAGGACATTTTTACAGCAGTAAAGTAACATAACGTGGGCAAAGCCGCGGTGTGGAAAGCAAGTTATTAAATAAATATATATTAACAAAACCAAATGTTACCAACAGACCGATCAAAAGTTTTCCCAACAAAGGGGATAATTTCCGAATACTCGTAGATTAATTGAAATATTCCCTAAACAAAGGGATGATAGCATTTCTAGTATATTAAGCATATTGTTCTTAGGCGCTGGGTTGTGAGAGCTTTGAATGGGAGCTTTTGGTGCAATTTATAAGAGACTTAAGTGGGGCTTTGCTGCTATTCAGGCAATTAACGCCTTAAATTGAGCTACATGCTGCATACAGACACAATACCTATACCTACCGTGGATAAAACAGTTATTGCCATTGAATCGCATAATGACCTTATCTCTTTTGTCATCGATTTGGGAATAACATACTGTTAAAATATACAGTTTAAATACCTCATTCAAACGAATACAAGAATTTCAATCAAACTTTAAAATAATTTGTTAATAATCAGAATTTTCCATTATTGTTATTTTAAGTCGTGGAAAAAATCGCGGGCAGAAACTTTTATTCAGTTATATAATAAACAAAATAAATAAATAAAGTTCGATAGACGAAGCGACCTCAGAGTTGAAGTTAACTAGAAAACTACAAATTCAAGTGTAACCAGCCGGTCCCAATTAAGGAACTGTAATTTTAACTCTAATATTTATACCCTCGTTACTTGAACCAGCCCTTGTGTTTCGGCAGAGCGAATGGGCAACTTCAGTCAACTAAACAATGACCTCTGTGACACGGCGGGTGAAGGTCTGCGTGTGATTCAGGAGGTTACGGATTTGATTCTCAATTAGGGATTAGTGTTTCAAGTTCAAGTTTCTCCTTTAGAGGGAGGTTACCATGAGACGAGTAATATAAGTGAATTCTCCAGAAATATTTTTTGAATTATTGATGGAGTCGTATGGGCTAGGTGGCACATTCATAGAACACAGAAAACATTTAGTTCGCTTAATAAATATTCACATAGATAGTAACAATGTGTAATTGTAAAAGTAATTTCGAGAATGGTCGTTACTCAGCAAAAGTTTAGTATCCTAAGATACGGCTCTGTTCTTCCATGGCGCCTATAATTGTGTATTGGTGCAGCACACTGAAACTACAAGAAACTACAAACTAATTATACAATAGTTAAATAATTACAGATTTATGGCTCATTAATTTAAAATGTTAATTAATTTAAATGAAAATTAATACAGTTTAATTCTTTATGAACGCGATTGGTACGCTGTTGTAGAGTGTAGCACAAGCTAGTGGAATCGTATACTGGGTAAAATCATGCTGCAGATGATGATGACGACTTTTTAGTTGCCAGTCCGAGCGGTTCCCAGCGCCAGCCTAGGAATTTAATTAATTCAAGAGGAAACGAAGGTGCGTATTGTTTGTTACGTAAATAATGGACCGTACAATTGGATTAGTCTGTTTCGTATTCTGATTTAGTTCGCTTCACTAAACTTCGGGTTTCACTTTTAACAGGGTTAAATTTAACTTGTTATATTATTTCCTTTTAAGGTTATGAGGTCTTTACATAATGGATATTCTCCGTATGGAGTCAACTATACACCTCTTAATTAAAAAGCGACTTATGAACCCATGACCTTCGGAATGAAAGTAACTATCAAAGAGCACAATATCAAAGCTAATAATAGCTTAACATACACATATTTATTCAAATATTTATATGAAAATATCTTTTTTATACAATCTAACAAAACCTTGTACTTTTTATGAAATACTAAAGGTATTGGAATGGTATTATGAATAAATATATAATATTGAATAAGATAAAAAAAATCAATTATCCGTATAAAATAAAATACAAATACATGTTACACTTTTTTATGTTGTCACAATAATATGAATATTATACAAACCTATAGCAACTTAACAAATTCAATATCTCGCTCGCACAATTTAAAGATTGTTGGAGCCGAAACGCACTGAACCAATCTAAGCTTGAAACCAACATTCCTACATTCAAATCCGACCGGCTTACAAAACGACAACAAATTGTTCACAAACGTATTCAAAAATTATTCGCCAATAAAAGTCTCAATCAGCAATCGGGATAATCCTATCAATCCGTTTCCTTGAGCGTTCGATTGATCAATCCAGAATTGATATTGAGTTATAAAAACTCGCGCACATTCCCATTCTGTAAGAATATATGAGAAACAAATCGTTTCTTATTATGTCACAGCTACATTTAAGGCAGCTGAGTCAATTGCTGTAGATTTTGTGCAGCCCTCAACAATTTCTAGATAGAAGATTTATAATATCTGGCCAACACGCTGGTCATCTTCGTGTTTTTCCACGTCACATATATTTCAAACTCTTCTAAGTTATCAGATCACCGTAAAAATACGTGTTTATAGCGCATTATCCAATAAGAAAACAATAATAAGAAAAATCCAGAGGTTCACAGCGGGATTTAAACCCACGACATTTTCATGGATAATTTTAACTTGTGTGGGTGAATGTTGTAATTTTTAAGACTGCCTGAGTTCGTTTGCGAGATAAAAACATAATTATGGCAAGATTGTGTAGGAAGATACGTCCATAAATAGGTACCTAAAACAATTTCAATGTGAAAGTGAAGGTGGATGACATGTGATGTTTACAATTTAACGTAGCTCTTACTACTCTTCGGTTTTCTTCGATATTTTTGGGATACCTAACTTATTAATAACGAAGTGAAGAAACATTTACATCATGGTATGTTACCCGTTTTGTGTTCTAATAAATAAAATAAAATAATAAATTCTTATTACTTCGGACCGGGCTTTAGGTCATTCTCCCTCTCAGCTCAGAAAATTTATCATTTATAATTAAAATATTGAAATGAACAAGCAAGCATCTTTGACAACAATGAAGGAAAATAATCAATATTTGTCTTCAAAGTTACCGTTCCAACTTTGAAACTGAATGTTTTACTTATAAATATTGGTGCTATGATGAAAGAATATAATATATGTTTTATGAATCATGTTTTTAGAAAACTAATCTAGACTAGAGTTAAGTCCCTACCGCGGCTTCGCCCGCTTAATTCCCATGTTTTCTAATCTTGTAGGCTTCTTGGGCTACTACGACTTCTCAAGAACTATAAGCATCTAAATCGGCCTAGTTTGCCTTGAGTTATAAAATTACAACGAAAAGTGGATCCCTACCATAAAAGCTATACATAAAACATCTGGATAGATTTTTATGAAACAAGTTAGTCGTACGTATCATTTTTCAGGAGTTTTATTAATAATTTAACTTCTTTTAGACTCATGCCCAGATGCGTAACGTATTATTGTTAAGAAGATATATCTGATGTTGCAGCGTATCACGGCATGAGTGATGATAAAGACCCTGACGTATGAGCAATCAAATGTCAATTTTGTCGAGATTGGCTTCGAAAATTGGCTTTGAAACGGATGTCTTAGATTACGCCACCTCTTGATACCGCCACGTCTTATCTACCTACGTACGGCATTTGATACCTAATACATAATGAACAGACAGCGCAAAATTCGAACTAATTACCCTTGTTGTATGAACTAGAAACTTCAAGAGGCTTTGTCAATTATCAAAATCTAATGAAAACGTTCCATAAGAAATTTGCACATCCTTATGAATATATACGATAAGTGTGCCAAAATTAACAGTTAACCTTGTCAATTTATTAAATGCGCTTCTTACAAGAAAAACCAACAGTACCAAAATACAATAAAAAGATAACATGTCAAATTTGCCGCCTTTGTGCCGTACAATTAACATAGCTTATTAAGAACCCTTTCATTCAGTCATTTTTTTTCATCAACGCCGTCAATGAAAAAGGAGTAATATTTAAAAAAAATAACGGAAAGGCAAATTGGCCATCGCTACGGAGAAAATGAAAAAAGTAAATCTGGAACTAAAAAAGGGCACGGTACATTTTTGATTCGGATGAAACGAACCAACGCAAAATAAAACTATAGAGACACTAGTCTACTATTACTAGATTAGGAACCAGAGGATGAACCAAACTAATCATCAACTTTTGGGCACACTTCTGACGAGGAGTCAATATAATTCTACATAGAAGTATTACAGGACTTTGTATTACCACCGTGTGTACCTGACGGGTCGGTGAACGCAGTAAGTTAGCATAGAACCCAGAATGACGTTGCTGCCAGTCTTCTGGTATACTATAAATCCCTTATTCGGTTTGAGAACACCTACGGAAAGAGATGTGTGGTACTGTTCTCAGAACAGCAAAAGACAGCCTCTCTCTTTCTCGTTCTATAAAAAGAAAGAGAACTTATTTTTCTCCCTGTTTCTCTCCCTTCTGTTCCATTGTCCTTAATGGTTTATTTAGCATTGTGAGTTAAAATGAAACTAATTTATTTAATTATATTTTATTGTCAACAGTTGGCGAACTCCAACCAGAGTCAAGTGGTACTGACTAAGGTTGGCTTCGGTCTCTCCGGCAACTTCAGCTGCGAGGTGACTGCAGATGCCCCCTCCTTCGCCACCTCCATCGTCTCCAACAATATGGAGGTCGTAGGTAAGTGCAACAGACGTGACAAGGGAGCGGATGATAGAACCGAATCATAGCTAAGGAGACCAGTATGCCTACTCTTGTTAACAAACTCGATAATATCATAAAAGTGACTGATGTCTATTTATTTATTAATTTTGCTTAAGACATTACCTTGTTAGAGTACATCAAACGCCGGTAGCAAGATACATTGAACACATTGCAGTTAGTGAATAAGGTTAACACAGTACCTTGAATGGTATAAAGAAAAGTATACTTATACCTTTCTTAGTTTATACCATTCACGGTACTATAAAGATCTAGATCTATATCGATGGATAACGGCCAAAAAAGGCTAACCGACATGTAACAAACTTTACAGTAGAGAGGATTGAAGTTGAAAATATACGAAAAAAAATCATAAAAATTCTGTTTAAGCTTCCGAAACCTTGAAAATTTAACTACTTAGCTTTTGATTGTCACTCTACAAAATGGCATTATTAATTTGTAATAAATCGTCCTGTAAACACCCTTTACGGTCGCTTACCCCTAAATGGTCCTGATTTTACAAACAGCCAGAACGTCTTAAATGAAAAACTCTTATTCATTTACTTCCAGCCTAAATGATTTAACAGTTCTTTTCGTATTATTTAAGTCGAAGAAAATCAGCTTAACCGACTTTTTATAACAGGAAGTAGGGGCAATTATGGTATAACTGGTTTTTGAATTTTGAAAGACGGGCGAGAAATTGATACTAAGTAAAAATTCTTGAAAGAAACATTCGGTTTTTTTGTAAACGATGAAACACTGTGTCTTTCAGTATTTTAAATTACAGAAAAGTAACTCGTAACTTCATTTCAGAGAATAAAAACTTTTTATACTCAATCAGCAGTCTTAATTTTAATAAAAAATGACACAAAAATCACTTTACTTTGAACTAGGTAATAGTTTCAACAACACTACTATTAGTTTTTAAATCTTAATAATTATATAAAATCCTTCGTGAGTAATCTGTTCTTCGTCGACTGCTTGATCAGGAACAGAGCATGATGAAATGTTTCTATTGCGATGATTTATTTCCTAAAAAGAAAAAAGTATTTAGTTAAAAACTTCTTATTGTCAAATTTAAACTAGGTACTTATTTTAAAATATTATATCACACTTTTTATAATAGGTAGCGAATAATAGGTATGGATGTTTGTTACCTACCATGAAAACATAAGCTACCTAATTTTTATACCTTTTTTCAACAAAAACAGAAACAGCAAGAACAGTGTAGTTAAAGTATAATGAAGGGTGCTCAACCGTGGGATGTTAGACATCCCATGACTGGACACGCTTAATTTTACTTGAAGATTTATGAATGTGCAATTGAAGAAGGTAGGTATTATTATTTTTATTGTTACCTAGTCTGGGTTTTCAAAATTTATTCTTCGTCCCCGTAAGTTTATTTTTGAAAAGCGCAATGCTTTTCTAATGATATCACATGCCCGCTGTTTTTGGGCCATGACTTCCTGAAACATAATATGTTATTTATAATTATTATTATAAGTAACAAAGACACTAACCATAATTGTGTGTGTACCTATACATACCAATCCAGTATTTAAACTGTTTGGATGCCATTATATGAACTATTATTCATTATTATTGTAAACAAACCTTATAAGTTGTAGTTCTAGCACTCACCAAACTTTGCGCGCCAAAATGGCTCGTGTGCATGCGTGGCGCTTGTACCGCAGTCGCCTACGCACTAAAGTTCACTGTCGGTTCGTGACCCCGTTTGTTTTGAACACACGAAAAGGGTAACCGACGTTTTAGTATTATGCTGCACAAGGTAACTGACAAATGCCGTAACAAGAAATTAGCGTAAGTGGAATTTTTATGTTTTACCTTATTATCTAACCACCAAATTCGTTTGCAAATCGGGAGGTAAAAACAGGATAAGCGACAATATGTTTGGTGAGAGTCACTAGGACAATTTGTGTTAAGCTCCTCATAGAATTTGAACAGTGACAGGAAAAAAAAGGCTAAGCGCCAAATAAAGTCTTGGAAATGCAGCCTAAACATACTAAACGACGATTATGATTTTTTAAGAAACGGACAAAATATCCCAACTAGAATTTTAGAAAAAAAAAATCTAGCCCAAACAGGTTAACGCCCAAAATAGTAATTTTTATTTTATGCCAAAATAGCTTAAGTGTCATTTTCCAGATTCAACTTTTCTTATAACCACCAAAATAAAAAAGACACTAAAATTTGTGTCGTTTACGACGAAGAAATCAGGCTTAGGACCTTAATTTACAAACTGCCTAAGCGCCAAAAAGTATTTCGTAAAGCCACGATACTAGGACCAAACGATGCAGAAAAAAAAGCCGATTCCAACCATATATATAAGTCGATTACGCAAAAAATGGCGGTTAGCCCTTTTTGGCCGTTAACCATCGATATTATATAGATCTAGCAGTAAGTTAGATCAAACTGTGTTATGAAGATATTTAATTATTTAGCGTGACACACTTATGATATCATAGTATACAGGCTATCAAGTTGGCCAAGTAAATTGGCTTACCTCATGGAGTGACTATTAGGTAGATATTCAGTTCAGATGAGCTTATTTAAGAAAAAGCGTACTGATTTTAGGATGTACGTAGACCTTTATGCTTACCAAGTTTCTGTTCACAGTTCTTCCACCCAAATCACCGACCCTGGTGACCAGCCAGCACTACTACACGCCGGGAGACATCCTGCGAGCCAACTGCTCGTCCGGCCCGAGCAGACCGCCGTCCGAACTCACATTCTTCATCAACGATATGCCTGTGAGTTGATTATTTCCTCAGCTGGGTCTTTGCTTAAGATACTGAATGTTATGGTTATACTCTATGAAAGTAAGTGTTGAGTTAGAATTTATATGTATATATCAATTCTTACCACAATCTCATCTAATGAAAAGTGTTGATGTGGCCGAAGATGGATCCAGTTGTAGATTTTAATAGACCCAATAAATACCTTGACAGAATTGGTACATTTATTAATATTGCATATTATTTATTCTCTAAATTAAGTTTCTAAATTCTCTCAACGGTTTTAGAAATTTGTTTCGCAATAAATTGTTCAGTGAGTAAACAGTTTAAAATCTGTTTTAGATAGTTGAGTAACAACGTCTTAACTCATCAAATAGTAATTTCACCAAAATATCATTACCACGACTGAAATTTTCATAACTAACAAATTATTTTCGTTAGCATCAAATTTGGTTTGCTCCATTATTTTTTATCGTGCGATAATTTTCTCTCGATAATCGGAATCATAAAGAAAATTTCTTTTTTATCGAGCTTTTCGGTCATTTTTCAGCAATAATAATGGTCGTTCGTATCAATTAGTAATGAAATATCGATACCAGTGTCTTTAGAATAGCGATATTGTGTACTTACGATATATTGAGTCTAGCGGTCATGAAGAATAATGATTCTATGTCGATTGGCGTAGGATAATACAGGGTGATTGGTAGATGGGTGCAAAGCTTCTAGGGGATGGTAGTGTGGACTATTTGGAACCATTTAAGCCATAGTTTTCTTAACCGAAGTCGGACTATTTTTTTTTTATGAATTTTTTACGGGATACAAGGAAAACACCCAAAATTTTACAGTTAGTTGCTAATAACTGCCAGTTTAAAAGGCCAGATAATTATTTTTTGTTTAATTTAAGTTAAGCTATGTGTAAGCAATCTACCAAAACTTGTTCTTAGGTATCTGAGTCATTAGCCATTTTTTTACAGACATTTCAAACTTACGAAAATGTTCTGCAATTTACGAAAACCATTTTTGACGTTGTTTAAAAAAAAACTAATGGTGCTATTTTTGTTCAAACCTTTTTAAAAACATGTGTAGTTATTACTCTTTCTTTTGGGGTATTAGTTAAGAGGATATCTCAAAAAATTTTGAAATTATGATACAAAAACCAAATAGAGGCAGAAAATTTTGAGCAACTTTAATGATAAAAGCAGATTACCGAATTGCTGAAAATGGCATACACCGCGTGATACCTGGGTACCACGCGGTGTATGTGTGTATGACTCCAGATTCAACCCAAGCAGACACAATTCTAAGGTCGAGGAAGAGATTTTGGCAGCATTCTAAGCGGATCCTACTACCATCACTAGCGTAGTAGCTCAAAATATTAACATTCCACAATAGAAGATGTGTATGTGGAGTATGCACAAAAATGATAAGTATTTATTCCATGGCCCGGGTCTGCCTGGTTTGGAAGAGCAAGATACCTGGAAAATAATCCAATTCTGCCGTTTTCTCCTCAACAGAGACATCAACGCATCTTCAATGCGTGATTCTTAAAATCAATCTTGTGGACAAATAAAAGTAAATTTTCCAGAGAGGGCATAACAAACTTTTACAACCTTCACCAACAGGCCAACAAGGGCAGAAATCCATACTGGAAAAAGCAGGTGTCAGTACAGAGGAAATTTTCTATCAGTGTGTGGGCTGGAGTAATTGGCAGAACTTTGATTGGGCCCCACTTCTTACCAGATACCTTAAATGGTAATAATTATTTGGGATTTCTTCAAAACGATCTTCCAATGCTCGTACAGGTGTCCTAATATTTAAAACTGACCAACTGACGTTAGGGTTGTGTCTGCCTGGGTTGACTCCAGATTCCACGTGGTGTATGTCACTTTCAGCAATTCGATAATCTGCCTAATTTTTCATTAAAGTTGCCTTGAATTTTCTCCCTCAATTTGGTTTTTGGATCATAATTTCAATATTTTTTGAGATATTCGCTTAATTGATACCTCGAAAGAAAGAGTAATAACCACACATGTTTTTAAAAAGGTTTGAACAAAAATAGCACCATTAGTTTTTTTTATAAACAACGTCAAAAATGGTTTTCGTAAATCGCAGAAAATTTTCGTTAGTTTGAAATGTCTGTAAAAAAATGGCTAATGACTCAGATACCTAAGAACAAGTTTTGGTAGATTGCTTACACATAGCTTAACTTAAATTAAACAAAAAATAATTAACTGGCCTTTTAAACTGGCAGTTATTAGCAACTAACTGTAAAATTTTGGGTATTTTCCTTGTATCCCGTAAAAAATTCATTAAAAAAAAATAGTCCGACTTCGGTTAAGACAACTATGGCTTAAATGGTTCCAAATAGTCCACACTACCATCCCCTAGCAGCTTTGCACTCACCTACCAATCACCCTGTATAAAACAGATTTTGGTCATTCTAAAATAAAAACATCGGATATACATCACAATAAGTTTACAGAAGTTATGCTTGATTTTGATATGAAAAGAATAACTTGCATTTGCTTTAAAAATACTATTTAGATAGATATTGACATCTTATTTAAAAAAGAAAGTCGTGTTAGTTACTTCACTTATAACTCGAGAACGGCTGAATAGATTTGGCTGAAAATTGGCGGAGAGGTAGCTTAGAGCCGGGAGAAGGATATAGGGTACTTAATCTAACATAATGCGGGCGAAGCCGCGGGCGGAAAGCTAGTTTAATATAAATACATCGTGCCCAAGTCTAGGTTCCTGTTGAGACAACGTCAAAGTATTTCTTTTTCTTTACAAAAAGTTGTGTTCTGAAGCTCAAGTTATTTCTACAAACTCGGAATTCCAATTAAAACTAGGTAGGTATCTTAATACAATACTGGAACTGTAACTTAGAATACAAAAGACCGGATTTGGAACTTATGAAACTCTGCTATTGTTTTGTAGAAGTAGAAATTCAATTTGGAAGCATCAACAAAATGCAGACACTTGATTGTCTGCTTTTAAACTTTAGATTTAAAGTATTTAATGGTCTTAATCTCAGATAAAATAATTTAAAGGTAGAAAGGACATAATTGGTCATCTAGAAAGTCAAGCGGTATTACCGAAGCAACCAATCTAATTTTTATATACGATGACGAGAACCAGAAGCGTTCTGTACTACCTATCAACTGACTGCGATCACTAAGAAAGCGGAGTGGAAAACACTCTCAATGTTTTGACCACAACAAGAGCAGTATTTCAGCTGATCAGCGTCCCGCCGCCGTGCACGGGTTATAACGTATTGTAAATACGTGAGTAATTCCTGTTGTTATAAAATGAATAGTGTAACTCACGAAAATTTTTAAAGTAAAATAATGGGACAACGTTTGAAACAAAATTACCAAATATAAAGGCGTCATTAAGAAGCTCATGCATATTCTTGGCTGAAAGCAAACATAAAATTTCTGAATTCGCTTCTGCGCTCACTAAGCCCCAAGTTAGGGCTTACCAAAATTCTATAGTGGCAAGTTTTAATGCTTCCCGAGCCAGAAGAGCTGCGGATTTTCGATTCTAGAATAGATTTTAGTTCTATTGTTCCCGCTTTTGATGGATTACTGGATTTCGGGTCAGTTGGTATTGCTTCGGAAATTTCTGTTACATTTCTCGGAATAGCTGTATGTTCTCTAGAATTCGATTAGGGATTTTTTAACGTGATTTTAGCATTATTTATTACCCTACAACGTGACGCAAAAATGGTCATGAGTTTATTCTTGCACAATTTCCAACTACTGAAGAATACGATAGCATGGTTGATAATTATGATCTAATGGCTTTTTGTAGTTAAGGCAAATGTTGGCTCCCCCCTATATCTAACCTCAGAACCCTATATCTAACCTATAGGTATCCCAGAATATATTCTTACAAAAAGTGGCCGTCACTAATGCCTATCTAGCTAGATTCTGAGTGAAGTTGTTCTTTAAAATCTGTAATATTAAAGTTTTAAGTCTCATGATCCAGCAATTTAGTAAGTAGATAAAAAGCGATTTCTTTAACGCATCAATTTGTCGTCCCGTTTCAAAAGTTGCCTTTCTTGAGAATCGTGTTATAAAAACAGAGTTTCATCTACGAAACTGTTTTATCAAGGCTTTAAAATATTAAAACCTAAATTAGTTAGATAAGTGGTAATATCATTTGCTAAATCCAATCCAAATTTACATTTAAATTTAATTTCAGGTTCATTCTACTTTGTTTATTTGCATAAATTACTATCAAAATGTCCGTTTGTTTACATGTTATAATTTGATTTCAAATTTATTACCTTCGTTATATTACTACGAGTATTTAATTTGTGTTCTCGTCTAGGCTTAGACTTTTGCTAATTTCACTTAAGGATTTCACCTAAATGTTTATCTGCCAAATTTCATCAAATTAGGATCATTGATTTAAGAGTTATGGCGGAACATACATACATTCAGTAACCGACCCTTACAGATTGATTATTAGTATAGATAGATAATAATGTAGAAACAATCTTCAGATTACAACTGACCATAGATCGCGTACCCCCAGGTGACTCCGGGGCAGTACAAGGTGCACCAGGTAGCCGAGGGGTTGATGCGAGCGGACCTGAACGTGCAAGTGCAGCTGTGGCCGGCGCACTACGAGCGCGGGGCCCCTATACTGCGGTGCGAGGCCAAAGTGGGGGGCCTCTACAAGGAGGATAATACTGTGGCGCTCTACTCTGCGAACAGCGACCCTAAGATTGAGAGAGGTGAGGTGAAAATGCAATTAAATAACTTAATCCTTATAGGTAACACTTTGTTTTTCCCGATTATGATGTGGTCGCTTAGATACAAAGCCTTGTTTTAGAACGTTAAATAAACAGTGTTTCTCATAAAGACTCTTAATGGAATCAATCCTTGATTCAAACAAAAATATTTAAAAAATAATTTTAAAATTTGTTGAGTAATTTTTTTCCATTGTCTTCATGTACAAAACTAATGTATTAAAATGTTTGACTTTGGTTGAGTTTGAAATCGTCTTGTCTGTCTGACAAAAGGTCGATTTTTTCGACTCTTGATTCCTTATTAGGTATTATCCAGATTATTGTTCTTCTAGTGATGAAGTTTATTGTTATTTAACCCGGAAAGTTTAAAAAACCGTATTCTTCGCCATCAAAATAGGGGTCAACAATTTTCAACAAATTATGCTAAGTATGATCAACGATTATTTAATTCAATGGGAGTATATTTTATGGATTATCATAAAAGGTGACAAGTGAATAAATAATGGATAGTAAGTTAACTTTTAAGGACATTAAATATTTCTAAAATAACTTTAAATTAAATAGAGAAAATAAAGACTGGTATATTGTATTCTGATTTAAATTTTTCATTATACATTTGGAAACATTTACAAGATACGAGGTGTATAATATTATGCTCACTTTAATTTGTTTCAAAAATCTCGTAACTATAGTTAGTACCAAGCATAAGCATCGGAAACTGAGTTCATAAGTTTGATTCAAATTGATTGTGGTCAAAGCACATAACGAGGACCACAAAGTGTGTGCAAGTATCGTTGACAGTGCACAAGCTATTATAAGCTTTATCAGCATTAGAAAAGCTTTCATGTTTGGACAATTTCAAATTCAGCACTAAGTTGCATACGCGACACCCGATAACAATAGCGACTTTTTCGTTACCAAAATGCTTTTTTTAAAGAACTTTCTTATTAAAAATAAATCCATATATAAAATAATCATGTTCTTGGGTTATAAAATTATATAGGTATAATTTAAAGTAAAAGTAAAAAGTAAAAGTTGTTTATTTGACATAAAAGTAGTGTACACAGTATAATATGATCCATAGGCTCCTGAGCTAGTTAGTATAAACTGTGTTTCAGTAGCCAATTTAATAAATCAAAATAACTCAAGAACGGCTGGGCTGATTAAGGTTAGGCGAAGGGTCACCTAGATTAAATATAATTACTAATGATCATAAACCTTTGTCCAGATGGCACGGCTGAAATGATGATAAAAGAAATCTGAGTCTCCGGTCTACAACATCCACGGGGCACATTAAAAGCCCCATTATCACTATCGTAAACAAACGGTCCTCTGTGGTTCTGGAGGAAATTGCTGCGTAAATGAGTCGCTGAGCCATTTCGCATCGGTACAAACTGAAATAACCCCTATTGAGAAAGCTATAAGTACGATATCGCTGCGCGCGGCTTGTAGACTGTCGAGTTTTATACTTGCCCATATAAAGAAGCAACTGTAATGCTCTTGTGTAAGATTTAGTATGGGTTGTGGAACAATTTTTATTCAGCGTTATTGCAAAATAGCCATTTTTGACCATTTACGTACCTTTGGTGCAGTGTGATGGAGAGTCAAAAACTGGAAAAGGGGTATCGCAAAGGGGCAGGGGTATATAAGTCCCTAAGTCCCTATGTCCCAGCTGTGGGATTATAAAATATTTGCAAATGTGACTACGTTAATGAATTGCATATTTTTGATGTTCGATAATTACGCGTAGAACAGTGTTATATTTCCGTTCGAACGAAGAATTTTTAAGCGAATATAATATGTATATTTATGTAATTGAAAGGAAATTATAGCTGTGATGTACATAACATACCATACATCCTTATATAAGGTTTTTATCGGTGCTACATAAATCTTTCCAAAAAACAAACTGTAACAACAACCTATAAGGTTTACATTCCTGTGTACTTGTAAGCTACAGTGTTGCCAGATATTAACGCGTTCGCCATAACTCATTCGGTGCTCAATGCCCTTCCGGTAATCTTTGCTTCCTGCGTTATTTTATTTCGAGAAGATTACTTTTCGCAGAATCGTGGTCGGAGATTGCCCAAACCATCGCTACAATTAGTTCATTCTGCTTGCGCTTTTATGGGTTTTGTGCTAGGATTGGATATTACGGACGTATTTTCCTGATTACTTTTGTCAATCATCGTAAAGTTTTAACAAGAAATCTTTTATTTATACAGACTATTATTAGGTTAAACTGTTGGGTACAGGTCTTTTTATATATTTTTTTCTATTTATTTTAAATCCGGGATTACTCACGAAATTTATGATGATAATTATTATACATATTTCTGTTTTCTTTCAATAGAAAATCATCATCAGGGAAGCGCGAAAGCCTCCCCTGCTAGACCACGCGCGCGTCGCTAGCTATTTATCCTTACAATTAAAAGTTTTTGTAGGCAAATTATACGTAAAGTTGGATAGGTCTTCATTTTAAGTGAATACTATTTTATTAATGTATAGGTTAAACGATATTGATTAATGTGTACTAACCAAGTAAGGGCGTGTTGGTCGTGGGTTCAAAACCCGTACGCACCTCTGGATTTTTCTTCTTGGGAAAGTAAACGCAACGTGCTAATTTAGTAACGTAGATTGATAATGAACATAGCTCCTATAAATAAATAAATTAATAAATAAGGCCTTACTTTTCCTATATTGTGAACTTACGAAATACACACAATGTACAGAATATAACTCAGTTGGAAATAGCGAATGTTATTTGAGCCAGTGGATCTTCGGTTACAGGATTGCATTACGCGGCAAATGAAATTACCCGGGCTGATAGGAAAATACCTGATAATTTCATTACTATTGTAGAATGAAGCTGATTGGATTTTTCAAGCTTTGTATTATATAGACTTGTTTATGAATTTTAATGTCATTATCTTCTATATACGTAAGCATTAAGCACCCCTTATTTAAATTTCTAAATCTTGGATATGGGGATACTAAAAACCAATACCCAATAATAGAAACCAATGATGGACCAATCTCTCATGTACAGAGTTACATAAGAGATTAGTCCATCATTTACCACGCTGGCTAAGTGCGGGTTGGCGAATGTCTCATGTCCTTTAAACTCTTCAATGTTTAAAATACGCCGCTCTTCTCACTATGTTTGCTTTCACCGTTAAAGCACGTTTTAAAAGCGCACATTGTTTTATGAAGACGACGCGCGGCAGATTTCGAACTCACGACCTTAGCAATGAAAATCGAGTGTGCTTCCATTTAGCCAACCCGTTTTTTCGTTTATCTAAGATTTTATAAACTTTTTTAGTATCTAATTTTATTTCTTTGTTCCAGTGACGTCACCAGGAGCTGCCGCACGTCTGCCTCTGTGCCAAATAATACCCCTAGTTCTAATAATTGTATGGGCTAATAACACATAGATATAAATAATAATAAGCACTGTAAATTAATAAATATAAATAAGTAGGTGTCTAGGATAAAGGATACGTGAATTTAAATTTAATTAAATATAGTTAATGTACCTAAACGAGCTGATAGATACGCCAAAGAATTGTAAAGACTAAGGATATTGTTGATTTAAATACAAATTATATGTCGGAATTATGTGTCTTATTATAATACTCCCAATAAAATATGTCGCCGTTATACTGTTCAAATGATGATGATGATTGTTATTATTTATATATTAAAAAAAGTACATTTGTTCATGTTCTATTAGTATGTAACCTCAGATATATAAAAAGCTAAATGCTTTTATCAAAATTTGGAGGTAACTGTCACTAGGTCTCCTATTTAATTGGTTTTCCCTGTCAAATGTCAAATCTCTTTATTTTCTAAATTAGTAGGAATATAGCGAAACGCGAGAAATTAGTTTTTACATTTGTATAATAAAAGCTACCCATGATTTAAAAACACCTATATAGCTGTCACTCGTTAAGTTACAAGATAAAAGGCGTCAAGATAATTGGTTTTCCCTGTAGAAAATTTTAAGAACTAATGATTTCTGCATACAAATTTTTGTGGTTTCAGGTCTTTCAGTTGTAATTGTAATTTTAATGTCATAAAACTATACAAACACATAGTTCCTTGGTTATTTGAATATTAATAATATCAAACTTCAATAGTCATTAATCAGTGCCAACCAATTCCAATTAGTAAATGGAGAAACTTGGACAAATACTTTATGAATGACTGAAATTCAAATAATTCAAATTAAAGTCAAAATAATCAAGAGTGAAGCTTGCTTGATGTTCTAAATTATGCCTAGATGTACCTTTGATCATACTGTACAGAAAATTCCCTGAAATTCGGAGGAACTATTTAAATACCTATACGAAGCTGGCCACTTCAGGTAGGCACTAAATGTAATTATTATCTTACTTGCTCCTTCCCACGGATTTGCTCGCTGATGATGATGGTCATGATGAAAAGGAACCTATGTGTTAATACAAGATGTCGGCGATGTCCTCACCAAAACTGGTCTAACCATTTGAGCGTGAAGAAGGAACAAAGTCACAAGCTTTCACCCTAATAATATTAGAGTAAAAAAGTAAGGAAAAATGTTAAAGTGTTTGTAGAGAAACGTTACCATGTCCGTCCGAGACCGTCCGAGTACAAGAACAGAGTTCGGAGGCTATTCCTTTGAAAAGGGCCGTAAGACAGGGAGACGTTCTGTCTCCGAAACTGTTTACTGCCTCTTTGAAAGACGCCTTCAAACTTTTGGATTGGAAAGGATTGGGCATCAATATCAACGGCGAATACAGCACTCACCTTCGATTCGCAGACGATATCGTTGTCGTGGCAAACTCGATGGAAGAACTCGGCACAATGCTCGAAGGCCTCAATCGAGTCTCCTAACGGGTTGGTCTCAAAATGAACATGGATAAGAAGAGAGTCATTTCCAATGTTAATGTAGAGCCTTCCCCTGTTATGGTTGAGAACTCGGCTCTTGAAGTTGATGACGCGTATATATACCTAGGACAGACAGTCCAATTAGGTAGGTCCAACTTTGAGAAGGAGGTCATTCGTCGAATCCAGCTCGGACGGGCAGCGTTCGGAAAACTTCACAGAGTCTTTTCGTTAAAAAATACCTCAGTGCCTCAAGACAAAAGTCTTCAATCAGTGTGTGTTGCCAGTGATGACATACGGATCCCAAACGTGGTGCTTCACTATCGGCCTCATCAACAGTCTCAGAGTCGCTCAAAGGGCTATATAGAGGGTTATGCTCGGAGTTTCCCTACGGGATCGAATCAGAAATGGAGAGATGCGTAGGAGAACGCGGGTCACCGACATAGCACAACGGATTAGCTCTTTGAAGTGGTAATGGGCAGGCTATATAGCGAGGAGAACAGATGGCCGATGGGGCCGTAAAGTCCTCGAGTGGAAACCACGGAAACAAAACGGAAACGCAGCGTTGGGCGTCCACCAACAAGGTAGACTGATGATGGATGCAGGCTGCGAACGACCGTAACGACTGGAAGTCATATAGGGAGGCCTATGCACAGTCGTGGACGTCCAATGGCTGATATGATGATGATGATGATAACATCAGGTTATTACAGCCTAATATCCTTCTTAACAAATATTTTAAGTAGGATATAAAACTGTTATAAAGTTAAGAACCATCACAAATCAGCTTAAAAATCATCAAAATCAAGCCGATAAACAAACAAACCTATTTTTAGTGGGGGGTTAAAATTAATCAAAACAAATCCATGTGTGAATGTCCACTTTCAAGGAATTTTTGTTCAACTAACTGTAAATTTTCTATTTTTTGTACAGCCCAGAGCAGAATTATCTGGATATAGCATTTTTCCTAGATGATAACTTGTATTAAGACGTATGAAATTCGACAGGTAAAACCAATTATCTGGATATAGCCTTTTTTCTTAGACGATATTTGTGTTGAATCGTATGAAATACGTTGAGTAAAACGAAATAAATGGTTATCCCTGAGGAAAAAAATAAAGTATTTAAAGAGGTATCTTGGGGGTAAAATAAATTTAATCAATTTAACTGACATTCGTTGGAGACAATTGTGGTGACAGTCAAGTTAAATCGGCCTAATGTTTTGTAGTTGTACACAAATCATAATTTGCTTGATTTACTTGATTATCACATTCTATAGAATCAAAACTAGAAGACATAGCAGTTAATGGGTTTTACCAGACGAAAGATCACAAAATTTTAAGTACTTTGGCATTTTGAGTTCAATTTGGACAAAATTTCGAGTTAATTGGTTTGAACAGTATAACGGCGATGTATTAATCGTGTGACACGTCATTCAGACTTTGAGTGTTTGGTTTGAGACAAGAGAGACAAACACGAGTTTGGTTGGTAGACCAATACGTTTATTAGACCCCTCGCAAACTGCAGACTTTCTATCGGCCGATAGTTTGGTCGGGCTTATAATCAGTATGAAGATGTATGCAAGTCCGCATACTACAACGATTTGGTATCGGCCGATAAATAAGTTTGATAAGCTTCTCAACTGCGTTCAAACTGAAAGATGATCAAACTATCGGCCGACTGCTATATTAGTATGGAGCTCCTTGCAAGCGCGCACACTGACCGATTGTTTAGTCGGCCGATGGTTCACTTCGCTCCGAGTTTTGGAGCCGGAAGGTCGTGCATTCTTTCATTATGTCCAATTCTACTCAATCGCTCGTTGTAGAAACGTAATCTTATTTTAATTTTCGGGTAATCTAGTAATTTTGAATGCATCGTGTAAAATTTTCCATTTAATAATCTAGTACTGTAGATGGAATGCACCCAATACTCTCGGACTCTCTTCTTGATTTTTCTCCTCCGTTGTATGAGAGCAATTATAATATTTGTGGACAATATTTTACTACGAGAAACTTCCATTATGAGACAGCTCTCTTCAACAGGCAGCTTAAAAACTGAATATCGTCGGCCGACTGTTGCCTAGTTTGCGCACTCACCACCAACCCAACTGTTTAGTTGGCGTAGTGTGCGCGCTAACAGCCCAACCCGACCAAAATATCGGCCGATAGAAAGTCTGTAGTTAGCGAGGGGTCTTAGGGTTATTGTACACTAGCTGCCCCCGCGAACTTCGTCTCGCCATATACTTTTATTTGCAACTATCTCCATACTAAATTTCATCCAAATCGAATTTTCCCGCTTAAGCATATAGTTTCCGCGTAAGCATTTAATTTTCCGCCGTAAAAAGTCTCTCGCCATATACTTTTATTTGAAACTACCTCCATACTAAATTTCTCAAAATCGAATTTTCCCGCGGCGGAAGCATTTAATTTTCCGCGGTAAAAAGTCTCTCGTTATATACTTTTACTATCATAAAAGTGAATCAATCTTAAACGAACCTACTTTCGTTTAAAGACTTTATTTTAGTAGGTACTGACTGAGTGCCCGTACCAAAGCATGATGCCTTACCGAAAGGGCTGGTTTATTTCGGTACTTACATTTTTAAACTCTGATAATATATCTTTCGAATGGAATGTCCGAATTGAATAATTTAAAAAGTTTTATAGAGATATTGAAATATTCGTAATTAACATGTAATTTATTTTGATAATGTTTTATTTGAAAATACAAATATAGAGCTTATCCTAGCGGCGGCATTAAAATTAATTATATTGAAAATTAAAACACTTATTGTGACATAACTATAATAGTTAGATATATGCTGTCGCGACATTTTTTGTAGATATTAATGTGTTCTACAAAATGTAGTACATTGTAAATTTCTAAAATGAATACTTTTCGCAGCGCATGCGATATAAGGATTTTTTTTTACATCTTGGGTTACGTATTTGGGTTTTCCGTACGGATCCCTAACTTTTTAAAAATGTAATATAGCCTATAACCTTCCTCGATAAATGGACTATCCAACACTGAAAGAATTTTTTAAATCGGACCAGCGGTTCCTGAGATTAGCGCGTTCAAACAAACAAACAAACAAACAAACAATCAAACTCTTCCGCTTTATAATATTAGTATAGATTTGCCACAAAGTTAATTCTTCACGAAAAAAAGCGGGTGAAAGTAGCGCCTCGGAACAAACATTTTCGATAATTTACAGGTATTTTTTATTTGGGGCATTCTATAATGTATTACTTATACAAAATATCTTTCTATGTAAGTGTATTATAATGATCTAGTAGGTACCCGTAACACAAGCTTCGAGCTTACCACGGGGCTAGATATTATTGCTGGGTAAATTGTCCAATAATATTTATTTAGTTGTTATCAAAATCTTAGACCCAATTAATCCCAAACCAAGAAGAGTTTGAATCGAATTTTTCATCACTACCACTAGGACTAACCATCTCGCACTCTAAATTAGATTCGCTGCAAATTGGTGAATAAAACAGCAAAACTCAGTCGTATTTCCAGTAGTAATAAAGTTTATTTTCCAAAAGCTAGTTTTATCTGAAATTGATCGCAGGAAGTGTAATTAAAAAAGTTCATTTGAGGCTTCGAATTGAAGGCTTTATTGCGATTGAAAGAGTTTTATTCGTTTCTTTGATTGATGCACTTATTGTATCTAGTACCTACGTGTCCAATGTTCTCTGCCTTCACACGCACGTGTTTAAAAAGTTCATTAAAAAGACTTTCATTAAGAAAAAAAATTATGAATATCTCAAAATGATCTTAAAACTCAAAGATGTTGTTGGTTGTTTATCCCAATCAGGGGCAAGAACATACTGATGAATCTTTAAGTTTCATGGTTTTTCTAAATAAATGGTGGCTGCCATTACATTACAGATACAAAAATAAATTTCAAAGCAGCATCAGAAAGCTACATAATTATGTTAATAGATTCTGGTGCCTTTCAGCAGTCAAACCTTTACATAACTCTCGGCGAACTCAACGGATTTTCAAATGAAAGTAGGACAACAACTTGCATTTATGTTTCTGGTATTCAGGATAATTCTGACTCTAAGGTTTAAAATGAAATGTTCATCGATTTCACCCAAATAATTCTTCGAATATTAGTGGACAATTCACACAGCAACATCTAGCCTGTGCTAAGCTTGTGTAACGGTAGATATCTCATATTATACTTAATGGAATATACATTCATGGTAGGATAATTTTATTTACTTAGAAAATACCCAGTTCACCAGGAACCAACAATTGCAGATCATTCAATTTTTTATCCCGAGGCGGAAATTGAAACGGCAATCTCACGCGTCGCAGGTGTACCTTAGCCCGCTGCGCCACAGAGGTCGTCGTTACAGTTTTATGAAAAGTACAGTTTTACATTTTACGAGTATGTAACAGTGATGCCAGATCACGGTCTATCAAGTTTATCAGAACTGCAAACTGCGTTACAAGACTGCATCTTGAACATAAATTAAAAACTCCTCCACTTTTTTGCTTCAAGCGCCGAAGTTCCGTATTGGAAACACGTCAAACATTCTGGGGAAATGTTTTTCTTCGACTTATCTAGCACTTGGGAAGTTCGATGTTCTATAAAAACTTCCCCGGTCTTGTTGGGCTGAAATGAAGATATTTTGAAGTTAAAAAGACAGCAAAACAGACACAAATCTTACTAGTGACGTGACACTAAAAATAAATAAACAGTTATTTGTATCTTCTTTGTTAAATGTTAACCAATAAATAAAATTGGTTCCTCTCTATAATGGTACTTAATTAGCTTAAAATTTTTGTTGAATTTGTTTCGTTGGGTGGATTCGACTTTTTTTTACATTTATCGTAATATCGTGTCCCACCTCTGTTTCAGCATATTTTGGAACATAATCGTTATATTGCTTTTATTTTTTGGTGACCGTAAGATAAAATTGAAAAATTCCTTAGGTAACACAACTTTCACATAAATTCACGGCTTATTTTAGTCATTGAATAATGCTATTGTACAATTGTACGCGAAATATCGAATAATTTAATGCGTTGCCCAAATTGTGGAATAATGGAAGCGCTTTTCACGCATAAAAGCCATTCGGCTGCCCATTTCAGGCCACCGACAACCATTAAATGGACAATGTTTTCGAAATGTTATATATTTTTTAATTCTAAAAACATATCAACAATACCTACTAATGCATGAGGAGAAAAAATTCAGCAATTTTATATGAAATTTGAAAGAGAAAGTCGATTAGCTGCAAACTCATGTATTTCTTCTACTGGACAACAACAATTGAATTAAACAATTATCATAGGTGATCAAACAAACCATTAGGTGCAACTTGATCACTTTGAGTCTCTTCATTCGAAGAAATATTTTTTTTAAGGTTATGGAGTCCTTTGCCCTGCAGTGGTACAACTAAGGCTAAAATAAAAGAAATAATAATAATGATGGATAATAATTATTTAAATAAATGACACAAAACAAATATTAATAGGGCTTATTTTCTAAAGATCTTTAAGAAGAGAAAATTTAAAACAATAGGTGCTGGGGAACAAGTAGTAAGTATGCCCAAGTTGACACTACATTCAAATTCACTTGTTTATAAATTCAATATCCTATTTAGTTAATAGTCTAGTCATCAACGCTCCAATAATTGCTACTTGTGAAATTGTTCTCATTCAAGGTTAAAGATCCAGACAGGGGTTGGTTTGACTAATTTTAAAATGGACTATTTATTTAAAAAAAGAATGATAATATCTCTAAAATTATAATTTAACTCTACAGGGCTCGCAGAATACTTGTAGACCTAATTTGACAAATTTTAATTTTATAGGTACAGCGTGGTAGCCCATGTTTTTTTATGATGACTGTTGATTCTCAGTAAGATAAAAGGCGTTATAGTCAATTTATAAATCGTGCCATTGAAAAATGTTATAAAACAAATGAAAATATAACAAAAGCATTGAAAAAAAATAGACATTTTGTCCATTTTCAAAAAAGACAAATTATACCCTTCCGGGATCTCAGTCTATAATACTCACTCATAGCTCTTGTTCCCATCAAACCTCAATAGGTCTGAAATCAGCAGCATTCGCGCTGGAATGAAGTCCGTCCTAATTACGACTGTGTTCAGGGCAGTCACGCGAGACTGCGATGGGGCATTCCAACTGGCGATCACTCATCTGTTTGTTAGAGCAGTTCTATTTGTTCGTAACATGCTAGTGTGGATATGAAACGGTTTTGTTTACAACACAGCAAGATTGTACGCGATTGCAAGCGGTGAAGGCAAATATCGACATTCACCAACCAGCATTTGGCCAGCGTGATGAAAAAAGGCCTTATCACTTTCGTCAAGACAGAAGTTCCTGTGTCCTACCAGTGGAAACGTGAAAAGAGGTATAGTAAAACCATTTTTAAACTGAACGCCCCTCCACCGCGGTTACACGTACATGCAAAAAGGTGTATAGATACAACACACATAAATTGATCTTTGTCATTGGATGTTCATTAACGTATAAGCAAACGGTATCACTTTGACAGACAGATGAGCCAATGTTACAGTTAAGTTGTAGCACGCACACAAGTATAATGATGCAATACGTATTTCCTCTCACACGTTGAAATTATCACGGTTTTGTGGAGGGGAGTTCATTTTAAGCCTGGATCATCTATACCTAACTTGTACGAGTATGTGCAATCATTTTCATAATAGGCTGTTTTACGACAAAGTACAGGGCAAGATCCCTTTATAAGACATGGTGATTTGGTATCATCGGCGCGTTTCCCTGGCGGATCGGTGATTGCAGCATAAATATGAAACTACGCTACTTCCTGACTTCTGCTATACAAATCTCTTAGTCAGTTTGACCATCCTACAGGAAGAACTCTTTATGTAGCTAGTACCAACACCACACGACACGTCATATTTAAAAACGTGGTAATATAATCTAGAAATTGCTACGCTGACCCCATTTTGTATACAGTGGCGCTTTTTAAATTTCATTTCAATGTTACAAACGATTAAATGTTAGGACGCTGTAAAATTGTTTTACAATGTCGTTTAGTTTTTGTTTGGGTATTTTTAGGATGAAATAATCGGGTTTGTGGGCTTCGTGGCTTTTTATAGGAGTATTATATAATAGCGACGCAAAACCGAGGTTTTGGTTGCTAAACAAATAACATGTTTAACGATTTTGGCAAAGTTTTCATTCAGAGATTTCTAAAATTTATGTTGGTTTACGTTACAAAAACTGAGCAAGTAAATACAGGTTGAAAGAAAAACCACGACATGGTTGATGCCAAAGATAATAAATCTAAAAACCGTGTTCCGCTTGAAAAGGAACTGTGCGACTCGCAACGTATGAAGTAACGTTCCTTGAATTTATAGCCTCAGAAGACTTAACAAGCAATCCATAAAGTACTTATTGGATTGCTGGTGAAAACTGAAAATTGTCTAAAATAAAACTTGAAATTACAATGCTCTTTTCCTTATCTTATTCATTGATTTATTTGGTTGTTGTATTGGATTTTGTTTATTGGAACTTTTTCAACAAATGGTCTGTGAAGGCCATACATTTTTGATATTATGATGATGTGAAGTAACTTTGTGAAGAGGTAAAACTTGTAGACATGCATTGCTGGGTACTGCAGTGACTTTAAATATGTATGTACGCTTTGTAAGCACGTGCTTTTATGGTGAAGGCAAACATCGTGAGGAATCTGGCATGTTCTGAGAACTTTGAAAAGTAAAAGAAACATGTTGTGTCATTCACCAAACAGTACCAAGAGCGAAGTCCTCGTATCCCAGCCGTTGAAACGTAATTAAGGGTGATGATTATCAAATGTGTTTTAAGTACTTTTATTCTACCCATCCCAGTCATTTTTCAATAAATATATTGCACACATGCAAGAACTGAGCAATTAGAATTATCTAAACGCAGTAATTATTTACCGCCTCACGCCCAAAAGCCAAGCTAATAAATAAGTTATATTTTGTTTTGCAAAATGAATTAAGGCAAGAGGAAAAATCGAGTAGGAAATTGTCATCAATCACTTAGCGCGGAGTTTTTGCCAAGCTCTCCTGAAATTTCCAAGCTTCTAATTTTGTTTAAGACCAAAACTTTGATGCCAAGCGTAATGGGGACTTAATTTTATCCCAGAAAAACTGCAGTTCCTATGTTACTGTTATCTAATGAAGTAAAGCATTATTGCCTGAACGCAATTAGCAACGAGTGCTTGCAAAAAAATTGGTAACAAGTGCTTTAAAAAAAAACAGTAGCTTTAGTGGATTTGTCTTGCTGAAATAGAACACCATATAATTATATTCGATGGTGTCGTTAAATACCACACAAAAACACATAGAAGACGGGCCAGCAACGTCGTTCTGATAAATGAATCAACTTAGATCACCAACCAACAACCCGGTAAGCGTGGGGATTATACCAAATCTCCAAGACTTATGGTTAAGGGTGATACAATGAAAATTAAACAAATGTATAAATATCAGTAACAAACTCAAATAAAAAACCATATGAAATAACACAAAGAAAAAAGATCGATAAATAAATTTTAAAATAATTTCCTACCAGGAGTGCTACGAAAGAGCCAATAAAGCTATTATAATAAAAGTTTTATTCAAAGCCAATATTTACGCAAGATTCGTGGCGTACCTTCAGGTTTAATTAGAGCCGAGCTAATTCTCAAGTTTTGATGAATGCGATTTCACGGATACAACCGCTGCCCAGCTGAAATAAGACAACTGGATCAGTTATATCTGATCCAACGAATTAACCCAAATTGGTTACCAGCTCAGACAGCTGTGAATATTGGCACAGCACTGGTTTTCAGTGGCACCGTGTGGTTGCAAACAAGTTTGTGTCATATCCATGTCTTGACATGGAATTAAGCCGTGTCAAGTTATTTAAAATGAAAATTAAGTATTCTATTTCTATAAAAGCACAACGATTTGCATGGACACCAGAAATAAGCTCACATGTTGTAAATTACTACTTATATATTTAATTAAATTAGGTTTTTAATATAAATTTACCAACAGGGAGTTAACCGAACAAAAAAATACCCCATCGAGCTAATACGTACTTCAATGTGTTGCCACAATATTTTCGCGTATAATATACAGTCCACGTTCCTAATTCTTATTTAAATAACCAAGTAACCCAGCCACTGCCCACAGATACCCATTTTATTCCCAACCAAGGGAGGAATAATTTGAAATTTTGATTTAAACCCTTGTTTGGTTAATTGCTGCTAATACTATCTGGTCTGTGTGTTTTGTTTGAGTAATCGCGCCCTAAATATTAATGTTTTGTAATAACGAAGGGCCTCTGAGTTATCAGGCATAATTTGCGGTCACTTTACATCGAGATAGGAGTTGCGAATTGCGATTTTGACCGCATGCTTCAAAGGCCATCAAATGTTACGGGGAAACTTTATCTGCTTATGAACGTAATCGTATTTTGAAGGGTTAAACTCTGACACTATGTTGATTAGATAGGTATAGTAAAACCATTCTAAAAATGAACTCTCCTCCACAAAACCGTGATGATTTCAACGTGTGAGAGGAAATACAGAAAAACAGAATACACAGAAAAAAAAAATACAGAATTCGGTGGAGGGGCGTTCATTTTAGAAATGGTTTTACTATACTCATCTATAATTCCGGAGCTGTCAATGGTTCCAGCCTAAAAATAGTACCATAAAATCTCTTCCCGTAAGTATCGTCAACGGGATTTGTGTACCAACTTACTTTAAAGGAACCAAGATATATTATTTATGTTGTAGTTACAGGGACATACTTACATTGCATAACGATACATTACATTTTATTTTTATTTTATAGATATTGACTCACTTAACCTCTCCAAATATTAGAAAATCTTGTAATCAGTCCTTAACTGAGATATCAGGTATTTATTTAATTCGAGCTTATAACGTTATCCTTGATAGCGTAGTAGTCTAGCGAAGGCAGGGATAAAGTGAAAGGCGTGAGTTCGACATGTTATTTATTTATTTATTTATTTATTTGGGTTGTATCAACAAAGTAAACATCAGCTTAACATTATGGGAATTGTACAAATGATTTTCTAATTTACAAATGTCACCTTAATTATAGATACAAACGACATTTCAAGAAACACTAATTAAAATTATTAAATAAAAATAAGAAATTAATTACAAATTATGTCAAATTAAATTTTTAAAATATTATTTACAAATTAGCTTAAATCTAATTTTTCTATTTTATAATATTGGCATAATTTTTTTTAAAAAGTTAGTTACTAACATATGTTATGTATTGTTATGTTATTCTTATATTTTTTTTCTGTAACTATAAATCGCTTGTGATGATGATGATTTTTGAACTCGTGCGTTTGGCAAATATATTTTTTCATATTTTACTATTCGAATTTTAAATAAGTACCAGAATGCGGTTTCATTGGATAAATATTTTGAAAATACCTCCCTTTGATCATTTGTTGTTTTTGGTTACATGCAGAATGCATCCACATTGAAATTCATTTAAAATAAAGGCATTGCATTAATGCACGGATGGAGATTTAATCTCCATCGTCATTCGACAATAACACCGAAAAAGCCGTCTGAACTAAGTGGCAGCACACTCGACTTTCATTCCCGTGGTCGTGCTGAGTTTAACCAATAATTCTAAATATTATCAAGTATTACCAAGTAATCATACTGTCGGACATCTACTGCTGCTCATATAGGTTAATTTATCTCTCTTAAAGATTTCTAGTTGATTTGGTCTGACGCGATTTACATTCGCCGTTAACAGGCAGCGAGGTAAATTTGATAATATATTGACGCATTTAGCCTTTGGTATTTCGATAGATTTTTAATGGTGCGAATGAAGAGTGTGAACTAATAAGAAGCGCAGTGGTTGAGTGGCCAGAGGGACATTCTGGAGATTTACGGCCCTCGTTACGCCGCACCAGGTGGCACACGGATTATTGCGGTCAGCCCAAACAAGCTTTGTGAACGAAAAACAACCGTGTATACGGACTGCGGTGTTTTCTAAATATAAGACGTTTTTCCAGCGTGAAATATGGTAAACTTATCATCGAGGCGAAATGAGCGCTTTTCTATGCGAAATGCAGTTGATTAAAAATATTGGTTCGTTATAAAATACTGTGGATCGGGAAGTGTGTCAGACTTTAACCAACGAGAGTTGCTAATTTACGGTGGATTATGTACTTTCTACCAATTTAATTGGATATCTTTAAACAAAGCCTATTACATCATACAGTGCAATTAGTTGAAATTGCAATGTCCCGTTATAGCTGGGCAGCAGCACGCAAGGGGCAGAGTATTAAGTATAAAATATAATCAAAAATATGTCAAACGGTAACATCTCGCTGTCCGGCAAATTTGAGGTAAGTATGTCGGGTACATAATTTGTGATTAACCTATTAGTATTCGTCCACTTGCATATATCTTAACTAGGTACCCTGTTTTCAATAACAAAACCAAAGCTAATTTATATGGTAGTCATACTACGTATAAATACGGCACAGAAGTCCTCGAGCTAACAAATAAAAAGCAAAATTCACCTCCACTTTCCCAACTCTCTAACTTTCATCTTACGCAATAAGAAAATATAAAAAGTCCGCTAATAATTGAGAGCTTCAATATTACTTTGAAAAGGTTCCATTCTCGCGAAACCAATACACCCAAGCAACCTTATCCAATTCCCTCCTCGTCCTGGGGAAAGCACTTTGTTCTTTGAGGATAGATAGGATTCGCGTATGGAATACTAAAATCCAATATTGTAGGTATCAGTGCGATGCGAATTACTTAGGTATAGTGTTGCAGTACCTATACTTATTTTTTATTGAATGGCTTTTTCCCTACTACATTTTTTTTTCAGAGATATCAATTAAAAAACAAGAAAAATATTCTTAAAAGAAGTCCCAACGAGTTGCACTATTACTAGTTCTAGTATAACTCGTGATTTCCATACAATAACAATATAAAATAATGAATAATTTTAATTCTCAGTGTCATAATTGTGTAATAAATTGTAACCACTTTCACTTCGAACTCATGTTATGAGACACCTTGTATAATCTCTGAACTAAGAATTGAATAAGTTGGTATTGTACTTTGAAGCACGTAATATACCAATATGACCGAAATATCACCGAAATATTTTTTATACAGTAACAACTTGTTTATAATAAAAAATTGGTTAATCTGGAAACTAAGTCGCGCGCTCTGTCAATAACAAGGTGACATAAACTACTCTTTATATTATTTTTAATCTCAATATAGTGAGCATTCATTATAACTTTTTGACAAAATACTTTTTATAAATTTGCTACAAAATGGCTGACAAAAGTACAGCCTGAAAAAGGTTGGCGAGAGCTGAAAAGAAATGCCCAACTCTTTATTTTCATCCCGAAATATTTTACATTTCTGTTTATTCAACTTTTATTATGGAAATATTTTGAATGGACACTTTATACACAAATTTTTATGTTCACAGAAATAAGTTTCAAAGTGCGAGGAATTATTTTTTGGTTGTAACGAATTTATAGGTAAACTGAGAAAAAACGGGATAGTTATAAAGTGGGTGATTTAATGATTTAAAACGAATTTTTACGCTTAAGTCAAAATATGAGCTCAAATTTGGTATATTTTTATAACTTGACGATATTGTATTTAAATAAAATATATATTGCTAAACATTTGACAAAATATCACGACAAAATCGCCTTTCTGGACATGGATTTTATCTCATAATATTTATAAAACAGCGTTTATGATATTTTAGTTGCTTGTATTGTAAAAAAATGTTTTAACTATTTACCTTTTCCTGTAATATAATGAGTTAAAAAAAAACAGTAAAAAACTTATTTTTGCTACCCATTATACGAGATCCTTTCAGTTTGGTGAAAAATAGGTTGAATAGAAAATGTCTTTTTTGATATGATCAACACATTACCTACTCTTATTTTGCACATAAAAGATAAATGCAATAAATATTTTTTTATTGGCTGAACAAGACTACAACTGTGGATTACAGTTGTTAGAAAATAAAACAAATGATCAGCTAAACCACATCCGAATGTTTACTCTGACGCTTCTCAACAACTTTATGTCATTTTCCAGCGATTTTTCCATTACCATTTTTACGTCGACGTAATCAAATATCCACCAATCGGAAGCGGGTGTAATTCTAATGTCAACAGTCAATGTTGATTCAGGGGAATCGCGTTTTCACTGGATGCGATGGTAAAGTGATTTGTAGACTTGAATTTTGTATCGAAGTCGTACTTACTATCGACGTCTGATTTGAACGCGCTACGGTGCGATGAAGTAACGTATTTCTTTAAGATTTTGAAACTTAACTTTACTGCTCACCCATACACATTCATAAAAAAATGTATGGACAAAAATTTATGGCCGATAATTCTTTCGGTCTATAATTTACTTTTCAGCTAAAATGGATATGTAAGCTGACACTCTATAACATGATAGCCGAAGTTTTAGTTTACAGTATTGTCACAAGTTAATTTGACCTTGCGACAAATAAAACACTAAAACTAAAGGCAGAAACACATTATTAACACCCGACGCCACGCGATGAAACGCGATGCGTGTTGAGTCGAATCAAATGTATGGTTTTCTATAGACCAGAAACACACTTTGAACACGCGACCCGACGCCACGCGCGCACACGCCACCTGATCCAGACGTGCCAGATCTGCGTGTGCGTGTTTACCCCCACCATGCGTGCCCATGGTGGGGGTAAACACGCCATCCGACGCGGGCGCGCAGTATGTTTCTAGACAACACTCGACGCCACGCGTCATTCGTTCGAGAACTGTCACTTTATGCCAATTTCATATTAAATTTTTGCATTTATCATTTCACTAAAATGATGATGAAATGCTAGTATGTCGTGGCGTCGCGTGTTGGTAATATGCACGGTGCACGTCGGGAGTCGACACGTCGCGTCGCGTCGGGTGTTAATAATGTGTTTCCTGCTTAACTGTGCTCGTCACAACTGAAAATCTGACATCAACAAAATAAATATTCATAGCCAAAACAAATGAAACTCTCGTTCAATTACTCACTACGGAGCCGATGCAGTAAACTATTACTGCAGTCAACCGCAATTAAGTTATGAATTAAACAACAGCAATTAGCAAAAACTGCAATTTTAATCCATTCAGCCAAACGCCAAGCAACGGAACGAATCAACCAATAGGATGGCTTGCTCTAGATCGCGATAGTGAAGTTTTCTGCAAACTTCGCTATAAGTAAGAATAGTTTTGGAACATTCGTGGGGAGTCCGTTGTTACCGAAGGCTGGCAAAGGCGAGTGCCAGACCGAAGCCTCGCTAGAATCTGTTCTGATAAATTGATGAATAGTAGAGAGTGGAAATTCGACAAAGTTTAGTTGTTTAAGTGGAATTGAATGAGTCTAGAAATCTACTCTTCTTCAAGTAGCAAGTTTGACTTCCTTTTGCTAGGAGCGCAAAATGTACATGACTTTATAAACCCTGTCTACTACGAAATTATTAGTAAAGTATTAGTATAAAAATGATTTTCAAGTCTAATAAAAAAACTGACACATTGCCAAGCACATAATGTACGAAATTTTGTTATGTTAAGTACTTTAGTACAAAGACAACTCTGATGGAGTACCATTTGCGTTGTTTTCAGGGTTTGTTTACGTTACACTAACTGAGTAAAACTTCCAACGAAATTACGGAAATGTTTAACCAATTTCGTGACTTGTCCATCTACGCTATTAGCCCATGGGTCGCGTGTAATTTTTCCTTATTGACTCAAGAAGGCCGAGTTCTCAACGATGCAATCGCCATAATACAAAGAGTTTTGTGTAACAGCTCTGGTTAATCCACGATCACAATTACACTAACAAGATTGCCCGACGGGAAGACGGTTCCTTAACCCCTGGTATTACTCATAGCTGAGATGATTACAGCTTGTTCATTAATCCGTTCGCCGTCGATAGTTTGTATGTATAATTAAACTAAAATGCACAGCATAGCAGCTCAAAAATGTTGTGATTATACTTCTTAAACAAACTAACAATTCATCAAAAGACGACAGTTTTTAGAACATCATACTCGTTCCTTCGGTGTTATTTGCTTTTACTCCATAAAAACCACATAATATTTTCCATGTTAGCTATCTTGTGACGCTACAAACTACTTTCAACAAAATTATGATTGCATCATGTAGCCAAAAAAGTTATATACCTAATCGTGATAAACCAGTCACTTCGGCTCAGCTGTTCGCCAAATGCGGCTGACTCTGGGGTCTAATAAACCTGCTACAGCTTCAGTAAATCTTTTCGGCAAAATCGTAAAAGTGCGACTTTACGATGCGTTTACCGCGAGATATATGGCACAGAAAGCCTTCTAAGACGAATCTGGCAATTAAGCAGTGCTTACCCCACTCTCGGTTATGTTTATTGATATTTTTATGAAGGTTTCAAGGGTTGTGGTAGGGTTTAAGAGTTTAAGTGGATGAGATAGCTTCCTATGCTTTGTTTTATGTGGCATCGTTAGAGTGACGGTTTTCAGGAATTTTATTCACGTTGATGCGGAGACATAAATTAGGAGGTTTTAGATTACTGTAAAGGTTTCTACGGTTTTTTTTAATATTGTCATGTGTCAAGCTTAATAGAATTATTATATTTTATGATTGATTAGACGTTTTATTGGTTTGATTCTAAATTATTATTTCTTAGGTATGATTAATGGATGTACATTATTTTAAGCTTTAAGCCTTTATTTGTCATATGAGTGAAATTTTGATTAAAAAAAAACAATGTGTACCTATGGTTCAGTCTTAAAATTATAGGAAATCCAAATTGACTAAAATACCTTGGAAATTTTAACTGAAATCACGTGTAATCTCGCGAGGTGTAAACCAGTATTAAACAAGTTAAATAAAATACCAGGAATGCAGAACTTCTACAGCGCTTACTCATCGGCACCCGAAAATACGCATCGAAATTTCTCGAACCCTCGTATTTGAACAGACTGCTGACTTTACAAATTATATTTTATCAAAGAAAATATTCCCGATCCTACAATCACCTCGAAATTAAGATGATTCAAACAAACCGATCGGCTGGAAAACGAGACCCGTTTCGTCCAATTAAAATTTTATTGACTGTTCGTCTCGGGCAGTAATTTTTATGATTATCTAGGCCACATTCACGTAGAAACTTTGGTATTGAATACTTGGGATAAGGGTCACAGGCATTTATATTGACTTTGCTGATTGGAGCGAAGGTTGAGAGCAATTTGGGATAACATCTTTGGAGTTAATGCTTGTAGACCAAAGTCAAACTGGGTATGTTTTCAGTTCGTGTATCCGAGACTGTTGCTTTACTGTATACCTTATTATTAGGCTCAGGGGTTTCTCAAAGAGCTGGAGTTTATGTTCTGTCTCTAGAGGATTGAATAAGAAATATAAACATAAGTTATTGACTGACATACTAAGCAGCTTCTTAATGTTTTTTGAAGTCAGCAGGGTATATAACGTAGAGAACAACTACTAATGGGGTCTCCATTTCCTAGAAAGTACGTTTATGCTTATTAAAATATATTTTTTACAAAGACGGACTTGGTTAAACTCTTTCTACATAATTTTGTTACTTCCATTTGGCTTTTAAATTTTTATATATGTGCGTCATAGTGAAGAGGATGACGCTCTTTCTAAATAACCTTATTTAGGATATGATTTTTTAGTAAGCTATGTTTTTCGGCGCCGATACGAAACCATTATAAAAACCTGGTAACAGTTTAAATCCGGTCAGCTTAATCATCAAAATCTATGAAACTTTATGGGAACATCAATATAAGCGTTGCTTGTATTGGATAAGGAAGCAAACTTGGACTTTTCGCTTCATTCTGATTTTACGAGCGCGTAAAATGTGATTCAGTCAATTCCAACGAAATTTCTGTATCTGCAATTTATTACTTACAATATATTTTATATCTTTTTAATATTTTTTGTAACATAGTATCAATAAGTAAAATAACCAGGTTTTATAAGCTCGCTATACTGTATAAATACATTTTTGTAAACCAATATAGTGGAGAGTTCAGATAGAACATTATTATATTTTTGCTTCAGTTCAGAGTGTTCTTAAAAGCTTTATTAGATGTAAATTACATTATTCAAATCCTAGGAGATTTCAATAATGCATGAAAGTTGTATGTTAGCTCAATACAACTGAATAATGTGGCATACATAATCTGTTTCTGTCCTATATATTTATATTAGTTAAAGATCCCAATCTAATGCATTATCACCCCTATTTGCGTTCCCATTGCTGGTAAAAAGGAAATTTTCTATTAGTGAGAGAGATTAGACATTAAAGCAGGGAACACATTATTAACACCCGACGCGACGCGACGTGTCGACACCCGACGTGCACCGTGCATATTACCAACACGCGACGCCACGACATACTAGCATTTCATCATCATTTCGCTAAATAAATGCAAAAATTTAATTTGAAATTGGCATAAAGTGACAGTTCACTAACGAATGACGCGTGGCGTCGAGTGTTGTCTAGAAACAAACTGCGCGCCCACGTCGGATGGCGTGTTTACCCCCACCATGGGCGACACGCAGATCTGGAACGTCTGGATCAGGTGGCGTGTGGGCGCGTGGCGTCGCGTCGCGTGTTCAAAGTGTGTTTCTGGTCTATAGAAAACCATACATTTGATTCGACTCAACACGCATCACGTTTCATCGGGTGGCGTCGGGTGTTAATAATGTGTTTCTGCCTTTATTCAGCGTGAATATCACACCAAAAATTGTCCTTCACACTTCTCAGAACATGACTGTTTCCTCACGATGTTTGCCTTCTTTTTTTTTATTTAACGTGGAAACTCAGGTGGAATAACACTCTTACTAATCCATAACGTAGGTAATTGTAGGTACACAAAACTAAAATATAGAGAGTCATCGACCTTTCAAATTCAAAAGCAAATATCCGCCAACAATAGTCCGAACCACAATTTACCGAAGACCGTACCAAAGGCCTTTGCTAACATGAAACTGAATTTTATAAGAAAAAATGTAAAAACCACCCCCACACCCTTTGAAAAGGTCCGCCATATGTTCTATCGAAAGTCACTTAGTGGGTGAAATATCAGAGTGTTCGACACTGGCCGACATAACGGAATTAACCTTTTATAGAGTTTGAAATACGGGTAATTCAGGTATTCTTAACAATATCAGCGCCCATGTCATCTAAAACTGAGATTTGTACCACCATTTATCACATCGTCATTCAGTATAACCTAAGCTGTAAGTTTAAGAGTTATATTAAAAATAAGTAGCTTTATCACAAGTTTTTTAGCATTCAGGTAAAAGAAGAAAGTAACAAAAGTACGCCTCCGGGACTAAACTCGTTTCGCTCCATTAGAAAAATGGAAATTTCGCTTCGAGAAAGTAATTTTCGATAAAACAATTTGTCCTACGAACAGTTCCACACATCTGTGCTTCACGATTTTCTGCTTCTTAGTTTCTTTCGTTTGTTTTGTTCGTTGAAATGTTGAGGGGAAATGTTATGGGAGCTATATACATAAATATAAGTTATAGCTATGGTTACAGTAGGTCACTATTTTGCTTATTTTGATCTAGCTATGTACATAGCTGATGCGGGTTTTGTTGTTGTTTCAATTTCACATAAAACGTTGACACTGCCTCACTATTTTTAAAGCGATTAACTCAGTCTATTAAATCTATCGATAATGACAGGCGTGGAGTCGGCTCGTAGGCTACTTTTTTCGTTTACATATTTTTTATCGGTATTTTTATCGATATAACTACAAGTCCTATTATACTTACTGCGGGTTTAGATGTTGCTGTGTAAATTGTCCAGCAATTTATATTTATTTATTTACTTTTGTCTAATGTATGGTTGACCAACCTAACTCGTGGATAGAGGGGTATAAAGTGTAAGTCTGAATGACCTGTCCTGTAGTATATGTCTTTGTTAGAAACCCGTAAAAAGGCCTTGACTATTTAATGCAGCACAGTTGATTGGCACCCGGCAATATACCCAATATAGCCAGTAAGTGGACTGTGTCTGCACTCGTGCCCAGTCAGGCTTGAGCAATTAATATGAACAATGCCCTTTATTAATGTAATAACGTCCCAACATTTATATTGCAGCATCATTTAATTATCTCATATGATATTGGCCAAGGAAGATACGGTTATAATTTCGTTTGATTGAATCTTTTATAAGTGGCTCAGAAGGCGTAATTAAAAGGTGTCAAGTGATAAAAGGCTGGTTTTGTTTTAGTTAAGGCTTTTTAAGTCAAACAAGGACCCCTTAGAGTTTAATCTACGTAAATAATATTCAATTAGTATTAATTATTAATCATAATTGGAGGTAACCGAATCTATAACAAAATAATAAATAAGTTGAACTTTCGAAATATTTCAATTTAAGTAATAAATTCATTCCTTTTTGTACATTAACATCACGTGGCCCGATTTCATTCTCAATTAAGTTGCTTACTTATTAATTCGAGTAAATTTAACCCATGTTTAATATTCAGTCACGTTACACGGAAAGTTTGCTTTTATCTGAATAGGTGAATTTGATTGTTTGTGATGATAGTGAGTAAACCGGTGGCTATTGGGGCTGAAATTTTCTCTAAAAGAGCCCACGTAAAGCAAATGCAGCTTCGGACGTTGAACGACAAGATGGACGGATGATCAAGTGAAAGATGCTGTTGCACGGCGGATGCAGGCTGCTTTCGACCAAAATAATTGATATTCTTAAAAGAAAAAACCTAGGTACTTCTACTATATATTGAAAATTCTTGATGATGAATTTATGAGTATAAGAACACGAAAGAAATGGTTTTAAAGTCATCATTCTCTGCGTGAAGATGGCGCTTGAAACAGTGCACATAGGAAAATGAAAAAAAATCATTTTATACAACGGGAATTACTCACGTATTTACATAGGAGTTAAACAACTCTCGACGTTTCGACCACAACAAGAGCAGTCTTTATCAGGAGGAGTGAGCGTCCCGCCTTGCCCCGTCTCCTCTCGGAGGAGACGGGGGGGGGGAGCCACCGTTGAATAAAATGAATAGTATAACTGACGAAAATTTTGAAAGTGAAATGAAAAAAAGTTTAAATCATGGAATGTTACCAGTTTTGTGATCTAATATTGCTGAAAGCCATAAACAAACATTTTTATTTAACTTAAGAGGTATAAAACCAAAGAGTAGCTTAGGTACGTCATAACGCACAGAATAGACACTGCTTAAAATTAGCATGTGCGCTGCAGAACCGACACAACACGAGCTTGGCAGCGACGGAGCCTTGTATCATTTTAAATGAGTTGTTTAAGAGCCCGTTGTCAACGCATGCTTCCTACAAACGGCATAAAATATGTGCCAATTTGTACTTGCATTTATAAGTACCTATTTGAGCATGAAATGCTGTGCGGCCAACTTATATTAAGTCCTACTACTGAGCACAGTTATAACCAATAGAATACATAATACATAATGGGGAACCTAGTATTATCACCACGCTTACCTACCAGGCGAGATGAAAATTGCAAATTGTTGTATTAAAATACGCAGAATGACGCTGTTGGTCTTTTGGTGTACATATAGCTATTTTGACAACAGTCGCAGATTGGAACTATTTTTAGGTTAACACAAAAATAAAGTTTATTTTCGGAGTCAATACAAAATACTTCTCAGCATAAATGTATTTCAAAAATAACAATTTTTCTTCAGCTAACAAATAAAACACACATTTTACGAACTAGGATTTAATTACTAAACTTGCCAGAATGTGTTTCATCTGAGTTTATTAAATAAAGATCGGAAAATTAGCTGCCGTTAAAATGTTTTAAAAGTATACAACGTTTGTAATAAAAAAGCTTCAATTGAGTGGCCCTTAATCGCGCACCGCTGGGATTTTTAAACGACGGTTATGTGAGCCCGATGTGATTAATTTTTATTGGACGCTGTTACAATGGCGGAAACCGGTGTTTTTAAATTCAGAACGTGCTTTACCTACATGTATCAAATTTTAATAATGTGCAAAACAAAAACGATCTAAAAGACCAACGTGAATCCACTTTTAAATGCAATTTCGCTGTGAGTGTCTATTCTGTTTTTATTTATTCTGTTGAAACTGTTTTATAACACTGTTACATAATATTTAAAAGTGATTATTTCTAGTATTGTTCAAGTAATGGCTAATCTCTCTAGTCGAGAAATAAATCTGTGTCCCAGCAATACGAACCTTGTGAAAACGTAAATTTAGGAGTAATTCTAGGTACGTAATATGAAAGAACTTATATGATTAAATAATACATCAGCGAAAAACCGGACCGAATTTTATTGCTTTCACAAAATATATTTTCATCAGCATTTTCGCATTAGCATTAAACGTCTGCCTGTCCGTCACAATTTGTAGATATCTCTCAGAACCGAAGGTGTAAACACGTTTAGAATACAAATCGCCTATTTTTGTACTTTCAGCCTCATCAGAATTCTGGCGAACATTTCATTAGCTTTCAGAAATATTATTTTGAGATTTCAGTTCTTTTTACCAGTTTATTTTAAGTATTTTAATTGACCATTGCAATTATTAATACTTAAAAATATTAAACTTTATATATTAAATATTAAAACTAGCTTTCTGCTTCGCGGGTTTGCCCGGGTTATAATAGACTTTCTGAATTTAATATTTTAATTGAGGTAACAAGTATTCTTTGACACTCTTCATCCATTCGACTATCTTCACTATAAAAATCTCTTTAATTTGTCGCTCCGCTTTGCCGTAAACGGCGGATAAACAAACAGACAAACACACACTCTAATCCTTTCAAGAATGCAGAGTGCCCAGAAAACTATTATGTAATCTGTGGTTAAAGCCAATAAAAAAGCGTTCATAATGTAAGTGTTATCTATAAAATGTACAGTCATGAAGTGAAATTATCTTAAATGTAATTCAGTATTCAACATCAGTTTCAGTGAAATATAAAATTGACTCATTATCCATTGAGGTTACTATATCATGACGTTCAGGCCTAGAATACAATCAAGTTAAAGGAAAACTTCCACTTTGAACCAAACTTTATTATTTCAATACTCTACTTTAAATTGACCTCTATGGTGCAACGGTCCGGCTGCGACGCAAGAGATTGCGGGTTCGATTTGGATACAGATTTTTTATTGAAAACACATAAGTTACATGTCAATTAATTAATAAGTTAGTTTTTTTAATGCATAGACATACGAGTACATTGAATGCGTGTATTAATTAAATTTTATATTAGAGAACTAAAAAAAACTGATAAACTTAACTTACTAAGGACATTAATAATTAAGGACACTACATACTAACCATGAAATGTCATATTTTTACCAATAAATACCATATATCTACTAATGTTGCTATAATGATGATGAGTGAAGTGAATCAGAGTGGACGTCAACAACATCCTGGCTATCGCAGCTCTCGAGGGCTCCTCGCTGAATGGACTTCAACTTCATCGATAACAATCGACAATTTATGTCGCCGCGTAAAATGCAATATCATTTTATTTAAATAAGATTTTAATGTTGAACACAATATTTGATTATAAACTTAATAGGTAAGAATGTTTATGTATTTAATTACAAGTATTTTATGCGATATGGTATTTATAACGTTTGCAAAATTATGATGCATTCAATTAATTAAAATATGTACAAGCCATTATTTGTTAGGGACCACAATGCCTCGAACTTTTAAATTTGCTTATATCATCATCGCCATACTTAGATAAATTGCATTTCCTGGGTAACAGAACTACTTATACTTAGATAAAAACCATAAACCTAGAATTAAAGTGAGTTCTGGTTGAGGTTCTGCGTGTCAAAATCAAAATCAAATTAGTTATACTTACATCATTGAAAATTAATTAAATATTTTAGATAGTTGTTAACTTTAGCGACTAAACTATGTTTATGCGAGTATTTATGATATCTTGACTTTCTTGTCTAATTTATTTCATTTTGGACAGAAATGTTATCTTGTCAAACTTATGGTGATTCTAGTTTGTTCTAGTTATTATAAATAAATTTACACAAATATGGTGGATATTTCTGTTATACAGAGCGTCCCAACGTTATGGGCCATGAAGGGGAAGTACCTTAAATATCGTAGATAGCGAATTTTGCTCAAAGAAGACTTCATTTTATTTTTAAAAGTAAGTAATTCTGCATTCATAGATTTTCTAAAAATGACTTGCTTTGTCTGGGAATCGAACCGACTTACATGTGGAAAAAAAAATTACTCTACTTTTATGATACCAATCGAAAGAATAGCTAAAAAATAATAACTCTGCTTAAATAACATAGTGTTTAGAAAGGAACAACATAAAATAATTGAGTCAAGGTCAAATGATCGAGTTGCAAACAGAATTGTGCCATATCACATCGAGTGTTCACCATAAAATGATTAGAAAATCAACAGGCAGCTGGGTCACAAGAAGATTGGCGAAGATGCTTAAGACAAGAGGGATCACATTTTGAGCATTTAATTAATTAATTTACAAAAATAAAATGTTTCATGTTTTTATTTGATTAAATTAATTAATTTCACGTTGTTCCTTTCTTTTAAAATACTATGTTACTCAAGCAGAGTGATTATTTTTTAGCTATTCTTTCTTTTGGTATCATAAAAGTAGAGTAATGTTTTTTTCCACATGTAAGTCGGTTCGATTCCCAGACAAAGCAAGTAATTTTTAGAAAATGTATGAATGCAGAATTACTTACTTTTAAAAATAAAATTAAGTCTTCTTTGAGCAAAATTCACTATCTACGATATTTAAGGTACTTCCCCTTCATGGCCCATAACTTTGGGACGCCCTGTATAAACCTGTTGTTTTAGAACCAAAAGAAACTCAACAGAACCCGTACATTTTTATCGTCTTATTTAAAAACAAATAAATAATTTGTCCATCACATCATATCCAACTAATTTAGCATAAATCAAGGAAAACAAACATCCTCGCAACTCACTCAAGCATCTATCAAAACTTTGCTAAGCTCACATCAATTCCATCAGCTAAGTAAACGGGCTCTACTATTAATCTCGACTTGGTTAAGATGAAGTAAAAACTGCTCTTAGCCGGTTTTATGCTCATTTTTCACGGATTTGCATCAGGTCATTCATTTCGGCTTTGGGCATAAGGAAAGTTGGGTTAGGTTAGGTTAGTGGTATTAACACGCTCACTGCGTTATGGGATCAAATTAGCCCATGCGTAACTTTCCGCTGGTGCGGCAGTCAAAATCGCGTTCTTTCACCCTGTGCGGGGTGACAATATTGACATTTCTATGAGTACAACAGAGACAAATATATCAAAATTCTTATCTTTTGAAGCCTAGCTTAATGGCGTAGGAAATATCATATGGGATTGCTTCGATCCCATACGCACTAGATAGAAATGATTCACGTTCAGTGCGAAGTGAGTTCAGAACGGCCCCAAAAATTGTAGGACTCATAGCCGCACTGAGTGAGGGGCGGGCGGCGCGGGCGCCGCGTAGTGACGTGATGAAGTTTCGATACGGACGGACGCTGCTAGCCAGTGCGCCCGCATTTTTTACAAAATATAAGTGAACCCCATATATTGTTACTGTCAATCTTATTTTTAGACATTGCAATAGATGGAGGGTAAATTTGAACATTTTCCAAAATGTTTATGCTATTCTCAGAGGCAGTTCTGGTTGAAGATATCCTCTGAAAAAAAATCTATATTTTAATTGTTTCACCTCATCCGATCCACTTGACGAATCTTTATCACATAATATAAGTCTCTTTTTACAACGCTTATGAAAAAGACCATAATTAAAAACAAATCATATAAATTTATCGTGACTGCAGTTTTGTTTTAATCCCATCCCTAGTTGAGACACAAATTGAACTTTTTTTCAGTGCGATATGAGGCATAATTGATGGCATATATATATTTTTAATTTATTAAGTACCGAAATGTCATAACTCCGGGCGAAGCTAGTTTCAAGTTAAACATATATTTAAGTTTATAATGGTAAAGTTTCAAGCCAATATTGTCGTTTCTGAGCTAAATACGAGGTATTTTTAGAGACGATATTTTTTGAGGCCGAAACGCCCTGCAAAAAAGTTAAATCTTGACTCGAAAAGACCTCATACGCACTGGCTGAAAGTCTACGAAAAATGGTGCCGCAGTGAGCGTGTTAATGAAATGCATTATAATTTGTGTTTTTTTTTTATATAGGTACATAAAAATAAATATTGCTGGACGATCACACAGCAACATCTAGCTTTGTGGTAAGTTCTAAGTTTGTGACGGGTGCTAGATATACGAGTAGGTACTTAATTTTATATACATAAATACATAGATATTTAACGGTCTTATCGCATACTTAGTTCACCATTCCGATGTTTCAAGCGCTATGCAGGGATGCATTTCTTCAGTGACGTACTGGTAAATAAAATACGAGTTGAACACCTGTTTTTAATCAGCCTGTGATGTCTTATTGTGGGGCAAAGACCTCCCCCATGTCCTTCCAAGTGTCTTGGTCCTTTGCGGTGTCCCAATATCCCGGGTCGTATGCATCGGTCGTATATGAATGATACATTCACAGACTTCAATAGTCGTGTTTTTGCATAAATGACGATAACGACTATGACGATAATAATGATTTATCGTCAAACTTCCAAATATTTTTTGCTTGGACTTGATAAAGTCGTACCAAATTCAAATAAGTCTCATCAGGACCGAAAGTCAACAAAGTGCAAAAATAATCGGCAAAGTTCCCAGTTGTCAACAGCTCGCGCAAGTTGAGTGATTCCGAAAGTTACCTTTGAATTCAGTCCGTAATGACATTGAGAGTCGTAAAATCACAGGTTTTGTTGGAGTTTTAAACCTTTTGTTTGAAGTCTTAGGCGGTCGGGTAATTCGGGCGAAGTTTGATGGATGGAGTTCCGTTACGGAAGTACAGGAAATTAAAACGTCTAGCGCTTCTTCCGATCAGTCGATCTTTCGAATAATCTTTAAAATTGAAATGAATCGTTAGTAATGTTTTATTTTAAATTTTGACACGAAAAAATCTTATTAATCAATCCATAGTCTTCGTTAGATGTATATTTTGTTTGCACATTAAGATATCAGAGAAAAGGCGAGCCAGAAATCCAACTTTGATAAAGATTCTAGTGACGTAGGTATGATAAGCTTAATCGCCGCATTGTGTGATGTGGAATGTTTCTCTGTTGCAATCAGCCTAAAAAAACACGAGCTTTAACGGTGAAGGCTCACATGAGGAAACCGGCATGTTCTGAGAACTTCGAAGTGTTTAAGGATATTTTACATTAAACAACCCTCACTTGGCCAGCACGGTGAATTAAGCCCTAATCTCTCTCGTCAAGAGAAAAGTCCCATTGTCCAGTGTGTAAATATTAGACTGGGTATTCCCTTAAAACTGAGCCTACTGGTTATATAATATTTATAAGATTGTTTACAAACCATTTCCAATAGTTTTCATACCCACCATTGCCCCAAGACAGCTCTGCGTGGAATGTAAACAAATAAATGAATATTGCTATCGAGAGACTGACAATTGATGCTTATGGGGCAAGTTCCGTCGTAACGGTTTATGTATTGCGTGATTTAGATGGAAATCGGTTGACAACTCCTATAGTCATAGTTTGGTGCTAGACCTCGCAGTTTGGTAAAAATATGATTTACAGCTTTGTCAGGGTTTTGTGGATGTTTATAATAACACATAGCCTATTTTCCCTTTAAAAAAATTGTGAGTACCTACCTAACATTATTCATTTCATAACAACGGGAATTGCTCATGTATTCAAAAAGGAGTTAAAATACTCTCGAAGTTTTGACAAGAGCAGTCTTTTCAGGAATGAGCGTTCCGCCGTGCTTTGTCTCCTTGGAAAAACCAGGAAGACTTCTTTAAGAAGTATAATGATTTATGTATATCAAATTAAATGTTATAGCAAATATGTTTTAAATTAATAAATAAAAGAAAAATGTCTAAACGTGAAGCAAAAATGTTATGTGATGCGTTTTTTATTTGATGACATCAACGGGAAGAGATTTTTAGGTCACCACAAAAGTTAAAATGTATAATAAAAAAAAACCAAAGACCTAATTCGATTTCAAACCCAAACATTGATAACTCGCCTCCATTGCTATCAATCTAAAACTTCACAAACCAACCCTCTCTATCCCATACGAAATAAAATAATATCCTTAACAAAAGTCCGTAATAAATCCCAATACGTCGGCACTTCAAACTGGCCGAAAAAATACAAAGTTCCCAAAAAGCTGGTCAGCGTTCGAGATAAAGTTGGTGAAAGTTATCGTTCTCAATCAATACTTATTGAGAAGTTTCCTGGAGCTCGCTGCATCGCGGACGTACCGCTGGGATCTGGCGAGGAGGTTCCAACACTGGACTGTTAATTAAACCAACATTTCTATCTGTAGTATAGTCGTGTTGGTCAAGTACAAGGCACACTCGACTTTCATTCAGTTTTAATGGTGAAAAGAACCAGCAAATTTCGCCCAACGCATACGTCAACCTGTTATTTAAATTTAAATTTGATTGCAATATTAACAATTTACAGCCGTGTTAGCTATGTGGAAGCACGCTCTATTTTCATTCCAAAGGTCTTGGATTGAAACTTCTAGACTTCCCTGCTTGGAATAAGATTGTGCTCTCACAACACGTGCTTCTAAGTTCTAACGTTAGATAAAACTTGTGAGAAAACCTTTGTCTCTAGGCAAAAAAAAGTTTTCTTGTATATATTTTATATTATGAAGACACAATGCAGCGCCCCAATACGCACTAATGAAGCCTTACCTCTAGCCTGAAGTTTACTTTTTATGTGCCGCGAACCAAAGAGAGCTCACCAAAACATATGAATTCTTTTTGTTAACTAATTTCCATTTCAGTCCAGAACTGAATCTTTCCTAAGTAGAGGATAAAAGTTATTTATTTCTCACTGGACAGCGACTGGGGACGTTCTTGTATAGACAAGTTTTGCGGCGTCAATAACATACCGTATATTTTTTATTGAATCAAAACAAACTAAGTTATGGGGACCTTATTTTGCCCCGAAGGATTTCTTATTGAATACATTCATCAACGCTTTATTGAGACTTTGATATTTTGTGCTCTGTTATCAGAGACTTTAAAGCAAGGGGTTGTCTCTGGGTCCAATGTAAAAACTCAAAGTAAAAGTATAATAATAATAATTTAATATTGCTGGATAATTCACACAGCAACAGCTAACATTAATTATCCTTAGATCATAAGTAAAAAGGAGCTGGTTAAATTCTGCAGCAATCTTACTAAGTTAGGTATATAATCTAAATTGTATAGGTGAAAATTAGACAAGACGACTGAACCAATTTGATGGAAAACTTTATAACAGAAATAGTTTTAGAGTTAGAAAGGATTTAAGGCTACTTTTTACAGATAATATATTTTCCACTGTTAAATATATGTCGAATAGAGATGTGTAGGATGTCGAGGAGTGTGTGTTTATCAGGAGGGCTTCTAATTGGTTATGACGTCACCAGGTCTAACGTCGCAGTCGTCTTCATGTTGATAATAAAACCACAACGAAACGTCCATTATTTATTCCAATTTACAATGTTTCGGTCCATCGATTCTAAATTTATCACTGAATTATTATAAACTGATTATTATTATTAATTTATTACGAACAGAGGGCTGTTCCAACCGACACTTCAAACAACAAATGAATTTACTGCAAACAGAGGACCGTTCCAACCGACTACTCAAACAAGAATACATTTATTACTAACAAAGCACTGTTCCGTCCAACGGCTCAAACAAGAATGTCCTTTTAGCTCGGACGACGGTCGTATTTATACGAAGCACAAAGCAGCCTGTCGACCGAACCAGTTTTTCAACTAATAGCAGTTTTCAAGCGCGGCGAAGCGCCTCAACCCGTAGCGCGATGCGGCCGGCACAAACCGGTTCTGAGTCATATTTCAACCGATGTTCTTGCCTGCCCCGACACGGCCATGCTGATAGATGGTGCGCGCTCTGCACCAGTCGTTTTTCTGGAAAAGATGAAAAAGTTTCTCTGAGCTAGGTATCCATTCAAAGGTACACTAGCTGATAATTTGGTGCAAGGTTATTTGTTCTGATAATTGGATCTCAACCACCAAATTATCAGCGAAAGTTTAAAACATGGTACTTAGAATGTTTATTAGAAAATGAATAAGGAAAGCTGACAGTGAGTGAATTATTATTATTGTTATCAATGTTTATGCTCCACGTATTTACATTGTTTTATAATTTTATGGCCAATGCTTGCACTCCACGTACTTGCATGGTTATTAAGGTACTCTAGGAATTTCTCATAAAGTACCTCGTGGAAAGTCTCGCCTTAGTACTCGCGGAATTTCTTACCACTCAGTACTCGTGAATTTTTTTCAACGTTATACTCGGGGGATCTTCCTAACGATACACTCGCGGAATTTCTTACCACTCAGTACTCGTGAATTTTTTTCATCGTAATACTCGGGGGATCTTCAACGATATACTAAGGGATCCTCTCAACGAGATACTCGTGGATTTTCTCATCGTGATATTTGTGGAAATTTTCGTAGAGGTTAGTAAAAGGTAGTTGTTTGTGTGTTTGTGTAAAATCTACAGTTCGCCAAATTTTTTTTTTTTTTCTTATCTTTCTTTTTCTTTCTTTTGTTTGTTTGTTTTGGTTGCATATTGCTTAAAGTTTACGGTACTTGCCTAGGTAGAAGTGTAGAAGTGTTGCATGGTAGAACTACAGGATCGTATTCATCCGCCTACTCGGCCATACTGACAGGCAGTGCGCGCTCTGCATCTGCCTCGAAGAGGTCATCGTAGTGCGGAAATGACTGACAGGCGGTGGGCGCTCTGCACCTGCCTGGTCTGCAACTGTCTGTAACAAAGAGATTTGCTTTTGAGTTTGGTATCTGTTTACAACTCCATCGAGTTGCAACAAAGTTTTAATGAAGAATAGGTAAGGTCTCGGAGGGTAAGGGTTCTCGGAGGGTAAGAGTTCTGGGGAAAATTTATAAAGATGATAAACTTAACTTTTGTTTCAGTCGGAGTCTTGCTCAGGCAGTCTAGCATGGGAGGTGGATGGCACGGGCTCGCTTGCAGTAGTGTTTTGAGGGCCTAGTGCATCGTCTTCTTCCACCAACACAGCCCTACTGACAGGCAGTGCGTGCTATGCATCTGCCTCTCGGAGTATATCATCAAGTACTCGTAGTGCGGAAGTGAATCTGTAAAAGAAACTTAATTAGTTCTTGAAGAATATTTCATAGAAGGGGTTCGTAGGAATTCTCATTGGAATTTTGATCCAATTATTTATTTGCTCGGCTTTTTCCTGATCAATTTGCGTTCCATCATTTATTTGATCACTTTACAAAGATGCAGGTAGTTTCAAAACTATGATCGTCTATTGTTTATTTGCTCGGCTAAGTCCTGACCGATTTGCGTTTCATCAATTTTGTTTTCATCACTTTTTAAAGATGCAGGTAGTTTCAAAACTCTGACGTCAGTATGATCGTCAATTGTTTGTTTGCTCGGCATCTTGGTCTTGGGTCAGTTTTTGCATCATTTTATAAAGACGCAGGTAGTTCCAAAAATATGTCGTCAGTATAGTTTAACTAAGCCATCTTCTTGGTCTTGGGTCAGTTTTTGCATCATTTTATAAAGACGCAGGTAGTTCCAAAAATATGTCGTCAGTATGGTTTAACTAAGCCATCTTCTTGGTCTTAGGTCAGTTTTTGCATCATTTTATAAAGATGCAGGTTATGTAGGTTGCATAGTTCCAAAATTCAGATCTGTGATCCCATTTGTTCAAGTCTGTGACCCCACTTGTTCAGGTCTGTTATCCCACTTGTTCAGGTTTGTTATCCCACTTCTGATGTCGAATAGAGATGTGTAGGATGTCGAGGAGTGTGTGTTTATCAGGAGGGCTTCTAATTGGTTATGACGTCACCAGGTCTAACGTCGCAGTCGTCTTCATGTTGATAATAAAACCACAACGAAACGTCCATTATTTATTCCAATTTACAATGTTTCGGTCCATCGATTCTAAATTTATCACTGAATTATTATAAACTGATTATTATTATTAATTTATTACGAATAGAGGGCTGTTCCAACCGACACTTCAAACAACAAATGAATTTACTGCAAACAGAGGACCGTTCCAACCGACTACTCAAACAAGAATACATTTATTACTAACAAAGCACTGTTCCGTCCAACGGCTCAAACAAGAATGTCCTTTTAGCTCGGACGACGGTCGTATTTATACGAAGCACAAAGCAGCCTGTCGACCGAACCAGTTTTTCAACTAATAGCAGTTTTCAAGCGCGGCGAAGCGCCTCAACCCGTAGCGCGATGCGGCCGGCACAAACCGGTTCTGAGTCATATTTCAACCGATGTTCTTGCCTGCCCCGACATATATATTTAACAGTGGAAAATATATATTTCCAAGAAATTATAGGCAAAATCGCGGACGGAAACAGTCCCAGCATTGAGAACGTAAATAGGGATGATGATGATTTTATAATTGTAAAAACTTTTTTAATATTATAACTTTTTTAATGTGTCTGTTGGCTGTGCCTTAATAAATAAATAAATGACTACCTAATATGATTCACAATAATAAATAAATTGCCGACATCATGGTTCAATAAATAGGTATACAAATTAGGACGAAATTTAATAGCAATTATCCATTAATTAAAACTTCAAATCCGATTATCACTGAGCCCAGTTAAAACTAAGCCCGCGGACATAATAGTGATTCCAGCTAATTCCAGTATTAGCACCGATATTTCACGAGTACATGAGTATTTACATTATCTGTGTTAACAGAATTATCGAAAATGTTATGAAATTAATATTGACTGCAGCAGTTACCTCACCAACTCAACATACAAAATAATATATTTTAATTAATTTAAGCTTTCTTTTCAATAATGAAAAGTAACCTTTTATCATAAAACCTGGTAGGTAAAATTACAGACTGTGGTTTGTGGTGGGTATCTGTGTAATAGTAAAACATAATTATTAGCCAACTTTGACGACCTCTGTCAAAGATTGCTGGTTCGATTCCCGCCTCGGAATAAAATTTTGACGATCTGCAAATCCGTTGTAATTTTCCAACTCAAGAAGGGCTGGGCCGTAAATTGGCGTTATCGCCCAGGAATGTTTAAAGGTCAGGAATAATAATATAGCAGGCGAAGCCGCGGGCGGGTCAGTTAGTTTATGTAAAATAAAAAATAGGCATTTTTGTATGTATATTATATGAAGTATATAAGAAATCTATTTTTTTGTCTAAGTATTCTTTAGGATATTATGGAAATAAATGACATCAATCTGTAAAATCTTTAAAAAATATATTTTATATCGGGAGCACAACCATCTACAAACTTATTCAGAATAACGAGTCGTTCGTCAACTCGCCCCAAAAATTTTGTCCCAACTGGAGCGAGTTGACGAATCGTAAATTAAATATTATTTTCGTTCTGCAACTCGCACCATCCTTTGTTTCCATTGAATCTATGTGACGAGTACACTCATCGAAACAAGCGGCTTCTAGGATCAAATAATTTTAGTAAGTAGGTAGTACAACTCAAAGTTAAAGTCCTATTATATATACTTAATACGTATTACCTCTAGAAAATAAACGCTTGCTCCCGTTTCCCAATAAAGCCAAACTTACCCCCAGTCATTACCGGGTTACCCCTAATTTGTTTGTGTTTAAATGGGGGTGAAATGTCAACATGTTAATGGAGGACAGTGTTTGGGTGTATTTGTAACGGAAATCCGGTCTCACAAGTAATATTGTTCGGGTTTTACTACCTCTGTAGTGAATTTGTGAGTTTAAGCAGAGTAAAAATAAAAAAATCGGTTTTTTGGTCTCTGATCACAGAAATTACTTTTTGGATCGATTTTATATTTTTTTTATTTTAGAGAGGTTGCTGGTTTGATTCCCGCCCAGAGACAAAAATTTGTATGATCTGCAAATATTTGTTCCGAGTGTCTGTTAATAAAAAATATATAGGTATCTAAGCAATCAAGCACCCGTTACCCAAGCTTCGAGCTTACCACATTATTATTATGTCCATTAGCAACATTATTATTATGTATTAAACAAACAGTACCATAAACAACAATAATATAAAAATCAAAATGTAAAATTAAATAAACACGGCACACCACCTGTGAAGGTGTCTATCAAACAACAGCGTGGAAAATTTCAGCGCCATTCATGCTTAGAACAATACCCCAGGTGTGAGAAGATAAGCGCGGTTACATACATTACGAGTTAACCCTTGCGAGGCAATCTCATTTGCACATTCGATTTGATTAATGGACCAAGAATATTCGTCAAATTTGCGTATGTTGTTGATGAGTAAGAGCGTTCGTGAAACATAAAAAATAGTATTCATATTGACACATTAATTATCAACATTTAAAATTTTACTATTAGGATATTATATCAATTTAAAAATAAATTTTATATAAAATCAACAATTATTAAATTCATTTAAATTAAAATTCTACACGACTATCAAAAGCCTTGAAAATTCTAAAGCAAATAACGTCTTTTAGAAACTAAAACTTTATTTAAATGGAGACGTAATGTGTAGTCCATTACGTGTCCATTAAAATAAATTCTTAAAAGCATCTGGAATAAAAAACTCATTTTTAATAACACATTTTTTGCTTTTTTATATTATACTTTTCAAAACAATTATAAGGAACAAAGTACGTCTAGAACTACGAATATACAAATATTTCAATCTAAAATCCGGACAATCTAGAACGATCCTATCAAATTACACGAACGTATCGAGTTGGACAATAATTGGTACGTTTGACTTGCATGATACTGTGCCCTAATTGTTCTCACTTACCATAATATTATAGTTACGCAAACTGTTATATGTTACCGGAAAAATAAGGTCAATTAATATTAACACAGCCTTTTTGTTAGTACCTATACAGATTTTTACGCAAATAATGAGATTAATTTCTATTTTATTCTATTGGAAATAAATTCAAATGAAACAACGTAAGTAAATACTAAATTGTGTTCATCATTTGAAAAAAGATCGAGTTTTTTTAAGTCAAGCATGACAAAGTAAAAATCTAAAAATTCAACAAAAACTGAAAGACTGAATAAAACCACGTAAATACTACGCGGGGCGCAGCCATGCGAGGGTTAACGCTTAGACGCCACCACGCACATCATTGTGTAGACTTTTTAGTCTTCAAAAGATTTTTAATTTTATTTTGCCGCACAGTTCTGTATATAACATCTGATGTCAACACGGCTTCTGTAGTGTTATGTTATATCTCGCTATGAATGTCAACAAAGTAAGCGGAAAAGTGATAAATGTTTGGGCTTTTATCATTATAGGTAACATGTGCGCGCAAGTTTTGGAAGGTAAAATATTCTCAGCAATATATTAGTCTCAATAGTCGTAACATCCTTTGATATGATAATAGAAATTAATAAATCGATCATCTGGAGAAGCTTCTACGCAATATTTTATGCTGTCGCAAAATATTATAGTGGGATTTGGTAATCACCACGCTTAGCAGACAGCTAATTGGTACCACAGTACAACGCTGCTGCCCATTTTCTTATATTTAAATCTCGGTAAACAACACCTACTTTTTTGTATACACATTTTTGTTTAAATAAGTAAGTAGATTCATATCTTCAGTTTCAAATACGAGTACAACAGCATGATCTATGGCACAGTTCAATTATTAAATCGCTTCTATTTTTAATAAATTTACTGTTATCAATCTAAAAATATTTTAAACCTTGTTCCAGGCTCCAAATACTCATGGGCTGATAAACTAAACAGAATAAAAAAGTATTCTGAGGAAGAACCTAGAAAATTCCAAATACTAAGCGGAAACGTGCATCAGGCAAAAGCACACTTCGAAAAACTCGCAAACCAAATGCATCACATCGCAAAGGATGAAAACAGCACAGTTCTTTACAAATTAAAAGTCCAAATTATACCAAACCACAAGAGCACTATAATGAGGAAGAAGTGGTTCAAAAAAGGAATGTCGAAGAAGTTTAATGTTCCATTGAAGAAGAATAGCCTGAGGCTGTCGCAATTGGAGAGTATTTTGAGAAGAGTAGCTGAGACGAATGTAAAGCATGCAGTGATGGATCAAGATGACATTCCCTCATCCACGTCAGCATCGCACAAAATAATGCCTACAAAACCAATGATTCTGAAGTACAGACCGATTCCGTCAAGATTGAGCAATTATTCGAAAGTGATACGACCTGTTAGGAACAGAGTGATAACGCTAACTGTTTAAGATGGATTGAGTTGGATTAAGTTTTTTCTCTTTGTAAGTTTTGTATTATTTTTATTAAATTTTGTTTTATTAAGTTTATTTATTTCACTTATTCCTCCGATGATCTCGCATAAAAAGGGGGTTGAAAGATACACACTAATAGAAGAAAATGGTAGTATCTATCTTATACTTCTTGAAATAAATGATTTTAAAAAGTCACCGTTTTCAAGATGGTGTAGCAATCAGCTTGCATTGACTCTTTAGAAATAGACGTAAACTTCCGTATCTTGAGACAGATACAAACGTAGAATCCGTTAGTTCTAGTATTTAAAATAGACCCTGCGCTAAATTAAGCGAAATTTGCCAGTGTCAAGTGTTTTAAAAATTTACAAAATTATAAAGTTGTTACTAGTGTGATCGCCATTTTGGCTAACTAAATCTATAGCCGTCAATATTCTCTTGTCAGTTTAACGCTAACTATTTGCTAACAGTCAACAACTCCCCAGTTATTTGACCGTATTATAAATACGTAGAAATTGATCCATGTTAGCTAAGTGGGAGCACACTCGATCTTAATTCCGATGGTCGTGGGTTCAGACTTCGCCGCGCATCTCTGGATTTTTATTTTTTGAAAATGTATGTGTAAACATGTGCTTTATCGTTGAAAGCAAACATCTTGAGGAAGCTGGCATGTTCTTAGAACTTTAAAATTTTACCCCCACCACGCACATGGCCAGCGTGGTGAATTAAGTCCTAATCTATATCGTAAAGTGAGAATTCCTTAAATAAATGATGATGAAAGTATTTTCATTTCCATTTCAGTATTTCTATTCTCAATGATACACATAATTACTAGGTAGCACAATTACCTATCTCCAATCAACTGGCGTGCTCAACAGCCGTGTGACATCCGAAACAATGGAGAAAATTGCTAAGCTGTTGCGCTTTGTTCAGCCGTTCAGTTCATAAACGATTAAAGTCTTATTGTTTTGTAAGACGTGCGTTTCTCTTGTTTAGGAAGACAGCAATTTTATTTAACAACTAGTTGACTCCGCTCGGCTTTGCCTGCTTTCTGTAGTTTTCTGACCTTTTAAACCTTACCTGGACTACGACAAACATTTCAAAATCAGCTCAATCGGCGATTCATTTTTATTTATATAGATATTAAATAATTTATGTATGATCAACGTTCTGATAAAGCAGACAAAAAACTTTACAAGATCGCAAGGTGGCTGTTAGCATACAAAACCGTTTTATCTAATCTCTAACGAAAACTGTACACTTTGGTTGCTTAGTGAAATAAATAAACATCGATTATCGATTCTCGATACATTTCTATCGATAGATCTAGCCTTCTAGATAGACTGTACGGGCTTAAAGTGAGTCCAAGCTGTATTGTAATCAGATCCAACGGTAGTGTTGTTCACACAGCTTAGAGTGATGCATCGTGATCGTCGCTAGTTACCGCGTGCTCGAAAGAACCGGGACTTATCGATATATTATTATTGTAATGGAATGTGGTCAGTACTTTTTTTAGCTGTTTTTATTATGTATAATTCTGCTAATGGAAAAACAGTAAAAAGTATTATAATAATACCGTTTAAATCAAACGATGCACAGCCACACATAGTGATGTAGATATTGTTAAAAGAGTAACTTTATTTAACAAAAAAAGTTTTTTTTAAAAACCACTAACTTTATTTAAATTTAGACATGTGGGTTCAATAGATATTGAAAACAATTGATTCAAGTTTTTAAGCTATTAGTTTAGCGTTATTCATGTACTTATATTCGGTTTATCGGATTTGTTGATCTGTCGAGATAATTGTCTTTTACAACTTACAATATATTTTTTTTTTATAAATATTATGTTATATACTTTCGAGTAATTTTTTCTTCAATATAACTTTTTTTATCAAAAACCGGTTACTTAGAAATTCATCGACAATGTGCAAATCACCCCATCACTAGTAAAGCGCTGCATGTCGTGAAGTGTTGATGGTATCGCTCGGGATGAACTCGCGACTAATGTAAGCTCCTTAAGAGCTCAGTGAGAAGGCTTCTTTATGCGGCCGCTGGTTGTGATGCTCTCGGCGGCTCTTGTGATAAGTGACTACTTTTACGTGGCTAGTCTTTTGCTAAAGATTCTGGTTTTATACATGCACTAGAAGAGAAAAAACGTGCGATGCTATGGCATACATAATAGTATATTATTAATTTATAATTATAAAAGGGAAAGTGTATGGTGTGTCTGTTTGGTTATCTATTTTCAAGTAAAACTCATATCACACTCAAATCATTCTACAAGAATTAATCTTAATCTTAATTAATATTTTTAATGGTATTCCGAAAATATAAAATTGCCTGTAGGACGACCGACCCCTTATTCTGAGTTTCCTAATGTTCATAAACCTTTTTCTTAAGCTTAAGAAAGAGCAATCTTATTTTCATTACCATTATTAAAGAGTTACCGATATTATAGTCGGGAATAACTTTAAGTGTAAACCAGCAACACCACACCTTACCTACACATCATTAAGTACACTAACAAGATGACTTGTTGGTGTACGTCCGTGAGCAAGATGAGATGTAGGCCTTAGTCTTAATTTATTATCCTTGCTACAATTCCATCATAAAACTCTATTTCTTATTTCTTATCAAAATCTGAAATTGACGCCTACGCGATACTCCGAAGTGAACTTATTAAGAGCGAGTATGCAGTGAAAATCGCGGCAGAAACGACTACGAGTGTTGACAACAGCGACCGCGTGCCCCGCGTGGCGCTGGCATATCGAAAATATTACGCGCAGCGCTAACCAGAATTAGTTGTGTAGCCTACAATCATAGATAAACCCCACTAGATACCGCATGACAAGCGACGACCGCGCGCCAAACATATGGTTAAATCAACCGTTATGAAAAGCCCCGCCTCGAAACACGGCTTTAGTTGCGACCAAGTGTCAGACCCGTGAACTTCATATACGTTTCTATAGTCTAACGCAAGTGAAGAGGTCAGCATAATAATGGCTACTCGTACAAAGGATGTTCACTTGTCTCTTTTCCGCATTGCGCTTATTGCACTCGTTGTCCTTCTCGGCGAAAGCACGTGTAACGTTAGTGATGTAAATTCTAATCGATATCGTTAAAAATGATAGACGACGTATATAAGCGGGTCTCTCGGTATTATTGTATGTAAAAATAAATAAGTTATCCATAAACCGTTTAAATATGTTTATTACTTACTCACTCAGTCAAATGAATTATTTGTGATAAATTTTTCTAATATTATTTTTAAATTTTTAAGTTCTACAGGTTTTGTGTATACCAAAAATAAATACATATCTACCTACCTACATGATGCTATTTGCTACAACGCCTTTGTTCCAGTCCCTGCAACCCGCATCTTCCTCCAATTTAGGTGCGTTTGAATCGGAACAAAAGTATTCTAATGCGGTAATCTAGTTTCGGTGATCTGTGATACAATAGACACTATTATTGTACCATAACACCCCTATTCACGTTCCCACTGCTGGGACACAGGGACTTCTCTCTTGGCGAGAGAGATTAGGCCTTAATTCACCACGCTGGCCAAGTGCGGGCCGTGTTGGCGAAGTGGTAGCACACCCGACTTTCATTCCGAAGGTCGTGGGTTCAAACCCCGCCGCGCACCTCTGATTTTTCCTCTTGAAAAATTATGTGTGCTTTAAAAACACGTGCTCTAACGGTGAAGGCAAACATCGTGAGGAAACCGGCATGTTCTGAAAACTTTTCAAAGTTTGAAGAACATGTGTCATTCACCAACTATTATTGTAATCTGAAGCAATGCGTCAAATTTTTACACGTCAAATAATATATCGTCGGTGTCGAGCGAGAAGTCACTAACTACAAAAACCGTGTTCCGAGATAAACGCGTTTTAAGATTTTTTTTGGCTTTAAGCCGTAATATCTCTGTAACGCAAATAGATAGCAAATATGTTTCTTTGAGGAAATTATGGCAAATTTATCCCAATAATAAGATTTTCAATAATATTTGAAATAACCATATTTAGTGAGTAATTATAACAAAATCTTTGAAAAAAGAGCAGTTAATGACTTTTGCCAAACACTGCAAACAGATATTATGTAAACATTCTGTTGAGTTAGTGATTTATTCATGCAACTAATTTAATAATGTTAACTGTGATTTGAGCGCGATTATGACCTAATATAAGTGTTTTTCACTAATTATGAAAAATTTATTAAAACTCTTTTATAGGAGATGATAACGCAGCGTCGGACGTCCACCAACAAGGTGGACAGATGATCTTATAAAGGCTACCGGTTCACGGTGGATGCAAGTTGCATCCGACCGTAATACCTGGAAGTCATATAGGGAGGCCTATGTCCAGCAGTGGACGTCCAATGGCTGAAATTATGATGATGATGATGATAGTAGATGATGATAAAAGCATAAGCGTGTTTTAACACTATTATGAAAACTAGCAGTGAATATTATTATTTAATTATATTAATTTGATTAAAAAGAATAAGATTTCATCAAATAACAATCATAATTTAAATAAAATTAACTTTCAATACAAGTATGTTTAAACACTATTATAAAACTAACAACGAACATTACAAATAATAAGTTTGTTAAAAACAATCATCATTATTTAAACCATCAACAGACACATACGTTAAAATACAATAAATATAACTTAATCTTGCAAAGACAGCATAAAAAAATCATATAGTTAGCTATAGACTCGTATGTCAATGTTTATTTTAGATAAGATCTTATATTCCTCTTCTGCATTTCTTATCAAGTGTCTAGTTCGGAAAGCGGTTCTGCATTGTCTTTTATTACTTCGAACCATGAGTAAAATTCAATAGGAATTATGTCAGTTCAGTATAGGTTGATAAAATATTCCATAACAACCATAATAGCGAATAATGTCCGTGATACAAAAAAGCAAAAGAAACAAGGAATAAGTGATAAGAACTGACCAAAAACTAATGATTCTTTCTTAAAAATACGATGGGCAAAGGAAAAGAAACATTTTTATAAACCTATACTGATCTAATATTATTATTCCTGTTGAATTTCACTCATTGATCAATCAATTCTCATTTACTAAAAAAATATCGTTAAGAGTGTCTAGCTAAATTAATAATGCTGCCTATCCAAGGTATTTTTATAATATTGATTATGTTTTAACGAATGTAGGGTAAATATGATTTAATGTTATTTTTTCATAATTTAAAGTTTTTATTAAAGCTTATTATTTGTAATAATGTTCGTTGTTAGTTATATATTTATAAACCTTTGTGGTTTCTGGGTGTTATTAGATATTATAATTATCTTGAATAATTTGTTATTGATGCTAAATAAATAATAATAGTGTTAAAACATTGTTGTTACCTCTTCCGTATTGGAAGATAAATTTTATGTATTTTTACCTTGACATACATAATGGTGGTATTAAGTAGTGAAAAACATTAACATAAGGTTATACTTTTGCTCAAATCACAGTAGGTACACATTACATGGATAAATGTGCCAGATGTTTTACAAAGTCCTACTATCAAAAATATATAATATTGCTTAAATATTTGCGTGAGTTATAGGTATTTGCATTATATCAAAAAAATTAAAATTAATTTATAATGTACAGTGATGGAAATAATAAATAATAAAATGGCAATACATAATTAAAAATGAATTGTACCTACTGTAAATTTCGTAATTCTTGATTTCACATAAGTGCGTTAGTTATTTTTATCATCCGAAAATCGCAGGATGCACGTGTTCTTTCAGTATGAAGTCATTAAGATCAATTAGTCATTTAAAATAGTAACAAAATTCGAGAATTTAGTTATGCACATAATAACTAAGTGCAGTTAGTGACTTGTACGCAAATGCTTATTCCTTTTCGTGGCATCGTGATGTATTAAAAAGTAACTAAGTGACCTTAGTGAGAAACGTTTGTTCTACATTTCACCAAAATATTTAAGTCTAATAATACTTAAGTGAAGTTAGTTACTTTTAATCATACAGTTTATTGCTATTACAGGCACTTAATGATTTCTGACATTTTTATATTTTCTAACATATATAGAAATATCATTTTTTTATTTTCTCACATGGTAGATTATAGGTTTAAAAACACTTTGGCATCATTAAGTCATTTTGGCCAAAATGGCAATTAGTGACTTCTCGCTCGACACCGACGATATACAAAATTGAAATGCGAAAGTAACTCTGTCTGTCTGTCTGTTACGCTTTCCCGCACCTCTCAACCGATTTTGATGAAATTTGGCACATACAATCTTTAGAGATCTTTCTCAGGGGAGAAAGAACAGACTTTTTACCGCGGAAAAATACATGTTTCCGCGGGAAAATTTGATTTAGATGAAATTTAGTATGGAGATAGTTGCAAATAAAAGTATATGGCGAGAGACTATTTACCGCGGATAAATACATGCTTCCGCGGGAAAATATATGCTTACGCGGGAAAATTCGATTTAGATGAAATTTAGTATTGAGATAGTTGCAAATAAAAGTATATGGCGATAGACTTTCTTCCGCGGAAAAATACATGCTTCCGCAGGAAAAGATAATAATGCTTACGCAAGAAAATTTGATTTGGATGAAATTTAGTATGGAGATACATAGTTGCAAATAAAAGTATACGGCGAGCAGAAGTCGCGCGGGGGCAGCTAGTTATAAATGACAAACTACTTATAAAATTGGTTCCGGCACAGAATATTATTAGTTAGTACGGCGCACGGAGAAAATTGTCATAGGTCCGTCCAGCACAACGTCTCGCCCCGCACTGAATTGAAGGGCCCGCGAAGGGGAAGATCGCGCATTGCGTGTGTCGTTTTACGTAAAAAATTCGTTAAAAATCGCTGGGATTTTTTTTCGAAAAAGTAAGCTCAGGAGATGATTGGTATTCTTTTATTCTATATGGTGATGAAAATTAAAAAATCTTATGATTAATAGATTAGGATTTAAACGGTTCTTGCTGAAAAAGTAGACGGTATTTTACACTATTATTTCAGGTACTTAAAATAAAAAAAATAAAATTTCGGCCTCAAGAGATGATGCCTTATATGGCATAGATTATTGTGTAATTTTTTAAAAGCAATTCCGTTAAAGAACAAGGAAATAAATGGTTTCTGCTGAACCCAAATTTACCAAATTCACGCATATCTACGCCTTAACAACGGTAACTCTGACCTCGAAAATTAATCCGACAAATCTATTTTTTATCGAATATCTCCGAACCAAGTAACTGTTCAAACCACAACAAAACAGAAACCAGTGAAGCAAAACTTTAATCCTTACAATTAGTTGCCAAAACCTAGTCGGGCAATTGTCACTGAAAATAAAGTTACCGTACTCTCGCATTAACCCCGCCATCTTATCAATATCCACTGAAAGCCCGTAACGTTTAAGCAATAAAACTCAATATCCCTTGTAGTTATCTAGAATTAAATTGGTGATTTACTAACTCAGCTTAAGGGATTTCGGATTCCCAATTTGATGCTAAACAGAAACGTTTTGAATTCGGTTTAAAGGAAAGTTTCTAAACTATTTGATGAACTGATTCTATGTTACGGAGTTGTCGAGTCTGTTTACGACAAGGGAGTATAAATTATAATTTTCTGTGGGTCTATATAACTAAGTTATGATATTTCTGGGAGCGCGGCCCAGTAGGAAACCGTAACGGCCATTGTTTTTATAACAGGCAGCGTCTCAATCGTACTTATAATATTGAGCGAAATGGTTGCGGTATGGAAAATTACTTTGAATCAATCTAGGTGTATTTTTTAAATAAATTTCAGAAAAAAAGGTGAATTATGTCACCTCATAGGTACAACCAGATATTTTTCCTTCACCTACATCTTCACTTCTACAATAAATTCCCCCCTTGCTTATTGTAATGAATTTATGAATTCAATGATGTATTGGAACTTCCAAGGTACTTCGAAACATTCAAACAAACTTACAGCTGCACCATCACTTGAACTATTAGTTCCGACACTATAAATGAATTTCATACGGCTTTGATATCATGTTTGTGGTATGTTTACGACGAATGCAATTTTATCAGGTGATAATATACCATTCGTCGTATATACAGTTTTATTAGTCATCTGGGACCTATTGTAATAAAATCTGTATGCTAAGTTTTGTTACGGTAATAGGTGTTTCATTATTAAATAAAAATTACATTACATATTATGGAGCTCAACAAAAAAGCTCTAAAATGGTTCAACCACTTTAAAAATTATATTTTTTTTATTACGTAAAACTGGTCGACAACCTCAGCCTAAAGCCTTCTAACCTCGCTGTTATATTGAGTTAAATGTGTCAAATTGAAGCGCGGCCGGGGACCAAACTTGCGACCTCTGAATTGACGCCAACAGAATTGTAAGTTCCGACTTGGAAACAACTTGTGAATATGCGTTGATTGTGCATACAAGTTTCACGTATCGCTTGTGGTACCGTATCATTATTATCAACTATATTATGTCCGCTGGAAATGGGTTTCCCCAATAGAACCCAATAAAGTTTTAGTGCTCCCTCTAGGTTTAATTAAAAGTACTATTTATGATCCCAATGCTGGGACACAGGAACTTGTCTTTTGACAAAAAACATTAGGATTTGATTCACCACGCAGCCACAAAGACCGAAAATTGAAAAGAATTATTTAAATACAAATTTTATCAGCTTTAAAACCATCGTCACCACATACAATATCTTATTGTGATAGTATAATACATAATATCTTTTTTTCAAACATATCATTTAACATGCTTTATAATGTAAGATTTCATAGCATTGAAGGTTTTCCTTCTAAGAACAGAACCCTAAATCCATCCCTTGATATCGACACCGTACAATAGCGGAATCGAGAAGATTCTAGAAACTTCTTGATTTAATTTCTACTTGTTTGGTTTCGGTTCTTCTTTAGTAGGGCAAAGATATGAGTGAGTTACCGTGGAATTGTGAATCAACTTAGACGCGTCTTGTGAATTAAGTTTTTTCCGTTATTATTATCGCTTATATTTATGTTATCTTACGCTTATGTTCGCAGTTGGTTGGTAAACGATGACGCCGTCCCGTATTCTGCTATGTTATTTTTATCAAATCAATATCAAAAATTGCATTGGGATCATAAATAGTACTTTTAATTAAACCTAGAGGGAGCACTAAAACTTTATTGGGTTCTATTGGGAAAACCCATTTCCAGCGGACATAATATACTCGTATAATATTATATATAGTTGATAATAATGATACGGTACCACAAGCGATACGTGAAACTTTTATGCACAATCAACGCATATTCACAAGTTGTTTCCAAGTCGGAACTTACGTGAGCCGTGTTGGCTGTGAGCCGTGTTGGCTAAGTGGGAGCACACTCGACTTTCATTCCGAAGGTCGTGGGTTCAAACCCCGCCGCTCACCTCTGATTTTTCTTCTTGGAAAATTATGTGTGCTTTAAAAACATGTGCTCTTACGGTGAAGGAAAAACATCGTGAGGAAACCGGCATGTTCTGAGAACTTTGTTTGTAAAAGTTTGAAGGACATGTGTCATTCACCAACCCGCACTTGGCCAGCGTGGTGAATTAAGGCCTAATCTCTCTCGTCAAGAGAGAAGTCCCTGTGTCCCAGCAGTGGGAACGTGAATAGGGGTGTTATGGTAATATCAAAAATAAAGATGTAAGTAAATCCCTTAGACCTAAAAGGTACTATTATTAAGCCAGTACCACACGACCAATGACACCAAGTTACGAAAATACCTCTTTAATCTCCATAGAGTACAAACACTATGATATCTACGAGTACATACGCAAGTACTTTGATTGGTTCGAAGCTCCGAAATTTGCCCTCTCGCCGTCTCTTTACATAACATTTGCATTATCGATTCACCCTGTATATTGGCAGTTACTTCTAACGGATTATACAGGGTGACGCGGTGTACGCCCGTCAATTTCCGCTCGCTCATATGGGTATGAAAAATTGACGGATTTCATGTGGAAATTGATTGAATAGAAAATTATGGAGAAAATAAATGGTACGCGTTGCGCAAAAGTTTTGGAAATGTGAACATTATTTTATTTTCTGTTGTGCGTTGAGTAGTAAACTGTATTTTAGGCCTTCATTTATCATCATTATTATCCCTAATACACTACTAGTAATTTATCAAAGCACAAATCTCGATGTTGCTAGAATTTTACTCAAATCGTCTAACAGTACTTAGGTACTTAATATATAATTTATAATTGATATTTATGATGATGGTGTTAATTGCCAATTAGCTAAAAATAATTTAACGTTGTTTATTTCCTTAACCTTTCCTTTGAACGCTATTCTAAAAGGAACCAATTAAGAAACTTATTTTATACTTTAGATAAATAATGTTTGTCTTGTTTTTCAATCAGCATCCGTGAACCGAGCTGACATGCTCAAAACGAAGCTGCTGTCAAAAGCTAGTATTAGAAGGATGATCCGGATCAACTGCACCTGCCGACGCCTCGTCATACTCGGATCACCCAGATCACCCGGATTACGGGATAACCGCCTGGTTGGGTTATTCTGTATGGTTAATGCTAGTGTTGAATTTAAATTTTAGAGGAATGGAAAAGTAACATTCTATTAATATTTAATTTTTATATTTAGATTCCTACTTTTTCTATAAAACCTAATTGTAGCTCTTATATTTTCACGAGCAATCTTTACTTTTAACATAACCATTAACACTAAACAATTATTAAATTAATTTGCCACTGATTGTGGCCTGACACGCACTTTATTAATGGCTTCCGTGGTCAGGAAGGCACTAAATAATACGCAATAATTAATACGATTTCTACGAAATCACAGATTAACAGTTAACGTTTCCATTAAAACCATACTTTTCTGTGTGTATTTTTTAGATTTAGATAGTTTGATATTTTAAAGAAAGGTAAAATTCTTAAAAGTGTAAAAGAAAAATAATATGCAAAACTATAGAAAACTAATTTTAATGCACAACATAGTATTTCCCAATTCACTCAACACAGCTTAGAATTTGGCCCTGGAATGTTTATTTAATGCGAAGATTACAAAAATCAATAGCCAGCGAAGCTGTGAAGGTGAAAACAAATGAAATGAACCTTGCAGACCTTCATTAAATACAATTCCGGAAGAAGTTAATTGGTATCTTCAGCAAAGTTTAGCACAATGGGCTTTTTCTTAAGGAAACTTGCGCGATAAGCTGATTAGTAGAATCAAAGGTTTTTTGTAAGGTTCTTTCGGCTTCACAGTCAAAGACATTGCTTACAATTTGCTGAATCTTAATAAAAATATAAATTTGTTAATGAAAACGACTTATCTGACTTCAGCGCAGATCAATCACTATAATTTTGAATATCAGAAATCTCATCATCATCCCTATCTAGTATGTAAACCGTGTTATGACCAACGAGACCTGGATTAGTCCACGTAAGACATTTGCAAGCTTATTACGTCTGCTTATAGAACCCATTATATACAACAAACAGTATTGTAAATATATTTATTTATTTGTCATTATGTCACCATATTAAGTCTCTTCCAAAACCATGTAGGCGCCTGTTTTCTTTTAGTTTATATTGAAAGGCTATAAATTAGAGGTCTTATCTCGTTCGCGTCACATGCGGGATTACCCACCTAGTCGTGGCTAGCCTTTATTCCTAAGCCTTAGCCTATGTCTAGCCCAGCCTGGTGCCTGCGGATATTGGTTGTAACAGGGTTAAAGACTTGAAATGCTTAACACATACAACGCCCAGCCTTGGCGGTGCAGTCTGCAAGGATGTAGATTCGTCGCGTCATGGACGCTGATAGTGTAAGAAGGTAACAATGGTCATGTGAAACATTACTTTTTAAAATATACAACAAGCAAGACTAACTAGTCTTGTTTGTTGTATATTTATTTGTTTTTTGTTAACTAACAAAGAGTTTGGTTTTGCTTGGCCTAAAAATTATCGCCATTTGCTTCCGGCCTATAAACAGTACAGACGACTTATTTTCCTGTCGTTCTTATCAAATGTATTTAAGGATTTATTAAGAAGACAAGTGACAGTGTTAATCTAAGCAACATACCACCAAGCCACTTGGTAACGATTATTCCAATTCCCCAAAAACTTTATTATTATTTGCTTCTAATGGGAAGACGCGTGCTTAGTTGAGTTGTATTGTGTTGTTATGACCATTAACTAAATACTATAAATTTACAAATTAATTTTTTTAAACCCAAAAGGAAAAAATATATTTTTCATTCATGGCATACGAAAACAATATCGTAACCTGAAATATATTCACTCCAAATCTTCCGAGTCCCTCTAATCGATTAGAAATCAGCGTAAAATTTCAATCAGGCGACATAAAAACTCGAATTTCCAATCACCAATCTTCCTAATGATTTAGCGACATCAATCGACTCTTTTTGTTATTACAAGCTCGACTCTCTTGTTATTCAAAGATTGTTCTTTACATTTCGATCAAATGATCAAGTTGGATTGTCCGGGAGTTGGTTTTAGGGGCTTATTATGGAAGGTTACTCAAGCATCACTCAAGTAATAATTGAAATCGTTAGATACTTCAGTAGCCGTAGTGTTAGCTAAATTCTTGTTCTTATTATTAGAATATATGTAGTTTATAGCCTTCATCGATAAAATGTACCATACAACACTGAAAAAATTTTCATATCGCACCAGTGATTCCTGAAAGATAAAACAAATTATTTAGCTTCATAATAATATTATAATATTACACTGACCAAAAGATTTACATACACAGAAGCAGGCAGCGTCGTTTTACATTTTTTATTGCTGAATAAGAAACATAGATGAATAAAATGCACCTTAGCTTTAAAGATTAAGGTGTGAATTGTGACATCGTAAACGGTAGCTTGCTTCAACATTGCAAGGATCCACAATAGGGATCTATCGAAAGCCTCAGGGAGCCGGCAAAGTCCTTCATCGGCATTCACGTCACGTGTCCAGCGCGGGCTCGCGGCTCACTGGCGATGCCGACAATATGCTCCTAAATCTCATACATTTTTATAAAATTTTCAATTGTTTGTATGTAGTTTAGAATAAGATATGTTCATTATAGTTATGTGAGATCCGCGCGCGCGAACAAAGAGAAAGAGCATGGCTTTCACCCATCCTGAGAAAGACTTAAACATTAAACTGCGAAAAGACGATAATGTTCATTTAATTTTTCTAACATTTTAATTAATGGTGAGATAGGCGTGTATTTTTTAAAAAGGTGCTTTAAGGTGGGATAAATTGTCCTGAAGTACCCGAGGTCGTCGTCAAACCTACTAAGGGAATTATTTGCCGGAAGGTGGGCAGCAGCGTCGTTCCGTGTGCTTATCAACCAAGGTTTACCAAATCCCACAAAAACAATCATGAATAGATAAAAAAAATGAAGGGAAATAGTAAAATAAAAAACTAACCAGAAAGACAAACTTATTCTCTGATTTCTGTTACAAGGACTACCTATTGACTTAGGACCAGTTAGAAAATATTATGTAAACATTCTGATAGTATGTGATCCGGGGGAGGGGAAACTTTATAAGAACCGAATGCGAGGTAATTTGCTGTAAATAAGAATTTTAGAATAATTATTTAAAATTAAAATATGTATGTATCATGTTTACAACAGGGTTACAGATAAAGCTTCAGGTAGATATATCTCAACCAAAACACTGCGTCAACTTACTGCGATCCCAATATCCTAAAAACTTTTGATTGATTGATTTGATTTAATTATTCAGATTGTCTGAATGACAGATTTTATAATATGAGTTCTATTGGGAAGACCCGTGACCAGAAATGGGACGATTTATGGATTTTTATGGTACTGATGGTATATAATTCCATATTTGAAAGTAGAACCGTATCTTTTATATAATCGCAACACTACCAATACCGAGTCCATTTGGCCACATTCAATCCATTTCAAAATGGTTCAAATCGTCCGGCCTCAGGATTCCAGTATGAAAATTATGCGAACAGTTGGGGAAAGGCTTTCGGGCTGGTATCGATGTGCGCATAGTAATGTTAGGTTAGTATTCACAAGCTGAGTCGTTGTTTGGGACAGATATACTAAAGGTTTCGGGTGGGAATCAAAAATAGTTATAGCACATATATTTATGTTGAGAAAATATGTTTTAGGACCGTAAGAAATGGAATATTTTTTCCAAGTTTGTTCTTCTTGTTTAATTCTATATCACATGAAACAATAACGCGATAAAAAATAATAAATAAAGACATGATAATAATACAGACAAAAAAGAAAGGTCTATATTCTTTAAATTTATTTTGTCTGATTATTTTTAGAAAACTGTATCGTCTTCAACTTATCAGATTTTGTTATTTTTATGTAAAAAATATTATAAAAACATTTAGGCACCTCGATTTTGTGTTGAAAACTTTTCAATTTCTTTGCATAGTACAAAGTTAAATTAGTCCAATGCTTAAAGATGTGGTAAAATCATTAACATTCTCATTCTGTATTTCAATAAATATCAATAGGTGAGGTGATACCTACTGTTATTCTTACTTCGGTAGGCACCTTATACCACACACGGTAGTAAGGAAAAATAAAGTTACGAACTCACGTACTAAATCCCCATCATTTTTCTGTAAGTTTGACAATTCCAACTTGTTCATATTCTATATTTTAACTCTTGCTTGGATACTTTTAAAACAATCTGTTCTCCATTAGCCAATATTTCACGTTAAAAGCCCAACTTTGTCTGATAAACCACTTAGAAAGCCTAAATTCAATCTGACCATCATATCTGAGAATTGTCTAGCTCTAGCCTTTAGTAGCAAAGACTTGATATTATAAATGGTTGCGACTTTACTACTCAATTGAGAGAAACCAACAATGACAGGGACCCGTTATGCGTCAATGTTTTTTTTATCTTCGGAGAAAGATTTATAATAGGAAAATGGTATAGAAAGAATTTAATGATCACAACGTAACCTTGGTTCTAGGAAGTAGGTAGGGCCTTGGGTTTTTATTTCTATAATTTTTTTCTGTTTGTTTTTGTAGAAATATGCAATATTCGTCATTGCGTATTGTGTTGGCAGCTTTTTGAAATATAAGGAGTCTATTTCTACCTGCATTTCGGTTTTGCGTCATAAAATTTAATTTCGACGGAAGCGTTGCACTAATTTTCGCAATTTTTAGCCTGCTCCAAATCCTTTCAGCTTTTGCAGAGTGAAGGATTAACGAACACAAAAACACACAATTTTGTATTTAGAGAAACTATAATAGTTAGGTTAACTTTCCGCATCTTAATTTAGGGTATTTTCACAAAATATTTATCTATTGTATGGATATTCCAAATATGAAACCACTTGTATGATTAGGCCCTGAATGCAACTTTCGTCGCTAACTTTATTTGAGTCCCGATGGACAGCCTTTGAGTGGTCTATGCCTTCACTTTTAAATAAATTATAACTGGTATCACAATAATAAAATATATTAATAAATCTAAACTCACTTGAAGCACAAATTAGACTTTTCGTCACACATAACATTTAATGTAACAAAAGATCTATTTGCAGTAGAACTCGCCGCGACCACAGCGCAAAGTTTAGCACTCGCGAAGTTGAGAATGATTTGAGCAATTAATTATTAGTTTCGCTTCCATGCTGCTCACTTAGACCAGATTCGACTGTCTGAGTTATCTATAACTTGGTACAGCGCTCAATTATGGCGGGGTATTTGTCGTTGTTACCGCGTGGTGCTGGCTTAAGAGTCTTTATCTGTCCCTGTAAAAAGATGACAAATGACATGAGTATAACACAACATTGTTTTAAGAGGGCGGAAAAGCCTTTTTGACTATGTAAAATTAAATATTCTGCTATCAATTAATATTTAACGAACTTTTGGTTAAATTGTAGTCTTAAAAACCTCATGTTGTTTTTTAAGACCTATAACGATTACTTAATAAATGTGTGCTTGCAAAAAAAAAAGTTTACCTTGTATAAGCATAAAATTCTCTATTTACATTTCCATTGCAGGGACTGAAAGACTTTTGTCTGGGATTTAGAGATTGTCCACCTTGTATGAGTAGCCGCTAGCTAAGAAAAGAATATTTTTGTTTTAGCAATAATACCTAACTGATAACTTTGTTAACTAGAGTAAACAGCCCGTTGACATTATCGACCAAGTACTTGAAATATTCACTCACATGAAATTCCATATGTTACTTAACAAAGCCTATTCACAGCTTCGGCGATAGAGCGAATCTCACTATCAAATGAGTTCCCAAGAATGCCTTAACGTCTTCATTAACATGCCTCCACGAATTACCTACAAAATAATTAAATTCCAAGCTTTGGATGTCGCTACTCTACTATAAATATTGTTGGAATTCAAAGAAGACGCAATTACGAGGATTTGAAGCTATATTACATGGAATCGTTTTATTCGCGATCAAAGGGAAGACTGAGTGTTGCAGTGCAGACAGACTTGGTGTAACTCGGGAAAAGACTTAAGTTATTTGAAGATAATTATTAATATCAAATCCGTTATGTACAGTGAAATATTATAATAATAAAGCAAATGATTTGTTATCGATTTTTATGTATTTATTGTATGCAATAAGAGAAGAGACAGTATCTCTTCTACTTTTCTTAGGCCAGCAACAATCGAAAATATTGATAGAAAATTTGTTGAATAGATTGTTTATTAAAATAAACCATTCCTTAACATTACAGATGAGGTATCTAATGCGTTAATAACTAGGTCATAATCACCCCTATTTATGTTCCCACTGTTGGGACACAGAAAAAAAAGTTCTCAGAACATGCCGGTTTCCTCACGATGTTTGCCTTCACCGTTAGAGGACTTGTTTTAAAGCACACATAATTTTTCAAAAGAAAAATCGTGGTACGTGGACCAATGTACATAATATGTAGTTATATAAGTTATATTTATAATTGTTGTTATACCTAAATGATTCGTAGTAATAAATATATTTTTATATCTTTTTAAATAACTCCCAGTTAAAAAATGGATTGGCTGAAATTGAACAAACTCAAAGGATCAGTTTGGCCCTTATCAATAAAACTGATGAAGGGTTCATTTGTTCTGGCCGTTAAGTGCAGGGCGGCATCAAACTCCAGCACCTACGAAGCTAACTAAATTTCACGGCCGATCGGACGGTGTAGTCTGCGGTTTTAGAGTAGACTATACGCAGAAGAATGCTTGATCATTTTTATCATAAGATATGTCATTGTAATATGTAGATATCGGACATAAACGAATTTTGTTTCTGTGAAAAAAAAACTTTCATTTAATTTAATAAATTTTATATACATATCGACGGAAGAAAGCGGAAATGTCGTATCTTCAAAACCCAGGTTTTCAGTAGAGCCAAAAAACCTTTTTGAAAATTCATAACTTTTTTATTATAAGAGATAGAAAGGTGAAACTTTGAATGTATCTAAACTTTTTTAAAAGCTACTTAATCATTTTGCTCAAATTACCGTAAAGTTAGTGCAACATTGATTTGTGACAAGTTACGACAATTGATGTTTCAATTTCAAGCAGCAGAAATGTCGTATCTCTGAGATGAATGTATGGCCAACGGAAATTACATATATTCTTGAGTGTCAAATTTGTTGTATCTTTGTTCATTATATTAAACTATATCTATATTTTGTTTTAACTTATGAAAAGGCGATGAATGTATCAAAATAAAAAGCTTTATGTTGAATCTAAAATTTTTATTGTATTATAAGAAATGTTTTGACAGCAAAATTAAAAATATCTTATAGAATATAATAATATGAATCATGTTATAAAATACCTCAATTAAAAGAAAACTAAAGCAATTTTCTTCTTATATGAAAAAACTTGTACCTTTGCAAGGAACATAGCAAAATAAAACAATCATGTACTTCTTACGAAATTACCTAAAATAAAAATTTAGAACAATACAATTATGTACTTATTACAAAACTAAAACCTTTGCAAAGAACATAGAAAATAATAAAACAATCATTAATTACTTATTCATCATCATCATTTCACCCACTGCTGGACATAGGTCCAGCAGTGGACGTCCTACGAGTGTCCTACGACACGGTTTGACACGGTTTGAGGGAGGCATAGGCCTCCCACAAACCGTATTTTTGCATCTGGAAGCATGGAATTTTTCATGAGCATAACATCTGGATCTGTCTTTTTAAATGTTGCAATACACATTTTCTGGGAGCGTTCGCTTATGGTCTTCTAGATGCTGGGGCTGCTCCCTAACACCACCTGAAAATTAAAAGTATGTTACTAACTTGCTAAGAAGGCACCCGCAGTGTGATGATATACCTACTCATACTGCCTCCCACAAGGTCGCTGCTGCCCATCTTTTGATGTTCTTTTAGGCACCTTTTACGACACCCACGGCCATGGCAGGAGATGGAGTGATACTAATACTGCCGTCATATTGCTAAAAAACCGTAAAGTGACATTTGGCCAAAATTGACTTTTATGCACAGCACGAAAGCGTAAACTTTTATCTATCTTCTAGTCTGGGTCTCATGGCTCTATCGTTTATAATGCCTGAGATCTGGACCCCTCGTATACCGTTAACTACATCATTTTGAGACATTTTCAATTCTTAAACACGGTTATCTAGCATTTCTATACTAAAATACCGCTAAACGCCTCTAATCGTGAATTTAAGGCTTTCATTCGCTTGGTCCTACAAACTTAGAAAACAGTTACATGCATAAACAATACTAAATAACCGCTATCTGACTTTAACTTTTTTATAACTATTTCCACCCTCATGATATGATTAGGAGTTGCAACACTAAAGAGCCGCTAAACGCCCTTAGACGTAAAATCGTAGGTAAACTTACATATATTTTATACAATTACAAGCGTAAAAGACAGTCACTGGTTTTAAGAAATGAAATATGACGTTATTGTCTAAGTAATTAAAAAGTAATAAAACAGTTAACTGACAATGAAGATTTAAAGATTTAAAGATTTATGTCATTTATTTCCATAAAATCCTAAAGATCACTTGGACAAGTCAATAAATACAAATTCATTATTAAAACTTAACATTAAATAAAAACATACAATGGAAACAATGTTGACATAAAAATATGTTTCATTTTTTTAAGCACTGAATTGAGAAACATAAAGAACAATCAGCTCATATCTGAATTTATTACAATAATCTGTTAGTTTTTTTATTCTTTAAGATATTGGAGCGGATTCCATCCCATGCAGTTTTATCTTCTAAATACTCTGATATTTTATAATACGATTTTGAAATAAGAAGTTTTTTTACCAAGTTTTTAAATTTAGTGATAGATAATTCTTGCAATTCTTTGGGAATCTTGTTATAGAAGCGTATACATTGCCCTTTAAAAGATATATTAACCTTATGTAGCCTAGTAATATGTAAAGCTAGTTTTTCCTTATTTCTAGTATTAAAATTATGTCTATTACTTTTCTTAGGAAAACTATTGATGTTTTTGTGGGTATACATTAAGACTGTATAAATATACTGACAGGGAACTGTCAATATGTTTATGTCCTTGAATGTTTCACGCAAAGATTCTCTTGGGCTCATTTTATAGATAGATCGAACAGCTCTTTTCTGAAGCACAAATATATTATTAAGTCGAACATCTCCAGCACTCCCCCAGAGTAATATGCCATACGACATAACACTGTGAAAATAACTGAAGTAGACCAGTCTAGATGTAGTTACATTAGTTAAATATCGGATTTTTTTAACAGCAAAAGCCGCAGAACTGAGCTTTTTCGATAACTTTTCTATGTGAGCGTCCCATTGAAGCTTACTATCTAGTGTTATGCCTAAAAATACAGTACTTTTTACTAACTCTAAGTTTTTATCCTTTATTTTGATATCTGCCTTAACTTGTTTAACATTTGGTAATGTAAATCTTATACATTTGGTTTTATTTTCATTAAGTAACAAGTTATTAGAGTTAAACCAATGAACTACTTTTGAAATAGCGTTATTCACCTTGTCATAGTTATTGGTACGTCGATTCATTTTAAAAAGAAGAGAGGTGTCATCAGCAAATAACACTATTTCGTGATCATTCTTTACAAGATGGGGTAAATCATTTATGTATATTAAAAAGAGATACGGGCCCAAAATTGATCCCTGCGGTACACCCATTGTAACCAAAGACCCTGGGGACCGCTTACCATTGACATCAACTCTTTGAATCCTTTCACTTAGGTAAGAAGCAAAAAGATCCAAGGACTTGTCTCTAATTCCATAATGATGTAATTTTCTGATTAATGTTTCATGGTCTACACAATCGAATGCCTTCGATAAATCACAAAAAATTCCTAATGCATCTTGCGACTTTTCCCACGCATCATAGATATGCGTTAGCAACTCTGCGCCAGCATCAGTAGTGGACCTGCATTTGGTGAAGCCATATTGCTTATTGTGTAATAAATTATTAGTATGAAAATGCTGTGAGATTTGTATTAAAATAAGTTTCTCAAATATTTTACTAAACGTAGGCAGTACCGATATTGGCCTAAAGTTAGTTGGTTCCGTCGTAGTACCTGATTTGAACAGAGGTACAATTTTGCTGTGTTTCATTAAGTCAGGAAATACACCACAGTCAATGCATTTATTGAATATGTAAGCTAATTCAGACGCAAATGTCTGTATTAGTGATCTAAGTATTTGTACAGAGATACCCCAGAGATCTTTGGTTTTCTTTACATTAATCATTTTGAAAGCTTTTAAAATGTCTTCTGTGTTTACATATTTAAAGTGAAAATCTATTTTACAACTGGGTACATTTTCTTTTAATAATGACTCTGCAATGACATGTGATGAGTTTAATGTTCTAGTTGTAGACACAGGGATGTCAGTAAAAAAGCCTTCAAAAGCTTGCGCTACATCATGATCATTATCAATAACAATATCATTTATTTTCAGTTTAAATTCTGTATTAGAGTCTTGAGTTCTACCGGTTTCATTATTAATTATTTTCCAGGTAGTTTTAACAATGTTACTACTATTTTTAATTTTTGAACTAATATAATTTGATTTAGCTATTTGACAAACCACTTTGAAAATTTTTGAGTATGACTTGACTTTATCTCTAAACTCTTTACAGAAGTTAAACTGCTTTTCATTATACAATTCATATAGTTTTTGACGGCTTTTATGTATACCCACAGTTGCCCATTCGCTAAAGCCAGGTTTGTCGGACACTACCATTGACTTAGTGGTAAATATTGAACTAAAAATTTTATTGAATTCATTAAAAAAAGTACTATAGAGTTGACTGGGATTACTGTTACTATAATCAAAAGGAAGCTTTAAATCCCAGTTTGATTTAAACCTCTCAAATCGATTGGTAGTGACCGGTACATAATTAATTATCTTTTTGACATATTTTGGTCTATCTTTTATTTCAAATTTTACTAATTGCCCTAGGTGGTCTGATTTTAAGTTACTGATTATTTTTTTCTCAATTATATTTTCATTAGGACCAGTGAATATATTGTCTATACATTTTGCTGAAGTTTCTGTTATTCTAGTTGGTTCCAAAAACAAAGGAAACAAGTTATAAGAACTGAATAAACTACATAATCTAGTACTTAATGCATTAACTTCTAAAAGGTTTATGTTGAAATCACCGCATATAGTGATACTTTTACTTGTGTTGCATATTTTCATTAAAATATGGTCCATGACCTTTTCAAATATCTCATATGATGCCGAAGGGGGTGTATATACGCTTACTATAAGACTCCGCTCCAACTCTACACATGCTACCTCAATTTGGCTTTCTACTGACAAGGATGTAATGTCTTGTCTATTTTTAAATTTTAATGTCTTATTAATGAGTATCAAAGAGCCTCCTCGGATAACATGTGTTCTACAAAATGAGCTACCAACCTGGTGATTGGGGAAGTTAAACATGAGCTCATGGTCTCTAAGCCAGTGCTCTGTAATACATATTATATCAATATTAAAAGAGTTTAAATACAATTCTAATTCAAATAATTTACTATTTAATCCTTGAACATTTTGATGCACCAAGTTGGTATAACATTTTGCATTTTGTTTACAATTATTTATTTTATTGTGTTTTTTGTGATTCATACTATTAGATATGCAACACTAAAACACGTCTACCTGCTTTACCTTTTTATGCGTTTCGCTCCCTTTCTCGGTCGTGTCGTGGACCTTGTGGAGGTCTGAAGTTCGGCGCGTTAGGATAAAAATCAGCGAAAATGATTTTTGAAGAAAGAAAAGCACTAAATATAGATTTATATCAAGTTTATTAAATATTTGGCGCATGTTTTGTTGTAGGTTCCTGAATTTTCGAACGGCATATCAATATAAAATAGTCTTTGAAAGATAGAATCAAACATACGAAATCTCGTTAATCTATTATAATATTTCGAGGTGCTCGATTGGAAATAGGTAGGTACTTAACAATTAGATCATCGGAAATATTGTGTAAAGGACGAATGTGAGCATCTAGACAAACCGTTGAAATATATAACTACTTTTTACATTCTGGTTATCACGCAGTCTAATTGTTCAGTTATTGTTTTTTTCTGCTATCAATTAAGAAATAGGATAATTAACAGAGTCGTAACTTATTTCGAACAATTTATGACGTGATAATGTCCGAAGTATTCACTTCCTGGCCCCGATAAAATAACTAAGTGGGATTCTGTAACTCTTTTTCTGTAACATTTCTTCCTTTTGAATACTAACAAATGTTTTGTCCTTTCTACCATCAAAATAAATACCACATACATCGCAATCTGCATTCTGTAAAGCTGTTCTGACTGTACAAGTAGTTCTCACATGGTGCAACCTAGATAGATAGATAGAACATTAATTAACTGAATCACGCACACAAATTACAATAAAGCACAACCATACATAGAAAGAGAATCACAATTTTTAAACCATGTAAAATAACTTGCAAAAAACTTAATCTATAAACTGTGTGTGTTGCGTGACACAGCGAAGAGGGTTCGACTCAGCATGATGTCGACTGAACTAGATTATCCAGTCTTAGTTCTCCAGAACTTGGATCGATCAATGACGCTACCGGTATCGCTTGAAGAAACAATTTCCACATCATTCAACACCAAGGAAGCTATCAAAACCGCGGCTCTGTCAGAAACTCCGCTAGAGCTAGCGATGGTAAACTTAACCTCTTCTTTTTTGCTGATGACGCGGTAAAGGGGTTTTTTATTGGACTAGATGCCTCGCTATTGCTAGAATTAATCTCACATTATCTGTTAAGAAACAGCATGGTTTTTCGGAAACCAAGCTGTTCCCGATTCCCGATCAATTGTCTCTTTGCTACGCAATAAACTTGTTTTTTCTTATTTTTTTGTAGTTGCAGCTAGATCTACACCAACTATCATCATCTCTCTTGTTGTTCTTTGATCGACTAGAAAGAGAGTTTCTTCTTTGGGAACACGAGTGTCTTTCAAACATGTTGAGAGTTTGAGATAAGTTTTCATTAGCAACTGCAAATATCAAATAATCTATGAGACTCAGCTGTAAATGTATTAATGTTCTGTTGAAAGTTTATGTTGGTTTGACGACCATAATAAGGTTTCATTAAACTTCTGTATTTATCATGAAAGGTGCGAATTAACTTTAATACTCTCCTACGGCTTACATAATATAGTTAATATTTCTTCAGCCAATATTTCGGATATGTTATGGACAGTCGGCTCTTTTGTTGTTTTGTCTGTCTTTAATTGATACTTGATGATTATAATAATAATTCATAACATAAGTAGGCAACTAGGACACTGGTAACTTCTCTGGCAAACCAAACACGGGACAGGACGTCGACTGTCGAGTTTTGACTTGAGACATTGTACTGTAATAAACAAAATTAATGGGTATTAATTAATGATCTAGATTAAATTGACTGTCAACTTTTTAAATACTACTTACATGAGTTGTATCTCTAATCTGAGCTGTTAAAACCAAAATCTTTCACAAATAATACAATTACAATTTGCGCAACACGTCGAGGAGTTCAATTTTTGTATCATAAACAAACAGGACAACGCTCAGAATCAAATTACGCGGAAATATTATGAAGCAAGTATTTTTTAAAACTGATTCTAATCTGTAATTAAGTATGAGAATAATTTTAACGTCGCAACTTCAAGACTGATTTTGCATGGCAAATAAACATGGTAAATCGCTAGGCGATCACAGTTCATTTGTTAAACAGTGAGATTTTATCAAACTAAGTTTTAAAATGTTCCTATATATAAGCATTTGCAACTTTATATTACATAAAATAACTATAAACAATATTAGTATGATTCAATATTGTTTTTATTGCTTTGAATAAAAGATAATCGTTAAATTTAATCATGATTTACCATTTTGGAGGTGAGATAAAATGTAGGAAGTATAGACTTAGCCGTAAAATTATATTTATGTTATGAATCTACAAGTACATTTTTCAACACTAAAACACAGTTAGATGAAATGTTTCTTCCAATACTGTGTTTAAGTCTAGATCCATATCTCTTACTTATACCGCAAAACAACAAATAAACCGTTAAAGGTTTTTAACGGTGTTTTAAGAATTAGAGCTGGTCCAATTTTCCATACAATGCAATGCAAAAAGACGACTAAGTGACTTAACTGTGTTTTAGTTAAGCATTTGTGGAAGTTTCACTAAGATACAACACTTAAAAGCCGCTACGCTTCAGCTGACTGTTTTTTAGTGTTGCACACCCCCACTTTATGAAGTAGATGACCATTGTCTAAAACACAAATTTTTCAATAAAAACTCATGTGTTTAATTTGATGTTCCCGATTCATACTCAAATAGAAGCCCCAGAAATTATTTAAAAAATGGTATATGAAAGAAGACTGTAAGTCTTCACAAAGTCTAGAATTAAACATTTTTCACGTTTTTGCTCGTAGCCAACAATTTGGGTTTGTCACTTTACGGTTTTTTAACCATAGGACGGCAGAATATTAAGATGGAAGGCACCACACAATGTGCCAGAGACCAACAATTACTTTATGAAAAATTCAGACTACGAAACATAATCATAACTCATCTTTCTTATATGGGCTCCAGTCGGGAATCGAAACCGGGACCATCAGCACGATGGCAACGTTGTCTACCAAGGAGGTTAATAAACCTATGTATTTACCTTATGTTATGTATGATTTACATAAACCTAGATGTTGGTAAGTACTCATCGTTCAAAGCTAGATGTCTAGCTCTGGGAGCGTTCGCTTATGGTCTTCTAGATGCTGGGGCTGCTCCCTAACACCACCTGAAAATTAAAAGTATGTTACTAACTAACTAAAAAGTACCAATATGTACTTTTTAATTGACTATACAAAAAAAAACTTATAAAGGACAATTGTAAGCTTTTTGTTAATAATGTAAGTACCTATCTTTACAATCTTATTCTTCTTATTGTTCATTTTAAGTAAAAAGTTACAAAACCGCGCGATTACGCACGAAGAGGCAAACAAATTGTGTTTTGCAGGTGTTATTTGTTTACCAATATCTCCCTGAACAAATAATTTTATTACATTAAACGTTTTTAAAAGTTATTATTTTCCAACCACAGCGCATACAAAAGGTACTTTTCTACAATATTCAAATAACTTACTAACAACGGCTTACTGTCCTGACAATTTTATAATAAAATCATTGACTCGAAACATGCAAAAAATAATTTAATTTATTATTCCAATACTTACCAGAACTCTTGGAGATGTATTAATTATCCTCTTATATTTTATCTTGCATTTGAAAACTTTTTCACAAGCAGCGACAAATTTGCTTTCTTACATTCGCACTCACGCATGTACTGAATCGCGGTCAAAACGTTGTATAAGGCTCGTTACTTATCTCTTCAGACAAAACATAGCTCTATTTTTTTGGTGTATAAGTACGACATTGACATAAAATTGATTGTTTAAAATGTGTTAACTGTTTCATATGCCTGCATTAGTAGGGGCAGAATTGTCGTATCTCGGTCAACGTCAAATTGTTGAGCGGCAGAAATGTCGTATCTTATTCGAAGCCGTTTTAGTGATTCATAAACAAAGTAGTAACTATTTTGTGTTCTTGGCGTGAGGGCGTATCTGTTTTATTTAAAAAAACAGCCGATTTTGCTCAAGTTACGACAATATTTCTTACGATCAGTACAAAAACAAGGAAAAATCTATGGTCGTATCTGTTTAAAAAATCATCGTAGGAAAACGTGACATAGACCATTCGACGCGGCTTTTTTTTCTACATCAGATAATGGCAAAAGTCAAAATGGTCAAAATGAAGTTACGACATTTCCGCTTTCCACCGTCGATATAAATCACGTATACAACCTTTTACTAGGCATGCGTTTCCACAAGAGCACCCATTCTAGGTATATAGTATGTATTTAAAACTTAGAAGTAATTTATTTCATTTAATATTAACTAACCGTTGTGCTCTTTATGATTGTTATGAATTATACTATTATTTTTACTTTCGGCATTTTTACAGCAGGGCAACTAAAAATTACTCAAGCCCGTGCCGAACTTTAACGAAATAAATATAGTAGCAATATTTAACTATACATTACATATATATTAGTCGGAACCACTCCTTTTCAATATTGTTCACTTTTTACCGTTCAACTTTACCTACACGCAAAATTTGGCAAAAATTGCATGATATGATATTTCTGTCCCCTAAAAAAATTCAATTCGTTTACTCTATGTTTACCCTGCTCTATGACAGACAGCGATAGCCCGAGTAAGCTAAGATTTTAGGACGCTGTATTTAATCTAAATTGGGGCATTCATAGCCGTATTGATGGTACTGTTATTGTCTCTGATCGAGGCTATGATACCAGGAAATGGCTCGGATAAAGAGGAATTCTCCAAATATATCGCAACGACTCATGGTGTTCCGTTGACATGGTTATATTGGTACATTGACTGTTATAGCTTTAATAAAAAAACATTACTATTACGAATAGTATCACCCACTGTTCTCGCCGACTGATGGAAAAAAATAAACCTACAGACAAATCGACTCAACATATTTGTAACTAGATATTTTTTTGCCAATGTCATACAACCAATTAAAGCTTAACATAATAACATAGTAATTTAATAGATTAATATATAAATTTAGTGTAACTATGTAGGTGCACCGCCTTTCCAGCATTTAATGGTTCCTATCCATCCAAAGGTTGCCTGGAAGAGATCGCTTTTAGCGATAAGGCCGCCAATTGTTCCATTATAATATTTTTCTAGCTAGTTATTATTTACCTATGTTATTTTATTATGGTGTACAATAAAGTACCTAGTTCTTTCTTTCTTACTTTTCTTTCTTTCATAATACAAATCCAAAAGCTTAAAAAACATGTCAACGAAGTAATCAACGAATATTGGAGTTTTCGGCTTTGTACACTCAACCGAATAATCTATTTTAAACAAACGGACCGACTGACGGCAGGTAATTGAAAACGGGTGAATTTCACCGGCTTTTATTCAAAATGGACGATGCTTCGATTATGAAAGCAATATTTAGGTGCTTGAAAATCTAATTTATTACGCTTTTTAGTAGAATTCAATCTAGATCGCTGTGTTGTTTTATTTATTCATCCGATCAGGGTCAATAGCATGTATAATATTGTAGTAAATTGTTTAAAAAGTAGGCGTATTTTATTTTTATTATAAATTGGGCTTGTTTTTTAGATTCATTTATTCATATAAATACTTTACTATTATAACTGTTGTATTCTATAATATAATTAAGTAGTTTGTAGGATACACAAAGACATAATGTAATTATTTCTTACTTTTGCAAGAATGCCACCCAACTTTAAATTAAGTAGCAAAATGATTCACTAAAAATGATGTAGCAAAATGATTCACTAAAAATTATGTAGCAAAATGATTCACTAAGTTGAAAATTTACTCTTATCTCGGAACCTTACAAATATGTCTTATCAATATCACCAGCCATATATCTCTGAAATAAGGTTCAGTTTCAGTAGGTGTCCGTTCGAATTTACTGACCATACGTGTGCCCGGTATAGCGATCGATTCCGACCTATGTCTTGGTGACGTTTTGTAGAAAATCCTGGTGAAACAATTCCTTAGCTAAACTTATATTTTCAATTTCCTTTCCAAGCTTTGTCGTTTATAGTTTGTTAGCAAGCTTTATATAAAATAGTAAGAAACTTTGAGTCGTTCGTCAACTCGCTCCAAAAATTTTGTCCCAACTGGAGCGAGTTGACGAATCGTAAAAAAGCTATACTCTTCGTTCTGCAACTCGCACTACTTTTACTTTGGGTGAATTTTAGTACAGTCAACCAAAAAATTGTTACTAAAATAATATAGAAAAGGCATATTTATTAGACACTTTTATTTGGTTATTAAATAAAAATACATTTGTGTCAGCTAAAAAAAATAAAATGACTACACAACGATATAAAATAATCAACAATGGTATTTACATAATTATTTTAAAGTCAAATAAAAAAGGTTTTACAACAAAATTAGAATCGCTTAACATAAGAAACAAAAAAATACCTAGATGAAAACCCGGCTACGCTCGGGTGAAATTTGACGAAATTCTCCATAATCCGAATTTTGCGGATATAATGTTGTCGACTCAAAATCAATATTTTTTTATGTTAGATGAAAACCCGGCTTCGCTCGGGTGAAATTTTACTCATAATACACATCTAGGTGCAAAATGTAGATAGATGTTTCTGTAGTCATCGGTTCTCACAGAATATAATTATAAAGCTTATTAATAAAGCTTCGTTAGTTGTGTTTAATAAATATGGTAAATAAAAACTGCAAAAGTTTTTACACAAATTATTTTTATTTTAAATCAACATTCAAAATAAAATGTTTTTCAACATTTACCGTGCATTTATGTAAATCCTAAGATTTACCAACGTAATGGGTGGTAAAAGTTCGAATCGCAAACCTTTTCGGACATTTACCAATGAGAGTAGGTAGATCTTAGGTTTTACTGGTATATCTTAAGATTTACTGCAGTTCGGGCTTTTACAGTAACAGATACATATGCAAGAGCGAGAAAGAATGACGGCGACCCTTCCCGTCGTGTTTTATTTTATCCCGTCGCTTTTCTGTACAGTTTGCATGACGGGGTAAGTCGGAAGGAATGAACCTTAGTGGATGAGCCGCTAATTAGTTGGTACTAACTCAAGCTGGTACTATTACGTTTCCACAGCTGGGACACAGGGACTTCTCCAAGGACAAAAGAATTAAGCTATGTTTATGTTAACATAAGTCAACATAATGAAATTCAATGATTATCAATAATAGTGTAGCTGTACTGTACAATAGCCGTTTCAGAGTTATGGCAGTTTAAAGTTTGACAGCTGTCATTGAAAATGTTGCTCTCTCTAACACCTGTCGATTGAGCTTTGTACGGCATCTCTAGGCCAAGCCGTTTCAGAGTTATGGCAGTTTAAAGTTTGACAGCTGTCATTTTGACAAATGTCATCTAGACACCTATCAGTTTATAAGTTAAACTGTTTCAAGGATAACCATTTAATACCTTAGGACAAAATACATACTTCGTCATCATCATGTCAGCCGTATATTAGGAATATTTTTTAACTATAAGAGATAAAAAATATTTTAAACGTAGGTACCTTGTAAATCATTTTATTTCAAAGGGAATAACTCACGTAAAATAGTTTAGACCACTCTCGACGTTTCGACTAGGTACAACAAGAGCTGTCTTTGTCAGGAGGAATCAGCGTTCCAACGTCTCCTCGCTGATTGTGATAAAAAATTGTTAAAGTGAAATAATAAGTAAACAGTTCGATTATAGGATTAAATTATCGTATAACATAACAACTATACTACCTACTTACTAAAATTATTTGATCCTAGAATCCGCTTGTTTCGATGAGTGTACTCGTCACATAGATTCAATGGAAACAAAGGATGGTGCGAGTTGCAGAACGAAAATAATATTTAATTTACGATTCGTCAACTCGCTCCAGTTGGGACAAAATTTTTGGAGCGAGTTGACGAACGACTCGAAACTTTGAGCTAGATCAAGCAATGCATAAGTTAAAACGATTCCTCTACGGATGATTTGCCAATATAAAATCAATTGTATTAAAATTTTGCCATTGTATTTATTGTCTAGGACACAAGTGACACTCGTGCCTGTTTCAACCAAAAAAACATTTGGAGCAGTGTTGGCTAAGTAGGAGCACTCTCGACTTTCATTACGAAGGTCGTGAGTTAAAACCCCGTCGCGCTCCTCTGGAATTTAAGGTAAACATTGTGAGGAAACCGGCATGTTAAAACTTTTCAAAGTACTTATACTTTGAAAAGTTTTAAGGCCATGGTGAGATTCACTAACCCACATTTGGCCAGCGTTGTTAATAAAGGTCTAATGTCTGTCGTCAAGAGAAGTCCCTGTGTTCCAGCAGTGGGAACGAAGTTTATTATGATTAAACACATATTTCATTACATTTCGCCCCACAGAAAAGTATGCTTGATCGAAAACAGTAAGAAATGCTGAAATTCTTATATATCAATTGTATTGCTTCGTACATCATCAGTATCGCAATCAGACAAACCGCGGTACATTTGTTAGTTTAATGGCTCATTAGTCTTCGCGAACCGAATCAATCTGTGGCCAAACTGCTCTGATTGGCTGCCTTGTCCTGCAAATACGTGTTTGGTTTGGTCTAAGATGTTGATTATCGTTAATAATTATTATTATTATCTTTATTTATTATTAGAACATTCAATTTTAAAGAATGGATAGTAAATTTTAATAGGACTTGTTGCTAGCTTGTTATTTGCTAACATTAAAGTAGATAATCTTCTGAAACTAGGCTCAAGCGACCGTGACTAGGTCTGTACTAAGAGGAACTTCCTGAAAAAAAGCGACCACCTTCCATTGAAAATATACTTTTAACTTTAACTTTAAAACAAATAATATTATTTACTTCAACTTATTTATCTCAGGACCATGTCCTTAAAGAATTCATAAAAAGAAGGTTAATCAACACATTCTAATTAAAACTGTATAAGCAAATTAAGGATTTGAATTTAGAACCTTTTTTCTTTCATCTGTCCAACATACACCTATAACTTAAGTAGCTCTACGGGAAAATCTCCCTAAAGTATACAAACACAAAAACTTCCATATTTAACTTAACAGAAAACTGAAAGGATGAAACACAAAAGACCTAGATATAAACCTCATTTCCGCGAGTTAGTTTTAAAAGGAAATATTGTTATCTATAAAAAATATTTTTTCCTTCGCAGCGCATTTCCGTGCTAAAAATGAATAGGTGTTGATATGTTGTTATCGAGAATCCCTTTCATCTCGTTTTGTCCGTGGCTCACGATTCAGAAGGACTGAAATGAGAGCGAGTGGAAACATACGACTGTCTGTTTTATAGAGCGAGATGGAAGTAATTATGATTTTGATTTTTAGTATGACATTATTGTTAAAAAAAAACCCAACCATGTCGTGTGGTTGTTTACATTCCACTATTATTTTCATCATTTCTTATTCTAAATTCCATCGATACTAACAATACAAGTTCTTTTACATTTTCGTAATATCTGTTACACACTTGATGTATTTTGAAAACATTTTCTTCTTTGTATTATTTAATATGGCATTATTTTTATTCATATATATAATTTTGATGCACTTCTTAGTTTTAAAAAGAAAATTCACGGTTACTTTTCCGAACACACTCTCAAAAATCATAACTCTATCTGGCGCAATTGAGTAACGCTGTCAGCAAAAAAGCGCGCTCGTCGCAACCCCCTCCCTTAGAACACGGCGCATAAAGCAAAACGCCCTGTTAGGTACCTAATAGAAATTCCGCACGCATGTTCTGAGCGGGCTAATATCGCCTCACAGAAGGGATACATTTTTATTCCGGGCTCTTTGGAAATGATCCGCCGGGGGCGAGTGCGGTGTTACATTTATATTGTGACGTTCGGGTCGTGACAATGTTTTACCTACGTGAGGGACTACCGTGGAAGTGCTCGTGGATTTATTTCAAAGGTGAATTGGGCTCAGTTCTAGAGTGACTTTAAAATCTTGAATTTCTCAAATGTGTAGATGACAAAAAGTGTTGGAGATAATTTGTTAGTAATAAGGTTTCTGATGTTCGGTTATATGTTTTCCAAAGAGCAAAGTCAGCTTAGTTTCGTTGAAGCTAAATGTAAAAGCGCTGAGTGAAATGACTAGTACCTATTATATTTATACGTTTCCACTGCTGGGACACAGGGACTTGTCTCTTACCGAGAGAGATATGGCCTTATTTTAACACTGATAAATTGTGGGTTTATGACTGAGACACTACAATATGTCATAGTTTTACATTATTTTACTTTGTCCACCTTAGTCGAAATAAAGTATTTACCTATTTTATGTACTTATGTACATAAACAGAGTATTATATTATAATCCCTACAAAAAAAAATCAAGGCACCCAACCAGTACAAATGAACACCAATAGAACGTGTAGGAACAAGATCTTGTAATCTCTTCAGTAATTGGATATCATCTAATATCCAATACTCAAAGGATCGGATGGGAAAAACGCCTTGAGCCAAATTAAATGAAGAAAATGAGAAATTCATTAAATACTTACTAGCTTTTTGTCCGCGGCTTTGAGCGCTTTAAAATGGGTTTTCCCGCGATAACCCATGTGTTGAAAAAGAAAGTTTTAATAAACATCCATCCTTATTTTTTTATCAAAATATTTAACTTTAGCGACTGGGCCGATTTAGGTGCTTTTGGTTTTTAAAAGTCATAACAAGCCCAAACAACATCCCAGGAAAGGTTTAAAAAAGTGAGAAAACATTGGAGCGTTTGCTTTGAGCGAAGCCGCTGGTGGGTCAGCTAGTAACTTAAATTAATATTATTTGGGGCTTTGCATGTGGTTTGGATGAGGCTTATGATGAGAACGACGAAACATTATGATGATATTTCATAGTGCATTTATATGTATACACATATCATGTTTATCCAAGGAAAAAAAGACATTTTAACATCTCACTCAATCCCTAATTCACTGTTGTGCAGGATTCATCAAGCGGTTCGGTATCCTGTCATCTGCTATTTGAGAGCTGTACGATGTAACAGGATCCTAAACAAACACGGAAATGGTCTGCCAGCCATATTGTTCGCGAACCGTGTCAAACACAAACTGGGCAGGATTATCCGGACGGGAAATCGGGTGCAATATTTTTAATGCTTATGGATGAATGATTCGATTGTGCCTATTAGAGTGGTATAAATAATTGTGCTTACAATTGTATCCAAATCTTTAACTAACTAGAACTGTACTAAATCTTAGGTAATTATTGTTATACTGATAAAATATCTACCTTTTGTCTACACATCAAGAAAAATCTTCTCGTCTTGCTGTACACAAACATACATATTACTGAGATCACACCTCAGTCTTCAGCGACTGCTGATTCTACAATCAAGAATAACCTTGTAAGTATTAAAGGCTGTGGATTTTGTGAAATTAATAAATTAAGTACCTATTCATTTAATCATTTATAGGTAATAAATATACTCCTCATAAGCACTTCTATTATTTGGGACACAGGATCTTTTCTCTTTACGAGAAAGATTAGGCCTTAATTTACCACGCTCTGGGCTTCGAGGGCCAGTGAATGCGGGTTGGTGAATGAAACCATGTCTTACAAACTTTCAAAATTCCCAGAACATGCTTGTTTTATCACTATGTTTGCCTTAGACCGTTAAACAAAGTTTTAAGGAGCACAATTTTTTATAAAGACAAAACCAGAGGTGGGTTTTAAACATACGATCTTCGGAATAAAATTCGAGTGTGCCCCCACTTAGCCATCACGGCTTCTTTGGCAATTACTCATTTATAGAAAATCACCAATTTATATAGGTACTTAGTAAAGTTGATAACTCGTGGTGATTATACCAAATCACGCAAAACCTATAATTAATTTGTGCCCAGTAGCGAAAGGTCATGCTTAAACTGAAACTTGTAAATGAGAACAGGTAAAACTTAAGGAAAAACTTCAAAACACTACGCATAGGTTTATTCAAGCAACAAATCTCCTAACAATAGGCAAGCAATCAAAGGATATATCCTCAAATTCCTAACAATATCTCTAGCTAGTCCTAGAAATCTGTTCTATTTCGCTCTAGTCCAATCCATTTATGTGAGACATCCGATTCTGACAACCGTTTATAGAACCTTTGCTCCGTGTGATGTATGGAGCGATCCATGGAATTGAAGGGACTGTATTCAAGATATTCAAGAAGGAATTAAAATTAGTTTAATTAATATTTAGGCATGCTTGCCTATTGAACACACACACTATTATATAATACAGTAAAAAAAACTGCTTAGTGAACATTAATCAATTTCATTAATTTCAGACAACACTAATTATAATTATGTACAAGAATACAATTTAAAGCGTCCATAATTAAGTATTCACACACAAAAACTAAAAAATCAGTTATTTAGACTTAGCCAGAATATAAACTCCTGTCCAGTGATATAACTTTTTAAACTATCATGGTTTTAACTATATTTGAATATGAAACGGGTAACATACCATGAATTATTTGTTTTTGAGTTTTCCGTTTTCCTGTCCAGTGTTCCATAAAATATGATAATATCCATTATGTTGGATGTAGAATAGAATATCTATTTATACATGAACTACTTTTTTCCGCAGGAAAATCCATGATAATGAGGGAAAGCCCGCCAAACGAAATATACTACGAAATCTATGATAACAGTGAGAAATTCCATGCATTTTATGACCCTATATATCAGGGGTGGCCAACCGGTCGATCGCGATCGACCGGTCGATCGCGACGGTTAGTCCAGTCGATCGTGGCAAGGCAAAGTGGCAAAAACGGAACCCTTATAGATTCGTCATGTCCGTCCGTCCGTATGTCACAGCCGTTTTTCTCCGAAACTATAAGAGCTATAAAGCTGAAATTTGGTAGGTATTCTGTGAACCGCACTAAGTTTAAAATAAAAATAATATTGAAAAAAAAACAATTAGGTACATTTGGACTTAGAACCGAAACTTTAAAAATAAAATTTGATCGAACCCATACATGTGGGGTATCTATGAATAGGTCTTCAGAAATAATAACAATGTTTCTAATATCATTTAATTCTAAACTTAATAGTTTAGACGTGAGACTCTTCCAAAGTGGAAAACAGATAATCTAATTTCTAAAATAAGAGGATGATAAGGTTAATAAAAATATATAATGTACATTAGCACAAAAATTACCAACGAAAATTGGTTTAAACGAAATCTATCAAGTAGTTTTTTTATAATACGTCATAAACTATTTCATATAAACAACTGCTGCGGAAGCCTACATCAAAACAAACATACAAAGGCGAGTCCGACTCGCACTTGGCCACTTTTATTCGATTTCTAGATGTATGTAATTGGTAGATCGCACAGGGTCTCTTTGGTGAACAAGGAGATCTTGGGTCCAAACAAGTTGGCCACCCCTGCTATATATCGTGCGAATTGATTCGCAGTATTTTTAAACTATATTTTAAATATGAAATTATATCCATAAAGCCAGCCAGTGTGTGTCACAGATACAAAAGCTCATTGGTAAAGTTGAAAAGACGAAAAAGCTTCAATACAAAAGCCCGTAGCTTTAAGGCCTCTATAAACCCTTACAGACTGTCAATACGAAATCAATTTGATTAATTTTCTCAATTTATTCCGGAAACAATTAGCGCGATGGGACATTGGCTTCGGAAATTGCTCTTCTGTTGATGGGACAAAGATGTAAGTACCTATTAAGGGTATTTACACGACTTGACGTCTGAGCGTCTTACTCAATAGAACTAGGGTAAGTACTTGTGCGACATTTTGTTATGTTACGGGCTCTAGTAATTTTATTATATTTCTAATATTAATATTGAGCTTTGAAATATTTTAGATGGATTTAATAACGATATCATAGTATTATGCGCGAGCGAAGGCGGAGAGAGGTGATCGCTCAAAATGCAACGACGGATTTGCATTAGCATGCTGCATTATCACGGCTTTTCCTCGAAGCGAGTGTAGTGTAAACCAAGTAGATCATTATCATCACCCGTATATATGTCCTGTGCTGAGAACAAAGACATCTTTCTTGACGACCAGAACCATATAACTGTAATAATATAAAACAACCATACAAATATCGCTAATAATTAGAAATAGTAATATTTGTATAGTTGTTTTTTTATTTTATTATTCTAGAAGCTTTTCACCCGTCCTTTAAAGCAATATCCTAAGATTTTTAAAGCACGTCGTTAGACTTTTCTTACGACATGTTTTGAAAATATAATGGTTTCTGTTGAGATATCAGAGCCAGAAATTGGATGCATTTCCCCTAAAAAGGACGGCACAAAATAAACGATCAACGCATCCGATGTCTGGTAATGTACGGCGTCTCACTTTATACAAATGTCGACGCAAAAGTATATTACCATCATCATTAACTTCATTATTGTTATTTACCCATTATGTACAGGTCCGCCTATAAATTGTTTAAAGTTTGAAGAATTAAAGAGATTAGATTTTGGATTCTAGATATTTTGACACTTTCAGGACTAAGAATGAGCACTAAGGAATTTTAAGCTGGAGTCGTGTTTCTTCTATTCATTCCAATCGTTTAAGGGTGAAAATATCAATAAAATGTTGGAATTTTCTTAGGCTAAATAACCCAGACACATAATTACTACAGACTAGTGGCAGACAGATAATTACTACGACCCATTATCAGCAAGTAATACACGCTACATTTATCGCATAAATATCTTTACCCTTACAAAAGCGGGCAAAGCCGCGGACTAGTATTCCTGTCAACCCAAAAAGCATCTCAAGGAAGTTGAAAATAAACTGTCGATGCTTCCGAAGTCTGATAATGTACGGCGCCCGCCCACTTCCTCCTAATGTCGACGGCGAATATAAAGTGTCCGTAAGTAGGCAAATGTGCATTTCTACGCTACATCTACCATGTCGCCTGTTTTCTGAGATTCTGTGGTTATTTTGCGTTATACTTGGTTGGTATTGTTTTGTATTTTATATTTGAATTTATACTGAGTTATTGGGTTTTTTATTAGTTTTACTATTTTTAAGTATTAAGTTCGGTTTCTATATCATTTTCAAAAGCTATAAGATATTTAAATCTTTTGTCTGAAAAATTTTAAAATCAAATCTCTGTAATCCTATTACTTTCGGCAGGTCACCTGTAAAATCGGTATTGAACCAAAAACAATTCCATTGTCCCTTCAATCTCGCAGCTCGCATTCGAGACGCCGACCTCGTTAGTTTAACATGTCAAAGGTCAAAGGTGACAGATAGACAGACTGACTTTGACTTTGACTAAGGTAATAACTACGTTGTTAGCTGTGGGCCTCTGTTCGATGCTTTTCTGAAAATAGGAAATTCTCAGCAAGTAGATATTGTGGCAGAGGATCATTATAGCGCCTTATACAGATGGCCGATGAGGCAAAAAAGTTCTCAAATAATGGCGGTAAAATTGTATTTAAACTTCACCATGATGGCCGAGTGCGTCCTTCAAACATTACAAAGTTCTCAGAACATGCCGATTTCCTCACGATGTTTGCCTTCAGCGTTCGTGTTGTTTAAAGTGCACATACAGTTTTCAAGAAAAATAAAATGATGCGCAGCGGGGTTTGAATCCTCGACCTTCGGAATGAACTCGAGTGGGCTTTCACTTAGCTAACACGTCTCTTAAGTCACTTAAAATCCGTAAAACTGACTATTTATGATTATTTAACTCACACAACCACACTCTATATCATCAATGCCATTACATCGAACCTAAGAAAGTACAAGGGGAATTCAATTTACCAATTACCTGGGCACGGTTCTCTTAACGATATTACGAGAATCGCGCTTCGACTCAAAATGTATCCACTTATTTAGCCGGCTATTTTAGGGTTCTTTTCGTTAACTATTAGGAGAACGTTCTATCAATATCATTTGTAATTTATTTTGAAGAATTGCTTATTGTAAAATATTTAGGCTACAATAAGCACGAAAACTATTAATTTAACTAAAATTATACAATAATGTATTTTTATATGAGTACCCCGAACAAAGTCAGCTTGTAAAGGGAGTCATAAAAAACATGAATCAGCTAAGACTTTCTCTTGTTTCTCTTGTGCGTCAGTGCTTTCCACGGAGCTATCTGATCTGTGGTGCTTTGTTTCTATAAAAATAAATATAAAAATCAATGCCACTTTTCGTTGTAATTTATAACTCAAGTACGGCTAGGCCGATTTAGGTACTTTTGGTTTTAAAATAGTCGTAGTAGCCCAGGAAAGCTTTAACAGGTGAGAAAACATGGGAATAAAGCGGCCGAAGCCGCGGACGAGTCGACGCAGACGACCTATAATTACATAAGATTGTAAGTAATCACACCGTGATCTCCTAAGATCTCGAAGTGATAAAAGCACTTTAAAAATTTTAAACGTAGTATTTTTTTGTATATTTTGTTGGAGTTCCTAAATAAACTCCACTCATACTCATACACGCACGCGTTTAGGTATATATCTCTAGTTTTCCACCCGATCTAATGAAGATGAACAAACCAATAATTCCGGGAGAAAATCCTATTTCCTCGAAATGTTTTTGTAAACGAAAATAGGCACACTTTGTTTAATTAACTAAAACCCTACATATTTAAGTGCCTCCCGTTACCGAAAGGATTACTGATACAAATAGCGGTACGTAACGTATTCCGTTAAGTCCATCGAAATATTTCCCACGCATTTATTGAAGGTCGTGGAAGTCTAATTTTAATTAATTTTAAACCTACTTCCGGTTTATTAGTGATGTGCTGTTGACGTTAAATAAAATGTATTTGTTTTTTCTCTCTTGCATGGGATATTTTATTTATTTCATGTTTATAGAATCTAGAACATATATAACATTACAGTTTTACCAATACGTTGTTTCTATTTTTTAAACAGGGTTTACTAGGTACATATTAACGCCCCCCATACTTAATCTTCAATTAGATATGAGAAAGTGTGTATCTTTTTTGTCAGTCTTTCACGGCAAAACGGAGCGACGATTGACATAATTTTTAAGTGAAGCTAGTTTAAGGCCTCAGTCTCGAAACCAGCGGGCAGCGGGGCGGCGGCGGCGGCGGCGCGGGAGAGGGGCGGGCAACGCATACCTGTTCTCGAAACCAGCGGGCAGATCGCGCGGCACTGTAGCGGTGTAGTGTTGTGTTCGTGGTTGTGTTGTCGACATTCGCAAACGAAATGTCTGAAAATCGGCGACAACATCTTTTTGATTCAAATGTGAAAAATTCAAAGAATATTTTGTAAATAATCCCATTAGCTACTAATTAATTTGTAAACCATAATAAGCATTGTATATAACATAATAAATAATTTTAATATTCACCTACCTTCAATATTCAGTTCATTTTTTATTTCTTCCCATAATTGATTAATTATTCTTCTATTTTTATGGTTCACATCTTTGCTGTTCCATATGGGTCTCCTCTCAAAGATTGCCGAAATAATTTGCTCTTGCACGTCCGAGGACATTTTGATACGTCACAAAAAAAAAGTACAACACTATACTACAATGCAGACGCGCAACGCGGTACGGTCACCGCTCGACTGGAGTGCACCGCTCGTAGCCCGCCCCCGCGCCGCTGTTTTCGAGACCCGGTCCATTTGACAATACGCATAAGATCCTGCCGCTCCCGCGCCGCCGCCGCCGCCGCCCCGCTGCCCGCTGGTTTCGGGACCGAGGCCTAAGGGATCTAGTTTAGACTACTTTTTTCGGAAAAATACCTTTTCTTCGAGGGAAAATCTATAACGCTGGCGAAAAGCTAGTAAATAATAATAATTACCTTCTTCAACTCCCGCCTACTCATACTGACGCATACGAAATCGCGTTTCCAGAGCGAATCCGCTGCGGTTTGCGCGTGAATAATACACGAGGGAACTTTAGCAGGCATCAGCAACCACTTTTCCACAAACATTCTTGAGGGTAGGTACTGTTATCTGAAAATAACTAATTTATTCCGGACTTTGTTGAAGAGCGGTGAGGATTTTATAAGGAACTTTACGTTATTGTTTTCTATTTCATAATCACTCCTCGTATGTTCCCACTGCTGGGACACAGGAACTTCTCTCTTGACGAGAGAGATTAGTCTTAATTCACCACGCTGGCCAAGTGCAGTTCTCAGAACATGGCGGTTGCCTCACGATGTTTCTTTCGTCGTTAGTGCACGTGTTATTTAAATAAGACGTTTAAAAATCAGAGGTTCGCAGCGTGGTTTGAACCCACGACCTTAAGAATGAAAGAAACATGTTAGCACAGAACTTAAAAAGGTATTTTACTTACTTAATTACAAGGGTTATATAGACTTGCTGCACTGTTTCCATTGCCATAGTAACACAATAGACAAAGAAAAACATTACAGGGAGCCTAATTTCTAAGAAAATAATACAAAACTTAAGAGGAAATTAGTTTGAATAATGAAAGTAAGTCTCAAACAAAAATAAACTGTGCTCTACTTCTAACAAAATTATCTAGAATCTATTTAATTAATGAAGTGTGTTTTCTTTTAGAATTTTACTCCTTGAACCAGTCATATTTTTAGGTTACATAAAATAAAACAGGGCCTTTTTACTCAACAATAAGATTTAACAAAATTCAGTCACTATTAAAAATGAAAATTAAAGGACCTCTTAATTGTATTTGCCTTCTTTTAGAATTGATTTAACAGAGTAAGGAATTTTGTGGTATCAGAAAACAATTCATTTAAGAAAATTGTTGACCTAGAACTGTCTTACTCCTTCGTTTGATTTACTCTGATGGTAGTCAAAACATGGCTTGAATTACACGCTCCACTGATGTTTATAATCCTTTATCTAATTACTTCTCATGCTGTCAAAATAAGCGAATTCTAGCGAGAAATCGCTAAACACGCGCTGTGTTTTGAAAACAAATATTATGAAACCTACGTACGTATTTATTAGTATCCGTACATGCAGAATTCTTGGTTTTGACTTTTATGTCTCACTTGTCAGTCACGCGGCTTTTCCTACGTTATAAAGATATTTCCGTGAAAACATATATAACTAATTTATTGTTCTACGCTTGTAAAAGTAGCCTATCCTCTTTCTGAACAAATTACTATCAAACGTAAATGATGTACCTACATTATCTTGCAAAGTATCAACGAAAATCGGTTTGAACGAGATCTAGCAATTAATTATAAACTTTTTCATAGAAATAACTGCCGCGGAAGCCTTCATGGGCGAGTCCGACTTGCACTTGGCCGATTTTATATGCTATTTTTATCGCGGGTGTGTTTCTGGAAAACCCATAAAATGTATGCAAATCTAGTATTCGATATGAGTTCTTCCCTAAATGCCTGTTACCTTATTTCTGTTCAATGTAATTCAAGTAGGTACCTTCTTTATAAACTGTAAGCTCTTCGGTCCCTCTGTAAATACGAAACTAGATCACTTGTTTTTTCTAGACAAATAGGGGCGTTATTCGGACAAATGTGAAACGATTTAGACGTTGCAGTTCAGAAAGCTTATTTGCGAAATAAAACTTCTGTATTTTACCCATTTCTATTCACAGTTAGCGTCATTTTGTTTCTTGATAGTTTTTATATTTAACAATGTTTAGTACTGTGTAGTCCCGATCCAAAAATACCACTTCAACATCTATGTGAGGAATTTTTTTTAAATATGACAAATACAATTACCTAAGTACTAAATAAAGTAGCTTATCATCATCCCACTGCTGGGTAAAAGCCTCCACTCTATTGCGCAGATTCGCTCGGTCCTATACGTATCCACTGCCTTCCTGCTACCCTAATACCACCATAAGTATGTTTCTAAAATATGCTATACATTAACATCCCATTTTTATGTAAACAATAGAACAGCAATAAAAATGTCGATTGATATCAGTCATCATTTTGAATGCTATTTTAGAAAAACTTGAAACTTCTTGAAACTCTCTGCCATCCTAAGATCTCTGTGAGACCTTTTTGTACAGACAAAGGCCAATTTTAATAATATTTTTCCTTAGTCGACCGAGGTACGGAATAGAAAGTCGCGACTAATAAAGAATGAAAGTACCAACTTTCCGATCTTCAAAGCTAAGGAAGTAACAAAAAGTGAACTAAAGTTCTCAGATACCTTTATTCCGGTCAACTCATCAAAACTGCAGGCAACCGGTGGAAACTTCAAGCAGCGAAGTTTCTTCATAAAATACAGTTATTTTGTTTCAACGGGCAATGAAAATTATTTTTCTTGTTGGCGCGAGTTTCATAGTTCGTAAACTTTGATATTTTGTATTGTTTATTTAACCTGTCAGGGATTTTCTGCCCCACGGCGGGGCAGTAACATTTTTATACCGTCAGGGATCTTATGCCCCGCTGCGGGGCAGACGCCTCAGGCCAATTCAAACCTTATTTCTGAACATTATGGGTCACTATGGCTTGAAATCTATGTCTCATTCGATTCTGAATGAACAAACACTCTTTACTAAAGTTTGTGTATGGAATCGACGGCTTGAAATTTGAATCGTTCCGAGAAATCTAGTTGTTGGGTCATCTTGCTTTCAACAGTAAGTAAGTGAAGTTTTTTTGAAGTGGTGAAAAGGTGTTTTTTTCAACGGTTAATGGTGCTTTTATTCCTTTGTTTTTATTTTATGTGTTTTCTCAACATGTATGCAATAAGAACATGTGTACAATCCATGGAATTAGAGAAAAAACGAAATAAAACTGAGGCGTCTACATCCATTGTTACATTATTTTCAACCAAGAAATAGTAGTTGAATACAAAATGCATGTAACTACAAATAATAAATAGACTGAAAAGTAATTATTCAAGATTCTATATCTTCTTACAGAATAAATAAATTCCTAGTATTTTATGAGATACAAGCATTTTAGTGCATAAATCGGGAAAAACGCACGACGCGCCACCACCCGACATCCTTGAGGGCTAAAAGCTACTTTTTTGTCGCATCTCTGAGAGGTTAAACTTCTTGTAATTTGAAAGGAATTTAATTTTTAAGGCAAATCAAAACCGCGGTAAAGTTTAAGCAGTGATACTTTCACAGTTTAGTTAAGGTTTAGATTGTCATTTATATAAAAGTAACAAGTCGCTCAACCAAGAGGGAGTGACACATTGTACAAATATTCAACGTAAACAAATATTAGGTCAATTGTGATAGCAATAGCGGTACAGGTTTAGAGCAAGACAAGAATCTTTCGTCAAGTCTGAGCCGTGTTGGCTAAGTGGTAGGACACTCTACATCATTCTGAAGATCGTGAGTTCAAACCCCGCCGTGCAACTCTGGATTTTTCTTCTAGAAAAGTATGTGCGCGTGCCCTAATGGAAAAGTACATATGGTCCAACAAAGCCTAGGTATAAAATATAAACTACATTATTGTGAAGTTTCCATAAAATCCTTTCAGTAATTTTTGTGTGAAAGAGTAACAAACATCTATACATTCTTATAAACTTTCGCATTGATAATATTAGTACGAATGCTTGGACAAACGTAATTGAGTTTCAAAAAGGAGATTGGCAATTTTTGCTCACGGAAAATATGGAATCGACGGAGTATCAGAATCGCACGTGTTAGCAATTTCTTTGAAGTGAATTTTAGATGCTTAATCGATACGACTCAGGAGACCAACACGGTTTCTCCGAAAGAGATGATACTTCACGAACACAAAATCAAAATTTCAGTCAAATTTCTTTTTACCTACTTTCTTTATATAATGTTATAACTACATACCTAAGGAATGTCGCTTTCCGTCTCTTTAACTTGCTTAAAGCGACTGATTAAATATTTTTAGCTATAACCAACCCATCCTTTTCGTAAGGATTTATTTATGTATAGTACATCCAGAAGATGGCAACTTCAGTATATGCTCGTAGTGACTCGTGCTATGTTAGTGTACAATGGGTTGTTATGATGATGATGAATGAGTAGGACATAAAACAATGGTAATATTTTTTCGACTTTCCCTAGCCCTTACGCTGCATTTATATTTTCCAATTTGGCTGTACCGACAATGCAAAAAGTAGTTATTGGACAAAGCAAAGAGTCAGGTCAGCTTGAAATCTACGTATGTATAGAAACCGCTTACCTTTAAACGCCAGGTAAGTAAAACAATTGACCTAATGTTTCTCAATTTCATGGGTCATAGTGACCCGACCACCGCATTACTGGGACAGAAACGAAACAATAAGCTAAATGAACCCTATTATCAACATTAACCTGTTGGGTTTTTCAAAGCGGTTTAAACATTATAATGTACTATACAATGCATTTAATTACGGTCAGGGTGAGAATTTAATTGCGATTCTGTGTACTTATTGAATTTTGGGTTGTATCGTTTTCTTCTAAAATTTTAATGGTAATTGGTAAGTCAATGTGGCTTCAGTCGTAAAATAGCTTAGTAAATTTGGTGATATCGTTTTCAGCTATAAAATTTAATTGCTATAAAAATGTATTAAAACCTTCCGATAAAGTTTTATTGATGACGCGTATTGGTTATATTATAAGTATAGTTATTTTAATAAAACCATTTCGTAGATTTTATTTATTTATTTATTTAATTTAGGCACAGCCAACAGCACACTATTACACATCACTTGTAAACGGTATTATACTCAGTCTTTTAACTGTAACATGTGCCTATAATAGGCCAGCACAACAATGATTAATAACATTGACATATAAAACTATAAAACTAAGTATTAAATTAAATAAAATTAAAATTAATTAGTAATGAGAAAGAAAAAATTAATGAGAAAGAAAAAACAATAATAATAATAAATTATAAAAATATTATTTTAAAATATTATTTTGGTAGATAAATATTTAGACGTCTGAGACACAGGATAGGCCATTGAAATTTTGCTCCAAATAAAATACAATATGCCCCCATACAAACATAATAATCGTTTATAATAATCGTTTATTTTGACACAAAAACAATGTTACATATTCATGAAAAACGATGCCACCTGTATTAGTTATAAACTGTGTCACAGATGACAACGCCCTCCTCCGAAGGTAAAAAAACAAAATAAAGTAGGTATGTACAATAAAAAAAACTTAATAGAAATATATAAATCTAAAGCTCAGTACAAGGCTACAGTCTCAATCGTAGTGTACCTATGTGATGTGAATATGTATTTAACGCGGACGGAGTCGCGGGCTCTGCTAGTACACAATACAACTTATCTACAAAAACTATAAAAGGATGTACGTAAGCTTACAGAACAATTACAAAGAAAGAATAAGAGTATAAGTGAGGACGCGCCACTTTGCCTGTCTCAACAACTCCACCACTGCATATTTTATCGTGCAGTCGTCATTGCATCGTCCTTTCGTGAAGATCTTTGGTAGTAAAATGCTTGAGTCTGGCTCAGTTTTTTGATTTTTTTTCTATCTAGCAGCGTTGTTTCTTGTACTATATCAACTTACTACGATTACTAAACTTTGTTTTTTTTTAACACAATTTAGATACAAAATAAGTACATTTTACCATTATAATAAGTTATACAAGCAGAAAAAAATCAAAATATTAAGTACAACAGTTATTTTTATTGCGCTTGGCAGTCTTCATTAACGTGGATGGCCAGAACAGAACAGATAGCTTATGGGGCCGAAAGGTGAGAATGTTTTAATTACGTATTTTATACAGGCTGCTATATATCTATGTTGTTTTTTAATTATTGATTTATGAGCCAGATCTATCCTCATCACAATCAGCCAGGATTCGTAGTTAAATATTGTTTTTTTACTATTTATATCTTAATATTCTAGGCTACGTAAAAATTAATGCAACGCGGCTTTTTAGCTAATGTACTTTCTCAAATGGACTCATCAAAAAGATGCAGCAGAACTAATATTTCTACATGTTAAAAATAGTTACAAACTCGGGTTAAGTTAGGTTAGGTTGTTTTAAAGTTAATGAAACCTACCTCATTAAATTACACAAAACGTTTAACCACTATCCTTCTACACCATATTCAAAGCGCGTTTAGCGAAGCATAGAATAAATTTTCTTTATGACACAGCCCCTAATAAACCCAGCCGTGCAAAAATGGGTTGACCACATCGGGTAATAGGACCCGTATTAAGGAGTAACAATGCCTAAATGTGGGGTAATTCTGATTTGTTTGGGAGATTTCACTTAATTTGTGTATATAGTGAAGAGTTTTGGGTAACAATAGGAAAGGGTGGGAGATCGAGCGAAGCGTGATGTTAGAATGGATTTATTCTATAAACAGTATGTTTAGAATAGAATAGAAAACGTTTTATTCGATAAATGAATATTTTACAATAGTTTTGTAGTAATAAAATAAAAAAACGCATCTGTAAACTGTACCTTCATTATAGTTTTCAGTTTTTCGCAGTTTGTATATTACTACGATAACAAGTAGCTTATTATGTTATAATATGCCTAAAGTATATATTAATAGTCCGTTCCATATTTTTTGCATGAAAAATTAATATAAAAATAAGTGGTAGTAGGTAAGTACATTTTTGGCGAGGCGTACAAGTAGATCTCGGTTTGTACCGAACCACCGTCTAATCTTTTATGTGAGCTATTCAATTTAATGTTGTTTGTTTAAACCTGGATTGCTATTCTAACAAGAACCTTTGAAGACCTAATTAGTTTTGAGGGTAACGTCAGAGAAAATGGTGAATAACGTTAACTATTAAAGTCATTTCGTGGTTTTTAGGGAACCCAATTCATTAGCGGTTAGTTGGAAAGTTATTTAATTTAGGTGGTTTAAGCTTCAATTGAGCCTTGTTGGCTAAGAGGGAGTAGGAGGAGTACACTCGACTTTCATTTCAGGTCTAGGGTTCAAATCCGCCACGCAACTCTGAATATTACTCCTTGAAAAAATTATGTGCGCTTTGAAAACACGTGCTCTAACGGTGAAGGAAAACATCGTGAAGAAACTGGTACGTTACAATAACTTTTAAAAATTTTAAGAACTTGTGTAATTCACCAACCAGCACTTGGCCAGCGATAAGTCCCGGTGTTGCAGCAGTGGGAGCGTTAATAGAAGTAATGATGATGATGATGAAGAAGAAGATTTAATAAAATAAAGTTGGTACTTAAAGTGGCTCGAATTTATAATGTTCAGTTTATTTTTTAGATTATCAATATCTTCATGTCAACCCAATATTTGCTTAAATAAAATATTTAGCCTTGGCCTAGATATTTTGTTGAACAAAACTTTTTGCGGAACCTTGTAGCTTAGTTCTTGTTTGCATAACAAAGGTAGCTGAGGTACTACACACCCAGGATCAGAGCAAGTGCATCAAATGTTAATTAAGTTTGGGAATTTCCATTTACCAGTATCTAGCGTAATTACGAAGCTTGTTGCAAGGGAGTGTATTCGAGAACGTTCTCAGGGTAGGTATCTAGTTACGAAGGTAATTTCTGTGAAAACTTATTAGTTTTGAAGAAACCTCTCGGCTTACTTGCTTAGGTACATACATATATTGAAAATATTGCATTTCACTTATAGACTAAGAGCCCGTGATGGCCAGACCTTCCTTTAATTCGGAAGCGTGAAAATTCTTTCATGTGTATGTCTAACACTGGTAAGAATAATCCCCACTCATGAAATTTGGATCGTGGTCCTTTGGGAGATAACAGTTAACAAAGGTGTAAATTTTTTTATATCAAAATTGTTAACTTATCTAACTCAATTTTTCTTGTATTTTATTCGTTAAAGCACTAAAAGTCGCGATGCTCATTGCCAGATACATACTATGGTTACTACCCTCCGCCGGACACCCTTAAATTATAATATTTTTTAATTATACTTACCTTATATTAAAATAGCTGAATTTTATATAAGTTGCTAAGAGAAATATTTAATTATGTTTCCTCCTGGTTACTTCTAGCAGCCTGGTACGCAGGCTGCTAGAAGTAACCAGGAGCTTAGATCCATTTAACTGGGATTTATTATTTTAATTGTTTATTCCCATTACAAGGAACTTGAACCACTTCACTTCTCACAGACAAGTTTGCCTTTGTGAAAGTAGAAAGTACCAGGCTGGTATAACTAACGAGGAGGTTCGGTGCATCCAGTTTCCTCTAGACAATACGAAGCATTTCCATTGGAGTGTTTCCTGTACGGAATACAGCGTTCGAAATAATTAAACTCCTCATGAAATGCTTGTTTGTGACGTCATGACGCGTTTGCGCGGGGCTTATAAGTGAGGGTGATAGTTGTGGGATCCAATTTGGATCCAATTATGATTGTCTGCTTGTTGCATTGGAGGAATGGTTTGACGATTTTGATGGTTATTAAAGCAGAGTCTAGCGCATTGGTTTGTAACGCAATTATAATTTGTCTTTTAAGCCTATGTATAAACAGAATACAGAAGCCAGAAGATTAATTGCATACCAGTTCTTTACATGGTCTTAATTTAAGTAAATAGTCACCCTGTTAGGGCATACTCCTAGCAATATAATCAATTTCAGCTTTAACATTATATTATAATTATCACCTTCTTATAGAAAAATCTCTACTTAACTTATTCATATCATAGTACTGTGTCCACAGTTTTATTTTTCTGAATAGTGTATCGGAACCTTTAACCCATAAAGCTGGCAACACAAATATTAGCAGCGAACATTCGATTGAGTGCACATTTCGGCCGGTGTCATAAAACATAAGTTTTCGTGATAAACGCGAGTTCGCAACTATAGAATTTTATATCCTTCGCTGTTGGAATATTGAGTATTTGGAACGGCTACGGTTCAAATATTATGTAGGTTAAAACAGTTTGTACATTTATTTATAAACTAGAACAACCAGATAATATTCGCGATTTATGGATTTTCTCGAGAAATCATATATAAAAAAGTACCCTATTACCTCTAAATTACCTCTAATTTTGCAAATATAATCATGAAGGTAAATTTGCTGTGTAAATTATCCAGCATTATTTAAGTAGATAAGTATATTAAGGTGTCGGAGGTCAAGATTCACTTCGGGTCTTTGTGCCGCAGCAGTAAGTAAGTAAGGTAGTCAATACATAGATAGTTTCCTGGTGAATATTTGTTTGGTATTTTTTACGCTAAAACTACTGAATACAAAGATCATTTTAATTCTGGAATAACTGTTTTCTGACTGCATTATGTTTTTTGTTTTCCGTAAAAAAAATGCACTTTGCTAGAAATCAATTATTTAAAATCAAAGATGCCAAGTCATTATTAAATAAAATCATTTTCATGATTCAACTTTATAATCCACTTTAGTTCAACTTAGAAATTAAGTAAAAGCAAACCTCGTAGCTCGTAGACCCTCTACGAAAACAGGCCGTAGCCGTAGCACCGTCGCCGTCGGTACATTTTCGGGCCGAAATATTATCATAAGTATGACGTCACGCCACATTATTCCTGAAATAATACCCTACTGTCATAAAAATGTGAAACCCTATCTATAATATGGGCTCGCTTCGAGTCACTTACGGTGTTTTTACCTAAAATATTACGTTAGTGAAACTGTTCTGTAGAACTCCTTCATAATATTATTTCTAGCCAGTGTCCATAACGGTTGTTTACACAATCCTTGATGGCAAACTCTCCGTTTACTTGCAAAATAAACCTTACTGGTAAAGACATAGAGTTGTAAATTTAAGTCAATTTTCCTATTAAAGCCTGGATTTTCTGCCCTCCTTAAATTAACTAAAGAGACTAACCGTTTACATAAGCTTTTGTGAATATTTAAAATGCTTAAGTCTATTTTTTCTAATAGTTCTACATTACTGAACGTTGAAGTACCTTTTTAGGAAAGTTGGTATCAAAATACTTTTGGAGCGGTGAAATTTCAGCTGTGAAGTGAAAGCTGCTAGGTTTTTATTTGACGACTTCTGTGGCGCAGCGGGTGAAAGTCCGCCTGCGACGTACCTAAGAGGTTGCAGTTATGATTTCCGCATCAGGACAACATTTTGTACGATCTGCAAATATATGTTTAGGATTAAAATGAGGTTGGTTAAGTAGGTATACCTAACCTCAATTTAATCTACATAAAAATAATGCTTACACCAATCCTTATGGGCGTTGCAATGCTATAAAGCAAAGGTAGGTACGAGTTTGGCGGTAACAGAAACTCAATTTACAAATAAAAACAAACATTACATACTAACCAAAACAATATTCTTAAATGTTTGCAAAAAGCTAGAACAAAACAAAAATAATCTACAAAGAACCTTCATTTTGGATCCTCCGTTTCAATGAATATGGAATTTACCTCTACGATCGACGCTTCCATTCATCCAAGTCATTGGGCCCAATCTGTTCTATTCACTTGAAACGCTGACTCTTGAAACAATTCGAGACAGCGATTGATTCATGACAAAATCTTTTTTTTTTTTGTTTGAAAATCTATCAACTATTTATTTACCTGGATAGATAAGTGCCTACATATCATTTTATTTTTTGTAAACTACTAGCTGTGCCCGCGACTATGTCCGCATTAAATTATGTTTTTATGGGGGCCACGTGTTAACTTTTCTGTATCAAGAATTTAAATAGCCTATCCTGTGTCCCGGACGTCTAAAAGTCCAAATTTCATCAAGTTCGGACCAAGACGTATGGAGGAACATACCTACACACAGAAAATATACCGGAAAAACGTCAAATTAGTTTCAGTAGATATCATAATTATATTATGCATATGAACACAATATCTCTGAAAACGAACTAACTTAAAAATAAAATAATTATAAATAACCCTATGACCGACCCTTACAGATTTATTATTATGTAGTATAGATTGTAATCTATACTAGGTACATAATAATAAATCTGTATCTATGTCTCTGGATTTAGGTAGGTATATCAATCTCGTATTGTAACCTAATAGGTATGGTAGGTATACCTATAATAGGTTAAAATACGAGATTGATATATACTTACCTACCTACCTAAATCCAGAGACATAGATTTTTTCTCCATTGCGTGCGATTAGCATACCTACTGCATCGTTTGCTCGTTAGACACACACAGTTCAGTCTTTCTTTAGCAAGTTAATCCAAAATTCACAGAAAGTAAAAATAAAATCTAGTTAAGGAATAAATAGGTCTGAAATGCTTACAAAATCGTTAGGAAAAACTATTGAAGCATTTTTTTCCCATCATAAGGGTGAATTGTTTAGAAAAGAGGTTGAACGCTGCACTTTCCACTATTTCATCCACAATAGCCTGCCCCGTGAATGCATTCTAATGAAATAAAGAAACGTTTTGTCCCCCGCTAGCATTGACTTGGAGACCTAAATACGGACTGAATAGGCGCCACTCTATTGATAATGGCGACATGTTCATTCTCTCATCCTGTCTAGCTTCATTGTGGTACAAACTGTGTCAAGGTTTTGATGACTTTTTCTATTGTATTATGTAGGTACTGAGGTAGGTACATCCATAAAAAAATTTTGCACCTCAAAAAAATGGAAAAGCAGAAAATAATTCTAGAGAAAAATGTCTACCTATATTATCTATACTAATATTATAAAGCGGAAGAGTTTGATTGTTTGTTTGTTTGTTTGTTTGAACGCGCTAATCTCAGGAACCGCTGGTCCGATTAAAAAAATTATTTCAGTGTTGGATAGTCCATTTATCGAGGAAGGTTATAGGCTATATTACATTTTCAAAAAAAATAGGGATCCGTACGGAAAACCCAAATATGTAACCCAAGATGTAAAAAAAAATCCTTATATCGCATGCGCTGCGAAAAGTATTCATTTTAGAAAAATACAATGTACTACAATTTTGTAGAAAACATTAATACCTACAACAAATGTCGCGACAGCATATATCTAACTATTATAGTTAAGTCACAATAAGTGTTTTAATTTTTAATATAATTAATTTAAATGCCGCCGCTAGGAAAAGCTCTATATTTGTATTTTCAAAAAAACATTATCAAAATAAGTTACATTGTAATTACGAATATTTCAATATCTCTATAAAACTTTTTAAATGATTCAATTCGGACATTCCATTCGAAAGATATCAGAGTTTAAAAATGTGTAAGTACCGAAACAAACCAGCCCGTTCGGTAAGGTATCATGCTTTGTACGGGGACTCAGTCAGTACCTACTAAAATAAAGTCTTTAAACGAAAGTAGGTAGATGGCTATCGTCTAAGATTGATTCACTTTTATGATAGTAAAAAAATTGGCCAAGTGCGAGTCGAACTCGCCCATGTAGGCTTCCGCAGCAAGTATTTATGTACTAGCTGCCCCCGCGAACTTCGTCTCGCCATATACTTTTATTTGCAACTATCTCCATTCTAAATTTCATCGATTTTCCCGCGTAAGCATATATTTTCCCGCGGAAGCATTTAATTTTCCGCAGTAAAAAGTGTCTCGTCATATACTTTTATTTGCAACTATCTCCATACTAAATTTCATCAAAATCGAATTTTCCCGCGTACCTAAGGATATATTTTCCCACGAAAGCATGTATTGTTCCGCGGTAAAAAATCTCTCGCCATATACTTTTATTTGCAACTATCTCCATACTAAGGGTTGTTCGTCATCTCGCGGGAAAACAAATAAATATCAATTTTATCGAAATCGAATTTTCCCGCGTAAGCATATATTTTCCCGCGGAAGCATGTATTTTACCGCGGTAAAAAGTAGCCTATGTTCTATCTCAGGGTCTAAAGATTGTATGTGCCAAATTTCATCAAAATCGGTTGAGAGGTTTAAGCGGGAAAGCGTAACAGACAGACAGACAGTCAGACAGACAGACAGATAGAGTTACTTTCGCATTTATAATATTAGTTAGGATTAGGATTAGGATATAGTTAGTTAGGATAGGATAGGATTAGGATTTCGCTGATTCCTGGGTAAACTTTTGATATTATTAAGTCCTCAATGTTACTCACTCTTTCTCCTAAGTGACGATCGATTACAATTTTATTTTCAAAATGAGGTACTTTCCCTATTAAAAGTAACTTTGAAGGAAAAGTTATACTACCTCCCCCCAAATGTTATCTATCTCATATTTGTAGTTAATTTTAAAATGTTCACAAACTTCCATAATGGGGAACTTTTAAGGTAAGATTTTACAATGTCTGCTCTAGTTCCCCTTACTATTACTGGTAAAGTTAACTATTACTACGAAAGTCCCCAGCAAACAAATCAGTAATCCCACCTATGATTTTATCACAGCTTCTAATATCTCTAAGAGTCCTATCTAGAGTCTCTACATGAGGTCTATTATGGATCATGGTACATTCGTCCCAGATTATTAAACTGACATCTTGTAAAACTTTTCCCAAAAGGCCATTTTTCTACTATCATAAAAGTGAATCAATCTTTAAAGACTATTTTAGTAGGTACTGAGTACTGACTGATGAGTCCCCGTACCAAAGCATGATGCCTTACCGAACCCGAACTGGTTTATTTCGATACTTACATTTTTAAACTCTGATATCTTTCGAATGGAATGTCCGAATTGAATAATTTAAAAAGTTTTATAGAGATATTGAAATATTCGTAATTACAATGTAATTTATTTTGATAATGTTTTATTTGAAAATACAAATACAGAGCTTTTCCTAGCGGCGGCAAATAAATTAATTATATTGAAAATTAAATCACTTATTGTGACATAACTATAATAGTTAGATATATGCTGTTGTGACATTTTTTGTAGATATTAATGTGTTCTACAAAATTGTAGTACATTGTATATTTCTAAAATGAATACTTTTCGCAGCGCATGCGATATAAATATATTTTTTTACATGTTGGGTTACATATTTGGGTTTTCCGTACGGATCCCTAATTTTTTTGAATATTTAATATAGCCTATAACCTTCCTCGATAAATGGACTATCCAACACTGAAAGAATTTTTTAAATCGGACCAGCGGTTCCTGAGATTAGCGCGTTCAAACAAACAATCAAACAAACAAACAATCAAACTCTTCAGCTTTATAATATTAGTATAGATATGTATGAGTTTATGACTTCGTTCAAACCAATTTTCGTTGGTAGTAAGAGTTTGATTGTTTCTTTGTTTGAACGCGCTAATCTCAGGAACCGCTGATCCGATTTTAAAAATTCTTTCAGTGTTGGATAGTCAATTTATCGAGGAAGGTTATAGGTATTTTTTTATAAAAACTATAACTCCACTTAAAGAAACGCAAGCGAAGCTGTCGGCAGGTCAGCTAGTAATCTATAAGTAGGCTACCTACTAATAATTAATCTATATGGGTCGCAGTAAGTTATTTTGTTTTCAGTGTGTGTTTTGATAAAATTCGACAATATAGTTTCAGTATCTTTATATAATAATAATATTAATACTAGCTGCCCCCGCGAACTTCGTTTCGCCATATATGGTACTTTTATTTGCAACTATGTAGGTACCTATCTCCATACTAAATTTCATCCAAATCGAATTCTCCCGCGTAGGCATATATTTTCCCGCGTAGGCATATATTTTCCCGCGGAAGCATGTATTTTTCTGCGGTAAAAGGTCTATGTTCTTTCTCAGAGTCTAAAGATTGTACCTATGTGCCAAATTTCATCGAAATCAGTTGAGAGGTTTGAGCGGGAAAGTGTAACAGACAGACAGAGTTACTTTTGCATTTAAAATTTAAGTTAGGATAAATAAATAAAAATAATATACTTAATAATAATAAGGTTTTAAAGTTAATCAAATTGTCTTGATTAAATATATAATATATATTATATATTTAATCTTAAATTAAAATTTAGCCACTGATGCAGGTTATGTTTTGTCACTGTCAAAAGCGACAGTGTCACTATCACAACCAGTCGATGAAAGTGTCAAAACAGATTTGTGTTTTTCTTGTGGAATGTGGATTTGTTTTGTTCTATTTTTATCATTTTCAACTGAAAAATTGATACGTGGATTCATTAAGTGCTAAACTGTGGTTTCTGTCTATAAATCTAGTTAATTAATCACATTCATATCGCACCTGAAGCTTGATTTTGCGAAACAACTGTATCCCAGTTGTTGCAATCAGTATGGATTACGTCGCTAAATTGAAGATTTTAGTAATAGGAGAGAGTGGAGTGGGTAAATCCAGGTAAAATTTAATGCAATTTCTTCCTTCGAAGGTATTTTAGAGCAGTGTTTTGTGTATTGGACCCCTGAACACATTAATACGCAATAGGTACTTCGTTGAGTCATCCTCGTAACTGTTTGTAGGTATTTAATAACTAATAATTGTTGTGAAATATGTTATTAGAAACTTAAAAGTTCTTTGGTATCAAAAACTTACCTACTATGTTTGTATACAAAGCAAAATACTAACAGATACATACACAAAGAAATTGTGTTTTTTAGGTTTGCCTTGACATAATTAAAGGTTGCTGCAATTTGCATATATTTATAATGAAAACCTAAGTAACTATTAATTCAACAATGTATGTTTTACATTACATTTTAGCATAATCCTAGCATTTACAAAAGGGGACTACAAGCCACAGTTCCCGGCCACAATTGGAGTCGACTATAACCACAAAGATGTAGATGTGAATGGTTTGAAAGTAAAACTCGGCATTTGGGACACGGCAGGACAGGAGCGGTATCGGACACTCACCTCAAGTTTTTATAGGTGAGTACTTATGTGCAAATTAATTACATATTAAGCCTTATTATCCCCTCACATAGAATCTTATTATAAGCTCAATAACAAAAAGTAAATCCTGCATAAACTTATTAAAAAGTTTTTTGCGATCAACAAACTTTGGTATTAGTTCTAGTAAAATTTTTATATGGCTTCTTTACATACCAACAAAATGTCATCAAATAAATCTGAATTATCATATTTTTTTTAATTTATGGACATTCAACACAGAGAACACCTAACATTTTTAGGATTTTTATTTATAGAACTATGTGTAGGGACGAGCTCGAATGTACTAACTGTTTGAGGAAGCACTTGAATGGGAAGAGTGGAAGGAAAAAAGGGAGGCCTTTGCCCAGCAGTAGGACAATATGGCTAATTCATAATAATAATAATAACATTTTATTATTGGTTGCCTGGAAGAAATCGCTTTTAGTGATAAGGCTACCCATTGTAACACTTTTTTATGTACCTATAATGTAATGTATTTTTTTTGGTGTGCAATAAAGTATATTGTATAATATTTAACAGGGATGCTCATGGTGCAATCTTAGTGTACGATGTGTCAGATCCCCGAACATTAGCAAAGCTTAATGAGTGGGTCGAAGAACTGCAAGTCTATACCACAAAGAAGAATATTGTCTGTTTGGTTGTTGGAAATAAAATTGATGGGGTAAGGAATCTAATTTTAAACAAAAATCATATTTATATTTAAGATTTTATTAATATTGAAATTTGTAATAAAACTGACACATCGTCAATGATATTCATGAGATGTACACATAGTACACTTTTTTGTCATAATTTTTTTTTATATTTAATATGCTTCACATAACTTACTATACATTTAAAGACACAGTATAAATGACAAGAATCACCTCATGTAAATAAAAAAAATATTTAAGTATGTAGGTAGAGTAATAATCAACTGAACATTATTAATCAAGATTAATAATTCAATTTAATGATGTGTCAAGACACACATCATCTTTGTTCGAAGAAGGAATGCAATAACAATTTGGTACCTGTTTAAATATTGATTAATAATTATCATTTTCAAAATAATTATTAATGTGATCATATTTTTAAAAGTTAGTTTCATTAATTATTATCTTTATTAAGTTAGTATTTTAGTAATTTTCATTATTATTTTTCCGAACAGCCTAGAGCAGTGACAAGAGAACAAGGCCAAGCGTTTGCGCAGAAACACAGAATGCTGTTTATAGAGAGCAGTGCTAAAACACAGGAGGGTATCCAATTGGCATTTGAAGAATTAACACAAAAGGTATGTGTTTCATAAGTATCTGCACAAAATATAAATTAACTGAATAAAACTTTTTTTTTTTTTGCTAGGCATAAAGAATGCACAAAATTCTTCACAAAACAATAGTCCACATTCACTTTTATACTCCGCCAGGTTTTTATTCATAAAAGAGTTCAATAATAGCGGCCCATACACTAACGTTAGACATAGACATAGACATAGACATACATTTATTTGCTACTCACACACAGTACAAAACATTTAGCACAAAAATTTACAAAAACTAGAATTATGGAAATATAATAGAAATAATAACAAATATAATTAAATAAAAATTCAAGTTAAAAATATCGTTCATTCCTTCCGGCTTATCCCGTCGTGCAAACAGTACAGATAAGCGACGGGATAAAATAAAACACGACGTGAAGGGTCGCTGTGTTATAAATAAATAAACCGTCATTCTTTCTCGCTATTGCAAATACACTGGCGTTCATTCCGTAAGCATTGTACATTCCGGCAGGAATGAACGTTAGTGTATGGGCCGCTATTGTTAACGCAGTTTATATTATTATCTCGATGGTGACAAAATTATTGTGTCATTTTCTCACCATAGAAAAAAAATCAACACATATATTAATGGATATGAACACCAGCGGAAATCATTCATTTCTTTTAAATAAGAAGAATAATTATATTCAAGAATAATTATTTAACATTAATTATAAGTATGTTAATTTTTATTTTAGATTATTGAAACGCCAGGCCTGTGGGAAACTGATCCGGCAGCTTCAAACATTCGCATATCAAATAATGATAGAAACCAAGCAGACGACTCTTGTGTAAGCAACTATTGTGCAATCTAAGACTTGTGTTTTTCTATTTAAAATAATAGGATTTTTTTTATAAGAATTTTACGGACATTACACTTGGTCATCGTGAAAATAATAACGAAAATATTGAATGTGAAATGTGTTTTGAAGATCAGAAAATTCAAAGAAAAATCCTTTGCAATATTTGACTAAGACGGGACTCAAACTCTCTTGGGCGGGCGTCATACCGCTCAGCAACCGAGCCATATTATTTTTCTGTGTATTTCAAGATGTTTGTTTTTCTGTTGTCTCAGTCTATTTATGTACTACTTCTTAGAAACGAAAATCAAATCTTAAACAGATAATGACTTTGTTTTATTAAAACATCTTCTAAGGCTTTTGGTTCGAGAAGTTTGTATATTTGTGCGCATATCGTCGCCTTTAGTCATATTGTTTGTGATAAAATTACTTGGAAGTGGGTTACCGAATTGCCTTCGAAGTACGAGTACAATACGTCAAAAAAATATCACACAACGGTCCAGTATGTATGACGTGATTTTTATACATGAAAATTAAAAATATCATCACCTAGTGTAATCATGTCTGCAGTAGGTCAACAGGTAATGTTATTTTATAGTTAAGTTCATGTAAATATGTTTGTGTTCACCACTTGTGTGTTATAAATATTGTGATATGTAATGGTCTGCTTATAAGAAAATGTACCTCTTTATTATTTTATTGACTTTTTAAAGATATTTTATGTCAGATGAAGTAAGCACAAGCTTACTTTTAAAATCACGAAGTAGCAATAATGTATGTTGTAAATGCATGTTACATATTCTTTTATTTTTAATGGACCAAAATAAAAATTACTTAATTAAAGTTCCGTTTTATTTTTCACCTCACCTATCAATTTAATTACAGGCGTAACTTGCAGTGTCATCACCGACATAGCCTAACGGATTCGCTCTCAAATGTGGTAATGTGCAGGGCATATTGCTCGGAGAACAGATGGCCGATGGGGCCATCAATGATCATTGATTATGGCACGTACTTATATCCGAGTAGTTTAATAATTCTGCTTTTGAAAACATTCAATACACGCCAGTCAAGCGTTCATGTTTTTGGAATCATAGTTTAACCTTTATTTTTATACTTAACTAGCTTTCCGCCCGCGGCTTCGCCCGCATTATTCCGCAGTAAAAAGTATCCTATGTCCTTCTCCTGGCTCTAAACTACCCCCCTGCCAACTTTCAGGCAAATCCGTTCAGCCGTTCTCGAGTTATAAGTGAAGGCACTAACACGACTTTCTTTTATATATATAGATTGAATTTTTTGCCCGACGCGACGTCGAGAAAGTTAAAAAATTGTCTAATGTCCTTCAAAATATACTGGTAACTTAGTGATAAAGTGGTAAAACTTAGTGAGCTAGATATTCTAGTAAACTTGTGAGCTCGTAATCTGAATTTATCTAGAAACACTTTCCCAGGTCAGGCTGTTGTTGACACGAGCCGCGATTATCATGCAATATTTGCGTTAATGCTCAGGGGAGAATAATAACTAAGGTTACTGGGGTAAGGCACAAAATGGCGGACGTCCCCGTTGGTAAATATTATTTGCTCGTGTAGGCGATGTAGGTACTACGTGTTTTCTTTAGGGAAATTGTAGGAGACGCGACAGCTTCTATTAGACATTTTGAACATTTATTTATTTATTTATTATTACATACAGAATATAACATTACAGTACAATACCAACATGTAGGTACCTACCTTATTTTTTCTTCTGGATAAAAGTTACCTTTGTTATAGAGTGAGTATACTTATCTACATGGGCTTAGCTTAGTAGGTACCTACGAGTAATTTACTGATTTTACGAAGATTTTTCTAAATACAAAGACGTAAGGTATAAAATCACACAGTGCCTTGACATTTTTATATAGAGACCAATTTCAAAATACTAATAGTAGCTCACTATGGGGCTAGATTTTGCTGTGTGAATTTGTCCAGCAATATTTATTTATTCCATAATACGATCATTCATTAATAAACCAAACTTCATAACTACATATCTTTTCCGGTTGATCATAATAATTTGTTAGTTTCGGACAAAACCATAATTTCGTGTTAAAGTTAGTTGATCCGTACTTACGTGTAGCTAACTTCTCTCGAACTTGATCGAGCTTATGAAGCTTAACCAACTAATTTCAACGCGGCCGGATCACGTAACTAATCCCTTGCTGATTTTGAATAGGTATCGGTTTATTTAGGGTTCAGCATTTTTAGTAAACTATAAGGTGTGTTAAAGTTTGTAAAGTAACTACATATTAACCTAATTTATTTATTTTCAAAACAACCTAATGATGCATTTTATAATTACGTACATACTTTCAAACATCTCTGAGCAAATTATTTCACAATTTTCCGATTCTGAACAGGTGAGCTCAAATCACAGAAACTTTCAAAATTCTGTCCTAAGAACAGTATAACGTAGGGTAAGGCATTTTTAAAGTGTTTGTTCAATAGTTTTAATAATTCATTCTAAGACAAAATCAGGAGATTTTGGAAAATGATGTCCAAAAAAATTAAAAACCAAATTCTAAAATGCATACCTACTTGCATACCCTTAATACCTAGGTACATATACTCCATATATTTAATAATATTGTAATACATATCAAATAGGGTAATGTAAAATGTTAGATACTCAAATAACTTTTATAAAAGGAAACTTTTAAAAGTTTGTATTAAGTACATAAATGTTACGAATTAAATAATTACCTACTAATATTAAGCAAGATAGGGTATCTAATCTACCTAGTACTAATAGCAGAAGTTTTACCAACTATAACCAATAAACCCCCCGAACCCAAACTAGCAAATTATAACTGTCGTTTTATACGTGCGAGTTAATGCGTGGAGTTCCGTGGTCGCATTTGTCACTTGCCCTGGTTCGCCTTCTCGACAAATACGCTCAATGACCCAGCAATAGCCGATACCGCGAGCTTAGATGTGAAATTGGTTGGTATCTTATTTCTGAGGCGCCAAGCCTGATATTTACCACTTGCTTAAATAATGAGTGGAAGTAGAAGGCAAAATAATGGCAAACGTCGTGAGGAAACCGAACTTTGAAAAGTTTGAAAGATATGTGTGTCATTAAACACCCCACACTTGGTCAGCGTGGTGAATTAAGGTTCTAAGGCTATCTCTCTCGTCAAGAGAGAAGTCCTGTGACCCAGCAGTGGGAACGTTAACAGGGGTGATTATGAAGTTACAGTTGTTTTAACTAATTTTATTTACTACACACAATCGGAAAACTAAAAATAGTTTACTGATCTATGATTAGTAGATGAAATTAACGTTTGTATTTGAAGTTGACGTTTTACTGGTTGACGTTTTACTGTCAACTGTGAGCACAAACCGAGGCGGGAATCGAACCCGCAACCTCGCATCGCACCATCTTCGCCCGCTGCGCCACAGAGGTCTTTATGACCATAAGTAATGTCCTACAGTCTCTTATAGGTACAAAAAATGTTTCCTTCAAGTTTCACATCTATATCTTCACCGGCCCGTAACGATCGACGATCATTCAGAGCGGTGGATAAAGTTGACAAATACATAAGGATGTCTTTGTATGATTTATTGGAAGCCTGAATGCTGGAGCCGGACGACGCTAATGGTATGAAGTTGTCTAGTTGAAGCACCGGATGATAAATACGAGGCTTTTAGGATAAGCCTCGTTACGGTTATTAATTTCTTTTGATGAAGTTCGGTAAAAGGTTCTCTAGATTTAATGGTGGGGGCATTGCATTACATTTTTGTCTATTAGGTAGGTATGTGATTTTTCATTTATTTTAATAATTTCAACTAGCGACCCGCCCTCGCTTCGCCTCGATTAGGTACCTAATAATACTTATTTAGCTTATAAGCATTTTGCAACAATATCTGAAACGTTAACACTAAAACTAGGTACCGCGTTATAACTAAAACTGAAACGATATCGTTACGTTCGGATGCTCATAATTTCCACACAAAATGCCTAAACAAATAGCCAATAGTTCCTTGAAGACGTTTCAACGATCGGCTATCGGAAAATAGCACCGTAGTGGCACATTACTTTCCTCTCGGGTGTGTTAAATAAGGTGTTGTTCCTTCATTGATAGCCTTCATAAAATATTATGGACTACGAATTATAAGGTTAGTTTAAGGGACTTATTTATGGTGATTAGATACTTATTTACTGAATATAGTACCTACCCTATACAGTTTTATAAATAAATAACTATTACGTGGACAAAGCTGCAGTTTAAAGCTAGTCTATAGATAAATCCCTAAGTTGGTTTGACAAGAATCCCCGTATAATAATAGTGGTTGTTCTTTTGCACCACACAGCTGTTTTTCCTAACCGAGCAAATCATAGATTTATTTCCATCAAACCCATAAATATTTTGGGCAAGTCTTGTCACGTTCACTTGTTCATCACTTCTCACCTAGATAGGTAGGTATATAAATAAGAAGTAAAGGCCATTTCTCCTCTCCTATTGGTTGCCATTCACCCAATCACCATGACCTTGTGGGCTCCATCGCAACTTCGCAAGTGAACGCGTTCCGATTTTCAATCAAATCCCAAACGATCCGTAAGGAATCGTCAGTCAATATTCCCCGGTACGTTCTGTATTAATCCTCGTTAAGCCAGCCGCCCGGAACGAGCAAATATTGAAATCGCGAAACGATTGTGTCGTGTAAATTGTATTTTTGGAAGGAATTCCACGGCTTTGTGGATTAGAATGAGATTTTTGATAGGAATTGCTTTGCTTAAGAGTGCTTGAGAACGTGTGGGATGTGTTACAAATAATTTAACAACTGTGGAATTTGGTTCCGCCAGCATTTTTGGCACTTTACCTTCTGGTGACGGATTAGAATTTTAAGATTTTTATAAACGTAGGTACCTAATGTTTTAACAAAACCCGTTGAAATGTATCAAACAACAATCAATTTTGCCAGTTAAATTTTGGCTATTCAGATAAATACTGAACAACTAAGGTACCTATTTGTTTACTTCGCATGCATGTTTTATCGTTGGGTCTATGTTTGGAAACTCATTCAATTATAATGCATCTTACTCACAACATGATTACACTTAAAAAAATTAATTTGAATTTCAGCAAAAGGTAGAACATACCTACTCGTCAGATATAATATTAAAAATATGACCTATACTCTCACATCGAATACCTACCTCAAGAAACTTACCAATTTAGGTACTACCGAGCAATTCGTTCCTGACCCACTGAATAAAGAACACGGCATTCCCTAATGTAAACAGCACTAAGCTATCCCTAAAAGTTATCGACTATGTGGGATCGTTAGAACCCGAAATTTATTCCCGATCCGACGATCCCGCAATATTAGCGAGATAGGTGAAAGAGAAAAATCTAGAGCGAACGATACAGCGGTCTTTACAGCGTTTTTACGATACCTTCTTATCTTGAGTTATGAGGGGAATAGCCTATTTGCATTGCTAATATTTTATACGGTCGTAACAATTTGTTGGCGTTCTGAACGCTAGTTTGGATACGCAATCGATTTGGGCGCGTTACGTTCGATTAGGAAAAGCTACCGTTGCTCTACAATTCCGCATTCTTCTTATGACCTGGTAACACTTTTGTTTAGGTAATTCTACAATATTTTATAATTATGCACATTTTATGAAAGGTTGCGATGGCGATGAATTGCTAGTAATATTTAATAAGTAATATATTTTCATGTGCTGTGTCATGTATAGTAAATAGTAAAATGAATTAAAGTTCTCCTAAGGCACGGGGCTACAGTTCCCATTAGCTTATTTATTTAACAAAATCCACAGCCCTTAAAAATATATAATTATGACATTGTTTCATATACATGAGCTTATGTAAAACCTTTTGGTGGTTTCGGTTGTTGTTCATACATTATAATCTAAACAACTTTTTAAGCCGAACACAAAGAAATCTCATCACGTTTAGTGCCAACACTTTACCAACACCGTAACGCAGCACGCGCCATACATGACCCATAACAAACGTATAACCGGCTTTATGAGACAATTATGAAAAAAAAACCTTTATGGGCATTTACCGTCTTTTACCGCACATATTTCGCATTTTATTTACCACTTAATTTTATAGCCCAAATCTGGACTAAATAGAAAAATAAAGTAATTTTACTTTCTAGTTGGAGGAAATTGTAAATTCTGAATGAAGCTCAGAAATTGAGCCTAGATAAAATACTAATTTCGCCATTTCTAAACACTCCGATGTAGAATGGCTCCCATTACGGTGGCTGTATCGTGCCAGTCTAAGAATAGTACTGCTGGATCTTCTTCCGTGGGAGTCGTCAAAGTGGCTAATCTTCACTACATAGTATAAAACAAAGTCGCTGTCTATATGTCTATCGAAAGAGTGATTCAAGAGGAATGTTTAGAGTATAATTAGTACCCGAGGCAAAGCGAGGGCGGGTCGCTAGTGATTTATATAGCAGACGTTCAGCAGCTCGTTCTGTGTATCGCGTTAACTTTCTATAAATTTGTCAGGACCAGAATTTATGTTTTTGTAGTAGTGGGCATAAAATGGGTTGATATAATGTAATACGTGGACGTTATCCCTAAATTCATAACGTCAACAGCAGACAATGTATCTCAACCTACAATGATACATTTGGTTTCATCAACCGAAAACCAATTTAAATGAAAATGATTTTCCGTAATCGAGCCAATAACAAGATTTTCATTCATCACTGAGCATGATAGCGATACAATCTATTGAATATGGATTAACGTTAAATAAATACTAGCTTTTTGATTTACTCAATTATTCATCATTATCATTTCAGACGTCCGAAAGAAAGGACATGTTGTGCCGACCCCATATAATGTGGGAAAACGACAGGAAGATGATGATGATGATATCATTTCAGACGTCCACAACGACGGACATAGGCATCGGTTTTAACATTGCCAGTTATTTCGATCAGCAGGATTTAAATAATCCTTCCATCTTGTTGTTGGACGTCTAACAGTGCGTTTGAACATAGGTTACTAGAGAAAACAATAATTAATTTAGGCTTTATTCACATGGGAGCTTTTTTGACGGATATAAACAAGCGTTAGATCTATTTTTAACGGCAGATTGGAAGCACAGTGCCACTATTCATATCACAGAATAGTCGCTCAACAATGAGCAATCGACAATTCTATAGAAATTACAAGGTAAACCAAAACTGGTAAAGGTAAACTAAACTGTGGCAGGATAAGAGCCGCTAGCTACCCACTGCTGTGACGCGATGTGTCGCATGCACTTTGTACAGAACACGTGGCTGTCAAACAAAGGCCGTATCCTCATTAAGCCGCCGGGCACCTCCGTCCTGATTTGATCTGTCATTGAGTCCGGCTTAGGTCTGCGGTCAGTCAGCCGCACTGTTTGCCTCGATTTGCGAAATTGCTTTTAGCTTTCTGTTAGGCTCGGTCGAATGAGGGATTGCAATTGACTGTTATTTGTGATTGTCAGGCTTTATGTGACTTATGGGACGCCTGAAACACTATCACCTTTTGCCCGGAACGCACATGTGATTCTAAAGTGATTGTTTTGTGAAGTCGGCGCGTATATTAAGTGTTTATGTTTTAACATCCATGTATCCCATTTTAGTACCTAGGTGATGCGGAATTTTGAAATATATCATATTTATTTATTTCAACTATAGTAAATAATAGAATACAAGAACCTTATTCGTACATAAAAATAACTTGTAAGATTATCCAAAAGCGTATTCAACTATGCAAAATTCATGTTAAAAAATTCTCCTCTGCAAGAATCTAAAGAATGTACAATTTATTGTAGCCGCAGGTAGCGGAAAGGTGAAATTAAGTGGAAACATGGAAAGCAAAGATATGTAACACGGCCTGGCGCGGTTTAATTGTGTTGGTGCGGCTCCAAAATGTCCGAGGCAATGGAATAGGTAGTACTACTGGATAGGTTGTTTGCCGTGACGGTCATAAGCCTTAGAAATAAATAAATAAATGTTTATTTCTGTACTTATTTTTACAGTTTGTATTATGTATTAGGAGTTCCCTTTTAAGCAAACATTTGCTTGTGTTATGGAAACTCCGCTCAGAAAAGGCGTTGATAAAGTTTTGGAAGATTTTTAAGTGCTTGTTTGTGCAGCAATTATATTTTTCCTATCAACCTATCTAATCCTAAAATAGGTACATATAATACTCTTTTTATACTATTTTCCGTGTGATACCGAACTAGGAGTACTATTCCATCTCCTGCTTAGCTCAGCAAAGCTAATTATCTGATATACCTAAAACGAAACACTTTGTTGATATAATATATTTTATTAAACAATAAAATACATAGAACGTCTAGAGCAAATACCTGCAAATTGTACAAAGATATACCTTGAGGCGGGAGTCGAACCCATAGCCTCTGGCGTTCCAGGTAGACCTTTGCCTAACCTACCACGGAACGAAAGTAAGAGGTATTTGTTCTATCCAGTAGCTTTAGCTTAGAAACCGCTAAACACACGTTTAGCGCATCCTTACTTACGATTTTTTTTTTGTATTTTTGTATTTACTTACGATACGGTAAAAATTTTAGCGTGAAACCGCTAGCATACGGTGTCATCATCAGCAAAGATGTAGATGTTGATGTTGCTGTGTGAATTGTCTAGCAATATTTAATTATAATATTTATTTATTTACATTAATAATAACTTAACAGTTACCAAAACCAAATCGTGTCTATTTAATTTATGTCTATACAATATTTATAAAATTAAAAAAAAATATACCTACATAGCACAGAAAAGAAACAAAATAAAATAAACATAGTTAAAATCAATTATTTTCACAAAATAAAAGCATAACTCGTTCATTTATTTATTTAAACACCATGCAATATATTTATCAAATTAGGTATACGTACATAAATAATGAAATCTGCCCAAATACCTAGTAGGTAGATGAATGTATTTACGGATTTCATTCAGCTGTTATACAGAAGGTCGTCAGTTTGCGTTCGTGGAAGTGCTTCTGCCGTTATTGAAGACGCCATCGGATCTCAAGTTAAATACGTACAGAGATTCTTGTTGTACAAGGTGTCCCACGGATATAATGTATACGGAAAATACCTTGTATACTGGTAGATAGAACAGTTTACTGAAAGAAGACATTTTTTGAATCTAAAACACAATTTAAACTGCATTCTTAATTATTAATAATTACATGGTTAATCCGGGAATAGAACCCGTTACAGGAGAAAATAATGATTCTGTAGCTTATTTATACCGATCGAAAAGCTTCGTCACAAGAAGTATTTTTTGCTAAATAGCATAGTGTCAGAAATAAAAGGTAGAACACTAATTTTAACATTTGATGAGAAATTTTGTCCAGAAACGGCATTGTCGTTTAGGCGGGAGGGACTCATTTTAAACATAATTTGATAAAATGTGGTATGACCGTGGGACGCCCTGTATATAGGTATTTTTGTTAGATGTACTTGGTCTTGGAATGCAAAGCGGAGGATTCGGTACTAGAATATAAACCCATATAATTTGTCATGTCATAAATGACTGTATTTTATCATAATTTTATCCACCACCGGCTTGATAACACCTTGGTAAAAGCTCTTTGGTATGCCAATTTGTTCGGTCCTGTGCGAATCGTTCTTGTTCTATGAGACCATGAATTCGTTTAATTTTTTTTACTTTTATTTATAAATACTATCTAATTATGTGCTGTTGGCTGTGCCTGAAATAAATAAATAAAAACTTGTGTTCTCTGAAATAAATGATTTTTGTTCATTTATTCATTAACTAAATAATTCAAACACATCTACGTTTTATAAATCCCAGAGAAACCGTAATCTAATAAACAAGGCAGAGAAGATTGATGCGAATTTTTCCTCTAAAATAACTTCATTTTCTTTCTAATAACTCGAACGGGGGAATCAAGTAACCTATCAATTTTGAAGTGGAATACTTACAGCTCCTTTTTGATTGAAATTCGATTATGTCGGAGTTTATAAAGAAAAATACTGCCTGGAGGAATTTGACCTATTTAAACTTATGAAGGCCGTGTTGGATATGTGGGAGCAGACTCGACTTTTATTTCGAAGGTCGTGGGTTCATTTCAACCTAGCCCGTAACTCTGGATTTTTCTCCTTGAAAAATGTATGTGCGCTTTAACATGCTCTAACGGTGAAGGCTAACATCGTGACTACCATTCCACTCTAGGATCTACGGACAACCCACTTTGGAGAGGATATCTTAGTGAAAAAGAAACAGCTGCCTACGTATTCCTTAAATGCGAGGGAGTATCAGTGCAACGACAACAAACCCTCAAGAACCCGAGGTCACTCGGTGAAGCCTGTGAAGACCCCAGGAGGATTATGTGCTTTTGGTCGGAAATAAACTGGTTATACTAGCAAAAATCATCACGCATAATGGAGTCTTTGAGTCTAAATGTGGAAAACTGAGCACTAACTAACAACCACTTTGTGTGTTATATATTGTATTTTATGTTATATTATATCACAAGCACCTATATTTTACGTTCTCTTTCCTGGGACTTCTGTCTTGCGAGAGAGATAATGCCTTAATTCCCCACGTTGGCCAAGTGCAGGTTTGTGAATACGATAAAATATCTTATTTATTAAAACGTAATATAAAACCAAAATAATAATCTTCGAGGTAAGTTAGAGTTTAACTTAACTTTAAGGAATACCATCTACTTTACACTTCGTCGGTAAACAGAAGGGAGTTTACCTTAAACACTTTCATTGCAAACTCTTGTTTACTAAATAACCATTAACTTGTAATCCTTGACACCTTGTAGTTTAGTATTAGTTTATTCCTAGTTTAATATAGGTCCTATTTTCATGTTATTTAAGAAGTTTAAATAAAATTATTCTTATTCTTATTCTATGGCTTATATATAGCCTATATGTATATAGCCTTCCTCGATAAATGAATCTACTATCCAACACTAAAATATTTCTACAAATCTTGAGTTTAGCGCGTAAACAAACAAACAATCAAACAAACTCTTCAGCGTTATAATATTAGTATAGTATAGACTGCAAAAGAACTAATTAGACTAATTTTATGTATTTTCGCGTCGTAATAGGACGAAATATGGATTATTATGGTAATAACGATAAATCATTAAAACTAGGTTCACGTGTTTGCTTAAAAAATGTACGTCGACATAAAAATTAAAATTTAATTCAAACTGTTCTCGACACGACTTGCCAAGAGCAATGTTCTTAAATTATTAATTTATCCAAAAAAAACTTTTTACTATATTCTCTTGGTGTTGAGAAGTTTGTACAAAATACTTATGAGCAGTATATTTTTGTTTGATGAAATGCTGGAAAGACCAACCAACAGATGAACTGACATTTTTATTTATAAGAAATTTCTGAGAACAATCAATCAATCGATTATTTGCAAAAACAACATTTTCTAACACATAATAGTAACATAACTAAATTTGAATTTAACGAACAGACAAAACCTAATTTCAAATCTAGAATTCAAGTTATAACCTAAGAGCCCGTGATGGCCAGACCTTCCTTTAATTCACAAGCGTGAAAATTCTTTCATGTGTATGTCTAACATAGGTAAGAATAACCCCCAAACATGAAACCTGGATCGCGGTTCCTTTGGGAGATAACAACCTTTTACCTGTTATCTCCCAAAGGAACCACGATCCAGGTTTCATGTTTAGGGGTTATTCTTACCTATGTTAGACATACACATAAAATAATTTTCACGCTTCAGAATTAAAGGAAGGTCTGGCCATCACAGGTTATTAGTCTATACTAAGAGCCCGGTCTGGCCAGACCTTCCTTTAATTCACAAGCGTGAAAATTCTTTCATGTGTATGTCTAACATAGGTAAGAATAACCCCCAAACATGAAACCTGGATCGTGGTTCCTTTGGGAGATAACAGGTAAAAGGTTGTTATCTCCCAAAGGAACCGCGATCCAGGTTTCATGTTTGGGGGTTATTCTTACCTATGTTAGACATACACATGAAAGAATTTTCACGCTTGTGAATTAAAGGAAGGTCTGGCTATCACGGGCTCTTGGTCCATTATGAAAGTTTCAGAGTTTGTAAATGTTTAAACGTGTAATTTTTTATTTCATACAATCTGATTTGACTTACAAAAATCCACAATTTCACAAAGAAAATCGCCAAAGTCCCCGCAAATTATTGTAACTTTTTATTCTGTACAAAAATTCAAAAGGTCAGACGAAAATAAAGTCTTAAAACCAAGAGAATTGGGAATAATAGGCACAACTAGCGCTGAGAAATCACTAAACAATAGAGAGGGTATAAAAATAAATGACTTTGTACTTTACTTCGAATAAGTTTTTGTTAGTTCACGGAAGATCTTTAGAATGAGTTCGGTACAGGTAGCGTTGGTGAAAAAATTAATTAATGATTTGATTACTGCATATAACTTTACTTGGAAAATTATTGATGTTTTTTTATGATTCCAATAATAGTCATCATAATCATCATCATAACACCCTATTCACGTTCCCACTGCTGGGACACAGGGACTTCTCTCTTGACGAGAGAGATTAGGCCTTAATTCACCACGCTGGCCAAGTGCGGGTTGGTGAATGACACATGTCCTTCAAACTTTTTCAAAGTTCTCAGAACATGCCGGTTTCCTCACGATGTTTGCCTTCACCGTTAGAGCACCAATAATAGTGTCCATTGCATATTTTCTATTTTCGTAATGGAATAAAAATATCATAATGAAAGATACCTATAGAAATTTAACAGACAGATAGATATTGTTTACTTTAAACTAAGATTATTCTCAATAGTTGCCGTCGTCTTAAATTTAATTTGTCTTCAATTAATTACCTTATCAACTAAAAAATGTAGTATAAGTCCGTAGCCGCGTAAAACAGTAAAATTTATATCTAGGTTTATAAAACTACGTTCTAAAATATTGCGTTTCACAGAGTGGAATTTGATTTGATCAAATGCAGCGTGCCTCCAAGCGTGAAGTCAAAGGATGTCACGATAGCACAACGCGAATTATTAAAAAAAAACCTCCGCGACAGTGTACATATTGCAAAATTCAGGCATTCCGAAAGATTGTAGCACATTTGAAAATAATAGAAACATTCCTTTTACAAAATTAATCTTTGTTTTGAGCCAAACTGATTTTTTATACGTATTCTTATATTTTCACATACAGCACTATTTAAAAATAAGGACGATTATGTTAATAACATCGGAATGAAATACCTTTAATGTTTTTGGTTGACACATATTGCAACCAAAAAATGTATACATAAAATTATATAAGCCAGAAGGCGAGCATGGTGGAACTTATCACACGAATTTTAATTTTTAAACTACGCACTGATATAAATCGAAAATGTACAAACAGTAGGTTCTAAAACTATATACCTACAGGTTACAAATCAGTGTCTCTTGTCAACTAAACGAATAAAAAACTAAACTACAAAAAATATGTTTTATTCAGCTCTTGCCGACCCACTCAACCTTTTAAAAAAAGTGTTATAAAACTTCTATTTTTCTGCCATCAGTACCGTATCCGGCAAAGCAAAGAGCGGCAGGGGGGGGGGGGCTGATATCCGGAGCGACACCACGACGCCTCTCTTCATAACTTTTACTGTCAACTCAATTACAGTCTTACACGAATGTTGTCTTGTCTCGTCTTCAGATAAAAACTTGCTATTTCATTGGCTGTAAAATCTAACAAAAAAGTATTTTTATTTGGCTGTAAATTCGGATTTGAATTGTGGTTTTATTTTTGAGTGTTTTTTGCTCGTAGTAATATCAAAAGGAATAATGTTTTTCATCTTATAAAGTGACATGTAAATTCAGATCATATCTGAGTTACCATTACATGAAACAATATAATAATTATTTTCGTTAAATTTAGCTGAGAATGTTCCAATTTGCTTATTTAATACGTCATTACATTAATACTTCTATTTAATTGAGATCATAACATAACGGGCTTTAAAAACTCACAAACACAAACGCTCACAATTTTTCTAAGCAACTGTCGTTTAATTCTCAAAGTTTACAAATTCTCGCCTTTGGTATGAAAATGAGTTTTAAAGATTAGGTTATGTGTTGGTCTTTATTCTTTAAATAAACAAATATAAATACACGGTATAAATAACCAAAGCCTCAAAAGCAACTCGAAATCAATTTTTTCATCAACAAATTTCAACCTCCAAGAATATCCTCAAAAACAGCATAATCGGAAGCGTCGATCAAGTCCTAAGTTCCTTAGAACTACCCTTTACTTCCCCGGGGAAGCATACCGCCCGCATAGTAAGGAGCCGCCCCGTAACGACTCCGTAACGGCTCCGTAACGACTCTGTTTAGTGGCCGCTGAGCGCTTACAATTATTTCGGTTACGGAAATACTAAGGAAATACGAATTTGGTGTTATATGCTTCGGAGGTTTTTGTGTTTGTTTGCTTAGTTTAAGGTTTTATATTTTTGATGTCATAAAGGAATTTCGTGTGGACTAAAATTAGTACCACCCTAAAAAAATAGAACAACACTACTATCTGTCTTCTGGTATATAGATCCCTTGGTCGGTTTGACTACACCCATAGGAAGAGGTTAGTACCATACGGCCAATTCTTAGGCTGGCACCTTACAGCAGAAAACTTATAAGCACCCCTTTTTACGTTCCTACTGCTGGATCGCATGATCTGTTGAAGACAGCTTACAAAAAGAAAAAGTTTTAAGAAAAAAACCAGAGCCGGTTTTAAAACCACTACTTTCGGATTGAAAGTCAAGTTTAGTGTGCTTCCGCTTAGTTAATATTATAGGGCTTTTGCAGAATACTTAAAAACAAACAATACCTAGAAGTACTGCTGTATAGTGTCATTTATAAGTTGAAACTTTACCAACTTACTTTATGGTTGTAAAAGCAAACGAAAACAGCTTTCTTTCAAACAACCCAAAGCACGAACGGCCCTGAATAGTATGAAATGGTTATGAATACGGGGTTCGCATAGTATGGAGTGTTGTGTTCTAATTGCGGTTTTTATACCACGTCGAGTGTTCTTACGAGCCAATTACAGACTTTATGCCAGCTGTTTACTGACGGCTGTGTTATAAGAAGCAAAAATAGTGAAACCTTTTGAGTCAACCACGTCTTTTCTTTTAAATAAGCTGTATTTTCGAAGTTGCAAGACAAGGTGTTGGTAGTCTTACGTTCATTGAAACAATGATCTGTGAACACTAATTGTATGTTACACGATTTTTGGTTTTCATAAAACATAAATCGTGAAGACTAATCATGCTAAATGTTTATGTAATAATTTTTAAATTTTATAAATATATAAACATTTATGCAAGTTTTTGTCCTTATGTACAAAAAAAAATACTAACATACCATTATCAATCGTCAGATCTTTTGGGCAATCACTACAACAGATAGGGGTGTTAGACGGCACCGCGCCGCGGCAGAGATAGGACTAAGTGGCAGAATTATTTTGATTCCTTTAGGGTTGGCAATAACACAATATCATTATACATGGAGGCCTTTGCCCTGCCGTGAGACAAAGGTTGATATCATAATTTTAACATAACAACTACAAAAATACTACAGATAACGAAACCTTCCAACATTTAAAAATAAATATAATTACACCCAATGATTTTATATAGTAATCATTGAAAACACCATTTCATTGCGATTAATGTCTATTTTACAAAAAAAAAACTCTTTGAAGCAGCAATTTTACTACAGAGTGCAATAATAGTGCCTTCGTTAGTTCACGATGGAGATCGAATGACAATATAAGTGAAGAAACGTGCTCTGAAAGAAAAATGTAGCGGTTCTCAGATAGACTTTAAATTATAGTGACTTTTACTGGCGTATGGAATAACTATTGAAACTTATATTAACGAATTTTGCCGTATCCTACAAATTTGTTTACTTAAACAAACGGTAACATTTGTGAATCCACAATGAAAATTTAGTTTTACTATCTGAAAATAGATCAATCGCGAAAACAAACACAAAACTGCAAAGTTCACCAACCCGTTGCATTGGAAACATAAAACAGATAGTCCGCAACGAAAACTACTCATTGAATTTAAGGTGCTACGATTTCTATTTAAACTTTTCATTACATAATCACATCACATCTTTATTCATTTTATTAATTTGTTATATTATATTCCCCCGTGGATCTCCCTTATAGAACAAGATAAAATAGGCTTGTACACAAAACGCTTCTGCTCACTATTATTATTATGTTACCCATATTATGTACAGTGATAGGTGGATACAAAAATTAGAAACAAACTGTAACAAAAAACCAAAACCAAATACACTATGTAAGCTGGCAAAACTTCATTCAATACGCTACTGACTACAGTCAGTTAATACAGTAATCATCGCTCATCACCAGAAAGGCAATAAGACTAATTCCATTATATTTCTTTATTTATTCAGCTATGTATTGTTTGTCTAAGAATCGCAGCACATAACTAAAACGGCCAAAGCAGCGCAGAGCTCGAAACTTGGGTAGAAACTCGAATTCAGACGCAGCTATAACTTTAATTAGAACAGTGCTGCAAAGAAAGCAAACCAATGTGGGGACGTATTCAGGAATTATATCTAAATAATCACCCCTGTTTAAGATTGTGTGTGTTTGTGTGTGAATTATACACTCTTAAATTATTATTATTATAGACCAGCCCCAAACGGTCATAGTTTGGCCTCACTTTACCAGCGTGGTTAATTAATGCCTTATCTCTCTCGTCAAGAGTCCCAAGACAAGTAAATAAAAACAAGACATTAGAGTATTGATTAATATAATAGTATTGATAATCTCGTATCATCTATGGGTCATAGATGGTTTTCAAATAAATAAAATAAAAATTTATGAAATCCGTGAACATTTTTACCTAAGTCTGACCCTGGCTAGTCAATGGTATCCTAGAAAAATAGTTTCCTATCTAGAATCCTGAATAAGAACTTCAAACTAATTGCGAGCAGATGAGAGCTCGAGAACTTATGATGGTAATGGATGAATATTGTTAATTTAAATTTAATAGCGTTTTTACACTATATTAATCAATTAATTGCATGGACTTGAAATAAGTTTAAAGAATAAAGGGCCTGCTCCATAATATTTATCTACACTTGCATTATAAAGAGGAAAGATATATTATGTTTGTAATGAATAAACTCAAAAATTACTGTACCGATTACAAAATTTTTTCACCATTATAAAGCTATATTTACCCTGAATAACATTGGCTATATTTATTGCTAGAAAAGATAAGGGATCCTAACTAAAACTTACTTGCTTTTATACTATCAAAATAACATGGAGCTACTTTTGAACTTAGGAAAAAAGTGGCCAAGTGCGTGTCGGACTCGCCCATGTAGGCTTCCGCAGCAATTATTTATATGAAATAGTTTATGACGTATTATAAAAAAACTACTTTATAGATTTCGTTCAAACCAATTTTCGTTGTTAGTTTTTATGGTAATGTATAATATATATTTTTTTTAGATTTATCATCTTCTTATTTTAGAAGTTAGAGGGGGGGGGGGACACTCTGTTTTCCACTTTGGAGGAGTCTCTCGTGCAAACTATTTAGTTTAGAAATAAATGATGTTAGAAACCTCTATATGATTTTTAAAGACCTATTCATAGATACCCATACCCCACACGTATGGGATCGATGAAAATTTATTTTTAGGGTTTCGGTTCTAAGTATGGGGACCCCCAAATTCAATTGAATTTTTTTAATTTTTTTTATGAAATCTTAGTGCGGTTCACAGAATACATCTACTTACCAAATTTCACCGATATAGCTCTTATAGTTTCGGAGTAAAACGGCTGTGACATACGGACGGACATGACGAATCTATAAGGGTTCCGTTTTTGCCATTTGGCTACGGAACCCTAAAAAGTGGAAAACTAGGTAGTATTTCGTAATTAAAAGATAGAATATTCTGTTTTATAAACAGATCACCTAGGTCAATAAGCTCATGTGAATTAAGTTATATTTAGTTTTGGATAAAAAAACCAAGTAAAGTATATAAATTAAATATCCTAGTCAAATTGCGTTTTTTTCTTTATTTTCCGAACCAGAAAGTTGTGAAAAAACGCGCTGATAAGTAAAAATAAAAACTTTTATTTCTCATTCACCAAAGTTCCTGCAAAATATGGCGGAAAGGCATCCAACCTTTTACCCTTGTTACGTTATGACTATTATTGGCAGTTCGTACGTAGTCACGTGGTCTGCACCCGTTGCCGATCACGTGACGTAACGGAATGTAACGGAAACGGATAACGTTATGTGACCGGTTGGCTCTTATATTTATGTGTCGTATAACGTTGTTTATTATATATATTACTAGCTGACGCTTCATTACCATATTTTCTCACCTTCCTTGGGCTACTATGACTATTTTAAAACAAATAATATAAGTATTATCTAATCATAGACATTCCTGATTTATAGGTTCTAAAGTTATTCGCTTCAGCCATATCGGCAGTCCGTTAATAAGAGGATACATCATAAAATACATACAATGGACACTATGGGTTTTACATAAACGTTTTCTATGCTAAATGCATAGAAAACGCTGAAAATGTTTTCTACTGTATATGTATAAATAACCATGCTTACTAGGCGGGACGTAATTATTATTATTTATGATAATTAACTACTTGGCATGGATTACCAGTTTATGTAAAACCCATAGTGTCCATTGTATAAATTACGATGTATCCTCTTATTATAAGATTGCTAATATGACTGAAGCTGGGGGCTGAAGCGAATAACTTTAGTGCCGCGTAGAAAAAGCCTATAAATCAGGAATGTCTATGACCTTCGGATCTTCGTATAAAGTTTCCTGACAAACTCATCAAAGCCCTATAAAAACGCCAGCCCGAGGCTAAAAAACTCCGAAACTCGGACAAAAACTCAGATGGAGCGGAAACGAGACTCATAAATAAACATATACATGTAAACCAGCCGCGTAAGCAATCAAACTTAGAAATGACGTGTTTGTGAATTATGGGAGCAGTTATGTAGGTTTTTAGCAGTATTTTGTTTAATCGGAACTATAATTCAGAATTTTTATAGTTGCGGTGTTTTGTGTGTCTGGCTTATAGAAAAATTAAGGTAGGTGGCCTTTTGCTCCATAAGTAGAATTAACAAATAAATAATACTTCTACTACTACTTGGCACTGGTCTCCCAAAAAGAACCTTAATATATTATTCATGGGAACTCGTATAATCACTCGGCTTATCAAACACACATACAATTTTATTCAACAACATTTTTAACAAAACACAAAACATAACTTTAAAAACACAGATCTAAATAAAACAATCTAAATTATTAATTTCCAGGCTTATTTATGTACCATAAAAATTTCATGTTTTACGTAATTATTTGTGTCTCACCTTAACTTCTATACACGTTACAATGCTACGCCGTCGCATTGCTACGAAACATATTGCTACGCCGTAGCGCCTCTACACCTCATAAATTTGAAACTCGAAGTTTTATGAAATGAACAAACTTTTAATAAGGGCATGCGGTGAAAAATTTATCTGTTACAAGCATTTGTTTCGGATTTGGGTTAATTAATTTAATCAGGACTCGCGTTGTGATGTTAAGTTTTTAATTGATTGTATAAAAAAACGTTTAATTGTATTCTGTATTTCCAAGCGCAATAGAGAGGATAGTAAGTAAAAAATTAAACAACATTAATATAATAACGTGCCTTGATTTTCTTTTAACAATCGATTTTAAAAACATAGTTACTGAGACATCAGAAGCAATCCCTGCAAGCTGTCATGTAAAAAACGTATACTCTATCCTTCGGGATACATACATCCTAAACTTCCTGAAACTTGGGGTATTTTTTCCCCAGTTTGATCTGTTACTTGACCGAAGTATATTTTATTTTTTGTTGGAACCAAACTGAATCTATCTTCTCTTCCTGTTTCTTGTGGGAATTGAAATAAGCTTCGTATATGTAGTTTTTTGGACACACCGATTTGTATTATTTAGTGATGTTAGATTTTAATTATCTTGATTTACTTTTGTTATAATATTATAAATAAATAACTAAATATTTCTGAACAATTCAGACGTCATCCTGCTCCGTAATAAGCCTGCCAGAGACAAATATAGCTCATTGTCAAATGGCCTATTACAATACAATACAATACAATACAAAAACACTTTATTGTACACCAAATATACAAATAAAACATGAATAAAAAACACACAAAAAGACACGTACAATGGGCGGCCTTATCGCTAAAAAGCGATCTCTTCCAGGCAACCTTTGGAATTAATTCTTGAACAGGAAACCCAGTTTAGAAAGTGGAGCGTTGGACCTCCACCACATTTCGGATCCACAAGTCATCAATAAATAAACACACTGATTATAGTCCTGAGGCTTTTGGCCAAACATATCTATTAAATTAATTGTAAGCCAAATTAAACCGAAAAAATCCCTACAACCCTTAAAAAGAAAACAGATTGTATCTCGCGGTCGCCCCTCGTCTCTTCGACAGGTCCCTGATAAAAGAAAGGGCCGAACTCAGTCCCAGTTCAATGAACAAGGCTGACAGCCTGTTCTAGAACAGACTACAAACATGACTGAATTGGAACAGATATATTCATTGTCAGTCTTATAGAAAACTAGATGACGTGCTCACGAATTCGCACGAGCAAATAAATACAGAGAATATTGTCTCCTCGGACAAAGGAAAAATAGTCCAATTGCAGAAAAGGAAGTCCCTAAACTAATTGTAACGCTGGCAAGGAGTATGGAGGGCTAATAAATTGATGAAGATAAAATATTTTACATAAAGTTACTGAACTATACAACGGATTTACGAAACAGTATTAAAAGCAAAACTTTGCTCTGGCGATTCAAAGCCAATGTAGCCAGGTCCAGAAAACAATGTAAGCTGACTGTACACATTTAAACAACGAGAATTATGAAACTAAGTACCTGTACAGTCAGCGACATTGTATGAGAATTAAGTAAAGTTAAACTCAACTTTGTTGTTCATTCAGAATTTGGAAAATATTTAATCTAGTTGTGCTATCTGTTTTTTATTTAAAAATTAACTTTTATATGTTCAATTTCCCACTAATGAGCGTGGATCTCCAAATAAAATCCATTATGAATATTGGTGGACAATTGACACAGAAGCATCTAGCCCCGTGTTTTATTGCGTCTTCTGATATATTAATCGCCTATTCTGATTGACAATACCCGGGAAAAGATGATATAAAGAATAAAATAAATTATTTCTTTTTTTCAGATAACATCCTTATTGTTAGTAATTTCTTAGCCTAAGGACATGTACATCACTCCATCAAATTTGGGAGCAATTGCTTCAAGAATACAGTTGGTACTTCCTCGTATTCTAATGAGCAGTGAGGCTGCCTTGTTTCTCATACAGGTGGCGAAGTTGATTGATTCACATTTTGTCCGTAAAATCACAAAGATAACTTGGACACGTCATCGCTAAATAAACTAATATACCCCGTCTTATTATTAAGGTCTAACAAATTAATTTCTTAAGCGAGTATCCGAGTAGTATTCGACTTACAAACCGTTGTTATGCTACGACACGGATGCCATACCTCGAACGTGACTACCACTAGCCAACTGAATTAACATCCAACAACATACACTTACTTCAACCCTATCTCTATTATAATAAAGTCTATTTAACTATCAAAATGTTAGTTTCATTGCTGTTACAACAACAATGCGGTTTTAATTTCAATCGTATTGCGTTTGGTGATGGTGTAAATTTGAATGTGTTTTCTGCAAGTGCTTATCTGTGTTGCTATTAATAAATAGAAATTTAATTTGTGTATTTTATCAATTAGTACAGCAATGCTAGTTTGAATGGCAACATTTGCAGGTAACAGCTTAAATATAATCTGTGTCGTAGGTGTACTTTTGAAACAGTGGCTAAAAGTGGTAAAACACACATATTAATAATATCATAATATGATTTCGTTGATGTGTTACCGCGTTACTAAGATTTTATAGCTTACTAAAATTTTATGGCTTTAGAGTTTCAAAAGAAAATAAGCTTCAGAATTATTGAATAGAGTGGCCTTAGCGATATCAAAGAGCTTGGGTTGAGTTATCGGCTGCAACTTTGATTGATGAGGCGATGCACGCGACACTTAGCCCAGTTGGTGTTGCGTTGTGGTTATAAAGAAGCATTTTAGTTGCTTTGAAAATCATAATAAATAAATAAAGACGTGTTGGCTATGTGTGAGCACACTCGACTTTAATTCCGAAGGTCATGGGTTAAATACCCGCCGCACACCTCTGGATTTTTATTCTTAAAAAATGTATGTGTGATTTGAAAACACGTGCTCTAACGTTCTCCACGTTAACGTTCTATCCTTTCTCCTAGCTATATGGTTAGCCCCCTGCCTCTTCAAAGAGCTAATCCACTGGGCTATGTCGGTGACGTGTGTTCTACGAATCTGCTCATTTCTGATTCATGCAGAACATCCCGAAACAAATATCTGCAAATAGTACAAATTGTTGCTTCAAAAACAATTGGTAAGTAATCTAGAATTTTTATTTATTTTAGAACTTGCTTTGAATAATAATTGTAATTTTTATTTTTTACCTCATTAGCTCTGTTAGACAAATAATAGTTATACTAAAATTACACAACATTTGATGGAAAAGAAAAATAAAATAGGCTAACATTATTTGCTGAAAGCAAAAATGTTGGTATTGAACAAATATTTTAGTTCCAACTACTAATTTAGGTAATAACCCATAAAATACCAGATACGTAGTCACGTACGTAATCATGGGTGAAATACTTAGAGAAGTATTTGTCTATAAATTATGATCTAAAGAAAGAGGAAAATTACCTGTGGTTTATCACTGGATGGATTTTTACCATAACAAGTATTACGTTCAAAGAATGTTATTATCAACAAAGACAAACAATTGCCGCTTACGGGATAATAAATATAAATTAAACAAAATGTAAGTCTTTCAACGTAATTAAAACTAATTTAAATGACTAAAATATAATTGTATGTAGATAGTAAAATTATCTCTGATACAATATTAAGTAAATTTTATGCCAGCAATTGAATTTACCACGATAACAAAAAAGAATGAAAGAAAACGGTTCTCAAACCATTCTGTGATTCCATTCTACACATACGCTTCAATAAAAATCAGACCAATCAGTTGCTCAAAGCCTTTGAAGTGCAAAAACTCTTACAAGTTCAGGAACCGTTTCCTGTGAACTTGGGTTTGATGTTATGGAATCAGTTGGCAACGCTTTGATTTGAATAATACGTCACACCTGGGACACGGCTTTAATAACGCACAAGTTTGGGATTATTGAGATTATATTCGAATTGTGACATCTGGTGATATAAGGAGTTATCTCACAATGTACAGGGAAGATACGTATAGCGTAGATAGGTTGTTATTTTAAGAATAGGAATTTTTTTTCTTTTTTTAGGATATCTAAAATATTAATAATATGTCTGAATCTAAACTAATTATCATAGACCTCATAGGGGTTTTGTTGAAGGACAACATTATATCTACAACAAAGGTATACAGCAAAAAACTCAAAACAAGCAAGTTTAGCAAAGCCGGCATCACATGGACACATCTTAAAGAATACTACTGGTCTACATGGGAAAGCGAGCGGATAAAAGTATGTGTACATTTTATAAATTTACATAACGTACTGGCAGGAGAAGTATTTAATAATTAAGTGTACACTGAAGCGTCGAAATTAAACCGACGAATATATTATAAAAAATTACGTCATCGCTTTGAATTTATATGTAAGTTAAACAATTGCTAAGCGTCTTTAGGCACCTATTGAATTTCCTACAAAAATTAATGATGCTGAATCAGTAAAGAATACAACTATTTTATACAGCTCTAACAGTGGCTTGAGCTCCAGAAGCACTGAGGTAGCGTGTACAGAGCATTTGGATGAAGGCCAAAGATACAGCCCGCTTACGGTCTAAAACACAGGCGGAAGCGACTTATCGAATAGTGGAGGATTTGCACTTGACGCGATTGTCCATTTTTCATTGTACTTAGTTTGTATGTGTATGTATGTTTAACTCAAATTATTTTAAAATGGATTATTGGTTTTTCTAGATTCAACCTTGAATGATCGATACCTATTAATTATTTGACATTTTATGTTTAAGTTGCGACAAAAAGAAGTTATTCTAGATTTGACCTAGAATAAGCTATTTTCTATACAGACGGAAAAAATATAACAACTCAATCGCTGACAAAGTTTATGTCATTTTGTAATTGTTAGAATGCTACATTCTATAGCTCCTGTGCAAATCTCCAATAATTATATCCTGCATCCCCTTATATATTTATATCGACTGCTAACACATATCTGTAAGGATTTATATATTCGTAATGTTACGCTGTTGTTGTTACCGTCTCTCCAAAATGATGAAACTTATTAATGTCGATCTGTTTTCAAATATTCATTTCGATTATTAAATTTGTAAATTGTTTGGTTAGTACAAAAATAATCCGCCTAAGCTGATATGCCCGCTACCGCCACCGCCCGTCACCTGACCCACGCAAACGTTGATTTGATTGGCGTTGACAACGCGCTGGGCAATGTAAAGACGTTCCAAGTTCCGTTTTTGAGTCGGGTCGAGTAAACAGACCCGTGATAGCTTCCAGAACTGGAACAGTCTAATCTGACTTGTTTATGATTATTTGAACATGGGGGTACTTTGAAACTTTGTGTTGGGGACAATAAGATTTTAAGATAACGGCGTAAGTGGTTTAGGATTGAGGGGACTCAAACATCATCATTTCAGATGTGAAACGTATATATCAAAGGCTTGATAATTTAAATATTTAATTTATTTTGATTTTATTTAGTACCCCTTAATTATTTCTAACCGGTAATATTCTCTTATCATGGACATTGAATTTGACGCAACTATATAAAGGGACCTCATTACGTGTACGGATTGGAAGTAAACAGGTTTCCATGACATCTTCCAGAATTCTCAAGAACATTCTAATCTGAGTTGTTTATGAACTGTGCTCCGGAACTTCGTGTTGTGAACCAAAACAAAGATAAGACACAGTTCATCAACTCCGCATCAACTTTTTATACCTATGGTAAGATTTATTATTGTATTTTCCTGGAATTTCTTAAGGAGATTTTTGGTAGGTAGGATTCGAATAAGAAATAGAAACAAAAAAACTGTTATAATATTGTAAATAAGTATAAACGTGTTGGATAAGTGGCACACTCTACCTTCATTCCGAAAGTCGTGGGTTCTAACTCGCACCCGGCCAGCGTAAAAATCCTAATTATTTAGCCTAATATGTCCCATCAAGAGAGAAGTCCCTATGTCCCAACAGTGGGAACGCAAACAGGGGTCCTTATACTTGTTCTGTTGATTGTTTCGTCTATAAACCTCTAACCACGATCTGCCTACAAGCCAGCGGCAATGAGTCGACAATGACTTTGAAAAATTCGTAAAAAACGCTAAAATTTGAAAGGGCTCTTAAGCCTAATAATCTATTCGGATATCCCTATCCATTACGGGATTCTATTTACGGAGGGATCATCTCCCAAGGGGGCGGATTTTATTATTTCTCGTCAAGCTTCAAATATAACTCGGAAAACTTTTATATCCAATTTATGACTTCACTTAATTGTTCGCGTGAATCTCTTTATTGACTTTGTGATTTTTAGCTTGAAGACAGAGAAACAGACAGTATATATGTATACCTTGATGATATCGAAATCTGTCCTATATATTGACTTGTCTAAGTATCTTTAGGATTTTACGGAAATAAATGACATTATATCTTTGAAAATCATTGTGTGGTCTATCGCTGGTCGTGTTTGTCACATGTTCGCGTGTAATTGTGAGCACACTCGGCTTTCATTCCGGAGGTGCATACGTGCATGCGGTCATAAGTGTACTAACTTTGTTTATGTTAACTTTTGAAAGGCACAACCCTGTGTCTGTGTACCTACTCATGAATAGAATTTGTTTAAGATGTTTTACTTTAATTCATATTTTCCTTCAGAAGCTACGATGGCGTGAATTCTTCTGAGGAAGCTTCTACAGTAAATGCACTCGATAAAAGCGGAATTGAAAATCCAAAAAAGCGAGAGCGAAGACAGATGAAATTCAAATTGGTCATAACATATTATAAATAAATTAAGATTTACTACACATCATAGAGATAAACATACAAAACTAGAAGCCATATAGAATCGTATCTAAAACAAAACCGGTCATGGGTAGAATTAGTAACATTGTTTAGCTTAATTTCACACATGATAAAATTCAACCTATACTAGATTACAATTCAATTACTTTTTGATTACTTCGAATGGGTATCAGTTTGTGAAAGCAATTTCATCCAGAGAATACTTCTTTTAAAAGACAAAAGTATTATTTCTGAAGGCATTTAATGCCTTTCACCCAACCCGCAGTCTTTGAGGCGTTTGTACACTGCTGCCATATACATATTTTCATCCTCATCACCCCTAGTTACGTACCTACTGCTGGGACACAGGGTCTCTCTTAACGAGAGAGATAAACATTAATTTGCCTTCACCGATAGAGCACGTGTTTACAAAGTAAACTTACATTTTCAAGAAGAAAATTCAGAGGTGCGCGGCGGGGTTTGAACCCACGAACTTCGGAATGGTTTAATTAAGGTCTAATCTATCTCGTCAAAAGAGAAGTTCCTGTGTCCCATCTGTGGGAACTTAAAATAGGGGTGACAATTATGATGCTATATTTTAAGTACATATTTAAAGTTGCATGTGCTCGCGTATTTCACAGTGCTCGTGTACAAACGCCTCGGGCGGGTAAAACGTTCCAATAACGAAAGTAAATCCCCAAATTATTTACATTTTTCTCAATTTAACTTTGACGTTATCGGCTTAGTTCTAGAAAGTTACAATAAAAGAGAATTTAAGGCACTTGATTTTTGGCTTCGACAGGTTTGTTACGGAGTTTCATCAAAGAAGTTTTATATTGGAACTAGCACCCCCCCGCGGCTTCGCCCGCTTTATTCCAAGTTTTCCTCGGCTTAACTTTTGGGCTACTGCGACTATTTAGTCGCACCTACATAAATCGGCCCTGCTGTTCTTAAGTTGTAAAATTGTAACGAAAAGTGGCCTATTTGTGTTAGAAAATAGTATAAATACATACATATTACATATTGCCTTTAACACAATACTGCCAATACATTATCCTCATAAAAGGTACTTCTACAATATAAATTTATCCCATATTAGATCATGAAACGGGTAACATGATAGTTAAAAAAAATATATCCCAATATGGATATATCGCAATGTTTAATAAAGTAGCATTAATTATTATTATGAATAATTGTTAAAAAAATCGCTGTCGTCAAGCATTTTCTTACTTTAACTCTTTGAATTCATAATAACGGCACGCGTCGTCTCTTTAAAGATATCGAATAATATATTGCTCGTTCGATAAGTTCTTTTCTTTCTATTGTGCTTATTTAAATTCTAAGATAGCTTTTATTATTGAAATACTTTGATTTATCTGGCTGATTTAATTTAAATTATCTTTACAATGTTAACAAATACTCGTATCTTTACTTTATTGACATTAATTGAATCTCGTTAATTTTGTGGCTAAGCCGAGATAGAGCCGTGTTGGGCAAGTAGGTACACACTCGAACTTCACAAATAAATAAATAAAACTTAATATTGCATGACAATTCACATAGCAAAAACTAGCCCAGTGGTAAGCTTGAAGATTTCTAATGAGTGCCACGTTTCGGATCCGTAAGCCAAACAGTAATGAACACAACATTTTATAGATACGTAAAACGAGGCGGGCTCATGTAATAAATGCTACAATCAATCAATGACAAATATAATAACGTTTATTTAAGGGGAACTCGGGTCATCTGCGGATCGTACTGAATGTTGTTTTTACTGTTAAGGGGTGGTTTTTTATGAAAGCCTTTCTGATTAAAATTTATTAAAATATCATTCCATTCATTCCTGTTATTAGATACCAATATTATCATAATATATTTTGACAACCTCTGTGGCTCAGCGGGGGAAGGTCTGCCTGCGATGCAGGTGGTAGCGGTTTCGATTTCCGCCTCGTTAGAAAATTTGTACGATCTGCAGATATTTATTCCGGATGTCTGGGTATTATATAATGTATTTAAAAAAATATGAATATCTAATTATCTATAAAGTATATCAGATATCTAGTACCTACTCGTAACAGAAGCTTCGAGTTTACCACGGGGCTAGATTTTGCTGTATAAATTGCCCAGTAATATTTATTTATTTATTTAATATTATGATCAGCATAACAACCATACAGCCTCTCCAATAGGTCTTGTGTATTATCACCTGTTTACTGTCACTTTTCTGCTAAGTATTTTTTAAATATGCGTTTGGTCGAGTTTAAATATGAGAAACATAAATAAAGGTTGACACTGAAATATTCCCCTTTACAAGCTCATCCATCCACATCAAAAATAACACATGTTATTTATTTTAGGAAAAAAACATTTGCAATAAAACGCGGCGGTGATAAAGCCGGAAGGTCAGGTAGAAAATTATAGCGGTCCTTTTTAGGGGTCCGTACACGTAGACTCGGAGTCTACTGGACTCTCCGTCTCGGTAATACGTGGGCTCTTGACGCCATTTATTTCGTTACACTTAAAAAAGCTATAGAATACAAAATACCAACAAAAAATAAACCGGATTCAAACGGCTACTATAAAAAACTTACAAACGCACTAGTCGTACTACAATTTTTGGTAGTTCATATTCCTAAGCTAATTTGACAATTCTATCATCATCACATTAAAATTTTAGCATGGAAATAATTTTATCAGTTCTTCGACAGTTTACTTCAGTTTTGATTAGCATAGGTTTCGTTGATCTAATAATGAAAACAAAATAGTCATAATAGTTTTTATTACTTATGAATTGTACAATTTTACTTATAGAAGTTCATAACTAAAACCGTAGAGTACACCTTTCATGCATATAGAGTTGAAGGATCGACATCCGGCTCGAAGGACCAACTGAATACAAAACAGCTTTCGGCTAATGCTTCACAATTTATGATTCGCGATCGAAGTATGTTCTCCTTCGGGCATATCTTCGGCCTGATTTAGGAGAATACTTGAACGGGAAAGGTAAGCGTTTTCCTTTGATTAATATTGGGGTAGGTCTTGATAAAGTTTCGGCGGTTTGAGTGGATTGGAAAAGGTGTGATTGTTTTATTATATAACTAGCCGGTGGTTTTCTAAGACGAAATTGAAAAGGAAAATTATGTTTATAGGGGTTTGTAAGAAAGTTTAATAGAAGTAAGAAAGTTTAAGAATAGAAGTATTGAAAAAATATATCGATGAATGTTAACAAAAAACAATAAGAATATTAGTATATTTAGTTAGCCACTAACATGACTTAACGCTATGCTAGGTGTAAGACTATCGACTTTAAAATGTAAAATGTAGTCTCTTACATCTTTGACATTAAATAAATAAAAATAAATAAATAAATATTGCTGGACAATTCACACATCGACATCTAGCCCCGTGGTAAGCTCGCAGCTTGTATTACATTATTTGACATCATTATTTGTTTTAACCATACTAGGGTTGCTTACGCTTCAACATAATTTGATGGATAAAGATTGGCTATGTCTATAAATGTAGTGCAAATTTTTCCTTGGGTTTCCTCACAGTTTCTCTTCACCAATAAAACATTGTGTTAATAGCGCTAATATTTTTCGAGATGAACTGTGAGAACCTACAATCTTCGGAATAAAAGTCGAACATACTCTTCAATAAGCCAACGCTATTGTACAATTATTGGTACTTACGGGTACAGTCCTGTGTTCCTAAATTATCCATAAAGGTTAAGTCATATCATTGTATATTAACTTAATTTATACGTTGGTCTTAAAATCCCTGCAGTTCCCCTCAGAATATTCATTTTATTACCATAAAAGGTACGGGACCTTTTGATAAATGTAAATTTTTGGATTTAACGGGTGACCGACGGAAGAATAATCAGTTTTGATAAGAATTCAGGCCCTTTTTAACCGACTGAAAATAAAACAGTAATGATGAGTTCTTTGGTAAGTTAGGTATTGAGATTTTATGACTTTTATCATAACAAGCCACATTACATTACATCCTACTGCTTAAAGAATAGAACCTATTATATGTCACAAAGCATATTAGAGATACTAAACAAAAGGGGATTTAAATAAACTTTTTGTATTGTATTTGTTAAACCACAATCCCATAAACCTCAAATTATCCATTACTTTATTATTGTTGCCCAGTCATGTAATTGTTATGCATCTAATGATGCCATAGGTTCTACAGAGTCCCGAATAGTAATAATAATAATAAATATTGCTGAACAATTTACACATACATCAATATTTTTTTTAAATAATACTTATGGCCTCACTAATTCGCTCATTGAATACAAAACAGCCACAAATCAGAAACCTCATTTTTTACAGGAGAGCCAAAACAAAATTTAAAAAATGATTTTTTGAAAAAAGTACTGTTTTTATTTTTAAATGTTATGATGTTTGTATATCATTATTTTCCTTGTTTTTTGCTCTATTTTTTTAAATAATGACCACTGTGATAGCATTCTTCCAACCTGAGAAAACCAACAAAAGCCCTTTTTGCATTCAAAATTTGAACCAATGTTAGGGTAATTTTCTCAAGAAATTAAACAAATTATAAAAAGTAACATGCTTTTTTGATGTTTTACTAAGGAAATAACTATAAAAAATAAATAACTCTCAGTATATCTAAAAAGATACAAACTATTCAAACGAGTAACACAAAACTAGATATTGTTTTATCGTTTTATGTTAAAAAACGCGATATCAATTTTACCTTATCTAAAATATTCATAGGAACAACATTATACTTCAAAAACTATAAACACAAATCTAAAATTTAATTGCTGAAAGCTTAACATTGAAAGGTATGAAATAAGGCTTAATTAGTAAAATATTAATACATTTTACTATGTATCATTAAATCACAAACTGTATGGCTAAAATCACAAAAGTAATATTTTTTTATTTTTTTGTTGGCCGCTGCTTTTGCTGAAATATCACATTCTTGAATTTGTCCAAAGTTGATAACAGGCTGGTTTTGTATGCTTTCTTATTATTCATTAGAATGGCCAACTGCCATGCTCATAATTAATTTTGCTATGCTATTCATTCTGAAAATAAACTATTTGACCGATTATTTATTGATTAAACCGATTGCAAAACAATCATAAATTGTTACTTTGGGTGCAGATTTATGTGGTGCGAAGATTCCGTGAAAACTAGCAATTTACTTATAAGTAATGAAGTTAAATTACTTTGAAAATATAAAAGCTATGAACCAACCTAACAATTATGAGTTGCTAAACGCTTACCGATAACTGTATGAACGTAAACTCTATCAAGTAAATGTTATTTTAAAGTAATAAACATTACAAATTTGAAAACATGCCGTTTAGCTGTACATAAATTATTATTACCTCTATAATAATTCAATACAAAAAGTACACATTTGTAAATATGGTATCACATTATTTCATTATTGGAACGCAAAATGTACGTTTTCCAAAATATGGCTCTGTTAAATAAAAAATCAGAATGTACTTACTTGAAATTGGAATGCAAAACGGACGCATTTCAAAAAGTGTCCCTTTTGCACAGAACACTGAATTAAATTTTGGGTCTTTTTTCGAGTTGTGGCAGTTTTGTTCTGAAGTTTGTGCGTAAGTCAGCCCAATACAAAAAGGGCGGTTGATCAGTTTTACGTCAAAATGAGCGAAAATGACGGGTGTCTTCAGCAAAACGTAAAGTATTGCAGCTTTAGACCCTAATTTTGAAATAAAACCATTTTTGAAAAATTTTGATTTATGGCTGTTTTGCATTCAATGAGCGAATTATTGTGTTAAGTTTGCTGTCGCTGTTTATAATTTAATAAAACAATAAAAGATTATGACTTGCATTTCGCACAAATGGTTATTTTTTAAAACCTCTTAAAACGGTATTGTCCAAAATGAAATAAACTGAATCTTACCATCCTAAGCCCCGATTTAGATCTGGAAAGCGAAGAAATTTAAGAATGTAGGCTTATTGCAAAAGTTAAAGAAGTATTAGGATAGCTCTGATTTCATATAAACTTATAATACTTGATCGAAAAGAGTGGCATAAATTGGTTGAGGCTTGAGTATTCCAGCGGTGGCAGGCTGTGGATGATCAGTTTGCCAACATCCTAAAAGAGGTGGGGTTATTCTAAGGCCAGCTAAACGGCAACTTGGCTGCGACGATGATGCATAAGCAAAGCATCCTTATTTACGTTCCTACTTCTGGGACACAGAGACTTTTCTCTTGATGAGATAGATTAGGGCTTAATTCACCACACTTGCTAAGTGCCGGTGAAATTCTCTTCAACTCTTCAAATTTATCAAAACATGCCGGTTTCTTCACGATATTTGCCTTTAACCACGTGTTTAAAGCGCTTGATACGAAGAATAAACCAGTGCGTAGTGGAGTTTGAACCCACGACCTTCAGAATAAAAAGCAAGTGTGTTCCCACTGTGCTACCACACATCCGCATTTATTTCTGTTTTCGTTTGTGTGAAAACCGGATTGCCGAAGCAATCTTAGTTTACCTTGAAATGTTTTTTCTTTTCAACGTCCTAAGGATTTTAACGGTGGTAATTTACGAAAGGCATTTCAAAAGATAATGTGGAACACGTTTAAGGGAATCACTTTGGCTGAAAGAATTTCAGATACCTTTTGGTGTTTATAATTTAATACGGCTTTTAAATCTGTTTTAGATGATTTATTCAGCGTTGACGGCGTTTTCATTTTATGTTTCGTGAAATATTTTTAGGTTGATATCCAAGATCTCATTTTTTGGTCAACAAAAAAGCGGGGCACTTTACCTAATGATGAGTATACGTCGTATTTACGGCGAAGCCACAGGGTGGACAGCTAGAAAGTATTCTATAGTTTTAATACGGAAAAAATGTTTTCTTAGTAAAATCCATAAAACGCAAGCTAAATGCTATAACTAACTACTTAATATGTTTCAACATTTGTTTTAGATTAAAACTCAATTGCATGAGGGCAATTAAATAAAATTAAATATTATAAAAATATATTCTGTAGAACTTTAGACAAACTAACTTTAGAAGAAATATTAATAAAATATTGATCATTTAATATCTTGCATTAGGTAAATCAAGACGGTTTTAATACTATTACTTTGTTTTTAATTCCTATGAAATATTTCGTTTTGTACCTTAAAATCCTTAACAATTTCACAATCCAGGCAAAATTCTCGAAACAGGTGGAAACCGTTGTGCTTTTAGGATCACCGATACAAAAATCCGGGAAAACAAAATCAATGAAAAAATAAACCACTCTTGTACAAATAAAAGAGTAAACGACGAGCAAAACTACACTGCATGAGAGTAGAGAGGAGATAACCGTGCAAATATTATGTTATATAGCGGAACACCAAGCAGCTTTGATTTTTGGTTACAAACAAAAGGTCTAAGAAAACATAATTATCATTTTGTTTTATGACGAATTGTTATGTATCGCGAATATTTTATGATTTCTAAAATGTTAAGAATGGATTTATTCAAAGTATTATCGTGGGCTATTTTATTATTAATTAACGGTTAATGGTTTCTATTTACGATTAAAAGTAGCTAATAATGTATTAATTATAAATGTATCGTTGCTGGAAAATTCATACAATATTTAGAGCTGTCGCGTCGTAGCTTGTGTTACGATATCTTCACTGGATAAACATGAAACTTACCTATGCGAATCTTACAAGCGAACACCGATCACGTAACTTGACATTTGTAATTTATTTATTTCATAGAGATACAGGAAGTACACTAGTTAAAAGAGGGCCGGTAGGTATCGGTAGTTCCTGTTGATTATATTCCCTAAGGATTTTAGTGATCTGTGAAAAGTACCGACAACTCCTCGCCTATATGGAAAAATTGAAACTTTTTGATTTGTTCGGGGAGCGACGGATATGCGCCGGCCGCGGACGGAATATTAATGAATTGACGAACTGTCCAAACAAAAACACTGCTCTTTCCGAACCGGCTATGTCTGTGGCTTTTTGAGGCTGTATAAAACATACATAGTCACCCCTATTTACGTACCCACTACTGGGACAAAGGGCATCACGCTGACCAAGTACGGGTTGGTTAAAGTCAAAGTCCAGTAATTAACATTGACGAATATCACATTATTATTTAAGTGTAAAATACCGTCTTATTTTCTCAGCAAGAACCGTTTAAATCCTAATCTATTAATCATAAGATTTTTTAATTTTCATCACCATATAGAATAAAAGAATACCAATCATCTCCTGAGCTTACTTTTTCGAAAAAAAATCCGAGCAAAAACAGGAATAAATACCTAACATTGACTGTATAACACAAACGAAGATTTACATAGTTATCATAGTAAACTCAAGATACATACCAAGATACAACCCACAACTCGGATACACGACCAAATGCTGCAGACTGTATGTGGTAGCACAAGGCTGTAACCGGTCGAGTTAATGTCGTCAGGCGTCGAGGCGTTCTGTGTTCTGTGAGCCCTGTACTGTCTTGACGGTATAGGGTGGTCTAGAACTGCCATTGTTTAATTGTATTTTATTTAACAGCTTGTATTTTACGAGTATACAGCTGATATACAAGTTTACAATGATTAACTTATTGATGTGTGAGGGAATAACACTGAAAGTTTTTACCATTGGCAAATACCTTTATTTTTGCATCAAAAAACTGAAACTAGGTTTGTTGTTACGTATTTATATTTTCAGACCAAACAGTTTCTAGTCAAAAATTATTTTAGTTTAGCACCACAATTTGTATTTTAATTTATTTGATATTTTCAGATTGAATAACATAATTGTAGGTATAACCCAATCATTATTATTCATTTTTTAAAAACAGAATTACTCAGGCATGTCATAATAGAGCGTCAGTAACTCTGTAGCTACTTGTTGGTCTACCGTCTAAGGTAAACGCAGTTGATTGCTTTAAGGCATCGAACATAATCTCCAAGCTATCTGTAACACTAATAATGTGTCCGGAACTACTGTTTGTCTGGTAGTGCCATAATTTGGCAGGTGAGCAAAAATACTGTATACCTATCTTCTGTTATTTCTACTGAAAGTTTTAAAGTGAAAGGGGATCAAATTTAGATGAAAAACTTGATGATTATAGTTGTCTTAATGTACATAATGGAAATCTATTTTTAAAGAAACCCGAAAGAAAAACAATTACACAGCATTCATTCATTAATCTTCTAGTTTAAAAAAAACACAAACATCTAATACACATAAATAATGAACATAGGAAAATAGGGTTACAAATTAAGAAGGCCTAGGTGTTACATAATTCTGCATTACTTATAATCTTCTTAATATATAAAATAATTCTTTAGATTTTCTCTACATATTCTCCATTTTACATTTGTAATGTACCTATACAACAATTTAAAGATTTACCTACGTTATTAATTTCCATAATTCCTAAAAATCACTTGGACAATAAATACAAAAATATACTACAACCACTACCTATAGCACAACAATTTACAATATTGAACTTCAATAACATGAATTTCAATGTAAATAGACAATTTTAAGCCTACAAAAAGGTTTAATACCGAAATGGCGTTGCATATTCATAAGACCCAGCTAGCGGCAGTTCTATGAAACACCAAATTTATAAGTACCATAAAAAGTTCATTTATTCTTTCAATACGGAGAGATTATGTTCTGATTGATTTTTACCGCTTTATTAAAAATTTAGAAATTATTATTTGGATGATTGCATTTTGAATAGTTAATTAAATTAAATTTCAATTAAATTTGTTCTGTGCTGTTCTGAGAAACACAGTTTTTTATATTATTTATGATGTACATATTTTGTCGGATTTACAATAAAAAATATTGATATCGCATGATCGCCTTGCATCACGCTGCATCTATAAAATTTACTCGCGTACTCGTAGATGCGTATCTTTTTTTAAATGATTGTGCGTGTTTTCTATACAGACGGAGGTAATACAAGAAATATAAACTCGTCTTCACGCAAAACGCTGTGCGATGCGTGTCCATGTGATATTTGCCTTACTTTTTATCAAATTTACATCGAATTGCAATTAAAACACATCATATACAAATAAAAAAGATTTTTTCATTAATTCCGAAACTCAAAATACTTATTACCTACTTGATATCATAGTGTTCGAATTTCCTGATCTCAAAAAGCTTCAGCAATATACGGCATAAAAAAACTTTGGCACTTCAAGCCGAGAAATCTTCAAAGCGAAGAAAAATAAATAAAACCTTAATACCTCATCAAAGCCGTGATTAAGAGGTCGCGACGGATCGGAGTCGAGAGGCGCTGAATTAAAGAGGCTAACGAAATGAAACATACGGGCAAGAGTGAGTAGTGCTTTTCATATTCATTAACCAAAATCACTTTAACGAACAATTGATCTAACTAGTGTAAACACTGGTCGTAGATTATCGAGCAGATATGGTTTATCTTATAAAAGTTTTGAATTGTTAGATCCATGGAACTTGATTATTTATTAAGATGCATTTAACATTTATGTTATTTATTTCCATAAAATCCCAAAGATCACTTAGACAAGCAAGACATCAAACATTGTGACATTAATAATAATAACTTATAACTTGAGAAAATGCTTAACAAATTACAGTCGCATACAACCTTGATTATTCTCGCAAATTTTCGTCTAATATCATTTTGTCGGACATATCTATTGTGGTTTTATGTTTTTTTTTCATTAAATTAAGAAAAAACGAACTAATAAATACTCGTTCATTCCGTACATCCTAACGCATCCCTAAAAATCAAATCAGCAATAACAAAGCGAAATAAGATTCCCCAAAGTTCCCCATTTCACAGAAAAAACGGAACGGCCTAAATGAAAAACGAATATTGGAACAACAAAATATAAAACTGAACTTCGTTTTAATTAGATTCTTTCCCTCTATTTTTTCTCTCTTTCTCTCTCACCTTGCGTAATTCTTGTAACGTTCTCTTAACGAGAAAAGTTTAAGTGCCCAGACGATAAGATATTAGATCTTTAATGGTAATACAATAGTTATTGAACATTCTTTGAATTTATATGATAAGGCCACGGCTAGAGGTGTTTTTGCGCAAATCTGCTTGTTGAACAAGATGCCAAAAAATTTTTTTGTCTAAGGATTAGTACCAACCTGTACCACCACATCTCTTTCAGTTATTGATGTTAAGGAGTCTGAGATTTGTATACAAAACAAAATAGTTTATAAGTAGTAATTTACATTATCATCATAGGCAGACCTTAATTCACCACGCTGGCCAGGTCCTACAAAGTTTTCAAAGTTCTCTGAACGAAAGTAAAAATATTTTCGGGATAAAAGTCGAGTGATCTCCCACTTAGGCTCTTACATTACATAATATTGATTACCATGTTCATTGTACAACTAATTATTCTCTGATACCCGTGAAGCTTTCTTTGTAGTTCAGGTATTTCCTAACAAATTTACTTAGTTAAGCTCAACTTCGAACTTGCAACTTCAAGAACTGCACTGCTGCTAACTCATTTAGCCAGTCCTTCCAACTGTTTTCATACAAACGATTTTGATTTAAATATTTTATAATTTTTATGAAATTTATTTCCATAAATCCTAATACTTGGACAACTAGATTTTCTGTGTAATGTATTGTTGTCATAGTTGTTTATTTATTAATTTATCTTTTGTCTATCAATGAATTGATTGCTGATACAACTCTACTAGGTACTTTTTTTAAAAAAGATTATGGTGTATGGATAAATGATTACACAGAATTTTTTTTTATATTTTCTGAGCAAAGCTGGGTAATAATCTACCATAATTAGACATTACGTTTTTAAATAAAGCAATTAAAAACACGAAATTCAAGTGTGTAAACTGCGCGCAGCTGCGTCTTGCCCACGGAGGTCTTGCCCAAGGGCGTCGCCAGCCGATGGCGCAGGGGGGAGGGGCAAGTTGACTTTACCTATTACAGTTCATACCTTTCTCGTTCGTTAGAAAAGTAGGGATGAATTGTAGGTAAAGTCGACAGCACATGAAACTTTACACTTTAACTACATCTACAGCGAGTGGTATAACAACAGTATCTTAGTACTATATATGTTACGGCTAATACCCGAAGTGCGGCTACACCTAGTTCTAACCGGCTAAAACTAGGTGTAGCCACTGACTGTTGGTTAAACCTAGTATTAGCCGATTGTTTTCGGGTAAAACTAGGTCTAGCCTTCATCATGCCGGCTACAACTAGGTCCAGCCATTCCCTGTTGGATAAAACTAGGTCTATCCGATATCACTCCGGCTAGAACTAGGTCCAGACAATCCCTGTTGGATAAAACTTGTTATTATTCTAATAAATAGTTTATGTTACTTTATAAAAGTGTGATTTATAATTAAAATAACATTCTTTGAATTATAATATGCAACTACTTAATGTCTGTTTTTAAAAAAATATTCCTGGTTGTTCCTATTATATTAAAAATTGCACTCCTAATAATTTGTGTTAATTATTACAATGTGATTTATAAGAATAAAAAATCTCTCTTCGTTTCTTTTTATTGGATGTTTTTTAATATCTAAAAAAGCTCTGCCGATAGTATGCAATTTTTAATATAATAAGAACAATCAAGAACATTTTTTATCAACAGACAATAAGTTATACATATTATAATTCAAAGAATGTTATTTTAATTATAAATCACACTTTTATAAAGTAACATAAACTATTTATCAGAACAACAAGTTTTATCCAACAGGGATTGTCTGGACCTAGTTCTAGCCGGAGTGATATCGGATAGACCTAGTTTTATCCAACAGGGAATGGCTGGACCTAGTTGTAACCGGCATGATGAAGGCTAGACCTAGTTTTACCCGAAAACAATCGGCTAATACTAGGTTTAACCAACAGTCAGTGGCTACACCTAGTTTTAGCCGGTTAGAACTAGGTGTAGCCGCACTTCGGGTATTAGCCGTAACATATACATATACTAGCAGCCCGATCCGGCTTCGCACGGGGTAAAAGACATTTTAAGACTCATTTTTCTACACCTTCGGTTACATTGTTCAAATTTTACCAAGGATCCCTAATTTTTTTCAAAATGAAATGTAGCCTAAAAAACTTGTAAATGAGTTATAACATTTATTAGAAAAATAAAATAACTTAGGACTTTGGTTGTATTATTTTGGCAACTTTTTTAAAATCTCTAGGGGGGGCAGCTGCCCCTCCTTGCCCCCCCCCCTGGCGACGCCCTTGGCTTGCCTATGTCGTATCGTCACCGTTTTCTGTTTATTTCGAATTTAACGAACTAAAGAGACTTGAAATAACCTGATTAAAAAAAAACTTGGTAATAATCTACTACTGGTAAAGATATTGTATGAAAAAAGCATCTACATTATCCAGTGGTAGTGGCGGGTCGCTTACACCGCCCTACAAATCACAAGTTTAGCAATTAGCACCTAACTATTGTTTTAGAGATCTGCTATGAATTTGTGAACTGTTCGAGCAGCACTGAGACTATGAGTATCGTTTTAATAGCGTTTGCAGTAAAGTTTCGGTTTCTTTACGGATTTTATTTAATGTAATGCGATATTTTAATTTAAATAAATTAAATTTGGTACGAATACCCTTTCTGACGTTTAATTACGTTGCTTTTTCACGCTAACTGGCTCTGTCTATCTAAAGTATGTTATCGTTTATATTACACAACGAAGTTATAAGGTGGTGGAAAATGGCCTATCTGCTTAGTGAAATGAATATTATGCTTTAATGCATGACTTGGCGGGGGCACTAGCCACGGTTTAAACTGAGATTTAATGACAAGTTTAAACACACGGTAGAGCTTGCCCCAGCAGTCATGCACAGTCACTGGAGCCGTCAAACTCCGTGCCTGTAAACAAGAGAATATGTTTTGAGTTGCCCTGTTTGAACGTCAGCATAACGTAGTTACTGACTCCCAACTAACAGTTTACCTGAAGTGTTCGGAGAACTAGTCTAGCTCCACATACATATGTATATAGGTGAGCCGTTTTGAGGCATTCAGGGACTATTTAGGGTCACAGCCGTATCAGTAGCACTAATATCTGTCTATATGTATGCCTAAGTTAAAAAGCTTACATCGAAAAAAAAATATTTTCAAATATTTGTTCGAAGTGTCTGACATATGTATATAATAAATAATATCTATCTATGTATGTATATTATAATAAGTATATCAGAAATCTAACACCCGTAACACAAGCTTCAAGCTCACCACATACGGGGTTAAAAATTTGCGTGTGAATTGTTCAGCAATATTTATAAATCTAAAGAAAATATGGTAAAATAATTATACAAAATTAGTCCTTATAACTTAAACAATAGTATTGTCAATTTAACGATTCTGAATTATAAATTAAGCATTTAATGTGTGATAAGATTTTTTAAGAGCTGGTATAAAAAAGGGTTTTTTGTTTTACGCGAGAATTTTAAACATCATAAGATTAAATCCAACGTTATAGATCAAAACACAAGAAAATGCTCGCATAAAAGCTAAGCCTCAAAATTCATATCAGCTCAAAAATAAGTTAATTTTCTATCTGGTTTTCACCGGTTATTACTCGACTAATCTGGATAATGGCAGATAATCTGTCGTTTACAGCGGGGGAGTATTAGCCAGTGTAATTGTTCTTAAGAGTGGCAATAATAGCGAAGTACTGCGGTATTGTGAATAGAGAGCTTAGGATAGTAAGTTTCAAGTACTTTAGCGTTGGTTTAAATAACAGAAAAATATTACCTACCGTGCCTTGGAAATGCAAACAATACCTTCAATTCAGGCAACGGATCTGTTATTCCCAGCAATATTATTTCCCATCCGAAATATCCAGGGAATGTTTTTTTATTCTGAGAAAGATAAACAGCCTATTATGATCTCGGAAACCTTCAATTCTCAAGTCATTTGCTATTCATTAGCGCGATAAAATGAAAGGAGAGCGCCTAATGATTGCTGGCCATAGATAATGGAGATATAGAAGCCGCAGTAAAAAAACACTGATATCAGATTTAAAATGTTTGAAACCCACGCGTTTATTACGAATAATCGCATTAAGATTTTCAGGCAAATTAAATTATTTGAATAATATTTTGTATAAAGAATGCGAAAGTTTAATTTTAAGATTTTGTTCCTAGTTTAACGAGAACAAGAATATTATGATTATCTATAACCACCTCCACACCTTTACTCAAGTTCGTTACGCTTACGCTGCTTACTACGTACTGCTTGTGTAGAAATAACCGTCGCTAATTTAATAGTTTCTATTTTTACTACAAGACTAAAGTAGTGGCGCAAACTTTAGGCTAGTTTTTACCGGAAACACACATCTTTACGTTAAATTACCAATCAAATAATAACTTCAACGAATTTGCGTGTAGTAGCTAAAGACATTTTAATTACAGGGCACGTCATTCCGACTTCATAATTTTGTACCAAGCCACGTGTTATGTAGACCACAATTCATGTCTTAAATTAATTATTTTTATATCCATAGTTTTCTGTCGTATCCAGTTAACAAAATCTAAATCCATGTCGTTGACCTCGAGCACAATCAAAAGAAACGTTTAAAAATATTATTAACAGTACAAAAGAACACCATTTGCGATTCATTGCCCGAGGTCGGATTCTTGCGCCAAGTTAGTGGTTTAAGATGTTTCACGTTTTGAAGCTTTCAAATGATATCTCTTAAACGCAAAGTATAAAGAATAACCCGTAAAACAAGCTTCGAGCCTACCACGGGGCTAGATGTCGCTGTTTATATTGTTCAGCAATATTAATTTGAGATTGAAACAATAGAATACAGACTGCAAAATCAGAGCGTAGTCTGGGACTTATATTCGTCTTATCACAGTAGGTATACAGAAAATTTCTAGACACCGAATCATCCCTTAAAAGTAAATCACCCTACATTTTGGATAATAACCATTAATAAGAATAATAGAGTCAGCAAGTTAATTAACAATTCCTATTGTTTCCGAGCATAAAGGAAATAATTAATTATACTTTCCCCAAATATAAAAGTAGGGATGAATCATGTTACACTATATTCGGCCTACGGGTTAGTCTGCCAGAAGCTTTGCTTTTAAGGTAAGTTTTTGTAAAAACGAATCTGTATATTTATTTATTTACGGAGGGTACATTATGAACATCACTAACATACTTATAATCTTTGTGATTTTACGGACAAAATCTGAATCAATAAAAAATACGAAGTCACAGTTAAAGAATTAAGTTATAGTAGAACCTAAATCTGTCAAACTAGGAACAAGACCTTTTTCAATCGTCAGTCTCATTTGTCCAAAATTATAGCAAATGTTCCAAATCCAACCCGGGCTAAGCATTTGATTCGTAACGAGCTCCCGATCCCATTTTTGTCTCGCTTCGAATTTCCTCCGCTAAATAATAGGCTTTATAATAGAAAAAGTTTTTGTTACGGCCGTTATCGGATTTCCCCCAGTTTTAGGGTTGCTTCGGTGAAATTTTAGAGGATTTCATATTTCTTTCAGGAATTTTTGTTTGTTCATTACTTTTATAATGGTATAAAGTTATTGTTTAATTTTAAAAATATATTTGAAGAGTATTTGTGTTGTAATTACATAAAAATTCGTAGGCTCAATTTAAAATCAATTTAAAAATGATTATTTTGCATAATTTTATATGTATACTTATATTGTTATTTAAATCTGTTGTAACCTGTTGATTAAATATTCTTGAAGAATCTACTTATGTTCTGAATCATAACTAGGATAAAAATAAAGTGATGGTTTAAGACTACTGTTTACCTCGGAAAAATGCATTAGAAGGAAACAAAGCGGCGTAGCAGGCTAGCTCATATATAATAATAGTAATGTTATTCGGAACACGAAGTTCTAGAGCCATGTTGTAAGTGGTGCACAAACAAGCCGAGTCACGAAACAGTCTTGCGAGTTAGTTGTTTGCGATGCAAACTACACTACAACCTTACGTCTAGGACGCTTTCTGGTTCACGATTTTATTTTATTTATTAAGATATTGTTACGGAAGTGGGTTACGGGATAGGATTAATAATGGTATCTGTGATAATCTATTTCTTGACATTGTTTGTTATTGTTAGTTATCATTTATTCAAATACGCAATTTTACCAACCCTACGTCAGTTTGATTTATAAATTTTTCATTCAAAATCAAAAGAAATATTCTCATTTAGACATTCTTTGTAATTGGGAACGTTTTGTTGCAAGTTTTAATTACTATCCGGTTACGGGGGATACGTCCCGGATTATTCAGGTTTTATCCGGATTCGGAGAAAAATGATTTTGTTTTAGAGGTTCAATCTTCCAAATATGACATATAAAGTGAAAATATTTCTGCTATATTTGACGTCATATAACTATGAAAATAATTTCAAATACCTAATTGAGATTATTTGCATAGTTTTATGTTTTATGATTGTTTGATGTAGTTTTTGTTTAAATTCTAGCAATTGAAATAAGTTACTATTCATATTCAAAATGACTAACGACGCTTGTAGTTTGTTTAATAACAAATGGAACTATTCATTTTATCATAATTCGCACAGCAACAACCCTTACCTAGCATATAATAGCATAGGATCAAATATCCCGGATAGTTTCAATTAAACATTTGTTTGAGCCTGTGTGTTGTTTATACAAAACAAATAATTAAAAAAGATTAATGACCTAAAAAACATAAAAACTAGCATATTCTATTTTATACTAATATTTTTTGAAACTCATTTGTTTTTCAAATTGAATTGAGGAGGTATCTGTTATCTATGGATTAACCTATAGACAATATATACCTCTTCTGTATTATGGAAGTAAAGCGTGGATTTTCGGAAACGTAGCGTAATGACTGCCTAATGAGCTCGGCTCTAAATGGATTTAATCTGTTCTCCAGTTATTATGGATAGCTTTTACGAGTTGAAAAGTTTGTTGGTTTCATAAAGAAAGCGATAACATTTCATGAGTTAGTTTGATAAACTTCGTAAAGAAAAATCAATATTGCAATGTTTCAAATACAAGGTGTAATTTTGCAATGTATTTAAAGCCTATTATATGATGCCTTTTAATCCTATTTAAGGATCAAATATCTAGTACCTGTGAGAAACAATTTGACAGGGACGCGGACAACGATTTGTCGTTTGAACAACACTTTTCGTGTTATGCTGACGACGAAGTTCAAAATGCTATTTTATCGTTTTTGAAGTCCATAAAATGTGGCTTGCATGTGCTGCGTAGATAGATAGTTTACGTAGCAAGTAACATGTAGCTTGTGACATACTTGTGTAGCAAGTGGCGTACTTTTGCGGAAAGCGACGTAGCGTTGACGCAACTTGTACACAGACAAACAACTAACTTTTGAAACTTTATTTATCGCTCGTATGACTTTGCTGGTGAGAAGTGAGAAATAAGTTTAAAGGCATAAAATTTAACGGAATGTGATAATTTTATGTTTTCAAAAGAGTAGTGGGAGCACACTCGACTTTCATTCCGAAGGTCGTGGGTTTAAAGAGCAACGAGCATCTATGGATATTATCTTCTTGGAAAATTTATGTACGCTTTAAAAACACATGCTCAACGGTGAAGGCAATCCTAAAGAAACTGGCATGTTCTGATAATTTTCTAAATTAAGAGCATATAATATTCACCAGTCTGTGTGTCCCTACTGAGAGGACGTAAATAGGGGTGATTAAGATGATAGAAAAACTGAAGAGTACTCGTCATCTTTATACATCATTTAATATTATATTCCAAATAAACACTAAATAATTTTACGATAGCACACATTCATTACATTTACCAGAAGCACCTGAATTTCACCAAACGTAGATGCTTACCCAACCGTGTTTCGGGGCCGTGTCAAAGCAGACGGGATCCGGGGAGAATGCCTGTACCTGTATCGGCACATACTTCGAGAAGAATGCGGAGAGCACATATTTCATGTAGCACTGGCCACTGGCCGGCATAGAACGGAGACACGACGACATTTCGGAGTCTATTTCGAAAGTTTTGTGGACTCACCGGCCACTGATACCAATGTTAGTGAAGGTACATGATATATAAGGGCAGCACATACGACTTTCGGATGACAACGAAAGTTTAGTCCGATTTTTTTTTAAATTAATGAAACGCTATGAGCGATATAAATTAGGCGAACAGGCCACAATTTATTTTTATTCGGGTATTTAGAGTGTCAGAAAACGAACATACACCAACATGAGACATGTTCTTTCTCATTCAAAATAATATTATTGACCACTGGTTTAGTAAAATTATTTCGAAATATTACTTTTTGCTTTTGCTTCGTCTACGGCGGAACTGTTCATTTAGCTAGGCCTACGCGAAACTTTCTATAACAGATATTCTGAAAATGATTATGTTGTATTCCAGTATTCCCAAATTTCTCTAGAGTTGTCGCTTACTCCGAAATTGAAATCCGAAATCATTTAAGGTACTTCACCTTAAATGATCATATGCCATAACATGTGCCATGCTGCTCTAGAGTTGTCGCTTACTCCGAAATTGAAATCCGAAATCATTTAAGGTGAAGTACTTTAAATGATTTCGGATTTCAATTTCGGAGTAAGCGACAACTCTAGAGCAGCATGGCACATGTTTTAAATAATCACGAGTAGAGCGATGTGTCGCATGACGTACCTATGATAGAAATTACAAACACGTCACATTAATCTAGCTTTCCGCCCACGACTTTGCCTGCGACATATTTGTTTGTTACAATGGTTTAGGTTATAAGAATACGGGTTTTTTTACGTTTTTCTATTTTTATTTCTTACTTATTTTTCTTACTATATTTTCCCGCGGAAATGTTAGTAACACGATACTCTTTTTACCTAATTAGAGTTTTCCCGCTGTGCACTTAACTTATCATGAGTGCAATAATAAAACTCTTTTCCGTCACCAAAAGGCAAAATGCCTAGAATCTTGATGATATCAGAAACAAAATATAGGCATTTTTAAACTATCATGGTTTTTAACTAAATTTGAACATGAAACGGGTAACATAGGTACCGTGATTCGAATGTTATTGAAATATCGGAATGCAGTGACGAAATATCGGAAAACTCAAAAACATTTAAATCATGGTATGTTACCCGTTTCATGTTCAAGTAAAATATAAGCACAGTAGCATTTAGCCTTATTAATTATATCCTGCTAAAATGCAGAGTTTTTTATTGGCTGTTAACTGTTATGAAATTATTTCATACGGAGAAGTATCTTAATAATGTCTTGTGCATTAAAACTCGGGCTAACAGGCCCATTTCCACTAGATATGAAAACGTTATAATGGAAATAAGCACTGAGCTTTATTGGGTGAGTTTTGTACAAACCGTCCGATTTGAGGAATAAACTATTTTATGTACATATTTTTGTTTAAGCAAATTACTACGAAGTGTCGTGTGGTGCCAGCCTAAGAATAGTACTACCACATCACTTCCCTTGGGCGTCGTTAAATCGACTGTGTGGTTTTGTAGGTAATGTACCATCTTAATGCGATCACCAACCCACCTGGTAACCATGGTGATTAATTCTTTTTAATATTATTATTTATTTATTGACAGGCAGCCCTAAGCTGATGTGTCTACGTCAAACAGTTATGAGAAATTTATATTTACGACGACAATGTTTAACGACACCCAAGATAATATTCTTAGATCATCGCCAAAAGGTAGGACAAATACTTACGATTAGACAGACTAATGATTATAAAAATATCGCTTTCTATAATATAATTACATTCTGATGAACGAATCCCAATCAGTCCAAAGCCTAATGAGATCGTGTTCTCCACAACGCACTCGTTCGTAATTACGTTGGAGCCGCGCCAGAGACGGAGATACGGCCTCATTATAAACCTTCTCTGGAAACTCTATTACCTTCATGGTTCAGTTTATGATCAGCAGCGTCCAATAGTGGACATCGGCATAGTTGTAGCATTGGAAGCTGATTGGTTATAGAAAAAAGTAAAATATAACTGTTATTAGTGAAAAATGAAACTGTCTATATAAAGTAAATCTGTAATTGGCCGTATGATACATATATACCTATAAGACTGTATAAAATATTTAAGGGCTGTTGATTTTGTTCAATAAATAAATAAATAGTTATGTTCAAATCTCAACGACCAGTGGTTCTGACTCAGCATTGCCCTTTTGTCAAGACAAATACTTATTAAAGGTTTTAATAAGGTAGCTGTAATGTTTATGAAATTAATACCTACTGTAAAAGTACAATTATACTCATACAAAATAATTTCGTTCATAATAATACACAAACAAATATACTTAGGATTAGGCTGATAAATACTTTACCGTTCCTTTGCCTCACACAGTCGGCTAAAAATACACTTCATGCTAACTTAATTACTTATCCACACCAATTAACCTAACTTAGTTAATCCGTTGAGAAAAAACACGGAAATCCGTTAAGTCTGAAGGAAAAACGAAATCCGGATTTAAATGTACCGCATACAATTAAGTGTTACACAGTCACTACAGTGCGTCCTAATTGTTGAACATTGCTTAATTTTTATTGGCTCAGGGCACGCGACCCGGCTTAGGGTTAAGCCGTGAACAGTTTCAAAGCTTCAACCCCTTTAAATATACCGTAAACACACAGTTTGAGATACATGCAGAATGGATATAAACTATGTGAAACCGAACATGTTCGCACTGTAAAAAATTATGTGAGTTTAAAAACACAAAATATTTTCATGATTAAAAGTTCAGAGGCACTGCGGGGTTTAAATTAAAGATAAGTGTGCTCCAACTAAAACAACATGAAAAATAACTATATCCTGCTTAAATATGCCAGAGCTTTAATTTGGTTGTAAACTGTAATTAAATTATTTCATACGGAGAGGTAATATCAAACCGAACATGTTTGTTTGCATTCGTGTTGAAAGCGTTAAGCGATCGGGGCGATTACTTTTCTACTCTAGAAAACGAAATTAGATAATCAACATAGCTTTTACGGTACCATTTAACTTTTTACCGTTTATATTGTTTGATATTTGAAAATGATGTTCCGGTATTTATTTACTCGATTTTTTAAGTCGATAGTTTTGTGTTGAAAAATAGGAGAGGTTTGGTACAAATTTCCAGCTTGTCTCAAATGCCTTCCCAAAATTATTGCCAGTTCTCGGATTACTAAACCTCTGCAGATAACCTACTACATTATTTGCGCTACAACCCTGAACCTAATCTCACCCCCTTTCATTTGGACTTAAAGTGGCAATTAAATAAATCTGAGATAATTACGCCGCCTCCAGGCGAGCCTACACGCGCTTAGCTATTCTTAAATTTGCCCTTTGATCTTTTTATCTTAGATTCTTCGCTACTTTGAACGGAATTCGTTAATTTTGTGTAGGTTTTCTCAAGTCGTAATTGACTTTGGTTAATAGATGTTTGGTTTGAAACTTTTGAAGTTGTAACGTCTTATTGGTTTGGAAACATTTGTACTTCATAACACCCCTATTCACGTTCCCACTGCTGGGACACAGGGACTTCTCTCTTGACGAGAGAGATTAGGCCTTAATTCACCACGCTGGCCAAGTGCGGGTTGGTGAATGACACATGTCCTTCAAACTTTTCAAAGTTCTCAGAACATGCCGGTTTCCTCACGATGTTTGCCTTCACCGTTAGAGCACGTGTTTATAAAGCACACATAATTTTCCAAGAAGAAAAATCAGAGGTGCGCGGCGGGGTTTGAACCTACGACCATCGGAATGAAAGTCGAGTGTGCTCCCACTTAGCCAACACGGCTCACTTTACTTGTACTTAATTTTATAATATTAAAAAAAAGTTTAACTAACACCACTATTTGGCACTCTAAGGGCCGATTTTTCAATGGTCAGTTAAACGACTAGATAGCATTTATTCTGCAGTTAACAAGAATCTCCATTTTTCAATTGACAGATATGCCTTAACAGTCTTATTGAAAAATCGGCCCTTAGACCATTATCAAACCCAAAATCAATTAGTCTAAACCTGTCCCACACAAACAGTTAAGATGAACTGACATTTCTTACGCCAGAACCACAATATAGGTAAAATTCACCTACGGCACAGCATTACGTAACTAGCCCATACGTAGCGCTATGCATGATACGTACTAGTACGTATTAGAGATAATATGGAAGACGCGGTTCGTTAGCTCCCGCGCCGTGGAAAGGAAACCAAAAGAATTTCTCATTTCATTATCTGTTGTGTGCTTTTTGTTACGAGAGAGGTTTTGATATGGGGGTATAGTTCTTCTATAATTTAGTTATAAAGTTGATGCTGTAGTAAAAACAGATCTAAGTTCACTACACAAATTTTCTTGAGTTACACTTTTCATTTTATTGTTACTCACGTATCAAACGGGATTTACTTACGTAACAATAAACCTTAGTTCCTTTCCACGGCGCTAGGGCTAACGAACCGCGAAAGATGTAAGGACTATTTATACCGCAAAAAATATTCCGCATGTTGAATCATTTTGCAAAATCAAAATTTCAAGGTTACTTCTCCGTAACTATGATTTTTGGATGGTACATCGTCGTAAGCTATACATATTTTTGTATTTTGGACGATAAAGAGTTGCAAAGTTCATTGATAAAGAAAATGAATAGGTTAATCTGTCACCCACGAACGACAGCAAAGGCCAAAATCCTATACTCCATTTCCTACTTCCCTAAGCCTTTATAAAGACTGAAAAGTAACCTCGCAGTCAATTCTACCCTTTATCATGTGGTCGGATGATGAATGGAGCGGGTCGGCCACCGCGGTAATATATTACGATATCGCATTAAATATTCATGCTTCAGAAGAAACACTGTTTTAGCTTTACCTACACGGATTATTTATAGCTCCAACTTGTAGGGATTATGTTTGATTGTACGATGTAGAGGGATTTCTTTCAAGATGTAACAGTTATGTCTTGATTTATTTAAAAATACATATAATTTATCTTTTATCTAACTGAGCACGTATCGCCACATTATAGAATTTGAAAAAATATTAATCACCACGCTTACCAGACGGGTTGATTGCAGTAACTTAGTTTTCTAGTAGGTACATTGTACGGTCTGTTTGACCACATTTGGTGGTATTATTTGGCGTACATTAGACGGCCACGGGTGAAATCATAGTTACGTAGAAACATTGATAAAAATGCTAGAACAAAGATAAGACAAAATACGCCATTCAATACAAGAGTTGAACAGTCAACAGCCTAAAAAGGTGCAAAGGTACCGAAACATCAGACGCTCGCCCTTTGGATTGTAAGGGAAGAGGAGTGTTCAGTCAATGGCTATCATTTGGACAAGTGGCGCTCAGGTTCAAACGGCGCCCCCTTTCGAGTGTGGTATACGAGGGCTGTGGGGGGCTATTTCTTACTCACTTTAGCTTAGGTTCCGTCTAAGTTTTTGTACAGAATAGAAACTGTGATGTAAATAATCACTCGGCCAGTCTTGGGGGTAACGTAAAATCACCACGTTCCTTTGAACCGTATTTATTTAACATATTTTTTCTAGAAATAGCGCGACGACATTCAAACACATGACAATAGCTATACAGGGTGTCCCAAAGTTATGGGCCATGAAGGGGAAGTACCTTAAATATCGTAGATAGTGAATTTTGCTCAAAGAAGACTTCATTTTATTTTTAAAAGTAAGTAATTCTGCATTCATAGATTTTCTAAAAATTACTTGGTTTGTCTGGGAATCGAACCGACTTACATGTGGAAAAAAAAATTACTCTACTTTTATGATACCAATCGAAAGAATAGCTAAAAAATAATAACTCTGCTTAAGTAACTAAGTAACATTTTAAAAGAAAGGAACAACGTGAAATTAATTTTTTAATCAAATAAAAAACATAAAACATTTTTTTTTTGTAAATTAATTAATTAAATGCTCAAAATGTGATCACTCTTCTTGTCTTAAGCATCATCGCCAATCTTCTTGTGACCCGGCTGCCTGTTGATTTTCTAATCATTTTATGGTGAACACTCGATGTGATATGGCACAATTCTGTTTGCAACTCGATCATTTGACCTTGACTCAATTATTTTATGTTGTTCCTTTCTTTTAAAGTACTATGTTACTTAAACAGAGTTATTATTTTTTAGCTATTCTTTGAATTGGTATCATAAAAGTAGAGTATTTTTTTTCCACATGTAAGTCGGTTCGATTCCCAGACAAAGCAAGTGATTTTTAGAAAATCTATGAATGCAGAATTACTTACTTTTAAAAATAAAATGAAGTCTTCTTTGAGCAAAATTCACTATCTACGATATTTAAGGTACTTCCCCTTCATGGCCCATAACTTTGGGACACCCTGTATATCTATGTTTGTATATTTTATATAGAATGTCATAAATCTAGCACCAGCTTAAATTTTACCACGGGGCTACTTGGAGACTTGGGAATTAACTTGCCCAGGTTATCTTTAGGATTTTATAGAAATAAATGACATAAATATTTAAGTCTCTTTAAATCTAGATGTTGTGAATTGTCCAGCAATATACATATGTTAATAGCAAATCTTCACCTATTATTTGTGGACAAGTGACAAAACTGATGTTTTAAACGAGGGTTCCCTTCGAACGTAGAACTCAAGAGTGGTGGCGGTTAAGAATTTGGTTAGCGGGAGCGGAAATAACAGCGTTGCGTTAGTAATGGTTGGTGGACTTAATTACTGATGGAACAATGGTTTCAGTGCAATCTTGGATAAAGTTCAGGACATGTGACATTCACCGCACCTGGCCAGCGTGGTGAGTTAATCACTCTCGTTGAGAGAGAAATCCCTGTGCCCCAGCAGAGGGAACGTGAATGGGATGATTATGATGATGATCATGAACAACAAAAACAATTTAATAAAATTGGTCAAACGCAAACATAGCCACTTAGCATTACTTTGTAAAAGCACCCGAAACTAAGTAGAACATGCACTTTAGAGTGGAAAATTTGAGCAAAACTATTTTGAAATTCTAACGTCTTTTTGTCCTAGATATTTAGTTACTATACAAGCTATTTAGTTTTATGTCAACCATAAAATCTTTGTATCCGATGTGGCGTTAGTCCAGTGCTCTTACAAGTTGGCACAGACTACGCGGTTAACTAGAATTCGTTTGGTTTGGTATTAAAAATAACTACAAATAGAAAATAATAGAGCGATAAGGCCGCCCTTTGTACTCCTAATGTTTTAGTTTTAAGTTTGTATTATTTGTTACTGTTTGTGTGTAGTAAAGTATATAAGTAGTCATTCTCAAACCGACAGCTTGCCTGCATTTTAATAGACTTTTCCGCGCTATCATAGATTTTTCCGCGGTATAAAAGAAGGATATGCGCTATTTTGATATATGTAAGATTTATTATTGTAAAGATTCATCAAAGCCCATTCAGCAGTTTATGCGTCATAGTCGTACAAAGACACACACATAAACTTTATCATTTTTAACTAAGTATTACATAATATTACTTACATGTATATTGTACGAGGAAAGAAAATTACAATCATATCATGTCCTCTTAGTTTTGAATATAAATAGATGTGTTCCGTATGTGGGCACAGCTCTACTCGACGTAAAAGCCTTATATTATCAGCTGTCGGTACCACGCGCGGCACTAAATACTTCAGAATAATGTTTTCGAGGTTCTAGTTACGGCTGGAAACATTATGTGGGAAAATTATAATATCACAATATATGACATTATTACAACACAAATTCAAAAAGATAATTAACGTTATTTTGAGTAGTATACAAGCTAGTTGTGCTATAGTGGCAAAAAAACCGCTGTTTTCTCGTGGTCCCAGGATTTTGTCCCATTAATGGGACCACGAGGGAGAACTGTTTCTCGTAGTCCCATTACTATGCTCAGTAACGTATTTATCCTCCTGTATATAGGTATTCTTCTTGCATAGATAAACTTTTTGGAGTGTGTAGTAAAGTGTTAGATGATGAATAAATGTCACTTGACTGAACACTTGCCATCCGAAATCTTTATTAAGACTATTATTAAAGAAATCATTAAGGGAGGCCTATGTCCAACAGTGGACTTCTAACGGCTGACATAATAATGATGATAAAGTATGTATTTTGTCCTTAAGTTAACATATATAATTCAATGATTATCCTTCAAACAGTTTAACTTTTAAACTGATAAAGGTGTCTAGATGACATCTGTCAAAATGAAAGCTGTCAAGCTTTAAACTGCGTTAACTCCGAAACGGCTGGGCCAAGAGATGCCGTACAAAACTCAATCGACAGGTGTCAGAGAAAGCAACATTTTCGATGACAGCTGTCAAACTTTAAACTGCCACGACTCCGAAACGGCTTGGCCTAGAGATGCCGTACTAGGCGCAAATGATTGGTCTTAGAGAGAGCAACATTTTCGATGACAGCTGTCAAACTTTAAACTGCCACGACTCTGAAACGGCTTAGCCTAGAGATGCCGCACTAGGCGCAAATGATTAGTCTTAGAGAGAGCAACATTTTCGATGACAGCTGTCAAACTTTAAACTGCCACAACACTGAAACGGCTGGACCTAGAGATGCCGTACTAAGCTCAATCGACAGGTGTTGGAGAAAGCAACATCATAATTAAACACGGTTTTTCAGTTTTTTTTTTATATATTAATATATTTATTATTGTACAGTGCAGCTACACTATTTGTAACAAAATACAATTTTATCATATTTTTTTATGAATTGCCTAACTTAACCCATATTATCTCAAACGGCATCTCTAGGTCTAGCCGTTTCAGAGTTGTGGCAGTTTAAATTTTGACAGCTGTCATTGAAAATGTTGCTCTAACTAAGACCCATCATTTGCGCCTAGTACGGCATCTCTAGGCCAAGCCGTTTCAGAGTTGTGGCAGTTTAAAGTTTGACAGCTGTCATCGAAAATGTTGCTCTCTCTAAGACTAATCATTTGCGCCTAGTACGGCATCTCTAGGTCCAGCCGTTTCAGAGTTGTGGCAGTTTAAAGTTTGACAGCTGTCATCGAAAATGTTGCTCTCTCTAAGACTAATCATTTGCGTCTAGTACGGCATCTCTAGGTCCAGCCGTTTCGGAGTCGTAGCAGTTTAAAGCTTGACAGCTGTCATTTTGACAAATGTCATCTAGACACCAATCGGTTTAAAAGTTAAACTGTTTCAAGAATAATCATTGAATTCCTTATGTTGACTTAAGGACCCAAATAATATACTTCATCATTATAATGTCAGACGTTGGACGTCCACTGCTAGACATAGGCCTCCCTTTATGACCTCCAGGTATTACGGTCGGATGCAGCCTGCATCCACCGTGAACCAGCAGCCTTGAAAAGATCATCTGTCCCCATTGTTGGTGGACGTCCGACGCAGCGCTTGCCGATCCGTTGTCTCCTTTTTTACATTTTTGACATTTTTTAGAAAAATTGAGATAAAATATTATTCTTACCTAAGTAATATGAAATTGCTACATTTATTATCAATGTTTCTTTTGGTAACCACAAACTTTTATATACAGGATGTAATTACACAACAATGGGACTACGAGAAACAGTTCTCCCTCGTGGTCCCATTAAAGGGACAAAATCCTGGGACCACGAGAAAACAGCGAAAAAAACGTCATTTAATTATTTAGATCAAAATCAATTACAAGAATTTAATTTTTATAAAAACAACGACCAATATGGAAGTTAGAAAAATCTTATAACGAAATGAAATTTATATCTCGTCCATGTAAATTACTACGTAGGTAAATGAAAAAGAAATTACTATAGATAATATTACAATAGGTACCATAAAATAAAACATACTTGTCTATTCTATTTATATTATGATTTAAATGTGAGATTTTATATAGATATGTATTTTTCCTTGAAAGTTCAATTTACACTTACCTATGGTATCTAAATTATTTCCTCCATGATTGGTATAGTTATTTCCGTATATTTTACTAAATTAGCTTTAACATTTATTGTTACACTAATTCCATTTAAGTTATTCAGTCCCTCGTAAATCTAGCTGGATACAACTAACGATGTAGTCAAGAAAAACATTCTTATTTCCATACATAAATACTGTACTAGGTTAAACCCTTTACATTTAAGGGTTAGACGCGATTGCACGGCACAGATCAGCATTCTTTACACTTTATTAAGTTAAAGAGTTAGCTCAAGTGATTGACTCAACAATACGTAAACTTTTTTTTTGTAAGCAAATATCTTATTTTATTTAATTTAAAGATACCACAGAATTTTTCCAATTTCTGCGGCAAAAGTCATATATGGGAAAGACACTGTTGTATCTTTACAAACGTCTCAGAGTGTCAGATTATAGTTACATTTTTTTGTCAAATCGTAGATAACGTAGGTACAAAAGTCATACAAGTATCAAAATTGTGTAACAATGAGTTAAGAAATTAAAAAAAAGATGAGACAAAATATTGATCGAAATTGTGTAGAATGTGTTTTATTAAGATTATGTTTTTGAGAAACATAACGCCACGTACATACAATTTTAGATTTAAAAGATCGATTTTTTTGCAAATATTTTTAATAGAGGAAAATGTAATGCTGATTTATAATAAATATGTTCCTGGTTAACCCTTAGCAACATAGTAGCGGTCAGTGAATCCCAATCTCCCGATAACTGCGTATTTATTCAAATAATATTATTGTTTTCCGCGTTATTACTGTACCGGGACTTTTGGGGCTAAATTATTCAGTAGGGAAATGTGTAGTATACCTAGAACCCATAAATATATCGCTAGTTTATATTGTAATTGTAAACTACGCGAATCTTCAAATCCAACTTTATGGAGTCGTCAAATTCAATCTAATCTACTTGTAATTCTCATGGTATTACATCCCATATATGTAGTACAAACAGTGATTGAACTATAACTCAACCCAATTCACATCATATTTCCGCAAAGAACAAAAACTTCCTAAATATTTTCGGCACGTCGTGAAACTTGGAAGTTTACGGCAAGTTGAAAGAATTCCAAGGGAGCATTAAGTTGAGTAACACCTGATAGGGGCGCGTAAAATACCCTAATTACGTCGAGGTTATTAAAGTTTACTGCATTTGAACCCTCAGACGTAATGGTCTGGGAGATGAATGGGACGCTGGCCAGTCACCACTCGCTCGCTAGAAGGGACAGGTATTGTCTGGAAACTAAGGATCCTTCTTTGACCAAACTCGATGTAAACTCTAATCGTGGATTTGAAGGCATTAACCTGCCACGCACCTCAGTACTTGATAATGTGCATCAAGCACGTGTTCAGCCTCAACACATTCACACGTCATATTTTCAAATGTGCCTAAACAGTTGAAAATGTGACGGTTGGTTCATCAAGCGATGAAAATGGACAAAGCATAGTGCTAATACCTGATATTACAAAATTCATATTAAAACGAAGCTTAGAAGAACTAGTCTTGTTATAATCCTGTTTTATGACAATTCATCTGTCTTGTCGGTAAGATAAATGTAGCGTAGTTTTTGCCTTTGGGACCAAAAACCTAAAGAATATTTGTCATATCCAGTGAACAGGAGATCTCTAGACTTCCACTAGCTATCTAGGTATTATTACGGTCTAGGTTTACTGGGTGGCTTTAGGTGAAGTTTAACTTTTACAATCAACTTTATCATCAACATTTTAGCCGTAGGACTTCATCATCAAAATCCGTCTCACTACTGGGCACGGGTCAGTAACCTTCTATAGGTCTTAAGAGATTTTTTATAATCAATATATTATATAATTTTTTATAAGAAATGTGATTACATAAAATTGGTCAAATACACAGAATAAAGCTGCTCTGGTTTATATAAATATCTTAGTCCATGAAGATAAGGCCTGCACTACACGGTGTTTTACAAGCAATATTAGCAATAGGTATTCTGCATAACCTCCTTAATTTATACCTTCCTAAGTTCAGCATTTCACGATATGTTTTATACCTAAAATGGTGATGACGAATGTCTCCAATCTGCCAGGATTTAGTCACGCCTGTACTTTATCCCTAAAATGTACCTAAATGAATTGTCAAAATACCTGGTAATCTGGCACTGGAACTCAAGTCCGTATTTAAATTTCGCCGAAAAATTTGTAAAAATAAAACAGTGTCACCGCCAAACTCACTTAAAAAGTAAGGAATGAAATAAATCAAGCCTAATCCATACTTAGCCCTGTTCTCCCAAAATGGAAATTAATGTAAAGAGAGAACTTTGATTAAGTCGACGAGAGCTTCAACCGCCTCAGGTTGTGGCCACGGAGCAGAGCTTTCATTTCCATAGAGGCGGCTTACATCACTTTCGAAATTGATCAAGCATCGCGAGTGCGGTAGAAAAAAAAGCAGTTATCGTTTAACATCGTTTTTACCATTCCACTACCGCTACCGCGAGTTTCCAAATAAATTACATTTTACGTTATTGAAACTCGTACTCAAGTGAAAACTCAAACAAGTGTCAGTTTTGTAGTGTATGTAGTGGCGTAAAATGAAATAGATTTTAAAAACTTGTTGTAGTAGTAAAGATATTGAAAAGTATGTTCATCATCATACTTTTTAAAATAAGCAATATAACGTGAACCACAGGACGACGTTCACAAACTTTTACTTTGGGTTGTATTGGGTTCTCGCGGTTGTAATGTAGTGTACAAAAATTAAAGTACTTTTATAACTGCTAGGTAAATTAGCAAAACGACTGAAAATTAGAAGCTTCAAATGAAGAAATCCACTAGCATTTTCAGCGCCCATGACGCTCATGTGTAAATTCAACCAATTTTCGTCTCTATAATAAACATATAAAACATCTCCGCTCTGCGTCATCCGTTGGTACTTTTCTTCTGTTGTTTCGTAAAACAGTAGGACGTTTTCTAGAGGCGCAAACTTATGGAACATAAACATACTCAGTATATCTTGTTTTGCTCAAATAAATTAACGTACGAAAATTAACTTTATAATGAAGAATAAAGTTAGGAAAATGGAGTGAAAATAAGATTAAATTGGTTTTAAGCTGGGAAATAGGTTGTAAATAATTATTAACTGTATATAAAAAGACGGTCTACCAAGTTCACGGTGGATGTAAGCTGCATCCTACCAAAACCACTAGATTTTTTTAAGGGAGGCCTTGTCCAGCAGTGGACTATTCTGCGATAATAATTAAGCTCCAACTGCGATTAAAATCGCTTTTTGAAAACTTCAACTTTATAAAGTTTCATTTCCTGCAATAAAATGGGTTGCAAACTATTAGCGACGTCATTAATTTTGAAGCCACGTCGACTCGCATCGAACTCGTTAACTCGAGTTAGTGTTGTGCTAAACAACTGAAGTTTTACGAACGTTAGGTTATAAGCGAGCGTTTTACGATTACTTGACTATTTTGATGACGTCTTCTCTTAGTAAGGAACTCTTTGGTATCGTAAAATTTACAGTTCAAACACGTGCTTTAACGACGCGGCGACGAAGGCAAAAGTCGTGAAGAAACCGGCATGTTCTGAGATCATTAAAAATAAATAAATAAATATTTTTGGACAATTTACACAGCGACATCTAGCCCCGTGTTATGAACATGTGACACTCACCGAACCGCACTTGGCCAGCGCGGTGAAGTGAGGCTTAATTTCTCTCTTTAACAGACTCTCTAACACAAGTTTTTAAACTTAAATGAGAGTCTCTACAACTGTTTCACAATATTGTAAACTTGTTACATGAATAAACATTTTTTTTTTTTTTTTTTTTTTTTAACAGAGAAATCCCCGTTAAAGAGAGCTGCTCACTGCTGGGCAATAAAAATTTGCACCCCACAACTGCCTTAGTCAAAGACATAAGAATTAATTTTGTGTAATTACGGTTGGAAAGTCCAAAAGCAGCGGGTGAAGTTTGAAGTAAACAACTTTGTTTTTTTAAGAACCCACGGTTTACAATAGCTTGACTCGACAGTTGGTCACTCTGAAACAGAAAATATTACTTACTCTTTAACCCATTTCTCACAAAAGGGATAGTAAAATGAATTATTATTTCCCTTTTAAGCCGAGGTGCCTTTGTTCTTTATAAAATTTCCATCAGAAACACCGTCTGAACTCCACAATCGAAAACCAATTTCTCCGTATCCACCATTTTAGGGTTCCATAGATAAACAAGAAACCTTTATGGTTTCCTCACGTCTGTCTGTCTGTCTGCGGTTTTGTAGAAACAAAATACTACGTTCTACGTATGTATTATTTTGTTTCACATGTAACCAAAAAAAAAACAATTATATATTGCATTTTTTAATATTCAATTATGGTATTGAAGCTATGAAAAGCTTTGTTGAGGATAAAATGTAAAATGGACACTAATTTGAGACAAATATGTAATTCCTCATTGTTTGCATGAATGTCCCAGACAACTAAGAAACAAGCCACTATCAAAGCAATTGTTTTTTTAGACGAAAACATTGTTTAAAAAGATTTAAAACGTTATGACGAGTCATAGGTATTTAATTATACGAATCGCGGAAAAGTCCTTTTTTAATTAGTATCAATATTTATATATTATTTTATGGATAAAAACATCAACTCTTTTCAACAAACAAGCACATAATTATTTTTCTACAAAATATTTTGCTTAAAAGAAACGAAGTACAATCTCAGTTAAAAGTCAAGTTCATTCACAAAAGGCGACCACAATAGTTATTTTGCTCGGCATTGTAAGCATTTCCTCGAGACTTTGCTAAACCGATTTTCTTAAGTACAAAAGAATTAAATAAGTAAGGAGTTTGTGGTAGGCGGTTAAGAACTGGACAGTTCATATTGCGATTTAACTTAGCTGTAGACTGACCACGATTAATAAATATTTATTTGCAACGCTTTGCCATACCTTTGACGACCTCTGTGGCGCAGCGGGTGAAGGTCCACCTGCGATGCAAGAGGTCGCGGGTTCGATTCCCGCTTCGTGACATTTTTTTTACAATCTGTTAATATTTGTACCGAGAGTCTGATTGTTATATATTAAGTATATCAGAAATCTAGCACTTGCTACCCAAGCTTCGAGCTTACCTCAGGGCTAGATGTTGGGAATTGTCAAGCAACATTTACTTATTTTCATATAAATTATAAAATGTCGTCCAGATGTTTATTCCTCTTGTAAACCAGCAGAGTTGCCCCGCGACGCGAAGACATTGTATTCATTATGATAAAATGTAAAATGCATCGCGCGGAGTTTCAAGGAGAGTTGCTAATCATTCGGGTAATCTTCAACTTCGGCTGCTCTCGGTTTGTTTATGTTTTGTGTGTGCTTTATCTTGAGAGCTTGTTCGAGTTGAATGTAGGTATTTTTAAGAAGGCGTGGCGTATACATACAAGTAATGTCTTATTTCTGAGCCCCGCGATTTTGCCCGCGTTATAAGAGTTGTCTTTTCCATTCAAACTATTATTTCTTTTGAATCGATCCAGTAGTATTTTTTTTTTTTACGAATTTGTTATATATTTTATCTTTAGTAAGGATTTATCAGCAACTACAGTTCCATTTTTATTTTATTTATTTATTTATTTTAAATAATTAATATTTAATTAATACGGTCAGAAATAAATCCATAAAGAAGAAAATAAGAATCCATAAAACAATTATTTCTTGAGTTATAAATGGTTTAACTTCTTTCTTTTATGTAGATACAATTATCATACTATGCTAAGTCTTTCTCTGTGCATGCAGTTCGCCTCTGGAACGATTTACCTGACAGCCTGAGAAAAGCGAAGTCATTACCTATTTTTAAAAAACAGTTAAAAGAATTTTACTTGTCAAAACTATAATAAATTTATGTTTACGTTGTATATTTAACACAACACACAACACAAGCTTCGAGCTTACCACGGGGCTAGATGTCACTGTGTAAAATTGTCCAGTAATATTTATTTATTTATTATTTATTTATTTATATTTAACATTCTTATATAAGTATTCATTAGTGTATTGTTTTTTTTTATTCTATCTCATATTATGTATTATATTATATGTATTCGTACACCCGTCAACTTTTTTATTTCTTTGCTCTCTTTCCATCCAAAGGTTGCCTGGAAGAGATCGCTCTTTAGCGATAAGGCCGCCCATTGTACTTGTTTCTTTTGTTGTTTCTGTTATTTTTGTTTGTTTGTTTTGGTGTGCAATAAAGTGTTTTGTATTGTATTGTATTATTTACAACTTTTTAAGATCTCAAGTTTCTTGACGAAAATCATACGATGTTTTAAATTCGGCAAATAGCCCATACGTAACCAGCTGTTAGACAATCGAGTGCCACTACCGCGCCTTACGTCCAACCTACAGAATACTAAAACCCACCAAAAAGCCCACGTATCTACTTAACTCTAAAAATTCGCAAAGACTCAACTATCCTTAGGATTCCGCGCACGTTCCCGCAACCCCTATCTGAATGTTACATGACATAGTCGTGTCATGCGATAATTATCATAATATACGAAGATCCTGAAGTAGGCTCCACTTATTTTAATAAACCGTACCTATTTATCTTAATATTCAGAAATAAACATACAAATAATTTTTCGGGGGATTTCATGTTCAATAAAACAGTATTAAGTAAACATAAACTGTAAAGGCCAAAACCAAAAACGCCGTTATTATATGCTTTTACAATTTACGCCATTGGCTTTGTAAATTGTTAAGGCATATAATAAAGCCCCTTTTGGTTAATAATGGTGTAAACTGTTAAGGCATATAATAACTCCCCTTTTGGTTAATTTCAAAATAATTCAGAGCTGTCCCGGTCGGGATCTCTAACTAAAACGTCACCCTTCTAGCTGTGACATATCGTGGACGGCTGTGCGGCTGTCGGGACGCAGACATCCGCGGATAAACTCGTTTGTAGACATGAGATAATTACGGGTTATGTTTCCATTGCCCGCTTCCCCACTGCATGTCACATCAAAAGGATGAAGGGGTGAATTACAGCAATACAGATTTAATAATCTTACATTCAATATAGGTCAACAACTTATTTTAATCAATGATTTATGGTCTTTGAATAGACGGATAAGCTACGCTATTTAGCTCAGACCTTTTCAAAACTATATTGAATCGAAAATGAACAAAAATTACGAGAATATTATATTGAAAACAGGGTTAAATACACATACATATAAAACACAAGGGGTTTCTTACAACTATTTTTATCAAACTGAAAACGATTTTCTACCAAAATCCCCGTCACCAGCACCTAAAAGACGAAATTATAGTGCCAAGCAGTAATAGTGTCACGGGAAATAAACGGAAATTAATATTCACCTTCATTACAAGAGAAAACGTTTTGGACATTACTAGTATTTTTACATGAACAAAATAACTAATTGACCTTATGTAGATAGTTCTAAATAACCACTTGTTGTCAACCAAAATTTGTAATACTAAGTCAGAATCATCTTTCAAGTGACCATTCCGCCAGACATAGGTACCCATTTTCAAGGCCAGAAAATAAAAACACATCAAATAAACCTTTTCAACCCCAGTCCTAGGTCCAATTAATTAAAAGCCGGGTTAAACACAACACCTGCATTAGGGCCGTGCGCGACCCGCACGCGACTCGTAAACCTGCCGTTTTGTGAGATTGTAAAAATAAGATTGAAGTAGACGGTTCGTGTCTGTCGGTTGAACAATCTGCTGGTACAAGTTGAGGGAGGTTGGAGATTTTAAAGTTGAGAAAAGTTACAGTTATTTATTTTCAAGACTCAGTAACCAAAATCACTTTACAACAGTGTAAGTGGTTAAAATCACAATTAAATAATGTGCATGTGCAATGAGCATGTACAAAATCAAAAGTCTATACCATATACTAAATTATAAATCTTAAGAGTTAATCTCAGAATTTTTAAAATTATTTCAGTATTGGTTAGTATCGAGGAAGACAGATGATAGAGAGATTTTAACTAAAAACTCGATTTAATGATATCGAATACACGGGACAAACGGTTGAACGCGTACTTGATAGATTTCGGTAAATATTCACTATATGCTAGATGTGCAATTTACATAGATCGAACAGGGGTATAGGTACTATTGGGTGGTGTGATGAATAATGATGATTTGTTTGTTATTACGCTTGGTCTCTCAAATTACGCCACAAAAGTCCAAAACGTGAACACAATAATGAGAGCCGCGCGGCCAAAGAGAAAAGTTTGGAACTCAAAAGTGCTCGGAGTAATTTTTCCTGCTTGATTTAAAACGATTGTGACCGAGTTTTCGTGAGTGCTTTTGGATTTAAAAGTTTCGTGGTCATGTTCAATATCGTTATTTCAATTTGGAATAGTTTCACGGTCGTATTCCTAAAGCTGGGTTTATACTGAGTGCAATTCATCGTCATCTTTATTTCAGCAATGAAAGATTTCTGATGTATAAAGTTTTGCGGATGATTGTTTTCTGTGATCACGATATTAACTACTAAGTAGTTTTCAACCTGCGACTTTGCCCAAGTTTCAACATCTCCCCAAATATTAGAATTACATCTTGGAAAAATAAGTACAATAGTACCTACCAAGCTCACTTGCAGTTGCACTGACACATGACACACTGGTATATATAAATTATTGCTCTATTCGTTCACCTAGACGACACTTTCGGGAATAGATGTGCTGGCATTGTTCTTAGACCGAAACATTACAAACATTAAACCAACAATTCTCTTTATTTAGGTACTCCGTAAATTTAAAACTGCCTTACAAACGTTATAATATTTCCTATTATACCACAAAACAAGGTTCTTTGTACTTCATCTTAACAACGTGCCCCACAATCTTTACCTTATGAGGTTTTGTATGAGAATCCTATAAGACCCAATTTAGCTCGAGGCGCGTCCTCAAAAATGCATGAGATGAAAGATGCATGAAAAGCATTAGCACAAAGGAATATCGCCTTAATGGGCAAAGCAGTGCGACCCACTTTTAGAAGCTGTATTACGGCGATAGTGTATCATGTGGAAAATGGGAGCAGTTTCTTGTGACTTTATTAGATTTTGTATGATTTAAATCGTTCTAGATTTCGGAACCACTTTAGGAATTAACAATATCTTAATTCCTTTGGGTAATTTATTATATAGTTTCATGTGTGGTCTGTGACGCGAACATTGTGTTGTGCTAGATATCATAACAGAATATTTTGTCAATACTGGAAATCGTATAGCAATAGTGCATAGGCATTCCTTAAATCATCATCATCACCTCTTCTTCTCTCTTGACGAGAGAGACTTTTCAAAGTTCTTAAAACATGCCTCACGATGTTTGCCTTCGCCGTTACTTTGTTTTAAAAGTGCACGTAAATTTTTAAGAAGAAAAATCCAAAGGTACGTCGTGGAATGAAAGTAGAGTGCCTTACCACTTAGCCAACACGGCTGCTTTTATATTCCTTCATTATTAAATCGATCAAAAACTTCGAAACTTCAACTTTTACTAAATATACACTAAGTATATCTTTAGTTCGACGCTTCGCTTGCTTTATTCGATAACGTTCTTGCATAAAGTTAGTAAGAAATTTTATCTAACTTATGTTTTATTTTTGGGATATCCCAACAGCTTATAAGTGTTGGAATTCTACTAGTGCACCTTTGAGAGTTCATAAAGCGATGACAAAGTAAAACGTAAAATATCATAACGATAATGTTAAGAGCCCTCTCTATTCAGGTAACATGTTTAAATTTCATTCGCTTTAAACAATAACATTTTCCTCTTATATTTTAGATAAGGCTAGGCGCGCACTAGGCAGCCAGGCTGCGGCAGCCAGGCTGCGGCAGCCAGTAAAACATATGACGTTGTATAGGAGACCGCGCACTTGGCAGCCACGAAATCTCGGCTGCGGCAGCCAACAAAACGCGCCTGTTTGCACGGCAGCCAGCTGGCTGCGCGCAGCCAGAACGTGTGTAGGCAAATGTATGTGGCTGCTGTCAGTCTCCGCGCACTAGTTGTAGCAGCCAGATGTATTTCGCGTTCGAACTTTGATAAGATGACGTTCGATACAGAGAAATTTATTCGGGAAATTCAAATTGGCTGTTATAACTGGCTGCGCAAATATTCTGGCTGCCGCAGCCTGGCTGAGCAGCCAGGCTGCCTAGTGCGCGCCTAGCCTAAGTTGTCAGTTAAGGCTAGGCGCGCACTAGGCAGCCTGGCTGCGCAGCCAGGCTGCGGCAGCCAGAATATTTGCGCAGCCAGTTATAACAGCCAATTTCAATTTCCCGAATAAATTTCTCTGTATCGAAAGTCATCTTGTCAAAGTTCGGAACGCGAAATACATCTGGCTGCTACAACTAGTGCGCGGAGACTGACAGCAGCCACATACATTCGCCTACACACGTTCTGGCTGCGCGCAGCCAGCTGGCTGCCGTGCAAACAGGCGCGTTTTGTTGGCTGCTGCAGCCGAGATTTCGTGGCTGCCTAGTGCGCGGGCTCCTATACAACGTCATATGTTTTACTGGCTGCCGCAGCCTGGCTGCCGCAGCCAGGCTGCCTAGTGCGCGCCTAGCCTAAACCAGCAACTCTGCAAAACACTAGAAATGAATATCTATATTCATAATTTGTATGTCTATATTTATACAGAAAGTCGTGTTAGTTACACTATTTATAACTCAAGAACGTCTGAACTTATTTGGCTGAAAATGCTGAACATATAGCTTAGAGCCAGGAGAAGGACATAAGATTTTTACAGCCAGAAAATATTAAAACGCGTGCGAAGCCGCGGGGCGGACAGCTTTTTCAATATAAATATATACGACTATTATTGCGGGTTCGATTCCCACCTCGAAACATATTTGTTCCCAGTGTTAAATATTTATAGTAAAAATATCTAGTATCTATGTATGTATGCATATTATATTATGTATATCAAAAATCTAGCACCCGTAACACAAGCTTCGAGCTTACCACGGGACTAGATGACGCTGTGTAAATTGTCCAGCAATATTTATTTTTTATTTATTTACATTTGAATCCGTTTCAAATTAAAGCTACTGTTAAAAGCTGGTTAAAAGATTAAAATTCCCTGTCACGTATGCTCATAAACAAACAAGCAAATTGGATCTCACTGTAAAGCAAGTGATTTCAAGCGTGTTATGCAAAAGTTTTTAACGTAATAGCATTTGCATAGTTTTATGAAGCAAAATTGTTTGCGTTCCATAGATTGCCAGTCAGTTGATAGGTTTTATTGCGTTTTAAGATTTTTTCGGTAAAAAGTAGCCGGTGCTGTTAAAAGTTTGTTATATGTAGTTTAATTTATTGTTTTTACAAAAAACACTAACATTAATTGTTTATAAAAAAACACTAGAAAATAACGCTTTTGTATCAAATAATTCTTCCTATAAAAGGTTTTAGATTATTTCACCATTATACATTAAAATTTATGTAACATAACATAAACTCGGCTTAACGTTTAGATAATTTGTTTTTAATGTAATTTTGTTAGTTTTTAACAGTCTTCCATATCCAGTTCAATTTTACTTTACTAATAAGTTAATAATGTTATGTTGCCGTTTAATACATTAGTGATCAGAGTTTTAAGTTTATAAATGCAGCGTAAATCAAGTGATTTCTTGCGACTTACAAACTACTCCCGTGAAACATCGAAATAATCTCAACAATGTCTCAATAACGAGGTAAACAATGCAATGGCCGTTCTTAATCCCGTGTCGCCTTTTACGACCACATCAAGTTTACTGTAAAGTGGACTGACTTTGTCGCAACTTACGATACAGCAGACATCGTAATAGTTGGTAGTGAAGAGGTGCTAAGATTTCTGAGATATTACGGGTATTTTAGGTTCCCCACTAACTCTGATAAACAAATTGAGGAAATACATTTGATGATTCATGTACCCCGAGGCTACTTGCTTGGTTAATGCCGAGCTTGGCACACGGCTATCACAGTCCATTTGGTAGATGTATAATGTATACTCGATACTATTAGGTTCCAATGTCGAACCCAGCTCAGATGAGCAGCGTTCGGGAAACAGCGCAACGTCTTTTTATTTTTATTTTAAGATTTGTTTAGATTATGTCGCTCAAAGAGCTGACCGTAATAATAAATAAAAAATAAAGGCCTATCATTCAGCAGAACTGATGACGATGATGATGAACTAACATTGTATTGCACTAGTAAGTATATTGTCCGTGTGACAAAGTTATACAAACAACATTGGACGAACAAAACTGCAAATGACCCGTGGTTAAAAGGAGCTAAAACTTTATCTAGATTGCAGGTGAGTAATTAGACTCAATGTTGTTTTAGGAGGGTCTTCTGTTTTATCGTTGATGTAACAGCAGAATCCCTTGATTGTATTTGTAAAGATAACTACGTTTTATCGTAACAACTTAATAGTAATTCCAGTAAAAGAACAAATAAAATGGTGCTTGTGTCCCAGCAGTGGTAAGGTAAATAGGCGAAATGATGATGATGATTGCTAATAAAAATATAATATACATACATAGATAGATAGTTTATCGATCGAGTCGAGTAAAAGTCTTTGTAAAATACATGCATTATGACTGGCGTGTTTTATTATACGAGTACGTCGATATTAACCGTCCAGCAAAAACCTGTTTATATCCAGCCGTATCGTTTAGGACTATGTATCTAGGACAATGATATTGTTTTATAGCTGCATTACCTATAATCGTGTTTATGAAAATTCAAAGGGTTCAAAGCGTTACCAACAACCTGTGGTTATTTTATCCAAAACTAAAACATTTTTATTTATTTTATTTATTTATTAAGGCAAGGCCAACAGCACACATAACTAAAATGGTTTACAAAATCTTATTATCATACATAAAACATGAAATATGTGCCTATTATAGGCCAGCACAACACTTATAGGAGTGACACAAACAACGGATAAGCACAGATAAGAAAGAAAAAAAAATTACAAAATATAACTAAATAAGCAAAAAATAATAAAAATTTACAAAATATAACTAAATAAGCAAAAAATATAATCGTTATGATGAAGCCAGTATTCATGTATTTGCACAACACTCTCAGAAAACAGTATCTTTATGAACCTTGTTGATAAATTAAACTATATAAACAAATAAGTGGGATCAATAAGACCAGATCCTGGAGACACCAGGCTCTTAAGAGCCTGGGCAACTGAAACATGGTGTGTGAAGAGTCTAATATAAAAAATAGTTTATAGTTTTAAATAGTTTTAGGTTAATAGGTATTGCTTCAGTGTTGTAAATATTAAAATCACATTATGAAATGATCTTAACAAGTAAATGGTATATGGCAAATCTTAAAGTTAGGTTAAATTTAAACTAAACTATATGAACACAATAAATGAGATCAATAAGACCAGATCCTGGAGACACCAGACTCTTAAGAGCCTGGGCAGCTGAATCATGGTGTACAAAGAGTCTAGAATAATAATAGTTTAAGGTTAATATTGCTTCAGTGTTATTAATATTATTTATTTGTTTAAACAACATGTAACTTTAAATAGAGTTCCGCCACAAGCTAACATTTTCTATTAGCCTGCACTTTAGATTAAGCGAGTTGCAAAATTGAAGCCATCGAGGTAATTGCCTTTAAAGGAGTATAATCACGAAGTTGCTCGTATCAACATGCTCTCTTGCGATACTGTACTTAATGCACTATGCAGTACTACACAATACATTTTTGAGGCCGGTACAGAGCGGTTTTCAATTAACTATTCCCACAAAATCGAAATCGGACATAAACTGTAAAAACAGTTTATGTTCCATTTGGAATTTTTAACTAAATGTTCATTCATTCAAACCAAACTGCGACCGACACAAAATGCACCCGAAAGGCATTATTCCCACTTTCTATTACTGAATATCGATAAATCCCGCTAGCGTGATTTGTTGCACAAATTCACGGTTTGCGAGCCACGTTAATACTGTTGGTCTAGAAATGGGGACCAGGGATGGAAGGTGGTCAACTCACGATCCTAGATGGTTTATGGTATGCTATTAAGAAATAACTGCTAAGTAACTAGAGAACTACTAACGACTGACTTTGGAAATCACGTACGTGCACATTAAATAAGATACTTTCATTATCATTTCAGTCGTTGGCTATGCACTGTTTGCCACAGAACTTTATCATTGCTAAGATACAGAGACTTCTCTCTCGACAAGGAAGAAGGGCATAGGCCAAATGAGGGTGATGAATGTCACATGTCCTTCAAACGCTTCGCAGTTCTGTAAATATGCCGGTCTCTTCACGATGTTTGATTTCACCATTAAATCACTTGTTTAAAGCGCACATCAATTGAGGAAGTAGAAAATTCCAGAGGTTGTGGCGTTTGATCTGACGGAATTAAAGTCGAGTATACTCCCACTTAGTCAACATGGCTTTTTGATATATGCATTTGTCTATTTCCCGAGTGAGATAAACATTAGAGCATGTACCTAATGGAGGCGAATTCCCCGTCCAATGGAGTCACAATTGAATCGGGCGACTTCGCCGCGGTCGCACTAATGACTCGCCCGCAGCCGATCCTGATTTATTTCTAACGGCCACGGTCCCAGCAGTCGGACAAGTCATGAACTGACGCTTATCAATGCATAGTATCAAACCAAATCGTTTCCGCTGTTTGTCTGTCCCCTATGCTTAAATCATTGAAACAACGCAACTGATTTGATGCATTTTTTTATTTATTTAAGGTGTAATGTAATAGTTAGTACCTACCCAAGGCGAAGCGAGGACCCGAGTACACAAACAAATAATACGCTTGGTATAAGTATTTTGATCATAGATTTTTACCTACCATCTATGTTTTTGATCATCGATTGCAGCACTATTTCTAAATTATGAGTATCCGCTTTCGTTTATAACTTGGGCCATTAACGTTATTTGCACCTGCTACAAACTTTCGATATCCAAACGCGAAAACGATAATTGGTTTCAATTCGACCGCTTGTTTGCGCGAATCGGTTCCCCAATTAAATTCCGTGTCTTGCTGTCCAGTGGGATAAACAGATTTCCTGAAAATGCATGGTCAAATAAAAGGCAAGTGACTATAAATATTAATTAAAATATTTTGTGTAAATAATAAGAATAATTAGATTATTTTGTTACCAGAAGATAGACAGCAACTGTTCAGCAAAAAGTTTTATTGGGGAGACCCTTGCCCATACTGGCACGTTATCTGGATATGATAATACATATAATGTATAAATTAATGCCACTTTAATATGGTTTGGAAAATAAGAGTTCTATGAAATTCCAGGCCACACATTCAAACTGACTTTCAAACATAGATTTAAAATCCATCATGCTATTTCACCTTTAATAGCACGAGTGACAGAGACGAATGAGCAGTCGCCAGTAATACAAATACAATAACTCAAGTGCGCTAAGCCTCTTAGTGTATTGACTGGCTTGCCGGTGAGTGGACTCGCAAGTGGAGTTTCTGTTTGTGACAAATGACAGGCTTTTAAACTAAATAAAGCATAGAACCAGGTTAAAAGCTCAGGGACGTTTACTAGTGACTAGAGCTAAGCCTTGTTGCTGCGTTTCTTTTTTTCGATTAGGCGCTTTTCTAAGAGTGTTGTTCACATGTCAAACAAAACAATTATTTTTCTTGCTAATTTGAATTTATTATATTTTGTGATTACTTTAGACTTCTATATATATATTCTATCTACTAGTGTACATTATAACTAATATAATAAGTAACATATCCCCTGTAGCCCATCGGGGCGTAGCTCGCGTTTGAACTCGAGTGAAGTATGGCTGTTTGGAAAAGCGTGCATTTTATGTGATTTACGAAGCATTGCCGTATTTTAACGTAAAAAAATATTATAACCAAACTTATATAGAATAAGCAACGGATTATTACATTTTAGTTTTAACGTCGTCAGTCGTAATCACTTCAGGAAATCTAAAATAATAAAAAATAATAATAAAAATCATTTTTATTAAGACAACTCAGATCTAAAGTTAAAACAATTATTTGCAGTTTTTACTATATAAAACATGTCGTATTCAGTGAAAACTTTTTTTCGTACATAATATAAAATAAATCTATTACTTAAATGAAAATACAATAAAATAAAAAGAATCCTGCAATGTTTTTGCGTTGATCTTGAGAAAGCACACACCTTACCAAAGTACAAAGAAGAAGCGGTCATGTAATTTAATAAAAACAAATTGTCTACAACAAAGTTATCGGGACAGACATTCACTAACTACATTATAATTACTAAACGAAAGGGTTCCGCAGCTCGCTTCGATCTAATTGTGTGTTCGTGACTTCTAGCGGGTGCTATTATGAAACTTGTATTTATACATATTTGAAAGATAGCTAGTTTTAGTTAATACATAAGTTTTATTACAATACAGTGGGAATTACTCAAGTATTTTAATATTTAGAAGAGTTGAATAATTTCGACCTCTAGAAGACACTTCATTTTCTAAATGGAAAACCACGAACCTTTATAAGTTTGATAATATCATCAGTTTTCAGCCAAATCAATTCAGCCGTTCTTGAGTTATAAATAGTGTACATACACGACTTTTTTTCTCGTTTATAAAAAATCTTAATTTTTAACTACACTTAGTCAAAAATTCTATGAAATTATTGGATTCTAACATCAATAAATACAAAAACACAAAATCTAAAATTAATCAATAGAGTAAAAGGAGTTTATTGTTTTGCTTTTAAAGCAAAATGCTTAGATGAAATGCAATCGTTTCTATTACTTTTGATAGTAACATAGCTCCGTAATCCCGCACCCAGGGAAACCATTACCGTCCGCTGCGGAAACCCAAAATGAAAGATAATTATCACACGCCATAGAACGACGCTTTTGTACAACGTCACGAGTTCAACTTGTTTCAAAACCGGTAATGGATTGCAGACATCGAAGAAGTTTTCCTACTGCACGTTTACAGCGGCAAAACCAACGGCACATACTCCCTATCACTGTATATAGTCTATGATCTGGCTGCAGAATCAATGCACTCATCGAGTTTTTGCTTGAAACTAAATCGGCAGAAAGTTCTGCAATCTGCGTAGAGATACAGCAGAGGCAGAATCCTTGCGAAACTAAATTGTGATAGGTTTAGAGACACTGGAGGGAAAATTGAAGAACGATGCAGTTCTTCGACCCATGAGAAACAGGGTACTATTTTAAAGCAGATACCACATGGTATATCAATACCAATATCAACAAAAAGTTGCCTAATATATCAAACTATTTTTATCAGCCTTAAAATAATAAATTTGGATCCCTCACAAAGTTATATTGAAGCTATAAATGAATCAACCAACCATTTTCTCTGACTAAAATTAAAGTTGTAGATTCACATAACTTTTATATCAAGCCTACGTTCCTAAACAAGCCGAATTGGTTGAAAGCTTTGCGCTGAGACAAGCGGCTACAAACAGATGACCCGCCGCTTGTAAGCCCGCGCACGTCCGCGACGTGAGCTGCTAAATATCTCCAGCAATTCCACTCACCCTCACACACACCGGTTTTATTCTACGAAAGGTAAAAGGTAACTTGAGATAGGTGATTTCAAGATACAGATGGACTTGAATATCTAAACCAAGGCAAATCAAAAATAAAGGGTAGAATCGGACCACAAGGTGATTTACCTTGTACGACATTCATTCCGAAGGTCGTGGGTTCAAACCCCGCAGCGCACTTATGGATTTTTATTTTTTTAAATGGATGGCGCTTTAACAAATAAAACATAAATTAAAAAAGTAAATTAATAAAATGTATTAAACAGTATAAAATAAAACTCCAGCAATCACTTAGCTTGATAGTGTGTAAATTGTCATCCAATATATTGCAAACACCATTTATCAGAATACTAATATAAAAATTATATCAATTGTATCAAACTTATGAAGTTTAGTTAAATCTTCTGTTGAATTTCTCCCCATAGACTTGTTTGTTTTTCCATCGCCTTTGTCGGAAATCATCCCTTACCGCTCCCTATCAACGAAGGGAAACGAATATGCGGCACCTACACTGGGATAATATTGTTTTTTATAACGCCAAAGGTCGAAACTCCTTTGAACTTTGTGATAACATGTAGTACTGATTCTTTGAAGTGTTTGCTCTATTGAAATGGGATTTTGTACCTTACTTGTGAAGCTATTTTTGTAACCTTAAGGAAGTATTTAACAAATATGATTTGGATTGAAGAAAAAATATCGTATCGTTCTTCTGTACCAAATACGATAAGATAATATATACAATACACACCAATAATTAAAACATTTAAAAAGAAAACTTAAAACTTGATAGTTTGTTTTATTGCTATGAGCAATTTCTTCCAAGCCACCTTAGGAAACCTACAAAATAGTTTTTATATAAATCCCCAAGTTGGTACAACGCCACCCACGGGTCATTCCACAGTAAACTGAACGTAGAAAATGTTTATTAATGAGTGGACGATAATTAATTATCATATAATATGAAATGAATACAAATGATTTTAGGGGAAGGATAAAGCCTGATTACTTCCGAAAGCCGAGATGACTCAACAACTACATAAATACTAAGTAATAGTTATCAGTGATCGTAAGATTAACACATAGACGACCTATATCTTATCTGAATATATAAGTCAATGCCTTTGCATTAGATATAGGATATACAACAAAAAGTTGTTGTAATTTTATAACTCAATAATGGCTGGGTCGATTTTGGTTTTACTCGTAGTTGCCCAGGGAAGGTTTAAAAGGTGAGTAAACATGACAATAAAGAGGGCTGAGCCGCGGGCGGGTCAGCTAGTTATGTATAAGTTCTTTGAGCTTCTAAGGCCCATCTCCATTGCAACCACTCTGCTTGAAGAGCGATAAAGATTGACTAAGTTATAACAATAACTTGTCATGTACAGACATAAAATCTGATCTCGTAAAATAAAATTTGTAGTTCTTTCCATTTCAAATCTGAACCCGTGGATTTATTCTCAGTTAAAACACTTTTAGCGCCGCAACTTTCTTGCGAAGTCAAGCGTAAAAATGCATAGTCGTGGCTCCTCGGACAAATTCATTTTTCTTGTTAAAGGCGACAGGCGTCAACGCTCGAGCGGCCCGGTAATCGAATCTTGTGCTTTTCTAGCTGAGCAATTGTAGTAGGAAAATACATAAACATTGCTGGAAAATTCACGCAGCTTCATTTAGCTCCGTGGTAAGCTTGAATCTTACCTATGTCAGATTAAGGATCATAGTTAAAGTATATATAAAAGCAAAACTTATCAAATTTGGATGCAGAGGCCATCTGTCCATCTTGTTGGAGGTTCAACGCTGAGTTTCCGGCCCTGTGTCTCCATTGGATAACTTGTTGACCTTATCGGCCATCTGTTCTCCACGTTATACGGCCTGCGCATTGCCACCTCAATGAGCTAATCGGCTGGGATATGCCGTTGGCCCTTGTTCTTCTATGTATCTTCTCAGTTCAGATCTTTCTGATCTAGTGATGTTTAGAATAACCTTTTATATTATAGACGAAAACAATAAAGGTAAGTATCTGTCTGTCCCTCTCATGATATAAGAAGAGCAGCAGACCTTCTCATTTTATTTCTCTACGTCAGTAAGGAGTAGTCGACCTCGCGGATCGCAGCTGAGCTCAACTGTCATCTAATCTGTGACTAAAGGTTCAATGCGATTCCGACCGCCTTCTCCTCGTACAATTAATGTCTGTTATTTTTACGAGCAGAAAGGTGACTTCTGTAATATCAACGTTGTGGAGTTTTCTACCAAAGCTTTTCTACGTACGTTATTAAAATATAAAACATTCATGATTTAAGTGTTTTTAAACTCTTTGCCTACACGCCATTGTCATGAGTCTCTGCGTGAAGATGGCGCTTGAAACGGTGCCGAAATATCGAGAAACTCAAAGCAGTTTAATAGTATCCATTTCATATTCTAATATATTCATATTCTAACCTAACGTAACAAGCCTTGTATTAGTAATATTTGAAAAGTTATAGTTTTGCTACGTTTATGTAAAAACAATTTTCTTATTACAGTAGATTAAAATGCATAGAATGAACGCTCCAATATCTAAAACAAAAAAAAAACTAATTATTTTACTCGATCTAATATGAACTAGTTATACAACACAGCGCTTAAAAACTAAAACTTACTTTTAAGACAACCTTGTTTCCGCGTCTTTATATGTAGTTTTAATTACTTATGATGAAACAATCAATATGCGAAAAATATTGAAACATAAACGTAAAATACTTTCGCAATAACTGGAAATTTTCTCCACGGCTGAAATGATGATACAGCTAATATATAAACTAGTCCACGAGCGAGCAGCGGCCGATAGATTGGCACAGTAATTAGCGACAGAAGCGCTACTTCCCAGCCTGTTTCTTTTAGACGATGTCTGCATTCAAATTGAGCTCGACTAGTAGGGATTTCCACCCCCCGTTTCTAGGCCTAGGTTTCTATTGCCGTTCCCGTGATATAATGGTTTTTCTCGCAATAAAAAGTAGCCTATGTTTTGTTCCGATAAGTAAGCTATGAATTTATGAAGTTTAATGCAGTCAAACATCCATGATGTATATTATGGTGTATTTACAACCTTTCACGTTTATTATATTAAGTAAGGTTATTACGAGGTAAGTACCAAAGCCGAGATAGCGCCTAAGTTCTTTATAATTTACAAAAATCATTATAACAACCAAAAATACGTTATTCCTACAACTAGGCAGGAGTCTCCCCAATATAACCTTATAGGGATTTAGTATAATCACGACGCTTAGCAGACAGTTCGGGGATCGCAGTGTTGGTAGGTACGCCGCATAACTTCCGGTATATAAATAGCTTATTCTATTTTATTACACCCACAGGAAGAGTAAGGTCGGTAGGTACTGTTTTAAGGCTGGCACTACATTACACCGAGTTTGCAAAAATAAAGCCCTAAATACTCTAAAGCTCTAAATTATGATGATATTTTGTACAAGTTACCAAACGCGTCTAATTTCCTTCTTTCCAATATTCTTTTACGATGGTGTTTTTTGGCGCGCACTTTATGGCGTTATACCTCATGATGAGTTATGGCCTTCCTTTATGTGATGAAAACTTGTACTAGTATGTAGCTAAAGGATTATGGTATGTGGAAAGCTTTGTCTCTTCGGTACCAGGATACCTAAAGTTCATGCACATAAAGCACATGCTTCAAGCTCAACACATGGGTATATTTTGCTGTGTAAATCGTCCAAATTTATTATTTAAAGCCTCGCTTGTTAAACTAGAAACACATAAAACAAGAAACTTAAGGAAAAAACATTTTTTTTAGTATATCACTGCATTCCACTTATCACGAAGCCGCGTCCACTCCAGCCCGCCCGGATGACCAGTTAATCCAGCTTCTTTTAATCCGGATGCCGGAGAATTATTACAGTTTGCTCGGCCCGGATATACATTGCGAATATTTCTGCTAGCTATATTGTCAGTTATTTGCGAAGTAATTAAAATATATCGGAAAATGTCTAAGGATCTGAAGATTAGAAACGCAAGCAAAGCCTTCGGTAATCTATTAGGGAGGAGGTAGGACATAATGGGTATATCCCATTCATAATGAGCAGTCCGTCTGGGGAAGTACCTCCGCCTTACAGAAAGCCGTAGCCAAATAACGTGTTACTAGGTAACACGTTGTGTTCCTACGGTGAGTAAGGTTGCCAGTGCTCAACGGGAGGGTTGCTGTGCTGAAAGTTGGTTGACAAACGGGGATACAATCCCGTCATAAGGCAAGGGTAGGCGTGTGGTGTTGGTTCGGCGGTCAGGGAGACCTGGTGAAACGGTTGTCCGCTAACCGCCCGCGGGCTGAACGGGTTCCCGAACCCAGGGAATACATTAATCTCCGCCCTGGGAGGCTGAACTGCCAGTTCGTGTAAAGTCCTTGTGAGGATGCTCGTGCCGGAGAAGGAGACCGGAGTGGACCCGAGCTTCCAACATAAGGGGGGACCAGGGGCCCTTCCGCCCGCCGTGCCAGCACTTCATACAACCTCCTATGTCCTATGATGAAATGACCTCTTCTCATCAGTTGACTTTCAGCGCAATTATCCTTTCTTAGCTTCAATACCCTCTTCAAATTAATAATGACTAGAAAACATAAAGCAAATCGTTTTGTAGCGGCATCTTCTTCCACACTTAAGGTGGATTTCTGTAATATCAGAGGACTGCATTCCAACTTAAACTCTGTCCACTTTCATCTAGAGAATGCAAAGCCGACCCTCCTTTTCCTCACGGAAACACAGATTTCTAACCCAACAGACACTTCCTATCTTGACTACCCTGGTTATAAGCTCGAATACAATTTCGTTCCCCGGGCTGGAGTGTGTTTGTTTATACGGGATGATGTCTGTTGTCGCCGTCTTCAGAACCTTGAAACTAAGGATCTGTCTGTGATGTGGGTACGCGTGGACTATGGCGGCCACACCCGATTCTATGCGTGCCTTTACAGATCCCATAGTGGTAATTTGGAAACAACTCGTCTCTTTGAGCACCTACAATTGACGTCAGACTTATTAAGTGAGCAAAACCCCTCTGCAGAGTTAGTGATTTTAGGAGACTTTAACGCTCATCATGAGGAATGGCTGCTGTCTCGGCACACTGACTTTGCGGGAAGGTCTGCTTACGAATTTGCTCTGGCCTATGGCTTCTCGCAATTGATTGGGTCCCCAACCAGGATACCTGACATTGAGAGCCATAGTGGTTCCCTACTAGATCTTTTGCTGACTACGCGGCCGGATGGTTACACCATCTCAGTGGATGCTCCTTTGGGCTCTTCCGACCACTGTCTAGTGCGGACGCAAGTGCTTATGGCATGCTCCGAACCACCGCGGCCTAGGCAATGGCGAAGGATGTGGCACTACAAATCAGCGGATTGGGGGGAATTTTTTGCCTCTTACCCTTGGAAGAGTGTTTGTTTCACATCAGATGATCCTGATTCCTGCACCCTTGCTGTCACCGAAACTATTTTAGCGGGTATGGACTGTTTTATTCCAAACCGCTTAGTGGCAGCGGGTATGAAAAGGAGGCCGTGGTTTAATAAATCCTGCAGAATTGCTAAAACAAAGAAGCAATCTGCTTACGAGGTGTGGGCTACGGCTTTTCAAAACAGGGATCCTAATATCTCTAAGGTAAAACGTGTTCTCAACACTGCTTCAAGGTCAGCTAAAAAAGCTGCTGCTAGTGCAAAGAATGATTTCATCCGCAGGTTTGGAGAGAAATTGACTAAACATCCTTCAGGAAGCCGTGCTTTTTGGGCACTTGCTAAAGCTGCTGAGGGAAATTTCTGCCAATCGTCTTTGCCGCCACTTCGCAAACAAAATGGAGATCTGGCTCACAGCGCTAAAGATAAAGCTGATCTCTTAGGAAACCTCTTTGCCTCAAACTCAACGTTAAACGATGGAGGAGCCGTGCCACCCTCCATCCCGTGGTGTGGTATCACTATGCCGGAAATTAATATCACTCAACGAGACGTCCGACGCGAATTACTCTCTCTAGACGTCCATAAGTCGAGTGGACCTGATGGCATACCGGCAATTGTTTTAAAACGTTGTGCTCCTGAGTTATGTTCCGTCTTAGCACGCCTCTTTAAGCTCTCATACTCTACATGGCAAGTCCCAACATCTTGGAAGACAGCTTTAGTTCACCCAGTGCCTAAAAAAGGGGATAGATCAGATCCAGCTAACTACAGGCCTATTGCTATAACCTCCCTTCTCTCTAAAGTCTTGGAGCGCATTATTAATACACATCTGCTTAGGTACCTAGAAGAACACGATTTACTTTGCGACCGACAATACGGCTTTCGCCACGGTCGATCAGCTGGTGATCTCCTAGTGTATCTTACGCATAAATAGGCCCAGGCCATTGAGAGCCATGGTGAGGCATTGGCTGTGAGCCTGGATATAGCAAAGGCCTTTGATCGGGTCTGGCATCGTGGTCTGCTAGCAAAGCTGCCTTCCTATGGATTGCCTGAAGGTTTGTGTAAATGGGTAGCCAGTTTTTTATCAGGCAGAAGCATAAGAGCTGTCGTTGATGGCAGTAGCTCTGTATGCATGAATATAAACGCTGGTGTACCGCAAGGCTCAGTATTGTCACCCACTCTATTTCTCCTGCATATCAATGACATGTTGTCTGTTGACAATATTCATTGCTATGCAGATGATAGTACTGGTGACACCTTTTATACAGGCCGAGCCAACATCCCTCAATCGACCGTAGAGGAGCAAAGAGTGGCACTTGTGTCTTGTGTCGAGGATATCCTTAGTAGGGTTGCAAACTGGGGCGATCTGAATCTGGTTAAATTTAATCCCACCAAGACGCAAGCTTGTGCATTTACCACTAAAAAGAACCCGTTTTCCTATAGTCCTCAGTTCCAGAATACTGTCCTAACATTGTCAAAGAGCATTGGGATTTTAGGAATTGATATCTCTAGTGACGTACAGTTTCGGTGTCATTTAGAAGACAAGGCCAAATTGGCATGTAAAAAGCTTGGTGTGCTCAACAGATCTAAAAGGTATTTCAGTGCGGGGCATAGACTATTGCTATATAAGTCACAAGTCAGACCGCACATGGAATACTGCAGTCATCTTTGGGCAGGAGCGCCGGCATATCAGCTTGAGCCTCTTGACACAATTCAAAGACGAGCTGTGAGAATTGTTGATGATCCCTTGCTCACAAACGGTATCGAGTCACTAAGATTCAGAAGGGATTTTTCCTCTCTGTGTGTGTTCTACCGCATTTACAATGGATGTTGTTCTGATGAACTTTTCGACCTAGTGCCATGAACCACCTTCCTCAACCGCACCACTCGCCGTCGGGAAGGGTTTCATCCACATACCTTGAAACCGTTTAGTTCGCGGACCGTTAGGTTTGAAAGAAATTTCATACCACGAACACTCAGGTTGTGGAATGATCTCCCTACCGCGGTTTTTCCGAAAGACTATAGTATGGGTCTTTTCAAAAAGGGTATTCTGAAGCATTTACGGGGTCGGCAGCGCGCAGGTAACAGCTCTGATGTTACAGGCGTCCATAGGCTGCGGTAGCCACTTAACATCAGGTGGGCCGCATGCTTGTCTGCCATCTCAGTGGTATAAAAAAAAAAAAAAAAAAATCTATAAATCCTTCAAATCAGTACACGGCTGAAGACAAGAAAAAAGTAAATTTTGTAATTGCAACAGGAATACATCGCCAAACAATCAGTGAACACACGAAAAATATTGAAACATAAACGTAAAAAACGTTCGGGTCGTGACAATACATTCGTGATAAAGAATTACTCGTATTCACTCAACCCCTATCGCCATCCAGTTGACAAAAGAATTTAGAGGATCCAACTAAAAGGAGTATAATGATTATGCTAGTGTTTGATAATTTTATTCTGTTCATACGTTAATGAAAATTCAGACAGTAATACACTCTTGTTTATAAAGGAAGAGGTCAGGTTGACCCTGGTCGTCACGGATCGGTGGTCATTAGTCGAATTATAAAAGAACAGGGTTTTTAGGGAGGACATTTTTAAAAAACATTGGCTTAGTTTTAGGAGATCTTACCCAACAGTGGGTTTAAACAGGCTGTAAGGTAGATGACATTCGTGTTAACACGTTTGAGTACGAGTATGTTGTTTGAGTCACCTTCTTTGGCACGTTAATTTTCACACGCCACAGTGCGAGACTTCAACGCATACAAAATAATCCATCTCCTTTCGGTTAGATTTTCTAAGCCTGTGAACGATGAAAACTCCCAAATGCCCACATTGTCGAAATGCCCAATGCCCACATCCACCCTCCGTTTACACTATAATCCTTATCTTGGGCACATTTGGGCAAAGAACATGTGACAGTAGGTAGGGGAAAGTTTCACTCAATGGACCTTTTGAAAGTTACGTAAATCTATCGATACAGTTTTTATAGCTATACCAAGTACCCATTTGGTAAAAAATGTGCTACGTGAGTAAAACGATGCAATGCAGTGTAATATTAAATTATAAGTAATTTTTCCATAAAGTTAAACAATTACTTAAGCATGTCAATAAATACAAGCAATATATTATAATTAAATTAAAATCAAATGTTTGAAAATAAGGTTGACGACACACAGAGAGACACAGAGGGCAACGCTCGGAACAAAAATGTGTACGATCTGCAGATATTTTTCCAGGTGTCTAGGTGTTCTATATGTAGGTATAATAGAAAAAAAATATTTATATTTTATAATGTATATTCTTTTAAGTATTTTAGACTATCTAGTACCCGTAACACAAGCTTTGAGCTTAGCACAGAGCTAGATATTGCTGTGTAAATTGTCCAGCAATATTTATTTATTTATTTAAGGTAGGTAAAATATAATACAACCTTTATTTCCACAACCTATTTTCTTTTGAAAGAAGGTAAAGGTTATCATCACACAATCAATCCGCGAGGGCTACCATAAATTACTGTTCAGATAAAATACTACTTTCAATCACCCGACTTTGACTCCACAACGTGAATTTACAGAATCACTCGATAAGGCTAAGCGAAAACTATTTACAATGAAAGCCTATTGTTGCCCTTTGATAAGCCTATTTTTCACGTTCGAAGCGTTGTAGCAAAGTCATCTGCAGTTTTTTTTATGAAGTTAGGGTTCATAATCACCCCTCTCACTTTCCCACTGCTGGGACACAGGGACTTCTCACTTTACGAGAGTGTTAGGCCTTTATTCACCACGCTGGCTAAGTGCGGGTTGGAGAAAGTCACGTGGCCTCTTTTCAAAATTCTCAAAACAAGCCAGTACTTTTATCAAGAAGAAAAATCAAAAAGTGTTCGGCGGGGTTTGAACTCACGACCTTTGGAATGAAAGTCGAGTGTGCTTCCACTTAGCCAACACTGTTAACGACACATTATGTACCTATATAAAACACTAACACTGTGCCTTTATGAAGTTAGGGTTCAGTAATAGCGTAAAGAACCAGCGCATTTTCTCCCGCGAACACAAACGGCAGACATCAAAGTGTTCTATTTCGCGAGCAACTGAGATTATAACGCGGGACAAAATTATTGAAACAATACATTTTTGTACATAATATAAAATTCTCTACATAAGAACTCAATATTACTTCACAGTAATAAGTTTCTGTGTCCCAGCTGTGGGAATGTAAATAAGGTTGATTATGATTGAATTTCAAAGAATATTAATATACAAATTAAATGAAAACTATAATATAATCTATTTCAATACTGCATTCACAGCTTGTGACTGCCACGCCTCAATTTTTTATTCTAGCCCTTTATGACTTTCGAATTAAGATTAAATCAAAGGCAATTTACGAAATAAATCTTGTGGCTAACACTAAATTATTCACCGTCAATTCAAGTTAAACTTTCCAACTGATTCAAAAGTATTCGTTAATCTAAAAAAAGGTTTCATTTCTCTAGGCTCCTTTCAACTTCTTTTAGCTGTAGTTAAAAACCAATCAAAGTTTATTTTAAATTGAATTTCAAAAGTTCGCGTCGATACAGTCCTGACTTGAGGGTTGGAACTTGAGAAACTTCGAGAAAGTTCTAAATTCTAAAATTTTGAAGTTTTCTTACTCTGGACGTGGTGGACGTGTTTCACGTCTGATTCTGACCATTCAGTACTTTTACGCTTTAAATCTCTACAAATTTAACTTACCAAACTATTTTTTGCAAGGATTTATTTCTCGTTTGTACTAGTACGATTCCTCTATCAGTTCAACTGATTTGAAAACCCATCGATCATACCAGTGTCGTAAATTATGTTTTGCTATTTCTGCATCATTTTATAACTTTGTTAAAAATAAAATATAATATTATAAAATTGGAATAATTTGGTGCATTGCAGTTTTTCATACAATGGATATTTATTGAAAAGAAAATAATCACCACCTTTTTTAAATATTTAGAAAAAAATTGTAATCTTCTATTATGAAACAATGTTTTCGGTATGGTAACACCTATATTTACAAAAATTATATTGAAATCTGAATCAGAGTTCCTGTAGCTGACAAAAAAAAGACATATTAGTATATTTATTGTCAGCAAGTATACTAAAAACCTTTGACGCTGTTCCGTACTCGTAGAAAAAACGTTTTTGAAGGGAAATTTTACTGAAATTTTGTTTTGGCCTCCGTGAAAGGGCAGGAACTATTAAAACGTCTCTTTGTGTTATTAGTTTGGGCGGCAACTCGTTAAAAATGTTTTAACGCTGTTTTATTTTCGTCTCGTGTTTAAGCGCAAAACCGAATTTTAATTATTGCAAGGTCTTTGTGTTTTATTGTATCTTTATCTATAATAAATATAAAAGAAAGTCGTGTTACTGTTTATGGATCAAGAACGGCTGAATCGATCAGCAGTGATGAACTTACTGCGATCACCAACCTGTCTGGTAAACAAAGTGATTAGGTATACCAAATCCTCAAGAACTATAATGGGCCATATTGAGTACTGTACCCTTGAAACGTCATAATGTTGTTATGATGATGATGTATTGAGTCAATATTTTCGACAAGTTTGAACTAAAATATTCATAATATGCTAAGCACAGTCTGAACATATTTCGGTGAACAAAGGGTGCACTAAGCTCTTAAGACATTCAATACCAACTATAACGGGGTTAAATTTAAATTTTCCGTCCATTGAGGGAAAGACAGAAATATATTTTACCTATTTATTAAATGAGCAGTGTTGGCTAAGAGGTAGAATGCTCGACTTTTATTCTGAAGCCCGTGGGTTCAAACCCCGTCAAGCCCCTCTGGATTTTCCTTCTAAAAAAAAATATGTGCGCTCTATAAACACGTGCTCTAACGGTGAAGGCAAACATCGTGAGGAAACCGGCATGTTTAGTTTGATAAGGAAGATGAAGCTACCCTTTTATTTAAACCACAGGTTCAAAAATTTAGTCCACTGGTGACAATAATGCTCGCTTCTATTTTGGTCAATGAATTATCATTGCCATTCAACGAGTCAATGCCGCCATCATTCTGGGTTCTGGTGACAGATTAGAATTTAAATTAGTATTTTATCAAACACCTCGACACAGCCCTAGTTGAGTCATGTCTCAATCGTCCACAAACATGGATATTATGCGTAAGCACGGCAACAAGGGTGCTCGATCACGTACAATGGACTGGGACCTTTAGCGAACGCTGAACTTAAGCATTCAATAAACCTTTATTCACTTTTAAAATTAGGCTCGAATCAATTAATTGCTAGCGAGTTTTATATATATAAAAATCAATGCAATCTTTTTGTTGCAATTTTATAACTAGGGTGAGAAAACATAAAGGTGAGGTGAGGAAGCAAAGTGTATAAGCGTATAAATAGCAAATTAATTTACTTTTTAAACCGAATTTATTATTATTGGTATAGGTTCGAGAGATTAGTGACTATGATGATTGTTTTGATATTTTTACTTATTAATTAAAAGTCAAGTGCAATTTGCAATAAATAAACTCTATTATTAAAGGTTTTGAAATCAGTAAAATGTAGTGTAAATTTAAATAATAAATAATAATAAATAAATAAATATTGCTGGACAATTTTTACACAGCCCCGTGGTAAGCTCGAAGCTTGTGTTAATAAAAAAAAAAAAAAAAAAAACACGATATAAAATTAACGAGAAATATTAAAACCGCGCACCTAGTTTTTTATGGGACAGTTAACAGAAACAACCAGGTGTTTTTAACCTTGCTGCTATTGGCTGGAATATGTTAAACTATCCACGCCCCGCGGCTTCCTCGGTTTGTCCATGTTTTTTGATCCACGCCCCGCGGCTTCCTCGGTTTGTCCATGTTTTTTGTTGGAAACATTGATTTTCTATGGTCGCATAATCGTCGACAATATAGTTTATATATAAATCCTGAGGAACCCAGAAAGGTCGCGTTCGTTGGTACGGAACATAGCCGCCTTGTTTATGTGTTTGGAAGTCGTAATTTGCCGTGAACCATACATTCATACATAAAAACTTGTTGTACATTCACTTTTTCAGGCTAGTTTACTTTGCTACATGGTTGTTATTATTGACATACCTACACGTCCTAGAAGATTTAAATTAAAATCTTAATAATTTGGGATTATAGGATTAAATTTTCTTTATTTTTTCATAGAAGAGGTCCAAAAATTTACAGAGTTATAGCGTTCAATTGATCCGGCAACATTTTAATGCTGAAATCATATACCTAATGAGTCAGTTAGAGGAGACCCATGCCCAGTAGAGGAACGTTATAATGATGATAAGTTACGAAATATATTACGCACAGTGTGAACAACAACAAAATTGTTTTTTTAGACTGTGACAGGAGTTGTGTGGTGTAAAGTGGGACTATTCCCAGAACCACTGGTAACGCGGACTTTAGTAGGTTTGGCATATAACACCGTGTATGCAAATAATTTGAGTTCCTATGCTCTCTGTGTGACAGATGGATGAGTATAGCTTATCTAACAAAGATTTTATTTGTGGAAAATGCTTTGCAAAGTTATCTTTTCACAGCGGAATTACAAGAAATGTTTATGTGATGTTTATGAGAACACAATGTACATATTATATAGTTTGTGACACAAAGAAAGTTTACTCGTTGATAAAGTTTTATATGTAAAAAAATCATATTCGTTTTATTTTCCTAAAATATTAACAAAAGTTCCCATAAAAATCACGCTCTATTTACGAAAACTATTCAAAGCAATAGTCTGATAGCACCTAACACTTAATTATATACTACTCAAAACAAAATAAGGGCCACCACTAATTTTCCGATTATTTTTTTTTCTTTGGGTTTTTTTTGCTCCTTTTGTTTTAAATTTAACAAAACAATGTTTTTTTAATTAAATTTCATGAATTTTAATGCAATTTGACATAAAATACTTAATCTTAGGATGTTTTTGAGATTTAAGCCTTTTTATGGCTGTTTACACTTAACACTAGCATACGATTGTAGACTAAACCCAGAGCTTTGTTGTTCGCTTTTGAATTTTTTATTATGGGGTATATCCTCCCCTTTCCAAAACACATTCTTGAAGCCTCGTTGGCATGCTCTAATCGAGATGGCGGATGTTTAACTCTGGGATATCCACCCAGCACCTTTTCAGCAATTCAATCAACTGTTGCTGGTTGTGCACATCCTCTTCAGCTGCCCGGACTCTGCGTTTTAATTGGTCCCAAAAGTGTTTAATTGGATTCAGGTTAAGATTTTTTACAGGCCATGCCATAACCTGAATATTGGCTTCCTCCAAAATAGAGCTGGTTGCCCGAGCTGTGTGAGTTCGTGCATTATCCTGCATCAGGATGAAACCGTCCACCACTCGTTGTGAAAATGGGATGACATATGGCCTGACAACCCATTCGATGTAACTCTAAGATGCCACAGTGCCCTCATTTCGAAAAACAAGGTCAGTTTTACCTTGTAAACTGATCCCGCCCCAGACCATGACATTGGGACCACCATACCTGCCTTGTCGTGAATGAAAGGATCAGAAAATCTTTCTCCGCGTCTTCTCCACACTCGCATACGCTGATTGTCAATTGAAAACTTCACCTTACACTCATCCGTATAAAGCACCTTTCGCCATTCCTTTGTGCCCCATTCAAGATGTTGACGTGCAAACCTGAATCGATCTGCACCATGAGTCCCGGTCAGTTTAGTGTGGTTTACAGGCCTTCGTTAGCGTTGCTGGTCTTTATGCAAACGATTTCTAATCGTCTGGTTGCTGACAAGTGTATCAGTAGTCCGGCGTAATCGGTTTTGTAATGCGCGCGCTGTCACATTACGATCACGTCGCGCAGTAACTCGCACGTACCGGTCTTCCTGGGCAGTGGTAGCACGAAATCTTCCAAAACCACGACGCCGGGATACGCTCCCGGTCTCCTGATAACGGTTCCAAAGGTTTTGGATAGCCCTTCTCAAACATCCCAGCTGTAAAGTCACAGAACGTTGTGACCGACCAGCCTCATTCATCGTTACGGCTCTGGTAGCAGTAACTTTGTCCAAATGGCATCAAATTCTTGGCATTTTACGGTCCAATGATGAAATTACACGTTTAACTCCCAAAAACAACCGTAGTTGTCAGTAGACTTGTGTTAAACCAATCTGAAATCAAATCATAAAAGAAAGAAAACTCTACCCAATTCACGACATTTAAGACATCAACATTGTTTACCATACCGTCAACACTAATATCCCTAGTGCTTCATTGTAATCGTTAATTAGACACTTGAGAACATAATGGCATTCACAAAAAAATATTCTCCCATCGAAAGTCAGCAAAAAATTGTCTCAAAACAAAAATACGCGCGTGGCCCTTATTTTGTTTTGAGTAGTATAAATATTAATAATGTATTTTGTTTGACATGCCTGTTATGTAATATATCTAACGTTATGGTAAATAAATAAATTGAAATTGAAATTGCAATTTACTACGTATTTCTAGGTACTTAAAAAACAAATCCACACCATTCACCAAAGTTCATTTGGCATGAAAACTGACTCCAATTAAAATAAAAGTGCTATTTTCCACGCAAATTCGACCGTTTTTTATTTCCACTAATAAAAATACTGAAAAACATTTTTATCGACTAAAACCACTTTATATACTGAAAAATACTTTAAAAAACTGTTCCGAGCTTGAACAAAAACATCCAGAAGTCAAATAAGTTATGGAGTTAAATGATTTTGTTTTTTCCGACGGAACCCTGGTCTTTGTTTATGTTTCACTATCCGGTATGCCGTGTCCTGGTAGATTGTTTTGAAGATAACATTATTGTAATACGCAAATCGCTTTTATTCCGAAGGTCGTGGGTGCAAGCCCCGTCGCGCACCTCTGATTTTTCTTCTTGTGAGATTATGTGAAAACTATGTGAGCTTTAAAAACACGTGCTATAACGGTGACGGCAAAACTGGCATGTTCTGAGAACTTTGAAAAAGTTTAAATACTACTCTTTCACCAACCCGAATTGGCCGGCGAGGGGCCTAATCTCTTTCGCCTAGAGAGAAGTCCCTCTGAGATGAATCAAACCTTTAAGATTTATCTTATAGCATCAGCCAGCTAAGACGTTGCCTTAGCGCGGCACTCAGATTGACAAACAAGACGATTACATGGAATGGGTTCTGTATATTAATGGGGCTGTTGCTTTGAGGGCGCGACGCGTTTCCTGCTTGAGGATTTTGTATTGTAACTTACGTCTGAGCTTACATATTTAGAGAAAACACTGTTTAAAACAATAATAAATTGCTATCGCTTGTGGTGCCTGAAAAAAGTTGGTACTTTTAGAAGTGGTCTTCCATAAACTAATTACAAAAAAATACGTCGATAATATAAACTTAAATCATTGCTGTATAGGATAAAACAAAGTAGAAAGTAGGTATTTACTTCAATACGTATTTACTTAATGTTTGGTTAGAATTAGGCTAACCTTGTGTGAAGAGCAAAAACAGCTGATCTGGATTATTAAGCCGAGCTCGCTAAATGCATCCTCTCATTTAGCCAGAGCACGCAAAAAGCAGCGGGTTTTCTCACTATGTTTTCCACTGAGCCTTTCTAATCTCGGGGATTAAACTCACTAACAGTACAGCTAGAGTTTGAAGTTAAGTAACTTGGCTCCATATAGTTGTACTGACGTCTTTTTGAGTGTATAGCATTTTCATAACACTATTTTAACCGGACTGGAAAAGTGTATAATATACCATGAGCTTCTCGACGATATCTAATGATTTTCAGTTAATAAAATCATTTCTTTCACAGAGACTGTAATAATAATGGCTTATGTATGTAGAGTGTTATCAGTTTCTCATCAAACTAGTAGTAACGTCACATTCAGTTATTTTAAAAATATTTTGCATGTAAGGAGATCCTTACATACAAAATATTATTTCTTCTTCGTAGGTACCTAGTAATTCTTCACAGGCAGACAAAATCTCGACCACTAGTGATGCAAGCAAGATATCCCTAAGTTATAAGTCCTTAATTAGTTAAAATTATCAAATTCAGTTGCGTCCATTATCAAAGCCACATTTGGCGCGCGGTTCGCGCACTATTAACCCATTAGCTGCCCAATCCCGTCCCGTGGCTTCTTGCCAACTCAACATTAACTATTTATAAACTCGTTGAGAAAACTTTAAACGTCCGATTTGCATATAAAACAGTAAGAACAACAGTAAACAATGCATAAAAGCAATAGCAGTGAAACGACGCTTGTGACTGTGTGAAGTAAGAATGTGTAGAATGTAACTTGATTTTATTAATTAAATATAATCAAAAAAGTCGGATCTTATCTTGCAACTTGACCTATGAATGTTTACATCTTGACGAGTAGAATTTACTCTCAACTCACCAGAAGTGGTGAATGTAAACACCGCCAGAATGTAAATATTTAAATATGTTAAGAAATATTAAACATGTTTTCCGTTACCGATAAAGCGCATGTTTTAAATACGCGCATAAAATTTTCAAGCCAAAAATCCAAGAATGAAAGTGTAGTGCGTTCTCACTAAGCTAACGCTTTGGATTTTCCATAATTAGCTTAATGTAACTCTAATTTAAAAAAAAATAATTTCATTAATTACAAACACAGATTTTTTGTGATTACAAATAACTCTCGTAGACTATGCCAATATTTTTTACATATTGATCTAGAATAGTGTAACTCGCATTTGTTTAAAAATAAAAAAAATGTTAAAAGTTTGTCGTTCGATTCTATGCGGCACTATTCGTCGCGTCCAAGCAGATTTTGCGCCCTGGCCGGTGCCTTACCAATTGGGCTTGAGTGTATAATCTCTACGCGGCTAATGCACCAATTTCATTTTCCAACGGCTGGAGTAAGACTGGGGTTTACTACGTAGCGCTAGACAGAATAACATGAACCTAAACCATAAACAACGCACCAAACATGTGGATAGACTGTACCTTACGATGTTTAGCCGACTAAGTTAAGGTAAGTAAGTGACTGAGTCTAATAACAAAATCATACTTAATACTAGTTATAATAGTCGCCTATTGCACGCTAATGACAATCAAAACCCTGTTGGCCTGTTGGGGTAGATAATGTATTGGCATTAAACTCTCCGTACTAGTATTATAACTGTGAAATCTTTGTATTTACGGATGTCAAATGACGATCACCGCTATTCTACTAATCGGTAACTAAACTAGTGTATTTGTACCAGGCCAAGTCGCCAGAAATTGTTGGCTGCTTGTTCGAAACGGTTTTTGGCTTTTATAAAACTATTATGTAGAGAATGTTTTATTATGCTCAAGCTTTTACGAGGAGAGCGGAAAATAAAGTTAATTTAAACGACTTTATACGTTTCAATGCTTTCGACGGAAGCTATTTAAAGACTGTTACTTAAGAAATCGTTTCGTTTTATTTCGCAGTTTAAGAAAATGTATTTCAGTTGTATAAAAATCGCTTTATATTTTAGATTTGTTTTATATTTTAGATTTTGTTACTTAGCTTTACCTACTACATAGGTACGTGTTATTACCATTGTGAATTGAACATTTTATAAGCAAACAAAACGTGCAAGTTAAACAGGAGACAACAAAACCCTTTAAATCTGTATGAATATCAACGTGGATTCCATTTAATATCATCAGATAATTTTTGAATTCCATATCATTTGTGTTTCGCAGGGCGCGTGGTGCATTTCATTACGGGGAGTAAAATATGAATTAATTTCTCGGAGTGCATGCACATAGGCGTCAGGATGGGCGATACCATATCGATGAATTGCGCGAGTGAAATTTTATCAATATTTACCTTTATTTTCTTTATAAAAAGAAAATAATATAGGTAATTTCTATTTAAAATATTATCATCATCATCATAAAAGCCCATATTACTTTCTAAGTAACGATCTTTCTAGTGGCACACGTTTATAATTTAACTAGCTGTGCCCGCGACTTCGTCCGCGTGGAATCATTATTTTTGGTATCACTATTTTTAAAACTTTTTAATGGAAGATAGACCTTTGTTTGCTACAATCTCAGCTGGTATGTGACAATTTAGACGAAGATAGAACACAAAGATCTAGAAGATACCTATTCATTCTTGTCTTGAAGGAACTCAGGTTGAAATCAGGAAAAAACAGAAGTAGGAAGCAGAGCTTAGTGCGAGTGTATGGGATATCCACTTAATACGGGTTATAATTCGTGGAAAGTGGAAAGGCCATTTTTAGGGTTCCGTAGCCAAATGGCAAAAACGGAACCCTTATAGATTCGTCATGTCCGGCCGTCCGTCCGTCCGTCCGTCCGTATGTCACAGCCGTTTTTCTCCGAAACTATAAGAGCTATAAAGCTAAAATTTGGTAAGTAGATGTATTTCGTAAACCGCACCAAGATTTCATAAAAAAAAAAATTACATTTGGGGGTCCCCATAGGACTGAAAATTAAAAACTTTTTTTAATCATACCCATACGTGTGGGGTATCTATGAATAGGTCTTCAAAAATCATCTCGAGGTTTCTAACACCATTTAATTCTAAACTTAATAGTTTGGACGTAAGACTCTTCCAAAGTGGAAAACAGAGAGTCCCCCCCCCCTCTAATTTCTAAAATATGAGGATGATAAATCTAGAAAAAATATATATTGTACATAACCATAAAAACTAACAACGAAAATTGGTTTGAACGAAATCTATCCAGTAGTTTTTTTATGCCTACATGGGCGAGTCCGACTCGCACTTGCCCACTTTATTTTACTATCATAAAAGTGAATCAATCTTAAACGATAACCATATACCTACTTTCGTTTAAAGACTTTATTTTAGTAGGTACTGACTGAGTCCCCGTACCAAAGCATGATGCCTTATCGAACGGGCTGGTTTATTTCGGTACTTACATTTTTAAACTCTGATATCTTTCGAATGGAATGTCCGAATTGAATAATTTAAAAAGTTTTATAGAGATATTGAAATATTCGTAATTACAATGTAATTTATTTTGATAATGTGATATTTGAAAATACAAATATAGAGCTTTTCCTAGCGGCGGCATATAAATTAATTATATTGAAAATTAAAACAGTTATTGTGACATAACTATAATAGTTAGATATATGCTGTCGCGACATTTTTTGTAGATATTAATGTATTCTACAAAATTGTAGTACATTGTGTATTTATAAAATGTATACTTTTCGTAGCGCATGCGATATAAGGATTTTTTTTTACATCTTGGGTTACATATTTGGGTTTTCCGTACGGATCCCTACTTTTTTTGAAAATGTAATATAGCCTATAACCTTCCTCGATAAATGGACTATCCAACACTGAAAGAATTTTTTAAATCGGACCAGCGGTTCCTGAGATTAGCGCGTTCAAACAAACAAACAAACAAACAATCAAACTCTTCCGCTTTATAATATTAGTATAGATAGTATAGATTTTAATTTTGTAAAAATATGGATCTTTTGTGTCTGCAATAAAGAAAATTTATTTATTTTTATTTCTTTATTTATATTAGGTAGTAGGGGAATATGAACACCACTTAAGAAAACTTTATTATAAATACCGATTTTTTTTATAAAGATCGAATTCAGCATTATTTATGAAAATAGTATACCTAAATAAAGAAGGTTGAATCGTATACTTCAACTACTCAAATGTAGTAGAAAATACTAAGATTATGTAAAATTTTAGTTGTTCTTGCTGTTTTAGACATGCAACAAACAAACAACTTACCTACTCTAACTTACAACCAATAGAATTGAAGTCAAAGCAATCCAGTTTATCGACAATTCTCAAATTGTTTGTAATGTTACATCTCTAGTTTAATTGTGAATTGTTTTCAGTGCATTAGTTAGTAAGACTGATGATGAGCTGGCTATGGAGTTGGAGCAGTGGTGCCGACTTAAAAGTAGTCCTGTCCAATCCCGAGGGTATCGTCGTGTTGACTAAGGGTACCAACTAACTGCGACCATCAAGACACCTGGAAGAGGTTGTGTTTATACAAATTTTGTATAATAACCTCGAGCCAAGACATACGTCAAGTTCTATTGGGAGACCAACAGCTATATTTGAACATGAAACAGGTAACATACCATGATTTAAATGTTTTTGAGTTTTCCGATATTTCCAACAGCTAGCACTAAATAAAACAAAAATAATCGTTCACCAACCCAGTTGGTCATCGTGGTAAATTTAAGTATAATCTCTGTTGTCAAGAGAGAAGTCCACGTGTCCCAGCAGTAAGAACGTAAATAGAAGTGCGTAGATTAATCGTGCTAAAAAACATTATAACGCGAGGATAACAATTAAAAGGCAGGCAAAGCCCCAGGCCCCTTGTTTAATATAAAAACACACATATTTCATAAAATTTACTTTCTTACCCAGAACTAGCAGCACACTACTCTCAGATTAATATTTAATTAAAAGTTGCGTCACGCCGACTGTTTGCGGGTGACGCGACGCGTTTTCATAATTTCCTGACGCGGCGCCACTCCGCAACACTCGCAGTGTTCCCCGATTGCTGTGAAAGGTTCTTTATGTTGCATGTTGCATAATGGAGTCAAAATTAAATGTTCCATTACTGAGAAAATTAAGTTTTCCTTTGTTGCATAATGGAGGGAAATTTAATAAATAAATATAGACAGAGAATTCACACAGAAACAATTAGCCCCGTGATAAGCTCTAAACTTGTGTAACAGTGTTATTAATGTTCTTTTACTGAGGATTTGTATTAACAAATCCTCCATTCCATTTAATTATAAATGAACAACATTATTATTATTTCGACCGCAGATTTATAGTTATATTTCTGCTGTAAATAGGTAAGCCTACCCTAGAGATATATTTGATATTTTCACGATAAATTCTGTAGAACTTAGACAGATTATAACTTACCTTTTCACCATTGAATCATAATAATGTTAAAGTATAAAGCTTATTTTAATATTCACTTCAATTTACTTACCCAAAATATCTTTAACCGAAGTAATTCATACCAACATAACCTGAAAAAGGTTTTCTGAGCCAGCCTAGTTTTAAATTTGGCACGCATACCAACATACCATGGGCAAAGCTTTCCAATCTTTCCCAAATCCCATTGAGGCAATCCTCAGATTTGTAATAAAAGAAAAATTAATATTCTCACCTCGTAGCACCGGATCACTCTGCGTTATTTCGGCAAATTGGGTATTTGGGACATCGGCACCGCGGGAATGTAAGTGTGCACCGTTATGTGTAGACCGTTATTATGGAAAACTTAGTTTTGTGATGTTTGGAAAAGGTTTACGTATTATGCTAAATATTTTTTTCTGTGGATCCGTTTTGACTAAGTTGTGGGTTCAAACCCCCGCCGCGCACGAAGTATGTATGAGCACTTTAAAAACGGTTACGATTAAGGTTTGATTATGTGCGGCTTCTTCGCGTTATAATAAGTTATGAAAGAAGTATTGCCGCGGTAAAAAGTTGCTTATGTTTACACCCGGCATTCAAACTATCTCCATATATTTCATTAAAATCGATTCAGTAGTTTTGGCGTGAAAGCACAACATATAGACAGATTTACTCTCGAATTTAAAATATAAGTAAGTATGGATGATGAAAAGTAGTATGTTAAGTAAAAGATAATTACAAAAAATTTCAATTTCACTATAAATACGCGAGTAACTCACGTTGTGACAAAGTTATTAATTAATTCACGAAACATTTAAAAGTAAATTATCAGAAAAATAATTGATATTGTTTAACTATAATATACGTAACATTTGTAATATTAAAGCAACATCAGTTCTTACCACCGTTAAAAACCTGTCAGCCATTTTCCAAAATGTCGGCAGAACTAGAAATTTTTAAAAAGATCAATGCCTAATAATCCAATATGGAATGAATTGGCTGTAAATTTGAGTGGGACGTGACTCGCCTGCCGACCACGGGCTTAGAATAGGGTTGGAACCTGCTAGGGATTGAGTTCTGATGAACGGACAAAGTCTCTAATAGTGCCTATAACTTTATCTAGTGCAAAACTTTGTTTGTGTCTGTTAGAATTGTACAGAACATCCATTGAATGTTCAAGACGTAGGCAACTGAAGGTAGCATTCCATTCTTTGCTACCACCTTTAATCATTTGTATGGGATCTTTTTAAACAGACCTTACAAATAGTTCATTTAAAAAAAATATTTCCTAAGTATTGACGACCTCTATATGTGAGTATGTGAATGTCCTGCTGAAATATTTATTTGTTTACCTACTAATCTTTATTTATTATGCGTTCACAGACAGCAATTTAAAACACGACGCACACAAAAGCACATGAACCAACGTTGCGTTTTTTATCCTATCTACATACCTATCGCTTTTTTAACACTCGTGGAAATGAGAAAAATATTGCGCAGAACCTTCAAGATTTAACTTACCAAAACGCTGAATAAAAACAAAAACGCTCAATTTCTTTATCATTTTTACAACGAAACCCCAATAAAATATGATTATATTACTATTTACTACAAATACTTACACAAAACAATAAAATCTCTTGTAGAAATGTCCTAATTCTGACTGATTGTTTCTATATAAAATGTTGGTCTGTTTTAGCTTTCGGGAACGATATTGGATACATATTTCTGTGAGTACAATCATAATATTGTCAGGCATGATTGATAAAAAAACGAAATAACTTATGTATTGGGCCATACAGTTTTAGGCTCCTGATAAAAACCATTTAAGCATCAATTATAATTCAAATTAATTTCATGTTTAAGAAAATTTGACAGAATGCGTTTGTTTGGGTTTCAGTGATATACTTGTATAGATGATCTAATCTTAAAATGAACTCCCCTCCACAAAACCGTGATAATTTCAACGTGTGAGAGGAAATACGTATTGCATCAGTATACTTGTGTGCGTGCTACAACTTTACTGTAAACATGGACTCATCCGCGCACTGCGTTGTCAATAAGTTGTGCGACCAATCCCGTGTAGGCATTTGTATGGCGGGGAGCGCGCTCTTTGTTTGAGTGACACGTCCGTTCAGTCGCGCGTTCGGCTCATTAATGCCGAAGTTGGCCGACAGATCCAGCCTTTCTCTCATAGTGACACCGTAAAGGCTAGACATTTGGCGTTCGTCGACATCGTTAGTAAAAAAGTACAAAATGTATGGATTTGACATAAACCTATTATCATTATGGTCTAAGCTATTGCCACATGTCTATGGGGCCCGTTTGTTTATACGTCATTGAACATCCAATGACAAAGATCAATTTATGTGTGTTGTATCTATACACCTTTTTGCATGTACGTGTAACCGCGGTGGAGGGGCGTTCAGTTTAAAAATGGTTTTACTATACCTACCTATTTCTTTTTCTTTTTTTCTTTTCTTTTTTTCTAAATTGATAATGTTTAGTTATATATTATGATAATTTTATTTAGTGATTATGAATTAGTATGTGAAAATGTTGCCGCAAAATGATAGCGACAGGATTTAATTTTAATAAAAAAAAAATTAAAAATAACTACTTAACTCATATTTTTTTTTAACTTTATAACAAATAATTACGAGGAAACTTGAAATTTGATACGAGTATATTTTGCTGATTATTGGAGAATGGCTTTAAACATAGACATGAGCCATCAGCCCCCTCCATTCAAACATAAAACGGATGGTATACACTCATATTGTTTCTCTATTCATTGGTGAATCGGAAAAATATTATTTCCGGAGGGATACGAGGGAAAGAGATTATTTCGCCATCGAAAAATAGAATGAATCATTTTGTTTGAAGTCTATTCTATAGAGAGATGTATTCGGAAATCTTTTAAACCTTCACAATCAAACGTTCTAGCTATTTCGATATTTTAAGGAGCTTACAAAAATACCAGAGGCGACGTTGCCATACGTTTATAAATTGGAATATCACTGATAAAATGTGATCTCTGCTTGAATATATTAAAACTTAAGCGTTCCATTTCCGAAAAACTCTGGCCCAGTAATATGGAGTCGGCGTTTTGTCGGCGGCGCTACGTCATGCATTCCTTGTTTGTTGAGCGACAATTAAAATGCTAATTATTTGCAGACGAACATTTATTTAGCAGAGATAGGGGAATTTACGTTTTAGACCTCTTGTGAATAACAAGACAGGGTTTTGAGAAAATAGCAGATAGGACGTATAAGATTAATTATGGATGAAGATAATCAGATGGTACAATATCCATATATTTATATCCATTTATTCATAGTTTATCACTGCACTTATTCAGGTTTTGACTGCGTTTTAAATATACCAACATTTTAATCTATTTTATATAAAAATTCGTCAGGAAAGAGTATAATAGCCTAAATAAACCTTCATAACACTTCTGTCAGATCCATACCAGTAGATAACAAACTGTGATTGAAATGTTTCTCTGAAATTATCTCTTTTCCATCAGGATAATATTTATGAAACTGTTTTCACAAAAATATCTGTCCATACAGCAATTAAATAAACCGCGGCCCATCTACGCAATAACTCATCCTTGCCAGTGCAGAGTCAAATGTTTGTGAGTTTGCGAACACGATAACAAAATCGCTTTATTTCGAACGTACAACTCCGCGAATTATTAATTAAGCCAACTCCGTAAAATATAGCATTGCGGTGCTGCTGTTGCCGATCTAAATATAATTTTGTTGCCAAATAATAAATTACCTTGACATCTGACGTATGAAGTTGAGTAATAAAATTAAGATTTCATTGATTAATTTGAGCGTAACAAGTGGAGAGGCATGGTGCCTTGTTGTAATTAATTACAAAACTTCGTCCTATCTCTGGTATATTTTAAACTTATTTAATAATTAATTATTTAAATCAAAAATTGGTTACGCTGGCATGACTCTAATCTAATACATTGTTTGATTAAAAATTAAATTTAAAAAGATCAATACAATATATGTAAAAGAAACTTTCTCCCTTTTTTTTCTAAGAATTATAAAAGAAATGATTGTAATTTCTTTTAGATTCTGTTTAAAATTGTATTGTTGTGTATATTGTGTGCGAATAAACGCACGACATGGGACTTATTTGGTTATTTACTCCAAAATAACGACGCTCTTATTGCAACTAACCCAAAATATCTTCCTGTTCAGATTAAATTTTCTGTGATATATTTTAAGTTTTTATTTAAAATCTATTAAAAACTCGGTCACCATTTACAACACTGTTAAAAAAAATGAATTGTTTAATAAAAAAGCTATTAACTTTAGATAAACGGTTTTTTCCGAGAGTGAGTCTTATAAAAGAAAGGATTTTCTTAAATCTGTCGCTTAGCGCAAAAAAATAATTCAACCATAACTTAATTAGATACTCGACTGAAATTTAAATTGTCGAAAATGGGATTTCTTAAGTTTCATTAAAGTTACATCTATAGTTAATGTGGATATTAATAAATACAATGAAATAAGAATACAATTTCGGAGTGCTTCTCAATAAAATTGATATCTTGTATAGGGCTATAATAATAGTTTCTATGGGTAAAAACTTTTCATTGGCCTTATGTACGTACCTATCTATTTCTTTCTATATAATTCTCTTCATTTTTATATAATAATTATTGTGCTGTTAGTGTTCCAGATATTATCACACATCCAAATTACCCACCTACTCAAAAATAAACGCATTACTAAACTAAACTTGAACTAAAATTTCAGCTACATTCCTACGCATCCAAAGTTTCCAGACGGGCTACTTTAGCGGCGAACTTGGAATGGATTTCTTCGGCAAGTTTGCTCTCACATAAATCATGAGTTGGCCTAGACTGCAGACAAAACAAGGGGCTTGCCTGTGCCTAGGCTAAACCGCTAGACTATAACGGGGTGATTAATTACCGTGGTCATTTATTAAAATAGTTTATCTACAATGGAACTGGGTAAGGCAAGTGGTGCTGGTTTATAATTAGTAGGTACCTACTAACCACCCTATCCATAATAGAACTGAGTAATTCATGTTGGAATAATCGGGAAATCCACGAACCGTTTTTACGATTGATTTGGTCAACTGTTTCGTCCCAGAACGTGGGGCATCTTCTAGACGCAGTGCAAGCTAGTGCTGTGTGTAGTGCTGGTAAGCGTGGTGAATATACCAAATCTCCCAGGACCTATAATGGGTTCTATTAGGGCCTTGTCCCAGTAGTTGGACGAAATTCGGACGAATAAGTTTTTATGAGGATTTCCGGTCTCTGTAGGTACTCCGCTTCATTGACGGTATTAAGAATTAAATAGTCGTAGAATTAAATATTAAGAGTTAAATAATAGATATTTTTAAAATCAATAATTTATTATTAAGAAACCATAATATAAAATATCTTTATCAGTAGCGTTTTTTTTTTAAGGAGGATTCTACTGTAGCAGGCTCTTAATGATGTTGAAACCTTGTTCTTAAAGAAATACATAATGACGTGTAAAATAAATAAATCATTTTCACCCTAAAATTCTTCATAAGGACAAAATATTGGTTCCACTTAATCCTCAAATAAATCTTCGCTCACATTTACGCACAAAGAATCTCCCCAAATATGTATAATCTAAGATAAGATGTAAAAGAAATATTTTCCCATCTACATTAGGCCTTATTTATAAAATTTGATGCCTTTGGTCTATTTCATCTATTTTCACAAAATACACATGAAACGGTGTTTTTAAATACTTTTTGTATCTATGTGAAATAAATTAATAATAAAAGTAATTTTAAAGTATTGAAGGTATGCTAAATATTCTAAATCAATATATTATAATTAACAAAATTATGTTAAAAGCTCGTACATCACTATAGTCATCATTTCAGCCGTTGGACGTCAAGCAAGTGCACATATAATTATGATAGTTTTTACAAGATAATCTTTCCATCTTTACCTAATCAACCCAATTAAACATTTAAGGAATGTTTAATATTTAGTTTAAATAATCAGCGCCATTTATGAAACTGTTATGAATAAGGTGGATGCTTATCGAAGTGGTTCTAGAAGCACTCTGTATGTAATGTCCTGCGAGATGATCGATCACCTGATGACCGCTGCGGAGTCACTTGTCGACCACACAAGGTCAATGACACACAGCAGTTAGTTAAATTTTAAACTATAATTACGAACTATTATGCACAAGGTGGTATGTTCTAGAAGCACTTATATGTGTAATGATGAATGTCGTGAGAGATGAGATCTAATTAATAGTATTTAACCAAATATCTGATACGATTCAGTAAAGAGACACCGAGCATAGCCCTCTCCTCAATTCAAGAATTACTCAAAAATATCTATCCACACATCCAATCTACGTAAGTTTCTCTAAGTAAACTAACTACCAAACTTTGTTAACAGTTCTAAAAACAATTCTCAATTAGGAGTGGTGCGGCAATGTAAGCGGGCCGGGTTGTCCAGTAACAATAACCGAGCCTTACAGAGTCCGCTTTGTTTCCATTACACGAAACTTTGCCTTGTAACATTTCGAGAGCGGAATGGTGAAGCCTGGGAGTGTGTACTACTGGACTACAAACTATACTGGCTCCATCATCATCACAACCCGTGATATATCCCACTATAGTTTCTGGTTACGGGTATGCCTAATAGAGTCAGTTGCAGGTGTTGGTTTTTTTTTATCATTCACCCAGCAACATTTGGCCACACGGTAAGCTTGAAGCTTGTTTCACGGGTACTAGATTTCTTATATACTAAATATAATATAAGGTCAACCGGGGCAAATGCGTGGTATTTCTCGATCACTTCAAGTTAGAGCCTCATTGTGATCAAATGTATGACATTATCCACTTTTTGAAACTGTAGTCCAATATTATGGCTATTTCTGCACAAAGTTCAATCAGCGATATCTTCCCTGGAGCTTTACAGATGTTTCAAATTGACTATTTATTTTAAATGGGAATTTTAGATGCATTTGCCCCGCTTTGGGAAAATGCGTCTTTATTGAATAAAAACTTTAATGATAAGCTTTTCGTGATAATAACTAGATATAACTTTTTGGTTCCAATTTCTTTGCAATAGTATGATAGTTAAACTAGTCAAAAATAATAATTGATGCATTTAGAGACAATTTAGTAAAAATTGGGGAAATGCGTCTATATTTTGATAGACGCATTAGCCCCTTGTCAAATCCAGATGCTGTCAACATTTTATTTGGGTACGGTCAAACTATCAAAACTCAACAAAAGTCTAAAAATAACAAATGTAAGTAATACGATGGGACGATGGTAGACAAATTTCTACGCGTGAGATTTTGATAGAACCGTAGAACAATACAGATTATAATAAAACACAAATTTGAAGGCTACACCGCATTTTTTTAAATTAAAGTAAAGTATATTCTGACTTTTGTATATTTTCAAATAATAATTTGACAAAAACGATATAAAAACCTCCATGAGACCAGATTTTTTTGCATTTAATTTTCATATTAAAATTTGCCGACATAAAAAGGTTGACGATATATGTTTTGGGGGTAAATGCGTCCCACAGTCGCAATTGCCCCATAACAGCAGACGCATTTACCCCAAGAAATTAATCCAAACCTTATAAATGGAAACATTCTTATTTCTGTATATAAAGCTTTTTCACTAAAAATAACTGTCTGTGTAGGTAGCCCATAGTTTATTCCTTATAATGATTATTGAATAAAATCAGTTAATTGAAGAAAACTAATGACTAACATGGATTTAGTAACTCGCCTCACGCAGTCAAAATTTGTTCAGAAACAAGCAATTTTCAAAATGGCCAATTACTCGAATATCTGAACTGCCACGCCATCCGCACGAACTGCATGTTCTGTATTTAGTTCAAACAAATGCAACTAGATGACAGAAGTCAACGTATGTTGAATAGTTCTCGAATAAACGAGTCGTCGTTCGACGCCAAACTAAGTAGACGTGTGTCAAATTTACATTAAAATTTACAAAATAAGTGCCACTTAAAATTAAACACTATCGTGTAGTAAATCCGGTCATAATTTGCTTAAATAGTGCCAATTAGTTAAGTCATACTGTGTTTGTGCATTTACCGCTGCAACGCTAACTCTGCGTCCCTGCGCCCGTCTTCACCCCCGCGAGAGTAAACAGTTGCTATTTTTTGACTCGCTTATGCACATAGCGCTGCACTACAATGAGTGTCCGAAGATCGCCGACGCGCTCAATTGCTTCAACTTCGGGTTCCGGCGGATCGCAGCCGGAATTGTCAAAGATGAGTAATCTTAGTGTGGATACGAACATTACCCAACGCATTAAAAGAAAATTCTCAAATGATTGTGATTGCTCTAAAGATATTTCAGATATCAAAACGGAGATGAATCATATCAGTACCCTCTTAGAAAAATATGTTTCTTCTAATGAGCAAATGATGCAAAAGATGCAAGATAACTTAGTCGATCTTAAAACTCAGATTACTGATATGAAGACTTCTACGGAGCAAACCATAAATACGATACGTGTCAAAGTTGATGGAGTAATGACTCAGGTCCATGACATAAAGTTATCAGCTGCAGGTGTTTTAACGGAACAAAGAGATTTAAAGCAACACGTTGAAAAACTACAAAAGTGCCTGGATGGCAATGAAAACAAAATCCATGTTCTACAGTCCGATCTAAATAATTTAAAAAAATCGCAAACCACTCTACCAAATTTGGAAAATCAAGCTGATGTAAGTGAACATATTACTCAAGAACTACAAAATCGTATTATAAGAGAAAAGAATATAATTCTGATGGGTTTACCAGAGCCATACGGATGTAATGTCGAAGAACGAGTATTGAAAGACGAAGCAGAGGCATATGGTATAATTTCGGCACTAGACCCTAGCGTCCCGAAACCTGTCAGAGTATTTCGGATTGGAAAATCTAACCCTGGCAAAACTAGAAATATTAAAATGTGCTTTAACTCACATGAAGCAACAAAACAACTTTTCCGTAATAAGGATAAGCTTCCACCTAATTATAAAATGTTTTCGGACAGAACTCCAGCACAACAAAGATATTTTAAAAATTTAAAAGAGGAATTGAACCGCAGGAAAGCTACTGGCGAGACTGATATAATAATAAAATATGTCAATGGAACACCAAAAATAATTAAAACTACACCAAAAAACTAAACGCCTATCATCAAAGTACCAGTCACACCAGTCCTAAGGATTATACAAATACATATGAAATTAACAATACTTACCAAAATTTTTCAACTTACAAATCTAGCCTGACTTTCTTTTACCTGAACGCACGAAGCATAAGAAAGAAAGGGAAGTTCGATGAACTGAAGTGTGTAATACAGGCAATTCCTAACACAGTCCACGTGATATTGCTAACAGAGACCTGGATACGTACTGAAGCTCAAGCACAACAATTCCAACTTCCTTGCTACACACACTACTATAATTACAGAACTGACTCAGGTGGCGGCGGAGTATCTGCGTATGTACACAATGATCTAAAACACGAAATATCAGAATCAAAGTACATAGGCGGTAATAACTTCCTTTGGATAGTTCTAGAAAAGTATGGAATCGAGGTGGGCGTTGTGTATAATCCAGGTCATACTAACTACGAAGATTTTCTCGAAGAATATGAATCACAGCTGGAATCTAGACGTAGAGCACTTGTTTTTGGAGACTTTAACATCGATTTATTAACGAAGGATAAGAAAACAAAACAGTACCGACAACTTTTAAAAGAAACTGGACACAAAATATTAAATAAAATAAACAAAGAATACTGCACACGAATAGGAAAAACTAAACAATCAATCATTGATCACGTGAGTACAAACTTAAAAAATGACAATTTTCACATGATATTAGTCAAATCAACGATGTCAGATCATAATCAAATTTATCTAGAAATAAAAAGAAAAAAACCACCACCAAAGACATATCAACCATATGAAGCTATTAACTACACAAGACTATTCAATACACTACAGCAAACCATAAACTTAGATAACAATGAATTTACAACGATAGAAGAAAATATTAGATACAATGTAGAAAAAGCAAAGACCGTTAAAATTAAAATTCTGAATGAACCACAAAAAGATTGGATAAATAGAAATGTTATAGACAAAATAAATGAAAGAAACATATTGGGAGCAGAATACAAGAAAAAACAAAACGACACTGAACTCAAAGAAAAATACATAGAGACAAGTAAAAATGTATCAAAGTTCATTCAAAATACAAAAAGTACACATTACATAAAAGAATTTGAAAATTGTAACCATAAACCAAAGAAGATGTGGAGCTTAGTCAATACTCTAGCTGCCAATAAAGTTAAAAAACATTCAACTCCTTCGAAATTAGTAATAGACTCGCATGAAATAGTAGATCAAAATGAAATGTGTAATAAATTTAATGAATATTTTTCAAACATAGGAACATTATTAGCAAATGAAATACCTAAACATTATCACGATAATTGTAATGCAATTTTACCCCCTATTATTTCACAAGGGATTTCTAATTTTGAACCTTGCACTGAAAAAGAAGTCGTAAACATTATCAACAATCTTGACCCAAACTGCAGTGTAGGTTTAGACGGAATAAGTACTAAAGCCATCAAATGTATCAAAACACTTATATCAAAAAATTTAACTAATTCTTTTAATAATATCATTCAAAGCGGAATATTTCCTAATTCATTAAAAATAGCAAAAGTTACTCCTATATTGAAATCAGGACCAAAAACAGACCCAGGCAACTATAGGCCGATTTCTGTATTGCCAGTTTTGTCTAAAGTTCTTGAAAAAATTTTACATTCTAGATTAGAGAAGTATTTAGATTCATTCAATTTTATTTCAGGTAGGCAATATGGTTTTAGACCACGAAGTAATACTTTATCAGCTACAATTGACCTTATCACTAAAATAAAAAACAACATTGATAAAAAGAATGTAGTGCTTGGTGTTTTTATAGATTTAAAAAAAGCGTTCGACACAGTTAGTCATAAATTATTAATAAAAAAGTTAGAATCTACAGGATTATCCGGCAACGCGTTAAAAATATTTGAGTCTTATCTAGAACACCGGTCCCAAGTAGTCAAATTTGATCATAATACTAAAAGTAGTTCTCTACCAATTACATGCGGCGTTCCGCAAGGTTCCATTCTTGGTCCTTTGCTATTTCTAGTCTATATAAACAGTATACAGGATTTGGGTCTAAATGGTCATATAACTTTGTATGCAGACGATACATGTTTATTCTATTTTGGTCCTTCCATACATGGTTTAATAGAGCAAGCTCAAAAAGATCTGAATATATTATTTACATGGTTTAATTACAATCTATTAACTATTAACATATCAAAAACATCTTACATATTATTTAAAGCTAAAAATAAACCAGTTCCAGAATTTGAACCCTTAAAAGTAAATAACATACCCCTTGAAAGAAAAAACACTGAAAAATATCTAGGACTACATTTAGACACACACTTAACCTGGGACAAACATATAAAAGTATTAAAAACCAAATTAGTAGGGCTGAGTAGCGCATTGCGTAATATTACTCATTGTATTCCACACAAACTAAAACACTTAATCTATAACTCATTAATAAAGCCCCATTTATTATATCTAATCGAGATATGGGGATGTGCTTCTAAAACCAGATTAGGAAGTCTTCAACGACTTCAAAACAAATTAATCAAAATTCTATTTAAATATAATTATTTAACATCAACAAAAAAAATCTATCACGAAACAAAATTAATGAACTTGAAAAAACTACATAAATATACTACTTGCATTTTTATTCGTAAAAGTATAAATCGGAATATCCATACTAACATAACGTTCACAAAACAGAAACAGGTTACCGATCGTCGAACGCGGCGAGCGAGTTACCTAGTCATACCCAAGCACCGCACGAATTACGGCAAAACCACTCTTACTGTCCAAGGCGCGAAGATGTATAATAGCTTACCCCCACACATTAAGCACATTGATTCGTTCATTTCATTTAAAAAACACCTAGCACAATACATTATTAGTTCAAATTTAGAATAAACTTAAACTATTAAAGAAAAAAAAAACCTATAAATATATATTTGTTATTAGGTACTTACAAATTATTAGATTAGTTAAAATATATACTATTTGTTATTCTTATAACGTACTACAAATTATTAGTTCTCTTATAAATATATATTTATTCATTATGTTTGTTACACAGTTTTAGAAATACATAGGTACAATAGTATATTTTTATTTTTATCCACATTGTGTTGTAGATAAAGTAATTAACTATCTAGATAAGAAATGCTGTAAATTAGTCACTTAAATCTTTATACCGTAATCTAAATCACTTAGTCTTAGTTATAACGTAGAACGACTTTATTTTATATTGTTTACTTTTATTTGTATTATCTCATAAGTGACAACCCGTCTTTGATGATAATAAAAGTCTTTAAACCTTAAACCTTATAAATTCAAAAAAACGCATTTGCCCCATAGACGCATTTAGACTGGTTGACCTTACATAGATATTTTTTAAATTATATAAGTACCTATGTATTTATAACACCCTGACATTAACAAGAACAACAAATATTATTCATCAATGTAAACTTTGCACAAATAACTATCTTCATTTACTTTAATTCCTCAAAACGGTGTCCATGAGCTAGCTGCTCCGCGCCTGACCCGCACCGACCTTCCCATTTCGCACTTCAATCAATTAGAATTAGGACACCGGCTCCCAGCACATTATTCACGCTGGACCTAATCTTATTTTAACTTCATTCGTTTACCCTTACCAACTAAATATGTTAATTTTCTTATTTATACGTATATAAAATGAGATTTTCAAGGTTTCTTTTCTATTCAGTCTTACAATTTAAAATACAGCATTTTTTAACAAGTATAGAGTCCTATTAAGTTTGTGAGTAGTTCTTAATTTGATAAGGTGTATAAGCAAACAAATCGACTGGAAAATATGATGTTATCATGAAATTATCATAATTTGTTTGTTAAAATATAAACCGTCATAAATAGTTATGAAATTCCGGCTAATTTAACTGAAACCAATTTCACTGGCAATTTAATTCCGTAACAGTGACCATTGAATGTGATCAAAAACAACATTAATTATTATCCGTCGATACACGGCTATTCATTACATACATTACTGTTTTTGTAAATAGGGTTCACGCAATGAATGTCCGCGAATAATTCTACTTTAATGACATCAGGAGATAAGTGGAAGAAATTTATCTCAGTACGTAAAATCTCTTGAAATATTTGTAAATTAAGTTTGCTGTAAGCGAATGATTGTAAGCGGTATTAGCAGAATTAATAAAGAACGACTGAGCCGATTAAGGTGCTTTAATTTTAAAATAGTCGAAGATCATTAAAAGTTTAATAGAACGGGCGAAGCTATGGGCGGGTCAGCTGGTTGATTATATAAACAACAGGCTCCGTTAATTTATAAAATATACTCTTCGCAACAATCTCTTGCTCTATATAGTATTTAAAACCAAATCCGAAAGTTCTGAGTGAGCAGGAACTTTTAATGGGCCTACGGGGCATGCAGCATTGGATTCAGTCCAACCAATTATGAACCACTCTTTTGGATCATCATCATTATCACCGCTATTAACGTTCCCGCTGGGACACTGGGTTTTCTAGCTTGACGAGAGATCAGGTCTTACATAATTCGCGCCAAGTGTTATCATCTTACTAAATGCTCAGAACATACCAGTTTGATAGCCAGATAGTCGATATTTCATATTCTATCCTATTTTAAAATTGCACCACAAAGAAAAGTCTTCGGCACAATAACAAATAAGTCGCAGCTATGCTTCCTGAGAATAGCTGTAGAATTTCTTAGGAATTGACAATGTGCTTTATTCTCTGATGCAATTTAAAGGCAACATGGCGACAAATGCATCTTATACGACTATTTTCCTATTCTCGCACCATTTCCCAAAGAGATATAAAACTAGCACGCCATTGGACTTTGTTGGCGTTTTGGGGGTTTAAAAAGATTAATTGTCACTTTGATTTGCACAATGTTCATGTTTATAATACTTACTTACATTCTGCTGCGGCGCAACGACCCAAGTGGATTTGGGAAATACCACAAGACTTACTATTAAGATACCACAAGATTTACTAGGGTTTGTTGGGGAGACTTTTAGTACAATAGGTTCTATTGGGATAACAGTAATCGGACAATACGGGTTGTTAGTACTTGGGATATATAACACGAAAAAAAATCGCAGAAATCACTTTCAAACAATTAAACAAGCACAATAATGAATTAGAATTTTAATCGGTTCGTTAAACTTATTTAGCTAATCTTTTGATTTCTCAGCACGACTTTTTTACTCCGCTAATTAAGTAATTGATTTTCTTTTGAACTCCCTCGTTGGGCCTTTGATTACTTCGTGATCTTTAAAGCATTATTTTGCTAGTAAGTTAGTTTTAAATGAAATATACCTATTAAATATAATATAATGTTATAAAAAAGGGATGGATTAATGGATTTTGATTAAGAGAGTTGAATTAAACCAATACGATTTAATTTAATGCATTGCCCGTGGCAAATTCCTCAATATCAATTAGGTATGGGTTCTATTGGGTAGACTCGTGTCTAGCAGTTGGCCGTAATATGAGCCGCTATGAAGATAATTAATATAAAATATCAGCACTTTTTTTAATTTGCGTACTCGTACAATGCGTAAAATTAACACCATTTGCAAATCACTTTCATATCTACTATAGCAAGCCATTTCAGCAGATACATTGCTCACTACTTTATACAAAAGCCTCCTCACAAGACTAACTCAGTCATCGATTACATCATTTATTGTCACATAAACAAAATACTAATAAACCTTGGTATTTAAACCCAAACAGCGGCACAAAACAATGCTATTTACAAAAACCCGCCCGCCTTAGATCCGGGCACGTAATCCCGCCCACGCCGCATTATGTGGACTAGCCTTTATATCTGTATGCTCTTAATTGTCCTTTACTTAAGCTGTCATTTCATCAGCGACGAAATGCTATTGTAAAGGTCAGTCATGAAATAAAGATAATCCAATTTTTTTTAACAGACAATATCTAAAAACAAATACTCGTAACTCACGGTAGAATCAAAAGTAAACCATGAAGTGTCATAACCATATGGCTGTGTGGATTCGCCAACATTCCAATAAATTAAAAACACAATATTTTTATTCCAATTATTATCTGCTATATGATCAGCAAGAAACTTAGCTACATTATACCGCGAGACTACATTACAAATTCCGGGAAAAAAGGGTATAAGCGGAAAGCCCTTAAGTTTAAAACTATGGTACTTATAAAACTTAAAATGCAACAACATCATAGCATCAATAAAGAACACCTGGTGTTGCCAACTGGAAAATAACCATACTCCCTTTACCTCGGCTCAATAGACAATCTGCGCACAAAAACTAGAATATTCATTATTATTTCGTTTACCTCAGGTTATATAAGACATTCATCAATATCCTCATTTTTCCGCGGCTCGAGGCGACGGGCCCTGTTACGAACGACATCATTCCGAGCTCCGCAGTTGGGACCTACGACTTGGAAATACTGAATACATTACTGGTCAACACGTGAGAAGACCCGTGACCCCACAACTAGTCACGGGTCTTCTCAGCAGAACATAATATATTTAGATTGGTCATTATACCAAAACTCCTAAAAAAATTACGATTTGCAAATATTTGTTCCGAGTTATACACCGTGAGCGCTAATAACCCGAAAGATTTAAGCTAACGATACTAGAGCCTAATTAGAGTATATAAAGTTATGTAACATATAGTCCAAAAACTCATAATTAAGGAGATATTAATTATTTACAACAAATCAATAGTTAAAAAATCTCCAGTCTAACACACCCTAAGGGCGTGAGCATGTCGTAGCCACTAGCCACTTACTTCTTTTACACGTAGACTACTAACTGCATGGTTGTTTCATAAAGAAGTTTGGTATCTATCTACAAAAAGTTTTTACTATTAATAAAAATAATTTCAATACAAATATCGTGCTAGACATAACTTGACACTTCTTGTTCGTCGTGTGATTTCGGAGCGATTCGTGAAGTGTCATGCTCGCTCTATGTTCTTCAACTTGAGTTTCTTACCTAACGGCTTGTTCACAAAGAAGCGGGCAATTAATAAGATTTAATTTGTACCGAAATTGTAATTTAATTAAGACACATAATTAGACCCATGTTGATATAACATTATTTACTCGTATGTCGTCAAAAATACGTGGTTTAAATCTTTCGGGTTATTAGCGGGCACGGTGTATAAGTATAATAATAAAATATATCTATGTATGTACGTACATTATATTAAGTATATCAGAAGTCTAGCATCCGTAACACAAGCTCTGAGATTACCACGGTGCTAGATTTTGCTGTGTGAATTGTTCAGAAATATTTATTTATTTTATTTTATTTATTCTGAAGCCGGCATAGATAGACCTTTCGAATAGACTACGAGTATATCCAGAAATTGAACGCGTTTCTTCTCTAGACTGCGCGCTCTATCTTCAAACATGTGTCATTTGTTTTACATTCTGTTCTCGTCCGCGGCACTTTACTCGCTAGATTTAGATTCACACATGTGACCTCCTCTTGATATACATATAAGGCTTAGATTAGAATATAAAGGAGATTGAATTGACAGGGATTACAAAATCTAGTTTTTCGAAACGACATGTCGTGTGTATCCCAATGGACCGTTTTTATCCGACCTGTCGTAATATTCAAAATAATGTAATAATTTGACTTTTTGAAAGCTCAGTACTCACATCCGGTATTACTCGATAGTTTTACTCGAAGTTGAAAAGAATCTTACGTCCTGTTGCACTGTAACACTTACAGTATAATCCCTCCACAATCAGTGCCCCCAGCACGATCGTACCGAATAAAAAATAGACTGAACATTCCTTATATTAGAATTTATTCAGACACGCAAAGTTTCGGCCATGCAAGACTTGAATACAGAGCTATGTTTAACGCCACTGTTGCAGATAAACGGGGATCTACAGATACTGGATAGTATAACCAGTATTTGTAACTCTTGTTATTTAATTATAATTACTATATTTGACGACCTCTGAGGCGCAGCAGGCGAAGGTCTGCCTGCAAAGCACGAGGTTTCGAGTTCAATTCCCGCCTCGGGATAAAAATTTGTGAAATCTGTATATATATTTTGTTCCGAGCGTCAGAATGTTTTATATGCATAATAAATATCTATCTATGTATGTATATTATATTAAGTATATAGAAATCTAGAACTTGTGACACAAGCCTCGAGCTTACCACGGGGCTATATGTTGCTATATTCTTATTATATTATTTTAATCAACAGAATAAAAATAAAAATTAGACTCATAGAGGACTAATAGGACCATTTTGCGAAAATGTAGAAAGATATATCTGCCCTACAACACGCAACAGGAAACTCAAGGCCACATAATTTCTTTTTTAACACAAAATTCTTTTTGTACACAGATAGGAACTTCTCATAGACAAAACCGTAAGAATAAGTACCTACCTAAATGGAAAACATAGATTTTCTTAAAAGCTTTGATCCCTGGATTTGTTTCTATATTTTCTCTTCCACAAACTGTAGATCCTGAAACAACATCCTAACGCTGTTTATCCGGGAGCGAGATACAGTAAGTTAAGCGTTATGCAGAGCAAGGTGCGCGCGTGATTGTAAATATGAATAAATGATTTTTATTGTGAATCTCAATGTAATGCCCGTGTTTGCTTTTATTGCAGACTCTTCATATGTTTTTTCAATAAAAACTTGGTTATAAATTTAATGTTGGTGAATGTATAAAAAAACAACTATTCAGCGTGAGAGTCGCTGATTGAGCTGGTGTTACTTGTAACAGATATGTAACAGATTTTTGAAAATATGGTTCAATAGAAAAGTCACCTACCTAGTAAGTAGGTACCTACTACTATTTAAAAACAAATTTAAAAGTATCAAACACTTTTGCATGCTCGAATAAGGCACACAAAAAACGTGAATATAACAAAAATAATCGACATATGTATTAAACGAATATTTTGTGTGATAATGAGTATGTTCATAACTTAATGTTATAGTTTAATGTAATATTGCTACCTCGCTTGTAACGAGCAGTGATTAGCTCGACTACATTATTAGCACCTGTTCTTATCTATTAGATTGAAATATTTGTTCTATAACATAATATTTATTCTATAAATGTACGAATCAACCTTAGATTTAAGAGACTCAAAGCTTAACGGACAAACCAATAATTGGTTTTTAGTTTAAGCCTTAGTTTTAAATACATGTCATTTTTGTAATAATAAATAAATAAATAAATAAAAAATGTTGTATTAATCAAACCTCTATCTAAAGAAATATGATATCACTGTATTCTCATTACTCAATTAACGCCAGCTTATTGTCGTTAATACCGTACCTACGGCTCTAATTTCTGCAATTATCTTCATTATCTTGAGAAGTAGCCATCGCTAATTAATGAAGGATTAATGATTTTATGAAGGATTTCCCGAAATATTGTAAACAGGAAATTCAATAAATCCAATAATCCTATTTTAAGCAGGAAGTTTCGATGATTATTATAATTACTAGCGACCTGCCCTCGTTTTGCTTCGGGAACCTAATTATACTTATAAACCTTCCTCTTGAATTACTTTATTTTAAAAATGTCGCAGAGTGCATCAAAATATGGAGCCCCTAAAAGATTGTGTTTGTCCTTGCACGTTCAAGTACGTTGGTACGATCAGAGCCGCACCAATCACGATTCCGAAGTCCACATCGCCCTTCAAACCGCCGGAGACAGAAAATCCTGGAAGAAGACAGTGCGGGACCCTTAAAACGATGTAAGCGTTTTCCTCAGTACTAAGGGTCGTCATCACAGGGCGCTTAAACAGCAGTAACAGAATTAAAAAATAAGGAAATCCATCTTAAGAAAACCTGCTTCTATGTTGGCTACACAGTAGTAAAATCATACCTAACAGTTAACTTCTCCAGGTCTCACAACTATAAAATATTCAGAAGATAAACCACCGATCAAACAGTTTAGGAGGAACTATAAAAGAAAGTAGGTATTTTTATAAGTTTTTAGTTTTATCCCGAATAATATTTCACAGTCATCAACCAGTTTATTCTTGGTAACAGAGTTTTATTGACTTGAAAACAAGGTTATAAATGTTTAATTGGCTAAACTTGAAATGACGATAAAAGTTGAGGAATTACAGTTTTACGGGTTTTAAGTTTTATGGTGAATATCTTGTTACATACATAAAGAGAAAACTTATTGTGAATAATTAAACTTATTGTGATAAATTAATATATAATTCGATTCTTTTGGGTCTCTCCAATGGTATCATACCCCATCTGAGATATGTTATTATTATATATGGTCAAAGGTAACTATCCTCTTCACCAAACCAATATAAGCAAAGATAATAATTTCCTGGTTAATCACGACCCCTGATGATTTCCTGTGGGACCACGGAACCCGTAATTACTGCTCAGGACATAAAGGAACACGACATGTTGTGTAGCAAGTCACAAATAACGATATATTTAGCTTAACGTTTAGCTAAAAATAATAATCTTATTTGTGGATTCTTAGACTATACCACTTTTATTAAAATTCAAAAGTAAACCTACGTTTTCTCAACCCGGTCCTATTATTTTTGTTCAATATTAAGGCTTTAAAAGCCAGAGTTTTTATAATAAACTTAATTTTTATTTTATCTATACTATAATCACTGAAAAAAAATATATAAAAAAAAACATTGTAATTAGAATTTCAAAATTATTTTTGTGGAAAATCCTAACAAAGCCCCCAAAGTTGTAGAAAGCTCGTATTTTATATTTTAACAACAAATGTAAGCACTAATAATTTATACAAAGCAATTTTTCAAGTAGGTAAGCATTAATAATTTCGGAGCTTGAGTGAGCTAAGCTACAATGTCCACGGAGACTATTTAATGTCTCGGCCACACAAAAACAAGTCTGGCAGTGGGCTCAAAAACAAGTCTGGCAGTGGGCTCAATGACAGTGAATTAACCTTATAGTCGGGGAGATGGCAGTTTGCCTGTTAACTTACACGAACGCGTCAGATAAAGCCCTTAACACACTCAATGACCACGCTCTGCCGCCGCCTTACTGTTCTGTTCTGTGCATACGAGTGAGCGTCATGAAATCACTTTTAATATATTAAAATACCTGCCCAAACATTAATGTTTTAGGTCTTAGAACATAACGCTTGCTTCTATTATTAGGTATTATTCTATTCTATTCTTATTTGTCATTTAGTAACGCCAGCTCTTTATCCATTCTAGTTATTTACTATAGTAGCATCTAAACGGCCACTAGCGCTTTATATCTGTTTAAGATTATTATGGAATAATTTTAAAGATAAATATTCAAAGCCTCATTTATTGATAACAAATTTTACAGGTCAGGAAAAGTTATCTCGATAGAACATGTATCAGCAATCACTGTAGGAATATAATAAACTAGCTGCCTCCGCGAACTTCGTCTCGCCATATACTTTTTTTTTGCAACTATCTTTTCCTTACTAAATTTTATCCAAATCGAATTTTCCCGCGTAAGCATATTTTTTCCCGCGGAAGCATGTATTTTTCCGCGGTAAAAAGTAGCCTATGTTCTGTCTCATGGTCTAAAGATTGTATGTGCCAAATTTCATCAAAATCGGTTGAGAGGTTTAAGCGGGAAAGAGTAACAGACAGACAGACAGAGTTACTTTCGCATTTAAAATATTAGTTAGGATAGTTAGGATTTGCTGCGGAAGCCTACATGGGCGAGTCCGACTCGCACTTAGCCACTTTTTATTTACTATCATATAAGTGAATCAATCTTAAACGATAGCCATAATATACCTACTTTCGTTTAAAGACTTTATTTTAGTAGGTACTGACTGAGTCCCCGTACCTGTACCGTTGATGCCTTACCGAACGGGCTGGTTTATTTCGGTACTTACATTTTTAAACTCTGATATCTTTCGAATGGAATGTCCGAATTGAATAATTTAAAAAGTTTTATAGAGATATTGAAATATTCGTAATTACAATGTAATTTATTTTGATAATGTTTTATTTGAAATTACAAATATAGAGCTTTTCTTAGCGGCGGCATATAAATTAATTATATTGAAAATTAAAACACTTATTGTGACATAACTATAATAGTTAGATATATGCTGTCGCGACATTTTTTGTAGGTATTAATGTTTTCTACAAAATTGTAGTACATTGTATATTTCTAAAATGAATACTTTTCGCAGCGCATGCGATATAAGGATTTTTTTTACATCTTGGGTTACATATTTGGGTATTCCGTACGGATCCCTAATTTTTTTGAAAATGTAATAAAGCCTATAACCTTCCTCGATAAATGGACTATCCAACACTGAAAGAATTTTTTAAATCGGACCAGCGGTTCCTGAGATTAGCGCGTTCAAACAAACAAACAATCAAACTCTTCCGCTTTATAATATTAGTATAGATTTATCACTTCTTTACCTACATATGAATAGGGGCTCAAAAAACAACAAACACGCTTCAGTGCTTTTGTGAAGTTTGAAAAAGAGCAAATCGTTTCTAGCGCGTTTTCACAGAGAAATATAGCGATGTATCAATCGACTCGATCGTGGCTACTATTTCTGTATAATAATTTTAGTTAATAAACCTTTTTATGGATGAACAAAAGTTGTTATATTTATTTTCATTTATATCCACAAAAACATAAATAAATATTTAATGGAGTATGTTAGTGTACATCTGACGGCTGATATGATTATGATACTATTTCATAGGAACCAAATCACAGACCCGTCTTTTAGGAATCTGTAGGATAAAGGTCTTGGTACATACCTTTTGATGCTAGTCTTCAGGGCTGGTTGGCTTGTTCCAGCTTGGTCTATCATTCATCCAGAAGTCGCTGGTCCTAGAAGCATGGGACTCCAGGGCGCCTGAGAGACATTATCTTCGGCTTGCCGCATCCAGCATAAAGTAAGTAAGCATTTTACGGCATAACATAATGTAAATGGCTTACATCTATTCTCTAAGCCGTTTGGTTTCTTAAAAACGATCATTGAATGTTAACGTCGACTAAATTAATTATTATGAATAGTCTTGGAACTAATGAAGACAAGTAATTCTTTTACGTCTAGGGTAAACGTACCTAGTTCTCTTATACTATTTATAAAATACAGAAATACTTTGATGTTTAAGTATTTCAGTTCACTCTATAGATATTTTTTTTTATGTGCAAGCTACATACCTAATCAACGATGTCCATTTTTTTATAACTCCTCTAAAAGTTGAAACTACGTAATTCCGGGATAAGAATAGCAACAACCCATGTTTATCCGCGTCATCATATATACTAGGAGCCTTAAATTGTTTATACTAGAAGACGAGCAGCATTATCGTGGTGTACCAACTACGATTACCACCTGGTTTACATACCTGTAATGCTGTTACCAAACATGATTTTTGGCCCCACCGATAAAAATTGCTACACAAAAAATAAGAAAGACAGCACTTTCAATATTAAAATCGACTCCATATATCTAAATCCAGAAGCTGGCTTCTTATCCCATAAAATCTCGACCTTCCAGCTGTGCAAAGGAAATTAAATCGTATTTCCTTGTGATAAATATTATTTTGGAAAACATCCTGACTATTCGTGGCTGTGGAATAGTTTTGCGGTAACCGGCGCGTGAAATCGGAGCGGACTGTTCGGTCATCCGGACATAGTGCTGGGAATCCACTATCGATAAATATCTTAACCTTTATTACCGTAATATCGATTTCTAATATTTAGAACCCTTTTTTCAATAATTCTAGTTCATGTTGTTTGTTTTGTGCGTGAGCAGCAAATACATGTATGTACAAGTCTATGTACAATTTAACACTATGGCTGTGTCGGCATGCTGGCAAGCGTCAGTCCACGTACCTTTTCAGCTCTAAATATCTACTAATAAATACTGTGATGTGTATATTATATATTATTTAAAGGACATGACTGGAAATTCAACCTGAATAAGATTAAAGCTCTCGTAAATATACATTGCAGCATTGAATTGAACTGAAAATTAGGTACTGTTCAATTCATTTAATTTTATTGAACACATTTTTTATACATTACAGAAGTAATCTAAAAGGTTCCTGTTGTACTAAATCGGTAAAATCAAAATAACAATACCGATAAATTAAACTCACATCTCTAAGCATGGTTTACAATTGTATTCCAGATCAACGCTTCGTGTATTTGCATTCATTCAGAATATCGATAAAATCAAAACATCTATGTCGATAAAATGAATGCCCATCACCAAACATGGCCGACAATATTGTAGCACAGCGCTTTGGATGTTCAGTACTGATGGATTGTCCTTTTTGTTCACAACTTTCGACAAGTTTCCTATGGAGCTGACAAAATAGAATATTTATTGCTTCAATACCAATTCTGGCTAACAATTTGTTTTGCACATCAGTTATAGTAGCAGTTATCTCCGCAACTGTCGATTGCAGCTTCGGCTTTAGTTAAAATACTATCATAGTAGATACGTACTTCATTGCTAAAATGAGTTATGAACTTGTAGCCTCTACCAATTCAATTGTCCCTCGAAAAACACCAGTTTTTATTCATTTTTTATCTATGTATGTATGTTATATTAAGTATATAAGAAATCTAGCACCTGTAACACAAGCTTCAAGCTTACCATGGGACTAGATATTGCTGTGTGAATTGTCCAGAAATATTTATTTATCAGAATATTAAAAAAGTTTTTCACTGCGGTAAAATCCATTGTAGCGTAAAGCCGCAGTTGGAAAACTAGTGACCATTAAAACTATTGTATTGTAATTTCTTGACCCTGAATACCGTCTAATTAGTCTTTTATATCTATGAAACATATTTTATACATATACAAACTCACAAAATATTTGTTAAATCTGAAAGAATATAAACGTAGGTACCAAAAGTCCATTTTATCCTCCAATTATTTCCAGTAACGAGCGAGGAAAGTGAAACTAAAGGCCAGTCATCGAAGTTAACTAGTTCGCGTCGTTAGTGACTGACATGACGACTGCAAATACAAGTAATTAGTCGTGCTGCCTTTGCACTGGCCAATAGATGGAATTAGTAAATTGAAATAGGACATCTTTTATGAACAAGTAATGTGTGATTGTAGTCAAGTAAATTGAATCTAAAACGAATACTCGATTATCAGTAACAGACTCTTGTAAGTCTCATAACATAACACACACACACAACACAACACAATATTCACACTGAATTATCTGCGAATAAAGTAACGACAGATCAATAAAAAATACATATGTACGAATATAAATTAAATAGTCTTAACACTAAACATTTTTTATGATCTGCAATTATTTGTTCCAGGAGTCTGGGTGTTATGTATAATACATATAAAATGTATATCTATTATATACGACTCCCAGGGTATAATGCAGCCTTAGCAACGTCGTAGAAATATGTAACAACCTGCATAATACCGCCATTTTTGCATATCACTGTTTATAACATGCCGTAAAGTAGAAATGCCCCGTTAAAATGAAATGCAGGGAATCACCTGAAAGATCATGTCAACATGATATAATGCGCTCGTAAGACTACAAATACCTTTATGCTTCCTTTAGACAAGCCAGTAATCGCTTGGCGAGTAACAATATTTTAAATAGTTTGATAGCCTGATATATATCTGAGATAATTTTTACACAAATTAAACCTATTCACAGGTCAAGGTTCTGTTCTTAAATCTTACTGCGATTGCCAAGCTCCCTACTGTGGTGATTGTTCTAATTCCCCTATTAACTATAATGGGTTCTATTCAGGAGAGCTAAAATATATCTTTCTTTTTATGTATGTAATATTAAGTATAATATCAGAAATCTAGCACCCGTAACACAAGCTTCGAGCTTACCGCGGGGTACACGTTGCTGTCTGAAATATCCAGCAATATTTAAATATTAATTTTTATTACAATCTAGGCAATAATATAATGCTATGGCGTACATGGCGTTCCCAATTTCAAACTCTAAAACATTAATTATCACTCATTCATTAATTTGACAATTAGTAGTTGAAATTTAATTGATATTGTTTTGCTTCGCCCGAGGCAGGTCAGAGTCACGTTTCCAATACAAACTCTTGTTCAACGTTTAATGAAATTCTGCGAATTGCTTATATGGCCTTGGGACTGGATTGAACACAAACTTAGGAGTTTTTACTTACTATTATTAAAATAACTAGTGTTATAAAGTTGAAAGTTTGTTGGATTAAGATTAATTTAAGTACTCTATGTACCGTATTTATAATTATGAAGCAATGTACATAATTCGGTTCAGTCATTTTGCCGTGAAAGAGCAAGAAACACCAAAATTTACAACTACCGTCTTTATATTATAACGTAAATAAATATTATAATAGCGTATCAACAAAGTATCTACAAAATGGCCATTCGTTCGTAAAACAACGTTCCCTGACCACTTGGACGGCACATTCAATAAGTTCGGAGCACTATGTTCTAACATTCTATCCAGTATTTGCTGTTTTAACATTTATTCGCTGGATAGACCAATTTGTATTTGCAATGCCCGGGCTATTACTATTTAACTGAACCTGTTAGATTCTAACTTTTGTTCTGATGCTGGTGTATAGTGGTGATTTAGATTAAATATTTGTTTAATCATAATCTTTGTTATTATTTACTGTCATAATACATGGAAACACACAATAACAAATTGATGTTTTGTAAGATGAGGAAGCCACTGACTCCCGAAATACAGATATTACTACATAGTTCGGGAGCTTATGGGATATTATGTGAAATAAAAATATATTTACTTTACTTTAATTAACGGAAGCCTAGGATCCAAAATTCAAAGGTAGTCTTTCGCCTGCTGCGCCACAGAGGTCGTTAGATTTATTAATCGTTGAAATGATAATAATGAGTAGATGTAAGAATGCAGTGATAATGCATAAATATCAGTCTCGTCCTTGAGTCATTTTCAGGCACTTGACACTGATAAGGTAGGAGACAATCGCTTGGGTTCGTACCTTTTTGTGTTATGTTGCCGTGACGTCACTGTGTCAATATGTGGTTAATTTTATCATTAGCGATATCAGATAGCTCGATGTACAGACGAGTAGAAAAGTGATTTACAACATTTTTAGACAAAGGGATAGTGCTCAAATGGTACAATAAACTCTACGTCAGAAGCATTAAATGATAAGAATCTAAGAAAAACATCAAGATCGCAATATCTTTACTCAAAATTGAAATTTAATAGTCCTGAACTATTATAAAACTAGAATATTAGTTGCAGTATATTTATTTTTTCGGGTAAATCCTTCGTTTATAAAATTATCATAATTTAGAGCAAAGAATAACAATGAAATGATTATAGGTAATTGAATTATACCTTCAGAGATCTATAAATGATACCTTGAGAGTTTATTGACGAATTAATCAACGTATTTACAACTTAAATTTCTATCGAGGCTTCGCCTGCGTTTCATGTTTCACCCTGTAAAAAGTATCGTATGTCACTCTTTTGGTTCTAAGCTACTTGTCCGCCAATTTTCAGCCAAATTGATTTAGCCGTTCTTCATCATACATAATTTTATAGATATTATATAGATTAAATACTTATAATAATAATATCAAAATAATGGAGTTCAGTATAGGTAGTTCATTTAAAATTATCAGATTAATCTACTTATACATACTGACAAGAAACAAGGAGCTAAGTAAGTTCTGTTCCGAAACTCTTCTGTCGAGGATTGAAACAAGTACTTGAAGTCAGCTGCAGGCACGACGTGCGACGCGACTTCAAAATGGCGCAGAGTAGACATAATACACACAACAAATAAATACAGGTTACTAGACAATTTATCTAGCACTTTCTCGATGACCTCTGTTCCGCATCGGGCTCAGGCATGTTCGGAGAACTTTAAAAAGTTTTAAGGGCATGTGACATTCACCAACCAACACTTGGCCAGCGTGGTGAATTACGGCCTAATCTCTCTCATCAAGAGAGAACGATTATGGTGATTGTTATGGATCATAAACTGCAAAAAAATTTTATACGATGTTTCCAAGTAACATTTTATAACTCTGCGAAAACATGAGTTGTACAAGTAGCAATAAACAGCGATGGAAACAAGAGAGATTGCATCTTGCCGACGGAGTGCAAAGGATCGCTTTAATTGGGTAAAAGGCTTTTAATTGAGGGCTCGGGCCAAGAGGCCGACATGCCGTAATTTCTCCTACCTGCCAGAGATGAATGCCGAAGTGCTGTATTTACTGCTATGTTTAAACAAAGAGTGATTTTCTGAGAAACACTTAAATATTTGCCCTATTGAGGAATAATTTTCTCGATTTTGAGAAAAGTTGTAAATTACTTATTACACTATCATGTTTTATCATTGAATACCCGTTAAATATTTTTTCAACATTGTTCCGTTCTAAAAACATTTTATCGTAGACTGTACAAAATAACTGCGCGTTTAACTTATCTCCGTAATCACTCGGTCCGCATTGTGCTACCGCATCATACATTAACAAACAAAACGAATACACGAAATGAACATTTTACACCTCCTGTCCATCGCCTCCTTACTCCTGGGCACCTGCCACACAATAGAGGAGCCAAAACGAAAAATACAAAGAATACTCTTTAGAAAATTGCAAAGCGAACCTCTAGAAAGCAAACCTCTGATGTGGAATGAGATATTAGCAGACGTCCTTGTCAACAAAATAAGGATATTCTCATTCAACAAACAAGCGAATACTCAAGACACTGAACTTGCCAAGGAAGATATCAAAGAGGCAACAGAAAAATCACTGCTAACCAAGTTCGTAAGCGATGTCATTTTTGTTTACAAAAAGATTTACGATGTATTCTCGAAAGATGTTACTGTGGAAGCAAAGATATCTACTAGAACCAACAATCCAGTAACAACAACGACAACTCCAAGTGTTCAAAGAGATATTTCAGATATAGAAGAGAGAGAAGGAGACGAATTCAAAGATATAGTCTTGAGTGATGGACCGAAAGGAGAAGTGGAATTAGTAGATCCGAAGTATCATGGAAAGCAAGTGGTTAGTGAAGATAGTGGTGAAAGTGATAGTGTTTGTCCTGAAGGCACAGTGAAAGTGGAAGGGGAGTGTGTAACCAGTTCCAAATTGATAATGGCTATCCCTAATCAATGCCCGATTGGGTATAGGCAGGATAGACTGGGATACTGTAGATTGAGGTTTTAGAAATCAAATCAAAATTCTAGTAATTAAAGGATGATGGTAGTTTGAGCCAAATTCCCAAAAAAATTAACATGGTTAAAAATATACCTCTGTTTTGGAAAATGTGATATAATATGCAACTGTCCGTTACATAGTCATTAGTTAGTTAGTTCCGACAAAATCCTTAAACACTCTGTTATAAATAAACAGTTATTTAATTTCAAATGTGTTTCACTTATAATCGTGGGTTAATTCTATACTAGAAACTTTAAACATTAACGTTATTTCTACCACAATTACCTGTCTGAAACCAAATCTAATGCAACAAGCCAAATTCAAAGCTCAAAGCTTCCTTTGATACAAATCGATTCGCATTATAGGAAGACATCAACATTACCGACTTCACAGGAAGCAATTTCATTGGTGGACAAACAGGTCTTTTTGTCTGACAATCGCTAGAGTCAATTTCACGCTGAGCTGGACTCCAAAAGAAGGCGATCGGTAGGTACGGTTACCTGCGGCGATTGCTGTATGGTGCTACTCACTAAACTCTAACATCTTATTGTAAAGTTATCTATTGAGTTTAATTATTATGTTAAGTTTTAAAAAAATACCACATTGGTTTACAAGTCTATGACTCTTTTGCGTCATCACAATAACCCATTTTACATCCCACTTTTGGGCACGGGTCTCCCCGATAGAGTCTATTGTAGTTTTTGGTTAGTAGTCGACTTCAAGAGATGGAGTAGGTAGTACTATTCTCACCACCGACACCACACGTCGTCTCTATTTATCAGTTTATTTGTCCAGAGTAGGGCCGTCACAAATTGACTAGGCCCCGACCGCGGTCCGCCCGACTAAATATGGAGCCGTTCGGTAAATAAGGGCTTTGAGCGAGAAATATTGGACGAAGATTGTTTGGGAGCTCAACCTTGTTGCGACCGCTTGTTGACTTACAGCGCGTACCTTTTGTATAAAGCCTCGAGCAGACCGGATGCGTATCCGTACACGTAAGCGTAGACGTGCACGTACCACTGAGTTGTAATGTATGGGAATGTATGAGACAGGACACACTGCACGCGCACGTCACGTTACGCAAGCGGTGTGTCCTGTCTCATACATATCCATACTTTACAACTCAGTGGTACGTGCACGTCTACGCTTACGTGTACGGATACGCATCCGGTCTGCTCGAGGCTTTAGTTTACTGGCTTCTGTCTCTTGTTTGCGTGGATTTATGTATAATAATAATATATCATTTTATTCAGATACAATAACTAAACTCATACAATATAATGAATTATAATGCATGAATTTTCTAACAGAAAGCACAAGAAGCAGCAAATATTAAAATAAGTTTTAAAGAAACCTATTCTAATATTTGTTGTTGTGTTACTATGTAAATAAAATTCTTGGCTTTTGACTTTTGAATATGTATGAATATAAAATATAACATCCGACACGTTTGTAACCAATATTTAATTTGAATAGAGGTTGGAATCGAACCCGCAAACTTTAAACCACGGAAGATGTTGCTGTGTGAATTGGTTATTATGTATTGTGAATAGATTAATTGATCAAAAATGATTGAAGAAAAGTTAGTTAATCATTACTTTGTTAACTGAGTTGTTAATAATTATCAAGTTTAAATGAAAATAAACATGTGTTGTGTTATTAAATTTCAATTATAAAGTAAAGTGTGGTTTGGATAAAGTTGTTTAATTGTTTGCTTGCTATAATTTATTGGCCGCGTAAAATTATCTTAGGTGGTAAGTAGGTAGATACTGTTGTTTAAGTTGATATTCGAAAAGTTGTTGATATTCCTTTTCAAATGACAAGAAGCTCAAGCACTAGTATAAATTGGCTTAACTAAAATAGAAACGTAATTAGTCTGTGGGTCCATACAAAAAGTCTGTATCAACTCTACGCTCTAAAATTTTTTCAACATGATGTTTCGGCTGCCTCGCTTCTGTAGCGCATCTGGGATGTTAGCGAAATACCAAACCGAACTAACAGTCGTAACAGCATCCTTGAAGACTTTATATAATAGATGTTCCTAGTCATTCTGGGTAAAACTAATGCAGAAAGCAATTTAGGGCTCAAATGCAAAGGTGCGCGGCAGGGTTTGAACCCCTGACCATATGAATTGAAGTCGAATGTGTTCTCACTTAGACAACACGGCTTTATCGTACGGAATAAGTACAGGAATTAGAGGTACTGACTGAGCTTCGATTTATACCTTGATCGCCGAGACTTTGCGTTCCTGACACATCGCGATTGAACTGATAACGTAACTTTGTAATGGCGTTGCAGTTACGATAAAAATATTTTTACTGTTTGTTTACCGTTTTAACAATTGATGAGGATTAAATCTACATTATTATATCAATAATCAATGATTCTAATAATTTTGTGCCAAACTGAGTGTAAAATAACTCTGTAAACAATATTTTTCTAAATCTATATTGCGCTATTACAAGGTTATGTCAGTGCTTTATATTTGTAGGTAGTGCTGTGCTAAAAATAACATGCAGCAGCAGTATCGTTATCTGTTACAGTTATTTTTAAAAAATAATACGTTTAAGAATTTGAAAATAATGGACTATAAGATTTTATTAAATTTAAAAATAAAACTACGACCAAACCGAACGCGCGAAAGAAAGAAGCATTTTTATATTTAGGTTTAAAATAATAACCCCAAAGGGCGTTATGGGCCGCCATTTCGTGACGCTAAAACAGTCGGTTTTCACTTAAATTACTAAAATATAAATATAAAATGATTCCGCCAATTTAAAACGAAAATTATCTTAAAAATAACGCGGCGGTTCATTTTGGAAGAACGGTTACGAACTCATTATGTTGTGCCCATCACTAACGTGTCAAACTGACATGTGTCCTAAACGCATTGTTATCGCGGTCATAGTATAGTTTAGAAATAAATCGTCTTCTTTATTATATAAACAGAAAAAGCTAGTATATAATTCATCTCACTCGCTCAGGCTGCGTGAATATTTGGATAATTAAACTGTGTTTGTTATTTTTGCTGACATTCATCAGACAATCTGTCAGTCACACTAGTCAGTAATTAAGTTCATCGCTCATCAAGCTTTTCATCAAGCTGCCGCTACTAGTTACGATTTATATATCTAGTATAACTATAACTGATATACTATAAAGTACAACAATGCATATAACATTTTACATTCAAAAAAAATCTCCGCGCGAGCTGAAAGGTAACGGAGCAAAGCGGAACGCTCACTGAAAGACATGTTTTAGTCGGAACGTCGAGAGTGTTTTAACTCTTTTGTAAGTACGGGAGTAATTCCCGTTTTTATAAATAAATAATTTATTATTTTATTATGGTGTATTAAAGAACACCTTTGACTACACCCAGGGGAAAAATGGTGGGTTATATTCCTAGGCCGACTTTACGCAGGGCATGATGATTATGATGAATAAGAAAGAAAACCTCATAAACGTATTCAAAATGGAGTCAGCTCTCACTTATCACTCGAGTCTGGTGCGCCCCCACCTTACTCGCTAACTGCTAAGCTAAGTTTACTCCAGAGTTGGTTTTAGGCGATGAATAGACCAGAAATGTCCACTAGAGCCACAAATTGTAGATTTTATGGTAGCTCTCTCCGATATAGTGTGTAAAATAATACCTACGATTTTAAATAAACCGCGTAGATTTTTCTGAAATAAAATATTTAGAACGATGCAAAATGAACATACTCAATAAAATTATAAGGGTTTCTTGTTTTACTACGGAATATTTATAAATTTGAATGATAAAATATGTCGGGCAAAGTAGCATAGATGCAGCACCAAACTACTTACATAGATATATCGTTCAAAACACAAACTACTCTCTATGTAGAATTAAAATTTCTATGTAATGTGGTGAATTGTTTGAATTATATGAGAAAGACGATGTAGTTGCTAAGCCACAAACCTCGAACTTACCACGGGTCTCAATGTTTCTGTACGAATTGTCCAGGATTATATTTATTTATTAGCTCACAAATGTTCCTAGAATATTATAGTACGTCCCTGTGTAAGTAACTATCACACATCCGTCCCGCCATCCAGTAATTAGCCGAACTGCAAGTTTTAATGAGCGCAAGTGGCGCCACTTCCCACTATGGATTTTACGACAAACTTTTTACAATTTCAACGCTGTATAAAGGATTGGTAGTTAATTTTTATTCTCGATGTACTTTACTTGTTTTTGTTAGGTACATGATTTTATATTTTATGGTTGAATATTTTCTTTGTATATAGGTACATTTTGAGCAAAGCGCATTAAATTTCAATTCTAATAAGTTAATTATTTCTGAGTTTGAATCTGTATTTTGTGAAAAGTGTCTGTTTTTAAATTATAGTTTATGACGTTTTTTTAATCCATCGCAAATTAATGATTAAGTTCATATATGTATTTTCATAAAAGTTTAAAGATAAATTACCTAGGTGAACAACATGCGAAATATTTACATTGCAGTTGAGGGTTGATTTTAACTATAAAAAGACAGTCGTATGAAAAAAGTACCTATTTCAAATAATTAAAATATTTTAGAAAAGAGTATTTTTTAAATAAGTGTACATCCCTAAGAAACATATATAATTAAATCACATTAACGTACATTATCGCCTTATTGAAGCCTTATATCATGCTAGTTTTATTACGGGCCTTCTATTACCTGTCTTGGCACAAGAACATACCGAATGACCCCAACCCAATAATCTTGGCAGCAAAATACACAGGCTGGGTAAATTAGAAGCAGGCAAGCCTCTGGAGAATTTATTCCGACCGCCTCGCAACTCTTTCAAATGACTACCTTACCGTAGGTACTGCTTGTGTAAAGGCTTACCTTCGTCAAACAAGCGCTTAGACTCCATATTGTAACCACTAATTTGCTAATTTATGTCTAACCGATACTACTGTGTGATATTCTATGCCTTGGAGCTAGAAATTTGACATAGTAAAGTTATGTATAGAAGGATAGTCCAGTCAATTTAGACATAAAAATGAGGGTGAAGTTACATAAAGTCCCAACAAGCTGAATTTCAGTGAAATTGTTCAAAATAAAATTATAAACAATGTCTAGAAGTTCCCCACGAATCCCCAAAAAAATTTTATTCAAGGTTTCTGAGATATAACGATTCAAAAAGTTTTAAGAGTTGTTTTCAAAATGTAATGAAATGTTCAAAAAGTTATTAAATAGCGTCAATAGCGATGTATCGCATGATATTTTGTCGGAATCAAACGAATCCTCCATTGTTCGTGATACAATATTAGAGCACGACCGGCCTTGACAATTTGTGCATGCCATAGTGGCTCGTAAGAAAAAATTATTGATACATTTTTATAAATAATGTTATGATCTACAATTTGTTTTAAGTTGTTTTTATGATAAAACTTACCGTTTTGCTGAAAATCGCGAAAAACTCTTTTTTTGTACCTTTGACCTTGAATATTTTTTTTTCCTTACGGGGGATTCGTGGGGAACTTCTAGACATTGTTTATTATTTTATTTTGAACAATTTCACTGAAATTCAGCTTGTTGGGACTTTATGTAACTTCACTCTCATTTTTTGGTTTAAATTGACCGGACTATTGATATCTCGGAAAAGGTGGCTCGTAAGAAAAAAAATTTGATACATTTTTATAGATAATTTTATGATCTACAATTAGTTCTAAGGTACTTTTATGATAAAACTTACTGTTTTGCTGAAAATCGCGAAAAACTCTTTTTCTTAACTTTGACCTTGAATAATTTTTTTTTCTCAGCAGGGAATGATGGGGAACTTCTAGACATTGTTTATAATTATATTTTGAACAATTTCACAGAAATACAGCCTGTTGGGACTTTATGTAACTTCGATTGTCTAAATTGACTGGACTAGGAGCAATAGAAATAAAATAAACTTTATTGCACACCACAAAACAAACAATATAACCTAAAAACTGCGTGTTAAAAATCTATGTACAATTATGTATGTACCTATTTATAGTTTATAAAGATATATTAAGTATATCAGAAATATAGCACGCGTAACACAAGCTTCGAGCTTACCACGGGGCTAGATGTTGCTATGTGAATTGTCCAGCAATATTATTATTATCTTTTTAAGTAGTTATAGAAATAAATAAATGTATCACGCCTTTGAACTTTGCGTCTTCAGACATTTTCTCTACACTATATTCATAGTTTCATTACTGGTTTACAGTGTACACTGTCCCATCGGTGCCACGGAGCTCGTAATTGGCACCTGGGAAGTTCCGGCGCAAGTACAACTTACAACTTTGTTCAGCTTGCGGTTTTGTCCTACTGTTTTGTTGCTGTTCTGTTATTGGTTCTGGTACTATGTTCTAATGTTTAGAATAGAATGTATTCTCATTAGAAAACGTGAGTTTACTACCATTGGATCATTGTTAGAAGCCAACGCTCAAGTTTCTTCAATAGGTTGAATATATGGATCAATTAATCAATTGGAGATATCCGCGTAATTCAGAATTATGGTGGGGCAGTGTTCTGCCGGTTACAAAACTGTCAGATAAGAAAAGATAAGCGTAGATTTCGAAAGGTTTTCAAATGGAGACTATGAATCATTGGTTTGTGTAACCGAAAAAAATAAGTTGCTCTTGAATTAAAGTATAAAATAATATTTATTTTCAAGGATATCTTGTTTTTTTAATATTTTTACATGAAAGAAAAGGTTACAATAAAAGTGCAATAAGCTTTCTACGTTGGTACGGCGTAGCACGTAGCAGTTGTTGTGACGTAGACAGATAACTAGTTCTCGTAGCAAAGTGCTACGCGAGATGCTACGACCGTGACGTAATGTTCACAGGTCTTGAGAAATCAGGTGCAATATATTATAAATTCAAAAATCTAGTCTTATGTTGGTCTTTCTTATAAGATAATTATTTATTATTCGAGGGCCTCAGCGGCGCAGCGCGCGAAGATCCGCCTGCGTCGCAAGAGGTTGCAGGTTCGATCACGTCGATCCGTCGGTCGCTCCGTTTTGCCGTACAAAGTGAAACACTTTCCCATTTATAATAGTAGTATAGTATGGATTAATTAATCTTGTTCATGTCATTAATAATCTTAAACGTGTTCTTTATTATAATTATTAATACTAGAGCGCTAAAGGTATCAAGCCGTTATTTCAACTAAAACAAAGATAATAATTCTTGACCGATGACTGTACAGTTAGATCTAAGCCCTTAATACCTGTACAATGTGCATCCATTTATCTTAGCGTTATCTCCTCAACAATACCGCTTTGTCGAGAGGTTCACCACATAGCTATCTTGAAGATGATGTACGAATTAGTTTTGGGCCCTTATGTTTAAGCCGTAAAGGAAAACATGTTGAGGTATCACGCCTTAGAAGATTAATGTACTGAAGAGCTATTTTAGAAAATGACTGACTTAATATTACTTGGAAATGATATATAAATTTAAATAAAAAATACTGTTTTTCTGAGATTGTAAAAAAACACCCATTATCTTGTATTTAAAATCAACATTCAAAAATGACTCTGTATGAAATTCAACACAGAGTTCCTAAGAGTTATAACTGGATTCTTGTAAACTTTAGGCTTGTGTTCCGGTTTATAGCATTAAATTCCCACAGCTGGGACACAGGGACTTCTCACTTGACTTATTATTATAACGAAGATATTTCTTATATTTTTTTCTCAATTTTAGGAAAACTTACAGATTGACAAAACAACAGTACAGTATAAATACTAAGAACGTAATTATGCTTTAGAAAATAAAAAAACCTTACATTTAATCAATTTATCTTTCTCCATAGTAATTGATTGTGAGCAAAAGTTGATGTTTCCTTATAATAAAATCTATTCAAGATTGAATAATTAAAAAAATATATATTTTTTAACAAAGCCCCGCCACGCCAACCCACTGTTCTCATAAATTTAATTATCCACAATCTAATCTCAATTTTTCCGAGGCCCGAATACAGGATTAAAATCGAATTCGGTACCTCGTATCGAATTCCCAATTAACAAGTCCATAATCGATAATAGGCCAGTGCCACGCGATTATGACCATTATAACAGACGGCTTTGGGTCTCTAATCGCTGCCATTATCGTTTTAGACCTCTCATAAAATATTTTTGGATGATAACACGCCAGTAACTGGTGTCTCTGGTGGCTTTTTGCAGATTAAATGATAAAGAATGGCTGTATTAAAGGATAAGTAGGTTTTCTTATTTATTTCGCTATATCTATACAATTATATATATATATATTATTATACGGGGCTAGATGTCGTTGTGTAAAATTGTCCAGCAATATTTATTTATTTATTTATATTATAATACAAGTCACAGCATGACCTATGTTTGTATTAAATAAGGTTTTATAAAAAACGAACATAAATAATGCTCGTTTATTAAATGTAACTTTTCAAAGTTCCCAGAACAAGTCGGTTTCCTCACGATGTTTGCTTTCACCGTTAGAGTGAATGTTAGAGTACGTGTTTACAAAGCGCACATACATTTTTTAAGAAGAAGAGAGGTGCGTGGCCTGGTTTGATCCCACGACCTCCGGAATTAAAGTCGAGTGTGCTCCCACTTAGCCAAAAAGTACTGTTGCTACCCAAATGAAATGCATACCTGAATGTTTTGCTGCGAGTAATCTGTCCACTATCGCTGCCAAGTTGGTTCGCGATCCGCTGAAAGCGCCCCTTTAGGGAGATAATGAATATTTGATACAACGCTAGTATTGGGAGCTTACATCGAGCCTTAAACTATGGATGTGGCGTTACAAGAGTGAGGTTGTGTTATCTGTACACGATTACTGGCTGATGACTAAGTGTGAGCATTCGACTTTCAATCCAAAGAATGAATGAATTCCCGCCACACACCTGAAGTTTCCAAAATGAGTATGCGCTTTAAAACAACGTGCATTAAAGGTGAAGGCTAATACCGGATTCTGAGAACTTTGAAACGTTTGAAGGACATGATAGTGATACAAATAAACAATCATCCATATGGGACGGACGTATAAATAAATATTCAATTAGGCGTATTGAAAACTTGTATTTTAGCTCTAATGCGTCTATTAATTTTTCTTCGTTGAATTTAGAAGAGGGCTCAAAATATAATGCCATATCCAGTCTTAATCCAGATTCATCGCGCAGTCGAATGGTTTACGTAAGTAATTATTTTGGAGGTTCGCCAAATAATATCGGATGGTTAGCGCGCCGTTTTCAGATCTGGCAATACATCCGGTACGAGTATCCTTATCTTCGTTTGCATTTGAACCGGGTGCATCTCATTTAAGTACCGGTTAATGATTCTATTTTACGCTATATTTGGTTGGTAGAATAGAAATCAGAAAACTTTACAGTTAATGCTTCTCGAGAAAGAGATATCTAAAACGTAAAAATATATTTGGATAATTATTATATGGATAAGGATTTCCCAAGACTTATTCCGGGTGAACAGAGAGAGGGTTCTCAGCATAACCGACCGTATGAGTGACTCAAAGATTCTTTGATGAGTTTTTTCCTTAACATACATATGGCTGCCACAGGTTTTCTGACGATGATTTCCTTCAACGATCTTTTTTTATCTCAAAAAACTTATGTGCGCTTTAAACACGAACTGTGTTTGTATATATAGAAATTCTGTATGATATAAATAGAAGCACGGTATCATAACCGTTATAGTTAGAGTACAAAGTCTAATAAGAAAATGTTTTCTTATACACCTGCCCCTCTCAAAATTCACCCTGTATTGGATACACCTATGTGCTTACTATAGATAGTAGAATTAATGATGAATCGAGTAGTAACTGGCTCATTACGAGGCTTCGCGGATACAGTACTGATTGTCGAGTTTGTTCGCGGTCTGCGGTCGCGAAATTGTTCACAGTTACGAAAAATAATGTACTCGGAATTGTGGCTTCATTATTTGTTTACCACTGAATGGGTCGTGGTTAGTGAACATGACAAGCTTACTGATGGGCCGGTATTTTTAGTTTTAAACATGTATAATCTCATAGGAATAATATGAGGGCTTAAAAAATCCTGGATGTTTTTATTCGGCTCAAGTTTAAACCACTTTGCAATTGTCGACTCTGGCAATCACAGCAATAAAAACACTTTATGTCAGGTTACCATTATGTACTTAGTAGTAAAGAAGGTAAGTCGGGTGGAGTGTTTCATGCGGAAAGTTCCGCTTTCTCTTATAACTATTAAGATTTTTTTAATAACTTATGTTGAAATAAAAATAATACGCAATCTTCTACATAATAAACGCCACTTCCAACATAATCACCGAACAGTCCCAGTGTTGCCAGCATTTGTATATTGTAATGTCCACAATATCCCGCACAAATGACGTAATGTCATACGCCCGGATGGACCACGGTCAATTTAGGATCCAATTACGAACAGCTTAGTGGGAAAAAATCCGGGTAATCCGGTTCTTCGGTGATGGTGTGGGCGGGAGATATAGGTACGCGGATATCATGTTCATCTTGTTATGGCGTTATCGAGACATTAAAAATATTAAACGAAGTTTTCTGAAAATACAACCATGCATCTATGCTATATACATAGTGCTATGCGCCTGTCATAAATAAGTACCTGAAACATTATAAATTGCACATTGGTTGCCAGAAACATCCATCCTCTCTGCAAAATTGACATAATAAAATGCCGACTTATAAGGACAATGGGCATTCTGGGACAACCCTCCAATAGCAGCATGATATATATCATTAGATAGGTCTTTTCATTTGGAACAACATTTGTTATGACAGCTTTGTTGCTACTGCTGTCCGTTTGGAGTTATTAAGCTTTTAAGTACCTGAGAAAAATATTAAGACAGATACAAATGTTTAATGTTTTTATACATATTCCGAGGCTTATTAGATAGAAAACTTCCCATCGATGACTGAATAACTGTTCTAGGCTAAGGTACATATCAATATGATACATAAGTATGTAATATATAAGTTCATTCTTATATGTTATTATTTTCCTTGTTTATAAATGTTTTATTTTATCTTTATGTTTGTAAAGTACGTATTAATAATCTATCTTCTATATTTTATATATATCTATCTATATAAATAAAAATGAATCGCCGTTCGTTAGTCTGGCTAAAACTCGAGAACGGCTAGGCCGATTGCGCTGGTTTTGATCTTGAAATGATCGTAGCAGTCCAGGGAAGGTTTAAAAGGTAAAAAACGGGCGAAGCCGCGCGGGGTCAACTAGTGGTTTAATATTTTTCTTAAGCGACAAAAAGCTTTATAACTTCAAACGGACAGCAGTATCAACAAAACTGTCATAATAATTATTGTTTCTATTGAAAAGACCTATGCAACGACATATATCTTGTTGCTATTGGAGGGTGGTCCCAAGTTCCATACATTTTTGCCCATCATCATCATTGGGGAGTTATTGTAGAATACAGATAGGTTCTTTATACTTTCAAACAACGGAAAATAGAAAATGTAAGTAAAAGCAAAGGAATACCACGAGTGTTTCCAAAATAATCCTTATCGACCCCTATAATCTACGTCTAATAAAATCTTTTAATTTACGAGAAAACAAAGACTTATAGATAAAAATTAATTCATGTTTGTTATTATTAATTATCTAGGAACGGTTAAGGTGTAAGAAACATATAAAGAGCGGGCAAACCGCGGGCAGGTCAACTATATAAAATATAATATTTGCAATAAAAATAAATGTTCAGTGTATAACTTGTACCAAACGCTATCGAGGTAATTCTCCTTTCGGGGAATTCCGCATCAAAACACAATCGCCTATAAAGGATTAAGATACCCGTCGTTGTATTGATTCCGCGGGCACACCCATTGTTTTACCGGGATCCGGGTATGGTACATCGAGACCCGGGTATAGTCATCGAGATCCGGGTGTAAGTCCATCGATGGGACGATTCGATAGCGGATGCGAAGGAATTTGATAACTCGGCTGGATTTTCCGCTTCATTTGATTGGTTACAGATTATTTTATCTGTCCTCGGTGAATCAAGTTCATGCTTGTTCAGAAAAAACTATTTATTTTAAAAATATACTTGAATTTTTTTTTATTTGAGGCGGTCGGCTCGCGGTGGATGCAGGTTGCGAGCGACCGCAATGACTGGAAATCATATAGGGAGGCCTATGTCCAGCAGTGGACGTCCAACGGCTGAGATGATGATGATGATGATGACTTGAATTTATTATACATTTTGTATGTTATGATGATATACATAATTATTTATAATGATATACATAATAATAGATTTGCATATCACAATGTTAAATAATTTAACAATAATGAATTCTCAATTGATAAATTTATCTTATAACATAATCAAATATAATATAACAATAGAAATTACTTTATTGCATACAACAAAACAGTAACAAATAATACAAACTTAAAACTTAAACATTCGGAATATAAAGAGCGACCTAGCTTTGAACCATTTCTTCCAAACAACCTACGTAGGTATAAGTATATAATTCATTATGAATAATATCTTTCCAAACATAACTCTAACTAAAACTTTTTTTTTTTAATTTAAAACCTAGTTTTAAGTTTTGTTAACACATTAAAATCATGGTATGTAACTCGTTTCGCGTATACAGCTGATTAAGTCTCTTAACCACATAACATTCCCGAAGTTAGAAGCAAAGCGATTATTACGTAGAAATTTTAGCACCTGCATAACCAGCTTAAGTGGCCTGATAAAAGTTTGCAAAGCACTTTCTTGGCGTAAATAGAGTAAATAGCTTGCTTACTCGCACTGCAGCAGCGGCTCTTAAACTTTTACAGGGAAACCCGTTTTTTTATTATTTTCAACTACTTCGTGTCTATTAAAATGTTAGGCAATAAATTGTTATTTTCGAACTTAACATTAACTCCTATGAAAATGAAAAGTACTAATTACAAACATAAGGAATAAATACTAGCATGTTCTAGTAATAATTAAGTTGCATTTTTCTGTGATAAGTCGCACAAATAATTATTTGAGTAAACCATGAATTTTAAATACGTCTTTGATAGATTTAAGATTGAGAAACACTGCACTAGAGATGCTTGAAGTAACTGGAAATTGCTTACCTTACTTACCGGCAGACTCTCAGAGTGTTTAAGGTATTTTTGTGAAAGGCAAGTTGGTGTGATTAATGAGCGACTTTGAAGGATTTAAGTATTGACTGACGAAAATTATTTTACAAATTATTGATGGCATTATAAAAGCAGTGATGACTTAGTTAAGATAACATTTCTTTTTCATTCCTTGTGACATTCTTAACATTACTTTACGTTGGACCTAAAATGCATTTCAACAATGTTACATACCTACGTCAATAAATGAATAGGTGATGAAATCAATAAAATTTGCAAAATCCATCTTTGTAATATCTCACCTCTATGTTTCCAACCATCCAAAATATCAAACGCTCAAACCATTCCTCTATTCATATCTCAAACTACGAACCAAACGTTTACTGCAAATCTCACGCTTCCAGAAAATTCCACCTTCAAAGAACGAGCTAACCTAAATCGAAAAGTAGTCTTTAAAAGCATCAGGGGCTCGCAAACGCTCATCAATCGGGCAGCTTAATAGCTTGGATGGGAGCCAGATGAACTATTTGTTCGGTCACTTCGCTTCGTTACGTACGTAGGTCGGCTATGACCTGCCAAAAAGATTCAGTGAGTGCTGCATTTTTTATCTAAGAGTCCTAGAATGGGACTATCAGTTGTGCGCTACTATGCCCGCATTTCGCCACTATGACGCGGTGGGCGAGGGTCCGCCGGCGACGCAAGACGTTGCGGGTTCTGTGCCTCTTTTCCTATCACAGTTTAGATTTGGATCCGTCAAGTTTTGTATGATCTGCAAATGTTTATTATCTCGAGTGATCTGTTTTCTATGTACCTATTGTGCAATATATCTATGTATGTATTCTACTACGTGCATACCCTCTTACCTACACTTAATGAAGTCGTTTATGCGTAAATGCACCAAAGCCTCACAGTAAAGCTGTCACTCTCAATAAGTGTAAATGGGACGTTATCCGTAGCAGAGCGACGGCGGTAATCGGTGGTAAATTTGTAGCAGTCATAGAATGTCCAGCGCACACTAATTGCTGCATTCAGCTGCACGGTACAGCAGAAACAGTAGACTAGTGTCTATGTATCCAGTTTTATCTAGTTATAATCATGTCTACTCTAATATCAATAGTGTCCAATTGTTTAATGAAAACTCATAAATTGCGATGCATTGTACATTGGCTATACAACAATCTAGAGCTCAAGTAAGCAAAAAGGTACACTACTTCTATCACAAGCTTGTTACATAAAACTTAACTCTCATAACAAAAATACATTTTAATCAATGTATTATCTCCACTACTGAACACAGAGGTAGGTACCAAGCTACTAACCACATCACGGGTGAATGGTTAATGCAAACGACCGCAACGGCTTAGTTTACTAGATTGCGCTAATTTCAACACTATTCTCTATTACTGAGCTTAATTCAGAGCTTTAAAGGTATCCTTCGTAAACTAGAAATAACAATGAAAACATTTAGCTGGTACATGTTGGCGAACAATCATTTAAAAAATTCAGACTTCGTTGGGATCGCTGCACCAAATTTAGTAGGTACTCTTGAAAGAAAATGCATCTGAAAATGTTATTCCTGCGGGAATCGAAACCGGGACTTCTCGCTCAAATTAAAATCGCTTTAACCAACTGAGCTAGCGAATCTTAGTTTATGAACATGTGAAAAATTTCTGTGCTGTTTTATTTGTAAGTTGCATTTAATATTAACAGTAAAATAGTAAAAATAATACACTTACTAGACACTATTTTTTTTATGAGCCTATGGTGTACCATTGTAGGGCAAGGCATGTCCTTCTAACCGTCCTGATAAAATACATAGGTATATAAACACTGTATTTATTGATTCAGATTTTGTCTGTAAAATCACAAAGATATCACTAATATATCTTAACAAATTAAAGTCAAGTGAAAGTAGAGTGAAATAACTTATTGGTATATGTCTTGGTTAGAAAAAAACTGGACCACATCCTACAAATTATCCACACATGATTGGACTTGTCGATAACAAACCTATAAATCGGCATAGACCCATTCCCATTAAATGGGCATGAAACAACTTTTAAAAGGTTCGTAAAGTTAATCCATCGGACGAATATCGCTTCAATAATCCTAAGTAAGAAGCTATGGTTCCCGTGTGGTGCTGGCTTAAGAATACCACCCCATTTCTTACCGTAGGTGTCTTAAAACCCACTATGGGATTTATGGACCAGAAACGGTTAGCAGTTTCTCTTTTATAATAATAAATACCTACACATCAATATAATAATAACGTATACCTTTAATTAAAATAATCTTTGTGATATTACGGACAAAATTTGAATCGATAAACCAATCAAAATTTATATAATACTAGTTGACCCGCCCGCGGCTTCGCCCGCTTTCTATAGTTTTCTCACCTTTTAAACCTTCCCTGGGCTACTAAGAACATTTCAAGACCAAAACCAACAAAATCGGCCCGGCCGTTCCCGAGATTTAGCGAGACTAACGAACGGCGATTCATTTTTATTTATAAAGATTTATAGATTTTCCTGCGAAAATAGCTGTAAAAAGTAATCCCATGTCCTCATGGTTCTAAGCTACCACTGCACATATTTTCAGCCAAATAGATTTAACCTTTCTTCAGTAATAAATAGTGTAACTAACACGATTTTATTATATATTTATAGATGTATACATACCTATATCTAAACTACATCTACACTAATCACTACATGTCATATACACTAATGTAGATTCTACTACAATCTTAGAACAATTAAATTAATAAAATAACTCCGTCCTACATAACTCGTAACACCCGCCTATCAAACTGTGTACATATTAGCACGTGTAAATTCATCATCTGTATCCAAAAGTAAAAACAAACTTTCAGGTATTCATATTTTCCCCAAATTCCTGCGTAAAGCCCCCTAAGCGGTAACAGTAACCACAAACAATAAGTTTCAAGAGCCTCCTTATTTGAGAAATATTGAATTGCGCTGAATAAAACGAAAGGAGAAAATTCCTTGTGGTATTTCAGGAAGATTTCGTTTTAAGTTTCTCATTTTTGTATAATGAATTTCTATATTGTAGATACAAGAATTTTTTCTATATTTTCAAGAAGGATAATCTAGAGGTTATCTGATAGGGGTTTTTAACCCCCGACCTTTGAAATGAAAGTTGAGTGTGCTCTCACTTTGCCAACACGGCTTTACAGTATAAATGTTTATAAAACCCAAAAGATAGTAAATGTATAACAAAGCTAACTCCTGAAAACAGACGCGCCCTGGCCAATTATAAAAATCCTTAAGCTGGAATAATATTCGCCAATTAAAGTCAACGGCCGAAGCCCTGGCACACCTGCGTCAGATAAAACTTCATTTTTAAACAGAACTGTCTAAGTAATTAGTATTTGTGTATTACTCGTGGGTTCAGCCCTTAACTAGCGGAGTTGTTGTTCGCAGCTGGGTTTCTCGTAAATCAGCTGTTTAGGATTAGGTTTCTCATTTGACAGATAATTAGAAAAACAAATGGGAGCCAGAGATGATTGGTACCTAGATTATTTATAAACCTAACATCTACAGCCATTGTTAAATAAATAATTTGTTTTTCGTAACATTGTTGATTATTATCTTAACGCATAATATTATTATATTTTATTAATATTGTACAATTCATATTAGTAAGTAAGTATTTAGATTCATGACTTTATAATTTTTGACATGTTTTTTTAATTTTTTTATTTTATTTCATTAACGTATTATGAAATTGGGTACCTACAAATTAATTGATTATTCTGATTATTCACCAATAATATCCTATTGATGTACATATGAAATGTCCCAATTCCGTGAGGCTTTGAACAGAAAGTTAAAAATCCTAATGGCGGAACTTTACAATCTCCGAAGCAGTCATTTTGTAACAATTACAAAAGCTATTTACAAGTTCGGGTCGTGGCATTGTTTGGAAACAGTCGCAAGGTTTATAACTTAAATAAATAGCGAGTAACTAGCCAAGCGGGAGTCGACCGATGAAGGAGCGCGCCGTAATGATATTTAAATTAAAAATTAAAGGTAGATTTTGAAACACACGGAACATCCGTTCAAACGCCGAGGAGACGTACCACGGCGGAATGCTCACTCCTCCTGATAAACTGCTGGGGAATTACTCACATATTAAGGAGTTAAAACACTCTCGACGTTTCGTTTACAGTAATTCCAGTTGTTATAAAATCTAGCCCCGTAGCTCTCTAGCATTTTAGCCATAAGATTGATTCATGCCATATACATTAGTTACACCACACTAACACACTAACAACATATGATTTTTCTAAGTAAAATGTAAAGAAGTATTTATTGTTTCTTTTCTCCCTTCAGTAACGCTCCAGAATTCCTTCCGTGAGTCGCCGCCTCCTCCAAAGACGCCGCTTCTAGTCCTTCCTCTTAAAAATTAACTCTTTGCCTTCACTTCCCCAATCCTCGCCTCGCGGGTGAATATTAAAGTAACGCCTGATGCCCCTTTAATGTTCGTTTTTGTGGGTTTTACGAATAAATGTATTATTTAGGCGAGCATAACTCGGAACGATTGCGCTTTTACGGCCCTATTCGTGGTTTTTATAACAGGTTTAGATGATTTTTTATCGGGTAAACTTTAGCGGTTTTAGTCTACTCGATTGACAAGGAAATCTTAATGTAAAAAAAATCTAACTAATTACGTATGTACTTTGTAATCCCTAGGTACTTTTTTTTAATGGTATAAAAAATAACAATTAACAGTTCTCCTAGTTGGTACAATAAGGGCTATACGGAATGGCGTGGATTCGACTCCCACTCGAGGCCAAAGGTTAAGTTGTGATCTTGTATTTTTTCTATACTTTCTAATATCTAGAAAGCTTAAGTGAGCTCACTATAAAAATGCGCTGCACTGGTGCAAAAATGTTTATTCCATATGTTTGGTTTATTCTAAGCTAAATAGCTAGTATATTTAATACCTATCTTATAACATCTTGAATACATTGGATAAAGCACCCATAAATAATTTCTTTAAAACCAACTCTCAGAAATCACTGCCTTTTCAATAAACTTCAAGAAAACTCTGAAAAGGCCACTTAAACCTTTTCTATCGTCGGTTCGATCCAATTTCACACTCATTTGAAGCCACAGAATCTACAAAATAGCTGCAAACTTTTTCAATAATCCAGTTGGGTTGCTCGCTCCCTCGGTACTCCCCGTAGGCGTAATCACGGACATAGAACTAAAAAGTCGAACTACTTGAACGAATCAAATGGCTCGGGTCTCAGTGCTGAGTTACGTAACCTTACCTGTTATGTTGTATAGGCATAGGGCTTATTTAGATTAATTAAACTTTTATCTCAACATTGTTTTCATTATCGCGCAATATACACGCGACATTGTCCGCGCTGTGCTAAAGTTCCTGACAAAACATTATGTACGTTCCCGCGGTAAAATGTAGCATAGTAAATTATTTTCCGTTACCCTCGTACCGGTTCAATTTCTACGTGAAATACAAACATCCATTATTTTAAATACTGTAAAAGTAAGTTCAAACATAAATTTCATAAAATATTAAACTTTTAATACTAATAATAAAAGTATGTAGTTTTAATCAGACCAGACTTATTATATTACGTACCTACATTATTAAACGTTATTTGAATTTGAATGAATGCAAAGCTTTTCACTTCGATGTTCAAAAAGCTCCCAGTCCGAACGCCCCTTTATCCAAATTAAAATTCAGTTTTAGTTCGTTTCGCTTTAATAAAATATTTCAAATTTTTTACTGTTGAAAGGATTGTTAGGGCGTCGTATGTTGTCTTCAAACTCACAATTTATGTTTTTAAAACGAATTCCAAAGTTGTACGTTCATTAAAATGTCGGGATGAGATATGCAGCGCTTTACAAGCGTGCATTTCATTTGTATGAGAAAAATAATGAAGGATTTATGCATTTTGTTGACTCTGCGCTGGTTGAATATAAAGCTCAGAATACATGATATGTAATATTCTAATCTAACTTTCTCTGGCCGCGTTATTATGGATTTTCCTGCGGTAATAAGCCCATAATATTATTCTGATGACATAATTAAAATAATAAATCCGTTGATTATGTGTAAGTATTGTATTGTAGTAGATATATTAGCAGAGATTTCAGATCACAGGCTCAGGTCCAATTACATCCATTATCGATACGCAGCAATGATTACTGATCCGGGATTAAAGTGGAATTTACGTTGGTGTGCTATTTGTGTAAGTGTGTGTGTGTAAGCTAGTGGTCGGCATAGTAAAATAGATACATACAATGGAGACGATAAACAACAAAATTATTTAGAGATAGTAATGCCGTGTTGGCTAAGTGGGTGCACATTTGACTTTCATTTCGAAGGTCGTGAATGCCCCGGCGACACCTGTGGGTATTTTTTTGTCTTAGCTGAACTTAAGATTTTAGATTTCGCCGCTGTAAACGTATTTACTTTCCGGTTCATATAAATTATGCCCAAAGATATTTTTTTTATGATCAACATTATTTTTGAGGATAGATCTTAATTCAATATACCTACTTACATTTAGTTTTCATTGAACAATGTAATTTAAGGCATTTTGCAATATAGGTAATCAAATGATAACTATTATATCCATCCAAAGGTTGCCTGGAAGAAATCGCTTTAAGTGATAAGGCCGCCCATTGTTACACTTTTTTATGTTCTCTACTATTTTGTTACCTATGTGTTTTTTTTTATTTGAACATGAAACGGGTAACATACCATATACCATGATTTAATTGTTTTTGAGTTTGTCCGTGAACATGGTGCTTGCAACAGTGTCGAAATATCGGAAAACTCAAAAACAATTAAATCATGGTATGTTACCCGTTTCATGTTCAAATATAGTTAAAAACCATGATAGTTTAAAAGTGTTTTTTTTTTGTTTTTGTGGTGTACTACTAGGAGTATTTGTATTGTATTGTATTGTATAAAAAATAACCGAATACTGAGAACCATAATTAATATAATGTAGTTGAATAACACGCGATACGTGGGAAATAAAGGCAGCGGATTAAAAGTGTCACGAATGGAGTTACGAACCGAAAGTGCCGAGAGCTCGATTGAGGCGCAAATCCAATAGCGCCTTCATCAACGCTGGGAAATCGCCACTTATAACAGCACTCGCTAGGTTATGACGGACAAATACATGATAGTTATTCGCCATTTGGCAGGCATTAGGCCAGTTACCCGTAATCCCGTAAGTTGCATCGATCGTGAACCAACAGCTTTTACTAAATCATCTGTATAATGTTGTAGGTATTAGAGCTTCTCTCCATCTTGCTGCTGATCGTCCGCAGTTGCGCTTGTCGGTCTCTAGTTTAATGGTCTCTATAGCAACATTTACTGAAATTGTAAGAATCTCTTATTGTCGGCTCTGTATATTCTGCAAGTTTGAGTCCTATCAAACTTCAATTCAAAGTTATGTTAAACTAGATGTTAGATTATATAAAAATATAATTTTATATATTAGGTATTCATGTTTTTTTTACTTTTAAACATTTAAACAGTCTGTAATTTTACTGTAAATAAATAAATCTGATTGTAAATAAATAAATAAATTTTATTCGAAATAAGTAAATAAATTTTATTGTACCTAAATATGTAAATAAATTTTAATTATTTATTTATTATTTTCACAACAAATGAAGCAAATGGTAGCAAATGTTCTTGTAAAACTTTAAAACCTTTAGATAGTTTTGCTTGTACATAACAAAACAATTTCCTAACGAACTCGAGGCAGTTGGAAAATCTACCATTTTTGCAACAAAACACCAGTGCAACTGACAGGTTTATCAAAATTCGGAATATCAATAACGGTAGGTAACAGGCAGCATTCAAAAAACCAACAAAATAAATTGAAAAAACTAAATTGCCAATAGCTGAAGGCCCAATTACATTCTGATTCTCCCCATACAAATATATAAGCTAATAAAATATAGATACTATGCAAATACATAGGTGAGGATACATAAAAGTATATATAGTAATGTATAATAAATAGATGTATATTAGACTCTATAGGGAAGATCCGTGTTCAATAGTATGGACGTAAATGGATCATTAAAGCGAGTCATCTTTTAAGCCATCATCATCATCGATATAACTATGATGGCTTGATTGGAATTATTTAATTTACTGTAGATTTAATGATCTGTTACCACGAAATAAAAACATTTTCCGCAATGCCGCGGGGCCATAAGCTGAACTATTTATCAACCCAAGTGTCCCGTTTCTACACAAGCTCAGCAATCTAGAATCCAAAGCAAGACAGGCAGGTTAAAACAGGATTCTTTGTTCCCTTTGCGAATCTCTCGAAACTTTCAAATGACTACGGGAATGCAACTCCAAGTTGTTCGGCTCTCAACGCTGTAAAGAGTTTTATTTACTAAGATACTTATTGCCGTGAAGTTCAAGAGACAAAGTAATATGAACTAAGTTTTAAAGTTGGGGCTGATGGGTCTGATGGTATTATTTTGAAAATGGAATTTATCTTAAGTTTCATGAAGAAGCAGTGAGCTGGACGTACAGCGCGTAGAACAGATGATCGATGGGGCGGAAAAGTTCTCAAAAGGAGACTGGTTTTCGACAAGAGCAGCGTTGGATTCGGAGAAACAAAAGGGTAGTTAATTTAGACAAAGCTGATGATTCACTATGGATGAACGTCTAAAACAATGTCCAGCTTCTTTCTTACAGCTTAAATGATGATGATTACTTCAGAGGAATAATTTATTAACTCTGATCTTTTATTAATTCGTTTTGTGTTGAAGAGATGTATGTATTTATTGCATATACAATATGTTTTTATATTATTAATATTTCTTTCTTTCTTCTTCTTACATTTCAATTTGTATCTAAATATGGCAGATTTTTCTTTCTTCGTAAGAGTTAATGAATGCTATTATAATCAGTACTATTTCGCACAAAAACCTGTGCAGGGATTCTGCAGAGTGCATTTGCAAAGCATCTTTCGCCTTGCTGGCTTTGTGCTTAGCGCTTGTTAAACTTGGCTGTAACTGCTTAAGGCTCGAACTGTCGTTATTAAATAGAATCTGCGTGCATTGCGCATTCATACACGAATGATTAAGTATAAGGCCTCAGTCTCGAAACCAGCGGGCAGCGGGGCGGCGGCGGCGGCGGCGCGGGAGAGGGGCGGGCAACGCATACCTGTTCTCGAAACCAGCGGGCAGATCGCGCGGCACTGTAGCGGTGTAGTGTTGTGTTCGTGGTTGTGTTGTCGACATTCGCAAACGAAATGTCTGAAAATCGGCGACAACATCTTTTTGATTCAAATGTGAAAAATTCAAAGAATATTTTGTAAATAATCCCATTAGCTACTAATTAATTTGTAAACCATAATAAGCATTGTATATAACATAATAAATAATTTTAATTCACCTACCTTCAATATTCAGTTCATTTTTTATTTCTTCCCATAATTGATTAATTATTCTTCTATTTTTATGGTTCACATCTTTGCTGTTCCATATGGGTTTCCTCTCAAAGATTGCCGAAATAATTTGCTCTTGCACGTCCGAGGACATTTTGATACGTCACAAAAAAAAAGTACAACACTATACTACAATGCAGACGCGCAACGCGGGACGGTCACCGCTCGACTGGAGTACACCGCTCTTTGCCCGCCGCCGCGCCGCTCCCGCGCCGCTGTTTTCGAGACCCGGTCCATTTGACGATACGCATAAGATCCTGCCGCTCCCGCGCCGCCGCCGCCGCCGCCCCGCTGCCCGCTGGTTTCGAGACTGAGGCCTAAACGACTTAATTCCGAAGACTATTTAAACCTGAAAAACATGTTTCAGAAAATTCCATCTATGTACATTTTACGTTAATATTGATCATTGATTACTCACTGTTATCCATATTTACCTAGCCGTTGAAACTATTAGACTACAGAGAGCAGAGTTTCCGCGCCACTGCAAATTATCGCGGATAAGTCCCAGAGGTCTGACAATTACCGAACCGTAGCCAGCCGTGATTGGGGGCGACAGTTGCCCTGCTTTTAACCAACTTTTAAAGATATTTTCTTTTAATTGATTGATCGGGGTTTTTCCTCAATACGAGTGTATTTTTCCTGAAGGAGAAGTACTTAACTTGTTTTTCCTGAGGCTTATTCTTACTAACTCTGGAATTTAAGAATAATTGCTAATAACGTAAAATGTTTGTTTGCAGTTTTTTAACTAATTAACTTTTACAAACTTAAGGTGTGTGAGAGATTTTTTTAGTAAATAAATTTTGTATATCCATTGCATAGGTACTTTAAAAACAAGATTTTCTATAAGATAAAGATCACAGAAACCAACAAAATTATAAAACCGTGTCGTTCGATTTAACACTGTTACCTACACCCATAACTCGGCATAACCGCGCGAAAATCGAACGATTTCCCACCGGATCTTATTTCGAATTTTGAACCAGATATGAAACTGTCGATAGCAAACTTGGAAGTCTCTAATTGGTCGGTTTAAATTAAAAAAAAAGGAATATAGAGATGAAATCTCTGGAGATCCATTTTTGTATTGGGTTGTTACGAACGAATGACAGAGTAATTTGGGTTCTATTTGAACAGATGCTGACGTATTTGCACAGTTTCCTTCCATGAATTTCGAGTTCCATAGGTATATATTAATTAAAACTGACTGCAATACAACAATTGTGAAGTTTATTTGATACAATGTATTTTTCATGTTTGTTTTTGTAAATAATTACTATACATACTAAATATATACATATATTTCGAATTATCATCAGGGACTCCTGTTGTGAGATCAGGTGTTGAACAAGGCAGCTGAGTTAGCGGTTCTAGTCCTAATAAAAGAGTGTACTATGTTTAATTTATAGGTCTTGCTGTCGAAATGTTCATTCCCAGGATCCACCAGAATTTCACAGCGGAAGTTAAACATGCATGTTGGATACGTTTCAAATGTAAATAACTCTGAAAATAGCTATAAACTTCCCAGATCCACCCCCTGTCGTCTCGTATGCAGTAAACAAACATATTAGCTCACATAACCGATCTCAGTAAGTGTTCCAAGACTTCCAAGTTTCCTGCGCGAAATTTTCCGTCTTGTTTGAGTTGCTATTGAAACCACTGACATAAAACTTCATGAGCTTTAAGATATTGTAGCGTCTTTGTGTATTTCAAATAAATTGGTATAATCATTTGCTTTTACGTAGGCAAAATATTCTTATGTCTGTATACATACTTTCAACCCAATGTGTACGAAATTTGATAGACATAATCTAAAACCATTAGTATCAATATACAGTCATAATGTAGGTATATTTAGTAGGTACCTACCAAACTATGTATGTGTTTTAATCTCAGATTTTATTTTATCTGAAATAAGCATAAAATTCAGTCAGTAGCTGTTAAAATAAGAAGCCACAAGTATCAACCACAACTAATCCAACTTTAATACCAAAGTCTCACAAAAAGGATTCCGACGAAGCATCGGCATTCACTTTGCCAACATATCTGATTATTCATTACAATATATCTTGGCCGCTGTACAGCTAAAGTACCATTACTTATTTCCCAGAAAAGAAATATTTATTACGCCCGATAACTCACCTCTAATTACCAGTTGGCTAAAAGGCACTGGCTATTTCCAAGAAGCTACAAAGAGCGGGCGCTTTGCCAATGCTTTTGATTTTTTTTAAAGAAGCGTTCGGTATTCGAGCGTGGTTCTCACGCGTGCACGCTCGATTGAGTGCCGCGAGGGCTGAACGCACGGGCTCGTTTCCGGACGCGGCGCCGCACTGACGCCGTCCGGTTCCTGTAGCCTAGAGTTGGGAAACTCTCTGCTCAATGCCAGAATGGCCATTCAGCTTTTGTAGTTTCTCAGAAGTTTTCTTATAAAGTGGTTAGTGGTGATTCCGAAGTTTGAATGGAGAGGTTTTATTGAAATAGATTCCTGATTAGGCTCTGAGTTTTTAGTACGTCGTAGCCCGTAGGCTGTACTTTCTTTTGTTGTTGTCGTTGAGACTTGAGATTGTTCATTTGTAACATGCTTTGTAATGTAAGAGATGTTTGGAGAGAAAAATCTCGTATATATAGATGTACAAACAAGGTTCAATTGGTACCAAATTAACGAAAGCAAGTCCTTCAATTTATTTTTCAAAGCCCATAAACATTCAAAATGTTTGACCTTTCAAGATAACCTTTACAACTTTAACAAGGTGTACCTAACCCAAAAACCACGTAAAACCATGCGAGGTGACTTGTTTGTCACACAACCGCATTATCCAAAGAGGTCCAACAAAACTGATAACGGAAGCCCACTGAAAAATAGAACGATTACCGGAAATAATAAAAGTCCGTCCGGCACTAGCAAAAAACGCGGGAACGGAAAGAAAAGATGGCGATTTACACAAAACACGGCCATTACGGAGTTCAGCTCTACGTTAGTTATTGCACACATTTGCACGGTAGAGCGGGAAATCTCTTCTAAGCGACGTTTAGTCAATTATTCAACTGTATGGCTGTCGTCATGGAAAACGGGGAAGCTTTAGCTTTTGTCTTTCGCTTTAGGAGGCTTTAGGTAAACAGGATGGAGGCAGTTTTGTTTGTCAAAATGGCCATAAGTAGGCAAGGAGTTTCCTTTTTACTGAATGGACAAAACAGGGGTAACTTAGGTATAAAGGCTGCGCTCCACGCTCGTTCCTTCTTATTGGTTTTTATTCATTTATTTATTATTTATATAAATGTTGAGTTACATTTAGGTACATTATTCGAGGATTTTGTTAGGTACTAATTAAATAAGGTAGGTACGAAGTATTATTATTCATTTTCTTTTTATACAATGAATGAAGCCTATTTCTACAAAAAAAAATATTCCCATGATTTCGATAATATGAGATGTTGACAAGACCCTTCTAAACCTACTGTTATAAGTACAAAATGTATAATGTAGGTACCTAGGTATTGAGACATGGCACCTACAAACCTACTCAAATCCTCGTCAACTACTGAATTCCTAACGAACACCGATTCAAATCCCACGGTTAAAGAAAATCCCCAATTTGTGCTGGGCGAACATTCTGCTACTGTGGGCAGGGACTCAGGGCTGAAGCCGGGGGCTGTTACTTAGTGATAAATATGTATGTAAGGTAATTTATTTTAAAATAATTGTTATTATTACAAAAATAATTGTTAAATTTATGAATTTAATTTCTTGTTTTAATTTATATTTGTTCTCTACCACACAGGCACTGTGCCTAGTGAAGGCCAAAGTTATTATAAAGTTATATTACCTACGTTATGTAATTAGAAATACATTTTCTTTTTTCTTTTTCATTGAACACGAAGTCATTGTATTCGAATTTATCTTTTATCGAACTGAACAGTTATATGTATACGAAATAATAGATACAAGTCATTTGCAATAGCTGTACAACATAAACTACCGAAATTTTAAACTTACAGCCAATATAATCAATAAGTAAATTATTTATTAAAACCAAATAAATAATTATATAATTAACGTAGTTTTAAAAGTAGATATTTCCGCAAAGTGCCCCTAAAAATCCCTTACTCCGGCCCACAAACCATCCGGCCCGCTATTGAATTATTAATCACGCGTCACGCCGCCTCTGTCTGCTCTAATCTATCTTTTGTCAACGGCCAGCGGACGTGTCCGTTCCAAGCGGACAGCGGCCGGCCAGCTGGCCAACAGACCAACGGACCAACAAGGTGTTTTGTTTAGTGGCCTGAAAGCGGAAACGGAATGCCTTTTGGGCGGTTATGTCGGGTCTTCGCTATTTGAATTGTTGGAATACTTGTGGTGTTTTTGATTTCACCTTTTCGTGCCCAATGGAGCGGTATATCTATTTTATTTTGCTGAGTGCAAAAATAAATGTTTGAGTTTGAAGATAGTGTTATTTGAGGTGAGTATTTAGGCATTTTTTAACTATACTAATACTTGTTTAAGTAGATAGTTGATATCAGTTATCAACATCTTGTAGTCTACGCGGCGAGCCGTCATAATAATGTAGTTTTGAACAGTAAAGAAAACAGCAACATCTGGTCCCGTGGTTTGCTCGAAGCTAGTGTTACGTGTAGGTTCTAGATATCCAATATGTTACATGCATAGATGATGCGATTGTTACATTAAGCAGTGATGATGCTGCACTAAATGCCTACAAAAGCACGTCCTAATCCTTTGAACACGTTGTCCAGAGAGATATTGCAATCAAGCATCGCTCTAATGGCCTATTGCCTAGCTAGCAAGCAATTACCGAGTGTGCCGGATCAACCGGCTAAACGGCATCTTCGTTTCCATGGCGACAGACCCGGATGACCGCCTGATTATAGAACACGCTCCGGTAGTTAAGATAAACACCACACCGCAACGGGAATTATTTACCTACTGTAATTTCTTTGTGAAAACACTCGAGCAACAACGAGCGCAGGCATCTAGATTTAATTAAACCTAACTGTTTGGTTGAATAGACATAGTTAACCAGAATGTAATTTTGTTTGTTTAGAATGTCGGTTAAAGCACCTGGTTAACGTTTGTTGTGTTTTAACTATGGTTAAGCTATTCGGTTACACAAACGATTAATTGATTCAAATGCATAATGGGACCTTATTGGGTATAATTGATCCCTAGTCACTTTAATTAACACAATCAATGTAAGCTCGGTCCGGTGCTGCAGCACCGCCACCACAGCTCACCGTGCCGTATATACGATAGTGTGTCATGGGCACAAATAGTGTTAGGTTAAAGCAATAAACAACTGAGTTTTATAATTTGTATTTGGTAATCAGATATTATTATGACGTTTTAATTAAATGTTACCTATGTAGAACAGATAACCGAAGGTGCATAAGTATACTCGTAAGTTCTCAAACGGAGACTGGGAATAGGCAAGTTTTTCTATACTATCTAATATAGAGCTGAAGAGTATGATTGTTTTAACGCCCTTTATCTCAGGAACCGCTGGTCCTATTTTCAAAAATATTTCCGTGTAGTATACATAGTAGGTACATTTATCGAGAAAGGCTATATAGCATATAATGTATAAAGGCTCATGAAGGCGAATTTTTAATTTTACAGTTTTAAAATATAATCAACTAGCTTTCCATCCGCCCTACGGCTTCTCCTGCGTTAAAATATTTTTTCCAGCGGTAAAGTAGCCTAACACCCATATTCTTAGTCGTTTCCTCATAATATTCCTCCACTTAAAAATAAACAAACGTTGATCGTCGTGGTCTTCAAGTGGAGTTTCAAGGTTGGTTATGAGGTACCTTACGTTTAACAGTTCCCACCTTATCTCGAACTCGACGAAAAAATCTCAAGTGGAGGAGGTTTTTGTCGTATTCTCAGATACGAATTTGCTCAAGTGAGGTTGAGTTGAGTGGAGAAAACGACTAAGAATATGGGTGTAAGTCTTTTCCCGGGCGTGAACAGACAGAGTTCATTCGCATTTATAATATGTATTAGAAAGGATAGTTAACGAGGCAAAAAGCAAACTTATAACCGACCGATACACTAAGAATAAATGAATAAAAACATGAAAAATTGAGGATAATCCTTTCTCCTTCCCGCCTCAAACTAATAGCTATCTTTATGTAGCCTTCATAAGTTAGATAAGGCCCGTATACGGGCAACGCTTACGATAACTTACTGAATACCTCCCTTGTGGGGTCGCTTCTTCCTCTATAGGTACTACCTACAGTACTACCTACCTAAGTAGATATATTGTTATAGTTTCGGATCAGTTGCCCGTTGAAAATTGATACGAAGATCGAGAGCCAAATTTGTTTCTTAAAGTCCACGCCTCAAGAAGGTATCTAGATTTGTACCTATAAAGACAAAAAATGTAGGTAACGTAGGCAATGTCTCAAGGGGCCGTGTTAGCTAAGTGGGAGCAAACTCGACTTTCATTCCGTAGGTCGTGGTTTCAAAATCCACGCACCACTGGATTTTTCTTCAGTGCTCAATGGTGAAGGCAAACATCGTGTCGTGAGGGAACCGCCATGTTCTTAGAACTTTAAAATGTTTGAAGGTCATGTTTGTGTCTTTCACCAACCCGCGCTTGGTCAGCGTGGTGAATAAAGGCCTAATCTCTCTCGTCAAGAGTCAAGAGGGGTGATGATGAAAGTCTCGGTAGAAAGCTGTTAGCATAGCCTTGAAAAGCAATCGTCAGCAATTGTCAGCAATAAACCACATCCCATCAAAAACAGAAACCAACGCTGAATCAGGAGCATTCTAGTTGCGATTCGCGACGCCCGAGTTATCCAAACAAAGGCGGGCGTTTAGAAACGTCAACAATGAGGACTTGCGGCATTGTCGTGAAGTGTTCGCGCCCAGATCTGGGTCGGGAACAAAACACAGGAAAATTATAATTGCAGCGGTAATACTAAGGTGACGCGAGTGGAATCCCTGAAAGCAAATGTTATTCCGTGTATTTTTGCGCGGTTATCTCGGTCTGTTATTTTAGCTTTTAATTTAAGCTGATTAAGATATGAGAGAATGATTCTCCTCGGGGAAAATGCAACAGTACAGTAGGGAAGGCTTAAATGTTGAACAATAAGTTAAACAATTGCGCCTGAAATTTATTAAATACTTAGGTAGAGATAATCCATTCGAAAAATGAACTCTCCTCCACAAACCGTGATAATTTCAACGTGTGAGAGGAAATACTTATTGCATCACTATACTTGTGTGCGTGCTACAACTTTACTGAAAACATTGGCTCATCTGTCTGTCAAAGTGATACCGTTTGCTTATACGTTAATGAACATCCAATGACAAAGATCAATTTATGTGTGTTGTATCTATAAAACTTTTTGCATGTACGTGTAACCGCGGTGGAGGGGCGTTCATTTTTAAAATGGTTTATCTCTACCTATGTACCTACATGTAAAATGCCATTAACAAATTTGAACTTGTAGGGCATCTACATAAGTTAAAGTTAAGTAAGGTTAGTTACCAAACTTGTTAAACTTTACACGATAATTGTGGAAATTGATAAATAGATAATATTATATTGCTTTAGCTATTTCCGAGTCAATTAATTATTAGGAATAAAAATAAAATTTAAAACAGATCAATAGATTTTATTAATAAATATGTCGTAGGGTATGGACAAATTGTGTTTAAATCCTGCTAGTTTACATAAACACTATGATTGGCTAATCTAAACGCTACAGGGGCGCACTTAGTAGCCTAAGGAGGGGTTTACGTATGTTCACTAAAATCTAAATCTTAGTTTATGGTAACAAATAACTTAATTTAAATTACAATACATTCAAAAGACTACCAAACAATTATTCTATAGATACATTGGACAAAAGTCAAAACATTTTAAAACTAAACTTGCATAACGATCTACAACGTTATATAAATAATATACCTACTCACAGTGTTTTATGTTAAGTTTGTTTTAAAAATGACAAGGTCTTTTGAGGTAAAAAAATGTTTGGAAAGTTTTTGAAAGAGTTCGAAAATCGTGCGTGCCAAGCCATTATTGAAAGCACCGAAATAACAACAGGACAAACCTTTTTATTGTTACAATTATAACATAACAAGAACAACCATTATAACAAGTCAAATTTGTATAAATACATTTTATACTAGGTAATAAAATAACATTGTATATCGACAGCCTAAACAGGAACAAAACAGTAATATAGAATACAGTTACAATCGTCAAAAACTAACACCCCTCCGTACTATGCCTGAGTACGTCCCAAAATAAGTCTACAATATATCCCTGTTTTGAGTCAAAATATTCCTCACATTTATTAGCTCTTTGGATAAAAACACAATGCAATTTTACCCCCTGAGAGCACACAACGTGATGACTATAGTTACTCTTAAAATTGTTCTAAACCAAAGATGAAATGGGAAACCACAGATTGGATAAAATGAGTCGGATCTATTTGAGCGTGTCGTTCTAGAGACAAATCGTTGTAAACCAATATGTAGTAAAAATAAGCATGATTTTGACTCTATGCTTACTTGATGCTACTGATGTTCAGTTTTGCACTGCGCTTTGAGTTCAAAGCGAACTATCCATCAGAATATTTACATCTTATTTTCACAATTAGCTACAAACCATTTGTGCCTTTACAAAGGGTTAATATTATTTCATGACAAAGTCTTTGTCGATTACGATCTACAGCATAAAAATGCACCAAAAAACCAGAATCTCCTCACCTATAAAACGTTGCTGAACCGTTAATAGATAAGATAAGATACAAAGAAAGTTGATTCGAATCAAAGTCTACAACAAAACATTTTCATAAAATTTGGCATTCACTACTAAGTTTGATTCAAATCAACGTAAATATAATGCTTCCGCAAGCAAGATGTTTCAGTTATTCACAGTTAAACGGCACTTTCAATTAGATGTGCCGCAGATATCCTACTTTTTAAGACCGACTTTTTCCTCGTGTGCATAACGTTTTGTACTGACTGAATTTACGAAAAGTAATGTAACATTTTATACGCTAAACATTGATGCGGTCAAACGTAGTGTTACTTATAAGAAAAAAAAACCAGAATGTTTCTGACTATATTTAGTTCAAGAAAACCATTTCTGGTGTTCTTATAAATCATATGATCATATGACCGACATAGCGTTAGAACAAGACAAAATTGAAATGAGACATCAAAGTACAAATAAAAAAAAAACAAAACACGTTTAAAAACCTCTTTCGTTAAAAAAATCGGTCAAAGACGAACCTCAAACGGGCAGATCCTTGCGGCTCTTTATCCTAGAAGAAATTATCCGTTCCGTGTCCCATAGATCAGTTGGTTATTATTTCGTCTGCGGCGTGTCCTTGGCTTGTATATAGTGGTAGTTGACGAAGCGGCCGGCCTGCACGGACTGCGCCGCCACGTTGGTGAAGTGGCAGGCAAACAGCAGCAGGTTGCGCGGCTGCACCTTCCACGCAAACCTCATGAAGATAGACGAGTACAGGATTAGAGCTGGAACGAGGGAAACGTACAATGAGCCGTGCTCACAGTTAGGGCACACAGGGTTCAATGTGCCATTTATGTGTGCTTTAAATAAAATAAATAAATATTACTGGACAATTTTACACAGCGACAGCCCCTAGTCTAGCCCGGTGGTAAGCTCTAAGCTTGTTTTACGCGTGCTAGATTTCTGATATACTTTATACATACATAGATAGATATTTTTTATTATACATTATATAACACCCACAGACACCCGGAACAAATACGGCTTTAATATATAAACATGGTGAGTAAACATCGTGAAGAAACCAGCATGTTCGTTTTTTTTTTAAATTGTAACATTCACCAACCCCGACTGGGCCAGCGTGGTGAGTTAAAGTCTATATCTCTCGTCAAGAGAGAAGTCTCTCGGTCCCAGCAGTGGGAACGTAAATAGTGGATAGATTATGATACAATATTTTTTCGACAAGTATCTATAATGCAACTTGCAGAAAATAGAACCTATTGGCGTGTTAAAGTTTTTACCAAAACAGTGGGTGTCAGTTGGCTCATAAAGATGATAAAGTTTATAATGTACTTTCATTTAAGAACAATGTACAATGTTCAGGATAAGAGAATAGATATTGCTCCAAAGATTACGTTTTCGTATATACAATAAAAGCTAAGCTACAGATAAGCATTGGAACATTTCAGTTAATTTAATCCTACAGTTAATACCTAAATAATCAGAAAATGTATTTCATATTTGAATTCCACAATAATTACATAAGGTTTAACCTAAAATGATAAAAACGAAACTTTGAATCTTTGGTGTGTTTATCTTATGAATGTCGATATGATTGTCGCTAACAATATCCCACTATTTATCACATCCAAGGTTATACCTACTTACATTGATATCCCAGAGTTAAGAACTCATATCAATTTAAAATAAGGGTTAAATTTCTTTATCTGTGAATACCTGTGACAATTATATTTTAAGAGCATTTGATAAATTTCAAGGATTATTGCCTAATAAGCCTAATTATTGTCTAGTATCTTTTTATCTTCATGAGTGTTTATATTAGTTTTATCTTAATTGTTAGGCTCTTGGTGTAAACTGTGTAAAGTGTTGTTGTTAAGAATAGGAAAATAAAGCTAGAATTTTATCTATAGCCTTTGCAATATGACTATAAAACATTTTCCAATCAAGTCTTTTTTTTTCACTGTCTATTTAATTGATTATAATTGTATTTATTACATAGCCTACTTAGCAATAAAATAGCATAAAAATAGATAACAAGGACTTTGATAACAAGGTCCATAAAAGGCAGAATATAATGTTTGAAAAGCCCACTAAATGATCTGCATGCACACATAATTACTACTAAATACTTTTGTACACTGCACAGTCATATTCTCACAGACCTCAAACCTTATTATAATAAAAAATCTGAACTTACCAATGGTCATTTTACCGCTGATAATATTGGGGTCCTTTTTTGTGTCAGCAATAGCTGCCAGAGGAATACCCCAATTTGCAACCGGACCCCAGAAATGTGTGCTGAAATATGACATTATTTTTTAACAGAGCTATCCTAACATTTATTTAAGTACCTTAATATTTACTAATTACTAAGTTATTCACTGTTACACTATGATAATATGGAATCAGTTATTTTGCAATCTTTATTTACAAACTTTATTTTTGTAAGAATTGGTAAGTAACAAAATAATTCTTTTAAAAATCCAGTACAGAATGACAGCAATCTTTATTTACAGCAATATTTATATAAATAAATATTGCTGTAAATAAAGATTGCATAGCAAAATCTAGAAATATTTGTTTCATGGAATCTAGATAAAATGTAGAACAACTATATGTTTAATAAAAAATATAAATCTATGTATATATTATATTAAGTATATCAGAAATCTCTCACCTGTGATATGAGGTGTGAGATTTCTTATATACTTAATACAAGTACATGTACAAGCTTTAAGCTTACCACAGGGCTAGATGTTGCTGTGTGAATTGCTCAGCAATATTTATTTTATTTATTTTACTTTACCTCATCAAATACTTCCGGAACTCAGGGCTCTTCATCTCTTTAAGAAATCTATTAACGTAACCCATTTTGTCTGAAATAATAATAATAGACAATTACAATTTTTTTTATTGTTAGTTTAAGGTTCAAGCAATGCATTAAATGTAGGAAGCTCTTATGAGGAACCCAACTTTAAAGTTAGTCTTTGCTTTATTTTGACTACCTATTTGATTTACAAGAAGATTTAGTACTTTTCCCCTAAGAATGACTTCCTGGCTTGCCGAGGCGTTATTAATCTCAATAAATGTAAGTACATAGGACCTTATAATGTCAAGGTTATAATGCTCAATGATAATGTTATGTTATGTATGAAATATATTAATCTTTAATAGGAATATCATAATCTTGGAATCGGAACTCACCGTATCTGTGGAAAAATGCTTATTTAATTCACCCAACTATTTTGACCATAAAAATTATTAGTTTTGTTACTCTGATCTGTCTGTTCTGTTCTGTACAGAATCAGATATTTTTGTCCTAAAAATGATAATGAACGTGACGTGACCCTGACCTGACTGACAGCTGACAGCCTGATAAGCAAATGCCATATCAGACACTGACATACACAATCATATATGGCTAATATCCACTCCAAAGAGAATATAATCACTATTTTATGATCCACTCTGCAACATGGATGACAAATTTCACTTTTTTATTTTTCTTGAGTTACACTATTCATTTTATAAAAGCGGGAATTACTCACGTATTAACTAAGGAGTAACTTAGTTTATACGTGAGTAATTTCCGTTTTTATAAAATTAATGTATGACAAAGATAAAAAACTTGTGTCGGAAATTTAAAATATTTTCAAAAATAAATCTTCCACCCATTTTTCGTTAGATGAATGAGAATTTCTTACTCTAAACTTTTAGCCCTTGTTTACTAGTCTCAGATTATTTTTATTAACTTATCTGTTACATTACATTTTACCCACTACGAATCTCTTAAAACTACCTACAGAATCATTGACACAACATTGAATTTGTATTCAAGAAGGCACAGCAACATGTCAAAATTTTACGAAACTCACTTTGGCGATACGAAAACAAATATATTACTTCAATACAAACTAACTAATGATTCCATAACTTTGTAGGTTTGCCTACAGTAATTTAACGTCCAATGAAACAGACACGTCCCAAAAATGAGTAAAGTGGACCATCGATGGGTTTTTGGCGTCTGCTTTTGATTTCATACATGTTAATCTATGTAACTATTTACTTTGGTGTAGTTGGTGGACTTATTTACGCAAGAACCATGATGATCAGCAACAGGTACGTTGATATAAATATTTTTTATTATTTTTTTCCTAGATGGTACCTATAGTACGGGAGGCGACGATGCTAAATGGGGATTTACTCGAGCGTCAAAGAGACCTATTGGGTTGCATTTGGTAGATGATAAGAAGAAAAAAATTGTATGAGATCGATGTGTTTCATCAGTGGGGGAAGCGACCATAGATAATTAAAAACTTATTTAAAAAAATACTTTTGTATGGACGTACTTAAGCGCGTCAGTTAGTGATAGATTCTATAAATCAGATTCAATAAATTGAAAATCAGCCTAACATACTTACATACTTAAAAATAATTTAGGAAATATGATTGATAATATACGTTTGTAAATCTGATTGTTTACACGATTGGGGTGAGTGTACGTAAACGTTAAAAAAATAAAAATCGCGACTCATTTTTTTTGACTCATTTTCAAAAATATGAACAAAAAAATCGGCATTTCCAAAGGTGTTAGAGCGTCAGATTTAGATGTATATGATTCATCTTTATGTTCTGATTCTACCATATCTTAATCTGACGATTATCTAAAGTGATTCGCCTAATCTGACAAAAGTAAATTTTGTTCCTTTATAATTCACGTTCGAACATAGATAGATTTTTTATATTTGGTGGAGGTACTTGTCTGGGTACTAGCTATCTCCAGTATCTTAATCTGACGCGCTCGAGTAAATCCCGAAATCCCCTCTTCGGCTCCCCTACTACTATGTTGAGGGCTAAATGTTGCTGTGTGAATTGTGCATGAAGATCAAACCTATTAGCATTAATTGTCCTTATCATTTACATAGACTTTCGTATTGGTTAGAAAGGGACAACAGTATTTTACATAGAACGTGCTTGCTATTTTTGTTGTGCTTATGTAAGAGTTCCGTTGGTATGTTAGAGGCGCCCCCTATTGCTTTTTGCATGTCTGAAATGGATAGGGTTGGGCTATGAAGCTTAGTATGAAGCCTAGGAAGGTCAAACATTCTTTTTTACAATAAACCTAGTATTATCCTGAATCTGTCTTTACCCAGCTGTGGGTGTCAGTGGGCTGAATTGATGTAGCAGTTCAAAAATGTTGTCTACAATTTTTTTAATTTAATAACAATAATTCACCAAATATTATCTTTACATTACATTGTAAAATGGGAATCCCACTCGTATAAAGTTTTGAAATACATACAACTTTTTTACCCACTGAAATTGGTGTACATGTACAAAACTATTGATATACCTACTGAATGTACATTTTATTATGTTTTCAGCTATGCAAACTATTGCCAAATTGAAGATTAAAACACAAGCCTGGTACAAAATCAATTTATTTAAATAAGAAAGGCACAAAATGGACGGCTTTTATTCAGATCACCAGTCTGCTAACTACACTATGATATAAGTACTTACAGCTGTCAGTTATAAAAATAATAAAAAAAATACTACATTATACTGTATTGATGTGTAAAATCTTTTTATATTAAGCATATGAAATTTCCAAAACAACCTTTTTTTTAGAAATTCCATTCTTTTCATCAACTTTGTAAGATAGTGAATCATTTCATTGAATCTTACAATTCACTGAAGATAATTATAAGTTTACCATACTTTGGATTCTATACTTATACAATACACCCTACTAATACTTAAAAACTACCATATAATATGCACAAATTATAAAAATTCTTACTAATTCATAAAAGTGTCAATATAAAATAGTATCAGAATAAAACTAAGAAGTATATAGAAAAAAAATGAGATATTATGGTATTTATGAACCAAAAGTCTTAAAATTATAGAAAATAGAGATTCCTCATAAATAAATATAAGTATTATAATATTCCACAGTAAAATTCTTGAAAACAAGGTTGCTGTGTAGAAATAAAAAAATATTTAGCTTAAAATAGAGTATATAAAGAAAGAGATTCAACCTAATTACTAAAGCTGGCCTTAAAATAAATGCACTATTATATTTTGTGCAGTCTTTAGTTGTTTAAAAAGCAGTCAAATATCTTTTGGACGAAGTACATTAATAATAGTAATAAGCTACTTCTTTGATAATACTAATAATCTAGTTCATTAACTTACTGGGACTTTATATTCTTGCGGCCGAGTATAGGCATATAATAAAGACAATCAACGATAAAACTATCTGTTGCATGTGTCAAAAGATAGAATCTACGTAACTAACTGTGATTTTACTGTGATATCCCTGTCAACATTTTCAAAAATATTATGATATGAGACCTCACTAAGGAATGTTTACATCATAATACACATCATTGATTACATCAGAAATATGGTGATACATACAAGAATAAGGGTCACCGACATAGCTCAGTGAATAACTCGTTAGGCAATGGGCAGCTTAAAACGCGTAGAACAGATGGCCACTGGGACCTAAAAGTTCTCGAATGGTGACAGCGGATCGGCAAACGCATCGGACGTCCACTAAAACGAGTGACAGATGGTAAAAACTGCTGATTCACGGTGGATACGAACTACATCCGACCGAAAACTTAGCTTCGAAAACACTTACACCCATATTCTTAGTCGTTTTCTCCACTCAACTCAACCACTTGAGCAAATTCGTATCTGAGACAAAAACGTAAGTATTCCACTTGAGATTTTTTTTCAGCTCACCTCAAGTTCGATGAAAGGTGGGAACTGTCAAAAGTAAGGTAGAGATAATCCATTTTAAAAATGAACTCCCTCCACTAAACCGTGATAATTTCAATGTGTGAGAGGAAATACTTCTTGCATCACTATACTTGTATGCGTGCTACAACTTTACTGTAACATTGGCTCATCTGTCTGTCAAAGTGATACCGTTTGCTTATACGTTAATGAACATCCAATGACAAAGATCAATTTATGTGTGTTGTATCTATACACCTTTTTGCATGTACGTGTAACCGCGGTGGAGGGGCGTTCATTTTAAAAATGGTTCATCTCTACCTCATAATCAACCTTGAAACTCCTACAAGACCACGACGATCAACGCTTTGAGTGGAGGAATATTATGAGGAAACGATTGAATATGGGTGTGGCTATTCTGAGGGTTGATATTGCACTATCGTAGTTTATAAAGCAGCGCCATTAGCCCCAGCAGTGCAGATAGGCTGGCCTTGGTAGCGGCGGCGCCGGCGAGACGACACTTAAACAGGTCGATGCGGGTCTCCTTGTCTGCGATGATGTTCTGGAACTCAGCCTCCATGATCTGTCCGTCGTAGTAGGTGGTGGCGTCCTCGAACGGGTACTCGTAGCCCTGCAGGCACTCGCACTTGTAGCCGCCCGCCTCGAACCCGCGACCCAGGATCGGGACGCACTGGAACATTCAAAGAATCATTTATTTAGCCTTATTGGGTTGCTATATACTAGGCAAGCCATATAACATTTTACTATTAAAGATTTAAAGATTTTTTTTAAAGATTTATGTCATTTATTTCCATAAAATCCTAAAGATCACTTGAACAAGTCAATAAATAATGTTATATACACGAGGTATTTATTTACCATGATTTATGATTCATGATTTTAATGAGGAGATCCGTAAGAGAACACGGTTCACCGACATAGCCCAGCGGATTAGCTCTTTGAAGTGGCAATGGGCAGGCCATATAGCGAGGAGAACAGATGGCCGATGGGGCCGAAAAGTTCTCGAGTGGAAACCACGGATCGGAAAACGCAGCGTTGGACGTCCACCAACAAGGTGGACAGATGAATTGGTGAAGGCGATTGGCTCGCGGTGGATGCAAGCCGCGAGCGACCGTAATGACTAAAAGTCATATAGGGAGGCCTATGTCTAGCAGTGGACGTCCAATGGCTGAGATGATGATGATGATGATTTACTATTTTACCACAAATAATATCTAGTGAATTTCCCGTGTTAAATCATAATAGGATTAAAGTACTCACATAGCTAGAAGCTTGGTCGCATTTATCAGTGCCCTTCCAAGCGTTGGGCACGTGGATGTAGTCGGGACACTGGTTTATGTCCAGAGACATCAATGACATAGTCACTGCTACTACACCCCTGGAAATTACAGACACAGGAACAATTACTAAAGTGTGTTGATGAGTTGTTATTGTGTTACTATTTACTACTATTATTACTACTACTATTATTACTATTACTATTATGAGTATTATTAAATTTTTCGTCACACAAACAAATAACATGCACGTGAAACAAAAATTACTATCCAACACTATAATATGAACTACATTCAAACATAGATTAAAAATGGTTAGAGAGAAAAACGGCTGTGACATACGGACATGACGAATCTATAAGGGTTCCGTTTTTGCATTTGGCTACGGAACCCTAAAAATGGGCTACGAAATAGAAATAGCCCTAATATAGTGGCAGGCAAAAGTCTTTTGTTTATAATTAACAATAAGTTAACTACTCACTTGAATTCTAGTTTGACTTTAACACTGTCCCAGCCGAAGAACGGAACGGCATAGGTGATCGCCCACTGCTTCACATGTCCTGTGAAATTAATTATATTATTGTAATATATAAGTAAATGTCAAATTTAGTAATTGGGATATCAATTAATTTACCACATTTACACATTCCACCAGGTGAAATTGAGGTTAAACAGAGTCTATGATTAAGGAGAACAGTTATAAAGGGTATTTATTTATCGTGTAAATTTATTATTTACCATTTCGGTAATAAAAACGCCATAATAACCCGTTTTAACTCCTTAATTTATTAACAAATCGCTAACAGTTAATCATGAAAATATTAGTATTCTTAGATACTTGAGGTCCGGATAATACTGTGTATATTTGTATTGTGTGGCGCAACAGACGAAGCTCCGCCTGTGACGCAAGAGAACGCATTCGATTCCGGCTCGGGACAAAAATTTTTACGATCTCCAAATATTTTTATACATAAAATATGGTGTTCTGGGTGTCTTCTAGGTGAATTTTTAAATATCTGAATAATAATATGTATGAATATTCCATTAAGTATATCAAAAAGATCACTAAAGTTAGTGTGAATTTTCTAGCAATATTAATTTATTGTGATATTTGTCTGTTTATTGTGAGTTTACCTGAACAGTCGTAGTAAGGCCGTGTCCAGTGTCCGTCTCCGATGTTAGCTGCGCGGTAGAAGGTGGGATAGCGCTCGTAGCGTTTCAAATAATCCCCTGAAACACAACATTTATTAAGTAAAACATCTCACACAACACAGGTTCGTCTGCGACGCAAGAGGTTGCTAATAGATCTGCAAATATTTATCTATATATATATGTTTTATGTACACTACACATATATTTTATACACACCTCGTTTATATACATGTCTTATAAAAATTACCTATTTTTTACCTATTCATGTAAATTATATAAATAAAATACCTGTATCAGAACACAAGCTCGAGCTTACCGCAGGGCTAAATTTTGTTATGTAAATTGTCCAGCAACATAATTATTTAAACATTAAATAATATAAGCCGCGCACTTAAAGAATTGATTTATAAATGGCTCCGCTCGCATGCGTTCTCGCTCACTCTCTATCGCGGTCTATACTTTTATCCTTGTTTTGCCAATCGTACCATACGTACCCGCCGCCATTTTCAAATCAATTTTCTATCTGCGCGGGTTATAATAATAATAAATATTGCTGGACAATTTACACAGCGATATCTATAATATTTACTTATTTATATTTATGGATATGCAATATAAAGTATAAAATACGCCGTGTTACCTTGCACGTCGTCTCGTATCTTCATCTTGAGGAAGAACTGTTCCAATGTGTCGAAGTTGGTCGACCAGCGCTGCTTCAGGGCTTGGAACCAGGATTTGTTGGTGTATACCTCTTCTGCAAGTTTAGCGAAACTTTACAATTGAAAAAAATATAAAAAAAAGTTTCGCACCTGAGGACGACTGGGCCGATTTTGGAATTGGAATATATCTTATGCAAGGCAAATCAAATAATAATAGGAAATACTGTATATACTGTATCTATCCAAAGGTTGCCTGTAAAAGTATTTTTTTATTCCTATGTGTAATCTATACTAATATTATATAGCTGAAGAGTTTGATTGTTTGTTTGATTGTTTGTTTGTTTGTTTGTTTGAACGCGCTAATCTCAGGAACCGCTGGTCCGATTAAAAAAATTCTTTCAGTGTTGGATAGCCCGTTTATCGAGGAAGGTTATAGGCTATATTTTATGAAAAAAAGCAAGCGAAGCTGTTGGCGGTCGGCTAGTACATAATAAGTATAAAAGTATTTTGATTGACTGATTAGGATATAATAAGATTATTATTTTTCATACATACCAGTCTTGTTCAAGCGCGCCAAATCTTCCAGTTTGAACTTGCGAGTGTTCAGCTCCGTCTTGTAGGCGAACGGAGCGAAGTACGTGCGGTTCGTGAACTTGTTCATGTCCCAGAATGTTCCTGAAATCAACACGAACAATCAAAATGTTACCATTACCACAGAATATATAATAACTGCGCCTTTACTATATTAGAACTGATTTATTTTTTCATGGGATTCATCATCATCATCATCATTTCAGCCATCGGACGTCCACTGCTGGACATAGGCCTCCCTTAACGACCTCCAGGTATTACGGTCGGATGCAGCCTGCATCCACCGTGAATCGGCAGCCTTGACAAGATCATCTGTCCATCTTGTTGGTGGACGTCCGACGCTGCGTTTTCCGACCCGTGGTCTCCACTCGAGAACTTTTCGGCCCCATCGGCCATCCGTTCTCCTCGTTTCATGGGATTATCCCTAGGATATTACCTGCAGACCAGATCTTGGAGTCTCCCAGCACAATGGACAGCGTCTCTCCGAACATCTGGTCTTCTGTCAGGGGTTTGTCTGCCACGCGGTTACCGCTGAACACCTCTTGAGGATCTGACACCTGACAAAAAAGTTGTAAAAAATATCTTTATATAGATAAATAAAAAGTGGCCAAGTGCGAATCGGACTCGCCCATGTAGGCTTCCGCAGCAATTGTTTATATGAAATAGTTTATGACGTATTATAAAAAAACTACTTGATAGATTTCGTTCAAACCAATTTTCGTTGTTAGTTTTTATGGTTATGTACAGTATATATTTTTTCTAGATTTATCATCCTCTTATTTTAGAAATTAGAGGCCCCTCCTCTAATTTCTCACTCACACTCTGTTTTCCACTTTGGAAGAGTCTCACGTCCAAACTATTAAGTTTAGAATTAAATGGTGTCAGAAACATTATTATGATTTTTGAAGCCCTATTCATAGATACCCCGTATACACGTATGGGTTTGATTAAATAAAAGTTTTTAAGTTTTTAAGTCAGTCCTATGTATGGGGACCCCCAAATGTAATTTTTTTTCGATGTTTTTATGAAATCTTAGTGCGGTTCACGGAATACATCTACTTACTAAATTTTAGCTTTATAGCTCTTATAGTTTCGGAGAAAAACGGCTGTGACATACGGACGGACGGACGGACATGACGAATCTATAAGGGTTCCGTTTTTGCCATTTGGCTACGGAACCCTAAAAAATGAATTGCTATTCGTTACTTCTAGCTAAAACTTGAGAATGTCTGAACCGATTTGATTAATTTTAAGTCAAATTAATGTTATCACTTTTTGTAAACATAATGAGGATGAAATCTTGCAACTCTTTTAAAACAGATATCATTTAGTATCTAAAAATTTATTGATTTTTAAAATACATATTTGAAAAGTTATCTAGCGCACATACCTGCAGAAAAGCGCTGATGAAGTTAGCGAGTCTGACGGCCATCTTGGCCTGGTTCTCCATCTGTTCCTTGTGTCCAAACGCGATGTCACCGTTCAAGAACAGATCTGACGGATTGTACCTAAAATAAGATACATAAACAATAGGTTATTTATTTTAGTTGGATTGTATGTAGTATGTTTACGTTGTTTGGAAATAATCAAACAAAATTACTCTGTTAGAACTTTAGGTATTAGTACTTATGTATGGAAAATTTTTAGAACGGCAATTTGTGCCAATTTAATAATGACATTTCTTTTAACATAAATTATCCATACATATTCATGGAAAAGGGTATCAGGTATTATAAGTACTACGTAGGGTAAGAGTACTGTCGCGGCACTCACTAGGTACTGTCACGGCACTTACTAGATACTGTCACGGCAACAACCGGGCGTGCTGTTCACACAGGCAGTTCTATAGTCAGTACTGTGACACTCACTTGGTACAGTTATGCGGTTGCACGGAGCGCATAAAGTTGAGAGCGTCGTACACATTTAGTCGCGGCTTGTGCAACGAAGAGGGACCGGCCGTGCTGTTCACGTATTCATAGTTTCTGTCCATGTACAGCATTCGGAGGAAGGGGTGCGCTTTGTTCCATACCACGGGGAGGCGGTGGATCCCTGGGGAAAAATAATATAATTTGTGTATGCAAGTTAGATAATAGTATGCATTATGATAAGTAATTAATATTGCACAACATAACCATGTGATGGACGCTCGAATTTTAAACTTCGATCGCAGAGGACAATCCAAGTGGGTTCGAATTTCAAATTCGAATTTAAAAATACAACTCCAGAACATGGTCCATAGATACTTACAGCCAATCTTCTTGCAGTCAAAGTTGTTGTAATACTGGTCGGAGGTGGCGCGCTCTATGAGCTCCCCGAGGTAGGCGCGGCGCGCGAGCGAGGGCAGGCGGTATCCCGGCGCGCAGCGGCACTGGTACCCGCCGCGCCGGAATCCCCAACCGTGGAGCGGCTCACACTGAATAACAAAACAAAGAATTTTCTGAACTGTTTCAAGTTGAAATATTATGTTGAGCTACACTACAAATACGTGAATAATTCCCGAGGGAATTTTACCATGACTTCCCGATAGAACGAGTTTTAATAGATTTTAGGGATTTGGTATTATCAGCATGATTATCTACATATCTAGCTAGAGCATAACTCATATTCTGGTATATTAACCCCTCAGTCGGTTTGATGAGATCAGTGGAACATCTAGCTCTATGGTTGTATTTTCTTACCTCAGTAGTTTCTTTACAACGCGCGGTAGATGCAAAGCGATTCGGCCGGTCGTTCCCAAGACTCGGAGGACACTGGTTTATGTCTATTCGATCGTAATCCATTTCCATAACAACAGCCGCAGTGTACCTAGAATTAAATGTTTTTTTTTATTATTTCCCGTTTGAATAACAGTAATTAGAAATAACGAAATATACTCCCGTATTTGTTGATGAAGCTGCATTTATGACTTTTTATTATTAAGATTTTTTTCTTTTAAATTTATTCATTTCATTTCATTGGATTTTTAAGATATTGATGGTGACATAAACTAGTTATCATAAACTGGATTTAATGGGATCATTAAAATAAAAACCTCTATACTTATTTATTACTGACTGAAAGTTCCTGGTAATTAAAACTTCACACCAAATTGGATCATGTATTAACACACAATAGTATTGATTCTTGTACTAACAATGCATTGTTACTTACGTAGGATATTCAATATGTCTGAACTGTGTATGTCTCGGGTATATATCAGCAACCGGAGACACTGCACCTAGCAGCCATTTGTTAAGTCTCTCGCAGTCAAAGTAAGGGCGGGTCCAGTTCACAGGGCCAGGGACCTATAAGCAATTAGTTAAATAAAGAAATAAAAGCAGTATAAAAATGTTTTCTATTTATTTAATTACGAGAAAGCATAATCTACCTGTAGACAAAAGGCAAATGGAAAATAAAACTGTCTCCTTATTTCAGTATTTTAAAATGAAGGGTTAAGTCTTTCATTGGAATACTGGAATAAGGATAATATAGATTTGTGCTTAACATAACTATGTGAAACTGAGATACACTGTGATGAGGACAGATCAACATCTCAAATGTTTGTCTATTAAGTATCATAACTAATCATTATTATGCCTAATTAAGTTAAACTTATGTCCACATAAGATACCTTTAACACAATGAATAGAATAGAGACTTGTAACAAACCTCATCATTTCCAGGAGGCCCGTGGAATGTGAATGTTTCATTTGTATTATTAGAGTACCGAATCTCCACTTGGTATGTGGTTTTCGTGTCATGTCTTTCTTGTACCCTGTCAGGTAACCACAGCTTGTACCACTCATTGGTTCGGTAAAATTCTGATGTATAATCCTTAGACAGACTATCATGATCAAAGGCACCCAAATCCTCTACTATAAAAGTATTTAGTGTAGAAATTTTCTGTAGATGAACAGGATCGTTAAAATCATCAGCTCTGTAAGCTCGAGGGGCAAACCGTGGTAAAGTTTTATTAAAGAATCCTCTGTAAGATGACGTGTATGACATATTTGGAGAGAAGTAAATGGAACTAGCGTTGATGAGAGGATTTGAAGATATATCAGCCACAGAGGACAAGAAATAATACATCATTCCAGGGTCGTAAGTGTCGTTAGTAGCGGGCCTGATAAACCTAGACTGTAGGATATAACTCCAGAAGAACGCTCTATTCATGGCCATGTTATGCAGATGCAGCATGGCAGTTCTGTTCGGGAAAACAGGATTTATATTTATATCTTTCACGTCGGGGTGGTGTGATACAGAATCTTTAGGCAAGTACAAGTCATCTAGGTGGCTTATAACACACTTGTCTGGGTTCATCTTGTCCATTTTACCACGAATTTCGTCGAAAGCATCGCGTATTTGCCATTCATACTGGCCGGCCACACCCCATAACAAAACACACAACGAAATCCCGAGTAAACTATAGTTTACTAACTCCATTTTATATTCTTATACCAGTGTATGGTATTTCTGCTGCGTGCACTCAATGTTTAATTCATTATATACAATAATTTCATTTAATTTGTAAAAATATCACAGTCAACAAACAAATACCGTCCACCCCAGATGTCCACCCACAACAAGTGTTTTTAAAATTGAATGAATGAACTGAAGTTAACTGAACTGCTACAAGCAACAAACAACAGGTCTTGTCTATGTCTATGGTTTAATTTTATAACCTAAAAAATAGCAAGCAAAATAAAATAATTGTTTGTAGGAAAATATAAATATAAATAACATAAATCCGAAATCGAAAGGTTCCACAATCTGTTTGTTAATTTAATAATAATTAAACTATCTGGAATTTGAATATGGCTGGAACCTTATTCCGTAAGTTTACCTACTTTTAGAAACTGTAGCTTGATAACTCAAGAAATCTCCAGAATTTAATTTTTCCAAGTAATGATTTCTGTATTATTTTAGGGTCTTTATTGAGCTCATCGCTAACAGTATGCTCTGACCATTTTACAAACTTGGTGAGTATTAGTGGTAACTTAAAATTACTGTTGTTGTATACATTATATTGAGTTAATCCATATTTTACATAATAGCCCATTATATTATATAGTTACTTTAGATTCATAGGTTTAGTTTTATTTCAGAGATCTATAAACACAGCAGCAGTCTACTATGCAGCTCGCAAAGGCACAAGAGCAAAGGCCCGAGCAAAAAAAGTTAAAGTTGAAGTGACAAAAATTGGATTTATTCCTCATAATGAAAGAGGAAAAGATAAGTAAGTAAAGTAAAGTAAGTAAAGAATTATGGAAGTATTAGTAGATTTTTATGTGCTAAAACAAATCCAGTAAAAGGGATAAAATCATTATATTATTAGGTAAATTATGGATAACCAAAACATAATTCAAGTACTCTTACAGTATGTTCACAAACTGTTTATTTACAAGGTTTGGCAATGCAATAGATGACCAGTGCTATGATAAGGAAACTCATTCATACTGAGCCATATCCTAAAATTAGGTTGAAATTTTAAAACTAGATTCTTATAGTTAATTAAACACATTTTTATTATTTACAGACTAAGCAGCAAAATGGTATTAAATAGACATGCCGATGATGCCTACAAAGCCATACCTAAGGATGATGTATACCCGCTGAAGTACTATAGATGGGTAGTTTACTCCGCTGAAGATGCTGTGAAAGCTCACCAAGAGACACACCATCCAACTATGTATAACCAGCCTAATTCTTATGTCTATGCCAGGGTTGAGTTTGATATGAGTGCTGCTAAGAAGGTAATTTTAAATGAACTTTCATACAGAACTATGTGGAATAGTCATCATGATCTTATGATAATATAAATCTATATTAATATCCTGTTACTGGGCAGAGATTTCTCAAAAAAAGCAACATTTGGATTTGGAGGATTTTGAATTTAGTACACTTACAAGGTAGGTTGGTAAAATTGCAGTAAATTGGTACACCATGCAGAGTTGTCCTGTGAATCTATACAGATTTAGATAGATAATAACTTTATTGCACACTTTAAAAGACAAAACAATACATATATAAGAACACAAACTAAACGAATTGTACAATAGGCGGCCTTATTGCTAACAGCGATCTCTTCCAGGCAACCTTTGGATGGATAGGAACTATTGAATTATGGAGTGGCGGTGTACCTATACACTTATGTACAGATTAAGTGTTTTCAGGCATTGTTTCATCTAGTATATAAATATTTTCTCCTTATAAAACATTGAGAACAATATTGTTAAAACAGAGCAGAAGATAATATAAGTATGTAATTCCAGAACCGGTACGTGGACAGCTTCACGCGTCTGTCGCTGTTGCCGCACGCGTTTCCGCGCGAGGAGGAGCGCACCGTGATGGCGTTCTGCAAGGTATAGTAATTACTAGGCGACCCATCGACAGCTTTGCTTCCGTTTATTTACATTATCTATGTATGAACTTATAATATAATATAGCCTATGGCCTTCTCGATTAGCTCCGTCTCACTCACACATAGAAATAATAATAATGAAACAATAAACTCATTTTATAAATAAGAGTTAGATTTATCATTATTTGACAATATCATAGCGTATTTGTTATGTTTTATTATAAAAACTGTCGGGGTTTGATAAATTCATATTGAGATAAACATAGACCGAAGATATTTCTTTCCATGAAAATCTGAAAATGTGTTTTATTCGGTAATTATTCGGCGTTGTATTCGGTTCGCTGCGGCCAACACGCACGCATCGGCTTATTGCTAATTATGGGGCACCTTGTAATCGTTAAGATATTATGGAAATACAAATTAAAGACTAATAGACTTAACTTTCTTTCTTCCAGGGCGCAGAAATGACCAAAGAGGTGCAGGACGCCGGCGCCACCACTGTAGGCGGCTCCGACCTCATCAAGAAAATACAGGTATCAATAAATAAATATTGCTGGAGAACCTTTTATGCATAATTTGCGATATCATCATCACCCCATTTTACTTATCTACTGCTGGAACATGGGCACTTCTTTCTTGACGAGAGAATTCAAACTTTCAAAGTTCTTAGAACATGTCGGTTTCCTCGCGATGTTTGCTTTCACCGTTAGAGCACGTGTTTCTAATAATAGCAACACACATTTTTTTTCTTTATAAAAAATGTAAGTACTTATGTATAAAAATCAAAATCAATAAACGTTTTATTTAACTTTTACATTACATAGGCGTGTAATATTATAATTCTTGTCCACAGGAAGGCACAATAAAACTGTTTGAGTATGACTACATAATCGCCCATCCTAACATCATAACTGAGCTGGTTCCCATCCGAGGTCTGATGAAGAAGAAATTCCCAACGCTGAAGGCAGGCACATTGGACACAGACCTGCCCGCGCTAGTGAAGAAGTTCGCGGGCGGGGTTCAGTATAGAGTGGTCAGGGACGAGAAACAAGACAACTTTGGCTCTGTGGAGGTTGCGGTGGGAAGGGTGAGTAAAGAAAATAAATAAATTATACATACTGCTAGCAACACAGCAACGTTTAGGCCCCTTGTAAGCGCGAAGCTTAAAAATCCGATGTACAAATATGTAAAAGAAAGTTGTGTTGGTTAAAATATTTATAACTCAAGAGAATTGGTAGGGAGGTAGATTTGAACCAAGAAGGACATAGGGTACTTTTTACAGCGGGAAAATATAAGGCATATAGCGCGAGCGAAGCCGCGGGACGGAAAGTTAGTAATTAATAGAGATCATTGAAAGCGAGAATAGAATAGACTACCTACCTCTTGCATCACAGGCCGGCTCCGCGCTATTGATATTGTCATTATCTGCTTCTTATCTTATTATCTCATGATTTTCATATGTTTTTAGCTCAATATGGATCCAAAAGCGGTCGCGCAAAATATCGAAGCGCTACTGAAAGATTTACAAGCTGTTCGTCCAAAGAGAGATGGTCCATTTATAACAAGGTAACCTAATCCACAAAAAACTAAAATATTCTAATTAATTATGTTCATAAACTGGACTCAATAAGGAATATGTTTTAAGGAGATAGTTTGAGTGTCGAGTATATAGGATCCTTTCTACCGCAGAAAAATACTAAATCCGTTATAACTTGCTCAAAAAGGTGGGACGAAAAACTAGTGATCATAATTATAGATTTTAACACAGCATGCCCATAATATTGATGTAATTACAGGTGTATTCTAGTCAGCCCACCATCACCTGAGCAACTGAAGATAGACCCGTTTGTGTATGTGGACCGTACTATATCGAAGGAGGTGCAAAACGATAGTGATGACGAGGATGATGCAGTCGCCGCTACAGCATAGGTTATTTAGAATGTAGTTGTATGTAGAATGAAAATAAAAAATTGTTAAGTACAGAAACATAATTGTTTTACTCAGTACATAAAATAAAATGTGGAATGTTAACCCTTATTCAAATATAGGGGGATTATTTCCCACCCGACTAGGGTATACATTTTGGTATTTTAAATATACAAGTTAGTCGATTTTTCATTCGATTAGTACTACACATTAAAAAAATAACACAATTTTTTATCTTAGGCAACACTGTCTTCTGATACGTCACATTATCAAATGTCAAAGTCAGTTTAAACTTAAAGGACAGGTATTTTTAACAAAAATTGCGCCATTTTTGAGTTGTTGTGAAGTGTTTTTCGTCTGAGCAGCAGAAAAATTCTTGTAAGTAGATAATTGAGCTTTTATTTATAAGTTGACTATATTTCTGATAGAATAACAGTGTAAACGTTATACGAAACGAATGATTTGTGATAGTTTTTCAGGGCTAAAGTAGGTGGGAAAACTCTTCTCTATATCCATTGCGGTAACTCCTTAGTGGGAAACTAATTCCCTATGTCCTTTTGCGCCCATTATTTTATCTATATATATAAAAAAATCATTCTGTCTGTTTTATTCAAAATTTATTCAAAATCAAAACCACGTAATAAAAATCTTATTTATATAAAGTTAATAATTATAAGGCAATGTTATTTTTAAAAGTTCAATAAATAACTAATTAAAATGATTTTTTTATTATCCATTTAAATGACTAAATCTAAGCAAAGTCGGGGGCAACAACTAGTTATGCCAGTTTTGCAGGATAGGATATAGGGATATAATTTCCCACCATTAAAAGAAAACATAACCTATATAAATATAGGGAAATATATTCCCACCCATAAAAAACCTATATTCCTGTGTTTTTTTTTAATTTGAATAAACATACATTAAAGATACACCTAAACGTAAGGTGAATCCGTTATAACATCTTTGGTAACTTTTATACAGCGCCGCATTTGTTTAAGGGTTAAATGGCGAAAAGCCGCAATTTATGTTAGTAAAAACCAAGACAGAGTTACTGCGTACGAGTTTGAACAATATAAAAGCTACATGACAAGAAGCAAATCCCAATATTATAATACCTACCATGTACGCATAGCTATATGATTATTATAGATAACACCGTATAATCTAAGATAACACCACAATGGATATGGGCGCTTCTTGTTTCAGTATGTGGCCAAAGTTGAAAGTTGAGGCTTTTTTTAAATAATTTTGCGAATGACCGTTATATGTCAGAAACATAAAATGTAAAAATAAAGCCATTCTGAATTTTAGGCTTAACACGTTCACTGTCCAGTGACTCTAAACGGAGTCACTTATGTGCCCAGTTCATAAGTCCATGACTCTAACTAGAGTCATTATATGTGGGTCGACTCAATTGTATTTATTTCACTGGACGTATGAGTAAGAGCTAAAACATTATCATAGACGTATGAGTAGATAACTAAGAAACATAAAATTCAAAAGAGCCTACGTAAAATGTTGCCAGTTTTCCTAAAGTTTATGGGTAAAATAAAATAAATTATACAATGGAAAATGATAGTTTTATTCAATGATATATATTGTAACATGGCCGGCACAATGCTGATTTACATTTAGGGCACCACGTTACCACTTTAGAAGTCTTCGCACCTGCAACTTTTGAAGTTTGCCTCTGAAATGAGCTTGTATAGAATCCTTTGCAACGTTTTTTGCACGTCGTGCGACCAGGTTTCCTTTGCATTTTTTCGAAGGCATGTTTGTCTTCTAGTCGTTGCAGTGGGCGTTCAATAGATTGTCGGGGCTCTTCTCTTACCTTTAGCAGCTTTTTGAATAACGATCTTATGTTATTCAGCTCATACGTCCCAAGACTCCTCCCGGAGTCATACTTTTTTTATGGGGTTTTTGCTAGAAAACTAACTTTTTAAAGCCAAATTATCTTAATTTGGTACATTTAGACCCTTAGTTTTGGGTAAAACGAAATTTTAGTTGGACGTAACCTTTATACTCAATACTATTGTTCTGGTACAGTGAACGTGTTAAATACCATAACTATATTAACTATTATTAGAGAGGCCTATATGAATTCGGATAGCCCGTACCTCTATTTAAAATTTTTGAACGCATTATAATGTGGCATTCGTGTGTGGATTCGTCAATCATTGTCATTGGTCAATCATCTCCTCAGATCATCTCCAATAATCTGTCTATGGTTGATGGTTGGCAAGCTTTTCCAAATGTCAAAGTCAAATAAACACGTTCCGTTACTATATATAATTGTTATTTCTACTTCCAAGAAGAATAAATTGAATTAATAATTAAGTATTTTCAATAATATAAAAAAAAGTAAATAGGTAACTTTATATTACTTGCGTAGTAAATAATTGTAAAGTTCCACTTTGAATACAACTTACAACGAATAAATTTAATAGAAGGAAGAGTATAGCAAAGTAATGGAACGTATACTTGTAAAGTGGCTGAGTAGATGTAGAGTTGTAAACACTGAACGCACCCGAAAAATAGGGGCGTAAATTTAGAAAATAATCCGCCATTTTGTCAGTCTGACAATTTACGAATAAAAATTCTGTTAACTCCAAATAATCTACACAATCCCTGTGCAAAAGTGATATTTATAAAGCAGTGCAGTGTTATAAAAGTCTGTGATATTTGTGTCTCCAGTTATTTTTGTTATTACGCTGACTTGACATTTTGTGATTGACCGATTTTGACGTCGAATTGTAGAGCTCTCTTTTGATAAATCAAAATGGGCACAAGAGAGGACGAATATGATTACTTGTTCAAAGGTAAATACCCACAGTGATAGATGTACAGCTTTTCGTAACTTATATTCTACTTAACTTGAAATATCCTAAGAAATAATAGCTTGATAGTGGGTTCATTGTTTCCCTTGTGAATGACGTAGAATAAAAACTGTAACAGTTTTCCCTTTGTTTTCACTATTATTACACTAGATACTCTCTCCTTTTTTATAATTATAGCTTAAAATCAACAATATCTCCTATGATTTATCAAAAACATATAGTTATCTACTATGTTTCAGTATCAGCTGATTGATTTGCGATGATCGATTTTACTTTATTTTTGCTGCTTGTGAGTCATCGTTCATTAGTGACTTATCATAAACGTAATTTAATCCTGTAATTGTGAAGTATAACTGGTAACCAGTTATGTGATGTGGTGACTAAGCCTGACGCCTTTGTTCCAGTTGTCCTAATAGGAGATTCAGGAGTCGGAAAGAGTAGTCTCCTGTCACGTTTCACTAGAAATGAATTCAATTTAGAATCAAAATCTACAATTGGTGTGGAATTTGCCACAAGAAGTATAGAGGTAAGTACTTGTTACAATCTTTCTGTAAAAAGTAATTGTGCTAAATAAAGAGCTTGTATACTATTCTACTGTTAGACAAAATTTTTGGTAAAAATTAACTTAATCCACAATTTAACACAATTTATGACAGAAGTAAATAAGTTAAATATTTACTTCAGTCTTAGAAATGTACTTGTTTTGAAAACTGTTTCAAATTAGCTATTATTTTTTTTGTACAATCATAAACTTTAGATGCTTGAACTGCATACTTTTATATTAATTTCATAATGTAAATCCATGAAAAAAATTCTCCCACTATATATGAGGTTAAGTAATATCAATCTCTTACTATATCCTCTGTTTGAACAATGGGTATCATGTAAATTTATTGTGTTGTGACCTTGTTGGGTAAAATGCTAAGACAAAATGAGAGGTCATATTTATTAATTCAATTCTACCTATTTAATTTATTGAATTTTTAGTTTGTTGCAACATGGATGTTTGATTGTTTGGAAACAATAATAAAATTATGTTTACAGTAATATGGTTTTGAATGTGGCTTTCAATATAGTGATTTTACCATCATTATTATGTCTTTTAATTGATTAAAAACCTTGAATTGCATTCATAGTCAAGCATTCATTGTGTGCTTCAATAGAGCAATTTAATCTACCATTGGCTAGTTATACTGGCCAATGAAATGATCAATAGTTGAATAATATGTATCTACTGTAACTGTTCTTTGAGGTAATGCTCAGCCTTTAGAACTATAAGTAATTTAAATTAATAAAAACCTATATAATTAAGTTAAAAAGAAAAAGTTGTAACATGTAGTGTCTTCTACACATAATCTTCAAACTGTCGCTATAGAAAACTTACAAATATTACCCTCAATTTCTCCGATCTGTCATCATCCAACCCTGATTCCCTTATCATGGTAGTCCACCTTTAAAATGTCTACTTTCCAACAAATAAATATTAAAATATTCACACAGCACCCATCTAGCCCATTGGTAAGCTTGTGTTAACAAAAAAAAGAATCATTTAAATAGTTTCATAAACAATGAATTTATTCATGGATAAATATATATAAAAAAAGCATATAAACAACAACTTCAAAAAAGGAGGAGATTTCTCAATTCAACCAATTGAAAATCCTCCTCCTTTTTTGAAGTTGGTTAAAAACAGACTAAGCTGATAAAGATTTTTAAGTATTTAGGCAATTTATTTTAAGACAGACCTGCATCACATATCCTCAGATATGTTGGGTCAACTCAGTGACCTTACTACATAACAAGTTTGATATCTTAGATGCATTAGGGGTATTGTCAATTTACTATCTGAATGATCTATTATCTATATAAATAAATAAATGAATAAACTCGAGAACGGCTGGGCCGAATGAGCTGATTTTGGTTTTAAAATGTTTGTTGTAGTCCAGGGAAGGTTTAAAAGGTGAGAAAACTACAGAAAGCGGGCGAAGCCTAGCGGGGTCAACTATTTTAAAATACAATAGGTGATTCCCATTTATAAACAGAAATAAAACGCAAATTATCCCTTCCAGGTAGACGGCAAGACAATAAAGGCCCAGATATGGGACACGGCGGGCCAGGAACGGTACCGCGCGATCACGTCGGCGTACTACCGCGGCGCGGTGGGCGCGCTGCTCGTGTACGACATCGCCAAGCACCTCTCGTACGAGAACGTGGAGCGGTGGCTGCGGGAGCTGCGCGACCACGCCGACCAGAACATACTGATCATGCTCGTCGGCAACAAGAGCGATCTTAGGCATCTAAGGTAACATAACAAATATCATCACTTGAACTGTGGATTTATATGTAACTAGCCGACCGCCAACAGCTTCGCTTGCTTTTTTTTCTAGCCTATAACCTTCCTCGATAAATGGACTATCCAACCAGGGTTGTTGCTGATATCAGCATCAGCATCAGCATCCGCTGATGATCAGCATTAAATTAGACATCAGCATCCGCATCGATCGATGCTGATTTACGATGCTGATGTTCGAGGCGCAACTTGTCCGAAACGGTCGGGCTTAACGCGCATTTTTATACAAATTAGGTTATCAAGCACAAACCTGTTTATTCGTTGCACTACACATTGCGTAGAGATAAAATACAGGTTTTTGTGCTCGTCCGTGTATTTAAAATAAGTCGCGTCAGTTTCATTAAATACCAACCCACTAGTGAAACCACATTTTTCATGTAGGTTCAATAAATTAGATTGATTCAATGTTAACTTTTTAGGGTTCCGTAGCCAAATGGCAAAACAGGAACCCTTAAATATTCGTCATTTCCATCCACCCGTCCGTCCATCCGTCCGTGCGTCCATATGTCACAGCCGTTTTCTCTGAAACTATAAGAGCTATAAATGAATTTTAATAATCAGACGTCCGTGAACCGCGCTAAGATTTCATAAAACAATTGATAAAAAAATAATTACATTTAGGGGTCCCCATACTTAGAACCGAAACTTTAAAAATAAAATTTCATCGAACCGAATACGTGTGGGATATCTATCAATCTTCTAGGTCTTCAAAATAATATTAAGGTTTCTAATAGCATTTATTTCGAAACTAAATAATTTGGCCGAGAGACTCTTCCAAAAAAGTGGAATGAGTGTCCCCCCCCCCCCCTCTAACTTTTAAATAAGAGGATGATTAAAATAAGCTAAAAATAAAGTCCATTTTTTTAACGTCATAAACTACTTCATATAAACAATTGCTGCGGAAGCCTACATGGGTGAGTCAGACTCGCACTTGGACACTTTTTTTATTGAATACAAACTTTAAATTGAAAAAGAAAATTACAATCAATTAAAGAAAGACAGACAGACAGACAGCGGATGCTTAATAATAGGGCCCCGTTGGCACTCTTTGGGGACGGAACTCTACACGAGTTTCGATAATGAAAGGAGGAAAACTTGATCAGACACGCACTTGGCCAAAATCAGCATCAGCATCAGCATCCGCTGATGTCAAGATCAAAAATCAGCATCAGCATCTGCATCCGCTGATGTGTCAAAAACCTGCATCAGCAACAACCCTGTATCCAACACTGAAAGAATTTTTTAAATTAGCGCGTTCAAACAAACAATCAAACTCTTCAGTTTTATAATATTAATATAGATTTAGGTACTTGAAGTGAAGGGAGGGCGTTGCTTCGTTGGTATAACATAATAAATAAATATTGCTGCACAATTTACACAGCAATATCTAGCCCCGTGATAAGCTCTAAGCTTGTGTTATAGGCACTAGATAATCTGATGTACTTAATATAATATACATACATCGATAGATATACATATAGAACACCCAGACGCTGGAACAAATAACTGCAGGTTGTATAAATTTTTGTTCCGAATCCTTTTGCTAACTGTCATTTTCCCAAATGCTCAATGCTCAGAATATTTTAAAATAATATGGACGCAATAAAAACTTAAACAATTAAATATAAACTCACTTTGGCCTTAAATGGATGTTAAATAAAACAATAATAGCATAATACAATCTCAGTCTAGGTAGCAACATTAATCATAGATAGTTTCGGTATTATGCATATACATTATTCATGTGACTCAGATAGTGAGATCAGCAGATGTTAAGATTGTTGAACAGGTGTTTTTCACCTTGTACTGTTTATTTAAAAACATTAACTTAAGTTTCATTTCCACATAATTATATGAAACTTAAGCTTAATGAGTTTGATTATTCTCTGTTACATTTTCTATGAATTGTTTGTTCAGCTTCGTTTTCCTTTTTTTATTTCTGTCACAAAATTGAGATCTAGCTTACCGCCCCTCGGTTTCACCCACGCGAGATTAGATTTTCCCACGGTAAAAAGAAGCCTAAGTCAATTAATTGCTCTGTTTTACAGTGAAAGACAGAAAAACAAACATAATACTTAAACTTTACCATATTCAATATTAGTGTGGACTAAATGCAGGTGTCATTTCCAGGTCCATCCCAACAGAAGAAGCGAAGGCTTTCGCGGAAAAGAACGGACTAAGTTTTATAGAAACATCGGCGTTGGATTCTACTAATGTGGAGCCGGCGTTCCAGAATATTTTAACTGGTAAGTTTAATTTAATGTTCCATCCTTCAATCAAGATTCCTCTTAAAATCAAGAATCATTGTGTTATTGTTTTAAACTAAAAAACTAAACTATAAAATTGTATAATTTGTAATAAACAATACAATTTTGGGCCTCAATAATGAATAAAATATATTAACTTTAAGTTAAAACCATTTTATGCCTCAGAGTCACTTTAGTTACATCTTTAGGTGAAAGGCATTGTTATAGATTAGTTTCAATTAAATATCAGAACTAGAAGAAGTTTCAGCTATGATATTTTGTTTGTCATTTACCGAATAGCTGTATGACTACTGTATTGTCTGAAAGCTTTGATAAATTATGACCTGAAAATCATTTATTATCTGAATTATCTTAAATATATTTTTATTATATCTTATGAAAATTTAATTTTCAAGGAATTTTCAAAATATTAAAAGTAGTATATACATAAGTATAATGAGCTAATGTATTATCCTTGTCAATTAATAAATAACTTGATTAAATCTAAAACAACACACAATTCCTGGGTTATAAGTTTCCTCATGATAATGAAATTGATAAAAGGATTAAAACGAAAAAAAAATATTCACATTCTAGTTTTAATCCAAACAATATCGGTGAACAGTGAAAATTTCGAAGTATAACTGTAAAGCCACACAAGGGCAGGAAATGATAATTTAATAAAATTATAGCTGGTTAATGAATTCAAACCATGCTCTGTATTTCCGTTTTTAATGTTGTTAGTTTTACGTGTCGACATTTGTATTTGATAGATGTGTCAAATACAAATGGATGCTCGTCACTTGCAAGATGATCTCTTTAGATTTCAAAATTACTGCATTCTAAACAAATTAGATTTAAACGTGTCCAAGTGCTTTGTCTGCTCATTCACCCGGAAATTAACTACTGTGCCTTTTGAATACTCCCTACTCAATGTACCCCTCATAAGAGTTGACACTATACGGGACTTAGGAGTTTTATTTGATAGCAAGTTGCTATTTGATAGCCATATTGATCAAGTTGTTAACAAAGCCTCCAAAGCACTGGGATTCGTCATGCGTATGTCATCGGAATTTTCAGATTTAAAAACTTATAAAATATTATATTGTGCATTCGTCCGCAGTCATCTAGAATATGCCTCGCAGGTGTGGAACCCGTGTTACGAGACCTATATTACACGTATGGAAGGTATACAGAAAAGATTTCTTCGTTATTTACAATATCGTGCTAAGATATACCTTCCAGATTACGAAACTAGATGTCGTAAGTTTCACTTCCTCCCTCTATGTGAACGTAGGAATATTTCAGATTTATCTTATCTCTTCGGAATAGCAAATGGCAAGGTTGACTGTCCTGAATTGTTAGAACTATTGAGTTTGCGTACTACCAGAGCCTCATTGAGGAACCCGAATACGCTGTACGTACCGCGAGTATCCACCAACTACAGGCAGAATTCGTATATCATCAGAGTTTGCAACTTATTTAACAATGTGTCTAAATCTTATTTAGATATTGATTTATTTTATACTTCAATTAGCAATTTAAAGAAAGAACTAAGTGAGCGATTCTTCATTGTGAGCAAATAGTTAGTAGGTAGTTATATATTTCTTAAAATTTAAACGTAAATTTAATTTAATTTAATTTTTATTTTTTTCTAAATTTAACTTTCATTCATTTAAAAAGGTTATTGAGTTATTTAAGAGTAAAAACTTTCTCTTTTTTTTTTATGTAAAAATAGTACGTCGTCTGTTTAAGTTATTAACAATATTGTTAGTTTACCCATCAATGGAAACTTTTAATTGGCCGTCAATAATTGGCAAAATTTGTCATATAATTAATAATGTATAATGTTATGTCTAGCTGTAAGTTTCTCAAAATTTTGAAAATAAAATAAAGACAAATTAACTCCTATTATACACACATCTGTTATTGTTATTATGCACCCCCCTTTTATACCTATTACACACATGTTTTCATTTGTCTGTAGAGGATGCCTCTACGAAATTTCTATCATATACATAATTATCCTCCATATCTAAATGTTGTTTTGTCTCAATAACTTTTCCTTGAAATTAATTTCAAAAAAATCAAAAAAATATAGCCTGCGGCACTATAGTTCAAGGAACCTATTGACCCAAAGATTAACCAACCCCAATCTTTAACTGGGTTTAAAGAACTTAAAGGCCATTTAGGTTTAGTTTACAATCAATAATTCGATTTTCAAAACAATCCAGGTAAATTCGGATTGGATTTGCTCATTTCTCGTCTTCCAATTCTAGTCTTGAGAGCTAGAACACCACTACAATCTTAACTAACAATAGAACACAAAAACTATCTTTATTGACTGGCTCGATTCTTGTATTGACGTCTCAGTAATAAATACAATAAGTAATAAAGCTATGTAAAATAATGTATGAGTAAAAAGAATGATAAATCAGTCATCAACACGCTCGACTTTCATACCGAAGGTCGTGCTTTAACAGTGAAAGCAAACATCTTGAGGAAACCGGCACATTCTGAAAACTTTGCAGTGTTTAAAGGACTGGTGACATTCCCAACCCGTACTTGGCCGGCGTGGCGAGGGCCTTATCTCTCTCTCTCTCTCTCCCCCCAAGAAAGATGTCCCTGTGTTCCAGGAGTAGGGTGCTTATATTAATTTATGCTAATAATAATTCTTTATAAATCTCGGTATTCTGTTCACTGAGATCTTTTCGCAAGACAAAAAACATTATAATTTTAGTTTATAATTTAGTGATTGTTTATCTACATTCTAACGACAAAAATATGACTCGTGAAGTCAACGTCCGTATTGGGCGTAGCTCTGACGTCACCGCTATATTTAACTAGGGTCACTAACGGGCCTATGGTCTTCACTATCGTTCTATAATGGGTTAATATGGGGTCATTTACCTTAGCGCGTGCCTCGCATAATTGGACGTAATGTATTCAGATATGATATCGAATGATTAGATATTATTCGTGTTTCATATACGTCTCAAGTGTCGTGAACTTGGTATATTTGTTTGTGTATGATGGGCTACTGCGACTTAACTAGTACAAGGTTCTTATTTCACCTTACGATTGTTAATAAAATATAAATTAATATTATATTGCTGGTCAATTTACACAACAGTATCTTTAATGCAATGTCTATGTCTTAACAGAGATCTACAGGATCGTCTCGCAGAAGCAAATGCGCGATCCGCCCGAGGGCGACGTGATCCGGCCCGACGCCGAGCCGGCCGACGTGCGGACCTCGCCCGACGTCCGCAAGCAGTGCTGCCAGTAACCACGAGGTAACTACCCTCCTCGTAACACCAGCCCGAGGCCACGTGATCCGGCCCGACGCCGAGCCGGCCGACGTGCGGACCTCGCCCGACGTCCGCAAGCAGTGCTGCCAGTAACCACGAGGTAACTACCCTCCTCGTAACACCAGCCCGAGGCCACGTGATCCGGCCCGACGCCGAGCCGGCCGACGTGCGGACCTCGCCCGACGTCCGCAAGCAGTGCTGCCAGTAACCACGAGGTAACTACCCTCCTCGTAACACCAGCCCGAGGCCACGTGATCCGGCCCGACGCCGAGCCGGCCGACGTGCGGACCTCGCCCGACGTCCGCAAGCAGTGCTGCCAGTAACCACGAGGTAACTACCCTCCTCGTAACACCAGCCCGAGGCCACGTGATCCGGCCCGACGCCGAGCCGGCCGACGTGCGGACCTCGCCCGACGTCCGCAAGCAGTGCTGCCAGTAACCACGAGGTAACTACCCTCCTCGTAACACCAGCCCGAGGCCACGTGATCCGGCCCGACGCCGAGCCGGCCGACGTGCGGACCTCGCCCGACGTCCGCAAGCAGTGCTGCCAGTAACCACGAGGTAACTACCCTCCTCGTAACACCAGCCCGAGGCCACGTGATCCGGCCCGACGCCGAGCCGGCCGACGTGCGGACCTCGCCCGACGTCCGCAAGCAGTGCTGCCAGTAACCACGAGGTAACTACCCTCCTCGTAACACCAGCCCGAGGCCACGTGATCCGGCCCGACGCCGAGCCGGCCGACGTGCGGACCTCGCCCGACGTCCGCAAGCAGTGCTGCCAGTAACCACGAGGTAACTACCCTCCTCGTAACACCAGCCCGAGGCCACGTGATCCGGCCCGACGCCGAGCCGGCCGACGTGCGGACCTCGCCCGACGTCCGCAAGCAGTGCTGCCAGTAACCACGAGGTAACTACCCTCCTCGTAACACCAGCCCGAGGCCACGTGATCCGGCCCGACGCCGAGCCGGCCGACGTGCGGACCTCGCCCGACGTCCGCAAGCAGTGCTGCCAGTAACCACGAGGTAACTACCCTCCTCGTAACACCAGCCCGAGGCCACGTGATCCGGCCCGACGCCGAGCCGGCCGACGTGCGGACCTCGCCCGACGTCCGCAAGCAGTGCTGCCAGTAACCACGAGGTAACTACCCTCCTCGTAACACCAGCCCGAGGCCACGTGATCCGGCCCGACGCCGAGCCGGCCGACGTGCGGACCTCGCCCGACGTCCGCAAGCAGTGCTGCCAGTAACCACGAGGTAACTACCCTCCTCGTAACACCAGCCCGAGGCCACGTGATCCGGCCCGACGCCGAGCCGGCCGACGTGCGGACCTCGCCCGACGTCCGCAAGCAGTGCTGCCAGTAACCACGAGGTAACTACCCTCCTCGTAACACCAGCCCGAGGCCACGTGATCCGGCCCGACGCCGAGCCGGCCGACGTGCGGACCTCGCCCGACGTCCGCAAGCAGTGCTGCCAGTAACCACGAGGTAACTACCCTCCTCGTAACACCAGCCCGAGGCCACGTGATCCGGCCCGACGCCGAGCCGGCCGACGTGCGGACCTCGCCCGACGTCCGCAAGCAGTGCTGCCAGTAACCACGAGGTAACTACCCTCCTCGTAACACCAGCCCGAGGCCACGTGATCCGGCCCGACGCCGAGCCGGCCGACGTGCGGACCTCGCCCGACGTCCGCAAGCAGTGCTGCCAGTAACCACGAGGTAACTACCCTCCTCGTAACACCAGCCCGAGGCCACGTGATCCGGCCCGACGCCGAGCCGGCCGACGTGCGGACCTCGCCCGACGTCCGCAAGCAGTGCTGCCAGTAACCACGAGGTAACTACCCTCCTCGTAACACCAGCCCGAGGCCACGTGATCCGGCCCGACGCCGAGCCGGCCGACGTGCGGACCTCGCCCGACGTCCGCAAGCAGTGCTGCCAGTAACCACGAGGTAACTACCCTCCTCGTAACACCAGCCCGAGGCCACGTGAACCGGCCCGACGCCGAGCCGGCCGACGTGCGGACCTCGCCCGACGTCCGCAAGCAGTGCTGCCAGTAACCACGAGGTAACTACCCTCCTCGTAACACCAGCCCGAGGCCACGTGATCCGGCCCGACGCCGAGCCGGCCGACGTGCGGACCTCGCCCGACGTCCGCAAGCAGTGCTGCCAGTAACCACGAGGTAACTACCCTCCTCGTAACACCAGCCCGAGGCCACGTGATCCGGCCCGACGCCGAGCCGGCCGACGTGCGGACCTCGCCCGACGTCCGCAAGCAGTGCTGCCAGTAACCACGAGGTAACTACCCTCCTCGTAACACCAGCCCGAGGCCACGTGATCCGGCCCGACGCCGAGCCGGCCGACGTGCGGACCTCGCCCGACGTCCGCAAGCAGTGCTGCCAGTAACCACGAGGTAACTACCCTCCTCGTAACACCAGCCCGAGGCCACGTGAACCGGCCCGACGCCGAGCCGGCCGACGTGCGGACCTCGCCCGACGTCCGCAAGCAGTGCTGCCAGTAACCACGAGGTAACTACCCTCCTCGTAACACCAGCCCGAGGCCACGTGATCCGGCCCGACGCCGAGCCGGCCGACGTGCGGACCTCGCCCGACGTCCGCAAGCAGTGCTGCCAGTAACCACGAGGTAACTACCCTCCTCGTAACACCAGCCCGAGGCCACGTGATCCGGCCCGACGCCGAGCCGGCCGACGTGCGGACCTCGCCCGACGTCCGCAAGCAGTGCTGCCAGTAACCACGAGGTAACTACCCTCCTCGTAACACCAGCCCGAGGCCACGTGATCCGGCCCGACGCCGAGCCGGCCGACGTGCGGACCTCGCCCGACGTCCGCAAGCAGTGCTGCCAGTAACCACGAGGTAACTACCCTCCTCGTAACACCAGCCCGAGGCCACGTGAACCGGCCCGACGCCGAGCCGGCCGACGTGCGGACCTCGCCCGACGTCCGCAAGCAGTGCTGCCAGTAACCACGAGGTAACTACCCTCCTCGTAACACCAGCCCGAGGCCACGTGATCCGGCCCGACGCCGAGCCGGCCGACGTGCGGACCTCGCCCGACGTCCGCAAGCAGTGCTGCCAGTAACCACGAGGTAACTACCCTCCTCGTAACACCAGCCCGAGGCCACGTGATCCGGCCCGACGCCGAGCCGGCCGACGTGCGGACCTCGCCCGACGTCCGCAAGCAGTGCTGCCAGTAACCACGAGGTAACTACCCTCCTCGTAACACCAGCCCGAGGCCACGTGATCCGGCCCGACGCCGAGCCGGCCGACGTGCGGACCTCGCCCGACGTCCGCAAGCAGTGCTGCCAGTAACCACGAGGTAACTACCCTCCTCGTAACACCAGCCCGAGGCCACGTGATCCGGCCCGACGCCGAGCCGGCCGACGTGCGGACCTCGCCCGACGTCCGCAAGCAGTGCTGCCAGTAACCACGAGGTAACTACCCTCCTCGTAACACCAGCCCGAGGCCACGTGATCCGGCCCGACGCCGAGCCGGCCGACGTGCGGACCTCGCCCGACGTCCGCAAGCAGTGCTGCCAGTAACCACGAGGTAACTACCCTCCTCGTAACACCAGCCCGAGGCCACGTGATCCGGCCCGACGCCGAGCCGGCCGACGTGCGGACCTCGCCCGACGTCCGCAAGCAGTGCTGCCAGTAACCACGAGGTAACTACCCTCCTCGTAACACCAGCCCGAGGCCACGTGATCCGGCCCGACGCCGAGCCGGCCGACGTGCGGACCTCGCCCGACGTCCGCAAGCAGTGCTGCCAGTAACCACGAGGTAACTACCCTCCTCGTAACACCAGCCCGAGGCCACGTGATCCGGCCCGACGCCGAGCCGGCCGACGTGCGGACCTCGCCCGACGTCCGCAAGCAGTGCTGCCAGTAACCACGAGGTAACTACCCTCCTCGTAACACCAGCCCGAGGCCACGTGATCCGGCCCGACGCCGAGCCGGCCGACGTGCGGACCTCGCCCGACGTCCGCAAGCAGTGCTGCCAGTAACCACGAGGTAACTACCCTCCTCGTAACACCAGCCCGAAGCAACGTGATCCGGCTGGTATTTATTAGCATAGAAAAGTAATACCATTATTGGTTCTACTTTAGATCCGACTAACTTGAGACTGATATCAATATTGCCTACTTTCAGCAAAATTTATGAAAAGCTTATTTTAATTCAATTATTGCAACATTTCAACAATAATAAGCTTTTACACGATAAACAATTTGGTTTTACTAGAGGCAAATCTTCTACCGACGCTGGCATCGAATTATGAACGCATATTTACGATGCTTGAGAGGATTCGCAGGATGCTCTTGGAATTTTCTGTGATTTGTCTAAGCTAAGGCATTTGACTGCGTACATCACGGAACATTAGTAAGCAAATTATGTCATTATGGGATAAGTGATAAGAGGTGTATTTTGGACCTTATCACCTCATACTTAAGTAATAGTATTTAGAGAGTTGAGGTAAATGGTAAAAGGTCTCAGGGGTCTTTGATAACAATGGGTGTACCGCAGGGATCCATACTTGGTCCTTTTCTATTCTTGATCTACATTAACGATTTGCCCCATCTTGTTAAGAAAAATCACGACATAGTATTATTTAGTGACGATACTTCTTTAGTGTTTAAGTTAAGTAGACGTAATAATGATTAAGACGTAATTATTTACATTGTCAAAAGACAATGTAAATAATGCTAAAAATAAAGTCGTGGATTGGTTCAGTGCAAACAACCTTTTGCTGAACGAAAAGAAAACAAAATGCATTAGATTTACCTTACCTAATGTAAAGCACGGGTTACCAGTAAATGTTAATATCAAGGGAGAATCATTGAAGCCTATTGAAAGTACAGTATTTTTGGGCCTAACCTTGGACAGCAAGCTTCAATGGGGTCCACACATAGACTCATTATCTAAAAGACTAAGCTCTGCACCATATGCTGTCAAAAAAAATTCGTTTTTTGACTAATCACGAAACATCTAGATTGGTTTATTTCAGCTATTTCCACAGTTTTATGTCTTACGGTATACTGTTGTGGGGGTGTGCTGCTGACGCACTTATCAAATGTATATTTGTCTTGCAAAAAAGGGCTGCTGTACCATGCTATGTATAATATGGATCCAAGGATATCTTTGCGAGAAAAATTTAAAGGAAATAAATATAATGGTGTCTCACTAATTGTAATATGAAGAGACTTTTTATTAATTTCAATATTTTTTGTATTTCAGAATGTCCAGTATATCGTCGGAGCCGAAGCGAGAGACAAATGGCTGTAGAAGTAACTGCAATCATTATAAATCATTCCCCGGACAACGGTGTTCCCAACATCGAGTGTTGCCAGCGCGAAATCCACCCGCTGTTTATTATGCTGTGATACCAACTACCAACCTACTGCTTAACGAGTTGGGATAAACAAATATCTAAAATCTTTTGGACTTAGTTTTTAAAAGCACTAATAATACTAATGAGGTTTTAAAACTAAGTAAACAATGTCATTTGATTGGTCTGGCAACACGCAAGCGGTCTAGAGTGGCTCATGTAGATAGCTTTGTGTAATTATTGATATCTGTGGTGGGATTGCGAAGACAGTCATTAATTTACCTATAATGTATCATTTTAACTCCTCTTGGGAACTTCTGCGATCGACTATTTTGAATAAAATATTTATTTATTTGAGCCATACTTAGTTAACCTACAAAGTAAAAGCATTTTGCATTTTTATTCAGTAAGAGTATGTTGAAGATTCTGCTTTCGCAATCCTATCCCTAATTTTAGTGTCGGAACGAAAAATCCTAATAAATAAACATTATTGGAGACAACTAAATATTAACACGAGTTAGATAACATTGCTTTGGTTAGCGAAAGCACCCATTGATTTGGCGCCCTAGTGTTTAGTACACAAGCCTGTGTATAAAAACCTAAATTATAATTTTTACTTAGGTGTAAACCTTTATTTCGACTTAGTAGGTAATTTATAATATATCTATTTATTTAGTTAATTAAAAAGTATATAGCAAGTTAACTGGTGGTCCATTTTAGTTATACCTACTATGAAGTGTTTATGTTCAAATCTGGCATTGTGTAAATTGAGCAATAAGCGGTTTGGCTGTCATACTCTACTTCATCATTGTTTTATATGACACTAGAATATATTGATAGCTTTTTTATGGTGAATATGTTTTACTGATATTATGTGCCTTCAGTGAACGAGCTGTATGTTTCTATTAAAGCTTTTATTGTTTTTGCGTCAGCGTCATGTTAAAGTTAGATGGGATTATTCACTGTTTCATTGAATGCCGGTAGATGGCCTTGCAAATATACTGATTCAAAACCTTTGAGCAAATTTATCTGTTTCATTCTAACTAATATTTCTTGGGTAGTAATTTTGTACAAAAATGTACTATTTTTATTTAGTAATGGCGTCTGAAAATAAAACGAAAATGACACGACATTTACAATGTTTTATTCTTGTCTTAAAAAACCTTACTCTTGTAAAAGCGTCTACGCCACAAATCGTCCGTAACTATATCTTTATTTCTGCCATAGAATGTTTTATTTCCTAGTCTTAGGGCTTGGTTGAAGTTATTCTAGCCCTTGAACCTACCCGGCTCAGTGCCATCTTCAGTTCGAGCAAGCCTTCGGTCAGGAGATGCAGTGTTTGATGTATCTAAATATGTTATTGTATTATGGTCTTAAATATGCATGGTTATTTTTTAGTGCCTATCTGTAATTACTTTATTAAAGACAAAGATAATAAATAAAATATAATGTAAATTTAATAGTTTGTTTATTGTCATTGAGCTGAATGGTTTGATGACTCGTTATCGTAATGAGAGGTTTTTATGTACGTATTTGTAAAATTATACTAAATTAGAATCTAAAAGTTGATGAAGTCTGAATTTCTGAACCCTGTGTACATGTTAATTTGACTTTTAACCGAATGGATAATGGCGAACTCCATTGTACCAAATTGCCTTTGTTCCTCTCTCTACTCTTATATTAACAAATTATATGTTTAGTGGTATAGATTTATAGGTAGGCCTACTATGGACGAATATAAAACAAACCAAATTGGTGTGTGTTCCGATATTCACGTTGTCTTTATTTACATTCATAGATCAATTAGTTGGATATCAGTCTTGGCATGTGGATCATATTTTATAGTTGAAATTATTTCTTAGACAAAAATCTATTAACAAGCTCTTTGTACAATTCCATCCCATCTTCGTTGGCTTCTTTGAATCCTGGCACTGTCTTCTTTATGGTGTCGTACCATCTGTAACAGAGCTTTTTTTCAAAATCCTGTAGAATTTTTTAATAAAGTTCTATAGTAACTAAAGAAATGTAGGTAAGATGTACCTAGTCCCGAAAAATGAGTTTAATTTCGAATATATTTTGTTTAAATAGGTGGGTTAGTGTACCTACGTAAATATATTAGATACCTACCTATCTAACTTTAAATAACTAACGTACCAATCTACCTATTGCTTTACCTCTTGATGTTGTTGTATTTCAAGTAGTCGATGTGCACGACCTCTAGGCTGGTGACGCTGGCCACCAGGCTGAGGTCCGCGATGCTCAGCGCCGCGCCCGCCACGAAGCTCTGCCCTTCTAGAATGTTCTCCAGGAGTTGTAGAGCCTCTTCTATCTTGACTGCCTTGTCTTTGTCCGCGGGGGCGCCGGCAAATATTTGGGGTAACTGCGATGGTAGATACGTTATTATTTTGTTTTAATAAGTAACGTAAAATTGCCTATAGGTATCTTCCGAAATAAAATGTAAGTATAACAATTTGGCTTAAGAATAGTATCACCCTCTCAACTCATCGTCGAAACCACTTAGAGATACCAGAAGACGGGCACCAGTATCCTACTGCGTACTGTACCAACACCAACCCGTCTGGTAAGCGTGGTGATTCAAGACCTTATTGATACTTATATTAGAATTGGTAATAGTGAGATCCATGCCCAATAAGTTGGATGGATAACTTAGGCAATTTCAATTTACTTACGTAGTAGTCTATAAATCGTTGATAGAGCGTGCCGATATCGAAGTAAAGTCGCTGGTCGACCAGAGCGCGCGCTCGCGGCTCCTCGGGGTACAGCGCGGAGCCGCCGCCGTACTTGTTGGCGAGGTACTGGATGATGGCGCGAGACTCTGCGATGGCGAACCCGTCGTCCACCAGCGTGGGGACTGTGTGCTGGGGGTTCAACTGTGGAAGGAACACATTTATCTCAGAAAAGTAAGAAAATTAAAAGTAAATTTAAGACTCCTAGCGGGACTCGAACACGTCTCGGGCTTGCCGGACCCACTCTTACCGCTAACCGCAAATCCCAAACTTTGTACCAAAAAAAACCGTTAATCAAAAAGACAATAAAAATAAATCTCGGAAATGATGATGATGATGGTGCTAACTGCTAACTCAGTTTACTATACATTCAACTAGATGTCGCTACTAAAAACGTGCGAGCTCTAGATCGCGCTGACGAAAACGCGCGGGTTCTAGTTGGGTGTCTCGCACATCGTTATCTACGGTACTCTGGTTTCCCTTCAACACGAATAAATCTTTCGCCTTTTACTAAAGATTTCCGTGGAGGGGAACACTCAAATGAGTCTAATCTCTGTTTTTGAATGCTACACCTTTGGGTGTGGCTTACTAATTCTTAGCAACTAAATCATTTCATCACAATATTCAAAAGAATAGAGTGATGAAATTCAATGGAAGTGGTGAACTAAAAATGAATGTTTATCATTCGAGCTTGCTTACCACGGGCACAGCCACGGGGTTAGATGTTGCTGTGTAAACTGTCCAGTAATATTTATAAAAATTATATTTATTAGAAAGACATAAACATAAAGACAAAGACGTAGGCTGTTTTCTACAAAGAGAATATAATCACTACGTTGTTTTCTATAGACAATGATGATGGTAGCTTTCTGCTTCATTAATAAATATCGTCTCACTGAGCTCAACTTTACAACATTATGAAAATTCAACAATTTGGGACTCAACATTTTGGAAATTCAACATTAAAGGAATTGTAACTTCAACGTTTTGGGACTCAACTTTTTTGCCATGTCAACATTTTAGGACTCAACGTTTTTGTATATTCAACATTATAAGAATACAACATTTTGCCAAATTCAACATTCCGGGCATGAAGGAAAAATTCAATTCAAACCGCTGTGGTTGGAAATGTTATCATATCTTTCAAACTTTCATTACCAAGAACGTATTATAGGCCTAAGAATAGTTTCGCCCCATCTCTACACTCGAGTGTCGTCGAACAACGAAAACGACATCCTAGAAGACGATCATAAGCTACGTTTTGTTTAGGTACCTACACTGTACCAAGAGTACCAACTTAGGGACCATCAATTCGCCTGGTAAGCGTGTTGATTTTAGATACCAAATCTTCTAGATTTTTAAATAGGCTATACTGGGGAGACCCATGCCTAGTAGAGCATAATATTAGGTCGTTATGATGACGATTATATTAATGTGGATTAGTTACCTTCAAGTATTCTGGTGTGAGATGTTCTCCTTTGAACATATCAACGGGTTTGAGGTCTAGTTCCAAATTCAGGGCCTTCGCCGTCAGCAGCACCGCCCTGCAGGGGGCCGACGCATGCGCGTAGTACAGAGTCGGGGCCATTGTTCTGCAACACAAACTTATTTTTTTATTTTCACACTAAGACCCGCTACTATTAGCGCGTTCGAACAATCAATCAAACAAACTCTTCATCATCTGTACCTACAATATTAGTATCGATTATAAAGCCTTTGTTTATTGACATTGACTTGCAGATGTAGTTTATGTATTTATGTTATCTATTAGATATATATTATTAGTATGTAGTAGTATGTTTAAATATATATTTATATATATATATATAATATGTAAGTATATATGTGAGTAGGTATTTGGTACTATTATTAGTATTTATTTATTTTTAGTTATCTTTTCTGTATTAAGTTTTCTAATGTAGGTTGTTATGTACACTATCTCCCCACCTTGTAAATGTTTTTTTCTTTATGTCCAGGTTTGCTGTAAGAAAACTCTTTAAGGGTTAAGCACACCCATTGTGTATGTTCTTTTCTTTGTTAAATGTTTTAAATGTAATTGTGTGTACAATAAAGTATTTTTGATTTGATTTTGATTTGATTTGACATTGTAATACCTATGTTGTTCTAATCGCTTCTCAACATAGCATGAAAACACTGAAGTGATCTGTCAAGATAAATGATTCCATGCAGTAGGTACTACCTAGATAAGATGTGTAATTATTAAGGCTATATTTTTTATTTATATAGAAATTATAAATACCTAATATTTATATTTATAACTAATTATCTTCTAAATTTATTAAAATCAATGCCAACTAAAAAAATTCGACCCTGGTCTATAAACTAATGGAACAATGTTATCATATCTACCTCCTCGTTATCTACATATTAGTCACACGAACATTTGAGAAAAGCATATTTTATAGGTATAACAATTGCACTTATTCAAATGTTTTATAATAATAACAATTGGATATACTCTTCGGACTGCACTATTATTCCATCTATTTTAGGTAGGTACTTACATTATTATTACGAAGGCGTATAAAACCAACAGGAAGGTTGCAGTAAGACTAACCAAAAAGGCCAAAATTATCGTGCCTTTATACACACCAACACGCACACAATGATGTTGGAAAATTGACAGTCATCATGATTTTTTGTTGTGATTTCATTTCATAATATAAAATCATGATACCAATGCCTATAAATAAAAGTTAAGTGGGTATCATATCTGTAAGATTTATCATTATTTTTGCAGGTCACAATTATTTACACTTTATTTAAAAAGTGGCCAAGTGCGAGTCGCACTCGCACATGTAGGCTTCCGTTCCGCACACGGAGGAAAAACAAAGTGGAGTCGGCATAAGAAAAGTTGCACAGGTTTTCATCGTGGCACTGACGTCATCATAGTAGGCGTGGCCTAGGTCAGTCTACTGTTGGCGTTCATCCTATGCACATCCGGTGTCAACAGTGGAAATTGTAATGTTAAGACAGGGCCGTAATAAGAATCCAATTTCATAAATGGAAAGTTATAACTTTTAGAAAGAAAGAAAGAAAATTTTTATTTGTGTACAAATAACATCATAAAACAATATGCGTTAAACACAAGGGACACAAAACAGTTGCCAGCTCAGCTTCAAAGCTGTGGCAAAATTATATTGTCACAGCGGTGGTTTTTACATAATTCATAATCAATAAAGATAAATATTTCTTTATTCGTCATTCACCTCCATACATCACCTGAAAATAATTTACTTGCATAAACATTTCTTCTTTAATAAAATAGTACCTATCACTATTTCAATAAAAAATATGCATCAAGATGGGTCACTAAATAAATAAAAAAACAAAATACTTTCTATGACACAATGCAACGGAAAATAAACTTAAAACATTTATTAGAAAAATAAAATAACTAATCTCTAGGGGGGGGGGGGCAGCTGCCCTCCCCTTGGCGACGCCCTTGAGTACGTCCCGGTTACCTACACCTGTGACATCTATTATCAAGTAGTTAAACTACGTACCAAGCAGTTTTGCTTTTGAACGGTAGGTAGATGGAAAAGACAAAAGTGGGTGGGATCCTACACCTGTGACATCTATTATGAAGTAGTTAAACTGCGTAGCAAGCAGTTTTGCTTTTGACCGGTAGATGGAAAAGACAAAAGTGGGTGGGATCTAACACCCCCTCACCCCGCAAAATTGTCACGCATTGTTTCCTAAGGAAATCTTATTACAACATCTCCTCTCTAATAATAACTCTATGGTTCCGCAGCAATTATTAGAACTAATTACAACATTTATTATAGCGCCATCTCTTGGTGGTCTCAACAATTAATCACTACATGTATTATGGCGCCATCTCTTGTGGCTCACGAGAACTAATTACTCGAACAACAATTTATATGCTTATGACGTATTATAAAAAAAACTACTTGCCAGATTTCGTTCAAACCAATTTTCGTTGGTAGTTTTTGTAGTAATGTTCATTATATATTTTTTTAGCTTAATCATCCTTTTATTTTAGAAGTTAGAGGGGGGGGGGGGGGGACACTCATTTTTCCACTTTGGAAGAGTCTCTCGTGCAAACTATTTAGTTTAGAAATGAATGTTGTTAGAAACCTTAATATGATTTCTGAAGACCTATTCATAGATATCCCACACGTAGGTACGGGTTCGACGAAATTTTATGTATAAATAAAGTTTTGGTTCTAAGTATGTTATTACCCCCAAATGTTATTGATTTTTTTCAATTTATATTTTAAAATCTTAGTGCGGTTCACGGAATACATTTTCTTACCAAATTTCAACTTTATAGCTCTTATAGTTTCGGAGAAAAACGGCTGTGACATACGGACGGACAGACATGACGAATCTATAAGGGTTCCGTTTTTGCCATTTGGCTACGGAACCCTAAAAACCCCATATTTTATGACTTGTTACACTGCATTCAGCCATGTGGTGCTTATCTAAGAGTAGTACCACTATATATCTCTGGTACCCTGGTCTTGTGTCGTTATACCGTTACTTTAGAAATAAGTAAACTTCGTCTTTGACATAAATAACAGTCACTTAAACGATATAATCGAATTCGTTTTATACAGTAAACATTCGGACGTGCCTGTAATTTGCCGTGAGTTTAATCTAATTGTGTGACCTGCTTCGTCGAAAATATAGCTATGGCCCGTAGGTAGCCCATGTCTGTCGAATTTGAGGGTGAAAACCAAATAGACCCTCTTTGTAAGGCATAACACTAACTTTTTAACTAAGGTAAAGTTCAGCTGGCAGCGATTAGCTTAGCGATCGATTTAATTATTTTATTATCGGGCTACCAACTAAATTGATCCTTTTAATATTTTTTTTACTGTTTCGTGGTATACTTTTAAGTAGATAGTAATAAAATCAAATATGCTTTTTCAATAGCCATTTATTTATTCATCTCTAACATTGTATGAGTTTCGATTACAAAATAAATGTTTTCCTCGACATGTAAACTTGACTCTCCCAAAGCAGCTGCCTTAATACTTAAAATAATTCTCATTCTCTGTACCTAGTTATTAAACAATTTATTTCTAATTATTCAAGTTTCTAATGTAAGAGTGAGAATAGGAGATTTGCTGTAGGTATTTAGGCATCAGGAACATATTCACTTTCTTCTTAACACAAGCAGGCACTAGGTATATTTGGTTTGCTTCTACTTATTCAAACACCTCTTTATAAGTTCTATGTAGGAGGCGATTCCGTCGTCGTTGATTTCTTTGAACCCTGGCACAGCCCTCTTCACGGTGTTGTACCATCTGGAAAATATATTTTAGTTTAATTAACATTGAAAGATGATTTTTCTAGTTTTGGGCTGATAAGTGATTCAACTTTTTAAATTATCATGGTGTGTTGTGTAATAAGTAATAACATTAGAATGGAGATGATCTATCATTGAAGATGAAACGCTTGAAACAGTGCCGAAATATCGGGAAACTTCGGTCAAACCATTCTGATTGTGTTTGGTACCGTCTTAGCCTTATACGGGACCAACGACAATCTGTCGTCAAATAAAAAGCTACTAATTCATAGGTACCAAAAAATCATTTTCTATTAATATTCCTTCTTGAAATATGAAAAATAACGTGACCATATTTTTTCATGTCGCTTAGTTTAATACTTCCTAGGTGTTTTACTGGAACTTATCGTAAAGAGAGGTGTTCTACCGGGGTACAAAAGTACAAAGCCATTCTATAATTACATTACAAGCTACTTCTTCACCGAGCAGTGGGGTATATTATTCGTATTTGTTATAAGGTTATCACCTACCGCTTGATGTTATCGTATTTCAAGTAGTCGATCCCAATAACCACAAAGCTGGAGACGCTGGCCACCAGGCTGAGGTCCGCAATGGTCAGTCCCGCGCCCGCCACGTAGCTCTGCCCTTCAAGGAACTGGTCCAGGATTTTGAGTGCGTCCTCTATCTTGGCCAGTTTCTGGTTATCTATCTCCTCGTTTGCAGGCACGCCGCCGTATGCTCGCGGGAACTGTTGACGCAGATATTATTATCGTGAGTGATATAGGTATTATAATAGTAGGGTAGACCGGGGTCACTAGTAACACGGGGCATTAGTACCATTGGGAATATCTCAACTTCTAGGAGACCTATCTGTGTGTGCGTTAGCCGGGGTACGCGCCTTAAGTGTCCCGACTTGCTCACTAGTCGGCAGCGCGCTCGCTGCGAAACGGACGTCTGTAGGAGCATTTTTTTGTATTCAAGCACCCAAAGTAATTTTTTTTGCTATTTTGATTGCCCTGTCACTCAGTGGTTACTGTGTTTCATGTAATTATATATTAACCACGCGTTTACCTAGGTATCCAGTTCTAGAATTCCCAATATTGTGTGTCTAAAGCACAACAATGTTCAGAGATATTTAGTTATTTCTCCAAAATCTATACTTGGGGTTAATTGTACCGTCTTCTCTGGGGGCAATTGTAACGGTACAATTAACCCCGTGGTACAAATGACCCCTGACAAATTAGGTGAAATAGTAATTAAGAAATAGTTTCATACTGTTATTTTTAACACTCTGTCGTCTTAACAAATAATTTAGTGGATTTCGCCATCTTTGCATTCAATGTTACTGGATAGATAATGATTTTACTTAAAGTTAACTTAAAGTTTAACAGGGGCAATTGTACCAGGGTCAATTGTAACTCCATAGAAAATAATATCTGTCAATTATTTCCAACAATTTTAGATATATAAGCTATTTGTTAACTCTCAACATTAGACCAAAGCGATTATGCCAAACTATAAGAATTTGAGTTATTTGTGTTTAAAGTGGAGAAAACTCAATTTAAATTTGTTTAGTTTTATCTTGTGAATTTTGTAGGACTGTTCCTGAAACCTACGTTCTTATTTATATTGACTGATTAATAAATGCCAAAATAACAAATATACGATACTATAGTTATGATTCGATAATTTGTTTGTTTTTTATTTCCTTTTTAATTTTTGGTACAAGTGACCCTGGGAAGGGGTCAATTGTAGCACTCGCCCTGTCATCATTCTTACCTAATTTTCTCTATGTTCTGTAAGCCCTACGTAAAATTCAACAAAATGGTTTGTAGCTATTGAATTTAGGTTTCTAGAAACATAATCATTATAGTAAAATACCCAAGTTTATATAGTACAATTGTCCGAAAACCAAAAAGTGTTACAATTGCTCCGGGTCTACCCTACCTAGGTAGGTAGTGTCCATTATTATTTTATTATCCATATTTTGTTTGTTTGATTGGTTTGAACGCGCTAATCTCAGGAACCGCTCTGTTCCGATTAGAGGAATTATTTCGGTGTTGGATAGTAAATTTATCGAGGAAGACTTTAATAGGCTATATTATATAAACGATTATGTAAAAAAAAGATATATTCCCAACCACCCCATTAACTTTCCCAGCAATGGGGTGGATGGGGAAGTTAATGGGGAACCACCCCAACCAACCAGGGAATATATCTAAAAAAGAATTCGAGCTGTTGGCGGCTCGGCTAGTATACCTACATAAGTAAAGGTGGTATTTAAATGGACAACTGTGCATCAGATATCTAAACTATGAGCTAACGTCATAAAATAATATGAGATATTGTACCAAGTAGTCAGCAAATCGTTGATAGAGCGTGCCGATGTCGAAGTAAAGTCGTTGGTCGACGAGAGCGCGCGCAAGGGGCTCCGTCGGGTACAGCGAGGAGCCGCCGCCGTACTTGTGGACGAGGTAGGCGCAGATGGCGCGTGACTCCGAGAGGGCCACGCCGTCGTCCACCAGCGTCGGGGCCATGGCTTGAGGGTTCAGCTAGAATTATATTAATTAATAAGTAAGTACCTACTTAATAATAAGTATTTATATATTTACCATTCTCGTATAAACTCAATGATACGAGTAGGTATTAATAAATAGCGAAAGTTTGACAATTTATATATTGTTTTTGTTTAGAATTTTTAAACTGATGTTGTTTCGACTTGTTCAGGGTTTTGTCAATACAATTATCAATCACAACTGGGTTTGTAGTAATTACTACTTGTAGTTTACAAACGAAATACTATTGAGTACCATGTTATTAACTGAGTAATGAATATACATAGGTACCTAATATAAGTTTACCATAATACAAAATTACCTAGGGTTACTACAATACTTACTAGGACTTTCTTGTTGGTGCTCAAAATGGAAATTACTTTAAAGAAAATTTAAAAATATACACAATTGACAATAAATCCATGAAGTCCTGATGACTTCATTCCACTTTAAGAAACTACACATTTTTCAAGTCGGTTAAAAAGGAGCATGCTCTGTCTGTGTTTTTTATTTCACTTGTCATGTCAGCCGTTGGTCGCCCACAGCCCACAGCTGGACATAGACCACCCTTAATGATTTCCAGTTATTGCGGTCGGAAGCGGCCTGCATCTACCGCGTGCCAATCGTTTTCACCAGATCATCGGTCCACCTCGTTGGTGGAACAAGCTAATGCTATCTAGCTATGTAGGTAATTAGCTTACCTTTAAGTAGTCAGGTTGGAACTGGTCTCCTTTGAACAGGTCTACAAACTTGAGTTCTAGGTGCAGGTTGAGGAGCTTCGCAGTCATCATGACGGCCCGGCAGGGCGCAGACTCGGGCAGGTAGTACAGGGTGAGGACCATTGTATGTAATCTACACAAAAAGTTACAATTTTAACATCCAAGTTCTCTTTTCTTCTATAGTTCCTCAAAAATAACCTTTATAAAACATCATTTACGTCCCACTACTGAGCACCGGCCTATCTAATAGAGAACCCATATTATTTATTTATTGAGGAAAGCAATACACGGTATTGAAAAACCAATTACATAGGTATGTTACTTTTAGAATTACTTACGAAATAAATTATGCACGTTGACAATTTTGGAAAACCAACCAGTTCGGAGGCAGAATACAACATTGATTGACGATAAAGATGGAAGTTATATATGTATAGGCCAGTGTTGTTCAGAAATTGACAGTCATCGAGATTACGAGTATAATTTTAACGTGATTATACCTGTTACTATACACAAACATTGTTTTTGATTTCACAATACGGGCATAAGTAATGTTTACATAGATAATTATTTGGATAGTAGGTACCTACTATATAAATATTTATTTTTTTACTATTCATATTCTATTCTATTCATATTTTATTTATCTACATTTGTATAGGAAAGTCGTGTTGGTTATACTATTGTGTATAGTTGGGTAATCGCGGGGCGGCAAGCTAGTTAGTTTATGCTCAGATGTATCTTGCTCTTTCATAATGCAAAGAAGATTTGGGTGTTTGATAGAAAATAGTTTTGAGTGCTGAAAAATACTCGCGTTAACTCCAGTTTCATGTTTTGTAAGTATCAGTCTAACAGTTAACTTATGTATAAAATTTTCAAAGAGGAGGAGGAGAGGAGACAGAGCACGGCGGAGCGTCACTCCTTCTGAAAAAGACTTCTCCTTTTGTAAAATACGTGAGTAATTCCTAATGTTAGAAAATGAATACCTAGCTTTCTCTAAAAACATAAATAATTCCATCCCTACAAGTTTTCATCTCTGCTTCAACATCATAAATATCGCATTTAAATAGTAGCCTAGATAGGTAGGGAGGTACCTACCTAGGCCTTTCTCATGCTCTAGCTAGACTAGGTATATAGATAGCTACAGGATGATCAAGACAAGATGATACAAAATTAATGCAAGCTGAAGAAGGCTCTTGCGCATTATTTTTACCTCAACTACCTAGGTACATACTCATCAAATTCCACATAATATAATATTGTTATACCTACATATTTAACTATACTAGTAGTTTTGGAGTGAAAGCGCGACAGACAGTCACATATTATTATTAGGACCTATGTCAATGTAGTTAGTATTTGTATTTTTTATTTGACGAGTGTCGAAGGTACCTAACCTACAACCACTGGCGGTCCTGATAAGTAAAACTCGTTCATGTTTTAGGTTTTAACATGTATTTTAAAGATAAAGCGCGGATGTGGGTGATTTAGTTACTTATTTAACCACCCGTGGTAGGTAGGTAGGTAGGTACCTAAGATTGTTTTTGGTTGACGAGTTTGTGTGTGTGTCTGGCTGTGTGACCGTAGTTTTCAAGTTTCAAGTGAACGGAAAAACCATTTTCTTTTTTGTAAGAATTTAGTCAAGAAATAAACTGTTCTGTTCTGAGCTGTTTCACGAAAGTTAATTCAGCCGTTTCAGGATAGGTGAGTACCAATTTATCATCATCATCACCGTTATTTACGTTCCCATCGCTGAGACACAGGGTCTTCTCTCTTAAAGACAGAGATAAAATACCAAAATATACAAAGGTATCTATAAAAGCGGGGATAAAAATATTTAAAGATTTATGTCATTTATTTCCATATAAAGAATCACTTGGACAAGTCAATAAATACAATACAATTTCAAAAAAGACATTATTAATTGTAAAATTTAATGATCTTATTCGTTGTGTAGGTACCTATCAATTTAATTTTAAAAATATTAGTGTTTTGAGAAATTTGTAACAAATCAGACATGCCAATAAAATGTTATTGTGTTACTTATGGTGCAATAAATGACTTTACTGAGTTTACAAAACTGTTAATTACATAGAGATCGATTCAGCCGTTTATAGGTTATGATAGTTGAAAGAATTAGAATTAGGGGCAAAAAAATGGTACCCTTATAGATTCGTCATGTCTGTCCGTCCGTCCGTATGTCACAGCAGCTTTTCTCCGAAACTTTAGGAGCCAAACTGTTGAAATTTGGTAAGTAGATGTATACTGTAAACCGCACTAAAATAAAAAAATCAATAAAATTTGGGGGTTACCTACTACTTAGGACTGAAACTTAAAACAAATAAATTCATCGAACCCATACGTGGGGGTATCGATATAATAGGTCTTTAAAAATCACTTAGGGGTTTCTAACATAATATTTTTTCTAAGCTAAATAGTTTTCAAAGTGGAAAAACGAGAGTTGCTTAAACTTTAAAACTCTTAAAACTAAAAAATATAATATTTAATGTACATTATCATGCAACCTACGGAACCTACCAATGAAAATTAGTTTGAACGAGATCTTTTATTTATTTATGCCATTAGTTTTTATTTATAATAACGTAATAAACTATTTCATATTAATATTTGCTGCGGAAGTCTACCTGGGCGAGTCCGACTCGCACTTGGCCACTTTTTTTTATCAATATCAGCATGAAAACACTGAAGTGATCTGTCAAGATAAATTATTTCCGTGCCTAATACCTACCTAGATAAGATACTTAATTATTATCGCTATATTTTTAATTTATATGTATGAGTAGGAGCTATAAACGAATTATCTTCGAAATTGATTATAATCAATGCCACTTTTCGCTATAATTTTATAACTCGAGAACGGCTGGCCTGAAATAGGTGCTTTTGGTTTCAAAATAGTCGTACGTATCCCAGGGAAGGTTCAAAAGGTAAAAAAACATGGGAATAAAGGCAGAAACACATTTGTAACACTCGACGCCACCCGATGAAACGTGATGCGTGTTGAGTCGAATCAAATGTATGGTTTTCTATAGACCAGAAACACACTTTGAACACGCGACCCGACGCCACGCGCGCACACGCCACCTGATCCAGACGTGCCAGATCTGCGTCTGCGTGTTTACCCCCACCATGCGTTCCCATGGTGGGGGTAAACACGCCATCCGACGCGGGAGCGCAGTATGTTTCTAGACAACACTCGACGCCACGCGTCATTCGTTCGAGAACTGTCACTTTATGACAATTTCATATTAAATTTTTGCATTTATTTAGTGAAATGATGATGAAATGCTAGTATGTCGTGGCGTCGCGTGTTGGTAATATGCACGGTGCACGTCGGGTGTCGACACGTCGCGTCGCGTCGGGTGTTACAAATGTGTTCCCTGCTTAAATCTGTAAATAGGGTGAGCAATTTTTTATGTTCTTTTGTTTTGAACTTTTGACATGTGTAGTAAATCTTATAAGGAAGTAAACATCTCGTCTTTGACAACAGGGTATAACTATTGCACTTATTCAATAAATGATAATTAATAATAATAATTTGATAATTTGATTCTTCGGCCTGATGGCCAAAATTGATTGATTGATATTTATTTATTTATTTTATTTATTTATTTAATTTAATTGCATACATGTATTATTAAATGCTAGGTTAGTTTGTTGCTAGCTAATTGTTAGTAAGTACATGTACCCTGTAAGGGCGCAGCAATTGATTCATAGAATAGGATATTTGTGATAATAACTGATACATAAGTTAATTAGTTATTAATTTATTACATTTTATCCTTCAAGAATTCGTCAACAGAGTAGTAACTTTTGGATATTAGGTATTCTTTAAGTTTACTTCGGAAAACCGTATCTTTTTGAAGTTCTTTAATGGTGCCAGGTATTTTATTAAAGATATCGATCATTTTTGAATAGGGACCTTTGTTATGTTTTAATTTTAATTTTGTCATGTCAGGGGGTAAAATAAGCTTATCTTTATTTCGTCTATTATATTTAGAAAAATGCTCTGAGTTTGATACAAATAAATGTCTATTTTTTTTTACGAATATGGTCATTTGCATAATGTATATACAGGGTAAGGTCAATATTTTTAGAGTTTTAAAGTGAGGTCTACAGCTTTGTCTTTGTTTTATATTAGCTAGTATTCTAATTAGTTTTTTTTGTTTAATAAAGATATCGTTAAAGTCTACACAATTTCCCCACAGTACAATAGAATAGTTGAACCAAGAGAAGGCGTTTGCGTAATACGCTGACAGAGCGGTTTTGTAATCGGTGTTACTTTTCAATATACTAAGGGCGTATGTAAACCTAGAAAGTTTATTCTTAAGTATGTCAATATAGATCTTCCAATTGAGGTGGGTATCTAATGTCAGGCCTAATAATTTAAATTCATTGCATTCTTCTATGTCTAAAATACTAGTCAAACTATTTAAATCTAAGGGGGATCTTTGTCTGGTCCTAAATTGCATAATTTTTGTCTTTTTTATGTTTTTATGTATATCTATGTATTTTAAAGATTAAAGATTTAAAGATTTAAAGATTTAAAGATTTATGTCATTTATTTCCATAAAATCCTAAAGATCACTTGGACAAGTCAATAAATACAATTCATTATTACAACTTAACATTAAATAAAAATATACAATGGAAACAATGTTGACATAAAAATATGTTTCATTTTTTTAAGCACTGAATTGAGAAACATAAAGAACAATCAGCTCATATCTGAATTTATTACAATAATCTGTTAGTTTTTTTATTCTTTAAAATATTGGAGCGGATTCCATCCCATGCAGTTTTATCATCTAAATACTCTGATATTTTATAATACGATTTTGAAATAAGAAGTTTTTTTACTAAGTTTTTAAATTTAGTGATAGATAATTCTTGCAATTCTTTGGGAATCTTGTTATAGAAGCGTATACATTGCCCTTTAAAAGATATATTAACCTTATGTAGCCTAGTAATATGTAAAGCTAGTTTTTCCTTATTTCTAGTATTAAAATTATGTCTATTACTTTTAGGAAAACTATTGATGTTTTTGTGGGTATACATTAAGACTGTATAAATATATTGACAGGGAGCTGTCAATATGTTTATTTCCTTGAATGTTTCACGCAAGGATTCTCTTGGGCTCATTTTATAGATAGATCGAACAGCCCTTTTCTGAAGCACAAATATATTATTCAGTCGTACATCTCCAGCACTCCCCCAGAGTAATATGCCATACGACATAACACTGTGAAAGTAACTGAAGTAGACCAGTCTAGAAGTAGTTACATTAGTTAAATAGCGGATTTTTTTAACAGCAAAAGCCGCAGAACTGAGCTTTTTCGATAACTTATCTATATGAGCGTCCCATTGAAGCTTACTGTCTAGTGTTATGCCTAAAAATACAGTACTTTTTACTAACTCTAAGTTTTTATCCTTTATTTTGATATCTGCCTTAACTTGTTTTACATTTGGTAATGTAAATCTTATACATTTGGTTTTATTTTCATTAAGTAACAAGTTATTAGAGTTAAACCAATGAACTACTTTCGAAATAGCGTTATTCACCTTGTCATAGTTATTTGTACGTCGATTCATTTTAAACAGAAGAGAGGTGTCATCAGCAAATAACACTATTTCGTGATCATTCTTTACAAGATGAGGTAAATCATTTATGTATATTAAAAAGAGATACGGGCCCAAAATTGATCCCTGCGGTACACCCATTGAAACCAAAGCTCCTGGGGACCTCTTACCATTAACATCAACTCTTTGAATCCTTTCACTTAGGTAAGAAGCAAAAAGATCCAAAGACTTGTCTCTAATTCCATAATGATGTAATTTTCTGATTAATGTTTCATGGTCTACACAATCGAATGCCTTCGATAAATCACAAAAAATTCCTAATGCATCTTGCGACTTTTCCCACGCATCATAAATATGCGTTAGCAACTCTGCGCCAGCATCAGTAGTGGACCTGCATTTGGTGAAGCCATATTGCTTATTGTGTAATAAATTATTAGTATGAAAATGCTGTGAGATTTGTATTAAAATAAGTTTCTCAAATATTTTACTAAACGTTGGCAGTACCGATATTGGCCTAAAGTTAGTTGGATCCGTCGTAGTACCTGATTTGAAGAGAGGTACAATTTTGCTGTGTTTCATTAAGTCAGGAAATACACCACAATCAATGCATTTATTGAATATGTAAGCTAATTCAGACGCAAATGTCTGTACTAGTGATCTAAGTATTTGTACAGAGATTCCCCAGAGATCTTTGGTTTTCTTTACATTAATCATTTTGAAAGCTTTTAAAATGTCTTCTGTGTTTACATATTTAAAGTGAAAATCTATTTTACAACTGGGTACATTTTCTTTTAATAATGACTCTGCAATGACATGTGATGAGTTCAATGTTCTAGTTGTAGACACAGGGATGTCAGTAAAAAAGCCTTCAAAAGCTTGCGCTACATCATGATCATTATCAATAACAATATCATTTATTTTCAGTTTAAATTCTGCATTAGAGTTTTGAGTTCTACCGGTTTCATCATTAATTATTTTCCAGGTAGTTTTAACAATGTTACTACTATTTTTAATTTTTGAACTAATATAATTTGATTTAGCTATTTGACAAACAGTTTTGAATGTTTTGAAGTATGTATATTATATTAAGTACCTATATCAGAAATCTAGCACCCGTAACACAAGCTTCGAGCTTACCACGGGGCTAGATGTCGTTGTGTAAATTGTCCAGCAATATTTATTTATTTATTTTTATTTATTTAATTATCGTGCCTAATCGTTATACACACGCAATGTTGATGAAAAATGACAGTCATCATGATTTTTTGTTGTGATTTTATTTCATAATAATTAAAATCATGATATCAATGCCTATAAATAAAAGTTAAGTAGGTATCATATCTATTAGATTTATCATTATTTTTGCGGGTCATAATGATTTACATTTATTTAAAATCCATATACTTACTCGTATTTAATGACTGGTTACAACACTACATTCAGCCATGTGGTGCTTAAATAAATAAATAAATTCACACAGCAACATCTAGCCCCGTGATAAGCTCTAAGCTTGTGTTACGGGTGCTAGATTTCTGATAATATACTTATTAGAATATAAGTACATACAAAGATAGAATTTTTTTATTATACATAAGCACCCTGACACCCGGAACCGGAACAAATATTTGCAAGTCATACAAATAATGATTCCGAGGTGGGAATCGAACCCGCAACCTCTTGCGTCGCAGGCAGACCTTCGCTCGCTGTGCCATACAGGTCGTCTTTTGCTATTTTGTCGAATCCTATATAAGCCAATGACTACCTAGTCCAATCAATATCTAGTATTTTCAAGATGATGTCAACACCCTGGCCAATTGCGGGTTGTTTAATGACACAACATGTCCTTCAAACTTATAAAAGCTTCATAATATGCCGGTTTCCTGGAAGAGATAAGGCCGCCCCTTGTACTTTTAAGATAGTGTTAAGTTTTTCTTTAACTCTTTTTATTTGAACAGTTTTATGTTTCATTTTTCAAGTTTTATATAATATCCAAGAGACATCTATACAGGTGTTATGCAGACTGTGCCTAATGTGCTCCATAGTCAACTCAACACTGCTCTTGCTCCCACTTTAGCCAACACGGGTCTGTTCGGCTAATATGCCATTAGGTTCAAATAAATTAATGTGGTAGGTAGGTACCTATAACCTTAATCTAATAATGTGAAGCTAAGACTTTATTAGACTTAGTAAAAGACAAAATTACTATAAATATTTATTGTGCCTTAATAATAAATCTTAATTAAGATCGAAACAAACAGTGTAGAAAACTTAACCGCCGATGGAACAAAATATCACATTGCTCTCAGACGGACATGTGCATAGCATTGGAATCTGAGTCTCGTGTGGTCTTGCAGTTACTTCTTGAGCATGGAGTTGACAAGGCCTTTGAACGCTTCCAAGCCTACTTCGTTGGCCTCTTTGTAGCCAGGAGCGGTCTTCTTGACGGACTCGTACCATCTGTAATAAAGTCAATATTATCTAGTGACACCATCATCGGAGTCTTTAACATGGAGCTATTGACTGGCGCCCTTCTAACAGTTAATTAAGTTGATTAGCGCTCGCATGTTTTTATATTAGTACGGTTTTATTATTTTTAGGGCAGCATGATGTAAGGAATTTTTCTTATATGCTTAAAAACCCCTATATTGTTTTTCACTTCTGGACAATAAAGATTATCTCTTGACGAGAGATTCTATATTGTCAACGATTAGAAAAACTACCGATGATATTTTTTTCTATGAAAATCTGAAGATGCCATTTTGTTTAAACTTTCTTCGGCGTTGTATTGTATTCGCTGCGGCCGATACGCACGCCTCGGCTTCATATACCCATTATGGTACACCTTGTATAATATGAATATGATGGTGGCTTCATATACCTATTATGGTACACCTTGTATAATAGTACTGTGATGTTTACCTCTTAACATTGTTGTACTTGAGGAAGTCGACGTCGGTAGCCTCGAAGCTGGAGACGCTGGCGACGAGGCTGAGGTCTGCGATGGTGATGCCGCGTCCGGCCGCGAAGTTCTGTCCCTCCAGGAACTTGTCCAGCAGCTGCAGGGCGTCTTCGATCTTGGACAGCTTCTCCTTATCGGCCGGCGCGCCGCCGAACACTTGTGGGTACTGGAACGAGAAATAATTGGCATCTATATTTTTTAATCTATGTCATTTATAAGTACCTACAATAAAGAGTTCATTCATTCATTCATTCTTGGCTGATGTGGCATTTACTTTGATGGTGAAGGGTAGTTACAACGGTTAAAATTTAATATAGAAAAGCATCTTAGTTTAGGAGTTTCGTAATGTAATGTTGCACGTGTAGAATCTGATCCTTTCCATTAACATTTTGCTTATTGAATTAACAACATCGACAATAAATGGTTTAAGGAAAAAGCTGATAAATTCGGTCAGAAAGTTAGAGAATTCTTAACCACCAAGAAGCAAGCCTGAGGGGTTGGGTTGTCGAATTATTTAAATTATGTAAACGTTTACTGATAATGGATATATGGTAGGCAAGTGTAAGCTGCACATATAAATAAACTCGAACAAGTTGATAATACAATTTATATAAAAAAAATAATGTAAGTATTAAATTTACTGTAGGTATAGGTACGAGTACAATTGGTAGAGCCCAACTCAAATGACTCGATTAAACATTAGGTACCTACTAAAAACCATTGTCATGTTAGTGAGGATAAGATTGCAGTATGTATCAATAGGTAGGTAATTAGGTACTACCTACTGCAAGAAAAAAAAACAGATTTTATTTATTTAGAATTTAGAAGTTTAGTTAATTGCTCAGTTTTCCGCATTTAGACTCAGAGGCGGTCCATTATACGAGATAAGATTTGCTAGTATAACCAGCCAGAGTTTAGCTGGACAAATACTTACAAAGTAGTCAGCAAATCGTTGATAGAGCGTGCCGATGTCGAAGTAAAGTCGCTGGTCGACCAGAGCGCGCGCTCGCGGCTCCTCGGGGTACAGCGCGGAGCCGCCGCCGTACTTGTTGGCGAGGTACTGGATGATGGCGCGCGACTCCCACAGCGCCAGTCCGTCGTCCACCAGCGTGGGGACTGTGTGCTGCGGGTTGATCTGGAACACAAGAGAAGTAACTATTATGTAGTGTAGAGCTTGTTAAACTTTCATCATCCCTACTTACGCTCCCACTGTAGAGAGAGACACAGGGACTTCTCTCTTGACGAGAGAGATTAGACTTTAAAGAGACTTTAAGTGCGAGTTGGTGACTAACACCATGTCCATCTAACATTTGCTAGTAGTTTTTACAGGTCTTTCTCTATAGCGTATTTTTATCTATTTACCATTCCGACATTTTAAGTGCTTTGCGATAACTGTGGGAGTCCACTAGAGTTTTCATTCCCGCCTTCATCCGTATAATATTATTTCCAGTTAGTATTCTCTGATTTGACACCAATTATAACTATCAGACTTATGAGTAGGTAGAACAGATAGAGCAAAGTAACTACCTACATATTTAATTAAATTAAACAATAAAATCTAGTTATTTGCCTGTTACTTGTTTGTCTATGTTTATTGATAACATTAAGGAAATATCGATGAAAAACAATAATTGTACCTATTAATTATTATATTGTTATTTGTAGGTATTTAAGTTTATAATGGGGAACTTTACTATAGTTCCGAATTCACCTGTGATCGTAAATATGACATTGTTTTTTTAAATATCCTATTATTAGTATAAATTATCAGCGAGCAGAGATCTTTATTGTTGTTTTTTCTTAAATTTTCCATATAAAATTTTAATCTAATAACATCCACGAATCTTATTTTTTTTTCTGGATTTCTCCAGAAACTATAGAAAAGTCAAATTAGGTACCTAATAAAATTCCTATCGTAGGTATATTATTTTATTTTTAACTGTATCCTGCCAGCATCGTAATCGTAATAGAAAGGCATGCACCACAGAAGATAAATAATGTGTTCTGTTCACAGCGCAACCGGTTGTCGATTCAAGGTCTCGTAATCAGGCAGGTTGTACTCTGAGCTCAGACACCATAAAAACTTTAGATTGTTTTTGTCTTCTAACATAATAATGTAGACAATCATAATGATGGGTTTCATTCGGCAGACAGATGCACTCAAAGCCCACTAGAAGGTTAAATTAATTTTAAACGAATTTTTTCATCATTTTTAGAAATACTTTCTGTAGTTAAGTCGCAAGTGAAGCAATTTCAACAATTTAGTTTTTTTTTCATTTGACTTTCCTTACCAATTATATAATATTGTATATTTACTATAAATATTCCATTAAGCAAACTGGTGAGGTAGGCGTCAGTTATGTCCAATGTGTGCACTAATTTATTAGTACCTACCTACCTAGGTAGTGACTCAATTCTTGAAGCGCCCATTTTCACACGTCACATTCCTAAGTTTACTCATTCCTAACTAATTTGCACTTCTTGATTATATTTATGACAATACTGATAACTTCTATAATCTCTTATAATCAACAATGTTTTAAGTACCTACCATGCTATTTGTTTGGCCCCATAACAGTTCATTGACTCTACATTGCATCATAGTTTAAGTAAGTATCAACGATCCAATCTATCTGCGTGTTTGAAGGTAAATAACACTTTGCTGTCTATAACTTTAAGTTGTATTTCCCGTGGAATGGCAAGTAAATAGCACGGAAATACTGGCCGAATGCCAAGAATGGTTTAAAACTAGTATTTTAGTTAGAGTCATATTAGGTTAATACATTTATTAAGAATCAGACACATTCTTGAATCTCTTTGCTTCTTACTTAAATCCAGGAGCCTTGGTTTTAATGGGTGTACCACAGGGATCCATTTGGGCCCGTATACCTATATTTAATGGTTTACAACGTCTTGTAAGGATGATCATGAAATTGTGTTATTTATTACCTTTTAAAGGGCAATGTACATATATGCTTCTACAACAATATTCCCAAAGTTTTGTAAACCCTCTGTCACAAAATTTAGAACTGTAAATATTAAATTAAGCGTATAAAAATTACGTCATACATAACTTAATGTACCCAAGCGGTTTATTATAATTTTACAGTACAAATAAAATTAAACGGATATGCAAATTAAATGAGTTTACTGAACTACTGCATAACATACCTACTATATGATTTTTTGTTTATAGTTTATTTGTTCTTGGTTGCCTTTGCCAGTAAGTTTGAATACTATACTTAAAACTTATTTATATATGGAGTAAAAGGAAAACAGCTGTAGGTAAGTACATACAATGAGAAATAGGCTTTAACTATTAAAATTTGAAAAATAGGTAGAGGTACTCTGTGACCAATGACACGACACATCTAGCAGAATCTATTTTTATGATTCATACAAGTGTTAAAACAACATGTTTTTTTAGTAATTTTAAAAGCTAGCATGACTAGCAAAATTGAGATCGAATGCGAGAATTCCTACTATAGTATGATGCAATGAATTTATAACTCCTAGTGGGTGTTATGTAGGCAAATATAATTTATCATTTTGCTATTTTTTGCATTATCATACTAGATTGCTGTAGTCTGCCTACAGTATCCACTGTAGGTACCAAACTTGTCATGCCTTTAGAGTTTAGAACATATCATCATTATCTTGCTCTTTTCCCACATTGTGTGAGTGAGGTCAGAACACCATTACGAAAACAATTTGTTTTAAATTTACTGGTCCCTAGTTTACCCGCTTATTTCTTACCTTTAAGTATTCAGGCTTGAGGTGTTCTCCGTGGTGTAGGTCTACCAGCTTGAGGTCGAGCTCCAGATTCAGGGCCTTAGCAGTGAGCAGCACGGCGCGGCAGGGCGCGGAGCCGGGCACGTAGTACAGAGTTGGGGCCATTGTTCTGTTGACGAAAGAATCTCTCTATTAGACCTTTTGGAATACGTGGTGGTGCCGGCTAATTTGAACCACTTCCCTGTCTGTTCCAGTAGTGTGAAACCGACTGAGGGATTCCAGACAGGTAGTGGCTTCGTTTGTGTATGGTTCTATTGGAGAGACCCGTGCTAAGTAGTGATACGTAATGATTGACTAACTATACCTATGCTAATCCTATATGGAACTATATTTGAAAGTTCTGTATAGTGACGGGAAAGACGTGTAGCAAATAGGAAAACCACGAAAGCTGGTTTGATTAATCACTAACTGACACACGTCACTAATGATGTACCCGATAATGCATAGAGTATCGATAAGCAGGTGGAATTCTAACTATCAATAATTATTTGTTTTTAATTAGTTTTATCGAACTCAACTCAACGCGTCAATGAGGTCAGGAACCTTGGAGTAGTTAATGATTTTTTTGATTAAAATCATTAGAATTTAATTTATCATGGTGTGGACGAAATCAATGTAATAATCTAATGGAATGCGTAGGCACACAAACAATAAAATGACAATAAAAGCTTAGGGGTGCGACTCTACCTATCGAAATAATATATATATCATTCCTTATTTACAAACAAAGAACGCAAGTGATAGGTACCTATTGGTTATTTTAAACTCGAAAAGTTTTTTCAATTGAATAAAGTTACGATAAAAATATATTAAGTTAAGTAGGTTTAACGTACAAAAAACTGGGATTAAGGTTTATTTATACGAATTCACATAAGTAAATATTAAAATAATAAGGCTTAGTCATGCGTCTATTAGCATGAAATGTTCTTTATATGGAAGTAATTCCCACATCTATTAACTGACTCAAAGAACCGAAAGTCTGTCAAGGATACACGCTATAAGCATTAGTGTTGTGTGAATAACTGAAATACACATTATACACAGCAGGTATTCTTTTGTTATATCTAGCCGAAGAAAATGGACAAAACTTTGTTATTTTGTAGAGAACCCCCAAACAGTTATTTAATCTACGAGCGGATTTAGAATAAAGTATCGATTTATAATAAGATAAAAATGTCAATAAAACCTGCCTACAAGCAATTGACCAATGTCCACCTACAAGCCTCCCGAGATTGGAAAGCTCCAACCAGCCTAGCAATTACAATTGCAGGTTTGGTAAGTTGTTAGTGTGGGAGAAATTCCAATTGTCGAATGTCGAAATCTCGCGTGCCGATCAAACGAAACCAGAGCACTTTCACTTCAATTAAAGTTTGACTTTCTGTGACCAAACCTTGGTTTGGTGTCATTTTGCACGGAAATTATTTAAGCCTTTGGCCTAGGTTTGCCAAAAACAGTTAAGAAAATTTACTGAATTCATGATTTTCGCTGTCGAGAATCCCAAGATCAACATCTTCAAGTAGGTACCTATGCTTAGTCGGCCATATCCAGAAAATATAACGCATCAATATGTCTGAGAGTTAACTACAACTTCCCATTTTGCCGAATGTGTTCAGCAGTTGAGTTGCCGAGTCTATACACAGAAAAGAGAGCAACAAATGCTTACTTACACACGGTGACAAAAAGTCATTAGTAGGCATTAGAGTGATTATTTCGCATGTAAACCGTTACAGCGCTGGTATTTTAAAGAGCCTGTGAGGCAATAAAAATTAACTATCTATCATTATGATTTGTAGGTTTATGTTAACGGAACACGAACTGACATAAGTTTCTTGATAAGTGATTAAGCTAGGTACAAACAAAAAATGCGGATATGAAGTGATTGGAAATACCAGCAAGCGTTTGTGAGGTAAAAACTATCAAGGTTTCTTTGGTTGGGCTAAGGGGAAAAAAATTTGTCTAATTTGTTACATAAAAAAATAAGTAATTGCTACCTACTAGTTTTGGTTTTGGTGCCTTTTTATTTTACGTTTACTGACTTATCTTAAAGTATTATAGAGTTTGAAGGAATTTTAAAGCCATTAAGGACAATATTTTACAATAGGTTACCTAATACTTTTTTTAATAAGTTAAGTTGTTGTTGTTTAAGTTTGTCTACAAGTTTACACCATGGTTTTGTTATCATTCTTACATTTTGTTTTATCTTTCTTGTCGCAAAATTTTATCGATAATCCAAAACTATATTACACACATCACTATATTCTATATTCAAATACGTTAAGTAGGTACTTACAATTTAAATCCGTTGACTTTTTAAAAATTAAATGAATCACTGGTAGACTGCGTTCAGCCAACACGAGATCCGACGGCAGAATAACGGAGAGGGGAGAGGTCAACGGTTTTATAGTAACGTCGCGTCACCGACCGGCCGGCTTAGAGGAATCACAGTTTTCATTTTATATAGGGAATAATTTTGAATTACCTAGCTCAGAATGAAAATGAAGTTGAAAATTATAGTGATAAAAAATGACAATCACTGGTTGCAGTTGTTTGTGGTGTGCCCCAGTAATTAGTCATGATAAAGTTTTGCAAAATCTTAGGTTCCTTCATTAAGGGATGCTGGTTGCCTGGTTCTCAAGTCAACTGTCTTTTAATGTTTGTTACCTCAGAACTCCTCAATTTAAAGGCAGTTCATGTCGGTTTTTTTCTTGAAAAGATGCTAGGAATTATTTTTTCCAAGAATCTAGGTACCTACCTACTTTAAATTTATTTACTACTAGCAGCCCCCGCGAACTTCGTCTCGCCATCTTTTATTTGCAACTATATCCATACTAAATTTCATCCAAATCGAATTAACCTGCGTAAGCATATATTTTCCCGTGGAAGCATGTATTTTCCGCGGTGAAAAGTCTCTCGCCATATACTTTTATTTGCAACTATCTTCTGCATAATAAATTTTATCTAAATCGATATTTTCCGCGTAAGCATATATTTTTCCGCCGAAGTATGTATTTTTCCGCGGTAAAAAGTAGCCTATGTCAGGATTAGGATATTACATATTATATTACATTACATTGACTCCCCCCCCATACCCCAGTGACGCTTACATGGAGCCTACATCGCATGCTAGCTAGCTGAGCGCGGTGAGCGACAACCTCGCGACTATTTTCTAATACTTGCATTTTTAAACTCGTGATATCTTCCGAATTAAATGTCCGAATTGAATAATTCAAAAAGTTATAAAAAGGTATTAAAGCCGTCTTGAATATAAAGTAATTTATTTTGATAAGGATTAATACCAAGGTACAAATAAAGACCCTTTCAAGAGGCGGCATATATAAATTAATATTTTAGAATAAAAAACTGCTTACTGTGACATAACTATAATATTTAGACATATGTGCCATATATGACATATTTCGCGACATTTTTTGTAGATAATGATGAGTTCTGCAAAGTCGTAGTACATGATTTTGTTCTATCATCAATAGTTTTCGCAGCGCACGCGACGTAAGGAATTTTTCAGGTCATTTTTTTACACCTTATGTTACATTATTGGAGTTTTAGTAAGGATCCCTAATTTTTTTTTAAATATAATATAGCCTATGTTACTCGGGGATAATGTAGCTTTCCAAAGGCGAAAGAATTTTTGAAATCGGTCCAGTAGTTTCGGAGCCTATTCGTTACAAACAAACAAACAAACAAATCTTTCCTCTTTATAATATTAGTATAGATTACCTATTTATAATTTTTGGTAAACTGTATTGAAAATATAATGTAAAATGCAAAAATAAAAGAAACTTGTAACCACCTAGTTGGTTACAAAGTAATCTACTACACGCTTTAACCTACGAGCATGGTCGTAAAGAAGTACTTACTGCACTCAGGCTGCGTTCCGGACACATTCCATCCAACAAATTTGGATTTTTAATGAAAGTCGTACCATCACCAGATTGTGACATATGTGGATCGATTGAAGATGTTCAACATGTTTTGATGGAATGTGTTCGAAATGCAAATGAAAGACTAAATGTTTTGGGAGCAACAACATTTTATGATATGGGCAAAATTAATAGCATGCTGTCGAGTCCACTATCAGGTGAAGCCCGAAAATTGTACAATCTTGCAATTGATTAGGTACTTTAGTTCTAGAAGTTAGTTTTGATTTTGTTTTATATATTATCTATACTTATATATATATATATAAGTATATATATCTATACTAATATTATAAAGAGGAAAGATTTGTTTGTATGTTTGTTTGTTTGTTTGTTTGTTTGTAACGAATAGGCTCCGAAACTACTGGACCGATTTCAAAAATTCTTTCACCTTTGGAAAGCTACATTATCCCCGAGTAACATAGGCTATATTATATTTTAAAAAAAATTAGGGATCCTTACTTAAACTCCAATAATGTAACTTAAGGTGTAAAAAAATGACCTGAAAAATTCCTTACATCGCGTGCGCTGCGAAAACTATTGATGATAGAACAAAATCATGTACTACGACTTTGCAGAACTCATCATTATCTACAAAAAATGTCGCGACAGCATATGTCTAAATATTATAGTTATGTCACAGTAAGCAGTTTTTTATTCTAAAATATTAATTTATATATGCCGCCTCTTGAAAGGGTCTTCATTTGTACCTTGGTATTAATCCTTATCAAAATAAATTACTTTATATTCAAGACGGCTTTAATACCTTTTTATAACTTTTTGAATTATTCAATTCGGACATTTCATTCGGAAGATATCACGAGTTTCAAAATGCAAGTATTAGAAAAAAGTCTAGAGGTTGTCGCTCACCGCGCTCAGCTAGCCAGCATGCGATGTTAGACTTCATCACTGGGGTAAGGGGGGGGGGGAGTCAATGTAATGTAATGTATAATATGTAATATCCTAATCCTAACATAGGCTACTTTTTACCGCGGAAAAATACATACTTCGGCGGAAAAATATATGCTTACGCGGGAAAATTCGATTTCGATGAAATTTAGTAGGTATGTAGATAGTTGCAAATTAAAGTATATGGAGAGAGACTTTTTACCGCGAAAAAATTAAATGCTTCCGCGGGAAAATATATGCTTACGCAGGATAATTCGATTTGGATGAAATTTAGTATGGATATAGTTGCAAATAAAAGTATATGGCGAGACGAAGTTCGCGGGGGCTGCTAGTTATTAGATTATAAAGAGGAAAGATTTGTTTGTATGTTTGTTTGTTTGTTTGTAACGAATAGGCTCCGAAACTACTGGACCGATTTCAAAAATTCTTTCACCTTTGGAAAGCTACATTATCCCCGAGTAACATAGGCTATATTATATTTTAAAAAAAATTAGGGATCCTTACTAAAACTCCAATAATGTAACATAAGGTGTAAAAAAATGACCTGAAAAATGTCTTACGTCGCGTGCGCTGCGAAAACTATTGATGATAGAACAAAATCATGTACTACGACTTTGCAGAACTCATCATTATCTACAAAAAATGTCGCGACAGCATATGTCTAAATATTATAGTTATGTCACAGTAAGCAGTTTTTTATTCTAAAATATTAATTTATATATGCCGCGTCTTGAAAGGGTCTTCATTTGTACCTTGGTATTAATCCTTATCCAAATAAATTACTTTATATTCAAGACGGCTTTAATACCTTTTTATAACTTGATGTAGACTCCATGTAAGCGTCACTGGGGTACGGGGGACGGGGGACGGGGTGGAGTCAATGTAGTGTAATATCCTAAACCTAACATAGGCTACTTTTTACCTCGGAAAAATATATGCTTACGTGGGAAAATTCGATTTCGATGAAATTTTGTATGTAGATAGTTGCAAATAAAAGTATATGGCGAGACAAAGTTCGCGGGGGCTGCTAGTAGTTTATAATTAGGCGATGTGGTCGCTCAGCGACAAAGCCTATGTGTGTGTGTGTTAAATAAAAAAAAAAAAAAAAACCTACGAGCAAAAGGTAAATTATTTGTTGTGACAAATTTATGTACCTAATTAAATTAGGTAGGTAGGTACTTAAAAAAATAAATACAGTAGGTACCTACCTAAAAAAATATTATGTAGGTGTACCCCGTGTACCTAGTGCAAAACGCAAACATTGTCATCATGACTTTTTAAATTTATTTACGAGTAGCCGACCCGCCGACCGACAGCTTTGCTTGCTTTATTTTACGTTCAAAATTGAACTAAAGTTTATTTAATTCTTGTATTGTCCTATAATGTAGGTGTTACAATAAAGCATTTTATATTGTATTGTAAAGTTTGTATAAGGGTGATTATTTTGTCATCTGACCGTTTGCGATAAATAAATTATATTTATTTATTTTGTTTACCTATATTACGAGTATCTTTCTTATCTTTAGTCACAGAATAATGACTACGTAAGTAAGTCGTTAGTAAACTTTGTTTTATACATAGAGACAGACAGACACGACTTTGTTTTATATGTACTAGGCTAGGTACCTATATCTTTTGATCTACATTCAATTTCTTATTTATCTTTCGATGGCATAAGGGATGAATTATATTAGACCGGGACGGGGCCCGGTCTGGGCACGTTACATACATTTTATATGAACCAGTTTATATTACACCGTGTTTGATCCGTGTCCCGTCCGGGCCGGTGTAATAGAAACTGGCCACGGTCACGCCCCGGCCCGGCCCCGCCCCTGCCTAATATAATTCATCCCTAAATGATTCTCTAGTTACTAAACTGATATTGATAAGTTATCTATTGATTACGTAGGTAGGTATTTTGGTAGGTTGTTTGTTACGACCTTCAAAGACCGTCATAATTTTAACACATCTCAAACAAAACTATCTAATTTCCGGCGAACAAAAACTGCTAAACCTGTTTTTTTTGTTCTACTATTCTTAAATATAAATAGTTTTACTATAAAAACTGTCGTGGTTTAATAAATTCATATTGAAATAAACGGGCAATACACGAACCTTATTTACGTAGACTATTGATCAACCGATTTCGTCCCAGAACGTGGGACTTCTTCAGGATCAAAGACACTGCAAGGACACGGATCACGCCACGCCCGCTCGCCGGTCCGCAGTGCACGGTTGCTCAATAGTCTACGTAAATAAGGTTCGTGTATTGCCCGTTTATCTCAATATGAATATAAATAGTTGTTTAAATTTTAGTCTAAACCTAAGATATAATATTACGTGGATGGACGAAAAACCCAAACCGCAAAATATCTGGATTGTATAAATATGACACATTTGGGACCAGCATCACTAAAATTTCCTCACTGCTATCCTTGTTTTGTAAAATGTTTAGAATGACGTCATTAACGAGGACACCTTAATGATTTATACCATTTAGGAGAATGTAGTGTAGGTACCTACCTACCTACCTTCGTATCGTACGACCACAGTGCAGGTGTGTGTTAGTAAATTTGGGACAGTAGATACTACTTAAATATATATTTATGATTAGGTAGGTACATACTAAGTCTTAGATGCATTTGAAATGGGCCGTACTTGCGGACTAGGGGTTTCTCCAAGTCGCCTATTATTTACTTATCATGATAATCAAAGTAGACCTACACTACTAATCAGCTAAATGCTGCAAATGCAAGCTATCTGAAACATTGATATTTATGTACATTATATTTATGTATACTTATTATAAAGATGAAGAGTTTGTTTGAACCTGGTCCACACAAAAGCTGATCTAGAACTTCGAAATGGGCCAGCGGAGCCTTGGCCGGCTGTCTCAGGGCCACCAGCCGTTGTCCTTTGTGCAAGGAGGACGGCACGCGTTCGGGTCCAACGCGCGCGCTGCAGGGCCGGATCTAGGAACCAGAGGACGTGCCTCCAATCAGTAATTGAAATTAAAAATGGTAATATAATGTTTTTTTTGTCACGAATTATTGTTGTACCTATAGATATTAAATACCCTCTTATCAGTGTATGTATAACGGGTATCGGCCTGTAATAAAAGTCCTCGGGAACAAAATTCGCTTGTCACTATGAAACACGGGGCCCATTGGAATTGGTACGGTACACTGACAGAGCTGGCTGTAGCCCGTCTTCCTTGGCTTAGCGATCAGAGATGGGGCGGTAGGTACTACTCATAGGCTGTTTCTAAAAGGCATTGATCAATCTTATTAAAACAACGAAAAAATTAATTATAAATGTAACATATTTCGAAACGAAAACGAGTTAACATTTTTTGCTTGATTTTGAATTTTTATTTTAACCTTCACCCAAAATGTTAATGTATTATTTAAATTAAAAGTCTTCGGTGAAAGTAAATTAGGTTTTTGGATTTTATCTAAGTTGTTATAGGTAGTAGATTAAAACTCCTTTTATGTAAATTCTTAGTATAAGGCTTCGAACAAAGATCTTATCGCGAGAAATGACGGTGGAGGTGCGAAGTTTGTTTTTGTGAGCAGTCCTGAGTACGACCGGGCTCGAGAGGATGGCTGCCCACCGCGCGTGTCGGTCGGACACCTTAGCACAAAGCGTCCTGAATTCGGCCCTCACGGCTCCTATTGTCTAATTTCAATGCCACGACACCTCGATATTAAATATAGGTACTAGAACGTATATTTTTGTTTTCATTATGTATATTTTTTATTTTAAAAGTTACCAGGTTTCAAAATTTAGGGTTTCCTTTTGTTTATTTTAAAGAACATCAACAGTTTATCTGTTTGTCTTATAGGGTTAGTTATTACAAATACCATAAGACGGGCAGCAGCGTCTATCTGATTAGGTACATAGTTACTGCGATCACGTCTGATAAGCGTCGAGATTATAAGTATTAAATCCCCTTAGAACTATAATAGATTAGTTTCGAAACATATTTTACACCAGCGACCCGCCCTCGCTTCGCCTCGGGTATGTACCTAATTATACTTAAAAAACTTCCTCTTGAATCACTCTTTCTATAACGTGCGCAATTTGAAATGAGTTCTGTAAATGGCGTCCGCTCGCATGCGTTCTCGCTCACTCTCTATCGCTGTCTATACTTTTATCCTTGTTTTGCCAATCGTACCATACCTACCCGCCGCCATTTACAGAATTCATTTTCAATTGCGCACGTTATATTAAAAAAACCGCATCTAAATCCGTTGCGTAGTTTTTTTGTTTAGATTTTACGCATTCATACTATTCATAGGGATATAGGGACAGAAAAAGCGACTTTGTTTTACACTATGAATACGAAAAGTCCACAAACTTTACTAGGAAATTGTTTAGAAAATTGGACTGTTATGTCTATTTTGCACGAAAATTTGTTTCAATAAACAAATTCTCGTGCGCGGTTTTGGCGTATCCAAGCGGCTTCAATCGGACCGGGTAACAACTTTACTGTCAGTGTCTCTTGAAAAATAATGTCACTGTCAATGTCAAAACAAACCAAATAATGAAGGGAATTCGGTGATCGTGCGTGATTATTTCTACTTTCTTTTGCGAAAATAGAAGAGAATTATTTAGTGATGATGTGAATTTACACTATAGCTTAAAACCTGAGAAGCATTACCTGAAAATGTCATCAAAAATGGGTGATAGCAGTGATTCTGAAGAGTTTTACGATGCAGAAGAGTTTACACCCATCAAGGGCTCTAAGTATGATATCTGTTGATTTCCATATTTTCACTTTATTTTGTGATTTACATTGCTTATTGATTACATAAATTATTCCTAAGTGATATTTCTCAAACCTGTTCTTATAATATTAATTTATTAACGGAAATCTAGTACTTATTGGAAAGTCTAATAGATAGTGTGGTGACAAAAAACAGATGTTAGATTTGAGTGTTTTGACGTCCTTGGTAGCCATTGAGGCATAAAACTCGTAGGTATTGGTTGATTGTTGTGGAACAATGAGTTATTAGACCAAATCAAACATATTCAACAACCCATTGACCAGAAAACACTCAACAGGTTTACTTCTGAATGTTTTCATTCTGACCTGTTTTGATATGGTTTGTAACCACTAATTAAAGCTAATTACGAAAATTATTGATGCTCACTTTGACTGATAATGCTACTTCTTACATTCACAGTTGAACTGATTGGTGCTGTAGTAGAATCACTGTTTCAATTTCAGAATGTTAAATTCTTACAACTTTGAGTGGTAAACAAAAAAATACATAAAAACTAGATAGCTAGATCATCATCCCTCACACAAGACATGATAGTATTAATAATATATATAATTTTTTTTCATATATTTATATGTAACTAGCTTTCCGCCCGCGGCTTCGCCCGCATTATATTAGATTTGAAAAAAAAAAAGAAAAAAAAGTAAAAAGTACCCTATGTCCTTCTCCTGGCTCTAAACTACCCCCCTGCCAACTTTCAGGCAAATCCGTTCAGCCGTTCTCGAGTTATAAGTTCAGGCACTAACACGACTTTCTTTTATATATATAGATATATATAGATATTAGTAAACCTCAGCAATAAAGTAATAATAATATTATTTTAGGAGAACATCACTATGTAAGAGTATGCAGAGTGTCACAGATACAGTGGACAGTCCAGAGAAGGACAAAAGTGCTTCAAAAGCAACTGCCACAACTAAAGAGGCAGTTCCTCCCCCTGTAACAGAAGCAACTCCAGAAGATGACAGGACTACTGTTAAAAATGTAAGTAAGCTTTTTTAAGTATTTTACCCATCACACTCAATGTAACTATTTTACACTAATATATAAATAAATATTCCCAAAGCCCCATGATAACCTTGAAGCTTGTGTTATATATGCTAGCATAATTCATAAGTATTATAATCACTGCACTCTGATAGTAATGGACCCTTGATAAATAATCCATAGCTTAGTGATGGCTGCACTAACCGTTACTAATTTGAGCTAGCCTAGCATAAGCTTGAAGCTTGTGATCTAGACACATACAATATAATTCTTAGTATACAGATATTTTTATACACATTAAACACTCAGAACACACCTCAGGTTATACCAACATTTATACTGGTGGTTATTTATTCTCCATAATTTTTAGTTCCAGTGGGACCTTAGACCGCTGCCTCACAGGGTTTGTCAACATTTCCATTTTCCTACCTTAACCACACATACTCTTACAAGCTGAATATATAATTATTAAGGCCATTCTTTCTATTGATTGTTTTAGGTGGTGCAAGGCCGGCGACGTTTCCAGGAGTTGAGGCGCTGTATCCAGACAGAGGAAGAAGACGAGGGTGTGATGCCCGACTCCGGTTCTGCAGAGCACCAGACTTACACCCTTGAACATCCTTTCAAGTAAGATTTTGGTATACATTTAATGACATTGTGTTATCACTGGATTTATTGATTGGATTGGATGAAATTAGTAGGTAACCACTCTGCAGTGTTATCTACATTAGAATGGATCTCTCCTTGGGAAGATAAGAAAAGGTATTGATGGAAATTAATGTCAAAAAAATATATAAAATGAATTAACATTAGTGGGAAAGAAAGTTTTAGCATTTTAATAACTCTTTTAGTTAAAAATGTCCTCTTGCCTTGGAATAACATTCTAAGTATCAAAGTACAAATCCAAGGTCAAATCTGTTGAATAGGAATATTTATTGAATGATTTGTTGCAGAATAATATCCCACGACACAATGAGTTTGCAGAGTATGACGTCACTGGGCCGCATCGGCAGGATACTCAGCGGCGCGGCGGAGTCGCAATGTGAGACTTATGTCAATATTTTTAGTTGGTATAACATGAGATACAGTTTAATGTATTGTAGGTTTTTTATAAACCTATATTGTCCAACTTCGGGGCAAAAGTCTCCCCTTGAGTTAGCCAGTTCTGGCTACATTCGAGCCACAAGCACTGCCCAACCCCACTTCTAGTGTACCAAACAAAGTGTCACTATTAGTATAGATTGTTATGAAAATTATTTAACATTGGAAATAGTTGTAAAGTAGTGTGTCTATTGCAGCTAATATCCGTGAATCGGCGCACGCGAGTTCGAGAGAGCCGTCCACAGTTTCGGAGCCCAGCGCCGCCGAGATCAGGTCACAGAACGGTAAGATAACATCGTTAACACCTACTTACTTGCGTTAACTAGCACTAGATCGCAATAAAATACTTTGAAAGACTTGTTCTGTAAGAGTCCATCTATATTAATAATTTCGTCAAGGGGTGCGGTAGACTCGATCGAAACCTTATATGAATAACTAGCAGCCCCCGCGAACTTCGTCTCGCCATATACTTTTATTTGCAACTATCTACATACTAAATTTCATCGAAATCGAATTTTCCCACGTAAGCATATACATGTATTTTCCCGTGGAAGTATGTATTTTTCCGCGGTAAAAAGTAGCCTATGTTAGGATTAGGATATTACATTACATTACATTGACTCCCCCTCGTACCCCAGTGACGCTTACCTACATGGAGTCTACATCGCATGCTGGCTAGCTGAGCGCGGTGAGCGACAACCTCTAGACTTTTTTCTAATACTTGCATTTTTAAACGTGATATCTTCTCGTGATATCTTCCGAATGAAATGTCCGAATTGAATAATTCAAAAAGTTATAAAAAGGTATTAAAGCCGTCTTAATTATAAAGTAATTTATTTTGATAAGGATTAATACCAAGGTACAAATGAAGACCCTTTCAAGAGGCGGCATATATAAATTAATATTTTAGAATAAAAAACTGCTTACTGTGACATAACTATAATATTTAGACATATGCTGTCGCGACATTTTTTGTAGATAATGATGAGTTCTGCAAAGTCGTAGTACATGATTTTGTTCTATCATCAATAGTTTTCGCAGCGCACGCGACTTAAGGAATTTTTCAGCTCATTTTTTTACACCTTATGTTACATTATTGGAGTTTTAGTAAGGATCCCTAATTTTTTTTTTAAATATAATATACCTAGCCTATGTTACTCGGGGATAATGTAGCTTTCCAAAGGTGAAAGAATTTTTGAAATCGGTCCAGTAGTTTCGGAGCCTATTCGTTACAAACAAACAAACAAACAAATCTTTCCTCTTTATAATATTAGTATAGACAAAACATAAAAAATATTGATTTTGAGTTGACAACATATATCCGCAAAATTCGGATTATGGAAAATTTCGTCAAATTTCACCCGAACGAAGCCGGGTTTTCATCTAGTAAGTAAATATAGACGGAACACATTGGATAAACATTTTGGTTTTCAGTGTTTGATAGTTGATGCAATTTTATTGTTATCAGCCTGGATCATCCCAATGCTGGGCAAAAGCCATCCCCCACACTTTCCAGGCCTTTCCTGAGCCACCTTCATCCAAATGGCCACGTTTTAAAACTCCTCCCGCCATCTCTATTTTCCGGTGGTCACCTTTGACGGAATCAGAAATATAATTAAACTCATAAAATATTTTGTTCCAGTAATGGCGATGGCGGAACCGGACGTAATAGCGAGCACCAAAGCCAACAGCCTGAAGCAGAGCCGCAGTTCGTCCGCCGCCATCGTCACCACGTCCGGCGGCGCCGCGCAGCCGGTGGCGCCCCCTAGGAAGAAGAAACGAAGTGAGAACTTATAACAAGCTTTATTATATGTGATTGCTCGCCCCCTGTGGATGTCGTCCATTGAGGAGTGGCGCGAACGAACGCGAAACTGCAGTCCTGCCTGCTGAACCAGGCCAATTTTTTTTACTGGCGCTTAAAAAGTTGTGTCTATAATAATTAAATATAATATAAGGGTCAGATTTTTTTTATAGAAATATTTATTAATAGAAAATGTTTTGTCTTTGTAACAGACAAGCTCCACGGCTCTCAATCCCTCTCGACGACAGACGGCGACAACCTCAGCGTGTGCACCGACACCGACCTCGACGACGACGTGAGACTCGCCGTCATCGCCAGGGACAAGCCACGGGACCTCTTAGTGGAGGTAATGTGTCTATTATACATATCTCAGCGTGTGCACCGACACCGACCTCGACGACGACGTGAGACTCGCCGTCATCGCCAGGGACAAGCCACGGGACCTCTTAGTGGAGGTAATGTGTCTATTATACATATCTCAGCGTGTGCACCGACACCGACCTCGACGACGACGTGAGACTCGCCGTCATCGCCAGGGACAAGCCACGGGACCTCTTAGTGGAGGTAATGTGTCTATTATACATATCTCAGCGTGTGCACCGACACCGACCTCGACGACGACGTGAGACTCGCCGTCATCGCCAGGGACAAGCCGCGGGACCTCTTAGTGGAGGTAATGTGTCTATTATACATATCTCAGCGTGTGCACCGACACCGACCTCGACGACGACGTGAGACTCGCCGTCATCGCCAGGGACAAGCCACGGGACCTCTTAGTGGAGGTAATGTGTCTATTATACATATCTCAGCGTGTGCACCGACACCGACCTCGACGACGACGTGAGACTCGCCGTCATCGCCAGGGACAAGCCACGGGACCTCTTAGTGGAGGTAATGTGTCTATTATTTATTTATTTAACAAACTCCACAGCCCTTATAAATACATATACATATAACATTTTTCTGATACTTGAGCTTACGGCCAAACAGATTATACATATCTCATCGTGTGCATATTATACTAACAATAGTAGGGGAGCCGAAGAGGGGATTTCGGGATTTACTCGAGCACGTCAGATTAAGATACTGGAGATAGCTAGTACCCAGATAAGTACCTCCACCAAATATAAAAAATCTATCTATGTTCGAACGTGAATTATAAGGGAACAAAATTTACTTTTGTCATATTAGGCGCATCACTTTAGATAATTGTCAGATTAAGATATGGTAGAATCAGAACATAGAGATGAACCATATACATCTAAATCTGACGCTCTAACACCTTTAGAAACGCCAGTTTTTTTGTTCTATTTTTTGATAAAAAATGAGTCGCGATTTTTATTTTTTTAACTTTTACGTACTTCCACCCCAATCGTGTAAACAATCAGATTTACAAACGTATATTATCAATCATATTTCCTAAATTATTTTTAAGTATGTAAGTATGTTAAGCTGATTTTCAATTTATTGAATCTGATTCATAGAATCTATCACTAACTGACGCGCTTAAGTACGTCCATACATCAGTATTTTTTTAAATAAGTTTTTATTTATCTATGGTCGCTTCCCCCACTGATGAAACACATCGGTCTCATACAATTTTTTTCTTCTTATCATCTACCAAATGGAACCCAATAGGTCTCTTTGACGCTCGAGTAAATCCCCATTTAGCATCGTCGCCTCCCGTACTACAAAATATACACATACATATTCAACTTAATATTTATCCTTATAATGACAGGGAAACTACCGATTTGTTTGTCCTCTAAATAGAATATAAATTAGCTTTGTTTGTTCAAAGCAAAATAAACCATAAAAGATAATTTAACCGCGATAAATATAACTTTGTGTTGATGACAACATTTTGCTCTATTCAATAGTAGTTTTCCAACGCTCTTGTTCCGTGTTACATTAAACTCAATAATTATAAGCAAGAAAGTGTAATTTAAAGTTTTTATAAGAAGAAAAAGTACACGAAGCGCATATATTCGATGTTCGTTTATTGTACGTGCACAGCGCAAGCACTTGTTTCTTGTTCCCGACTTTGCCTACAGGAGTCGTATACCAACGCGTTCAAGAAGGAAATCCTCAGTTGGTTTTAGTTTATTACATATTTATTTGTGTTCTATTGTAAGGTATTTTATATGTTTGTGTGGTTTGCGGGGCATTTCCTTGCAACACAGTTCCTAACTAGCACGGGAGGTAATGTCCTAATAACTATTATTATGTCACACTTTCTTATTGATTAAATATTGTATCGTTTGTGAGACAATATGTGTATGTACAGGGCGCGTGCGGCGGTGCGGCGCTGCCCAGCCCGGCCAGCACCATCGAGTCTCTCACGCGCGAGTTTCAGGACTCGCTCGAACTCTCGCACTCGAGATACGGTACATATTTATTCTACATTACTTGAAAAAATAATTAAATACAACATCCACTAAGCATAAAATCAAATAAGTACATAATGTAAAAAAATACATTAAATTACAATTTTCATTAATTCTGCCAAATTGGCGAATTAATTCTGCCCATTATAGTTGAAGGATGGTATTGGTTATATCCTGCACTCTGCGCTTCAGAATCATAATATTGTTTTTGTACATACCTTAAGCACGTTTCTATATTAGTTACATGTTATTTCATTTTCTTTATGTACCTACTGTTTTGCCCGCTCTCTTAAAATAAATTCGATATTTAATATGGTTGTATGATATGTTAACAGCGAGCGACCGCGCGCTCAGTTTGCTGGAGTCGCGCGACCCGGCCGCGCGCCCGGCGCCGCGCCTCTCCATCGACCAGGCCACCGCTAAAGTCATGAATGGTAAGGAGCGAGGAACTGCGCCTATGATCTTATAATGAGGGATTTACACGGGACGACTTTCACGGTGCGGCTATTCCACTTTCCACACAAAGTTATTATTTACCTAAAAGTTTCAAAAACTTTTGAATTTATTCAACTAGCCGTCGGCCCCCCCGCTTCGCCCGCGTTTTCATTCTTTTTCCCACAGTAAAACTTAGCCTATGTGTTGATCCAGGGTGTCAGCTTACTCCGTACAAAATTTAATAAAAATCACTCCAGCCTTTTAGTCGTTAAGACACACACACTTACATAATCTCCCCTTTATAATATTATTGTGATTTATGCAAGCAAAGCAGTAATGAACTGTGTATCTGTGTACAGGAGAGAACCGCGGTTCAGGCGAGGAACGACGGCGTTTACCCCACTCCGGTCATTCGAGTCTCGGATCTACCGCAAGGTAAGGACAAATTTACTATTCAATATATAGGATTAGGTATACAATACACACACAAATAAATTAAAAATTTACCTCGAATAATATACAAGAATAATGAAACCAAATTAATTAGATATTGTGTTAGAGGCGGACGTATAACCTAAAGCAATTTCATATTGGATATTGGTAGCGAAATAGGCAATTGCAGGTCGAGTATGAGTTTGAGGGCCGAGCCGCAGGCGAAGACTTCAGTGATATGAGACAGGCGATTGCCATTTCGGCCGAGGCATATATATAGTGCTTTTCTTAAAAAAATGCAAGGAAATATAAGGGCCATTTACATACATAATAAATTTAATTAATATTCTTTTGATTTTGCTGGAAGCAGGTTTTCCATCGCTAATTTAGCTTCCGATCTTAAATCTGGTGGAGTGCAGTCAACGTTCATTTCATTTTCACTTTCAGAATCATCGGAACTCATTTTAATTATTTTATTAACAACTCCGCTTTACCGCTAATTTGATTTTTTTTATTTTACAATTTGTGCCGAAAGGTAAACGCATCTGTGGCTATACAGCCACGAGAACGCAATGTGTACGATAGATGAAAGAGTTCTAAATTCAAACAGCACACCGTTTCATACAACATTGCCGGCGCGCTCTTCGTTCGAAATTCAAAGAACGCGCTGGGGAGTGATTTTGGGTTTTCAGTCTACGTAAATATGATACTTCGCGTGTTCCTTATTCAAAAGTAATAACAATATTTCCGAGCATGTTTAACCGTCGCCGCGCACTCGCCACAGCCACAAACGCCGCCACGAGAAGCTAGAAGCGTGAAGCGTGTGACCGCCACCGGCGCCAACCGTGTGCGGCGAGTCTATATAAAATGTATGAAAATTACAGGAAATATGCCAGTGGCGGCGTTTTGTGGTTGTGGCCGGTGGCTCGTGTGCCCTAAGAAATATTAATTTGTATTTATTATTGATTTAGACGCAGCGGCGGCAGCTTAGGTAGCCGGCGCCGCTCGTGCGGAGACGAACAGGCCGCGCCGCCCGCCGCCGCCCTCACAGACATGGAGATACTGGAGCGGGTCACCGTGCTCAACCTGGACACAGGTAGCCGACAGGGCCGTTATAAGGACACAGGTAGCCGACAGGGTCGTTATAAGGACACAGGTAGCCGACAGGGTCGATATAAGGACCCAGGTAGCCGACAGGGTCGATATAAGGACACAGGTAGCCGACAGGGTCGATATAAGGACACAGGTAGCCGACAGGGTCGATATAAGGACACAGGTAGCCGACAGGGTCGATATAAGGACACAGGTAGCCGACAGGGTCGATATAAGGACACAGGTAGCCGACAGGGTCGATATAAGGACACAGGTAGCCGACAGGGTCGATATAAGGACACAGGTAGCCGACAGGGTCGATATAAGGACACAGGTAGCCGACAGGGTCGATATAAGGACACAGGTAGCCGACAGGGTCGGTATAAGGACACAGGTAGCCGACACGATATAAGGACACAGGTAGCCGACAGGGTCGATATAAGGACACAGGTGGCCGACAGGGTCGATATAAGGACACAGGTAGCCGACAGGGTCGATATAAGGACACAGGTAGCCGACAGGGTCGATATAAGGACACAGGTAGCCGACAGGGTCGATATAAGGACACAGGTAGCCGACAGGGTCGATATAAGGACACAGGTAGCCGACAGGGTCGATATAACGACACAGGTAGCCGACAGGGTCGATATAAGGACACAGGTAGCCGACAGGGTCGATATAAGGACACAGGTAGCCGACAGGGTCGATATAAGGACACAGGTAGCCGACAGGGTCGATATAACGACACAGGTAGCAGACAGGATCGTTATAAGGACACAGCCTAAAACTCACTGCTTACAATCACTTTTTAGCTTTTTAAGTTCAAATTTTGGCGTTTAGTTTACATAATTAAGGAGTTCTATTAATATTATTTATTTATAGACAGGTCGCCTATAAATAAGCAGGCGCAGGCGTGTCTACGTTAAACGGCTATGAGTCTAGTTTTGTGTAACATTAGTGAGCTTCCTGCTATTGTTCCTAGTTCTAACGGGTAAATTTATTTATTCCAATGTTTCAAGCCCACTGCATTTGCTAGTGGTAGAACAAACGCCTTATTGATATTTAATTCCTGCGATTAATCTATCCATCCAGTTATTTTTAATGTAAAGTTAAGGGTGTGTGTTGTTGGTCCAGGAGAGCGCGTCCCGCTGAGCGTGGCGGAGCACACGCTGCCGCAGTGCATCAACCCGCTGTCGCTGCACATCATGCGGCTCACCTCCGAGTACATCGCGCGCGCTAACGATGATGATAACGCAAGGTAGGTACAGGAAGGAACCATATTCGATACTTACCTGTAATGTAATTATTAACTCTATTTTTAAAAGAAAATATACTTTTGTTATGTAACGCGGAAGATTAGACGTTTGTAAAATCCAATAAATTTCAGGTTTTAGATTTTAAGCTTTTTATTATGTGCACATTGAGAACTTTAGTTTGATACAACTTAAAGTTCTCAAGATCAAAAAAATTGTGGATTAAATAAAATTGGTTCAGTCGTTTACAATTAGAACCGAATGTTTACAATCATACATGTGTGGTGTATCAAATATGGCACAGATATTGTGGTGTATCAAGTATGGCACAGACTTTTTATTTTACACATCTAGGCTATAAATATATTTTTATGTAAACATAAATTAAAATTTTAATGTAACAGAAGCAGATTTAAAAGTGTTGGGGTTAATTAAATCTAATAATATTGGGGGTTAATTAAATGTGTTTAGTAGATTTTATAATACATTTTAGGTCCAGCCCGCCAAAACAGATATCGTCGTGGCGTCGGCGGTTGTCTATTACAGTGTACGCTTCGACATTCAATCTCATGCGAAAGTCGCGTGCGATATCCAAGTCGAAGGACCTGCGTAAATCTGACACCGCTATACCTAGGTTCAAAAGTCAAATTCAAAATTAAAGGGGTTAATGTTGCTAAGTGTGATAATTTTGTTGGTTTGAGCTATTGGTTTGGTTTTCAGGTTTCAAATGTACCGGGAAATTCTGGGTGTGATGTAAATGCTTTTATTTATGCAGACTTTATAATGGACAAGTGGTCTGAGGCAATTTGTTAAACATATTTATTTTTCTTGTGTGCCGTTAAGCTAGCCGTTAGTATTATGAGGTCGAATTATTACTTAATTTTGCTTTTTCATTTTCCATGTTAAGGAGCTTCGTAAATCTGTTATCGGCACAATGATATTCTTATACTTACTTACTTAATGATTTTAATGTGATATTTAATATAGCCTTATGTTCTATTAAAATATTCTGTTGCGTTGGTTTTGTAAAGCTATTGGTTTGGTGGCGAACTTTTGATTTTTTTAATACAAAATAAGCCGAAGATTCGTGGTGGTTTTGTTTTAATACAAATAATACAAGGCCATTTCATTACTTTTAATTTACATAAAAACGATTTTAAATTGTACACTTTGTAGCTTTTATCTATGCGTAAGTTTTACACTGTTAAGAAACTACTATGCTTCTACTGAATTCATCAAAACGTAAAAATTTTTTAGAGAAATATAAAGCCTAATATTTGCGGATTCATCTCACAAAATTATGTATAGTAAAACCATTTTTAAACTGAACGCCCCTCCACCGCGGTTACACGTACATGCAAAAAGGTGTATAGATACAACACACATAAATTGATCTTTGTCATTGGATGTTCAATAACGTATAAGCAAACGGTATCACTTTGACAGACAGATGAGCCAATGTTACAGTAAAGTTGTAGCACGCACACAAGTATATTGATGCAATACGTATTTCCTCTCACACGTTGAAATTATCACGGTTTTGTGGAGGGGAGTTCATTTTAAGTCTGGATCATCTATACTTCAACCATTGTTTTATGTTTCCATACAATATTTTCGATTTTTTTTTAATTTTGAATATTATTATAAGCCTATACTATAATAGTTTTATGTACGTGTGTTCTCAGAGAGACGGACGAGGAGAGCGAGAGCGTGTGCGGCGCGGCGTCGGACTTGCCGGCGCCGCCGCGCGCCAAGGACCAGGATAAGCCCACCACCATCAAACGGAAGACTGACAAGTAAGCCACACTTTAACACGTTTACTACGCGAGCTGCCCAGAAACACATGCGTCTTACAATAGAATATACATTTATTTCGACACACTGTTACAAAAACAACAAAAACTTTAGTTTAGGGCATTCGAAATATCACTTGAAAGATGCAGTCGTCGAGCTTCCCCATGTAACTGCTCGTCTTAGGGTAGCATTCCTTTTGCTTGAGAATTTTTCGTACTGCAAACTTAAACAGATGGCCATATGTTTTACGTATTCCTACACACTGGCACTTGTGTCAGCTAAACCTAGTATATTACAATTAAAACTTAGAGAATAGAATAGAAAATCTTTACTGTGTACTTTTTGGTAGACAATAAACCCAATGAAGCGTAAAAAATATTAATTTTTAAGCTTATACTTTTTATTTTCATAACAACAAAATACAGAGCTAGGAAAATACGATACACTACACAATTTTATTGTTGAATTTAGAGTAGCGGCGGCGGAATTTATGAAAAGCCATTCACAGGACAACATAAACATCAGGTGATATTTTGAGTGAAAGCTGTATTCATTTTGTTTCAGTTATTATATTGAACTTATTACTCTTGCTTATTGATCAAAATATTTTTAATACACTTTGGTTTTTGTGTTCAGCTTTTTATTAATTCTTTCACTTTACTTTTACGCCCAGTTCCACAAAAAAAATAATGAATATCGTCTTTATGCTAGAGATCTGTTAGTTTTCTATGACAGATTCGCACTTAACACATTCACTACCGGAGCCCGGTGGCGTTACACGTGTTTATTCATGTACTGATGTCTGATGACTTTAATACTTAATTTCTTAAATAATTTACTACACTACATATTTACAGCTTTGAACTTATCGTCTTTTGCTTTGGATATAATTCGTTTAATGCTTTTTTGTGTTTGTTATTTACACTCAACAAATTGGCAGATAACGTTTTAATAGTTTACTGTCATTAACGGGCTCAATTAGATGCCTTTGGGTGCTTTTCGACCAGAAATAACTACTATTTGTTATTTTATAGTGATTGACTCTCACTTAAGTTTTTCTAAATTATTAGAAAATGGTATGAGAAAAATCCCTCGATAGCGTAGTGGTTAGCGCAACCAGGGCTTAACTGGGTGGCGTGGGTTCGACTCCCACTCGAGGGCCAAGATTACGTTGTGATCTTGTAATTTTTCTCATACCATTTTCTAATAATTCAGAAAGAACTATGCTATTATAAATTGCGCTACAATTCTTAGACCATTAAATTAAACAGATATACGGCGATTCAATAAGTCTGTTCGTTTATCATGTTCAGATTAAAGCGTTTCTTCGGAAGCACAGTGAAGAAGACCGTGGACGCTGCGAAGTCCCTCGCGCAGGAAGTGTCCCACGCGCGGCACAAGGAGGATGTGGGGGACATCGTGGACGAAGTCAGGGGCGAGCACAATATCAAACTGAAGGCGTCCAACTCACACAAGGGACCGTACGACTTCGATGGCTGTGTTCGACATGTACAGGTTCGTTTTTTTGCGAAAGTAGTATATTTTTTACTTGTGTTCCAAATTTGTCCAACTAAAAATCTAAGAAATGTTCAACATCAGAGATTGTGAATGCTTACCGATATTTATTTATTAACTTTAACTTTACAGATAATTTAATTCTGTCACTGCTAAAAAACAGTAAAAATCTGAATTTAATTAACCAATAAAAATTCACGTGTAAAAAGACGCAGTTACTTTTGTCTGACGTGTTGTGTTGTGATGTGATGCATCAGAACGGTATCGGTTTCATACATTTGATATGGTACCGTTAACATTTATTCAATGCGGTGTGTTGTGACGTCATCTGACGTGTCGCGTCACAAGCGAACTCGGTCTGCGTCAGAACGGGTGAGGTGCGAGTTGATGGTGCCGCGAGATGCCGGTTCAGACAAGTGTGCACGCGTTGTGTTTTGTTTTTTTCGGATGATTCTTGAAAAAACATTGCGAATGTGTGATGTGAACGCTCTGGTCAAGATGGAACTGATACAAAAAAGTATCATAATGCCTCATAACACGTCATATCAAATTGAACAGTAGCCATCACGACAGAAAGTATCACATCACAGCGCGTCAGATAAATGTAACTGCGGCTTTATTTAGTAAAAGTAAAATGAAAGAAAACTGGTTGAATGTTGGCGACTTCTGTAGTCATACTGAAATTGGAGTACGTGATTTTGTATGAGATGTGTCTGATCGCGCGTGTTTGCAGGAGATGGGCAGCATGGGCGGCGCCGTGTGGTGCTGCAAGTTCAGCGTGTGCGGGCGCCTGCTGGCCACGGCCGGCCAGGACCGCCTGCTGCGCGTCTGGGTCACCCGGGACGCACACAACATGTTCCAGGTAAGGTACAAGTTCAGCGTGTGCGGGCGCCTGCTGGCCACGGCCGGCCAGGACCGCCTGCTGCGCGTCTGGGTCACCCGGGACGCACACAACATGTTCCAGGTAAGGTACAAGTTCAGCGTGTGCGGGCGCCTGCTGGCCACGGCCGGCCAGGACCGCCTGCTGCGCGTCTGGGTCACCCGGGACGCACACAACATGTTCCAGGTAAGGTACAAGTTCAGCGTGTGCGGGCGCCTGCTGGCCACGGCCGGCCAGGACCGCCTGCTGCGCGTCTGGGTCACCCGGGACGCACACAACATGTTCCAGGTAAGGTACAAGTTCAGCGTGTGCGGGCGCCTGCTGGCCACGGCCGGCCAGGACCGCCTGCTGCGCGTCTGGGTCACCCGGGACGCACACAACATGTTCCAGGTAAGGTACAAGTTCAGCGTGTGCGGGCGCCTGCTGGCCACGGCCGGCCAGGACCGCCTGCTGCGCGTCTGGGTCACCCGGGACGCACACAACATGTTCCAGGTAAGGTACAAGTTCAGCGTGTGCGGGCGCCTGCTGGCCACGGCCGGCCAGGACCGCCTGCTGCGCGTCTGGGTCACCCGGGACGCACACAACATGTTCCAGGTAAGGTACAAGTTCAGCGTGTGCGGGCGCCTGCTGGCCACGGCCGGCCAGGACCGCCTGCTGCGCGTCTGGGTCACCCGGGACGCACACAACATGTTCCAGGTAAGGTACAAGTTCAGCGTGTGCGGGCGCCTGCTGGCCACGGCCGGCCAGGACCGCCTGCTGCGCGTCTGGGTCACCCGGGACGCACACAACATGTTCCAGGTAAGGTACAAGTTCAGCGTGTGCGGGCGCCTGCTGGCCACGGCCGGCCAGGACCGCCTGCTGCGCGTCTGGGTCACCCGGGACGCACACAACATGTTCCAGGTAAGGTACAAGTTCAGCGTGTGCGGGCGCCTGCTGGCCACGGCCGGCCAGGACCGCCTGCTGCGCGTCTGGGTCACCCGGGACGCACACAACATGTTCCAGGTAAGGTACAAGTTCAGCGTGTGCGGGCGCCTGCTGGCCACGGCCGGCCAGGACCGCCTGCTGCGCGTCTGGGTCACCCGGGACGCACACAACATGTTCCAGGTAAGGTACAAGTTCAGCGTGTGCGGGCGCCTGCTGGCCACGGCCGGCCAGGACCGCCTGCTGCGCGTCTGGGTCACCCGGGACGCACACAACATGTTCCAGGTAAGGTACAAGTTCAGCGTGTGCGGGCGCCTGCTGGCCACGGCCGGCCAGGACCGCCTGCTGCGCGTCTGGGTCACCCGGGACGCACACAACATGTTCCAGGTAAGGTACAAGTTCAGCGTGTGCGGGCGCCTGCTGGCCACGGCCGGCCAGGACCGCCTGCTGCGCGTCTGGGTCACCCGGGACGCACACAACATGTTCCAGGTAAGGTACAAGTTCAGCGTGTGCGGGCGCCTGCTGGCCACGGCCGGCCAGGACCGCCTACTGCGCGTCTGGGTCACCCGGGACGCACACAACATGTTCCAGGTAAGGTACAAGTTCAGCGTGTGCGGGCGCCTGCTGGCCACGGCCGGCCAGGACCGCCTGCTGCGCGTCTGGGTCACCCGGGACGCACACAACATGTTCCAGGTAAGGTACAAGTTCAGCGTGTGCGGGCGCCTGCTGGCCACGGCCGGCCAGGACCGCCTGCTGCGCGTCTGGGTCACCCGGGACGCACACAACATGTTCCAGGTAAGGTACAAGTTCAGCGTGTGCGGGCGCCTGCTGGCCACGGCCGGCCAGGACCGCCTGCTGCGCGTCTGGGTCACCCGGGACGCACACAACATGTTCCAGGTAAGGTACAAGTTCAGCGTGTGCGGGCGCCTGCTGGCCACGGCCGGCCAGGACCGCCTGCTGCGCGTCTGGGTCACCCGGGACGCACACAACATGTTCCAGGTAAGGTACAAGTTCAGCGTGTGCGGGCGCCTGCTGGCCACGGCCGGCCAGGACCGCCTGCTGCGCGTCTGGGTCACCCGGGACGCACACAACATGTTCCAGGTAAGGTACAAGTTCAGCGTGTGCGGGCGCCTGCTGGCCACGGCCGGCCAGGACCGCCTGCTGCGCGTCTGGGTCACCCGGGACGCACACAACATGTTCCAGGTAAGGTACAAGTTCAGCGTGTGCGGGCGCCTGCTGGCCACGGCCGGCCAGGACCGCCTGCTGCGCGTCTGGGTCACCCGGGACGCACACAACATGTTCCAGGTAAGGTACAAGTTCAGCGTGTGCGGGCGCCTGCTGGCCACGGCCGGCCAGGACCGCCTGCTGCGCGTCTGGGTCACCCGGGACGCACACAACATGTTCCAGGTAAGGTACAAGTTCAGCGTGTGCGGGCGCCTGCTGGCCACGGCCGGCCAGGACCGCCTGCTGCGCGTCTGGGTCACCCGGGACGCACACAACATGTTCCAGGTAAGGTACAAGTTCAGCGTGTGCGGGCGCCTGCTGGCCACGGCCGGCCAGGACCGCCTGCTGCGCGTCTGGGTCACCCGGGACGCACACAACATGTTCCAGGTAAGGTACAAGTTCAGCGTGTGCGGGCGCCTGCTGGCCACGGCCGGCCAGGACCGCCTGCTGCGCGTCTGGGTCACCCGGGACGCACACAACATGTTCCAGGTAAGGTACAAGTTCAGCGTGTGCGGGCCGTTTTATTAAAGAAAACAGGATAGGTTTGTTTTTGTTCAGTTAGCAACAAAATGTTAATTCTTGATCATTCTCGTTAATTAACGTTATATTAGTATGGATATTCCGAATTCAGTTAAAAATGTTATTACACCTGAGTGTTCTTTGTGCTAAGTTTTACTAAATTAATTGAAGATTGACCTGCCGGTATTCATTCAACATCGTACTTTACTTTAAGGATATGCGAACGAAATACAACGCGGAAAAGAAGTCCTCCCCCACGCCCTCCCAGCAGTCTCTGGCGGGCGCGGGGGCGGCGGCGGCGGCGGCGGGGGGCGCGGGGGACGCGCTGCCCCCCGCCGCCCCCTTCGCGCCGCGCCCCCTCGCCGTCTACAGCGGACACACGTCCGACCTGCTGGACGTGTCCTGGTCCAAAAACTACTTCATACTGTCTAGCTCCATGGACAAGACTGTCAGGTGAGTTTTCTCAAGGAAATATTACATTGTGATCCAAAAAATTCGCGGACGGGTAAGTTTGAATAAATATAAAAATCCTTACTTCCTTACTTTATTTATTTATTTTTATTTTTTAATATTATAAATGCGAAAGTAACTCTGTCTGTCTGTCTGTTACGCTTTCCCGCCTAAACCTCTCAGTCGATTTTGATGAAATTTGGTAAAGACAATCTTTAAACCCTGAGACAGAACATAGGCTACTTTTTATTTCCACGCGGGCGAAGCCGCGGGCGGAAGCTATTAAATAATAAAATCTGTCTGTTGTCCAGATTATGGCACATATCCCGCGGCGAGTGCCTGTGCTGCTTCCAGCACATCGACTTCGTGACGGCCATCGTGTTCCACCCGCGGGACGACCGCTACTTCCTCTCCGGCAGCCTCGACGGCAAGCTGCGCCTGTGGGACATACCCGACAAGAAGGTATGTACCACCTGTGGCACAACCGTATTTAACAGTTTACCACACTTTATTTTCTACTTTATATTAATCGCATAAAATCCTAACACTCCAATAAAATACTTTCAGGTCGCAGTATGGAACGAAGTCGACGGCAAGACAAAACTGATAACCGCAGCAAACTTCTGCCAGAACGGCAAGTTTGCAGTCGTAGGAACTTACGACGGTCGATGCATCTTCTACACGACGGACCAACTCAAATACCACACGCAGATCGACGTGCGATCGACCCGAGGGAAAAACTCCACCGGCAGAAAAATCAGCGGAATCGAGCCCATGCCCAACGACGACAAGATACTAGTAACATCCAACGACAGCCGAATCAGACTGTACGACCTTCGCGACCTAACGCTCTCCTGCAAATACAAGGGTTACATCAACGTTTCGAGTCAGATCAAGGCGTCCTTCTCCCACGACGGGAAGTATATCGTGTCGGGGTCGGAGAACCAGTGTATTTTCATCTGGAAGACTTATCATGATTATTCCAAGTTTACATCAGTGAGGCGGGACCGGAACGACTTCTGGGAGGGGATTAAGGCGCACAACGCGGTCGTCACGTGCGCCGTGTTCGCGCCCAACCCCGAGCACATGATCCGGGTTATACAGGACAGGGAGGACGAGGAGCGGGCCAGTGCGGACGCCGGGGGGAACGAACCGGTCAGTTGACTCATTTTACAAACAATAAACAGTAGCCACAATTTTTTTATAAAAGGATAGCCAATCTGAAGTCTACCACCCCAATTATATCGATTATTTCCTTTGGCACTACTGCTTGGCACTACTATTAAGGTCAAGGGAAATTTTACTTTCCCGTGACAATACTATTTTTATTGGCTGATTAAATATATTGTCCTTGATCTCTCTTTCATCAATTATAATACTTTAAAGATCTTCCATAATTTAAATTATAATTAATTTTAATTTATAATAATTGACCGATAACATGAGAGAGCCGTTCCGATTTATTTACCGGAAGGCTTGTTATTCTGTTCGCGTTATATTTCTCTGACGTACACATTTATGTAACGTTTGTTCGGCAGGGCTCCTCGGCGGGGGGCGCGGGTGTGTCGGGGTGTGCGGGGGGCGCGGAGGGGGGGCTGGTGTCGGCGTCGCAGGCGGGGCACGTGCTGGTGAGCGCGGACTTCAACGGCTGCATCCGCGTGTTCGTGCAGCGCGCCAAGCCCAAGCACAGTTCGCTGCCCGCCTCCGCACTGGCCTGAGACATACAACCATCTCCGCACTGGCCTGAGACATACAACCATCTCCGCACTGGCCTGAGACATACAACCATCTCTGCACTGGCCTGAGACATACAACCATCAACGGCTCAAACAAAAACAAATCAGCCGTGAATAACCGACTAAAGGATATTCCAGAAGACTTACTGCGATGACCAACCCACCTGGTATGTGTGATTCAACCAAATCCCCAAAAACCACAGGCCAAACGAACCGAAAATTTAGCTCTACCGTGAAGACGTAATGGTTACCTATGGTGAGAATAAGACGCGGATTTTCTAAATAAAACCTTAATCTTGGGGGCATTATAATAGCACAAAAGTATTTAACACATTTTGCAGTAGAACCGTGAATTATATTATCATCGGAAAATGTATGATTAATTTGATAAAACTTTAATTTTAATAATCACTTTGGAATCTTAAATTCAGTTAGGAAATAACTTGAGAATCAACTCTGTGTATATATAAAATATTATGCTGAGATTTTTATTATTATTTTACATTATGAAGAAATGGAAGAAGAGTACATGTTTGCCAACCAGACTTAATGTGAAAAAAGGGCAGAGAGATGATGATTATTATTTATGAACCATTATATTTAAGTTTCCTTACTGATTTTGAGGTTTCAAACGTGCCAGTGAATTTCTAGTAACCATGATATAGAAAAATATCTTCATTAAGAACATTATTTAGTTTTTAATCAATTAGCGAATTTTTTTAGAAAACTGTTGCTTTAAAAATCCATGTATATAAATGCAGCTGTATTAAAATAAGTTAAATTCTGTTTAATAAAAGTAAATACATACTTTGAGTATATCAGATAAAAATATGTAACCAAACCATTTTAGTGACGAAGAGAGTGAAGTTTATATAAAATATTCAACCTTATATAGGTTGAATATTTTATATAAACTTAAAGGAACATTTAAGGGCAAAATTCACAATTGAATGTGTTTAAGATTAATTAAACCCAGTTAACCTGAGTTCAAAACCCTTATTTGTTTTGTTTATTTGAATTCATTTTAATCTGTAAGATAAACAACGGTGAAAATTGGTCTATGGTTTGTGTGTAGAGACAAGTAGTCAACTACATCACAATGGATGTTTTTTAAATAATTGATCAACAAAAAAAAAAATTGTTTGACAATTTCATGGTCAACTTTTACCAACTAATAATCAATTTAACTCAATTAACCGTATTTACTAAAAGTTATAAATTAAATTAATATCTAAAGTAAAACTATTTTAGTAAATGCTTATCAATGACAAAATTAAACTTTGTTGTTCAAATTTATGAATATTTTATGTGCATGACAAATAATGGAAATTATTATATTACATGTATAAATTTTTATTCTTTACGTTAATTAATTTGGAAGGTATAGTGTTTTTAAGATATATTTTTATAATTATGTAGTTTCATTAACATTTGTGTATTTCTATTTAATATATCGGCTATTCTGGAAACTTGTGAAAGTAGGTTCTTGTCGCATTTTCTTGACCTTAAGTGTTAAGGCTTTATTTGGTCCTACACAAACATTTACCTTGCACCATGATCAATTGATTGTAAATAAAGTTTAAAAACACATCAAAGATAAAATACAATTTAGTTTTCGCGCCTTTTTAATATACCTAAGGTAAAATTTTCCCATACTATGTAATTAATTTCTGAATGTAATATAGAGGTTTATTGTATACACCAACAATCAGAAATTTAAAATGTATGTATGTAATTTCTTCCATAATATCGTGCAAGATTACATGGACAAGTTAAGGCAATATTCATCATCCAATTAAAAATAACATGACATCCATATGTAGAGTAAAAATATTTAAAACAAGTTATGGAAATATTTAAAATACCAAATTTTAGATTACATCATGGTATTATATCCAAATATTAGCCTTCATTACAAAATAACAGTTGCTTTGCTAGTTGTCTAATCCAACTCTCATTGTGTAATGCACCTTTTTGAAATTACATTTTATTTACTAGCTATATATTTAGGTTTTAGTAATATTATTTATATTTATGTTATCTTGCCTGTTATAAATCGTTGAAAATTGTGATTAATATTTGTAAGTGTACATTTAATGCTAGTGATGTATAAAATCGTGATGCCATTATTATATTGTATGAAAATCATATTTTATGTATATTTTTAATTCGCATTTATGGTCAAATAAATGGATAAATTAATTATTGTGTTTTAAATAAAATAACTAAATATGGTTTGTAAAGTATATTATCTAAATTCATACATTTCTACATAAATAAATATTATTTTCTAATACTAATTGTCATAATGGGGAATGTTTAGGACGTCATTATCAATTACAAAAAACAAGTATTTAAGCAAACTTATTATTTTACTTATTTAAGTTTAAACAATCTATATTGAAACTCAGTCTTAAATATTTTAAATTCGGGTGTAAACGGTGGGGCATTTGAACTTACCTATACATGAAGTTCTATCATAATTATATGAAGTGGTTTTTTGAGAGATGAGTACCACTTCGTAAAATTATGAACCTTTCAGATTATCTGCCCGCTGTTGACTTCTAAAAGTGGTTTATTTATGGTATGACTTTCAGGGTGATCAATGCAGTTTAGATTTAGTTTAACCTGTACTTCATCGGGTCTTTATCACACTCTCGAAACTGAACTGAATTTTTCTCTAGTGATTAAATCCCCAAATAAAATAATTAGAGAAAAATTCAGTTGGGTCCATACTTATATTATATCTTAAGCCAGAAGTGATTTCATTATAGAATAAGAACTAAATGACTCATAATATAAATATTAGTACATGAAACGGGTAAAATGTTTCGAGCCTAAGTTTCAGTTTCTCCATAAGATGGCTTAAAACATTGTTGTAATATCGGGAAACTCAAAACAAATCAAATTACTAATTATTTTATCACAACTGTTACCCGTTTCATGTTCTGTGTTGACTACAGTTATGACTTCCAGGGCGGCTTGGAACAGTTAAGGGACTTCTTAACACGTTCCCTGTCCGTCCGCTCCCGCTCCTTGTCGGGGCGGTCGCTCGTGGGCTCCTCGAGGCGCGCGGGGGCGTCGGGCGTTTGAAGGTTAGCGGGCTTGCTTAGCAACTGAAATTATAATTTTAGATTTGGATTATATTATTGTACTTCTGAACTTATTCTTAGCAATAGGTACTTTTTCTTTGACTAACCGATAACTTCACAACTTTTTTTATGTTATCTACAGTTAATACATATTAGCGCGTTCAAACAAACTAGTCCATCAATATTTTTTTGTTAAACTTACCAGTTATATAATGTAAATGATACCTACCAGTTTGACGTAATGCTGCATATCATGATCGCTCAGTGCGTCCAGGTTGAGCCTGTCCTCAGCGTCCCCCGTCCCCCCCGCGTCCCCCGCGCGCGCCCCCCACGGGGGCAAGGAGAGGGGGGGCAGCTTGGACAGCTCTGGACATAGTGGGGTGGCCACTGGAACAAAACACGTTCAATATCTGTGTGTGGGTGTCTGGGTGTTGTATATGTATAATAAAAAAATATCTATCTATGTATAACCCGCGCAGATAGAAAATTGATTTGAAAATGGCGGCGTTAAGTATGGTACGATTGGCAAAACAAGGATAAAAGTATAGACAGCGATAGAGAGTGAGCGAGAACGCATGCGAGCGGACGCCATTTATAAATCAATTCTTTAAGTGCGCGGCTTATATGTATATTATATTAAGTATATCAGAAATCTAGCACCCGTAACACAAGCTTCGAGCTTACTACGGGGCTAGATGTCGCTGTGTTAATTGTCCAGCAATATTTTTTTTTTAATATGATTATTGATATTTTTTTTTTACTATTATTATGATATACTGACCGCTGTCTTGGCGCGTGACGTCTGCGGAGGACGCGTTGTTCGCGTGCGTGAGTATGAGCAGCGCCTGCCTCCACTGCGCCTCCATGACGCCGTGCAGTTGGGACGCGATCTGTCCGCGACGACGTCTGTAAGACTCCAACTTGCTCTGGAACAAATACCATTTATTAAAGCTCCGTACTCACATTCGGTATCACTCGATAGCTTAAAGTTAAAGCCTCGAGCAGACCGGATGCGTATACATACACTGAGTTATAATGTATGGGAATGTATGAGACAGGACACACTGCTTGCGTAACGTGACGTGCGCAGTGGTACGTGCACGTCTACGCTTACGTGTACGTATACGCATCCGGTCTGCACGAGGCTTTAATACGAAACGCAAAACCGTAAATCGCGAGCCGTCGAACTTCAGACGCTCAGTGTACGTATACAAACGCTTTATAGAAACGCCACCAAGTCCGTCCGAGTATAGGAACAGAACTCGGAAGCTTCCACCGAAATGTTACACGATAACATTGGCAGGTCCTACTTTGAGAGTCATATTTTGTACACTATAATTAGGTAATATTAGTACCTATTAAATTTTTATGTGTTCCATGTATGACAATAAATGATATGAATATGAATATGAGAAGGAGGTCACTCATCGAATCCAGCGCATTTGAGAAGTTACGTAGCGTCTTTTTGTATAGATAATTATGTGTGAAGTGTTTATTTATTTTTTTCAGACACTCGTGCCGAACATAATTTTTACCTCCAATAAGCCTATCTTCTCGCTCGCTTGTGCTAGTTGTAGCCTGTAGAGCTTGATCTCTTCTCGTTGTTTCTCTTCCATAACGTTGATCTCCAGTTTATGTCTGAAATAGAAACAAATGATTAAAGAAAGCGAAAGGAATCCTTCTAAAGTCCGTCCGGATCCATCTTTGAAAGAATAAAATAAATAAATATTGCTGGACAATTCACACAGCAACATCTAGCCCCGTGATAAGCTCTAAGAATGAATATGAATAAAATATACATACATAGATAGATATTTTTTATTATACATATAGTATAACACCTGGAACTAATATTTGCCGGAATCTTATCCTTATAAAAACTTTTAAGTTTCTACTATTACAGTTTTACAATGTGCCAGCTGATCCAAAAAAAGATCGTACGGATCTACAGTTTCGTGTTGTTATATTACAATAGATATTTGATACTTTCCAGCTTGCTTCAAATACCTTCCAAAAATTAATGCCGGCCGACGAATAAATAATATTGAAATGTGTAACTCACTGCTCCTCAATCCTGCAGAACTGTTTATTGAATGTATCGACCACCGCGTTCTCCTTATCGCTGGCCTCCCGCGCCAGGTCCCGCCGCGCCGCGTCGAGCTGGTGCTGGAACTCGTGCAGCTTGGCGCGCACGGCGTCCTCCAGCTGCTGCTGGTAGTGCACCTTCAGCTCGGACTTCTGCAGCTCCAGGTGCGTGCGGAGGGACTTGGCTTCGGAATCTAGGGTGTCCTGGAAAAAATATATTAGTATAAAGGATTATTATTATGTCGTATATCCAATGATTTGAGGGCTAAAAAACCACAGATTGGACCCACAGACAAGGCGACCACGTGGAAGGCCAGGATGAGATGGCGGGATGAACTTGACTCACACCTACGCAGCACATGGCCTGTCGCAGCGTTAAATCGCGAAGAATGAAAGGAGGGAGCCCTTTGCCCTGCAGTGGGACAGTGCAGGCTAATAATAATAATTATTATTATGTGTATACGTAAAAAACAATGTATTGTGAGACAATTTAAAACAAATCCTAATGCGACGTAAAGTGATTCCGCAGTCTGTAATTAAACTAGTAGACCAGGGTTTTTAATATTTTACAAGGAAAAAAATAGTAGTAGAATGAAACCCATTAGAAAAGGAGGGGAATATGATAAAAATTAAAGGAAAAATAAATTACGGTCGATCTGAGTTCGGGAAGTGGGAGGGGGTGGGCTTTTAAGGGGAGAAAATGGTTTATCTCGATTTGCGGTGAAACTACAAGTCCTATGAAAAAAAGTTATATGGCAAAGTTGTAGGTAATAAAACGATCTACAACTTTTAATTCACAACTTTTTTACATAACGTCAAAATGTATGTGAAAAATTCAAATAACTAAGTTTTTGGTTTTTTATTTCTATCTTTTTCAAAAACATTTTATTTTCTACGAAATTTGGTGAAAACTTACCTATTTATGTTCTAAATCCACTATAATTAATTTATTTGATTAAAAATATTAATTTTTACTCCTTATTTTGACTTAATTACTAAAAAAATAGACCAATTTTCAATCGAAAATTCACGTGTCAAAATATTAGCTTTTTTATAAAAATCGGTATGCTGTTTGTTCATTAAAATCTCTATTTTCTGATGGTTAAGAAAAATATATACATTACCATAGTAAATTATCTCAGAAAATGCAAAACACCGAAACAAAATTTGTATCATTATGTACAATTGCATCATAAAAATGTGATTTTTGCAATTTTTATTTCATATAATTGCTTATAATCCGACTTATCGCACATTATACAAACAGATTATTATATAATAATTATTATTATATAGTCTGAAAAGACAAAATCATATTTTTATGATGCAATTGTACCTAATGATACAAATTTTTGTTTCGGTTTTGTGCATTTTCTGAGAATATTTACTATTGTAATGTATATATTTTTTTTAATTATTAGAAAATAGAGATTTCAATGAACATAAAGCATAACGATTTTTATAAAAAAGCTAATATTTTGACACGTGAATTTTCGATTGAAAACTGGTCTATATTTTTGAAAATTAAGTCAAAATAAGGTGAAAACAATAATATTTTCAATCAAATAAATCACAGTGTATTTGGGACATAAATAGGTAAGTTTTCACCAAATTTCGTAGAAAAATAACAATTTTTGAAAAAGATAAATAAAAAAAACCAAAAACTTGGTTATTTGAATTTTTCACATAAGTTTTGAGGTTATGTAAAAAACTTGTGAATTAAAAGTTGTAGATCTTTATATTACCTACAACTTTGCCATATAACTTTTTTTCATAGGACTTGTAGTTTCACCGCAAATCGAGATAAACCATTTTCTCCCCTTAAAAGCCCACCCCCTCCCACTTCCCGAACTCAGATCGACCGTAATTTATTTTTCCTTTCATTTTTATCATATTTCCCTCCTTTTCTAATGGGTTTCATTCTACTACTATTTTTTTCCTTATTTGACCATTTTTGAAGCTAACTGCACTGGTCTATAGTGACAATCGACAGAGTAAATTACTGACAAAAAGTGTGTGTGAGCGGGAATCGAACCTTATATGTCGCAGGCGGACCTAATAGCCCAGTCAATTTAAACATTCGGTGTTACATAAAGTCCCAACAAGCTGAATTTCTGTGAAATTGTTCAAAACATAATTATAATCAATGTCTAGAAGTTCCCCATCATTCCCCATTAAGGAAAAAAAGTTATTCAAGGTCAAAGGTAAAAAAAATGAGATTTTCGCGATTTTCAGCAAAACGGTAAGTTTTATCATAAAAGTACCTGAGAACAAATTGTAGATCATAAAATTATCTATAAAAATGTATCAATACTTTTTTCTTACAAGCCACCGTTTCTGAGATATAACGATTCAAAAAGTTACTAAAGTTGTTTTCAAAATGAAATGAAATGTTCAAAAAGTTATTAAATTGCGTCAATAGCGATGTATTGCATGTAGACCAGGGTTTTTAATTTTTTACAAGGAAAAAAATAGTAGTAGAATAAAACCCATTAGAAAAGGAGGGGAATATGGTAAAAATGAAAGGAAAAATAAATTACGGTCGATCTGAGTTCGGGAAGTGGGAGGGGGTGGGCTTTTAAGGGGAGAAAATGGTTTATCACGATTTGCGGTGAAACTACGAGTCCTATGAAAAAAAGTTATATCGCAAAGTTGTAGGGAATAAAACGATCTACAACTTTTAATTCACAACTTTTATACATAGCCTCAAAACTTATGTGAAAAATTCAAATAACCAAGTTTTTTGTTTTTTTTATTTATCTTTTTCAAAAATTGTTATTTTTCTACGAAATTTGGTGAAAACTTGCCTATTTATGTCCCTAATACACTGTGATTTATTTGATTGAAAATATTATTGTTTTCACCTTATTTTGACTTAATTTTCAAAAATATAGACTAATTTTCAATCGAAAATTCACGTGTCAAAATATTAGCTTTTTTATAAAAATCGGTGTGCTTTATGTTCAATGAAATCTCTATTTTCTGATAGTTAAAAAAAATATATACATTACTATAGTAAATATTCTCAGAAAATGCACAAAACCGAAACAAAAATTTGTATTATTAGGTACAATTGCATCATAAAAATGTGATTTTGTCTTTTCAGACTATATAATAATAATAATATAATAATAATCTGTTTTTATAATGTGCAATAAGTCGGATTATAAGCAATTATATGAAATAAAAATTGCAAAAATCACATTTTTATGATGCAATTGTACATAATGATACAAATTTTGTTTCGGTGTTTTGCATTTTCTGAGAAAATTTACTATGGTAATGTATATATTTTTCTTAACCATCAAAAAATAGAGATTTCAATGAACAAACAACATACCGATTTTTATAAAAAAGCTAATATTTTGACACGTGAATTTTCGATTGAAAATTGGTCTATTTTTTTAGTAATTAAGTCAAAATAAGGTGAAAAAATTAATATTTTTAATCAAATAAATTATAGTGTGTTTGGAGCATAAATAGGTAAGTTTTCACCAAATTTCGTAGAAAATAAAATGTTTTTGAAAAAGATAGAAATAAAAAACCAAAAACTTAGTTATTTGAATTTTTCACATACATTTTGACGTTATGTTTAAAAGTTATGAATTAAAAGTTGTAGATCGTTTTATTACCTACAACTTTGCGATATAACTTTTTTTCATAGGACTAGTAGTTTCACCGCAAATCGAGATAAACCATTTTCTCCCCTTAAAAGCCCACCCCCTCCCACTTCCCGAACTCAGATCGACCGTAATTTATTTTTCCTTTCATTTTTATCATATGCCCCTCCTTTTCTAATGGGTTTATTTATTTATTTATTTATTTATTTATTGTACAAAACACATTACAACCACAATGAAATATACTTATTGAAGTTAGTGTTAGATATAAACTTGATTGCAACGTAAATACATGTACATACAACTATAATAAACATCAATATCGAGTAATAGGTACGTAGTTTGGTGATCGACGATCATTACAATAAAAGGTTTAAAGTAAGTTTAACAGAATAAATGCAATACAAAAATATCACATTGGTAAGTAGAAGTAGTATCAGAATTTCGTAATTAAACATTTGTATTGTTTTTTAATTTTTTGGTTTTTATATTGAAATTGAGAATCTCTTTGATAATTTTAATAAATTGAGTTAATTTTGGTACAAATATGTCAAGTTTGCCATTATCTTTATGTAGTTCATTGAACTGACGAGCCATTCTAGTAAGGGGATTAAAATGTGAAATATTATTTTTAAATGTATGTAAAGCAAAAACATTCTTTTTGTTAGAGTTGCGAGCTCTATAATTTATGTTCAAAGATATTTCAGATAATAATTTAGGAGAATCTATGAGGGAGTGAAGTAGTTTATAGAAGTAAACAAAATCAAAATACATTCATTCTACTACTATTTTTTTCCTTATTTGACCATTTTTGAAGCTAACTGCACTGGTCTAATGATACTTTGTCGGAACGAAACGAATCCTCCATTGTTTGCGATTCAATATTAGAGCACGACCGGCCTTGACAATTTGTGCAAGCCAACTTTTATAACTTTTTGAATCGTTATATCTCAGAAACGGTGGCTTGTAAGAAAAAAGTATTGATACATTTATATAGATAATTTTATGATCTACAATTTGTTCTCAGGTACTTTTATGATAAAACTTACCGTTTTGCTGAAAATCACGAAAATCTCATATTTTTTACCTTTGACCTTGAATAACTTTTTTTCCTTAGTGGGGAATGATGGGGAACTTCCATGCATTGTTTATAATTATGTTTTGAACAATTTCACAGAAATTCAGCTTGTTGGGACTTTCTGTAACTTCACCCTCATTTTTGTGTTTAAATTGACTGGGCTATAACTAATAGTTAGTGTATTTGTCAATACATACACATCTCTTAAGCAATTCACTGGCCAAGTCCTGTTTATCCGCTAATTGTCGCTCGGTGATGTTGCATCTCGCTCGCTCCTCGTTCACTTTGTCCTTGAGGATGTCTCGCTCTTGCACGAGCAGAGCTGTCTCGTCACAGTTGGATTGAAGCTTGCGATGTAGCTCTGTGAGCTTATGTTTTGTTTCATTGTGGTCGGATTTTTCCTGTAAATATTAATATTTGGTTGGTGGTTAGGAGTGAATGCATTTAAAATATGTAAATCAGGTAAAAAATTATATGCGAGACAAGACACAGATAAATCTGGCCTCATAGAAAGCTCGATACTATATACCTTTTAGATATATGTACTTAATTCAGGCTACATCAAATGTTTGACCTGAAAATCTAGATTAGAATTGCCTGAAGTTTTAGTTTACCTACGTTTTTATATTTCCATCTTATATAAAAACCAATTAAGAAATTATCGTTATATATCAGTTAAAACAAAAACATTTTCATCATATAACATTGTATTAATTCTTTACTAACAAAATTACCTTTTCCAAAGACTGCTCCAAATTTCTTACACAATCCGTACTCTGCTTGTTCAGTCTCATCACAGTCTCATAGTTCTCCTTCGCCGCGTCAATCTCTCTCTCCTTAGAGTCAATTATTTCTTGCTTAGCATCTAACTCTCTCACCAATCTCTCTTCTAACGCCTTTTTATCAGCCGTTAGCTGCTTGCATTTCTCTTGGTAGTCGTGAGCAAGGTCTAGGGCTTTGTAGAGCTCTGTTTCGAAGTGGTTTGTTTTCTGGAAATAATAAAACAAATATTTTATTATATTAGTAATAATCCGTGTTAGCCATCGCGACAAACACACAGAAAAGGAGACGATACGGCTAAACGCAGTTGACTGTGTTAGCTATTTCTAAATCTCTATTTACAGACATATAAAAGAAAGTCGTGTTAGTTACACTATTTATAACTAAAGAATGGCCAAATTGATTTGGCTGAACCAGAAGGACATAGGATACTTTTTACAACGGGAAAATATTATATGGCGGGCGAAGCCGCGGGTCGAAAAGCTAGTACATACCTATATAAAAAACCGGTTGACTTACTTTTTGTGTATCATCAGCAACCATCCTAAAGTTATCAACCTCCCGGAGCATGTTCTCCAAGGCCGCTCTATGCCTGTCCTCGGCCTTGTCTAAGCTCCCAGTAAGCTTCAACCAGGCGTCTTTCAGCTTGCCGATAGCCGCGTCCTTGGATCTGTCAACGCGAACGGCTACCGCAAGCTTCTCTTGTTGTTCTAGAAGCTTCTTTTGGAGCTGTTGTATTACTTGTTCACAGTGCTGGAATGTCAGGACATTACTTAAGTTGGTTAGATTTACCAACCAGAAAATTGTTTAAAGATTTATGTCATTTATTTCCATAAAATAAAATTAAATCCATAGACAAGATTAAGTTTAGATTAAGTTATTGAAAGAAATAAACATATTTATATATTTTTTAAGTTTGAGGATTATATTTTCTACTTTGTTACTTGGAAAGAAGTTTCAAGCCAAGGTAGCAAAGATTATGCCCAAAGACATGTGAAACAAGAAATATAGCTTAGAAAGGGTTCATGAATACAAACAACATAGTGATGAAACAGGCATGTTCTGAGAACTTTGAAAAGTTTGTAGGAAATGTGACCGGACAATTAGGCCTAATTTATCTCATCAAGTGTCCCTGTGTCCCAGCAGTGGGAACGTAAAAATAATAAAATAAAAATGAATACCTCTCTCTTAAGCCTTTCTTCCTCTAATTTAATATCAATTCTGTCTGTTCTCTTGTCTATTCTCTCTTGTTCAGCCTTTTCTCCCCACAACTCACTCAAACTTAATAAATCTGTATCAATTGTATCCAGAAACTTATTTGAATTTAAACCTTCTTTCCTAATACCATTGAAAGGCCTAATTTCCGGCATTTTGAACTCTTTATAATCCTCTGATGTAGAGGCATCTTTCTGAATGCTGTTCTGTGCTTTGTATTGTTCTAGAACTTTTGTTGCTCTATCATAGATCTTGTTTGAGCGAGGTTGGAATGAATCCATATAAGATTTAGTGCTTTTTTTAGGAGTAGAAGTTGGTTGTACTTCTTTTTCAACGAAATTCAGTTTTCTTATACTTGGAGATTTTTCTAGTATATGCTTTGAGTCTTGTTTTATTGAACTCTCCATGGTCTGGTTAATAGAAGGTTCATATTGGTGCCTGTAGCCGCTAGTTGAAGGTACAGATTTCTCTGGCTGAGGTGAAGAAGCATTCTTGACAAGATAAATATACTTGTCCAGAACATTACTGCTGACTATCCTTCCACTCGGTAGCTTGATATGATCCTCATCATGTCTTGAATCCAGCTTTTGAGAGAAGTACTGACCTGTGGCCTTTATAATATCCTCTGGACTCCCAGCACTTTCTCTGTCTTTGTATTTAGAGTCCGGGCTTTCATATGTCTCAACTTTAGTGAGGAACTCATCAATTTCATTGAGGAGAAGCTTATCAGTTTTCTTACTAGGAGTGGATACAATACTGCTTATATCTCCATCCATGCTTATGGTGTCATTGATGCTCTCCACAGGTTTAATGTATATTTGCTTGCGTTCTAAATCAAGTGGCGGTACGAGTTTCGCGACCGTGCTTATAGAATCGAGGCTTGTTAGTGATAGTTCTCTGTGAGTATCTTTTCGAACAGTTTTCTTGCGGCGCCTACGAGGAAAAGTAAAGCATTTGCGATCCAAGCTCTGACTGTCAAAACTGTCAGTTGTGTCCAAAGCCCTGCGTACTGATTTAGATCCGAAACTAGATGGATCAGTGCTGATTTCTAAACTTTCTAACCTCGATTCCAATGTTTGAACTTGGTTGACTAATTTGCCAATCACCTGTGCTGTGCAAGAACGCGGCTTGTGTACGACTGTTCTGGAAGATTCTAGCAGTGAGTCCTCAGATCCTGAACTGTTTACGAGAAAGAAATTCGGTGGAATCAATAGTAGAACGTCGGTGTCGTCGGTCTCACTCATCACAACAGTATAGTCCTAAGCCAGCGTTTAAATCTGATTCCATTATACGGGAACTCTCGAAAATAATATGCACTTGCAGTATTCTGCTCCTTCTTACTCACTTTATTTTATTTTAGGGGTTTTCCTTAAACTTTCAGAACTTCAAAACTTCATAACAAACACTGACATGACATGACAATAAACAAAACAAAGCGAGGAACTTGAAGGAAGGAAACAATTATCAAACATCAAGCAAGAAGCCAATTTTTTTTTTTTTTTTTTTTTTTTTCGCCCATTAGGCAGGCAATAGTCTTAGACCTTACAGCCTTGTCTTTAGTTTCTTCATAAATTATTGTACCAATATACATTGGTACACCTAAAAATCGGTAAAATCTTCTAGCTACGCGCAGCTCCTGGGGACACCGAGCTCTTGAGAGTTCGGGCAGCTGAAGCATTGCATATATCGTCTTCATTGGTCTTCATCTTAAGGTCTTGTCTTACGTTTCTTCTTTATTTTCCATTTCGTTTTTATTATAATCACCGATATATTATATCAGTACATCTGAATGAGGTTCTAGCTACGCGCAACTCCAGGGGACACCGGTCTCTTGAGAGTCCGGGCAGCTTAAGCATTACGTACATGTTAATACTATGTAATAACGACGTTATATACATTTACAGATAATATTAGATAACAAATTAAATATTTATATAAACAATTATATTTCATTTACATATATTTCATTTATAAACAATTATATTTCATTTACATTTACATTTATCATATTTCATTTACAGTAGACGTTATAAATTTGTACAAATAGTTAAAATTAGACGAATTTGCCAGTAGTTCTTTAATACAGTGCGGGACCAATTCTGGCTTATTATAAATTTCAAGTAGTCCATCTATCAGCAAAAGGCGCTGGATACTGAAGGATGGACATTCAAAGAATATGTGATCCAATGTTTGGACTTCTTGAGAAGAACAATATTCGCATAAAGGTGAATCCACCAATTTTAAACGATGTAGATGAAAATTGAGACGACAATGCCCAAAACGCATTCTACAAATAGTTGAATAAAATTTTCTATTTACAAATATATTACATTTAGAAAACCATGGTTTGGAACTGACTTGAACGTCCAAGGCAGCGTACCAAGATCCTTTGTTCTTGGCCTGAGTAGAGTCATACACATGTTTTCCCCAGGATTGACACATACGTAGTTTTAAAAGGCTTACGACGTCTGTGTTTGGTAACGAAAGCTTTGCATGGCTGCCCTCAAGATTGGGTATTCTATCTGCCAATTTAACTATGGTGTTAGCTAGATAGTCCACCTGTTCATTTCCTCGTATACCTTTATGTGAAGGAACCCACATAAAGCTTACGTTGATATTCAATAGATTTAAATCCGTCCATAAATCTTTAATTAAATGTATTATGTAGTTAGTGTTAGCATGCAGTTTGTTGTTTGACAAATTTTTTAAAACGCTCATGCTATCACTTACCACAAACCAATCGGTATGACCAAAATTTTTATGTTTTATATGTTTTAAGGCGCACAAAATAGCGACAGCTTCTGCTGTAAAAACGCTAGAATGTCTATCTATTTTGTGTCCTACTCCAATATTTGAACAAGGTTCAAAAATAGCAGAAGACACGGCATTATGATTCTTAGAACCATCAGTGAACACAAACTTATGATTTCTCCATTCAGACATCATTAAATAAGCCTCTTCTTTAGAAGATATATCTGGATTAATGAGGACATGTATGTCTGGGAATTTACTACGAAAAGAACCTTGGTAGCAAGGCAATATACGATCTGATTGGTTCAGATTTAATTTTTTTAGGTAAGCTAGGAAGTTCTCCAAATTCAAGTGTATATAGAAAGGTTTACAAGCATAATGAGCATGAATCAAATTTACTAATAAGCTATTATCAGAGACACTGTACAATTTAAGAATGAATCTCTCTTTTAAATAATTAAAACGGATGTCAACTGGTGGCACATTACATTCAACCTGCAATGCGTTTATAGGGGTGCTTCTAAAAGCGCCAGTGATAAGACGAAGACATTTATTTTGAAGTACATTTATTGCATTTACAATTTTAGCATCTGTGGCATAGCAATAAAAACCATATTCAAAATGACTTCGAACTATTGACTTATATAAAGTAAGTAAAATTTTGGGATCGGCACCCCAATATGTACCTGACAAAGACTTAAGTATGTTAAAGGCTTTGTGAGCTTTGTTGTTAACATGTTTCATATAATTAGTCCAGGATAAATTGTATGTAAATAATACACCAAGAAATTTTACATCGAGTGACATGGGCAACTCACACTTATTATAATATATTGTTGGCGGGTTGCTGAGCTTTTTTTTACCAAAAACAACAACTTTAGTCTTTGATGAATTGACTTCGAGGTTAAGATAAGAAAAATATTTCCTAAGATCTAATAATGCAGTATTTAAAGTTGCAGCTACTTGATTAACATTATTGCTTGATGCGTATATAACTAGATCATCAGCGAATTGTAGATTTTTAACATTTGTTCCAAGAATTAAATTTAGACGACGTATGTACAGTATAAAAATTAAAGGTGATAAAATACCGCCTTGACAAACGCCTAATGATGATGAACGTGGACCATATAGATGATTGTTATATTTCGTAAAAACTATGCGATTTTGTAAAAACATTTGAATCCAATGTACAATTTTTCCGGGAATACCTGTTAATAAAAGTTCATTGGAGAGAATATCAATGTTGACGCTATTAAAAGCGCCTGTTATATCAAAAAATACTGCCACTAAATGTTGATTTGCTGCTATAGAATTAAGAATGTCAAGTTGTAATTGACATATGCTTTCACGAGCTGAATAATTACGACGAAAACCAAATTGATTTGATGGTAAAATTTTATTTTGTTCGACGTAAAATTCTAAACGCTGTTTTAAAAGTTGTTCAAATATTTTTCCAACACACGATGTCAGCGCTATTGGACGATAAGATTCTATACACAGAGCTGGTTTATTAGGTTTTAAGATAGGTACTAAGCAATCTGTTTTCCATTCTAATGGTATATCATTATTAACCCAAAGAGCATTAAGAATCTTTAAAAAGACATTCAAAGCCGTAATACTCAATTTCTTAAAAACAATATAAGGAAGTCCGTCTAGTCCAAAAGCTGTGTCACGTCTTGTGTTAATAGCAGCTGTTATTTCACTTTGAGAAAATGGATCGAGTAGAAATTTATTGGTAGAATTACTATTGTGTAAATCTAGGGATGTTGGTAAAGGTAAAACAAAATCAGGAGTATATTTCATTAAGAAATCTGGTATCCATGAATCGTCCTGAATCTTATTAGGAATAAAAGTTTTATTAAATTTACGCATATACTTCCATATTATGGAGAGTGGTGTACAGCGATTAAAAGTTTCACATAGTAGTAACCAACTTTTTTGCTTCTCTAGCTTAATTGTAAGTTTCTTAATAGCCCGAAGCCGTTTAAATTCTAAATAGTTTTCTTCAGTTGGATCAGATTTGAAAATCAAATAGGCTTCTTTGCAGTTCGAAACGACCTTAGAACAATTCTCATTCCACCACAAAAGAGAAGGTTTTTTAGGAAGATTTACGTTGGCACATGGCTTAAAACCATGAGAACTGGAATGAGGACAAGATTTTGTAATGGCAATGCGCAAAGTTCTAATGTACTCATTATAGCTGTCGACGGGACACAAATCATCAACATTAAAATTATGCAACAATTTATCGGCATTTACAGAAAACATTTTCCAATCAACCTTTTTATAATTTGGGTTGATGGGCAAATGTTGTTTACCATGACAATTAGTATTGCTTTCATCAGAATAATTGTTGTGATTTTCAATTAAAACTTTTGTAACAACAGGAAGATGATAGCTTGTGCCAAGAGGACTTTCATAAACGTTCCATTCACAATTCAAAGCCAAAGATGGCGAAACCATTGACAAATCAAGTGCGTTTGGACGCCATGTCAACGAACCGATTGTCGTTGGGCTGCCATCGTTTAACAAAACCAAATTGTTGTCATCAATAACCTCCAACAGATCTTTACCTTTACGAGAATCAGAACTACAGCCCCAGGCTGTGTGATGAGCGTTAAAATCTCCAGCAAATATAATAGGGGTAGGAATGGATTTAATTAAGGAATCGAGTTGAACTTTATTAAAAGATGGATTGCTGTTGGTAGGACTGTAAAGACTGACGATACTTAATTCTTTATTATTTATTGTTATTCTAATACAAATGTTCTGTAATGATGGATCACAGAATGTATCTATATTAGAGTAACAAATACTTTGATGTATAACTATGGCAACACCATTGTGAGAATTGCCTATATTATTATGTTCAATATTGTAATTATAAATTTTAAAGTTTTGATTTGGTTTAAACCATGTTTCAGAAATTATTGCAATATGAATGTTGTTATCATACAGAAAATTTGTAAATAAATGTTTGTTACTATTTAAACTTTGTGCATTCCATTGCATAATGTTTAAAAAAACCATTATGCAGATGGAGGAAGTTTATTACTTAGAGTAGTTTTTAAAACAGTTTTAATTGAGTTTGAATTGATGGGGACATCTTTATTAGATACGATTTTGGTGATAGTTTCTATGAGTATGTTCATAAATGTCTCAGACTTCAATAAATTGTTAACCTGTACGTCCAAAGTACGTGCAGTTAACTGCGGAAACGAATTCGCGTTGAAAAGATCAGAATACGTTGCTGTGTGTGATTTTATTTTATTTTCTTCAATTTTTTGTTTTTTGATGGGACAAGAAGAGGAGATCGCTATGTGATTTCCCTTGCAATTTTTACATGTGGCATTTTTCATATCTACTGTACATTGTTTGTAATTATGGGACTCTGAACAAATTGAGCAAGCCTCTGTTGCGCGACAGAACTTTGCAATATGACCATATCTAAGACACTTTAGACATTGTTTTACTGGGGGTACATAAACTTTCACTTCATGTCTCCACGAATCTAAATGAACATATTCAGGTAGGACGGTAGACGCGAAAGTCACGGCCACTGCCTGAGTAGGCAGAAAGACTGGGGCTCCGCCATCCGTACGAACTCTGCGCATGAATCGTCGAACTTGTATAACATTTTTAGAACTGCCTATAAGTGAGAATATTCCTTTATTGGACAAATGAATTGGGACGGATGTAAGCACACCGGTCACCTCAGTGTCTTTTGCCGGAATAGAGGCCTTCAATGAAAGTTGATCCAATAATTTATTATTCTGAAGGAACATGTTGGCGTTATTTGGCAAGTCGAAAGTAATGCCCACTTTAAATTTATTAATAGATTTTAGATGCATTACTCCCGATACACCATGGTCTCTCAAGCCCTTAGAAAGAGACATGCGATCTTTATCATTGAAAGATTTTTGTTCATCTTTGTGTGTTAAAAATATTATGTAATCTGCCTTTTTAAAGTCCTCCGGATATTTACGAATGTACCCAGGAACTTTAAAGATATTGTACTTATCGTTGCTCTTCGGTTTAGAGAAATCCGCCGTAGTCCTCTCCTCCTCTGAATCCGAAGACCCCGAGGAAGAAGTCGTGACCGACGGCAATTCTTCATCCGGCGGTGGAGGCTCCTCCTTCCTCCGTCTCTTCTTCGCCATGACGAAACGCCGATTGTTCGACGATAAAATTAATGTAGAATTCCTCGTAGAAATGAAAAAATGTAATAAAAATATTTTTTGTTGAAAAAGCGCGCCTTTGCGTTTTCGCGGTTCCCGCCAAAAAAAACGCAAGAAGCCAAACATTGGGAGTGAATGAATGAAATCAAAGTAGCAGCCAAAATAGTGTTTAAAAAAATTACGACGAAATTGCGTTTTAAGGGAATAAAGTCCGCACCACACCACAACCGAATATTATTTTTGCGACAAAGACCAAAAATAAATTTGGTCTTAAGTTTGTTTTGTATATTTCTATTTATGTGGTGTGCAATAAAGTATATTCTATTCTATTAATTTTATATGCCCTGGAGCTATTATTTATAACTAGCTTTTCGCCCGCGTTTTACACTTTGGCGCGGAATAGTATTTTTTTGCCCGCGGTAAAAGTAGGTACCTAGCTTATGTTACTCTCCATCCCTTCAACTATCTCCACTTAAAAACATCACGTCGATTCGTCGCTCTGTTTTGCAGTGAAAGACAGACAAACAGACACCCTTTTCCATTGATAATATTGGTATAGAAGAAGTTTAGTATGGATTATAAAAAAAAAACATTTATCTCAACAAGATGATATTTATAACTAGTTGACCCGCCTGCGGCTTCGCCCGCTTTCTATAGTTTTCTCACCTTTTAAACCTTCCCTGGGCTACTAAGAACATTTCAAGACCAAAACCAACTAAATCGGCCCGGCCGTTCCCGAGATTTAGCGAGACTAACGAACTTTTTTATTTATATAGATGTATCTACATATTATAATCCTCTGCTGTTATATCTACATAGACTAATATTATAAAGTAATTCACCATGCTGGCCAAGGTTAGGTTGGTGAATTAAGTCCAATTATTGAAATGTCTTATTACATTTCTCACGATTTGAACTTTTGAACGATGTTTGCCCTCACCGTTGATCACGTGTTTTAAAAGCCCACATATATTTTTTAAGAAAAATCCAGAGGTGTGCTGTGGGGTTTGAACCAAAAACCTTATGTAGTATGCATGTAATAGACCTTTAATTACATGCCCCTTATCTTATAGGTGAATTACATTAACAAGACTATAAACTTGTGAGCACTTGTCATTTAACAAATGTTAATTAAGGTTAATCTTCTGTTGGTTGCCCTATAATAAATTAATAAATATGTAAAGTTAATTTTGGAGTATTTATTAAATAACTTAACTATATCAAAACTTAAATCTAATTTTATAAATACAAGTATGTAGCTAATTATGTGCAGTACTTGGTCTCTACAAATTTTTATTATCTGAAAGTATGAAGGATCAATTATGCTAAGCATCATTTTACCAGTGTACTTACAGAATTTTTGCAAGTCTACCAATAACATAAAATTAAGATATTTCGTTAAATTTATTTAAGTATATCATTTATATGAATACATATTTATAATTATATTGACAACCTCTGTGGAGCAGCAGGGGAAGGTCCATCTGCAACACTAGAGGTTACTCGGTACAAAATATTTGTTCAGAGTATCTGGGTGTCATATAAATAAGTATAATAAAATATATCTATCTATGTATGTATATTATATTAAGTATATCAGAAATCTACCACTTGTAACACACACTTAGAGCTTACCACGGGGCTAGATGTTGCTGGCAATATTTATTTATACACTGATAGGAATACTCCAGTAACTTATCATGATGCTCGCACAGCAAAGTTAGGAGTCTGTTTGATAAATGAATCCAACTTATTCTTAAATAATTCACTGTTTATGGGCTCTCCGATGGCACACAATGGATTCCTTATTGCATACTTCACATAGACCTCTGCATATATCTTTTTGAGAAGATCCCTAACTCCTTGAGCCTGGTTGTCTGTGTTCATAATAAACTTCAGTCCAGAAGGTGTTTCTAAACAGTGAAGTGTGTATTTTGAAGTTTTGTAGTGCATAAACCCATCCTTCGGGTCTAGAGGAGAAATTTTGGAGACAAATGACTTAATGGAAAAAAGCATTCCATACATAAGTTTACCTTCCTGCAAAAAAAAAGGAATTGAAATAAAGGTAAATAGACAAAGAATTAATAATACAGTAAGTTAGATTTAAGTAGACATAACGTATTGGTAATACTACTGTAATATTGTGATCTTATTTAAATAAACAATAAGTTATCACGTTACTTATTACAACAATCCACAGAGTTTTAGGATAGGGTTTGTTATGGTTCTGGGACACATTCACTTACTTCTTCTCGAGACATTCCTGCTTGCTTTGTTCGGTTCCATTCTCCATAATAAAGGAGAGTTCCGTATCGGTCAAATATGTATAGATTATGGATAGTCATTGTTTTATTCACGCGGACTAGGAATGTAGGAATATAACGTAGTGATTATATTCTCTTTGTGTAGGAATACTAGGATTTATTTTCTCATCAGACACAATCTGATCTGCTCTGCCCCTCTTTTTCTTCTTCTTTTATTTTTGGCGAACGTGACTGGCCATAGTGATTATGCCGTCAACCACCAATGTCAAATGAGTAAATTTCATTATGTTTTGTTTTGCTCAATGAATGAAGTTAGGTTTTGCTCTGTTTTGCTATGATTGATAGTGCTTTGCATTTTGCATTCATTCAATGTTGACATTATTTTGTTTTTGACATGAATGACACTTTGACTTTCATTTCATTTCATTCGCTCATTTACAAAAGTGAATTTCAACTCTACCATGGTGTAATTTCGTATTTTTGGAGAAAAATCATATCACCCCAAACAAACAACAAGTTTCATCTAACAGAACTGGGAAAAAAATTGTGTGCTAAGATAGATACTAGTGCGTTTGCAGTTTCGTTACCTACTATTGATATAAATGGACATTTGAGGTTATAATTATCTAATGGTGTTTCAGGGCTTTCTTCAGTGTTTAAAAATCGATAAATAATGGATGAATATACAAGAGAACCATGCCCTTGGCGAATCCTTGATGATTCTGGCGGTGCTTTCATCATGGGCGCCATTGGTGGTGGAATCTTTCATTCAATAAAAGGATTTAGAAATGCTCCAATTGGATTTAGCAGAAAAATGGTATGTCTTTATAATAAATGTACTACTGTCTAATTTAATGATTATTCAGAAAATATTTGTTAATTAATGTTATTTTTTAGCTTGGAAGTTTAGCAGCAGTAAAAGAGAGGTCTCCAGTGATTGGAGGCAACTTTGCAGTTTGGGGTGGAATGTTCTCTACTATTGACTGTTCATTAGTGTACATGAGACAAAAGGAAGACCCGTGGAATTCTATAATGAGTGGTGCTCTTACTGGAGGCATCCTCGCTGCCAGAAATGGTAAATTGATCTTGCTAATACTCATAATTTTGTACCGTTATACTTTAAGTAATAGATAGAAATAAACTCAAAAAATCATAATATTGATTATGCTACATCAGGATTTTATTGAGAAGTACTAAGCTTTGTATATTTTTATTGCAGGGGTACCAGCTATGGCTGGCAGTGCTTTAGTAGGAGGCATCCTACTTGCACTTATTGAAGGAATTGGTATCATGTTCACACGACTTACAGCAGAGCAGTTCAAGCCGCAGCCTATCTTTGAAGACCCTTCAGCTTTAGGCCAAAATCAATCACAAAATCCTAGCTTCTAATATGACCATCTACTCAATTTAATTATTGGATTGTCAGTCATGAGGTGACTAAATTTGAGTTGGTTTGATGGTATTTAGGATTGTACAGTTGGTAGAAGTTGTAGTTTTTGCTTTATGTGGAATATAAGTGTCATATTTTAACTAAATCAACTAAATTATATTATTTTGTTAAAAAGGTATGTTTTGGTTTGCAATAAAACTGTTGTCCCTTCAGTTGTAACATTTGTGTGTAATTAATTAATTAATTTATTTTGATTGCCTATTACAACATTCCTCATAATAAAATGACATGATTCATTATAGCTATACACAAATTGATTTTATTATTGTTATCAGGAAAGTGCTGTACAATCCAAATAATATCTATATTTCTAGTAATCTTGCCATATGGCTTGTACACCATTTATGAAGCAAGTTGTTTTATTTGCATCTGTGATAATTCCAACAAATAACTTCAGAGTTAATTTGGTCATATTGCTGTCTGTATAAATATTGTCCTGTGAACAGATTTTAGGGAGTGTAAAATCTCTAACCACTAAATAAACACCGAATTTATTTGAAGCCTAATTGGGCTACCTATTTATCTAAAATTAGTTAATTTTCAGTCATATTTCAGAGTACATTTAACTGTATTCAGTTTAATTATTTGTTTCCCATGAGCTGATGTGTCTATCTGGTTTAGTTTAAACTAAAGGATATCGTCCCATCTTTAGATTTTCAGATCATTCCAGATAACACTAAGTTCTAATGTACTTTGAAGTATGAAAAATAATGTTAAATAAAAAGATTTTTAAAAGTTTTGTTTCTTATTTCAAGATTAAAGAAATTCTGTAATTATAAGATACAATTAATGTTAACAGTTGTACAGTTTTTACTTTAGGCACATAGGTAAGGAAGAAAAACAATATTTAAACACAATTAATTTTATTATTGAGATTATGTCCACTTAAAACTTATACATTCACTCAAGGAAGAATAGTACCATAAGAGAGCTAAAATAACATACCTAGTTCTTATAATACAAGATGCTACTAGCAGTAACTGGAACACTTGAACATCAACTAACTGCTGAACACTTGAATTTGTAAATGTCATATGATGCCTCTTAAAATAATTCCAGAATACACTATGATGGTAGGTTAGGAGGCTTTTGCCCAGCGGTTTCACCCGTTTTCCTGATCTCCTTGATGACTCGCGCCAGCACTTCGGGCTCCACGCCCAGCTCACACAGTCTGATGCATATCGACAAGGATTCCGTGTCCAGCCCTGTGCATAGCAGCTGTGAAATCTGGTACATCATCTGGAATGCTTCTCGAGCTTGACTCACTTGAGCACTCTTCTCTGATGTCATTTTTTAGCTGAAGAATAATATTCGTTCGTGAGAATGAGTAATGTTACTTATCTTTACCAGAAAGATATGCTCACATAAAAATTTATGCAGTTTACAATCGTAAATTTTTCTTAGAAGAATTATTTATTATTCACGCCTAGATTTATTTACTGAACCAACATTTGATAAATTTAAAAACAAAGGGCGGCGCAGCGTTGTTTTGATTTTGTGAATTTCTGTCATAGTTTTTTGACATAAAGCATAACTGAGTTCTGTCTCTGTCATCTGTCGATGCAAATAATGTAACGTTCCTTTTCATGCACAACATTGCAAATGTTTTAGTTTTAAGTGTGTATTATGTGTTTCTGTTTTTGTGGTGTGCAATAAAGCATTTTCTATTCTATTCTAACTAACAGTGTTGATTTGAATAACAAAATGTATTTATTTATTTACATTAGATATAATTATAGATTAAATATAATCAAAAGATCTTTATATAAAATATGACTACCAAGATCTAACCAATTACTAGAGATGCGCAAACCAGTACTCTCTAATGTCATGCCATATGGCATGACATTTGGTACCGCGTCATATAGCATTTTATCAGTACGCAGTACTCTAAACATGACCCGACGTTTTATTTAACAAAGTTGATTTCCCTTCATACTTAACCCCAATAATTACCTATGGTATAAAAAGGGGTCTCCAGGCTTATGGTTGTGTTACCAATAATGTTGGCGTATTTAAAAATCAACTTTATAAAAATAAAATAAATAAATATTACTGGACAATTTTACACAGCGACATCTAGCCCCGTGGTAAGCTCGAAGCTTGTGTTACGGGTGCTAGATTTCTGATATACTTAATATAATATACATACATAGATACCTAGATATTTTTTATTGTACATATTATAACATCCAGACACCCGGAACAAATATTTGCAGATCATACAAATAGTTGTTCCGAGGCGGGAATCGAACCCGCAAAAATTTATAATACAATAATTGAGTTTTTGTACGATTTTTTTTTTACTTTTTGTTATACATATAATTAATTTTTTATACCATAGATTAATTCACCATAGATTAGAATAATTATTGACAGTGACATTTAATACGACAGGCAACAATATAATGGCATAGATAAAACAGAAATTTGAAAACAAAAGGGCGAAACGTTTTGTGGCCTTCTAGTACCATGAACAGTTGACGTTGACGGTCTTAACGGTCTTTCTTTACGTTTGTGGTTGTGGTACTAAAGTACCCACGGACAGTGGAGGAGTGGGTAAATGCCATGTGTCATGCTAAATTTTGTCGGGCTATGGGTACTGTTACAGTACGCGGTCGTGCTATATTACGCGTACTGCATTACTCATGGCACCTACACATCTCTACCAATTACCCCAAGCCTGAATAACCTTTTTATTAATTTTTTTTTTAATCTAATGATTAAAGTTTCTAGTTGTTGCCACAAATTCTTAAGAACTTGTAGGTTTACTCTTTCATGCATCTTGATTATATAAAATAATTATTTTCATTTTATTTTTATATTAAGTTATTTTTAAGTTTTTATCTAGTTCGTTTTTTTTTTTGTTTTTAACCATAAGTTTAGTTATAATAAGTCTCAGCCATAAAATTGTCTAACAATAATGTGCACGCTGTGGCCCCCTGTAATTAAAAGAACATAAGTTTCGAAGACCTTGTGAATAATGTTTAGAATATAAATCAATGTATATTTTGTTGGGAGTCCTTCAAATAAATAAATAAAAAATAATGTAACAAACTAGGAACTTACTGTAATCTCTCTCAATAAATAAATGTGTATAAATTTATAATAGTTTGTCTTGTAAATAAATTTATTATAAACTGTAACTGTTGAATTTTTTCTGTTTTCATTGTGCCACGCCACTTATCTGTGTGCCACGCACACACACTCAGCTGTGGCGCTGCGGAAGACCGGTAGGTACCTACTATTGTAGCTCTACACAGTAGACATAAATCTAAGATTATGTTTGTTAACTCCTTATTTTATGACGCAAAATAAACTTATTTTATATATTTTTGGGTACTTACCTACTTATTTATAGAGTGAAACGTATACTTAGGCGCGAATATATGAAATGGTAGAAAACAAAGGCACAGTACCTATATTTAAATAAAATTAAGTAGAATACGTTTAGTTATAAGTTTCGACTATAATTATAGTCGACTATATTATAACACTAATGTGCACGCTATGCTCACCTGTAATTAACAAGGTCTTCAAAACATAAGTTCCACAGACCTTAGTTAGAGTAATTCAATGTATCTTTTGTTGGGAGTACTTGGGAGTCCATAAATAAATTAATAAAGAACAAATGTTAAGGATTTAGCAATGTTTGTTGTACTTAAGAAGTAGGATTTTAAAGCCAGTTAATCAGGAAGCTTAGTAGGTATAGGTACATAACCCACAATCCTGCTGAGAATTTTTCTATTTTTAAAACAACGCGTTTGCACTCCCGAAATAGATAGTGTTCGGCTGTTCACTCCGCAGTAGTAATATTCCAACGTGATTTCAACGTAGCAAGTGCAGTGATTAAGAACTTTTTGGTTTATTTTTGACACAGACATGGTAAGTTCCTTTCATAGTTAAATCGCACCCTATGGAAACTTTTTGCTATATCTTTCCCGCGATTCTATTTGCTTTTCTGTCTAAATAATTATGCTAACGAAATTTATTTCATTGTCTGTAAATATTCAAATTAAATACCAAATAATTACTTACCTTACCTACCTAGTTACCTACTTAACCGTTTATGTAATTATGTAAACTCTTTTATTAAAGTTTATTTGTAAAAACATTGAGCGTACCTAGTCTCATAGTAAATTCAATAAGGTAACCTAAAGTAAGGTTGGTTCAATTTGAAAACATGAAATCTATATGGACGCGGTTGCGTGACGATGATGATAATGATGGAGTCAAGCTTGTGAGTTACAAAATGCGCCCCAAACATGGAAAAAGGGTAAAATAATGTTATTAATTACTTTAATAACTTAAATTCAATTTACTATTAAAGTACTTCAATTTCTTAGAGATATACAGGTTTAACAAGATAATATTTGTATTTCCAGGCTGATCAAGTAAAACAGGAGTCAAGCAGTGGTGATGCAGCTCCTACACAACAAACACAAGTTGAGCCAAGCAAGCCGGTAAGTGATAGTTGTAATCTCAATGCTGTTTCGTGTGAGAATAAAAAGTAAAGAGAGCAATTGCACAAGAAATGCATTTGCATACTTGTTGATAGATAGATACTTAACTAACGAAAAATTACATTAGCTTTATCTAAGCTGGTATTTCTGGCATGTATGTACCTTAATTCTAGTCGTATACGACACCCACGAGAAGTTGGGGTGCAGCTAACCGGCACTACAAGGATTGAATACTTTTAACTTATAACTTTAAAATATTTTAGGTGGAAGAACAGAAAGTTCAAGAAGTTAATGCACAAACAGTACAGCCTGAAGTAACCCCGGCCGAGCCAACTCCTGCGCCGGCGCCGGTCAAAGACACCAAAGACAATGCTACTCCCCAACAACAGGTACCTATCTATTTCGAGGGAAAACCATTGGAAATTAGTAGCATTACTGAATGTAATGTAGGACTAGGTAATCTCACGTATTTTTTGCTATAAAAAAAAATCTTATAAGGTAAAATCATATAAGAGCTTAAATTCTTGATAAAACTTACAATAGTTGTCAACATTAGAGTAAACAGGCCAGTAACAGTATTTAGTTGAAAACAGATAGGTAATTTAGCTTATTGGTATGAAGTAGGTACTGTAGTAGAAAAACTAGATAAGTGATGCTACGTTGTTATTAAAAAAATAAAATGAAGAGAAGCTAGAAAAAAACAGGATACTTACTTACATTGTAGATGTTACGTTTTAGTTAACGAGTTATTTGTCTGACTAAATATTAAATTATTACGATTATATCGAAAATTAATTTGGTAGGTAACTTCTTATCTAAAACAACGATGAAATTGAGCAAAAGTCTCAGCAAGCGTGTTATAATTTAATTTGGAAATTGGCTGAGCCACCTATGCTAAAATGAATTGTTATCGAATTTTAATGGCTTCCGCGCGTTAATTAAATCAAATAAAGTTTTAAATTTTGTAAGCGTTTAATATTCCACCTCTTATTCAATCCATGCCTAAAATCTTTGGAAATAAGTCTACAAGTGTAATTTTACTTTTACTTTTTTGGATATTATGCATTCGAAATCAAAAAACCTAGAAACAGTGCATCACTCAAGGAGTTTTTGAACAATCGTATATTAGACGTAAATGTGTGGCACGTAATTTTTATTTTCAATTGTAACTAAAAATTATATACCTACTGTATAAATAAAATAATAGTTACAGGATTGGCATATACAAGAGGCGGAGCTTTTGAAGAGGATTGCAGAATTAGAGACCGTCAAGAAGGAGAGAACAGAAGAGAGCTTGAAGATTGAATTAAAAGTAGGAACTTTCATAAAGTTTTTGTTACCCCAAAATGTCACGAACATTAATGATTTGCAATTGTTATACTAGTTATGTACTAGTTGTCCGACTGCGGCTTTGGCCGGATTATAATAAGTACATTTTTTTTTGTGTAGCACTTACACGCAGAGAGTTGAGTACTTGAGAACACCTAAGTATATGCTATTTTACCTATAAGCTATTTTGTACTGCCGGTGAATCCATTGCAACGCAGGTAACTGCAACCCAAAGCTGCGATCGGAAAGATAGTAAACAAATATTACTCTTAAGAACCTTTTAATTAATTTTAAATTATGTTTACATCGTTTTATTTATTTCCTTTGGCTTTTATTTGGTTTTGTTTATTACGTTTCGGTTTATTACAATTATAAGATTTTAAACTTACTAAAATTTAAGGTAAAGAAATGTTATAAGTATTGTTGTAAATTGCAGGTCCGTGAAGATGAGATAGAGCTGCTGAAGGCCCGCGTCAAGAACCTCGAGACCGAGCTGCAGGCGGCGCTCTCCAAGCCCAGCGGCAAGAACCACGAGATGATAGAGAACATTAAGCAACAGCACGAAGAGGTATTGGCAACACATATTACTTACTACTCGGCACTCACTCGGCACGGGTATCTCCAGTAGAACCCAAGCCTTGAGACATTTGATTTATGTACTAGGGTTAGCAGGCGTGTTGATGATCACAGTAAGTTGGTACAGTACTTAAACAGAAAGACGCTCCTGCTTCACTACATAGTATAATAAAACAACGTCACTGTCGCTCTCTGTCCGTCCCTATGTATGTTTCAATATTTTAAACTACACAACGTATTTTGATGCGGTTTCTTCAATAGGTAGATTGATTCAAGAGGAAGGTTTAAAATTATAATAAACCCGAGACGAAGCGAAGGCGGATCGCTTTAGGTATATAAATCCTTTAGACAGTTTTACGACACTCGCGAAATGGGGAGTTATTATTTTTAGTCCGGCACCATAGGGCACAATCACAACTATCTGTCGCTTCTATCCAAAATCCAATGTCTTTTCTTTTCAACTTTAACATTTTATTAAATTGCTTTATTCCCAGTTGCTCAGCAAAGCTCGCGGCATGATCTTCGACAAGACAAAGATGGTGAAGAACCAGGAGCTTCAGATCGAGGCGCTGACGACGCAGGTGCAGTCGCTCAAGGACATCAACCAGATCACCAAGGACTTGCTGGAGATACGCAACTCAGAGGTCAAAGCTATGGAGGTCAGTCAACTAGCATTGATCATGTTTTACTTTATAGATGATGGACCTTTTGTTGGTCTAAAATCCCACCTGATGGACCACGCAGGCTAAATTGTCATGAAACTCAGCAGATTGCGCATTCTGTAAACAAAATGACTTTCTCTTTTAACAGGAGATAAGAAATGGTGGTGGTATTGATTTCAGGAAATAAGGCAGCAGGTGTTTACGGTTAAAAAAATATATTTATGAAAAGTCGAAAATGTTTTATTACGCTTTTTGCTACGCAGTATACCTAGTCGGTACCAATTGGTAAATTTTTTGTTATGTTCCCATGTTTACATTTTGCTTGTTATTCTAACAAGCTCATGTAAACAACACAGTTATACATCGTACTAAACCATAAATATAAGTAAAAAAGCTATTCTATTTTTAAAATTCTCATGAGATTAACTACAACATTCTATACCTACGTGTCGATTTCAGATGAAGATAGGTCTTCATCGGCTTTTCTTGCATCGGAGACGAAGGTCGGCGCTTAGTTGTTCCGATGTAGAAAATGAACAGTTTATAAGTATTTAAAAAAAGTTGAAACCGTGATTAGGAGCTTATAGATATAAATGATTAGGAAAAAATCGATAACACAATCATTAGCAAATAGTTGGTCCCTATTATTTCAATAAGTTATAATAATGAATAACGGTTGTATTACAGGAGAGGTATCAAGCCATGGACGCTCGCTATAAAGCAGAGAAGGAGAAAGCGAGCCTGGTTCTGCAACGAGCTCAGAACAGCTCCAACATCAACGAGGATCTGCGCAAAGAGTATGAGACACAACTCGGTATCTTCAAGGTAAGATTTTTTTTTAAACTAAATAATAATAGCGTAAGAACTCAGCGGGATTTGGTATTTGGTTAGAAATATATAGGCATGGTTTGTTGGCATTGGTATAAACGAACAATTTAGTCGGTTTTATTACGACCTTGGTTGTTAAACTTATGCATAATTTAATACCTGTTTGCAGTGTGGACGCAATAAATTATTGATTTACTAAAGCGCCATTTTTTTTATTTGCAGGAACTGAGATTAAAATACGAAGAACGCGTGAAAGGCCTAGCTCTAGAGAACGAGCGATTGAAGAATTCTCTGCAGCAGAATGGAGGTCCTTCGACATCGTAATGATGTTCTACACAACCAAGACTGTTCACAATTATTTATCATTCATCTTTTGTAGATTTTTATATATATTTTAATGATTATGTTGATGTTTTCTTGTATCGTAGCCCTGATGATGTCCCACATACTGGGATAAAACACTTAATAAAGAGGTTCGTGGAATTTCCGTTTATTTGAAAGTTTTACATATAAAAATGAAGTTCTTAGAAAAGTTCCATTTTAAAAACTTAATTTACTAAACAACAACAATTGGGAAAACAGTATAGCCTTTAAGTGGGTACCTAATTAGTTACAAGCGAAGTTTCAAAAGGTGCACTAAAATCACGACCTTTGAAAGAGAATTATTTTCGGCTAATTTACTATTTTCATGCCAAGTCACGATGATCTGCCATTTTGTATGGTCCGCCATTTGCCCTTTAATTTCACCCGACAAGCGTTGCGCCATTATTTATTGCGAGTTACGTTCCGTTTGACGCGACGTGTATTGTTCGCCTGTTATTGTGTCCGAGATGATTAATTGCGTAAAATGGAACGCTGTTGTTGTATGCACAAGCGGATAAAAGCTTACATATCGAAATATCTTTTTTTTGCCTAGCTTTCGTGCTCTATCAGGTTTTATTACATTATATTCATAAAAATATTAAATTACTTACATACATTATTTTTGAACATATAAGCAAACAAAGTAATTGAAGTCCTGCCATGATTATTTATGATTATCATTATAAACAAGACGTCTCCCCCTCATAGTAATATTAAATTATAAATATTGACCTTTAAATCACGAGCATCTATTATTTGATACCTAGATAGTACGTGATAGTCGGTACCTACGATAGACAGGTATGCACCATTTATGGTAGATTTAAGGCCATACACCTTTCCGAGGAAGCATTTCAATAGGAATAGTTTCATGCATACTTCGCAAATAATGTCAATGCCATTTCAGCCCTTATGATAGGGTCTTATGACGAGGGTGGCCGAGCCTCAAGGGCAAGGGCAAGGGCCAATGTTACGGGAACTCTTCTAAATCACATCCAAACAGGGCAGAGTAATAAATGTAATTGAAAGCTCTTAAAACAAGACAAACTTTGCGCAAACCTTAATAAATTCGGCTTGTAAAACAAACCTGGAAAACGGAAATGAAAAATTGTTAAAGTTGCTTTTAGATGGAAATAATAAAGCGAGGGGATGAAAGGAAAGATGTTCTTGAATTATCTACTTTTGATACAAGGCTACATTTCTATCCACAATTCTACATTTCAATAGTTAAAGTAAATTTTTGGCAGGACTTGATAAGGATATATTAAATATATATCGTGTGGTCATTTTTGTACTGGGCCAGTAAATTTAATTTGATAAATTATGACAACTTGATTATTTAAATTAAAGTTTTAACACTCAGATATTTTATCAGGTTAAGTAAATCGAGTTTTTCATCTGAAATGATAACCTTTTCGTAAATTTGAGATAGATATTTAATCAGCGTGTCGTCATCCGTGATAAGACCATTACTTACCCCGAAATGAAAATGAAAAATACCTCGTAAAGGTGGGGTAAATTATGTTGCGCGGGAAAGGTCTCGAGGTAATGAAAGAGCTGGGTTTAGGCAGTATAATATTCGAGTCTCATAAAAGTGCCTGCAAAAATCTTACTATTTTCTTGAAAAACAAATTGCTGGGATCACGTAAGAAGGTGTAACTCTATCTGATATCCAAATAAAAATTTAGTTTTTTTTAATAAATATACATTTCAGAGTGTTTTGTCCCAGTTGAATCATAAAAGTAATAAGCAAATAGGTATATATTAAGGACATCATTTTCAAAAAACAATTATTAGGTACATTTTGTAATATGGTATTACAAAATCCTCTTCTAATAAATATTGATGACATAAAACTAGTTACTACGTTATTTTTCTGTTACAAGAGTAAATTGTTTAAAACAATAGGGTTTAAAATAATTTACTTGTACCTACACAACCTACACAAGTAAATTATATTATAATAGTCAGCCAGTAAGAGTAAACTTTACTCTTTATGATATTTAGTACCTATAGTAAGTAGATATAAAAGAAATTTCGTATCATAAGTATTACATAAACATGCTATTAATCCCGCGCCGTGAAGCCCATTAAGGTTCGTTTTAAAGCGACTAAATGAAGCAATTAGTACCTTGTTTACCAAAACTCCAGCGCGGTGGCTTACCAATAGGATCCTACCCTAATTAATTCACGATTGATTCTCTAATGTATTTGGAAAGGTCTGTTTGCTTTGAATATTTGATCACGATTATCTATAACTATGGCCACCTTTTATTCTGTTATGTTTGGTTTTGTATATTGATTTTAACAAACCCATCAAAAGTGCAGTATGTCTAGCTAGAAAGGTATCCTAGCTCTGAGCAGGACTGTAGGAGATTTTCATCTATCTAAAGTTAAACTAAAGTTAAAATACGAAAAACACGTCGAGTTGCTCGGCCAAACGAGTAAAAACCCAGCTTGTTCGTGTGTGACACTCAATTGAAAGTTCTCTCGACCGGCGGCGGCGCGGTCCAATTTGTGCGCAAATAATTACAGTTCCTAAACTACGCCGCTGCCACTTATTCGGGGATTTCCTTGTCGGCTGCTAAATGAGATAGGAAACGACTTAGCTATAAATAAAAACTTAGTTGTTCTTCCCTAACTTAGTAATTGTGTTTTTTCTACTGAGAATGTTATTATCTAGTGGCTATCTATGTATTTATACAATTTTATCGTCTTGTTGAATACACTCGCTATCCTTAGAAACCTCAATTTTCTGTATTAACGAAATTGCTGTTAAAAATAAATTTTGTGTAAGGCAGAAAACCTGAGCACAGACAAATTAAGTGCTGTTCTATTATTTTAAGTTAACTCTTTAGTTGTGCCTTGTTCCCAGTTCTTAAAAGTTTACCTACCACAAACTAACTAGGTAACGTTTTTGTTCACTTTCAGTACAAATGAACTATCACACGAAGTTGCATAGTTTGTTAAAGTTATACAAGTTTCAAATGCAATTACCGCCTTTGTTACTTTGTGTAGCTTTATGTACCTACGGGAAATAGAGTTTTATCAAGAACATTATCTAGATGACTACTACTAATATTTTAAAACAGGGCTGCAGTTTAGTTTGCTCTTCCACAATTATGGGCTGGAAACTCAATTTGAATGCTAAATATATAATTGTTAAGTAACATGTTAAATACTTTATGACTTATCCAAATACAAGACTGTATTTGATTGAACTAATGAATTATCTGAAACTGAAAGTCAAGACGTCGCCCCGCCCGACTATGTCTGAGATATATGGATATAAGATAATAGTAAAGTAGCATTCCATTCTTCATAGGGATTTGCAGAAACTAATGCGTTTACGTGCGTTTCGGACGTACGTGTTCAGCGGAGCGGAGCGGTGACGTATTATCTGGCTCTTGCGTGCCTCATTTGTAATTAGGCCTTCGCTCGCGTCTTGGGAGTAAAGATTAGGACGGCGCGGTAATGAAGTTTTCTACAGAATATATAACAACATACGCACACAATTCAAGGCACAAAATTTAGAGACTGTCTATGAATTAACGATATTCCTATTTAGAGGTTTTACTTTTGTTATGCAGTTTACGGTGCTTTACTTTTGATTAGGACAAGATAAATTATATCAATATTTCAGAAATTTTTCTAACCACAACTAGGTAATTTAGGCCATTATATTTCTTAACAAAAATATAACGAAAAATAAAGCAAGGTAAAATTGATTAGCATACAGAAACTATACTTGCCCTAATTATAATGATAAAAGTAATATTTTACATAATGTCACTGATATATTCGGTGCTGTAAAATACGACCGTTCTGAACACCAACCCTTATCTCGAGCCCTAGGGCGCACGAACTTCGCAGACAGGGGACTTAATTAATCGATCACATCACTAGTATATCAAATAAGAATTAAGTAGTCTTTGGGGCTCAAAAATTCTAGAACAGGGACCTCAGTTCTAGAGAGAGTAAGCCATCCTCCGGAAAGGCACATTATGTTCAGTTTCTGAAAGAAATTACTGTTGTATGTAACGAAGAAATCAAAATATACAGAAATTTATAAATATAAAGTCTTTATTATTTATTTTCGTTCTCAGTGCTTGACTTTGCAATATAACAAATGAATAATATAAGGATCACAATGCACTTACTATACAAGATAATTCGGTAATTCGGAGAACACGGATAGATAGGCACTTAAAGTTCTGAAAATCATAACTAGTCACAAGAAAGCCAAAATCTTCTATTATCTATATCTATCTTATAATAATTTAAAACAAAGTCATGCTAGTTATTCTATTTATAACTTAAGAACGGATGTATCGATTTGGCTGAAAATTGGTGGGGAGATATATAGCTTAGATAAGCCTGGAGCAGACCGGATGCGTATGCGTGACTTCGACGTAACCACGTCGTTGTCACGCGCCTGCTTACGGCGTAACCCAATGTCACACCGAGCTACGGATACGTCTACCCTGACGCTTACGCAATAGAGCTGAGAACGCAACGCATGCCTCGTGCCCGGCTCCAGCAACCATATTACTGTTTTTGAAGGTGTTGTGCACTATGTGTTACGAAGATTGGGTATATGGAGTTCATCTGTTCTAGTAATTCATCTGTCGAGGAAGAAGCTATATTACTTCTATTGTGCCAGAATACTTCTGCTTGCCAGACACACTTTTACAGCCGTGTTGGCTAAGTGGGAGCATACTCGACTTTCATTCCGAAGGTTGTGGGTTCAAACCCCGCCGCGCACCACTGATTTTTCTTCTTGGAAAAATATGTGTGCTGTAAAAAACACGTGCTCTAACGGTGAACGCAAAACATCGTGAGGAAACCGGCATGTTCTGAGAACTTTGAAAAGTTTGAAGGACATTTGTCATTCACCAACCCGCACTTGGCCAGCGTGGTGAATTAAGGCCTAATCTCTCTCGTTAAGAGAGAAGTCCCTGTGTCCCAGCAGTGGGAACGCGAATAAATTATGACTTCTGCTTGTCCAAAAAAAATGGGTCCATGATATACCTAAATGAACGGAATGTACCTATATACAATGATTTGACTGTATAAACATTCATATTTATGCACAATTTCAATAAGTTTTTCTTTTTTATCGCTATTAATTACTAATCAAAACAAAATAAAAATCACTTTTTCTATATTAATAATTTCGTGCAGGGGTATGGTAGACTCGATCGAAACCTTATTTAAATAACGAAACATAAAAAAATATTGATTCTGAGTCGACAACATATATCCGGAAAATTCGTATTATGGAGAATTTCGTTAAATTCCGACTGTAAAAATACAAATAATAACGCTGTCGCCATTTTTGGTGTCAACAAACACGTTCCGTTTCCATAGATACGCCTTCATTTTGTAATAAAATACAACTGACAGTAATTTCGCACGCACTGCAAAGGTACGTGCGTGTTCAAATTTGTTCGGTGTGACGTCCATAATGGCGCGCCATTGAATACAACGTCATCAATGCGACGTTGCCGCTCTGTTCTGCGTAAGGCATGGCGTAAGTCACGCAGCCTGTTTGTGTCATGGGAGCTGCATTCCGTAGGGCTACACATTACGTCTACTCGCACGTCTACGTCACGCAAGCGGTGTGTCCTGTCTCATACATTTCCATACATTACAACTCAGTGGTACGGTCGGAATTTAACGAAATTCTCCATAATACGAATTTTCCGGATATATGTTGTCGACTCAGAATCAATATTTTTTTATGTTTCGTTTCCCTGCACGAAATTATAAATATAGAAAAAGTGATTTTTATTTTGTTTTGATTAGTAATTAATAGCGATAAAAAAGAAAAACTTATTGAAATTGTGCATAAATATGAATGTTTACAGTCAAATCATTGTATATAGGTACATTCCGTTCATTTATATCATGGACCCATTTTTTTTGGACAAGCAGAAGTCATAATTTATTCGCGTTCCCACTGCTGGGACACAGGGACTTCTCTCTTAACGAGAGAGATCTTCGAGAGAGAGGCCTTAATTCACCACGCTGGCCAAGTGCGGGTTGGTGAATGACAAATGTCCTTCAAACTTTTCAAAGTTCTCAGAACATGCCGGTATCCTCACGATGTTTTGCGTTCACCGTTAGAGCACGTGTTTTTTACAGCACACATATTTTTCCAAGAAGAAAAATCAGTGGTGCGCGGCGGGGTTTGAACCCACAACCTTCGGAATGAAAGTCGAGTATGCTCCCACTTAGCCAACACGGCTGTAAAAGTGTGTCTGGCAAGCAGAAGTATTCTGGCACAATAGAAGTAATATAGCTTCTTCCTCGACAGATGAATTACTAGAACAGATGAACTCCATATACCCAATCTTCGTAACACATAGTGCACAACACCTTCAAAAACAGTAATATGGTTGCTGGAGCCGGGCACGAGGCATGCGTTGCGTTCACAGCTCTATTGCGTAAGCGTCAGGGTAGACGTATCCGTAGCTCGGTGTGACATTGGGTTACGTCGTAAGCAGGCGCGTGACAACGACGTGGTTACGTCGATGTCACGCATACGCATCCGGTCTGCTCCAGGCTTATATCCGTTACTAATGGCGTCTAGGGCGGGATTGTCGCTTTTAGTTAAAGTATGCATAATGTCAATCCGGCCTTGTTTATTGAAACGTTTGAGGGCAGAACCCTTGGTCTTAAGGGACACATACATTATTCAATATGTCAAGGTTTTTTGGAGCACATTGTGTGATCGGAACTCCGTAACTTTATTAAGGTTTGATTTGTAGATTCATCAAAATCAATCTAAATATAACAAGCCATATTACGCCTCGCTACTGTGCACGGGTCTCCTTAATAGAACCTTTGTCAGGTTTTGGAGGATTTGGTATTGAGATAAATCTAGCTCTATAAAACGTTTTTATAATGGTAGAAGATAAATAAAAGTACACAGATTATTGATTTTCTATTTCAATTTACCTAATCAAATCACTAACTAAGGCAAAGTCATTTGATTTCAAGCTCGCACCCCGAATGTTACCTAAAACCTATATCAATCCTCGAATCAGAACTTTCCACGTTCACAGCCAAAGAACCCGCAAATATTAGTCTTGTTTTACTATTTACTTGTACAACTTGTTAGAAAGTTTCACAAACAATGAAGGGTCGTATTTGGCTGTGATTATTATTTTTGTGTTTGTTGTAGAGATTGAATTACTAATTGGTGGACTTTTGTTGCAACTTTACTTGTAATTCATTGAATCCATTGTTTACGCCCGCGGTTTTGTTGATTTATAAAGAATATTCCAGCGATAAAAGCCTTTATGTGATTTTCATATATGAGCCAAATTTTTGTTTATTTCGCTTTATTTGGAAAACCAACGGCAAACCACAAATATAAACTCAACTGAAATCATTACAATATTACTTCAATATTACCACCATCCCATATCTCGTGAACAGCCAATTTTAGCTATGTTTAAAATACCATCAGTGGTTTTATTTCAGTACTAACAGACTTCCCGACAGCTTCCCTTGCATTTTTTATACATAATTCGTTTATATAATATAGCCTTCCTCGATAAATGTACATTGAAATATTTTTTTGCAAATCGGACCAAGCAGATGTTCCTAAGATTTGCGCATTCAAACAAACTCTAGCTTTATAATATTAGAATAGAAAGTTTAGATAAGGAAGATTGCAAGACACATAAATAAAAGCTAATAGCTAAATAGAGTACCCAACTATTTTTATATCTATAGCCAAAAACATACCTTCTTAAATCACTTTCATAATAGTCAGTTTATACTACTAATATTGCCTAGTATAGGCAAATAGGCAATATTAGTAGTATAAAACTATTATAAAAGTACCTATACTTAGTATATACCTATACTAGGCAATATTATTAGTATAGGCAATATTTTTAAGACTATTAAGTAGTAGACAGTAAAATTAGCCTGCAGGCCAACAAATTCCTTCGCAGCATTTACTTTGAGTCAAACAAAGGGCGGATCAAAGGTTCCGCCCCGGGCTCGAGCAACTACAATTGAACGTATTTTATAAATCTTACATCGTAACTTATGACCACAATTAACAATAAATAAGAATATACAATTAATTATTTTATTTATTTTTTTATTATACTTTATGTGCTAACGTTTTTTTAAAACATAAACAAGTTTGTTCTTTTTTTTGGACAAATTAAAGTATTTCATTTTATCGGAAAACCTCACCATGAAGCATAATAATAGCAAGCGTATTGTAAGTACCCAAATCGGGCAATAATATCTAGGTATCTGCCTTTTTTATTCATAAAATTACAAGGTATTCACAGGAAACACTAATATTTATAAATATCTACGTCACCAGATGGTAAAGTGCCAGAAAGCTATAATAAATTAAATTTGAAGGTCTCGGTTCAGAGGCCAGTTCTATCTGCGGCGACCGCTTCACCGCAGACCTTTCAGCGTAGATCTAGTTCTCACATAGTTTGAACTCGTGAAATCTTATATCTAGAGTTCAGACGCTCACTAACTTGATTAACAAATGGAGGATCTAAGATCTTGGATATACCTTGCATAGTTTAAACTGGAGAAATCTTATGGTATTCAGTCGTTTAACTAACTTGATTTATAAACGAAGATCTAAACTCAAATCTCACGTCTCAACGTGGGACATGATTTGATTTGTCATAAATAAATGTTTGGCTTTATTGTTAAGCTAAGGTTTGTTGGTTTTTCGTGTATAAAGTCGTAGGATTTCATTAGTTTAATTCATTTAATATAGCAGACGTGAAGCTTAAATACCTATTCGTTTCTTAAGATTAGATTCGTGTTTGTACCTACCTAAATTATTATTTGAATATGGAACACATAAAATGATTGGTATATTGCTTAATCGGTCGATTATGCGACGGTAATAAAACCTATTCGGCCGCATTCGAAATGAAATTCCTGAAATACCACCACAAAAGATGGGCCAAATTCAAATTCTTAAATACCTATTCGTTTCTTAAGATTAGATTCGTGTTTGTACCTACCTCAATTATTATTTGAATATGGAACACATAAAATGATTGGTATATTGCTTAATCGGTCGATTATGCGACGGTAATAAAACCTATTCGGCCGCATTCGAAATGAAATTCCTGAAATACCACCACAAAAGATGGGCCAAATTCAAATTCTTCAACATCATATTTTCTTCGAGCTAAAATACAGCCCACTATAAATAATCTAGCCCAAAACTTAGCTCAAACGTTAAATTACCGCTATTTTCACGGCAGAATATCCAGAACTCTTTCTTATTTTGCCTACGATCTGCATCATAAAAGGAAGTCGTGTGTGAAATTTCACGTTCCTATTTTCAGCAGTTTTGTCTGTGCGTTGAAAGTATCTTAATATCTTTAGATCAGCATAGTTTATAGCAGAGATAACAATATCTTATAGGAAGGTATCATTTAGATACGTGTATGATCCTAGCTAGTTTCAAATGCGATACGCTCTTCTGAAACTGAGATAAGCACTAGTAAAACAAGTTTTCACGATGTACGTGATCAATAATCATCATTGTTACTGAACATAATGGTTCCAGTTATTTCCGTCGAACGGTATATAACCATCTGAGATATAGCTTTCACGAAATCACCTGTGTTCAAATGATGCTGTGCTTGTTGACATCCGGTTTCCAATCACTTGAATTTGTATTTGTCTACATGACGAAACGTACCATAATTTAATTAAACCTAAACCATTTACAGTACATGGACATCTACATATATATGGTTTAAAGTTGTTCCCGTTTTATGTTCGAACACTATTAAAATCCATATTAGTTTTATTTAATTCGATTTGCAAAAAATAATTTATTACTGATAACACTGAGAACTTGGCCCAACTCATATTGTTTTTTTGCCGACTACGCGTGTTCAGTTATATACTTAGGCTTGACAGTGTTAATAAAAATAGGCAAACCAAAGCCACCGGAAACAAATCTACCTACATGTAGAAATCTATTCTTCATGTACAAGGGAAATCTTCCTCTCACAGTAAGAGTCTTTATGAACCGATCTTCAAACGAGCTTCACCCTAAATGCAGAAATAAAAGGCTCCAAAGTGGGCGCGTTTTCTGAAGGTTTTTTGTATCAATTATAGACCTTTGTGCTTAGTTGGGATAAGCTGAGGATCGGATGGTGGATTGGGTTTGGTTTTGTTCAGTATACCTATCTAATGTGGTTTTTAAATATAAATAGCCACAAAGTGAGCCTTTATGGTAACCTTTAAGGCCTTAAAGGGTATGGGACAATTTGTAGCTACCAAATAAATAATTATCATCAAAACATATTACGTTACACTGTCTGTCTATCTACTCTAAAATTGTTATTGTGTTGTGTAAATTGGCTTCACAGCAATTATTACTCAATTGGCACATGCAATCTACTCCTTGTTGCTGAGCACCTATTTCGAGTCTAGAATGTACTTATCTACTCGGGTAAGTATTTTTATCATAAAAGTTATGTTTGCGGTATAGCAAACCGACAGACTCGATGCGATTGTTCACAAAAAGTCCGTTTCCCTGATCCGTAGAATACGGGACAGTCGTAACAGCATCCAGAAGACTTTATCCAACAGATGTACCATCATTCTGGGTAAATCTTATCAATAATATAAACAGATTATGGATTAAGTTATCTGAAATAAACACATTTTATTTCATTGATAAAATAAATAGTATTCTTTAATGCGTAAAATTTATTCTGTTTTCATGAGCCGTAATATAAAATAAGACGTCATAGTCTCTTAATTTTAACGCAACATTCATAATCTTCGGTAGTATAGTGGTAAGTATCCCCGCCTGTCACGCGGGAGACCGGGGTTCGATTCCCCGCCGGAGAGATTATTTTTACACATTACGTTTTTATTATTTGGAATTATTTTTAAATTTTCTAGCGTTTTTGTTTAAAAATGATTTCTTTTATTTATATACTTTTTTTATTTATACTTTCTTCCATTATATACTAAGTGTATTTTACTGTATCAAGTGTACAAATGTAGTTTTTACGAAGGTATATTGAATAAAATAAGACCAGGTACTTAATGAGTTATTTGCAGAACTTGAATACAAAAATATATGAAATTGAAAGGTATCAAATCTACACTTTGTTATAGACCCATAATTTTATCATCTTCTTCATCTTTGAAGTGCCATCGGATATCCACTGCTTAACGTTCCTAAACAAAAATGAGTCAACCATATAAGACAGAAAAAGAGTTGAAAAAACTTTAAATAAACAATGGTAAACAAAAAGTCGCGCCAGTTCCAAAGCAATCACTTAAGTGGTAGTCTGAGCATGTGTGCCCTACAGCCCGCACAGGACCGGCCTCTAGAGACCAGGACCAGATGGTTCGAGTATTCTTTGTAACTGGTTACGGCTACTGGCTTTGTGCACTTGTTGAGGATTTGGGTGTTATATCAGTACCTATTTAGTATAAAATAAAGTCGCTATCTCTGTCCCTATATCCTTATGTATCTTTAAAACTACGCAACGAATTTCGAAGTGGGTTTTTTAATAGCTAAAGTGATTCAAGAAGAAGTTTTATAAGTCTAATTAAGTACCCGAAGAGAAGCGAGGGCAGGTCGCTAGTATGTATACTAAAACATATTTATCTACATATGTATATTCTATTTAGTATATCAGTAATCTCGTTTCTCAAACATACAGACATGTGAACAGAATAAAGAATAAGTATCTCTAGTCTAAAACACTTTGTTCGCAGGTGTTCGGAGCCACTCTCAATGATATTAGGGAATTAACTTTTAAATTGTTCTTCGCAAAGAATAAGGTTGGCCTCGTCGCTTCATCTGAGAATATTATCCACAATGATGATTGCAAAAACTTGAGGAGTTTGGTAATATTTTCATAAAGTGGGACGGAATGGGGGGAGGGGTTATTTTTATTTAGATATTGTTCGGTGTTTGGAGTGGTCTGATGAAATGGAGTTCTGTTTACAATTTGCCGAATTTGCGGAAAAACCACAATTCCAAAATTTATAAAACTCAAATTGCAACATTACTGATTCTATCTCCTTTCAAAATTTTCGTGAGTTTTTCGTTTTATATCAACGGGTCAACGGGAATTGTTCATTTTAAACACTCTCGACGTTACATATTCTATGACAATTACGTTTATTAAGTTTTCTTTTCATTACAAATAATCTCCCTTGTTAAATGTCTGTAATCATTATTAACTCTTTGTGATCTATACTGTAGTTAATAAGATCAAATAAGAGTTCTATTAAATAATTAGTATTTGTGTTTATGGAATTTATAATAATTATCATTTCAGCCATCGGAGGTCCACTGCTTCACATAGGCCTTAATAATGTTAAGGTACCACGGTCAGGTGCAGCTTGGATCCATTGTGAACTGTCAGCTTTCATCAGATATTACAGTATTTAAATTATTTCCCTTAAAAAAACATGCAAAAGCTTATTTTGAGGTGTAAACCAATTGACTGCAAATTAATTAAATTTAACTGAAATATCGCGCAAGCCTTTCCACCGCAAATCCTCCTCGTTCATGTTCCGTCACGTTTCCATCGCAAAATGCTTTAAACACTCTCTAGAATTTTAAAATAAGCTCTTAAAACTGCAGAGAAAAAAGCATATTTTGAACATACGATTTAAAAAAAAAGATTTACTATTTGTCCGTACACACAAAGCCACGAGTATATATGTTTTTATTTCTATAGTTAATTGTATCGATAGCCTGTATTAAAAATATAATAATATTGCTAGAAAATTCACACAGCAAATATCTATATATTTGCTTTGCGAAGCTTGTGTTACCGGTGCTAGATTTAAGTTATACTTAATATAATATATATACATACATAATTTTGATTATACATTTATTAAACCCAGAAACTACTCGGAACAAATATTTCTATATAGTAAAAAAAAATCAAAGTTTTGTTATGAATCGAACTCGAAACTTCTAGCGTCGCAGGCGGACCTTCACCCGCTGTGACACAGAGGTCGTAATAATGAAGCACTTTCGTCTAGTCTAGATTAAAGCTTTGCTTACTATACATAAAAATCCTGAATTTATATTAAAACAAGTAAGAAAATTTAATCTTCGCAAAAGACACCAACTAAGAAAAGTTAAATGAAAAGAAGTTCTAAAAGTGCCAAGTAAATGACTAACTTGCCCAAGTGGCAATTCACGTAGACCCGCTACGGCGTAGACACTCTACAGCGTAGCTCTTCTACGACGAGACGTAGCGTGTTAATTTGATTTGTTATGCCATGGATTTGTGCACAAATAGCGCAAATTTGTATAGCAAATTTCAAAACGAAAGTTAAAAAAAAGTGAATGAATAATAGTATAAGTTTAAGTATAAAACAACGGTTTTATATTTAACAAGAAATTAATCAAAACTGTACTAAAATGATTATAATTTTAGATGTTAATCTTCTCAACATCACCATGAAAACATTAAATTAAATAAATTAAAAAGACAAATTATTTTTATCCATATAATGAAATATATAAAAGATTAATAATTAAATAGAATTCTCAAATATGTAAAAATATAAAATTTGGCTTAAACGTAACTTACATAGACAATTTGATGAGTTTAGTTGGAGGTATTTTAAGTAGTTTTTCTTTGAAATACAGATTTTACCCTAGTATCAAGTTATGTTTTTCTATATCTTGCCCTGGATATTCTTAAAAGCTGCAGCCGCGAACCAACTAACGACATTGACGAATAAAACTAATTTCAAAAGAATAAAAATAATTCTTATTGCGAATCTAGTTACGAACTTTGGTTTCGTATGTGGCCGAAGCGGTCCGATATACGTCACACACACAGACTGGGTCAGGTTTTAATAAAGGAAGCATTGTTAGCTCACTTTCAACGACGACGCCTCTGTAATATGCACTGACCTTGGGAGCTAATATAGCGAGTATAGTGCCACAAAATATAGAGTAAAATTGATGACTATTTTACGTTAACAAACAGGTTTTTATGATGAAATTACCGAGTTAGTTTATCACGGTTACAATCTTTTTTATAATTATAACCATTTCGGATCATATTAGGCTATTTTATTTAGGACTAGAGCTATTACTAGTATCCAATGCTGATCTTCCGACAGGACTACTGCGCTGGCGTTACGGATAAAAACTAAAATTAAAATAATAATTATTAGAAACACAAAAACTATCTTAATAATTAAAAAAAGAAAACAAAAAATACAAATTTAAGGAATAAAAATGAAATATAAACTATTTACCTTAACCAGACCATACACCATAAATCCCGCGGGCTAGTAAATTCCTACAAAACAAGAAACAAGAAAGTTGATACAAGGATATAAGTTTTTGATACAAGAAAGTTGGTGGTACTGTACAGCCACTCTGTTGTTTGTTTTCAATAGCTTTTCAGCAGGTTTTCGATCAGAATGTGACGTCGCTGTCCTGGGGGACCAAGCCAATTGCGATCTAATAACCAATGTACAGCATTCTCAGCCGTAATGCCACGTGTGAGGGCGTATTGTCGGGCGAAGGCCAATGATTGCTATTACCGAGCATAGGTATTTTATTTTTAATGTCCCTTACGTAGTTTTATTATTTTGTTACGGTGGAATTTTATATGGAACATTGATTGCTTTTTATAGATTTTTCAGGGAGATATTACCTTAGAGTACAATCTTTAGGTCATCGTAAAATAAGGATTACGTCTCACTACTGCGATCCCCAATAGAACCAAAAATGATGGGGTTCATTTTTTGTATTCTAATTGAAGGTCACATGATAACGAATCGCGTATGTAAAATACTGCCTTACTTGTTAAGTTTTAAAACTCTTTTTGTATAAATATACATACTTTTTGGTTATTGAGTGTGTGTCTGAAAGTCTGTGTCATTGTGTGTGCAAAATAAATGTATTTAAATAATTTCGAAACTTAGCCACCGCATAAGGTAAGGAAAGGTGTTTAACTTTAAGAGTGTGTCAAACTAGATTTGTTTGTGTAAAATGGCGCCACAGCGCTGCAAGCAAACAGCGTTACCACACCTGAGTATGAACGGTTAAGGCTTTTAAATTATCCGATAAACCAGCATCGCAACGAAAGTTAAAGAATTGATTAAATGTTTTGGGCAAATCCTACAAATAATTATTATGAATGCCAAAGTTTGTAAGATGTATGGATGTTTGTTAGTCTTTCACGCAAAAAATATTGAATGGATTTTGATTAAACTTTACAATCATGTAGCTTAAATATCAGAATAACACAAAGGTGACTTTATACACCAGAGGTCATATATGTGAAAATAATATGTAGTATCGTCGAGACTAAAAGTCCATAGCTTAGACATCGTATAGTGTAAAAGATGGTAAGGTAAACGCTTGTATGAGAACCAAGTAAAAAGTAAATAAGGTAATACCTTCTAGCGGCGCTTCACGTCCACATGATTGATGGCGGGTATTTTAGGGTGAAAGTAGGCCGCACAGGTATAGTAGTGCCTTGAAGAGATATTCATTTAAAGCCCTTATTATAAGGGTAAAGCTTATGCAGATTAGAGCTTAAGTTTAAATCTGAAATTGTATCCGATATTGTTTTAAATATCTGAATTAAATCTAAGAAGTATCTTATAATTTATTTATTAAAAATTAAATACCATAAATCGAGTAGAATCTAAATCCAGAGTCTTATATGAAACACTTGAAAACACTGACTATATATACTGACTATGAGAAGATGTTCTTACACAATTACTTGATGTAACGAATCTTTTCCTTCAAGGGCAAATGTAAATTGAGACAGGAACGAATCTCATGTAGTTATAATTGAACGGCGGCCGCGGGACCTCAATGAATACATTACTGTCGGGAGAAAAATGTTGTTTTACTGAATTGGAATGTGGAATAGAACACTTTTTGTTCTAAACTTCTTCTTTAAAGTCTTCTCTTGACTAATTATCATATTCAATACATTAATAATTTGTTTATATTTTTATTGATTTTCAGGGTATAAAAATATTATCCCGAACGTATAAACTTCCGTTATAAATGCAATCACGCAAAATAATCATATAACTTACTTGTAAATAATGAAGAAAATTTACAAAACACTTATTTATCTCTTCAATAATTATATACATACATATATAGATACGATAGATAACGTGAAATCGAAAGCTACTTTTCAGTATAGACAAATAAAATATACGCGTAAAATATCATGCATCTGAATTCACGAGTAAATTTTCTTTTTGTATATTTTTCTAGACAGACTTTTTACGTTTTTTTTTAATCAAGGGACATGCTTGAATCGCGGCGGATTACGGCACTGAAGTTGAATATATTACGGGGAAACGAGGTTTTGCATACAGGCTGATTCCGCTATTGTCTTAACATTGTCGGTATTTGAAAGTCAAATGGTTACACTGGGATTTTAAAGCAGAAGAAAAAACAAATGAACATAAGGGCATAGACTTAAGGATTACTTTTAGCGATACAGATTGCGATATTTGCGATGATTTGAAAAAAATAGCATTAATATTTATGTATAGATTTGGTTTTATGTAAAAAAACACAAAATGGGTTTTACAATCGAACACCAATTTTATTCGTAAGTTAAACCGGTGACGTAAACTCTTGGAGATTGCTTGTTGTTTGAGTTTAAAGTTAACAAACCAAGCTCCCAAAAGAGTTTCTTCTCCTTAGAATTTTGTCAAATACGAAAAACTTCGCAGCACAAGGGAATGCTACGTCAGCCGATCGACAAAACCTTAAGGTGAATAAGTATTATTTTTTAGCTACGGTTTTTTACGGTTGATGTAAATAAATCTTATTTTATGAAATATAAGGAATTTGGATTTGAGTTTTATTATATTATATTAATAGGAGACTCGAGTTTTCCAGAAGAGTTTTATGAAACCACCAAATTCTCCAGAAATCAGAGAAAGTTATTGGTACATTCCATAGATTTGCGACAACATTTACTCATCCAATTTAAAATTCCTTCAAATAAGATAACATTTCACGTTTATTTGCGTCAGTAAACATCAAACGGAATTAGGCTCTATGCGCGCGATCTTGGATTCAATTCGCGTCGCCCATATCTCACAAATCTATGAGACGTGAGACCTAAACTCTTTCCAATTCTATTACGGATTCTTTGATGTCAAGAGCCCGTTGGAGATTATCATACAATGTAAGTTTTTCTTATTTTAAATGCGTGTTAAAATTACATAAAACAAAAGTAAGTGTTTTTTTTATTGTTCACACAGGAATATCTAGCCTCGTGGTAAGCTCGAAGCTTGTATTACGGGTGCTAGATTGCTGATATACTTAATATAATATACATACATAGATATTTTTCATTGTACATAACACCCAGACACTCGACAAATAAACATTGTTTTCTTCATGGTAAAAGTTAGATATTCTTATAAAAGGTTATTGAAGGCAGGACTCGCACTTGGCCAGCGAGGTGAATTAGGGCCTAACTTTGCCAAAAGAGAAGTCCCCGTGGCCAAGCCGTGGAAACGTAAATAGGGGTGATTATTTTATTAAAGATAACTTTGTTTAGATGAAGCGTGCCGTCAACTTCTTCTTTATCAGAGTCACGTCTTCATAGAATGGAGTTTTGATCCAAAGAACACTTCGTTTACATTACTTGTTTTGCGAGAGGTATTTTTACGCGAAATGAGGCCGTTTTGTTAAAATTTCTTGAAATAATTTATTCTGCGGTTGTCGCTGTCAGATGTTGACACGGCGGATTTAGGTTCAGGATATGCTTGTAAGTTATCTGAAGATATGCATGTTGATGTATTCTATTCTAGCTAGTAACCTACTCAGCATTTATTAATGATTAAGACCCATATTACGATCTATTACTAGCCACGGGATTTCCCCAAAAACCGATTCTTTGTGGAATTAGGTAGGTAAGCAAGTCTGTTAGGAAAGGTTGATGGTGTTTATGTTGTAAGGCATTGAAGTTGTAACCTGTCAAATAGTTTTGTATCGGTTTGACGAGTTAGTTATAACAAATAGAATAGTTGTATAAAGACGAAATATAAACAAACCTGTTTTGTCCAGTAAATTGTCCAGTAATATTCAACTCATAAGAAATACTCGAATATCGAAACATAAACAAGCCCGTACTAATTATTATTTTACGTGTATATTATTATCTATGTTATGAACACAATCACGGCGTACCTACGCTTATAAGCATTAAATTCCTAAACCTATGAGTAAAAGTAATTCAGAATCTCACCTGTTCTTTGCCACCCAGGGCGCAAGTCCAACCTTCAGTCGCGTGCCGAGCCGCGAGGGGAGCGCCCGCCGCCCTATCGCCCTTACGAACATATCAATACAACTTTATCAATGAAACTTCACTCATAAATCGTGATAAAACCTCTTTAGATCGAACCTGTAATTTAATCCCACGGATTTCGTATTTCGAATCTTCAAACTATTCGAAGTGGATCGAAACAAAAAAGTTTGAATTGATTCTGTATACGACCTTTTTGGTTTTGTTTTGCAAGTCAGTGTAAAGTTTTGGGGGAAGTAAGTTACATATAAAATGTGGTGGATTCTGCGTCGTGCGAGGCTGACAGGCGCTTCCCTGTTCAGCCAGGCTTCAGGTACCAACAACAATAACAACAGCAAGCCGGCTAAAACAGGTTGGTGCCGATTGTTTTTTTTTAAATTCCTATTAATCTATTGATCTTCTTGAACTTTTTGGAATGTTCTACAAGTTTAATAATCATACCCAGACTAACTATTATAGGAGATTGGTTTTTCTTCCCTTTCTCCAATATTTACAACTAAATCAATGTTACCACGTACACTGATACCATAATGAGAAAAGATTTAAGACAAAGTCGCAATCAGAAACCGAGTTCTAAAATCTCATTTAACCCTTAAAGGTCGCATGTATTTTCAAACGAAATACGAAGCTGCAGAAAACATGAAATTGTAATTAAAGGACGACTTTGAAGTCTCAGGAGTGCGGAATGTGTTTATTCGCATTCGCACTCGAACGGTCGGCGTAATGAAGAAACTCACTGATCAGTGATCATATATACATCATCATCATAATGAAGATGTATGATATGCCATTTATTTCCAAAAAATCCTAAAGATCACTTGAACAAGTCAATAAATACGTTGTCCTTTTGAACTAGTAAACAAACAATATCTGAAATCTAATAAAATCCTACAAATATTAATAACTCATTACGTTTAAAATATATACAATACATACATGTACAGAACGAAGAGAGTTCATTTTGACGACTTGGACGAGAAGAGCTGGGGTGGCACTATTCTTCGGACGGCACCACGCTGCAATAGAGGTAGGTATGAGAGCAGCCGTGCGAGTGCGTAGCAGAACGTTGTATGGGTTGTAACGTTGTGTGGGTTGATATTATGACAGTATATTTTTACGTTAATACAGTGTCATATTTTAAACTTCAAACAAAAACATATCCTCTAATTATAAAATCTTGAGATTAGTCTTTCTATTACGATCCTAATACGTTCGCTTCCAACAAAAATATTAAAATTTTACCTTATTTCATTTCAATAAATAATTATCATAATCTCGGATTATCCAATGGTTATGATTCGATAATGACCTAACAGAAAAATAATTTACAACGAAATTCCATTTTGAATCTTCAAAGAACCTTTTGGAATTACTGAATCGCAAATATTTTTTCTTTGCAAAGTTTTATATTAATTTGTGTTATTATGTTTCTTTTGTATACGTAATAAGGTGCGGTGTAAAAATATATATTTATATTATAGTTTATTTGCTGTCTGCGATCAATTAACCGTCTGGTAGGTAAGCGTAGTGGATATACCAATTCTCGGTGCCAGAATTATCCAGAAATGGTATAATGAAACTAATAGTAAATTAATATATAGTCATAACCACTCCTATTTACGTTCCAACTGGGACATAGAGACTTCTCTCTCAATGAGAGAGAGAGATTATATATACTAACCGGAAACAAACAATTTGGACGATACAATAGCCTTAGTTTGCATTCTCTGTCTGATTGTTATTTTTAGATGTTTTTTTTCGCTTTTAATAGATTACTATTAACATAACAACATCATTTAAACTCAGGACTGCTGGACTCGAACTTGTGTATACTGGATGCCGAGCCTACGCTAAACCACCGAAACCATAACAGCTATTTTAAATTTTCCTGTGTTTTTTTTGAATTTTTATTATATTTTAACTTTGTATCTTCGGTATTTGTTTTTAATTTTAATATCAGTTGGGTATTAAAATCCAAAGGTTTACACAAATGCCAACTCATTTAGAGGTATTTCGTCATTCAAAGTGTTTTACCTTGTTAATTCGTAATTTGTAAGATGAAAAGAGGATTTTGTACTTACCTTTTTGTTAAGAGAATTGTAGAATACTTTGAAAAGTTAAAGGGAATACGATTTCTCTTAATTTCCTTGAAGTTGTGTCAAACAAATTGTGTCGTTTGAGTATTATTTAATTAACATTAATTATCAGATAAATTTTGTGTAATATGTAAGTGTTGGGAAAATACGTGATTTATTTATCTAATTAATAACATATGCTAAAACGAAATAAGAGTTATAGACGTTGTATGAATTTATCACCTTGAAATAAAGATAGTAATAACCTTACCTCTTCGGACATCTACTGCTAGTTATAGACCTCCCTTAGAATTATTATTATTAAAATTATAATTAAATGTATAGTGTTGGCTAAGTGGGGAGCACACTCTCCTTGAAAAATGTAAGTGCGCTTTGAAAACACGTGAAGGCAAAATTTTGAGGAAACTGGCATGTTCTGAGACCTTTTAAAAAAAGTTAATCAGCTGGTTAATTAAATTTGCAGACACTTTAATCATTTGTGTGTTGAGAGTAGTAGATAAATAAAACCCTATTGTTATTTTAAATATTTTTACATGCATTCAGTAAGTGCATTTAAGAACTAACGACTTAAAGCGTTTTGGCATTTTTGTCTAAGTGAGTTACTGATGGAAATTCACCCAAAATGCTTTATACAATTTCTCCCCATGTTTGTAATTTCTCTAAAACAATTCAGCAAGACAAATGAAACAAACAGGTGTGGGTAATTACGTGAATTTATTCGCAATTAACGTAAGACGTAACTCAAAGGCCGATTTAACTGGAATTATGTTTGAGATTGCTCCTCTAATGCTTTTTGCTTACTTCCAGAATGTTTCAAAAGTATTGCATGAGAACATTATTAATTTTAGCTGTTGTGAATGTGGTGCCAGCCTACAAATAGTGCTACCTCATTTCTTGCCGCGTGTTTCATCACACATAGGTATTTAAATATAAGCTATGGGATTTAATATATACCAGAAGAGATGCATTAGCGTCGTCCTGTGTACAGAAAGCTCTAACTACAATCAGCAACTTGCTTGGTTTTTTTTGTTAGTTTTACTTTTAACTGCACTTAATTTGTAAAGGCCGCGTTACAAAGCAAGACTATCACAAGTATATTCATACTTAAAATAAAATCTGCAACCACATACAAATGTATTTTAGTTTAAGTTAAAGAAATAAAATATTTGATTTTTTTATAATGGGTTCTATTGGAAAACCCGTGCGCAGTAATTGTACGTAGGTAACAACTCAGGTATGAGTTGTTGCGTATGGCTATGTCCGTGTATAATGGTACTATCCCGAATTCAAGCGCTAAGCCTATAAATAAGATTCGTGTATTTTCCCATTTTATGTTTTTATGCCCTTCATATCCTATAGTAGGCATGGAAACAATAAAATCTGAAGACTTCTATCAAATATAGTAGATACCGACTGACGTACTTGGGTAGGGTCGGTCGCAGATAGTATATTTTCCGATAGTAGGTATGCCAAATATCCTGATGGTGATCTTATTTGAATATGGTTATGAGATCTCAAACAATGCGGATGTCTGCTCCGGGGCAAATTATCGGAGTTCCGCCCATATTGAATTGGGACCGAATCGTATAAACTTATGATAAATTTTGACACGAATTCTGCCTTACTTGTAAGAAACTTGTAGTTTGAAGTTGTAACATTCATTTTATTGAAATATTACGTAAACTGCTAAATCATTAATAAATTACTCAATAATAATTATAGATATGTTAAATATTTTAACAGTAATAAATATTTAGTTAAAAAGAAAAATAAAAATGTATGATAACAAGAAGCCACGGGCGTAAATCTAGTATTAATATATATTAAAACTTTCAATATAATAAATTAATTTAAATGATCACTATTATGCCAGAAAGTTACGCCTGATATCAATTTCAAATGTCACACTTTCAAAGGTCGGACGTTGCCGCAAAACGTCCAATAGAGTAAGTTAGAAGTAATTTAACCTGTCACCAGTCGGACAAGTTTAGTTGAAACCACGGTGCGTGACGTACTACGTGGCTACGTTTGGTGACTACGTACATATAATATAATAATATTGCTGGACAATTCACACAGCAACATCTAGACCCATACTTTTCATATTACATACCCATAGATATTCCACGAGGACTTTGAATAGTCAACAACTACAGCTAAGGACTTTCAAGATTCAAACAGGCGAAAACACTAAGCTTTCCAAACAGAATTCAGAGGCCAATGCAGATTGCGCTTAGTCCAGATTATTTAATTTAATAAATTTACCTGAGACAACAAGTTAAATTAGCTATATTCGTGTCATATATAAAATTAAATGTAAATTTACATAAAATTAGATTAATAATATTATTAATAGATTTATTTCATTAATTTAAAATATATATTGATTTTTAGTGTTAGAGAAATTTGTACTAGTTTTCAATAAATAAAAACAAATAAATTAAGCCACGAAACACAAACACCTACTGTTTCCTGCGATTTAATCAGCAGAAGATGGTCATAAATTCGATCCGGTTAAGAAAAGCGTTGACATGCGGTGGATTCATTTACCTTGCCATTTCCCGTTCGCTTACCAATCGACAATCTCATTTCCGATGGCTCGCGGTAGCCTTACAGTCGACATCCATCAAAGCGGAGAGGAGACCAAAAATAAGCTTACCATAAGCATTCCTATTTACGTTTCCACTGCTGGGACACAGGGAACTCTCTCTTGCAGAGAGAGATTAGTACTTCTAGCAGATAACTCTCTTAGTCGGACTGGCAACGTGGATTTCTCATAGCTCACATTTACTCTTCGTTTTGGTGGAAACTAGTCCTAACTCAATGAAATGTCCTAACTGAAGTCAGAGTGCATTAAGGTACCTATAGACCTAGGAAATCCCTAGGAGATCTAGGAGACCTAGGACCTACAGATAGTTTCACATTTAGTCATTATTATTGTGATTCGTAAAAATAAATTACAAAGGGCAGGCCATTGAAAGTTCATATAACGTACAAAAATATTAAAATTCAGTCACCACGTCCATAACACTAAGGTGCTGTTGACCTTGAAGACGCCTTATCATCACATCTCGCAGCTTATCGAGTCGAGCGCGGCTGAGCACTCTCGAGCTGACTCATCACTCTTACGCCACAGCTCTCTGCACACGGCTGGACCAACGTTATACAAAGAACTGGCATTCCGACCGTAGCTTTGCCCTTATAATGATTTTTCCCTTAGTACAGATTAGCTTATTATTTTATTCTGATATATGTTGGCTATAATGATTGTGCAGTTTTATAAAAAAAACAACCAGTTTTCTATCATGGTTCCTGAATCTCCCACTATGATTGTATTTCTTCATCGTGGTGAGTGAGCTATTTGACAGTGGCTGCTATAAAATGTCCGCCTTGTGTTTAACGACCCGTTTGATTCTAAGCGCTTGTGTAGTTTGAGCTATTAGATGGCTTCGTACTCGTAAATATCATTTAAAAGAAGTCGTCTAAACCGCAATAAGCAGGCTGGTTAATTATTTATTAAGCACTTGAAGTACTTGAGAATAAATAATTAATTGAACTAGCGAGTGAAGTGTCTTGGTTTTAAAGTCAGGCCATTTTAATATGTAATATTTGACGTCTGTCAGTTCTTTAGACCAGAAATTGTTAATTATGTTTAGAATGGTTTATTAGTGAAAGCAAATTTTTCAAAACAAAATGTCACCAAATATAAAACAAAACGTCATCCATTAAAGTATAATATGGATGACGTTTTGTTTTATATTTGGTGACATTTGTCAAAGGTTAATGACGTAGAAGAGTTATCCACTAAACAATACCACACCATGTATTATAAATTAAGTTGTCGATTTTTCGTTTTCCCTGCGAACAATTTTCATTTAATTTAGCACTTTCGAATACTTTCAATCTTACGTGACATTCCAATAAGGTTACCTTAAATGTCAGCAGGGCTCACAGCGATTATATATCTTAAAGCTATGTGTATAAAGATCAGAATTGCTTCATCAGATTGTGTGTTCATCGAGGGTTGTAATATAAATCTTGTCTTTGAAAGCGCAGGGTGTAAAATTGCTGAGTGGGATTTGGCTCACGATTTCGGTCGGATTTCGGACCCGTGTCAGTGTGTTTTGATGCCCATTGTTGGCTATTGTGTCTATTATATGGATGTCAATCGCAGTCTGTCGTTAAGGATGTTTGGTTTTGGATTTAGAGCCCTAAATCTGTAGATCTGCTCTGACAAGCTAATTTTGTCATATCCAATTTTTTATACCAAATCATGTCTTCGACGTACATAAATACAGTCACTTTTCCTGGCATTGTTTTAAGTTAGAATCGAGATTGAATATTTTTACAAATCATAGTGTATTTTCATCGGTCGAAAATAAGACCTTTTTAAGTCTTCCATCTCCTTTATACCACACAAATATGTAAACCAATAAATTCAATCAAAAAACGTTATCATAAGTTAAAACAAAGTCAGTACAGGTAGGTCATGAAGCCGCTTGGTAAATATACTTCTCAGCGCGGCCTTTCTCGCAAACAACGTAAAACATGCGTGTAACTTGTTCAAACGTGATTACAGTTTCATTGTTTCATTATACAAGCACACGGAGAGCTTTACGTCCGTCGGACAAAGTCACTGCGTCTAGATACTAACTTTATCCGAACGACTGTCCTTTAAAATTACTTTAAATTTTGTTCTGCAATTGTTTTGGTGTACTAACTATAGTTATTTAAACTTACATTTTAGCTTCGAATTTACGATGCATTGTTCTAAAGAAAGGAGAAATTCTACAGAGTGTAACGGTAGCACTAAAAGCGAGCATCGAGCGACCTTCTGCTTGCTGGTTTCCTGTAATCTTAGTACTGACTGCATAGACAAATGCTCGGCATGTAATATGTAATATCACCTCGTAACTTTCGGTCGGCATATAGTACCTACATTAGTGAAATATTAAAATAATACAATAAAGTGGTGGTGTATCGTATACATGAATATAGTCAGAAGGTTATAAAACTAGGATTCATGTCAAGGTAGAATCTTCCTCTATTTTCATATTAAGAAGAAAACAAAAGATAAAAGGATTTTGTTTATTTTAGTTTAAAGTTAAACTAGTCACGAGCTTTTCGGTGTTTGATGAAAATCAATTTCTATATAAAAAATAAGCCTATAATAAGGTAAAGATAATAAAAACACAAAATGTGATCTTAAAATACATAACAGTAATCAATGGATTACTATGCTGACTGTACGTGAGAGTACCGTGTTTGTGCTTGTCAGTATATCAATATTAATTCCATGATATTCCTGTGTGAGTTGGCGCAGCATTAATATTCAAGGGCAAAGTCAAAATGCGAGCTCTGAAACTGAGCTGAAAATTATTTTTTTATCGAGATACATAAAATAATGTTGTACAGAGTTTATTGTATTATATTTTGTATATAATGGGTGACAAGATTTGATTACTTTATTGTCTGTTTTTAACGGCTCGCCGACTTATAATATTTGTATTGGAGCTAGTTTATATAACCAATAAACACTTATTGCTAAAATCGATATATTTTCCACATTCTGCTAAGTTCAATCAAAATTCAAACTTAGGAACTCATAGCTATACTTAGTTGTTAGATAACCCTACAATACACACGAATATGATCTTTCTATCTGTGTACAAAGTGTTATATTCGAGTGGCAATGTTTGTCGATATTTCGAGATACAGTTGTTTACATGAACTAATGGTTCGGATACGATTTCACAAGGCTCCGGATTGTTTGTGAAACTATAGCCCTGTGGGTAAGTATTAGAACAACCTCAGGGAACCATAATATGTTTCTTAGACAATATCGTTTGTTTTCATCATCATCATATCGGCATCACAGAAAATCAGCGCTGTAGTTCCTCATATAGCTTCTGCAGTATATGTTTACGTTATTACCTTTATTTGCTTTCCCACTGCTGGGCCACCGGGGCTTCTTTTCAGTTCTTCAAGTTAAGAGAACATGTCGGTTCCCTCACGATGTTTGCGTGTTGCGTGTTATAAAGCAAACATTCATTTTACGAGAAGAAAAATCCAGAGGTGCGCGGGTTTAAACCCCCGACCTGCGTATTGAAAGTCGAGTGTGCTCCCACTTAGCTATTGTTAATTATAATGGTATTGTTTAGCTATAATGGACTGTCCTCGTTCGATAACTATTGTGGTTATCCGATTCTGTGGCTGAGCATACCTCCCACGTTATGTGGGAGGTATGCTCTATGTTTCGATATCGGTCGAGCCTCAGGTTAATAGACGAATTGTGTAGGACGTTGTTTTTATAGGACATTCTATTAAAATTACACAATTATAACCCAAGGTTTTAACAAAGTTTGGCTTATATCGATCTATTTGAAAATCAACTGAGCGTAGTGCTAAACGCTTAGCTCTAAGCGATACGACTGCACTTTTACTATTCTAGGACTTGGAATGCGTTATCAGCTGCTGTCTGTCCCGAATTCTTTAATATAGGTCTAGTCAGGATTGGGACCTTATAAACCTTCCTCTTCTAAACCTTCATCCATTCACTTCGACACTTTCCATCAGGTGAGATTGTGGTTAAAAAAGGGTTTATTTGATATAAAAAATCCTCGTGGTTATTTTATATGTGCCAACCTTTTGTTAGCAACATTAATTCCTAGAACTTTTTTACTTATATTTTGTCTGTAGCAACCTCTTTCGTGAAATACGAAGATACTCTTTGGGTTCATTCTCTTAATGACACAGTACTTTATGAAAACACTTTGCTTTATTTCTTTTACTCACCTCCCTCCGAAGGTTATTTGCCCCGTGCTATTTGTTGACGGGTGAAAAACCGACTCCATATTAGGGAAGATTGAATTGGGGCTGATATTTTGTTTTGATAAATATTTAGGTATGTAAAAGTAAATGAGTAATAACTAACACAGCTACAACTAGGTTTAACAATTAGCCCCATAATTTTTTCGGTTTCGTAAATGTGAAGAAGTTTTAACATACTTTTTTAAATCTGAATTTAAAAGGTTAGTGATTTATTTTTGCCTGTTGTGTATTTATGGTGCTCATTATAGGGTAAATGCCTCCCCCATATCCTTCCTAGTGTCCCGGTCATTTATGGTGTCCGTGACTATTACAAAGAAATATATAATTTACTATAATTTGGCAATCTTTCTAGTTAGAGAGTTAAGAAAATACAATAGATTTATGTTATTTGGTATTTCATTTGTCTTGATTAAATTCGATCAAAGCTAATAAGTTTCCAGTTGAAATTGTATTCTCAATGTTCTAATCAGCAGCACACAAAGGTCCAACCGTATTTTATAGTTGAAAAACTTTCCTTTGTAGCGCAACACTGATGTAATTTCAACGTGATCAGAATTACAATTTCAGTTTGTAAAGTCTTATATCTATTGAATGTTCTGTAATTAAGAGATATTTATATTTTATTTATATTTATTTTATATACACAGCTGTACCATCATTTCTCAAAGCAGTTCGGGTCATTTTTGACACCCTATAAATTCGTTGTGGATAAAACTAGAAGCCTGACAACAACAGCAACCTTCACATAGCAATATCTAGCCCCGTAGTGAAGCTTGTGATACAGGTACTAGATATCTGATATATAATATACTTTTTTTTAAACTGAAACGGGTAATATAATATACTTACATAGATATATATTTTTATTATACATAGATTTAATTAATATATTTATAGGTCTAAGTTGTCTGAATAAAAATCATGTTTTATAGATAACACGCAGACACTCGAACCAAATATTTGCGGATCGAAAAAACGTTTGTCCCTTGTCGGGAATCGACCTAAAACCGCTGCGCCACAGAGGTCCAATTAATCATGGAGTTATGTTTTCTACTCATAGTTTCTCAGTTTAATAAGGCAACGAGCACCGTTTTCATCAGCTAAGTGCAGTCTTTCAGGCTCGTGCATTGCGGCGGGTGACCGAATTACGTCATTCATTACGTCATCATAACAACCTTTACACCGCTTCAAACACATCTAATTTCACCATTAAGCGGTCTACACACCAAAGCCGGCGGCCCGGCGGCACAACCCGGCGGCTTAGTGCCGGCGGGTTAACCCGGCGGCTTCAGAATGTCCAAGCCGAACGACTTTGCCGGCAGCAATGCCGGCGGCACGACAGCCGCGGCATGTGGTGTTCTAGTAATACGTCACTACTCTATGAAAGCCGGCGGGCAACTGACTGAAGGATGCCGCCGGCATCGGCATGCAGCCCCGCCGGCTTGCCCGCGCGGGCGCAAGCCGGCGGCAAGATTGTACAAAATAAGGCCGGCGGGTTGGGCCGCCGGGCTGTGCCGCCGGGCCGCCGGCTTTGGTGTGTAGACCGCTTTATTACAGAGGCTTACGTGTGTTTATGTGTTTTATGGGGATAATTATGACATAATACCAGTTTGGGAGGGAACCAGGGACATAGCTTTTGGAGTATAACTTTTGGTGTGAAATTATATCATTAATAATAATTAATCCTGGTTTATGGGGTAAGGCGCAAGGTCCAACCGAGAGAGGGTTGACAAACTTTTAAGCTAAGGTACGAATTCATTATTTAAATTGTTCATTTATAATTACAAGACCTTTTCTTCGAAGTTATTAAAATTGTCAAGGCAACTTAAACACGATGAAAGCAATTCTAGCATTCCAGAATAATCTTTACGAAAATTAAATTTTATTTTTATGTTGGCTTAAAAAATCATTCACCTATTCTCCAAGAAACATAATTTAGCTTAATTTTAGAAAACATAATTCAATTTATTTTTAGAGGCTCTGCACTGTATTTCATTTGATACGTAGATAAATTTGTGAATTTTGACGTCTCCGAAGTGAAACGGTATACATATATTATAGACCAAGAGCCTGTGATGGCCAGACCTTCCTTTAATTCACAAGCGTGAAAATTCTTTCATGTGTATGTCTAACATAGGTAAGAATAACCCCCAAACATGAAACCTGGATCGCGGTTCCTTTGGGAGATAACAACCTTTTACCTGTTATCTCCCAAAGGAACCACGATCCAGGTTTCATGTTTGGGGGTTATTCTTACCTATGTTAGACATACACATGAAATAATTTTCACGCTTGTGAATTAAAGGAAGGTCTGGCCAGACCGGGCTCTTAGTATAGACTAATAACCTGTGATGGCCAGACCTTCCTTTAATTCTGAAGCGTGAAAAATATTTTATGTGTATGTCTAACATAGGTAAGAATAACCCCCAAACATGAAACCTGGATCGTGGTTCCTTTGGGAGATAACAGGTAAAAGGTTGTTAAAATAAGCGTTCAAAATTACTGTGGAACATCGAGATACGCTCGTCATATTTCTATTATTTCACATCCGATCTAGTAAAGAAACCCAAAAGCTACTAACCTCTCTCGGGGCAAGCTTAGCAACCAACCTCAAAACGTCAAATAATCCGCGAAACCTTATTAGATGTTAAAACTTATATTACAAATACAAAAAAATACCAAAAAACAAATATATTTTTTACTAAGTTATATATTTTATAAATATACAATGTGTATACTAGCGACCCACCCTCGCTTCGCCTCGGGTACCTTATTATACTTATAAACCTTCCTCTTGAATCACTCTACCAACTTTTCAACGAAAGTTTCAACTCAATGATTCACTACGACAAGGTCATAAAAAGGACTTTCCATCTGAATTCATTTTATCTTTCTGGCGATCCGATAAAATGCGGGCTTGCACGATATCCCGCTTTAAATTAAAAAGTCGGGGATTAAGTGAGGGGGGGGGGGGGGATTGGACGAGTTTCGACTTAAAGAACGAAGACGAATTTGTTCAACCTTGTGGTCTCAGTTAGTTAATGGAATACAGACGTTTTAAACTTTCCAGTACGTTTTAGTTGTTGCTGTGTAAATCAAAATCAAGACATTTTTTCCCTTACAAACAAAAAATTACAACACGGACAGAATAAAAAATAACTATGTGACCGTTGTTCTATATATTAGGTTAGTCTTTAAAATACAAATCCATATTTGGCTTTAAGGTAAATTTACATACGTTAAATATTATAAGAAGCTATGGATTTATAATAAATTAAATAAATAACAGAAGATAGGCCGCAGTTTACCGTATCAACGTACTCTGATCACTAGTAAGCATATAACCGACGGGAACAAGAAAAAAATACGTAGGCAGAGCTGCGGGGCTAAAGTTAACAAATTGAGTTACAAACTCCCTTTAGTACTTTGAAATGACATTGCTAAATGCAGAGCACATATTCACTTCCTAAGCTTGTGTAATATAATAAATTGAGCAATCTTGTCGGAGATGATACTCAATGTGCGATGAAACATAGTAATATTCCCAGAAAATTATTAAATTTTACAACTTTATATAAAAAGTTATGCATTGTTAAAACTTACGAAATAAAAGTCCTAATATCGCGTCCATAAAACTTTGACAGCAAACACAAATTTACATTTGAAATTCTGTGTAAAATTGTGAATTCTGAATTTTGAGAAAGTTTGAATTTAAAGTTGGTTAGATGAAAATTGTTGGGTGTAGGGCGAACCCACCTGAACGCATATTTGCGAACAAACTCGAGACATTCCGCCTTTGAATGTTTGATGAGAAAGGTTTTTGAGAAAGTTTTCATGCAAATTGTATTGCTGAGCTGGCCTGCGAGATGATAGATAGATAAAACATTCATTTGGTACTCAGCAAACACACATACAATTTAATAAAGATACAACAAAATATTAACTAAACACAAAACATATAAAAACACAATACTAAACAAAAACAAATCTGTGAGACGAGAAGGCGACGGCTACTGTGTTTTTTAATTAGAATCTTTTGATCACACATTATTTATCTTATTCTTACCTCTCAAATGAAAGAGAGAAAACGAATAATATATTTAGGTATGTTTTCTTTGATTATTTCAGTTATATGGCGTTTTCTTTCATAACACAAGTCAACTTTCAATGCTTAATGTTCTACATACAATAAATAAATAAATAATAATTTACAATTCAATACACACCATTATCCAGCCCCGTGGACAGTCTGTGAATGTACATATAACAGATTCTAGATTAGGAGATAATCTTAATATAATATATGTCTATCTGAATTTATATTTCCCATTCTCTAGACAAAATAATGTATCTATTGGCTTACTTTTTCAAATAAAAAATTGTAACTCTATTATTAAAAACTAGAGAGACTACAAGAATAACATGTATGCTCGCATTATAAGCTTCATATTATTTGGAACATTTGTCTACAGATTCCAGTGAAATTGCGTTCAACGGGCTGTGAGGACAGATATAGGTATTCTGCTGATATAATAACTTCAACACTTGGACGAAAGGAGAGTATCTTAAAATGGAACATTTTCCTTACAATAATTCTCATATTATTCCCAACTAGTTTAGCATCTATAGTGAATTTTCACCTAAACTGCTTATAAATAATACACACACAGAGTACTGTACCTAAAATCTAAAACGTAAATAAAAATCTCATCAATTATCCCAGACGAAGCCAGGAGAGGTTTCGTTACTGAACTCAGAAATTGTCGTAAGCCAAATATGAAAATAAAAACCATTAAAAATATTTCAACGTAAATCCAAAGCTTTAATAAATTGTAGGTTCCTTTTATATGCAAATGGAGCGTCCATGGCACTCGAGTGTTCCGCGAATTCATTTCGCGTCTACAGGATGAATGTTGAGTTATCATTCACATCTAACTTTGATTTGATGTGGGACAAGCTGAATGTTTCAGTTCAGTGCTCGTAGCACTGAACTGAAACATTTGTAAGAATTTTATTTTGTTTATTTACTCATTTATAGCTGTCAAGTTATTTCCGGTCGATTATGCTAAGAGGGATTCCTATCTATAGAATAATTTATTTTATTTATATAAAACAAATACTATTAAGAGGCCTTTTACCGGAAATCGCGAAATTGTTCGGTTTTCTCGTCCTAATTCTATGGTTTACGTTAGTTGTTTGATATTACAATTACATCTTTATAATAGTTCGTTTTCTCCTCTACAAAAGTAGTAAGAAACATTTTAGATAACTTGTTTATATATTGAGTAATAATCATTCTCCGGATACATGTTTCGTAAAAAACGCTCGAAGACCTGTTTTCTCAGCTCTAATTTGTAGATTCTAATGAATATGGGCGATCAAACTAATTTTTATTATGTTACGTATATCCTATTCTTCATTTAGAGTAGAGTACATTTTCGTTAAATGCTTTTATTCTAAAGATATACCGAATTTAATATCGACCGAAAATGCTTCGAAACAAACCTCAATAACTCCGAAGTTCTAAATCAATGGGACGTCATATTTATATCAAAATATTTATCAACATTTGCTTAAACTATGATATTAATTTTAATTTGTAGAACGGTTTTGGTAATTTTTTATGAATAAAATAAAACTACCATAATTTAGTAGTTTTTTCATTCCGCCGGCTTTTTCCATTTAGTACCGCGCGAGCGCTTGTCGAGGTCGGACCTATGTCGGTTGTTCTTGAATAAAATATAGAAATATTTCGTAAAATGTCAGTGTGTGGGACTGTCAATTGCTGTAAAAACGCTGTTAGTGTGCGTGTATGTGTTATTGCGATACTACGACCGACATAAGTTGATCCGTTGATAACGATCAATTGTTATTTTTATTGATAACGATCAATTGTTGTTGTTGCTGGCCTAAGAATTGTACCACTTGTTGCTGGCCTAAGAATTGTACCACATCATTGTCATCTTGTTTAACCTTATTTATTTGGAGGTTATGCTGTAGGATGTGGATTGCATATCTAAAGTTATCTATCCTAATTAAAAAACAACAAGGCAACTTTTTTTGGTGAAACCGTACAACGACTAAATGTAATTATGCCTATGATTTTTTTAGATTATGACTAACTTGCCGACCCGCCGACAGCTGCGCTTGCGTTTTTACGTTATTTACTAGTTTATGTTGTAAATACTAGTTTATGTAGGGAGCCGTGTTGGCTAAGTGGGAGCACACCCGACTTTCATTCCGAAGGTCGTGGGTTCAAACCCCGCCGCGCACCTCTGATTTTTCTTCTTGGAAAATTATGTGTGCTACAAAAACACGTGCTCTAACGGTGAAGGCAAACATCGTGAGGAAACCGGCATGTTCTGAGAACTTCTCAAAGTTTGAAGAACATGTGTCATTCACCAACCCGCACTTGGCCAGCGTGGTGAATTAAGGCCTAATCTCTCTCGCCAAGAGAGAAGTCCCTGTGTCCCAGCAGTGGGAACGTGAATAGGGGTGTTATGGTATGGTACTAGTTTATGTTTTATAGCCTTTTTCGATCATTTTACTATCCAATACTGAAATCATATTTTAAATCGGACCCGCGGTTCCTGAGTAGCACGTTCAAACAAATAAACAAGCAATCTCCTCAGCTTGATAATTGTAGTATAGATTTCCATAATATTTATTACAAAGAAAATACTCCGTAATTTTTTGTTCTTATTTTTACCGAGTATCCAATATGTAAACAAAAAATAATGTACCTTTCTAATAAATAGGTATATTATTTATTGTAAACATTAAATATGTACCTTTCTAATAAATACAGGGCGTCCCAAAGTTATGGGCCATGGAGGGGAAGTACCTTTAATATCGTAGATAGTGAATTTTGCTCAAACAAGACTTCATTTTATTTTTAAAAGTTAGTAATTCTGCATTCATTGATTTTCTTTAACGAAACTTTTATTTATTCAAACACAAATATACCATCTAACAAAACAAGCAACTTAAATATATATAGGTAATATAATTTATTTGTTTTGTTATAATTAGAATTTGTATTTAGTCCGTTCAATTTAGACTTTCGAACTTACATAAAGTCCCAACATTCGACAAAAAAAAAACATTTAATTACAAACCTACACACCAAATTTCAGAAGAATCGGTTTAATAATGAGCCCATAAGATGAGATGAATGAGGACATTTAACTTCAATAAGACTATTTTCAGTTTTATTCTTATATAGATAATTATTAATCATGAATGTTTTAATTTAAAATTTATATGTACTTAATTGATTTCAAATAATCAATCAGATTTAAAATAAATATTGATATTATTAAGATAAAACATAATTGATTCAAATATTGAAATAAAAATATCCGCCATTTTGAATTTAGGAAAATATATTAAACACCTATCAATTAAATAAAAACATTAATATAATAATTATTTCAGAATGAAACTGAAAAAAATCCACTCAATAAAATGGAATTTATTCGATGCCATTTTCTACAGATCTAAAATAATTATTAGTATATTTGTATGTTTTAAGACGACTGGTCATCGTGGGGAAAAGCGACCACTACCCTCCTAACACCCCTAACACACATTCAAACAAATTTGGAAAAAAGTCAAACGATAAGATGAACACATGGCACATAGCAACATACAATACCCTAACATTACGGCTAGAAGAAAACCTACACGAACTTATATACGCGATCAAAAGTATTAAATGGGACATAATAGGTCTGAGTGAGGTAAGAAGAAACGGTGAAGCTATCGAAGAGTATGATCAGTTTATATTGTATCACATAGGCGAAACACAAGGAAGGAACGGAGTAGGATTTCTGATAAAGAAAGAACTGAAGAATTACATTGAGGAAGTAATTGGCATCTCAGAAAGAATTGCTATTCTAAATATGATTATCCCACAAAGAAACGAAAAATGGTCTATCGTTCAAGTATATTCGCCGACAGAACAATATACTACTGCCGACATAGAAAAATTTTACCTATCCCTTAATAGAGCCATAAAAGATCATACACACAAAAACTGTATTGTAATGGGCGACTTCAATGCCCAAATAGGAACACCAAGAGATGGCGAAGATATTATACTAGGTCCTCACAGTAAAGGGAAAAGAACAAGAAATGGACAAAAGCTAATGGAATTTGCCTTCGAAAACAACCTGAAAATTCTAAATAGTCAATTCAAAAAACGGACTTCTAGAAGATGGACTTGGACTTCACCAGACGGCCGATACAAAAACGAAATAGACTACATCCTCACAAACAGAGCAAAATCATTCCACGACTGCAGCACAATTTCTAACCTTAACTTTAATAGCAACCACAGAATGGTCAGAGCACGCTTAAATACAATGTCAAACTCAAATCTTAATAGACCATTCAAAGTAAAATCAACAGTCCTACATAATGTAGCTACATCTTCTATCAAAGAAAAATTAAGAGACATACAAGAAACATCACAAAACCTTAATACCCAAGAGAAATACAATATTCTTCATGATACACTAACAAACAAATCTGAGACAAAAACCAATACTAATACAAATACAAAACAAAAAGAAAACATATCAAACGAAACAAGAAAACTTCTAGAAACAAGATCGATGCTCATTAAAACTGAAAACAAAACAAAAAGTACCAGAAAAGACATAAGCAAACTAAGTAAAGAGATAAAACTACGTATGAGAAAAGACCGAGAACGCTTTAGACAGGAAATACTTGAGAAACATATCATGAGAACTGGAGGAATAAAGAAAGCTGTGAAGATATTAACTGACAAAACAAGCTGGATCCCTAATATAAAAGATCTACATGGCAAAACAAAATCTAAAAGAACAGACATCCTAACTATAGCTACTAAATTCTACGAAGACCTCTACACCAGTAAACACTATCAAGCAGAGACAGATCTACACATTAACGATAGCGTACCATCCATACTTGAATCAGAAATAAGACTAGCTATTAGAACACAGAAAAAAGACAAAGCCTCGGGTCCCGACCTTATTTCCAATGAACTCATTCTTACCTGCAGAAACGAAATACTACCAATTCTCGTAAACATCTTCAATGAAATTCTAATCTCTGAAACCATACCAACTCAATGGACTAAATCCACAATAACTCTCTTGCATAAAAAAGGCGACAAGAACGATGTAAACAACTACAGACCTATTAGTCTAATGTCCAACATATACAAAATATTCGCGAAGATTATTCTTCGACGAATAACAAGAACTCTCGATGATAACCAGCCGAAGGAACAAGCTGGATTTAGAGCGGGGTATTCGACATTAGATCACATACAAACTGTCAGACAAATATTTGAAAAGACTAAGGAATATAATGTACAATTCTACTGTTGCTTCATCGATTACAACAAGGCTTTCGACACGATTGAGCACGAAAGCATCTGGAATAGCTTGAAGAATCAAGGAGTCGAACCTAAGTACATCAGAATTTTGAAAAATGTTTACATAAATAGTACAGCCAAAATAAAATTAGAAAAAGAAGGAAAGGAGATTAAAATTAAAAGAGGTGTTCGTCAAGGTGATCCACTATCACCCAAACTATTTACTGCGGTTTTGGAAGACATTTTTCGCAAACTGGAATGGGAACATCACGGAATTAATATTTATGGCGAACAACTTACACATCTACGATTCGCGGACGACATTATAATCTTTGCCAAAACAATCACTCACCTGCAACACATGCTCCAAGATCTGGATAGAGAAAGCCGAGTAGTTGGCCTAACAATGAATACCTCTAAAACTAAAGCCATGACAAACACAGTAAAAACTCCTATCAATATCAATGGGAAGGACATAGAATATGTAGAAGAGTATACTTACTTAGGCCAACTGATCTCAACGACAAACTTAATGTCAAAAGAAATAGACACAAGAATAGGCAACGCATGGAAAAGTTACTGGAGATTGAAAGAAGTTATGAAAAACCAGGAAATAAAAATACATGTAAAAAAGAAACTATACAACACTTGTGTCTTACCAGTCCTTACATACGGATGCCAAACTTGGGCTCTTACCAAAACGCAGTACTCAAAACTAAGAACGTGCCAGTCTGCGATGGAGAGGAGTATGCTGAACATCAGGAAAAGTGACAGAATAAGAAATAAGACAATCAGGAAGCGCACAAAACTACTCGACGTGACCACAAAGATAAGGCAGCTCAAGTGGAAATGGTCTGGACATATGGTAAGAGGCATGGAGAAGTGGAACAAAAAACTAATATTCTGGTATCCCAGAAATGAAAAAAGGAACCGCGGGAGACAGTTCCGAAGATGGGAAGATGACCTTAAATCAACAGCAGGAAACACATGGACTAGGACAGCATTAGATAGGAAGCAATGGCGTGAAATGGAGGAGGCCTTTGCCAACCATTGGCAAACAGACCAAACCGTCGATGTCAACACCTAAGTGATTAATAATTTTAAGTAAAACATTTGTATGTGTCTGAATAAAGGCTTATATTATTATTATATTGTATGTTTTAGATCGACGAAGTATCAAGATCATTTAGTATTTTTCATAGAATTCGCGTGACGCGCCGGTCACGTGGTGCATAAAATATCCAATTTCGCAATACTTCAAAAAATTAACAGGGCTCTTAATAATAACGTTCCTGTCACTATAGTGTCTCGAATAGCATAGATTAAAACATGCTGATGTTGTATAAATCTTCTATTAAGATGTATAAGTCCTTACTATCATAAGCACCCTTATTTAAGTTTCCACAGCTGGGACACAGGGACTTCTCTCTTAAAGAGAGAGAATAGGCCTTAATTAACCACGCTAACAAGTTTAGTGCGTGTTAGGCCTGACTATAACTAAAAAACAACATTGAAAAAATGAATTTCCTTTCAAATATCGTGAAGTTAACTCAACAACCCCGAAAAGCCATCTTCCTGAGGTAAAGTTTTCTGAAGAACACTTAGAAGTTGACAATTGCGGGAAATGAAATATTTTTATCTTATTGAATACCCTTTGTGTATTAATTAAATATTTTAATATTACTTATTTTGTTATTTAACGTTTTTTTGTCGTTTTAACATGGACATAATTTAAAACCAGGACTACCTTTGCCTCGATAAGATAATATTGGGTCATCCCAAGCAATAAAATGTCGAGTAACTAATGTGGGTTAAGCCGAGCTTTTTAGGTCAAATAGTGGATCTTGAATTACGATTTGGGAATTTGCCAGAATCTTTGATATTCAATGCAAAATGGAAGGGCAAAAGTAAAGTAGCTTTCCAGATAGGAGAGTATATGTAGAGACATTAAAAAAATACAGCCTCAAACAATACAATACAATACAAAACACTTTATTGCACACCAAAACAAACATACAAAAATAACATAAACAACAAAAGAAACAAGTACAATGGGCGGCCTTATCGCTAAAGAGCGATATTTCCAGGCAACCTTTGGATGGAAAGATAGCAAAGAAATGAAAAAATGAAAAAACAATTTAAAGTCTTGCTTTTTGTATAATTCAATTTAAATAATTTATATTTCGTAATTAGGTATACCGTACTCGTAGAAAAGATGTTAAAGTTTGTTTTATACAGCGAAAGCTATCAGAACATGCCGGTTTCTACTACTCGTAACCATTCGTTACGAAAAGTATTTCCTTTCCTAAATAAGGAGAAGTAATGTGGATGAAAATACTTGTTTATCTTTCAAAGTATTCGGAATTGTTTCAAAAACTTACTAAAATATGCAACATCACGTTCCATCATTTACGCAAACGAATATTCCACGAGAAAATCCGATCTTGAAACAAAGTTCGGGAGTGAGGCGAAACTTGGCCAAAGTTGGGCAAAGTTTGGTTTTCCGGTGGACGAGCGCGGGCAAACTTAAATAATTGTGATAAATATCGGAATACTCCGACCATTCGATGACTGGTTGATTACAACGATACGCTATTATTGTCGATTGGTTGAATAAATAAATCTTGAATCTGTTCATAGGTTAAGGTTAGACACCTCGCACATTAAGCCATTATTAGGGTTCCGTTGCTAAATGACAAATCACGGAACCCTTATAGGTTCGAGATGTCTGTCCCTCTGCCTGATCCTCCGTATGTCACGGCTATTATTTTCCGAAATTAAAAGAGCTATGCCGTTGAAACTTAGTAATAAAAAAAATAACATTTTGGGGTGTCCAAAATTAAATAAAAATACTTAAGATAAAAACTTTAAAAAATCATTTATCGAGTCCGACTCGCATTTCGCCGGTTTTATTCTAAATTGTCCCCAATCCAATGTATGTCTATATATTTTAGAACAGTAATAAAATGGCGTAAGTGTAAACGAAAAAGTTTGAAAGGCACTTAAAAATAGGTAGTATGTACTTAATGTCATGAAAAATGGAGCAAAATTCGAGAGCTCTCAGCCAAAAAGCCTACGGATTATTAATTCACGTAGATGTATGCCGGGACATCACGGATCAGTAGAAAATGTATTTATAAGAGTTACCTAAGTACTATTTTATAAAAATCAATACAGAAAAGGCTTGAAAGGTGATAAAATAAATAAAGCTGGCGAATTAAAAATTGGTGTTATTTTACACATGAATTAATTTAATTTAATAAGCACAAGTATATAAGCGCTTTGCCGGTTTTATTGGCCTTCGTTAATAGTTACGAACAATATTGACGTCTAAGTCGAAATAGTGTAGACGATTTCACGTAGGTATAACCTAAAAATAGCAATAGACCTACAAACAAGAAAGTAATCCTAAATTCCAATAAGCTCAGAGGAAATAGAACTTTATTTGCCTTTCTGGCTTCTGCCTTTCATCAAAGATAAAATAAAACTATACCTCAGTGAGCGATCCACTTTGCACGAAGTGACTTTGCAAGCGCGTCACGTAAGCGCCTATAAAACTGAAAGTTTTTATGAATTCAAAGGAATCGAAGCGTCGAGGCTCCGAGCCTATTTTCATCTTTATAAGGGCTTAGCTTTCGTTTTATCATTTCATAAGTTTGCCAGATAGCGGTCTTGTTTATGACGTACTACCTATTTGATCTATCTAATGTAGGTTTTTTTATTCTAATTTATTTATTACGAATTTTGTATGCTGGTCCTGTTAGGTTCCAGGTAATTACAGTACGAGTAGTTATAGTCACGAGTATGTTTAATAGATTGTAGTATGAGGATCTTGTAGAGATATCGTAATTGCAAATGAAAAGTGTGCCGAATGGTTGCTAAGTTTTCTAGCTTGTTTCATAAAAATACCGCAACATTTCAAATTATTTTTACTATTTTAAGCCCACGGCTTATGGATTTTATCGCGGTAAACAGTTTTAGTGTGTTACGGGTGCTAGATTTCTAATACACTTACAATATATGTACATTAGATATACATACCTATAATAGATCAAGGTATTTTTATTACACATGTCACTCGGAACAAATTTCTGTACGATCTGCAAGTATTAGATAGAGGCGGGACGGGAATCAAACCTACTGCGCCACTGAGGTCGACAGAACCATCATTATATTTGCAGAACCAAGAGTAATTTAATCTGATGGAACATAAACTAAGTCTTCCCCCGGGCACAATCTCGAAGTTGGGGAGGTTGCCGCCAATCCCACCTTTTTGCCTAGACTTAGGGCCCCTTAGAGCTTTGCCTAACGTTAGCCTGGATTACTTACAGATCTCTTTGAAACCTACTCGTTTGTATAAATAGTTAGACTAAGTTTAGACTGTCAATAAGTTTGTATACCTACATAGCAGATATCATTTATTTCTTTTTATATTTATATGATCTTATTTTTTATGTCGTAAATGCCAAGTATACCTAAAATGCGACAAAACGGCTAGTCGAAACTATTGGGGAGGCCCGTAATTAGCAGTGTAACGTATGATGTGCCGATTTGAAAAGGTAGTTTTTATTTAACATTAAGGTAACAGACAGGTAATAACAGACAAGCTTGCAGCCCACTTGATAAAAACCAAAACAATTTATATACTTACGTTTGTAGCATCAGATATTATGTGATATCTATTGTATCATCTATTGTAAATTACTTAGACATTAGCAATAGCATTATTGTATTACCCTTTGTATTATTCTATAAAGTATAAGCAATAATTGCAATCAATCCCAAATTAAATTTCCCCGTCATATGTAATTAATTAATTTCAAAGGCAGATAACGAGCTCGTAAGGCTTCGCGTTACGTCTCATAACATGTTTACTGTGTGTGTGTGTGCGTTAATAAGGCATCAACTGCCAGTAACGTTGGTTAACGATCTGAGGCAATGTTGATTTAATAAAGTATAGAAAACAGACTTAACAAGTGGTTATCATATGTATATTATTTATTTTAATAATGATAATGATTTATTGGTTATTAAAACATGGGGAAAGCCGCTGGCGAAGTATTACGTATTAAATAAAACCAAGGATTTTTTACTCTCTTCATTTTTCCTTGCTGGTAAATTTATCTTATTCCCAATCTCCATGTTCTTAAAATCACAACAGTTCTACTCAGAGGCCGGAGAACGTAATTTACTTAATCTGTGCTCAGATTTTACCTCATTCGGGGTAGATTGCGGCACCCGCTGTTAGACCTACATTACCCATACCACAGAATATTATAAATACAGTCGCAATCGATTCTTTTACGAAAGTGTTAAGAGTTACTATTGAGTCGATTGCCAAAAGAGAGAGAAATCTAGCATAGTGCAAGAATATATAGAAGGTTTCCAGACTTTTCCCATATTTTTTTACCGACGAAAAAAAGGAGGAGATTTCTCAATTCAACCGTATTTATGTTTTTTATGTTTGTTTGCGTCTTCGTCATGATTTTTTTTAACAAACGTTGTACGAATGTACAACAAACGTACTATTGAAATAAATTATTGAAATTCTTACTCGTACCTTTCCTAAAAATGGGACAAAAGAACAGGTATTATTCTCAGCTCCCAATCATAAGATTGGATGGCTCAACAGTTCTTGAAGCCCAATAATGACGAAGTATCTACCATTATATTTCTCTAAAAGGGTTTTCCATCTTGTGAAGTTTGCATATTCCACAAAAGAAGTATTGTATCCATAGAATCTGAGTCAATACTAAGGTACAATCTGTACAATACTGTACGGTAGATACGGTCAGCGTACAGTCTGCATTTTCGATTGCTCCTAAAACATTCATTTACTCGGTTTCGTAGCTGAACAGAATATGTATAGTGTAACCTTTTATTTGTAAGATCGAGAAAATATTAAACTTTTAGTAAATAACTTTTTTTTTGTTACTATAGCAAAACTTGACATGTATTAATCTGTAAAAAAAATTATATTTATTTTTATTTTATTAAGCATTATTTAATATTAGTGACATTTAAATTATAATTAGATTTTAAATTTATATTTGCACGCTATGACAAGGCAGAATGTATTGGAATAATTTAATTTTAAGAACTTTTGTACCTACCTAAATTCCTGCAAATAAATGATTTTGATTTTGATTTATACAATGACAAGGCTATTTTTTTATTGTACCGATTATGCACAGTAAAAATATTTTAAGAGGCCGCTTACAAAGAAACGCGAAATTGCTCGATTTCCTCGTCTTAATTCTATGGTTTGCGTTACAATTACCAAATATAACTTAGGTACTTTATAATTAAAAATTATAATTATTTATTAATTAATAAAAAGATTGTTTATATTATTTATAAGTTGTGTATTCATACTTAGAATATTATTCCTTTACGTCAGCCGTTCTAATATATTTGAAAATAATTAAAATGATAACCAAATACTTCATGCTATTCACCAGTTGGGAAGTAGCGCATCAACCTGATATAACAACAACAAATTTGTAAGTAGGTTTTTATTAAAATAAAATGGTTAATTTCAATAAGTTATAAAATATAATAACTTTCAGCGACTGTACCGGGTAGCGGAAGACCTATAAAACGTAGTACCCAGTATATATAAGGTATTTGGCATGCTGAAATGCCTGCCCAAAATAGCTGCCAGCTCCTGGACTAGCTGTAGAGTAGTACGCCGTACTCGAGAGGATAATCCGGGCTCCGACTGTCCTCGGAGGTAAGTCGCCAAATCCCGAGACTTGGGATTGAGGAGCTCCGTTCTGAATAGAATGTCAATACATCTACTCTATCGTTTTAGTTTGGGTTGTTCGTCATGGTCGTGATTGCGAATAACTAACTAGTTTTCCGACACAGCACACTCAACTTTACTCTACTTTACATTCTGAAGGTCGTGGGTTCAAACCACGCCACTTAACTTAAGACTTTTCTTCTCGCAATGGATGCCTACATGATTTGTTCGATAAGTTTTGAAAATGACACGCGAAATGAAAGAAGTATTTCAGGCAACCAACATTTTTGTCTTGGTGTTGTATCAAATGGTGTAAAATATTTTATTATTTTTAAATTCTTAACCATCAGAAATAGTTGAATATTGAGTGGCACTTGGCATTGAGGCACTATGCAACACAGGCCACAGTAATAAAGCACTAGATTGCTAAGCTAAATTACCTAACTCGCGTGACTAAGTCTAGCTTTACCATTAAATTACCAGCAGTAGGTTACGGTTTGAAAAATATGTAAGCGCGCAAAACTCGTAGCAAATCTACACAGATATTATTACGAAGGTCGTGGTGCTGGTCTAAGAATAGTACTACCCCATCTTCCTGTGGTTACACGCTTACTTAATTTGTACGATCTGCAAATATTTGTTCCGGGTGTAATAAAAAATATCTATCTATGTATGTACATTTTACTAAGTATATCAGAAATATATCTTCCGTAACACAAGCTTTGAGCTTACCACGGGGCTAGGTTATTGATGTGAAAATTGTCCAACATTTTTTTTCGTCTTAAAAATGGAGTATACACGGCAAACAGATATCAAGAAATAGGTATTTCTATTAGAAGTATCGAATTTTTATGTATTAACGTACCACTCGGTGATGGTACAAACAAAACACTTTGAAAGTTTTGGCGTAGCGTCTGACCCTGAAGAAGGTGAAATATGTATTATTTACGTTCCACAAATCGTGAATCGTAACCCAAGAAATTAAAACTGTCAAACTATTTTGTGGTTACCAATGGTGTTTTATGGGTATAAGTTTTATGTGTTAATTGCCTTACATGGATATAATAACGGACCAAGGAAGCGATGCGATGGTGCGAAAATAGCGTGCGTCTCATTAAATGAAATTAGTTTAAGTTTGGGATAATGGAGGGGGAAAAGTCGTGTTAGCTAAATGGGAGCACAATCGGCTTTCATTTCAAAGATCATGGGTTCAAAATCCGCCAACGCCTGGATGTTGTAAATTAAGACCAGTGGGCAGAGCTATGGGAACGTCACCGATATGGCTACAAACTTAGCTTGCCGATCCAGACCTAACCGTGCATTCGGTTAGGTTATTCATTACATTTGAACTTAAACCTTCCACAAGCACCAAGCATAAATCACTCAGCGCAATTAATTTCAAACTACCAAAAGAACAAACAAGCGGAGGTAAGTGAAGTTGTTTTCCCGCGAATTCGCATTTATCTCCCTAAAGCGAAACGGAATGTAAAATGACAAATGAAAGGGCCCTCGAGAGCGGGGTGCCGTAGCTTTTACGAACATTTACTTAGAAAGTTATCCCAGTCTTTGGGGAAACCTTTGTTGAAAGCCGGGTCACTGCGACTAGCTTTTAGAGTATTTTTAGATACGCGTGTCAGTTTTAGAGCCGTCTTGGCTTAGTGGGTATAGTTTCATAATACAAAGCCTCTAAATGTCAATTAATACAAAGTAAGTAAAATAAATCATGCAGCATGTTGATACATTTTACATGCTAAAAAAACCTAATGTTCTAATTGAAACACCTTATGGGATAAAGTTTTAATAATAAATAATACAGTCTAATCATTATTATCAATTAAATATTTGCTTAATAATTTAGCACAATTATTGTGTTGCGCACTGTACCTATAACAAATTCTAACTAACGACTAAACTAACCCAGCTGCGTGTACACCCCGAAATTAAATCAGCCAGAAATTGTTCGTGGAAGAGTTCTGAAACTGAATTTAATTAAGGCTCGGATTGCTCAAGATCAAATGATGTGGACATCGGCGGAACCTCGGGGACGCTTGGCCTTAACGATCAACGACATCTTTATTCATTCCTTGGGAATAAATCAAAAATGATTGTCCAAATCAATGTTTGTTTTTCTACAAAAAAGACAGTTAAAAGTTGTATTCATAACTGTTAGTAGTAGAGTTATTAACATTCTTTCCGTTAATAAAAAATATTTAAATTTTCCAATTGAGCTAAAAATCGTTACTATGTTTTACACGTATGTCCAATTGATCTTTAAGATTTTATGTAAATAAATGACATAAATCTTAAAATTTTAAATTGTAGAAATTCTGTAGTTATCTAGGTAAGTAAAACTTATACACCGGTGCCGGTTTCCTCGCGATAATTGCCTTCACATAGAGTTCCTGTAATATGCAGGTAATTACAGCTCACGGGAATACAAACAGTAATTAACCCACTAACGGGCTAGGATCCCATTATCCCCTCCACTCATTATCCGGTGTCTCGGGAATCACAGAAGGAGAATTAGGCCGCATATTTTATTCATGATGCGTCGGGTGTGAAGTCCTCGATTTAGTAATCTGTTTGTCAGTAATTTGTGCTTAATTAAAATCGCTTATGCTAATAAAGCGAGTATTTATCGTTAATTTACCTTTAGTTATGTTTAAAACATTTCAGCCTAAATTTTATTTTATCATTAATCTTGTACATAAACGAACAATTATTGTATTTACTCACACACTCGATTTACAAATATACGAGTATATAATATACCGATATCAAATGATCGACAAATGGATTTATTTACTAGAAGACCGGTAGCAGCTTCTATGTCCAACATACGGTGATAAAATCCGCCAACACGTATTAGGTTATATTTGAGACACTCGCGCCCAACGTTGGTACCCATATGAGAAGAATTTCACTTTGTAAGCAAAACAATACTTTGAGCATTTCTTCACTACAAATGATTCAGAATAACTTGTAATACAACAATGTAACAAACATTTAAAACTGTTTAAAATTTGTACAAAAAAAAATTGAGTTTCTATTCACTATTCTGAATAACTTAATGTAACAAACATTTACAACTTTGTTTAAAATCTGTGGGTCTCAAAGTGATTGCTCGGCACGTAAGCAATTTTTCAAAGCCGAAACTAAGCGAGCGAAAAGTTAAGCTTTAGGCTATTAGCAACCAGAGTACTGTAGTTAAGTGTAGTTACCGGACATTCCATTAGAGTTTCGTTTTAGCATTTCGGTACGAAACCCTGAGAATGGAAAACAAATTAAATATCTATCTATATATTTATTATAAATAAATAAACATCTTATTTTGGAGTTTGTAATTAGAAGATTTATAAGGTTCTCACGGAATTATTGGTCGTATCTAAAACAGAATACACATTGGAAGCTAATAATTCGAAGTCTTCCTTTATCCATTACGTTTAAATCTTTTAAAGGAAATTATTTAATTTAACACCAATTTAAAAACCGTGTGTTGTGTAGTAAGTTTTCAAAGCAACGACTTTCGTATTAATGTTTTGTGTCCTCCCTATTCATTTAACAAGCATCACGCAAAAAGTTGAAGCAAAATAGCTGAAAATTGAAGTTTTCAGCGCAATTAGGGGCGTGTGCAAAGTTGCTAAAGTCTGGAGCACTAAATCACGGACCGAGTAATAAAACAATGTGATTTGGGGCGCAAAGAGACGCGATTGGGCAAAGAGATTACTCACCATACCATAGAATAACTCCACCTTTACCGGCCTAAAAGTAGCACCACCTCGTATGTTTTCGTTAATATCATCAAGTAACTAAGTTATTATACAGAAGACGTGTAACAGCGTCGTTCCGTAGTCTGTACCAATTATGTATTCAGTATTTAATTATTGCATACTAGTTGTTAACAATGTTTTTAAGTCTAGGTAAAGTTTCAAATAAGCTGTTAGGGCCTGTTAGGGCATGCCAATATAAACAATTTTAGCTTAAGCTAAATGCATCTACAAATCCCTCAAAATGGTTAGCGAGATTATTTGATATCATAACGTTCATACAAGAACACAGCCTGTCGTTACACCTCTCAAAAGTGCTGTAAGATGTGTAAATGCAGTTTCAGTTCTGTAATTAAGCACTCGGTTGAGCGCGTCTAAGCGAGCTTTCATTAATATTCCATTTCATGGCAAACTCTAGTTATGACGCGTTTGGTTCATGTTTACTGAGTTTAAAGGGTTTTGGCTGCCTTTGTGGTAAATGAACACGTGCTGGATTTTCTGTTTTATCATTCATATTATTAATTGGTTCTCTGGTCATTTTATAACAACGGGAATTACTCACGTATTTACACATTCGTATTTATTTGTGTAAATACGTTTGTAATTCCCGGTAAGTACTTATTCAGAAGTACTTGCAATGTTTTGCAAAAGCTATAGTATAAATAAATAAATATTGCTGGACAATTCACAGAGATTGTCTATCGACTTATTCTAACTAAGTTAATATTATTTGAATTGAAGTACTAATATAGGAAATAACCAAGCTATTGATCCCACCAACAGCACCAGAGGGAAGCACAGGTTATTACCCGTACATAATTAACGTGGTCAAACACCGAAAGGCTCTCAGCGTGTAAACAACCCGGGTCGCCCACCGCCCGATCCGGGACTATGTATGTATCAGGGACGTGTCCGGAACGAAGTGATCCGGCAGTAGCCATCTCTATAAATAAAAAGAATTTTACAAAAAACTATTCTAATAAACTATCTCTTGGATTTATAGCCTAATATAATTAACCCACTTGGAAAACATGATATAATTTAAAGTCTTCATTCGACATAAAATCAAATATGGTATCTGTTATTAGGTTAGCATTTAACTATAGTAAGTTTAGCAATAAGTGAACAAATGCTTTAATCTGTTGATGCATTTTTTTCAAAGGCCTCCCCTAATTTCCTCTAATCATTTCTATCTGGCGCGATAGTGTATCAGTCCTAGAAAAGCATTGACCGAAATGCAGTTCACTTGTAGCATTTTCATAGAGACATAAACAAAAAATATTTGATATGTTGGTTCTTCTTGCGAAATTATTTTTGGGAAATGTGATTAAGCCTATAAAGGATTATTCGTAGTCACTCATACATAGCTAGTCGTAAGTTTATTAGATAATTTGTCTGAAGTGAGGCTTAAATGAGTGATTAGTCTCATACCCGGGTGAATTAGTAATCTGTGGACCGGACAAAATGAGCGAATAATGACGCAACGGCCTTGGGAAGCAGATTTGAGTTTGACTAAACCTGAATTAAGATTCAGTGTCATGAAAATACCTAAACAATTTCAGAATATAATTTAAAAATATCATAATAACCCTTTTAACGTTCTTGGCGAGAGAGATTAGGTCTTTATTAACCACGCTGGCCAAGTGCGGGTTAGCGAATAACACAAATCCTTCAAACTTTTAAAAGATCTCAGAACATGCCGGTTTCCTCACGGTGTTTGTTTTCAGCTTGAGAGCACATGTTTTTTTAAGGCGGCATACATTTATCGTGAAGAAAAATGCAGAGGTGCGCGGTGTGGTTTGACCCACGGCCTTGGGGATGAAAGTCAAGTGTACTATCATTTAGCCAATACGGCTCGTATAAGAATATATTGCTAGACAAATCACACATCGCAAAAGAAGTTAGAGTTGATGCTCACTACCTCTTCATGCCTGGCTTTTCCTTGGCCGTTGCATTATTAATTCATGCAGACATAATTTTTCCCTTTGGCGTGACATGTTTAGTCTCTATAAATAAATACTATTTAAAAGAAATAAAAAAAAAAACTCAGTGTGCAAGATGTGCTGTGTTATTATTATAGCACATTTACAAAGACGCAAAAATAAGTAGAAAAAATGTATTACAATACAATGTTTTAAATTCTGACTTTAAACATTTTGAAATCATAAGATGTTATCTTTTTAACTTTGCAGGGCGAAAATTCTGTATATTTTCGCCTGAAGAACTTTGCGTTCAAGTTACTGTCATTTTTTAATATTTTTAAGAGGGTTCTTGTTTTCTCAAGATATTGGGGTCTTAGAGGCGGGCATACCTTTTTATTATGTTTGCTTGGGACCTTTTACAATAAAGTGTCTAAGAACTTGTCACGTTTTCCCTGAGTTTAGATACCTTTGGAATTAGTTTACATTTATTATCTGTGCGATCGGCAGGATTTGATTTTGTGAGATTTTTATCGGTATTAAAATGTTTGTGTTAGCTTTGTTGGTCTTGGAATACTTGTTTACAAGCCAATTTAAAAATTAATAAAAATAATATTGCTCGATAATTCACACTGCAACATTTACATTTATTGACGCACCCGTAACACAAATTAGTGTTAGATTTCTTATACAGGGCGTCCCACGGCCATGCCACATGGAGGGAAAGTACATTAAATATTGTAGATAGAACATTTTACTGAAAGAAGACATTATTTGAATTTTAAAAACAAATAAAACTGCATTCATAGATATTTAAATAATTACATGGTTGAACCGGGAATCGAACCCGTTCCACGAAAAAAAATATTATCTTGTAGTTTTATCATACCGATCGAAAGGTTTCATCATAAGGACTTTTTTTTTTCTAAATAACATAGTGTCAGAAAACAAAGGAAAACCATGAATTTTAACATTTTTAATACAAAATGCACTTAAATTATAATAGGGAAGTGATGCGTACTTCTCAAGTGGTGAATGTCAGTTGTTTGTTTTTACGGCAATGCCAGCTTTTTAGAACTAAATTTCACATTAAATGTTAAAAATCATGGTCTTCCATTTATTTCCATTTATTATTTATGTTATTTAGCAAAAAAAATCCTTATGATGAAACCTTTCGATCGGTATGAAAAAGCTACAGGATAATATTTTTTTTCGTGTAACGGGTTCGATTCCCGGTTCAACCATGTAATTATTTAAATATCTTTGAATGCAGTTTAAATTGTTTTTTAAATTCAAATAATGTCTTCTTTCAGTAAAATGTTCAATCTACAATATTAAAGGTACTTTTCCTCCATGTGGCATGGCCGTGGGACGCCCTGTATATATTGTATTAATATTTTTTGGCCAGGAACCGAACCCGCAACCTCTTGCATCACAGGAGAACCTTCGCCCGCTGCGCCACTGAGGTTGTCAGTATACTTACAAAGTAAATAATTAAATATATGTAAGCTTAAAGGAAAGAGCTAAGTATTCCTCTTATTTCCTCGCCATTATTCCGTAAAAGGGAGATTTAAATGTATCTACTGCCATCTAGTAATGAGATAAGCCCTTAAAACGAGTGTCACGTGACGCGTCGGCGCGTGTTATTTCAGTCGGCCCGTAATCGTCGCGGCCCTAAAGCCTACTTACTTCCATCCAGGGACCAAGCTTCTTACTCAGTTCAGTTACTCTTATTAGTAGATACAAAATAAACAAAAAACTAAGTTACCTACTACCTACCTATGGAAACTGGAAGCTTAAGAATAAATTGCCTTTTAAATTCTAATTAATGTTTTTTTTTCAAAGATATTGTGTATATATAGGCTCAATATATGATACTGTAACTAATTTTACGATTTTTAGTTTTAATTTCAGTTTGTATGTATGTATGTTCCTCCATAACTCTTAAATCAATGATCCGAATTTTGGTATATGAACTTTGGTATATAAATATTTATACGTCTGGTACACAGGATAGGGTATTTAAATTCTAACTCTAGTTATGATAAGACGTGGCCCCTATACAAACACAATTGAACGCGGACGGAGTCGCGGGCACAGCTAGTGTAATATAATTTTATATTTATACTGGACTCGCCTAAAATACTGGCCCAGCTCGGACTAGACTGGGCGTTTCTAGTTCGTTCTAGCACCGGATATTGGACCGTGGTTTAACCGGATTCTCTTGGTGTGGTTTGTAATGAACTGTATTTGGATTATCTTTCTGGTCTTTAATATTAATTTTTCTAAAAAAAATAGTTTTCTGTTACTAGCTGATAAATATGTTTTGATGATGAGTAATATATTATTTTAATCTCCAGAAGATTTTGAGTTTAAATACAAATCTTGTATTTTCTTGGCCTATTCGCATCGCATGGGAATTTTGTCAAACTTATAATGCTTGCAATAGGTGCCCTTCTCATAATTGGGAAATTTAGGCACAAATCTGTAGCCTCATTCGTATGCCACGAATGCATCTTTGAAACATAATATCACTCCAACAGAACCTTGAGCTTGATCGCTTGTACCCGGCTCAGATATCGCCCTTGAGTGAGGCCAAAGGACCGTAGTTTTTGAGTTCACAAACAATATTTGTGAACTTTCCGATTTCTAACTCTGATTCCAATTCCTATTGAGAAGGGCACCTAATGCAAGCATAAGCACCCCTATTTACGTTCCCACTGCTGGGACACAGGGACTGCACTCTGGAGGAGAGAGATTAGGCCTTAATTCACCAAGCAGGCCGAGTGTCTATTGCTGAATTTCACATGTCTTCCAAACTTTCATTTTTCCATGGGACGAAATCAGAATTAATCAACTAATTTTATTTTTGATCAATTAACCCAGTCTCGTTCAAGCAGTGAAAATTTTACATATAATGTACTGACCTACATAATTAAGCACTTTAATATTAGCCGTGCCACCTCACCCCAGGTACAGCTTAGTGGACTGATCTAGACTGTGGTCTAGTACTTAGGTAGGACGTGCTTTGAATATTTCACCGTGGATCTTCTTCAATGTAAAAACTTGGCGCTATATATAGATTACTAGCCAACCCGCCGAGAGCTTCGCTTGCGTTTAGAAACACGTGCTATAACGGTGAAGGCAAACATCGTGAGAAAACCGGCCAGTTCTGAGAAGATGGACATGTGTCATTCACCAGCCCGCACTTTGCCGGCGTAGTGAATTAAGACCTAATTCTCTGTCGTCAAGAGAGTCCCAAGAGAGAGAGAGAAGTCCCTATGTCGCAGCAGTGGAAACGTAAACAGGGGTGATGATGATGTACCGTAAACTACAGGTCACATTGACACAGGAATAACCCTGTCCATAATTAATAGTCAAACAGATTGCGAATCAATTCCGGACGATCTGTCTCACTCGGCAACTATGATCCATGTTGCTATTTGTTTTATTTAAATTGCGCCCTAGAGTATTCAAACCGGAATCATGTACTGGAATCATGGCTTTTAACAAATCGTGTATTGATTTTAATGTAAATGTCTTTGTGTAATTCATTTTTGTATATACGAAGAAAATATGAATGTTGAAATAGATAAATGTCTTCTGGGTATTTTATTTTTAAAAATAAATTATCTGTTCATCTATGTTTATTCCATAAACTACTAGCTGACCCGCCAGCGGCTTCGCCTGCTTTATACCCATGTTTTCTCGCCTTTGAAACCTTCCTTTGGCTACAACTATTTTAAAACCACCTAAATCGGCCCATTGATTTATAAAATTATAATGAAAAGTGGCATTGATTTTTATTCATCAGATAGATATAACCGGCATCTACTCGTAATACCCGTTACACAAGCTTCAAGCTTACCACAGGGCTAGTATTTCTCTGAACTGTCCAATATTATTTATAATTTTTAGAAGATGTGCTAGCTACTTGGTATGACTCGGCACATTATTTATACATCACATTATAATAGTTCCTATTTCGAAAATATAATTTCTCGCTCCACCACGTCGATAGCGAATATCAAGGTAAGAATATATCATATTCAAAGCCTCAGATCGTCGTCAAGATCCCTGAAGGCCGGAAGCTGCGGAAATTATGGCGAGATCCATTCGAGAAGGAATATTGGATATTTCTTATTGAATCACGAGAGATTTACCTAAACTGGAGGCGAAAATCTGTTCCACGCTTTACGTTCCAAGTGATATTGAGTGGTGCCTTTTGTATCACAGTGTATCATCACATTTGTATGACAGTTTGATTCCTTAATTTTATTGTTCATTTATGTACCTTGTTAGTCTAAGTAACTTATTTCCTAATCAATTATTTTGTATATTTAATTCTATCAATTTAAAGTAATGACATTTTCAGTGATTGATACATCCAATCCTATTAAATTGCCAAGACAAATAGGACCTTCCATGTTTTACTATGTATATTACATTAAAAAGAGAAAACATAATTTTATTTATAGGCGTAACTTCTATAAATTGATCTCTTCCAGGCATTCGAAAATGAATAGAATAAATTGAACTTTTGAATAAAATAAGATAATAAAACAAAATTGTAAGAAATTAAACTTGACTTACAAATTCGAGCTTTTTTCAATTCTATTTCTTTTTATGAAGAGATCTATTAAAGAATTTTAATCCTAACTAGTAAGATCACCCCCTTCTGAAAACCAAACCTAATAGGTTTGGTTTAAATACATTTGGGGCAACATACTATGTCACTCTCAGAAGCGTGTCAACCCAGCTCAAACACCGCAAGAGCTCTCCAATGATCGATCCCTTAGTGCGATTAAGTCGCCTCTTATCGAATACTTCACACGGAGTTATACAACTCCTCTCGCAATCGGGTTAAATCACACTCATATTATAAAGGCGAAAATTTGTAAAAACACACTCATGTAACTTCTTGACGACCTTCCGCCTGCGACGCAAAAGGTTGCGGGTTCGATTCCCGCCTTGGGACAAAAATTTATACCATCTCCAAATATTACTTCTGAGTGTTTGGGTGTTACGTATGTATAAGTAAAATAAAAAAGAGCACACTCGCAATAGTTTTTTTTTTAATGTATGTGCGCTTCTAAAACACGTGCTTTAACGGTGAAGGACATCGTGAGGAATCCGGCATATTCTGAGATTTTTGAAAAGGACATTACACGTGTTATTCATCAAGTGAGAAGTCCCTGTGTCCCAACAGTGGGAACGTAAGGGGTGATGATGATAAATCTGAACCATAAACAAACATGCTGTACAGTTACCTGTAACCATAAAGAGAACTAACTCGTAAAGAGATTGCGATCTCGCACGAAGGTGAAATTATGGCGAAAGGGATTTCGTTTCCTTGAAACTACGGCGATGTATCTCCCTGCTTTATCTTAAGAGCTGTTTGTTGTGAATATTGCTTTCTGAAAAAGGGTGTTTGAGTTTCGTATCACAACTGGTATAACAAGTACACGTTTTGATGAAATTAATATTGCTGGGAATTTACACAGCAATATCTATCCCACGAACTTAAAAACAAAACAAAGTTATACGAGATAAAAATGGCCCAGGGAAGGTTTAAAAGGTGAGAAAACAAGGGAATAAAGTGGGGGAAGCCACGGGCGGGTTGGCCAATCATCTATAAGACCATTCATTCTTAAACTACCAACGCTGCTTTTACTGATGATGATGATGATGATTCGGCGACTATTTGACTGTACCTACGAGAGTACTCGGTTCAATTTTTGTTGTTTAACGAACCACAAAATGGCTTTATTTCAAACGGCAGTCACAAATATTTTTAATCACCCTACTGTTCATAAAGCCGAATTTGTAAGGAAAGTATATTTAAGTCTTTGTAAAATAATTTTGCAAAGTAATATTAAACAGAATCTTCAATTTCATTTAAGCATCAAAGGATTTTATTTCTCCCGCATAGTAAAATAATACCTTTTCACTCGTATTTCGTCTTAAAAATAGTCTGAAAGTCATCTTTAATTCTTATTGCTCAGAGCAATTTCTTCCAGACAACCTTAGGATGTAAAGGAAAAACTGCAGAGTAAGTATACTGGACGGTGGTGTACTACGTGAGTACTGGAACGGTAATGCAAGCAAAATGTAGTCACACCTCGCTGTTCATACATTAGTCCACATGATCTTCCTCACACACTCTGTCGCGGGAATTATATCAAGATTTCATGAAGACCCAAGAAGCCATTGGGTTTCCATTGTTCGAACTTGGGATCCTCACCGACCTCTGTCTGATCCGGGAAACACATAAAGAGATGAAAGATTTCGCGATATCCTTGTGTTTTGCGTTTTGTGGCCGGCATATTCGTTTATCAAAGATTGTAATGGAAGGTTGGGTTGATTCACATAAGTAAACACTATGTAAAGCTTACACAACTCCCAAAATTATGGACTGACCCAGAATAACCCTAAAAAATTCTGATTTTAAATCCTTACTAATATTATAAATGCGAAAGTAACTCTGTCTGTCTGTCTGTCTGTCTGTTACGCTTTCACGGCTAAACCTCTCAACCGGGTTTGATGAAATTTGGTATAGACAATCTTTAGACCCTGAGAAAGAACATAGGCTACTTTTTATTTCCACGCGGGCGTAGCCGCTGGCGGAAGCTAGTTAAAATATAAAAAAATCCATAAACTAATGAAAATATTTTAATCCGACAGTTATACATATATAAATAAATAATGCTGGGCAGTTCACACGGCAACATTTAGGTAGCCCCTTGGTAAGCTCGGAGCATGTGTCACGAGTGCTATATTTCTCATATACTTAATAGATAATACTACAAAGATATTTCTATACATAGAAAATACCCAGAATCGGAATAAATATTTGCAGATCGTACGAATTTTGAATCACACCCGCAACCTCTTGCGTCGCAGGCGGTCCTTCCGCCACGCCACAGAGGTCTTCGGATAGTTTGTTTTTTAGAGTACCCGAAACCCACAAGTCTACTAGCGTCTCGTAAAACTTTACTGACCGACGCTCAATGTTTAGAATTAAGTGTCAAGTGCGAATTTAAACACGTATCGTAGGGTTCCCATCATTATCAACAAAGTTAAATAAAATGCTTTTCATAGATAGAATATCTACTAATATTAAGCTAATATAATAACTTCAATTACAAAAATATTTCTTAAATTAATTCGTAATTCATTATGTCTTTATAAGTATACAATTATTTGAAAAAACAAAATGAAACCTTCCCTAAACTACAAACGACCAAAATCAGCTAAATTAACCCGGATGTCCTCGCGTTTTAACGAAGTTAACGAACAAAAATTTATTTTTTTATGAAGATCTTTTATAAATTGATACGTTCCTTAAAAGGGCAGCATCGCCCCGTCTTATAAATTTATACACGATGATGATGTGTGTTCCTTTTCCTCTCAACATACGGAACTCTAAAACAGTTGAAATGTTTTACGAGTGGCCGTAACGCGGGTTCCGGAGCCCTGTCCATTGTTGAAAGCACTCCTTTACTGTTATTCTTTCAAGTGTAATTTCCGCTTTATGAATATTTTAAAAAGCTATAGAAATGAAAAATTAACCGTATTTTTCTACTTCAGATTTTAATAAAGGTTCACTGGTTCGTGTGGCCTTTAAAATAAATTCAATTTATTCAATCTTATTTATATAAATAATTCCGTTTAATATTATAGATAACTATTGATGCTCATAAATTCTTGATTTCAAATTTCAAGATTTGTAGGTCTTTGTAAATGCTGAGTGATAACGGCCTAAAAATAGTACTGTCTCATCCTGAGTCGGCTAAGACCGACCGTCCGATACTAACCCCTCCGTCCGTTTTGACCGTCGGATACGTCTATCTGTATACTGTACAAAGAAAGATCGAACATCGAAATCGTGGGTTTGAACCTGCCTTGGACCAAAAGGTTCTTGCATACTTCTCGAAATTTATGTGCGTACTAACATTGAAGAAAACATTGTGAGAAGACCCGTCGCTAATTGGCTCTCGAAGTAAATATTTACGTTCTCTGAATACGGTCGATTATGTTGAGGGGGGTCAAGGACAACCCTTGACATCAAATAATGTCCCAGGTTTTACGGGTACGCCGTAGGTAGGTACATGGTTTTTTTATTTGACGATAGTGATTTTTACGTCCATCCATCTGATACCGTGGGTGTCGAAAAATACAAGGAATGTCAATATAATAAATAACACCTATATAGTTTTAAAGATTGAAGCAGACAGTGACGGACAAACAGCCACGACTTTGTTTTATACCATGTAGTAATAATACCCAAGTTAATACTTTTCCTGACGATGTACTTACAGCAACGTTGAAAATAATGAAGGATACCAACATAGCTATAAATATCGACCGTAGGTACAATTACTTCCAAGATGGCGTAAGCGTAAATTCACGGATCGCGCGGGGCAATTCGTCTGAAATGGTCCGTAAACGCGCCGTTACGGACTGATTGGCACATCTCAATCCGCTCGCACTCTGCTGTCATCGCCGAGTAAATAAAAACAGTACCTCAACATGAGCGTTACGAAGCACAGGTTTCCATGAGAGGCTCTCGCGCTTCAACGTCGCGTTCAGCGCGAAACGTCGGATATACATAATATTGTCATAGTTTACGTCAATAATTGAAGATATTAAAAATTAAATATTAAAAAAGCAACTGAATGTCAACATTCAGTCATTGCTCTAAATTTATTTTCAGAATCAAATTATGTACAACGTGTCAAATCAAATTATGTCGTATATAGCCAACGAGAGAATCCACTGGGATAGATTATGTCGATGACGTTTTTGTTTTATACGTATCTTCTTATTTATGATTGTATAGTGAAATATAAGGTTCCACTTTCTAAAGTAGGCATCTGTTTTTGTCTTCGCCGGTCCATAGCACCGTATTCTGATAATGACTGTAATTGTCTTACAGACATCGGATCATTCGGATCCTAGAACCGATTATCCAACTCATTGTTTAAAATAAGTCACGAGTTATATTATATTATGAATATGTTTTTTTCTAGACAAGTGTACTTCATAATTTTAAGTTATCAAACCTAGTCTTAGGATTTTAATGGCCCAATTTTTATAATTATTCTTTAATTTTGGATTCTCTAATTACTCTCCAATCCAACGAAACCAGATGGTTACACTGTTATTATTTTATCTGCGATACTAAAAACATATTTTGAAATTTAAAAAAACATGAAATTAAATTTTATTCGATAATTGGTAGATGAGCAATTTGAGCGTCGTTACGGGCTATTACGTGTTTAAATGAGCTGAAACCTGCGGCTTCTAAGGTTTATTGTAACGGTTTCCTGAAAATATCGAGTTTGTATCACGTAGCTTCCTTTGAGAGCTTTGTTGAACCGAAATACGATAGGAATTGTAGAAGGATAAAGCTATTTCCATCCAGCAGAGGAACAAAATATACGAATTAAACAAACTTCTTTAATCTTAAACCTGAATTTAATACCTATTTATTTTACTAAAGAATTAGGAGTATGAGCACATAGTACCCATGTGCATCTGAAGTATCATTAAGTTTATTAAAGCTTAACTAGATTTAGTCTGCAATAGTAACAAACACCCCTTTATATACATATATAATACCAATATTTCCTTGTTTATAATATTAGTAGGATCTTGTTTTCACGTTCTAAGCGTAAGTTATTAATAAAAACGATAATAATATATCAAACAAATATTTTTTTTAATTTAACATCTTACATTAATATGGCAATAAATATAAGAAGATTTTATAATTTAGTTTTCCATATAAAATAACAAACATCTTACAACCTAAGACGATATTAAAAAGTTATCTCACTAACAAACTGAAGAAATTTTATTGTTACTTTTTTCGCCTTTAAATGACAAGAAAACGTAAAAAACCGCAAAGAATTCAAAGGGATTTCGTCAGCTTTAGCGCTCTTTTGGGCTCAACAGCTTATGTTATTTGTTAATGCTGCTTGTGGAAATCATTACTTCTGATTACTTACTTTCTTATGATAATCTGGTTTCAAATATTTATGTAGAAGCTTCGTGTACAAAATAACCATCTATGAATGATCTAAAGTTGTTTCCATATATGTATATATATATTATTTTTATAGTTTCGTTAATAATGGCAATAGAAGTAACCTCAAAAATTACTTTGTAAGAGAACATATATGTTTATTTGAATTTTATTGCGTTTGTCTTAAAATTCATCCCAACAACTGTAAGTTCTGACAGTGATGGATGAATGAGATTAAAGTGGAATTAATATTAAGATAGTTTACACACATCTGGGTGAAGTTAAGTTGATTATCTTAATCACTGTCGTTATAATCGAAGGAACTTATTATATTGGTTTTCTTTACTGTACAATTTCTACGTTACAAATATTTCAAAGATTTTTGATAATCTCTTTTGCCCGAACAACATACTGAACGCATATTCAAATAGAGTGGACAGTGAGTACCTTAATCATCTTAGCATGATACATGCGCAGTTTGCATAATGTATCATGCTAAGATGAAAATAAGTAGATTAAATATGTGGTGTGCTTAATTTATTCTTTATTTGTATTTATATATTTGTAAGTGTCCAAGATAATGTACTTATATGGATTTGTAAAGTCTGAAATAAATGATTTTTTTTTATTTTTTTTATTTTTGTGTTTATAAAACATTGGACCAATAGTGCATTGGATTTGTCGGTCGGTTAAAAAACCGTTTTGTTACTGCATATACATTCTTAAAATATTTATGTATTCTTTTTTAATAATTATACTTCAAAACTTTTCATTATAAATTATATTTATCTACTCAAATCTAGATCAAGGTTTGTCATTCAAATAAGTTAAGAGCCAGCTTGCCTCTAACAACAAAGTAAAACATAATTATCTAGGTTTGAGATCATTCTCATTTCTGTAAACCCCTTTGCAATTTCCTCGAAAGTAACGCAATTGGCCAGACCACAGCTACCCTCGTCAGTCCAAATGAATACATGTACTTCAGTGCCAAAAAGAACTGATCATTGATGACCGAACAAAATTCCTGAGCTCTGGACTGTCGAAAAAAAAAGATTCGTTTATTTGGCCCTATTTATATATATTATATTATTTTGTTATACTGGGCAAGTCCATTTCATACAATTTCAACATATTCATACATTATTAAGATTTTAATACAATAGTGAGTACTAATTAGTGTAATACCAAGATAATTTATAATTTATTGAAAGAAACAATATGAAATGATTTATATATAGTAAATTACTTAGATATTACAATATTTAGCAATATAAACAATGCCTGTTGTGCAATTTAAGTTTTACGATCTAGTTTTACGATAGGACCTGTGACCTTATATTATATATCGAGGTACGTAGGTGCATACCTAGGAAATTCAACTATACGGAGTCTATAAGAAAATAAACATTATACTAGCGTTTTTTCCTTCAGAAATAAGTCCTGAAATAATAATTATATACAACATGTAGTATGCATTATTGTGCACCGTTATAATCACTATCGTTTAGAATATTAATAATCAAAATCTTTAGTCGCTGTCAGTGTCACTGCCTGCCGCCTCTCTCGCTGGTACGTCATTCGCATTTTAGTGCTCAACCGTTCGTCACGTAAAATTGCGAAAGTTTCGTACTAGTAAAATAAACAATTGTGAACCAATATAATTACGTTTTATCATGGCCAAAACAAGTTTAATTTGCCATTCTTACGTAAGTGATCAACTACAAATCATAAAATTTGTTATAAAAATCCAAGTTGAGTCCAAGTGACTCGGAACCAAATCATACCATTGAAAAAGGTAAGTCAAGTTATTATTACAAATATGCTTAGCTATTTTGTGTGCATAGACAACAAAAATACATTCGGGCTGATCGTCGGACAGTCTCATAATTATGATGTCATGCCGCACTACCCTCATCTTCAATGTAGGTTATTGAAAGCTTATGTAGCTCATATTGTACGCAAAGACAACAAAAATGCATTCGAGCTGATCATCGGACAGTCTCATCGCAACAATGATGTCATAACGCGCTACCCGCATTTGCAATGTGGTTTATTGAAAAGTCAATTTATTATTACAAGCGTACCTACATATGTAGCTCATATCGTGCGCAAAAACAACAAAAATGCATTCGGGCATCGGACAGCCTCATCGCAACAATGATGTCATAAAGCGCTACCCGCATTTACAATGTGGATTATTGAAAACAGATACTGTGCTAGTTCTGTGTACAACAATACGTATTTATACTAATAATGTACTATGACAGTCATACAATGCATTCGAGCAGTATTCAGGACTGTCTCATCGCATATTGACTATCAAATTAACAAGTTAATGCACTCGAGCTGATCTTTGGGCTGACTCATCGCATTTGTACAACATATTTAGAAGAGAATTATATCGAGCTGTTCTATGGGCTGTCTCACTTATTCTACTTCCCTCATTGCAACTGGACATGGAGTTGATGAATATAAACCCCATAGATTGGGGAGTTTGTGTATCCACCACACTAAAAGGTTTGTTAGCGGCAAATTTAATTTACCACAGTGAGTTGATAGGTTAAGTACCTACCTACACAAATGACGCTGCAGCCTATCTTCTGATAAACATATCCCTACGTCGGTTTGATGAAATCTATGGGAAAATATTGGGTGGCACTAATTCTTAGGCCATCGCCATACGGCACTTTTGGCAAAACAAAACACAAATACAGATTTGACATTATTACAGTGTAGTGTTACACAAGTAAAATTTATTTGACACATTCAGATATACTTTTGGGTTTATCCTACGTGTAATTATTAAATTGTTTTAAATATTATACTTAACGTCCATTTATTTGAAAAATAAATATGGAATAGAGTAGTTCCTACTTGGTGATTTATGCATAGTAATTATGCATAATACCTACCTACTTTTGCATTATAAATAATACAAACAATCACCATTAGATATTTATCAAGATATCATAATTATCTATAATGTATACCATGTATACCTACAATACCTATGTTTTATTTTTATTATTACTACATCCTGCAAGTTGTAGATTTTCCTGCATAAAATGTTTCCTTCCATACGTATCCGATTATTTTGGGATTGAAGCGAAATATATAAGCAAACTATAAAGTGGTTTACTTGTGACCAACATACGCAACTTTATAAATATTAGACTTGTAAAACAATAAGAACGAGCTATGAAGAAGTTTACAAGGATGAATTATGAAATATTCAGCATTCTGAATCTGTTATTAGGTTTTTTCAGTACCTCTGATGCAAACTGGCTAATCTTACAAGGAAACAGCCGATCGCATCGAATAATACCGCACATCCAGAAGTCTACATCCGTAGTCCAGTTCATCCAGGACGCCAGTGCAGCAGTGGACACACCGCCGACACAGCCGCCGAGCATAGAGGAGACGAGGTACCCAAAAACCAGTGGCCGTATTTCCGACATCAATAACCCATAGTAACTACCATCTTGGTACAGATATCTGCTTATTAACAGATGTTTTGTTTAACATTCGGTCCGCCTCTTGGTGAGACCTAAGTACAAAACTAAAGGTTTGTGTATAATAATAATATAATCCAGCATTGAAGGATCGCAGCAATCAAGACATCGCAGCGTGCTCAACTATCTTATATTACTATAAGTTCATTCCTGGAATCTTTTTAAAATCCATACCGAATTGAAATGTGCATTTTAAAGATAATCTGCTATGGTGTGCGAAAGAAGATTCCGCCTCGCGGCACCAGCCGCATTATGACCGATGTACATATCGGGTCAAGCAAGACCAAGCGTGTTTTACCAACATGAAATATACAAACCTACTTGACTGTATGCTGTAGGGTGCGCCATCACTGGCGACTAAGAAATTATTGTCAGTTTTCATGTGTGCATGTCGGAGAGTTTTTTCTACGCTACCTACGTCCATTGAGTTACGGATAATACGTACAACTATTTCCAAATTCTCTCTCAATGTGATACACTAACGTGTTTACAATGTTTACATGATACAAAATATAATTATGAACATTCTGCTGTTAAGTGTATAGTAACTTCCTAAAGTTATGAACCATGAATCGCTTCAGATAATCCACTATTAGCGTTGCTACATTTTTAATATCATTTCATATTATAATAACTATCAATGTAACCGTTTCAAACTTACATAGTTACCTACTATGTAAACTAAATATTATTATAAATAGTTTTATAACTGATTTCTATAATAGTGTCTTGTCTATGATTGGGTTAGCTGGAGACCTATTATGAATTCAACTTCGTTTGAATATAAATCCAGGGTTTCACAAATACATGTTATTGAGTTAAACCCCATGATTTCTGTTTTGCATCCACGGGATGAACCAGCTGTCATGCAATGGAACACATCGCATTTTTAAAGAAATTAACATCTGGATAAAGTTATCAAAACATATAATATGAAATAAGTTGGTATTTTCAACCACTGCATAGTCGGTTTTCTAGTGTGCGCTTGCCCATTTATTGGCTTTGTTATAAGCCTTAAAATTGTATATTTTTATTTTCTCCATTCGACGAAAATAATGGTAGCTCCACGCTACCCTATAATCATTTTAAAGAATTTAAAATGACAATACTGTAGATAAGAGTTGTATTGTTAATTCTGGCGCCTCAACAACGGGGTATGGTTCGTGTGGTTGTAGAAAAGGTACCGGCTGTAGACCTTGGTCGAAATATAATATCAATTTCCATACAGATAAAGCTGCAAGTTATCTACTATCATTATAGGTTATAAATATATTTCCTTTTTTGCATCCATACATCAATAGAATGAGAGAAAACCAGTCTCCCTTCTAAGTGAATTAAACTACTGTCACGACTGAGTCCTCGAAAAACGTTACTAAATAAGTACAATTAACCCAGATCTTTTTGTCTTTTGCAAATACAAAAAAAAAAAAAAAAAGTGACTTGTAAGGTTATCTACAGTACAAGTGTCTAGACACGCCTGACATCTTCCCTTTACGTTGTCATGGGCTAAAATATTTTTTTTATACTACGTTTCTACGGTTTTTTTTTTTGACTCTCAGTTAAACAATTATTTACAAAACCGAAGAAGAGGCTTTATATAGGTTATATTTAGCCGTTGTATCTGTTATTTAGAAACTTTTTACATAATAATTAATCTTTGACCAGCAACAATAACGTGTTAAATTAATTTTTTGTCGCTAAGACAATTAAGTATATATTATCTCCACCATACGGGGACATCCACAATAATCATTTAGTATAATCTCTACCAAGTATGTAGCACAATAGTTGTCTGGGAAGGTCGTGTATATTTAAATATATACCATACATACACATTTGTGAATTTAATATTTCTTACAGTTTTGAGTGTCGTTTACAACAATTTTTATATCTTATATTATTCTTTTCGCCACAGTTATTTAACTTTACATACAGAATTGTATGTATACTCAATAGCAACAAGATAGTGTTCCTATTGGTACTCCTTTGAATAGTTCTAACATAATATATTCAGACGATCGGATACATGAATATTCGATCACAAGTTTAAATCCTCTATGGATGTTTTGGAGTTTGCTCCCCTGTAAATAAAACTATCGATTTCAGTAAAAAATAGTACAAAAAATATCCTACTGACTTTAGAAATGTTTTTGGTACTAGTAAACCGAATAGAATCTAAATAAATTTTGATATGAGTATGATCGTTTTATCACCAGTGTATCTTATTGGCGTTTGGGAAAGCACTAATGAATAAAATCATTGTAAACCCACGCATTAACCATAGAGATTAACAGCTACAGTTAAACATTATGTAATTACTAATGTTTAAACATTATGTTTTTACTAATTATAACAAAAACGGTTCTTCCTTTGCAATGGAAAGGTTCTGCAAAAGAACAATCATACAAACCTGGAGAACATCTTCATTTATGATATTTGTTTTAACACACAAATAATAAGCCACAACATTTTATGTTGATAGTGTAATAAAAATACTGTTCAAAATAATATAATTATAACAGGGTACATAAAGAATCTTGGAATTTATTTAATAAACGAAACAGTGGTTTCCCACATCATGACATATAAAACATATATGATTTTGAGTAAAGTTACTCATAATAATTCTAAGTTCAACTTAATTTAGTATAATTTCTCTATTGAAAAATTCTAATATGATTTTATTTCCTCAATCAGCTCTAAAAGTCTACATGTTGTATATAATTATTATTTCAGGACTTATTTCTGAAGGAAAAAACGCTAGTATAATTGATGATTAAACGAACTTACCAAGTGAAGTTCTATCATAATTATACGTTGCGTTTTTTCCGAAGAAATAAGTACCAATTCCCTCCCAACCCAAGGACCCTGATGCTGATTTGATTTCGTCAACAAAATCAAGAAAAACTATTCAAGAATATCTGATGTAATATATCTCTAAACGAAATGACGTACCAGCGAGAGAGGCGGCAGGCAGTGACACTGACAGCGACTAAAGATTTTGATTATTAATATTCTAAACGATAGTGATTATAACGGTGCACAATAATGCATACTACATGTTGTATATAATTATTATTTCAGGACTTATTTCTTCGGAAAAAACGCAACGTATAATTATGATAGAACTTCACTTGGTAAGTTCGTTTAATCATCAATTATCTTCAAGCCAAAGAATATATTTTACTGTGGGAAGATTTGTTTTTAAGAAGCAGAAGCCAGAAGCACTGTGCTAGATCGACTTTCAATTTCAAATCTTGACAAAATGTCGGATTGCTAAGCGACTTAAAACATCACACTCGCTCAGCACATTTCAACAGACGATACGAAACAAACTGCTGTTTATTCACGGCTCTGTGGGTTCCTATTTATCAAGCTGTTGCGTTAATTTATGTGTTTCTTTGAAGGTGAAAAAATCCGCCTTTGTTGAGTTTATGGAATTAAGGTTTCGGAGGGTCCGGAGGCGGAAGGTTGCTAAGTAGACAGGATTGTTGACGCCCTGCCCCGTGGGGATCGGAAAGATTTTAATTAATTTCAGTTTTCACTTGGGATTTACATTCAATCAAAAATGTAGGTTCTATATATTATGTAGGTTTTAAATGATATAGGTAGTAAGAATATATTTCCTTTTTTTTTTCAAAAAGACTTCAGTTTGCCTTGAAACCTAATACTTTGACTGCACATAAGCCTTTATATATATAACGACACTGCTGATCGTCTTCTTTCTTGTAAATATATGTATGTATGTATATCCATTAATTGCTCCCGGTAAGATGCGACTATTCTACTTCTTCTATTCATAGACAGGCACCTTGTGGAACACAGATGATACAATATTATGTACAACAAATTAGCTTAACTTGTATCAATTTGAGTTTCAAGTTCATTGCTTCAACAAATAATTAAATTGTTTTTAGTCGTGCCTAGACTTTCGATGATTTAATTAAATTCTATCCTTCGTAAGAATTGTAGCGAACTCAGTCGTACTAACAAAGCAATAATTTCAAGTGTTTAAGCGGACGCTCCGTTCAGATATCGCTGAGTATTTTAATTTCTGTCAGCGAATAATAATGAAGGTTTATAAACGCGATGCTTCTATACGGCTGTAACCATTTACCACTTTCAAGCAACTTTCCATATATTGTTAAGTCAGCAGTTAGGTTTAAAATAGCCCTTTGCAAAAAAAGTTTTGAACGATGAAAGCAAGTAACTATTTTGATTGTTAACTATTAATTATTAGTTATTTCAAGGCCAATTATGTTCAAGGGTTATGTGCTATTAAAATCTCTTCAACATCAGGTCAATAAAATATTCTTGTCTGAGCCATTTTGTTGTTACCGTTGTTTCAAAGAAGTTAAAAGTATTTCACTTTTGTTTGATTTCTGATATACTTAATATAATATACAAACATAGATAGATATTTTTTATTATACATATAACAACCGGAACAAATATTTGCAGATCATACAAATTGATAACAATACGTTCAGTAGTTTTTTAAAATAACGTTAATACTGCAGATTTATTCATAGTTTAAATTATTGGAGTATTCTCTGCAGAGTGCACTCATTAGGCTCACAGCCTCGGCCATAATCCATACAGACCCGTGAAGTTTAATTAAAAGCTTGCTCCGGTCCAATCCGGTTCGAACCCGTTACAGCTATTATAACGAAGATGGAGTCACAAACAAACTAATGATATAATTCCAAAGAACCTTAACTTAATGAATAACAAAGATAATATTTGCAAATTAACTTACCTTTTCGCTTCTATTTTATCAAAATATTTCAGAGCATGAAACAACCATCCATCAAATAATTTAAAAAGTTTCAATAAATAAATACAAATTATATAAGGATACAATAAGGAACACTAGATACACAAAGAGAGTATAACTTAATTAAAGTAGGTATAACTTAATTAACTATTCTTAGTTCAGGAATACATGACACAAAAAAATGCTTACATCTCCGAAAAACATCTTTTTTATGTCTTACCGATAAAACTTCGGTCGGCCTGCATCAGCTAGTTTATATTTATGTTTTGGAATAAAACAATATCGGGGCAATAAAACCGCCCGTGCGAGTACGTCGCGAACTTGTTGGGTATTCTGGGACCGTATATCGGTACTGTCAGCCTCATTCATTGGTTACATTTGCAGCCTGAGTCATTATCAGAAATTATTTTAAAATTGCGTAAATTACATTTATTACTTTACTAATAAATTGATTTATCTTAAATATTTTTCTAAGGTTTACGAAGTTTAATAAAAATCATCGTAAATATAAGAAATATTGATAATTATTATACACGTGAAAGTTTTTGTGTAGATGTTTGTTTATTTTGGATATAGAAACATTACATTGATATAAATTATTTTAGATAATAACAAAATGATACTTCTTCTAATATACTACCTCCATAAAATCCACGAAAACATGGGTTAAGTTGCGGGCGAAAAGCAGGCAGATTTATAAATCTGCGACGCTGACTGTACTGTTCTCCGACACAGGTTGAGTCGTAACGAAGGCGTGTGACGTTTACTGTGGAACTCCGCCGAGGAGGTTTCGAAGGAGGATTTACTGAGCGCTCACCTACTGGTACATTTATATAATTATGTATAAACAGTACCCAACAATGACGCTTGTGTATATACCCCAACCGATATCGTTGTTGGTCGCCGCTAAACAGTTACAAATCAACTTCCCCTTTGGCAACGATGACCATGTTTGCAGGTTCAAAACCCGCACGAAATAATATTTGCAATGCATATTTTTTTAATCTTTTGCTAAGGGCTGAATTTAGAAACGCGGCCCTTAAACCGACGTCTTTTCTTCCAAAGCTTCATGACGATCAACATTATACGCCTTGAATATTACATAACGTTGAACAGTCTAACTTGTTTTGCAAAACTGCTTATAAACTGTCTAACGCGACAGTGTTTAACGGCGCCGTTAGAGCCAACCGCTATGTAGCTCGTAGCAACCGCTACGAAACTCGTAGCTAAGTGCTACGGGACTACGAAGTAACAACTACAAAGTAAGTATCATAATTATATGCAGAAACTTTAGACAAATTAGGTCGATTGAATAGTTTTGAACTAATGCTACTATAGTATAGGGTGTTTTTCTACTAGAGATATGCTAAATCGCTACGTATGATTTCCAGACCGGCCTTCTTCTGCAAGACGTCTGTTGAGTGTATTTTTTTATTTATCAATAGTGGAAAAAAAAATCAATTTTTTTAGGATATTTGAAAAAGATTACCTTACATAGTGCTAGTGGGTAGGTAAATAAGTAATTTTTATTAACTTAACTAACACTAGAGCCACGGAAGCGTCTTGGGCTAGTGCCCGTTACGCTGTTGATGACTAAGGGTGCTGCACTCGGGCAGGAAATGTGTAACTTAACGTCTTTTACATAGTCGTTTGTTAACCTTCATTTATATTTTATAAGTTTCTTCTTAAGTGACAGAAATTATAATAAGTAATTAATGCATGTTGCGTACGAGAGTATAAATCTACTAATTATTGTTAGAAAACGTGATTCTCAATTAGTTTTGAAATGCAAATGGCGTTGCTAAAATACTTGTTGAATAGATGCAATCACGAATAAATACCAGATGTGGTTTAAATTGTGACCTCATCAAATTGATGTGGTAAAACTAAATTAATTTAATTTGTCTCTGGAATCTAATAAATTACACTGTGAATGATTTTCATGTTTCATTTCAGCCACAAATGTGTTTATATGTATGTACGATGCAAAGAGCAAGGTTTTTGGTTTATACAAGACCTTACTTAGATATTTCCGTCTTTGCCATAGCATTTGGGGTTGAAATGGAAGCCTTTTTGGGGTTAAGTGGCATAAGCCAATGAATTATATCACCAAAAAACACTGAAGTGAACTGACTAGCCAAAACTATTTCTAAAGTGTTCATGTAAATCGTTGTTTCTAAGGAAATAAAGTTCTTAATTTTTGGCTTTTATAATTTTCCTTTCATTTAGTTTAATTTGAAAATAAACGCGAATAATATCAGATGTATAATATCTATGCTACATGCACATAAAGTGAGTTAGTTGGGACAAATCAGTCACATTCTGCCAGAGGGAGGTCCGTTGAGTCTGGGCGAGTTCTACATACTCGTGTCTAGTTAAGTATGCTCATTTATTCACAGCTTGCTGGCGATGTACCAAGCAATCTTTTCTAACGAGCACTTCATGTTCTAAGTTTGTGTGTGAACAAAATTACGTTTTGGTACCCGACTTATATTGTGTTTCCAACTACCAATTAACCCATGCTGTTGTGGGTTCGAACCTAACAGATTTCGAATATTATCCCCAAAAATTAATGCTTAAAAATAGGCCATAGGCCTTCCCTATAACTCCATATTAATACAATATAATATTTCGCCGATAAAGCCACAGGGCGGAATTTAGGCAAATATTAAAACAATTATCCTATTATAACTTGAACAATGTAAATTGATCAGACCCGTATTGTTTTAATTATATCAAAATATATTCCTTCATTGATATTCATTCTGTTCGTCACGGTATATTGAACTGTATTACCATAACACAACGGCGAAGTCTCTTTTTAGCTCTGAAAAACTTTAGATTTTATATTATTTGAGATTCATAATTTTTTATAACAAAAATACAACGTTTGTATATTTAAATATTGTATTTTTTATGTTCTACTTGTATTTTGAAGTTCAACTTTACAATTTTGTACCAAAAGATTTAATTATATATAGTATATTTATGTAACGATTTTATATACATTATGGTTTTCTTTCACGCAACAACTACCTAACGGATTTTATTCAAACTTAAGATCAATATTATTCATGCATCAAACTTAAACATAGGTTTTCTATTCACAACGTAAAACTATTAGAAAAGGAGCAAAGCCGTGTACAGAGTGGATATGTATAAAGTTAGCCCTAGTCGAGCCAAATTCTAGCAAGCACCCAAACTTAAAGAATCATTACGAACTCAAACAAAGCCCACTCAATTTGTTCTTAGAAACTCTTAATAATTGCGTTCAGAAACTCATTTCCACTTGGGATTTAAGGCGAGCAGGTGAAAGGGTTTGAAATCTTAAAGGAGTCACTAAAAAGGGGCTTTACCCCCGTCTCGTCTCGTAACCCATTTAAGGCCTCGACGACTCGCGGCGTCAATTGAATTGTTTTCGCACGGTTTGCGCCGCGCGACACACGACTGGAATTAGGCTATTCATACTGAAATACTGTTTACGTTTACTGCCTTAATGTTGGGACATTTTTTTAGAATTTCCTGTCATTGGGGTATCTTTTGGCTTTTTTCTATAAAGGTTGTTTCGTTCAAGTAAAATTAGTTTTGGTACAAAATGACGTCACGAGCAAAACTCGATTTATTTTATGCTTATTAGTATTATTCACAGAACACATAGATGCGGTATTAATAATTCTAATATTTAAATAGCCATAAAACACTTTTCGTGTTTTATTTAAAATCACTTTTTGGAATTTTATTATTAGTATACACTATCCGACCGCAGAAGAAGGCCCTTCCCACTCTTCGCGATATACCGCCGTGACATGGAATACGTGGGAATACTATTTTTAAAACATAAACATAGATTCGAGCTAAGTTCTAAGTCCGAGGCAGACATCTCGAAAATGAGAGGATAACGGCCGCTTGGTTCAGAGTTGAATTAAAAAAGTTGTAACGGTAGAAAAGACAATTTGGATGAACGCACGAGGATTTGGTAACTTTAGTTCAAGTATAATAGAATTTTCAGCTGGTTGGTGAACGGAGATTTACTCTTATATTACTTTTAATTGACAATGATAAGTTTGTTGTAGAAAATGGAGATTAACTAAACTTTAATTTGCTTTTACTATATTTTATGTACCAAAAGTTTGTAGCTTGGTAACTACAAATACCTACAAACTTTTGGTGAAGAAATATTTGCTTCGTTTACACAGGCCTAGTTTGAATTCAAGACCTTCGGAGAGTGTGCTCCCAATTTGCCAACAACTCTATTAATACATCTAGTAATAAATGCTTTCAACAAATTACAACTTTATGAGCGACAGTAAATTGTTGTTTTTTATCTCTTAAACACCTCAACGGATTAAATAATCATTGTCAAAGATTTAAGGCCCACAATAATTCGAATAGCTAACTAATATACATATTTTAGAACCTTTTGAAACGCACTTTTGTTAAGAAGGTAGTAAAATATTCAAAAGATTCTTCAGAAAAACACTTCCATTATAACTTAGTTTTTGTATTTTCGTAGGAATTCTCTGTGGCTCAACTTCATCTATTTATTCATGAACACTAAATACTTCAAAAACTTCTAAAATATTTCTTGAGATCCCATTTTCGGTTCTTTTGTCTTCATCTTCATTGTTGCTCCTATCACGAACTAATTTTACGAACGCTTTGCACATTTTTAGGATTTTATCATCATTTTATTTGCTATTTTACTGTTCTTTGTTTAAAAACGTTTGGAATACAATGGCGATCAAATCTTGAAAGTCTTATAAGGTTTCACATTATGTACTATAGATATTGTTCTCGAGTTTAAGGTAAAAAACTTATATTTCGAAACAATAATTTATACAAGTCGTACATATTAATAAAATTATACAAATATGTATAATATTTTCATCAGTTACCGATATATCAACCCTTTAGAAGTCTCAATCATTTCAATTAAAAACCTTATCTGATCTTATGAAAACTGAAGCTTCTTCATCTTCATGGAATTACCTCCTGATCACGAATCTCCCAATACAATCCATTTTGGGTCCTGGTATAATCAACACACTAGATGACTTGGTGATTGTTCCCCGAGCCGCCAGACACCCACCACCCTATTTATGGTGGCACTATTCTCATTTACCTGATAAAAGTACCACAGGTCCAAGTCGTTTGTCAGGGCTTCTCATATGGTAATATTGCAATTTGTATGATCTGCAAATATTTGCTCCGGGTGTCTGGGTGTTATTATATGTATAAAAAAATATCTATCTAAGTATGTATATTATATTAAGTATATCAGAAATATAGCACCCGTAACACAAGCTTCGAGCTTACCACGGGGCTAGATGTCGCTGTGTAAAATTGTCCAGTAATATTTATTTATTTATTTTATTTAAAAACTAAAAATTAAATCTTCTGAAAATTCTGCACCTACTAGACCTGTCCAAAGGTTTCACTTTATGAAAATTTACAGAAGGATAATTATTTTGATGGGCCGAAGTAAAAATTACACAAATATTATTTAGGGCCGAATACGGACATCAATTCAGGACGAATGCGGAATTTTTTAATGCGGGCCGATTACCACGGGACGAATACGGACTAAATCAATTACGACCTGGGTCCTCGAGTGGAAGTCGAATCCACGCCTTCCAGTTGGGCTCTCCCTGCGCTAGTCAACCACTATAAAATTTAAAGTAAAATTTTTCTTACCGATTTTGATATAAATAAATACGGATATATGACAATTTGTTTTTTGTTATGTGGGACACAAATGGTTATAAAAATATGGCAATTTGGCAATTATTAAATAACTTGTGGTACACAAGTTGTAGCGTACTAGCGTCGGTTCAGTGCCGCCTCGGGATCTGTGTCAGCAGGCTGATACAAAGCAAAATGGCATCAAAATGAGTGCTATTTTTTATAATTTGATAAACCATTAAAGGAAGAGTCCATTATAAAACAAGAATTATATACAAAGCCTACGCATCCATGGGCCAACAAACTGTTTATTACATTAACCCGTACAAACACTTATAACCCTCGGGAATCTATCGTGTTTATGCACCCTTTGTTTCTTTGTTTTATTGTAAGTTTTATTTTTGTGTTTTGTTTTTTCTTTCTTTTGTTTCTTTCTTTTAAACCCCGCTTACGCCTCAAGCTAAAACCGTCCACCAAGCAACAGAGGCTTTCGAATAAAGCGGTTGTATTGTTTTCACATGATCTCAGCAAGTTATAAAGCAACAATAAAAACGTACGGTTTTTCATCCTAAATACACAATATTAAAATGTAACATTCACAGTAAAAACATGATTGAATTTCCGCTCGGCTGAGCAATATTCGTATTTGTTCTTTATTATGGAAGGGCTATTTTTGCGTGACGACTGGTAGAATGTTTTTTAACTGTTCGTATTTTGCCCCACGAGAGAACGTTTATGATGCCGTGTATTGTTTTTTTAGATTGTGTCGTTATTTTAGACTGGCTTTCTGTTATGGCATAGGCTTTGGTTTTAGATCTTTTGCCTAGTTTGTTATTATTAACTAACAAGTCACGATTTAATGACTTAGTAATACGATTTTTTTTTTTAAAGTAAAGATGATTTTGATAAATTATCTGAATTAAGCGCGTTCTTTAAACAAGTGCTTAACGGTGTTGTTAGAGAGAACTTCGAAGAGTTAGAAAGATCTGACCAGGCCAGCAGCGTGGTGAATTAAGGCCCAATATCACTTGTCGAAGAGAAGTCCCTACGCTCCAGCAAAGGGAACTTAAATATGGGAGATATTATGAATATGTATGGCGTCTGTCTTGAATCATCCGAAAAAACTAAGTTTAAACTAAGTTTTATACTTTTAATTAACAAAAGCCAAACATTCTAAATTAGCCGCGAGCTCTAAGTACATGTATTTAGACAAGTTCCAGAGAAGTTTCTATGGATCAATTGAGTCATGCAAGCTTTTATCAGCATTAAGTTATCTTTGAAGCCATTTTAATTCATTCATTATTCACAAAGTTGGTCTCTCTCTAACGGTTTGCAAACTTTGATAAATTGTTAAACTTTGATCGTGTTATTGACGGTTGATGTTCGAAGGATTTCATGATCTTCTATATTTTGAAACTTTAGTTATTATGCAAGTACAACATACGTCTTTGCAGTAAGGACAAAAACGGTTATTCCACGTGCAACTAACTAATCTTGACCAATCCAGAGGATTTTATGAAAGTAAGCTAAATTAATCTAAATCTCAGACCGTACTGCACCAACTATGAAGTATTTGTTCTGTTTTTGTATTACTTAATGTGTTTTTTTTTCTAAAAACATATTAATAATATAAAATTGTGTTCGTTTCAGGTACTTTCTTCGAAACGACCTTAATAAAGAAATCATTATCAATAAACGCCGTCTGTAAGTACCTATTAAAATGACTTTACTGGTTAATATATACTTCTGTAAATAAAAATAGTTATTAAAGAGAGAATTTATAAATCGCGATGATTATTTTTCATTTATCCATTAAAAAGGACATGGAGAAATAATTAAATAAAAAGTCTTAACATCACAAAAAATACAGGAGATAGATCCATAGATCCACATATTCTTTGTTAGCATTTATTACAAATTAGCACGGACACCCCTAATATCAACAGAACGGCGAGCAAACCTACTCTAGGGCTGTCCAAATTACAACGATATACCTCATTCATGGTAAATACACATTGAGTGTTCAAGTGCGTAAGAGTGTTGCGATAATATGACAATAAAACATATAAAGAATATAGATTAATATTTATTAATCACGTAAAATTATAAAAAAATATTAACGAATAGTAAGACTGAAAGCTGAATGGCAAACCAGCATGGAACTGTGGTAGAAGCCTCATACCAGAGCGCTGATACTAGCTTTAGAAATTACTTAGAACGTCTTTATTTAAATAGTAATTTTAGTGTAGCAACCCTAACAGCAGGGGTGCCACACATCTTCATTAAATCATAATTTATCTGTAACAATCTGAGTTTATTGACCCGCGCAGAAATGAGAAAAATAATAGGTATAATACCTGTCTGCCTCTAATTGAGAATTATCTTTCACCACTTTACTAAATTGCTCTCCTAATAATATCAAACGGTTATTTTATTATACTACTGTGGAGACTATTTTAATTTGCATAAGAAGGGCATCAATTCAATTTGAAGACATTTCGTATTATGTACTTTGGTGTATAATGTCTTTGACATTTAAACTTTTAATATATCTGTTTTTAATATTAAAGGTAATTAGATAAACTTTTCAACGTTAAAAGACGTTCATAGTTATATGGTACTTTTTTTAAATATCAAGCTTAATTATTATTGACACAGTCGGGTTTTTCGTTTTTTCTAAATTCGAAGGTCAATGTTCAAGTGCGCATAGCACGGCAATTACTTGAAGTTTTGTAAATTGAAGCCGAAGCAAATATAAATAATATTTTTTTAAAATAATAAAAAGCTGACTTGCTTTAATATTCGTTGCCCAGTTATGTCATACAGCAGCAATTACTTTAACCACATTATCGCATGCGCTAATTCCAATTTATAGTGATAACCTCATTTGGGATAATATTTCGCAAATATCCCCAAATAAGTTTACGCTCTGTTTTCACCACAGCAGAGGTAGTAGAATTAATACACATAAATTAAACTAAGTGAATTTATATCAAGCCTAGGGCCCGGTTATTATAACGCGGACATGTCGAAATCTAGTTTGATTGCGATATAGATATACCATATGTATTTCTTATAATATAGAACTAGCAACCCGCAATAAATATTCTGGTGCTAAAGCATGAAAAAATTACAAACAACACAACATTTTTTGGTTTGTATTGTTTGTAATGTGTCATATCAACGGGTGCAACTTGAAGAGATGGGAAATAAATAGAGTTATATTCGCATGTCGGTAAATATCATTTCATACGTGGCAAGTTCGCGTTCTAAGTAACAGAGTGGCGCGCCAGCTCTCACGCTAATGAAATATGCAATAACCGTGAGTGCACCAGCCACAGGGATTACCAACATATCCAGCAATAAGTTATACGACTTTAGACTTCTTACCGTTACGTTTGTTACGTCAAACCAACTGAGGGGCTTATACAGAAGACGTGTGCATGAATGCGAGTGTTATTTTATCCAATCTTTACGTTCTGTGTAGAAACTTACTGAGATCATCACCACATGGTAAGCGTAGTGATCACCTATACCAAATCTTCCAAATCCTCTATTTGGGAGACCTCTCCAGTCATCATCATCACCAATATTTACGTTCCCACTGCTGGGACACGGGGGACTTCTCTCTCACTGCTGCACTGTGGTTCAGCTTGTATGAAGAAAGTGCGATAGAAATCTCGTAGCACTCGCTACGAGCAGCGTAGAGGCCGAATTACTAAAACAACTTAAAAAACCTGCAGAAGTTTGTCCAGTAACTAGACTTTATGACGCTTTTTAATAACAGTTTAGTTATTACAGCATAAATGATTTTTTTTGTAAAGAAAAATCTACAAGGGTGGGGTGTGGTTCAAACCTCTTCGGAATGAAAGTTAAGTGTGCTAAGCCATCACGGCGCCTCCTGCACCTGTCCAGTAATAAGATAAAATATATGTAGTTATGATAAATTAGAATCATTCAGTTAAATTCTCCTCACTCATAAAGTAAATCGCGTATCATTTCATTGTACCTCCCAAATCCGACCGCTAGGCTCTAAGCGACTCCACTAAGTGCTACAGAGAAGTCCAAACACACTTATGTAAATACCTGTTCGATTACTTACATAGGCGACTTGACCTTTGGAACAATACGACTGAAGTATTCCGTACAAAGATATTTTAACACGGGACACATCATTCAGACTTTATCACTTTATAGCCACAAGTTAGGTTGGTCGACTTTACGATGTTATGTCAATCAAGACATGTCTTGCAGTTATATCGATGAACATATTGATGAAAATTAAATAAACAAAGCTAAGAAAAAAATTAACGATTTCATTGATTGACTCACTTTAAAAATTCATGAAACATCTACAAAAAAATCCCCCCGCACCTGCCAAAAATGGATTGTGATTTCTTTAGTTTCTGTAGCATGACGTGTCCCGTGGTTAAAATCTCTTTGGAATAAAACGACAGAAGTATTCAGTGGCAACAAGTCCCTGCTCTTATCATAATTAGATAAATTCCGCGTGAAACTTCAGCAAGCTAAGTGCGGGCTTCATTTAACTTATCTTGTGATAAAAAATTATCTCGAGATGAACTTTACGAGGACCAATTATATAATTTAAAATGGTAAACGACAAACGTGCAAGTTTTGTTAGATGAATGGAAAACTAATTGATGATAGACGACGCTTTTACAACTAATAGTAATAAAATAATAAAAATGGATTGCTCGTGGTTTGCTCAAAACTTGTATTTCGGGTACTAGATATTATGATATACTTAATACATAGGTATAGTAAAACCATTTTTAAACTGAACGCCCCTCCACCGCGGTTACACGTACATGCAAATAGGTGTATAGATACAACACACATAAATTGATCTTTGTCATTGGATGTTCAATAACGTATAAGCAAACGGTATCACTTTGACAGACAGATGAGCCAATGTTACAGTACAGTTGTAGCACGCACACAAGTATATTGATGCAATACGTATTTCCTCTCACACGTTGAAATTATCACGGTTTTGTGGAGGGGAGTTCATTTTAAGTCTGGATCATCTATACATAGATTTTTATAAATGTAATTTAACTTAAACTTTTTAAGTACTTAATTATATTTAAAGTATATACCTAATTATTCACTACATAGATAGATATTTTTAACTGAGATACAAGCCAGTTACGTAGGGTTTATAATTATTTTTAACTCTGAAAAGATAAGTTTCTGAGTTCAACTATAATATTTCAGGTTTTGTTTAAAAAAAACCGGTTATTAGAAAATAAGGTGAATAGAATAGTATTATTATAATATATTATGTGAAAATCATGAAATTAGTTTAAATGTTCAGGAACCACATATTTAGTCTATGGTTTGATAAAAAAGCTATAATATCTTATGACAGAGAAAACTATTTCGTTACCGTTACCAAAACATTTTAGAAAGGACAAACTAAGCCATTATCCCTTTGTTCGAATAATTGAAAATGTTTTGAAAGGACGAGAGGACAGGTACCTATGAACTAAAACCAATTTTGGGATAAGCCTAAATGGGACCCTATTTTTCCCTGTTTTAAAGAGCTTTACTGCTTGCTTATCAAAACTACTTAAAATAAAAGGTACAATTTGAAATATTTTTTGTAAGACTAAGTAGAAAAAAAAAAACCTTCGCCCGCTGCGCCACAGAGAACTGCGAGCCAATTGTTGCGAAAATTAACAGATCTCTACTTGGTGTTATAATATGTAGGTATTCATTACTAACATAATTCCCTGTGGCTATGTCCGTTGTTTAGGTGTTTATTATATTTTCCTGTGAAAAGCAGTTGCATATTCCCGAACCGTAGTAATGTAATAGTTCGGATGCCCGGGTAAGCCTGCGGGCGACCGGATAAACCTATGTATCTGCTTCAGCCATAATATACCCGGTTATACGGATAATTGCATCGCAAGCCCGGGCGTGCATGTGCTGCACATTTAGGATAGAGGTCAATGGTTGAAGTAGGTATCCATACTTTATTAGTTCCATCGGCTGTGCCATGTTGTGGTCGGAGCTAATGGAGGACGCAAATGGTTTAAACTGAAAGTATAAAATGACTTATTTAAAAAGAAAGGTAGATAAATAACTGAATCATTAATTCAAAATAAACCATGATTTTGAATTAATGATTCAGTTATTTAGAGTAGGTCCCATTTGTTCTATGGAACATGACGTCATAGAACAATTTGAGAAAATATTGTCCCTATTTGTACCATAGAACATTTGATACTTTTATCTACCTAGGATCTCCAGTCAACAAAATTTTAGAATTTTCTTTCTTTCTTTCTAATATCATAGCCATAATAAGGTTCAGGCAGGTCCCTTTTAATAGCCATTTCCACGATTTCCAAATTTTTTTCCGCGCAACTAATAATACTAATCTACGTTCTCACAAAAAGTCTTCATCAATCGAAAGTAATTCTCGGTTCTGTAGCCATCGGCGATAATGGACCAGTTTTCACTTCGTCTATGTTCGGTACCGTTCGTCTATGTTCGGCAATGTTCGGCCTTTGGGAGCCATCAATCACTCTGGAGTCGATTTCTCACTTGTTTGTTTCTTTGGAAGACTTCACTCGTGTAGGTACAGGCGTTAAGAAAATATAAGAAAAATTAGGTCGCATTCGCATGACAATTATAAGTTTTTACATATTTATGTAGTTTCCGTCGCTATTTATAATATATGGCCTTCTTTTGTGATACTCTTAACTTACATGTGTAGTATATCATTTTCATTCGTTAATACGAGTATCATACCACATCTAGTTTTACACTCCTGTTTACTAATCTATTAATTATCTTGTAAATGGTATCTTGTAAAATAAAATACCGTGCACGGCTATGAACCTACTTCCCGCTTGGTATTTTAAACGTAAGCTATTATATTTTTAAAATAAATATTATGATTAAATATTTATTCCCAAATTCAACACCTTTCGTGTTCGACGTTACTGAATGGACGACTAGGTTTTGTTGTCATTGCGGGGTCCACCACACCGTGACCACACCACACCACCCTCTACTTCGTACGTTACGGTGCCGAGCACACTGACACAATAAAACCTGGAATTAATGAATCATCTCAATTATTTGTGGTACAAATTGTTTTTTTTATGTTCCACTTGTAGGACACAGAGACTTCACTCATCGCGAGAGAGATTAGGCCGTAATTCTCCAAGTCCGGTTCAAGTGCGAGTTAGAATACTCAAACATAATCATTTATTGCTTTCATGTATCACAGATTTCTACCATAATTGTGACCACGAGCGACTGCGAATTTAAACGTCATTGTAAATTTAAAATCAGCGATAAAGACCCGTCTAAACTTCTTAATTAGACTTTTGATGTTTGTTACTGTGACACGACATACAATTTTGTATGATTGAAATTAATGACTAACGTATCGTATCAGCGTATACTAGGAACAAGTTTTGATTGATGAAAGTCAGCAATTTAAATCAAACTCGCGAAGTCGTAAACTAAAGTCATTAGCCATAACTCCTTACTCTCTCATTACTTTCTTCTACAAGTCGCTTCAACTCGCCACTTTAAAAGCAATTTGCGAGATCTTTTGTCTTAAAGTACACTGATTAAGGTACATAAGTTAAGGCTTTCGAAGATTCGAGGTTTCGTCCGGAACACGGGCTTCAAAGTTTTTGATTTAAGATTTCGTTGGCTTTAGTCGAGGATTTTTTTAGACAAAAGGACATCGTAGACCAAATTGAATCGAGTAAATTTGGTTGCGGTCGTTATTCGCGTCGTACTTTAAAGTCCGCATAAGATGAATACTAACCGCCTCTTGCATTTTTGTTAGTTTTTATAAAAAATTGCCAAGTTTGAAAAGACAACTAACAAAATATTAACATAATTATAATATATTAATGCCTTACTAAGGCCCAACAATAACAATCAAAACATCTCATTATAACTTTTTATAGATTTTCTAATAATCATTCGCTATAAGAAAAACATCATAAAAGTTTATTTCGCCTCCGAGACGAGCGTATTTTGTTAAATTGATATTTATTTGATTTTATTGTCCTCCTTGGAACCCCAATAAGTTCGATGTTATATCGAGGGCTTCAAGTGTCGTTATTTTTCATTGTTTGCTTGTTCTAAGACTCGTCTCCGTATAGGTAACATTGGGTGTTATTGAACTATTTTATTGTGGAATTAATTGAAGTATTATAATGAAATCATGATGCGAAAGTCGTCATGGATATTATAAGTTAGATAGTTAAGCAAACATAGTGAGAAAGCCAGCACGTTCTAAGAACTCTGATTGAACCAAACTCGGTTTCACCAACTAGCACTTGGCCAGCTGACAAATGATTGATTGAGACAAAATGCCGGGATATAATTCTATATAGATAATATTTCAAATTATCCTTGCAGGTATCTAAGACAAAAAAAACACAATGGTAACATGAAACCTTTGTAAGGTCCAAAGAAAATGTCGTAATTATCTACCTGGGGCGGAGTTCCCTATATACGAACACAATCCTGACATGTAGACAATGCCCCCACGGTGCCTTGAAATACCGCACCTAATTGGACAAGTGAAAGTGACTGTATAAAATTCTTTAAAAACTTTTCGAAAAACTTTACCTACAGCAATTAACAATTATTAGATAATTAATGTAATTGTAAGTAGTTATTATAGCTAGTTTGTTTATTGCGTATTTTAATTTGAGTTTTACAGTTCCGAGTTCCGTCCCATGTGTTTATACGTGTATTTATATTAACAAACTACATATTTTAAAAACTATCCAATCACCTATTAATATTATTATTATTCTTAATAATCATGTTGTGATTTTAGGATTAATATCTAAATAAGTTTTTTATAAACATGTTTTTAACCTGTACATATTTTTAGCCTATAATATTGTCTTTATAAAGTTATAAACTATAGTTGTGTAGAACTCTAAAATTGTTTGTTACCAAAAGTATTTATTGTGGTTATTGAAATCTTTCGTTTGCGCAAAATAATATTCATCAGAATCAAAAATTCGGGGTAATTTCTAAGAAAACCGCAAATTGCTGCGTTTGTTTGTGGTCCAATATTTTCGGGGACCAATTTATTTTTCTCGTAAACAATTTGAACATTTTATGTGTAAACATATTTTGCGGTTATTGGCTGGATCTTTTCATCTTCTGATGAATTGTAATTACTTTGTAATTCTTATTTTTTTTTTACAAATCAAAAGGTTTAGGTACCTTTTATATTTTTAAACTAACATTTATCAATTTTTCGAGCTTACTAGCAACCTATCGATACAACACACAATAAATTATTAGCTATTTTGAAATGATAATTGTACTGTTGTGTTTTTACAATTTATGGAGTACTAAAATATGTTTATTAGTGTAAGTGATTTTATGAATACATAATTTCATTCTAATAAATTAAAATTAATAAATAAAAATACAAGCCAGGCTAGCCCGGTCTAGCCGCTTAACCGCTTAACCACCGAGTCATTTAAATCTATGGTTTAAACCTAAGACGACCTAAGTAAACGATAACAATTAGTTGAATCTCCCCTGATTTACTTAATCACTCAGTCACTCCACGAGATCAATAATTTCATAATAAACCTAGGGTTAATCCCGGCTATCTATCTAGCCAAAGTCGTAACCTCGCTGAACTTGTAATTGAACGGACCCGGGTTAGCACACTTTAGTATAGTTTAGTAGTTTGGTATAGTTTAGTAACAGGTTTGGTTTTATCGGGCGCGAGTTACTGCGGTAGTTTGCCAGCTTTTGGCAGTTAATCTGTTTATATCCCTCAGGAACTCACAGAGCACGTAACTTTGACATACTGTTTATAACACTAATTTAACAAAAAAGATCAAGAATTGCTCGATAATTGAATAAAGCAGCTATGTACGTCACTGTATTTTAAGATCAGGGGGCCAACCACCATCTTTTAAAAACTATCATGTTTCCGAACATTCTTAGGGTAAGCCTACAATAATATTACTTTATATGGTTTATAAGAGGTTATGGTACGAAATCACAAAATAAGATTAGAATAATACTGCTCTAAGAGATCATGGTAGGCCCCCTGAACTAACAATTATAACATAACTGAAAATAAGTTTTAAATATCAAGATCGCTCAATTGTTTCGTGAACTTAGGAAACTCATTAATCCCGTAGATGAATCCCGGATTTTAATATCCAGGTTCCGGGACTCGGGACTCGCGGGAAGATTCCGATGTCATAAATAATTTCAGATACCTGTCGTAACTCGGTCGGGAGCTGCTATTAATCTTGTTCTATTCCACCGCAGCACAGTACGTTACTACAACAGTAGCTCTTCAAAAGTAAAAGAATAAAATAAGGCTTATTTGTGTTGCATAATAAATGTATGTCCTGTCCTGTATACCTATTGTTTTTGGCATGTTATCAGAAGATAGTATTAGTAACTTGATCAAAGTACAGACCGAAAGTCCCAAGAAAGAAAAAGATTTAAAAAAATTGTAGGAAGCCTACAAATTTGTTGTCATATACTAATATAAATACCTACTTTATGAATTTAATAACACTTTGAGACACAAATAAAACCATATAAACCACGGCCACGAACGAACTCAGCATTTGTTGCCTTGCAAGGCAACAACAATGCAACGTTGATCTTCTTGGAAGCCTCTTGTGAGTATCTATTGTAGTTAAGAGCTTCCTTTAAGATGATAGTATCTTATGGGTCAATAGGATTAGAATAGGAACCTACATCGTACATCTGTAATTCTGCCTGTACTACCGTATCTGTGTCAAGCTCTTAAGATTCGCGGTACGCGTTTGATCGCCTCCAGTATCTGTTTATGAACGTTTTAAATGGAGCTCCTCTCATAAACATTGAGATTGGATAATTTGTTGGCAGAGTAAAGCGGGTTTATCGGGCTAAATCCTGTGAAACCTCATTTGATCTTTGGCATATCGCGTTTAATTTCTTGTTTTATCACGTAACTGGTTGTTCAGCATCTTAGCAGATTACACAGAACGACACTGTTCGCCCATCTGCTATAAAACCTTTAGTCGTTTGATAACACCGAAGGAGTTGGAGTAGTGATATATTTAGGTCAGCACCACACGGTGTTATTCTCACCTAGAAGTGATAAAGTCCTGTAAATCCCGAGTTACCACTGTTTGGGTTACTCGACCTTGACACAATTGCACGGTCCTCATATTATAAGACCTTCAACTGTGATGCCTCACGGATATTTTCCTTCATTAAAGAGCTTAATTTACATTGTATCTGTAACTTCGAGACCTGGGAAATTTAAGTACCGTTTCCCAATTATTGTGTCCCATACCTATTCAATTTCTCTTGTAATTCCTCTCCCCTTATGAACATAATGATCATTTATTCTTTCCTCACAATATATATGTTACCTTCTCCAAAACGGCTTCACCCTGTATAACTGCACTCTGCCCTGATTCCAAGTTATGTTATGCATCAGTTACTGTATATCTACCCACAGCGTCCATATTGTATTGGGACCATAGATAAACCCTGCAGGCAGCTAAACAATGGAGCGAGCCAGAACTATTTCACCTAACTAAATCCATACCTATTCATAGGATGAAGGTTATTGTTCAATCTGTGAATATTTGGTGGTAAAATAACGACGATTTATAACGATACCCTCTCTAAGTTACTACTTAAAATAATTAAGTTATTATTTAAAATTTTATTTGTATGTGGTCTCAAAACGGAAGGTAATGATTTATAATATTGGTGAATCGTTTAGAAATAAATATTGCTAGATTCACCCATCATGCACAATGTTCAAAATACTATGTTAAAAAACTATTCAAATTATTTGTCGGTACTATAACATAAAATAAAAAATTGAAACACAATACTCAAACGGGCCGTTAGCTTAGCATCGGCATAGTCTAAAGATTAGCATTAATTTCATTAAAATCAATTAATTTCACGGCATCTATGTTACTTAGTGTTGAAATGTTTTATTCTAAAATTAGTTCTTTACATTTATAATAAATTACCAAAAGAATTGCAAGCACTAACAAATAATTTATTTAAGATTAAATTAAGACTTTGGTTAATGGACAAATGTTTTTACGAGGTCAAAGAATATCTAGAAAGTAAAACTTAGCTATGTATAAATCTGTAAAAATGTAATATTAATTTCTATTTTAGCATTATTTAATATTAGTGACATTTAAATTATTATTAGATTTTAAGTTTATATTTGCACGCCATGACAAGGTAGAGTGTATTGGAATAATTTAATTATAAGAACTTTTGTACATACCTACATTCCTGCAAATAAATGATTTGATTTGATTTGATTTGAAAATAATTTACTCAAGCTGCGCGATAAGTCGAATTAGCGTAGAAAGTACTTCGCCGCGATAACAATTTTAAGTGCTGGCCACACTGTTAGCGGGAGGATTCTCGATAGTGCGAAGGCCTAGAAATTACAGTAATTAGGTAGCACGATAGTGGGTGGCAGCGCGTGGTAGGAGAATGTTAACGCTAACTGAAGGACATTGCAGACAAAATCTACTCGACCCTTCGAATATTTTTTATAGAAATCTGAGCCTTATGGTGTCCTCATTCTAATCAGCACTGGCATCTTACTTCTGAACGTATTATGCGTTATCCTTCTTCCTAACTCACTCTTAACCAGCTCCATTGCCATCATTATGCCATAGGACGTCCACTGCTGGACATAGGTCTCTCTTAAACATTTATTCCAGTTGTTTAAGTCGGATGCAGCTTGCATCCACCGTGTAATGGCTTAAACCAGATCATCTGTCCATCTTGTTGGTGGATGTAACCAGCTTATCTCCTTTATATAACGGAGTAGGTAATAATTTCTAGTAGTTGTAGGTACTACTTAATATGATTCGCTAGCAATTTGACCAGGACCTAAAACGGACTCAAAGGCAGAAATATTCATGACAAAGCTTTTCCATAATTCAACTGTGAATACAAAATATATTTGAAATATATTCTGTGGGCTTAGGATAAGTAGGTATAAGCCTGCAAGATAACTTTCTCATTACTATTTTCAATGAAAAGATAAAAGCAGTTGTTTGAAGTTTTCAGGCCGTTGAAATCTAAGAATTCGTTGCAAATCAGTAACAGAAGGTATACTCGATAAAGGTAATAATACATTGAGACACACCATAAAACAGCATCTTGTGGAACTAAACCTTAAAATATCCTATTAAAAACGAATATAAATGTAGGTATTTATTTATATATTTAACAAAATCCACATCCCTTAAAAATACATAAACCTAACATTGTTCATATGTATATTGTTGATGTTGCTCTATAATTATCCATGTATTAGATATTATTAATTAAAAGGCAATAAAATATTTCACCTTCTGATCAGGTCTATAGGTTAGGCCTAGAAAAGGTTATTTTACATAAACCATTATAGCCTATCTTAGTACCTTCGGCTTTGCAAAATAATTACGCGGCATCATTACCTACGAAATTTATAAGACAGCATTATAAAACCTAGTAAAATGAAGGTAAAATATGCCTCATAATTTTAATGGAAAATTACGGGTTTTTCGCCTAAGCACTGGACGTAACAGATAAGCTAATGCGTACCGAAGGTTTATTGGATTAGTATATTTTTAAACCTTGATGAAAAATTCTTGTTGACAATGAAGATTTTTTATCGTTTTTCTGGATAGCCGCTCGTTTCACGGTGCGTTTTACAAGCTTTCAACCCCGAGGCTTCGTTCGCGTTAGAATACATTCATATACCTAATTAATTCCCGCGGATAGCCTGTGTCCTTTCTTACCATCTAACCTACTTATATGATTAAATTTCATTTGAATAGGTTCAGTAGTTTTCAGACATGAAAGCCGAGCAGACAAACAGAGTTACTTTCGCATTCGTAATATAAGTACGGATTCTACCTACTCTACACTAAATTGGAAAAATCCTATTACTAAAATCTAACAAAATGAAATGTTTTAACTAAAAATATCCTATTCTAACTTTAGACTCTTACGCTGACGTCACGTCCGGTCGGCACCGGATATCGACCTTTACGAGCGCATCCGGTCACATCAGTTTTCCACTTGATCAGACAAATAAATGTCTATGTCCTTTGAGTCTAGAAGGTGACTCTAGGGCCCACGCAATTTATAAAGAGCTTCTTATTGACACAGTAGATATGAATGCTGGCTCTTATTTTGGACAATGAATTAGCGATGCCATTCAACGTGGCTCTACACAAGCATCCTTTAAGCATATTCATATTCAAACATATTTTGATATTTTAATACGATTGTATGTTATTATTAGTATATATATATATTGATTATATTGATGTTTGAAATAAATAAATCTTTATCTTTTATTCTTGCCTTCTCGTGACGGATAGATTCTAATCCGTAATTCTTCAAGAACTTCCTTTGACTTAAGTTCAAATTAGAAGATTGGCTTCTTGAAAACTGTTTTTATAACATGTGTGAATATATACAATACATTATAAAAAGTGAATTATATATCTTGTAATAATTAATATTGTTGTTATTATAATAATAAAAATATAGGAAATATTTTAAAAGTATTTTTAACTGACATTTAATTAAAGTTAGTGCCTATGATATGAGAGTAATAATTAGTAGTAAGTAGGTATATTATGATTTGCACACCTACATACAATAAAAATATTTCATTTAATTTCACCGTTGAGATACAGGGTACATGCAATTAGTTTCCAATTAAAACGTATAATAACAATCCATCCTCTTAGCTGCTGACAAATTAAATTATGTACCTACCTTATGTAAATAGGTACTTTTAAAATCTACTAAGAAGTCTTACAAGCTACTCTGAAAAACCCGCTCAGTATCATAAACCAGGACTAATCAAGGCTTAATTCCGTTTCTGATTACACCCCCCGCGTCCAATCCACGCCGACCTTCACCCAGGAACAGGCAACACGACACCGGGGGTCTTATTACTTTGGCTAACTAGCTGTAATGAAGTCTTTAAAGTTAAGTAATCTGCGACAAGCAATTACCTACCTTTTGTAGACCGGTTTAATCACATTTTCGTTTGTTTTTAATAAGCGAGGCTTGTTTCCACGGTTTCTTGGGGAACTTTGCTAAAGGAGTCTATCCTCTAAAGCAGAGCGGGAAAAGGGCGGAGGTTGGTTAGAATTTCATTTTATGGCTGTAATTAGAAAAATAGTTTAGAAGAATTTTTACTCGGCGGGACTCAAACTCGCTACTTTTAGTTATAGAGCTCATTACTTTCTTTTACATAAGAGGATATTTACATGTAAATTCATTCTAGTAGGTATGTTCTACTTTTGTATTTCGGTGGCCGAAATGGAAGCAACGTTCGGTACGTTGCTTCCACTGGTCCTGGTCACTTTTCCATGTTCTTCTGAAACTATCTCCGCTTTGGTAGATATTAGCCTTAAATTCTGTTTAATACTTTCAACGAAGGAAAGTGGATTTCGTGAGAACATGAATGTTTATTATATTGTTACTCAGAGAATACGTTAAACGAACAAATTGTAAAGATTTAATTTTAATTCGGGGATTCCTAATTAGGCATTGTGGTTTTGTGCGTTTTGTTTTAATTTTACGGAAATTTTCTATTATACAAACCCGCATAATATGTTGATGCGAATAAATTAATAAAGATCAGAATTCACTTACCTACTTACGTGAAATGTGTTACAACACTTACATCGTATGTTAAACAATTGTATTTGTCATCCCGCCTCATCAGCATCATCATCCCTTCTTGCATTCTTTAATTCCATCCTCCTTAATTCGCCACGCTGGCCCAGTGCGGGCTGGTGAATGACACACGCCTTCAAACTTTTCAAAGTTTCAGAGCATGCCGGTTTCCTCACGATGGTTACCTTCACCGTGCACACAATAGCACGTGTTAGAGCACATCAATTTTTCTAAAATAAAAGTACTTACAGAGATGCGTGGCGCGCTTTGAACAGGACCTTCAGAATTAAAGTCGAGTGTGCTACCATACAAATGACTTGGTGACACCCACAATGGATCGGGTTGTCCGAGAACGTAAAAAATATAATATTTCCGCGGTAAAATCAAAGATAATGCGTTCAAAGTTACGGGACGCAGTAAGTAATCTATACTAATATTATAAAGAGGAAAGATTTGTTTGTTTGTTTGTAATGAATAGGCCCCGAAACTACTGGCCCGATTTCAAAAATTATTTTACCTTTGGAAAGCTACATTATCCCCGAGTAACATAGGCTATAATATAGCAAAGAAAATTGCGGGAAAGGGTAAAACGCGGGCGAAGCCGCAGGGCGGAAAGCTAGTACATATATAAATAATATTAATACACGTGCAAAATACACAATAGAGGCCAAGAAATTTTGATCCAAATTTGAATATGTAATTGTAGGTCTAACAATTATGTGGTTAGGACCTTTGGCTTTAGCTTTGAAACAATGTTTGACATGCATAATGTATGGAGAGTGTTAATCTTGTGAGCTTAGGACGTCACTAAGGCGTGAACTTAGTTTACAAGTCAGGTTTAACCGCAAGGTGTCAAACTTCTCTATACTAAGTTTAATTCAATGGTGAAAGATAGGTCTCTCGGAACACGTTTAGAATCACAGGATAAAATATTTAAATAGCTTGTAGATAAAAGATTTATGTAAACCACATCAGGCAGTCGAAACAGTTCATCTTTATACAACTGTTAAACCATTTTCCGGATACATACCTATCCTACATTATGTGGGGTTTGGACATGCTTCATAAGGTGGTTTAGAATTGTTTGTGTTATTAGACGAGACTGTTATGAACTTGTGATCAAATTTTAGTTGCATATCGTGTTCTTGATTGTTTATGATTCTATCTCATGTATTTGCATAAAAATTACAACAAGCTTCATAGCAACCCTACTGCTGGGACACGCGGTCTTCTCTCTTGAAGGAATAAAGGCCTCCAAATTAGGTTCAGTACCTAATTTCACATGTCCTTTAAACTCTTCAAAGTTTTCAGGGCATGCCGATCACGATGGTTGACTTTCTAAAGCACATATTTTTTCAAGAAAAATACAAAAAAGCGTCGCGGGTTTAAACTTGACCTTGGGCATTAAAGTGGAGTGTGCTCTCACTTAGTCAGCAGGGCCTACAAATAGTAGATTTAAGTAAATGAGTCTGCAAATGGCGCCCGCCACATCACTTTGATGGTAATTTAACACACTATAAAAACAATTTTTATAGATCTTTGAAGTAAAAATCCTAACATTGTAGTATAAGTATCTACAAGCCTTGTCTCGGGAATCGAACCCGAAACTTGCGGCGTCGCATAATATTGTGCTTTACTGTTGAGTGTCGTAACGCATCGGCGGAACAAGAGGATTGCGAATAAAATATGCAGCAGTTGGCTCCCAGCGCAGTTGCACGTGCATGGAATTTGTTTATTGATCGCAGTAGCCATTACGGTCTATTGTTGCTAGTTTTCAAATATATTTCGTTTATTACGGTTTTTTTTTAAATGACGCAAGCGAAGCAGTGGGTAAAGACCTCGTCAAATGTATAAAAATATGTAGGTACCAAAAGTGCGATTTTAAAAGTAGGTATGTAACTTTTATTACGGTCTATTGTTGATAGTTTTCAATTAAATAGGTATTTATTGTTATAAATATTATAAAACAACAGTATTTGCATGTACCTAATGACGTAAGTAAAGCTGTGGATATGGACCTCGTCAACTAAACACATTTCACTGCAGTCTAGTAATAAAACAATGATTTAATATAAGAACTTGGATTGTACAATAAATTTCATTAAATCATAGCTCCTGAAGTCATGGCCTGTTTCTCAGAGAGATGAAAGACTCCTTTGTGCAATCAACTCGTCCGTTTCTACGGCTCTTAATTACCTCAAGTCTAGCTAAGAACGAATTAAGAGGCCTTTTACCGGAAATCGCGAAATTGTTCGGTTTTCTCGTCCTAATTCTATGGTTTACGTTAGTTGTTTGATATTACAATTACATCTTTATAATAGTTCGTTTTCTCCTCTACAAAAGTAGTAAGAAACATTTTAGATAACTTGTTTATATATTGAGTAATAATCATTCTCCGGATACATGTTTCGTAAAAAACGCTCGAAGACCTGTTTTCTTAGCTCTAATTTGTAGATTCTAACGAATATGGGCGATCAAACTAATTTTTATTATGTTACGTATATCCTATTCTTCATTTAGAGTAGAGTACATTTTCGTTAAATGCTTTTATTCTAAAGATATACCGAATTTAATATCGACCGAAAATGCTTCGAAACAAACCTCAATAACTCCGAAGTTCTAAATCAATGGGACGTCATATTTATATCAAAATATTTATCAACATTTGCTTAAACTATAATATTAATTTTAATTTGTAGAACGGTTTTGGTAATTTTTTATGAATAAAATAAAACTACCATAATTTAGTAGTTTTTTCATTCCGCCGGCTTTTTCCATTTAGTACCGCGCGAGCGCTTGTCGAGGTCGGACCTATGTCGGTTGTTCTTGAATAAAATATAGAAATATTTCGTAAAATGTCAGTGTGTGGGACTGTCAATTGCTGTAAAAACGCTGTTAGTGTGCGTGTATGTGTTATTGCGATACTACGACCGACATAAGTTGATCCGTTGATAACGATCAATTGTTATTTTTATTGATAACGATCAATTATTGTTGTTGCTGGCCTAAGAATTGTACCACTTGTTGCTGGCCTAAGAATTGTACCACATCATTGTCATCTTGTTTAACCTTATTTATTTGGAGGTTATGCTGTAGGATGTGGATTGCATATCTAAAGTTATCTATCCTAATTAAAAAACAACAAGGCAACTTTTTTTGGTGAAACCGTACAACGACTAAATGTAATTATGCCTATGATTTTTTTAGATTATGACTAACTTGCCGACCCGCCGACAGCTGCGCTTGCGTTTTTACGTTATTTACTAGTTTATGTTTTATAGCCTTTTTCGATCATTTTACTATCCAATACTGAAATCATATTTTAAATCGGACCCGCGGTTCCTGAGTAGCACGTTCAAACAAATAAACAAGCAATCTCCTCAGCTTGATAATTGTAGTATAGATTTCCATAATATTTATTACAAAGAAAATATTCCGTAATTTTTTGTTCTTATTTTTACCGAGTATCCAATATGTAAACAAAAAATAATGTACCTTTCTAATAAATATATTATTTATTGTAAACATTAAATATGTACCTTTCTAATAAATACAGGGCGTCCCAAAGTTATGGGCCATGGAGGGGAAGTACCTTTAATATCGTAGATAGTGAATTTTGCTCAAACAAGACTTCATTTTATTTTTAAAAGTTAGTAATTCTGCATTCATTGATTTTCTAAAAATTACTTGCTTTGTCTGGGAATCGAACCGACTTACATGTAGAAAAAAAATACTCGATTTTTATGATACCAATCGAAAGAAAAGCTAAAAAATAATAACTCTGCTTAAGTAACATAGTATTTTAAAAGAAAGGAACAACGTGAAATTAATTATTTTAATCAAATAAAAAACATGAAACATTTTTTTTGTAAATTAATTAATTAAATTACTTACTTTTTAAAATAAAATGAAGTCTTCTTTGAGCAAAATTCACTATCAACGATATATATATGGTACTTCCCCTTCATGGCCCATAATTTTGGGACGCCCTGTATATAAAATAACACCCCTATTCACGTTCCCACTGCTGGGATAGGGACTTCTCTCTTGACGAGATAGATTAGGCCTTAATTCACCACGCTGGCCAAGTGCGGGTTGGTTTTTTAGGGTTCCGTAGCCAAATGGCAAAAACGGAACCCTTATAGATTCGTCATGTCCGTCCGTCCGTCCGTCCGTCCGTCCGTCCGTCCGTCCGTCCGTCCGTCCGTCCGTCCGTCTGTCCGTCCGTATGTCACAGCCGTTTTTCTCGGAAACTATAAGAGCTATAACGTTGAAATTTGGTGAGTAGATGTATTCTGTTAACCGCACTAAGATTTCAGAAAATAATTGAAAAAAAAATCATAAAATTTGGGGGTCCCCATACATAGGACTGAAATTTAAAAACTTTTTTTTAATCCAACCCATACGTGTGGGGTATCTATGAATAGGTCTTCTAAAATCATAACAATGTTTCTAAAACTATTTAATTCTAAACTTAATAGTTTGGACGTGAGACTCTTCCAAAGTGGAAAACAGAGTGTCCCCCCCCCTCTAATTTCTAAACTAAGAGGATGATAAATCTAGAAAAAATATATATTGTACATAACCATAAAAACTAACAACGAAAATTGGTTTGAACGAAATCTATCAAGTAGTTTTTTTTATAATACGTCATAAACTATTTCATATAAACAATTGCTGCGGAAGCCTACATGGGCGAGTCCGACTCGCACTTGGCCACTTTTTTTAATATATAAATGAAATATTTTCAATAAGTTCGTAATAAAATAAAAATAAATATAAAGTTCGAAACTACAAAGATAATACCTAAACATAATGATAATAACATGAAGTTTTATCATATCTAATACCTATTATACATATAATAGTGTTATAGGTAGGTATCTACTTATTAAAAATACATAGGTATTTCATTTTGTAATGCACACACAAAATCTAAACTAGATTAGGTAGATATGTGTGTGAATTTAAGGGTAGCAGATATTTAAGTCGTTTAACAGCTGCCTAGTTTCGTGTTTTGTGATTTGTGCCTTAGATTCCCCAATTCCTACAATTTACTTTTCCAACTGTTCTGCAGCAACTCTATCCCAATGTCAATAGCGTGCATAGCGGTGCCGGGCGCGCACATGACGCCGTACCCGCCGTGTCCGTAGCAGTGCACCACCCTCAGCCCCCCCACCTCCTCCCCCTCCACCCGCACGGGCACGCGGTGCGGCCGCAGCCCCACCCGCTGCTCAACCACCTCCGCCTTCCTCAACGCGGGCACCAGCTCGCAACAACGCTCCAAGATCCCGGCCCCGTCGTACTTATCAACCTCGGTATTGTAACTGTCATACTGCCGCACCCCGCCCAGAGTAGCCACCCCGTCCAATCCAGGGATGATGTACGTATCGTAATCCCCGTAAAAAGCCGTTTTCAACCACGGCGCTTTCACTTTCAACACCTGCCCGCGAATCGGAACCAAGTCGTCGTCGTTGCAGAGGCCTTTCGCGCCGAAACCCGCGCAGTTGAAAACCAAGTCGTATTGCGCTAGTGAGGCGAAGCTGTCGACCTTTTTCACGATGATTTCCCCGCCTTTTGATAGGAATATTTTTTTCAGCCAAGGTAAATGCTTTTCGCAACCAATTTTCATGGTGGAAAAGTAAGAACCATATTTCCAGTCACCGCCGCAAATTTTTAGCTCTTTCTCACTAACTGCCCTGTATTCGGGCACAATGTCTTCAATCAAATGATTTCTAGTGATGTGGTAATTCTCTTTAGAAAATATGTAGGCACCAAATGACATGATACCTGCTTCGAATCCTTCTGGTGTTTTCATTATATTGTAAAAATAATTCCAAGAGTCAGCAATCCATCGCTTTGTTACTTCTTTAGTAGGTCCTTTGAAACTCATGCCAGGTCTAAAAATTCCAGCCGCCACACAGCTTACCGTTTCTTGCTCGAACTTATCTGCTATTACAGTAATTTTGGCACTTGGTAACTTTTCTTGTAAGATTTTAGCAAGAGAGAGTCCCACTATGCCTGCGCCTACAACGACTATATTCGGTGTTGTCTTCTCCATATTCTGAAATCATAAAAAAATGATGTACTTACCAATAATTTTATTAAATTAATTGATCGTGAAAATATAAGTAAACATACAACGTACATAGTTGTTTTAGTCACATTCATTAAAACATATAAGAACGGCAACGGCATCGGCATATAAAATATATAATGACTTGCTGTATTTGTCGTTGTCTAAAACTGGATAGCTAGATAATTATTCAACAGGAAATTAGGGATGTGTTCGTTCGAAATAAATAAGAATAACCTATTGCTAAAAATAGCTACCTACCTTAAATAGCTTCGAATTGCTAAGTGGCAAGGTCATATTGTTAGGTAGGTAACTACCTAATCGACAATAAAATTAAATTGGGTAATTTAAGTTCGTTTATAGATGTGCCCGCATCCTCCGTTCGCGTTAAAGTTCCAAAAGTTCAAAAAGTTTTTATTCAAATAAAACATTACAGATTTTATAACCAATGCGTCTTATGCTATACATAATTATAATAAAAAAAGAAAATTTATTAAATTAATAATGATAACTCTTATCATTACTAGAGCAAGAATATTAATAGCCTATCCTGTGTCCCAAATGTCTAAATTGTTATCTACCAAATTTCATTAAATTCGTATCATTGGTATATGAGTCATGGAGGAACATACATACATAAAGAAAAATCTTAAAATCGTCGAATTAGTTTCAGTAGCTATCGTTTCGAGCTTATAAACACAATACACTTACTCCATGACCTTACAGATTTAGGACAGTATTAGAGGGAAGGTATAGATAAATAACATATAAAGTACCTATTCTACGAAATAGTTAACAAAGAGATATTATTTTAATCATTTGGATATAAAAATTATTTACCTACTACGCAGCAAATGCACAGGACACTAAAATATGTTCAATTTAAAATGACTAATGACAAAACCCAAATTAGATAAGATGTTTTTAATAGAGATAAAAGTAAGCTACTGACATAGGTACCTACCTATTTAAGATGCAAGTAGTTCGGGAAACTGTGTTGCCGCAACATTCAGAAAAAAAGCGTTCAGTAAAGTTAAGATTAAAAAAAAAAAAGATTTAATCTTTATATTTTTTTATATCGATTGCATTTTTATACTAGGTACAATACTATTTGATTTTTTTTCCAGAAGCACGACCTCCAAGAAAAAACTACAATCAGTTGTCTTCAAAAGAGAAACTAGACAACCGGCAGCAAGATGACGACGTTCACATCGAGGAGGCCGCGGCCGTGGAGTCCGACGCCAGCAGCACTGACCTGGAGGAGCGCGACACTCGCAACGTGTGCCCGCCGTGCGCACACGACCGGTACAACAACAACATACGGCGCCATGCACACGATGACTTCAGCGATGACAGTGATTATGGTAAGAAAAATTAAAACTAAAATTATGTAAAATCTAGCTTTATGTTAACAAATTAAAGTTAATAAAAAAGTTACCAATTACAACCAAACCTTACCTACAATTTCAAAATGTTGAGTTAAGTTACACCGCGGAATCTTATAATCGATAACGTTCGGCACGGGACATGCGCATCACTAAACTAAGGCTTCCATTCAATTTTTATTGCGAAGTGTGTTCTTGAATTTCCTTCTTGAGTAGAAATGAGTTTTCTAAAAATATTTGATATAGTGTGTCACTGTTAACGTCAGCTAAGTTTTGACATTCAGTGTCATTCAATTGTCAAATCAGTTAATTTGTGTCAGGTGCCTTCCCATCCAGCCACAGCCAGTTCCACTTCCAGTGTTAATGTTATGTTGTTTTGTATTGCATTTGCGTCAGCTTTTCATTGAGTTTTACGTGTTAATAATTAGATTTTTGGAAATAAAACCTAAAATACTATTCGCACAATAGTTATAAAACTTTAAAATATAGACATGACGAACTTAAAGACAGATTTAGATCAATATTTGCTACAAAACGAAAGCCGTCGAAGCTACCAGTTTAGTTTGCCGAAGTTCTCAACGCCTAGTTTCTTTTCCCGAAGCAATGATGAGACGCCCACAAGCACAACGAGTAGTACTGCTACATGGTTCGAAAACGTGCAAAAGGAATACTTTACCTTGGTAAGTTTCTTTGTGTAAATTAGAATTCTGGATGACTCATATTATGTTCTATAAAAGATCGACCTACATGGTACGATTTGCACAATCAGTAGAATATAGGACAAGCTTTGTTTGCTTGCCCATCACATCGTACTTAATTTAGTAATTATATGGGATGTAATAAACAATTTATTATGAGGATGGTTTCTTTTGCAGAGTCGAACTCAGCGGTTCCTCGGTTTTGGGATATGTTTGTTCTTCGGGATACTCTGCTTCATATTGTCGTTCCTATACATCCCTGTGTTGTTGCTGCAAGCTCGGAAGTTTGCGTTACTTTTCACTTTGGGAAGTCTCTTCTTTATTCTTAGGTAAGTCACTATCAAAAAGTCAATTTATCTTATCAGTATCAAGATATTTAGAGCTTAACAATAATAATATTTATAAACTACTTACTAGGTACTTGACGCAATTATAATAATAATAATAAATATTACTGGACAATTTTACGCAGCGACATCTAGCCCCGTGGTAAGCTCGAAGCTTGTGTTACGGGTGCTAGATTTCTGATATACTTAATATAATATACATACATATATAGATATTTTTATTATACATTATACATATATATAACACCCAGACACCCAGAACAAATTTTTGCAGATCATACAAATTGTTGTTCCGAGGCGGGAATCGAACCCGCAACCTCTTGCGTCGCAGGCAGACCTTCGCCCGCTGCGCCACAGAGGTCGTCTGTTGTGTCTAATATGAAATTTGAGCTTGCAATCAAAGCCAACTGTGGTTAGATGATTTTGAATAACTACAAAATATTAATACTCCTTATTTACAGTTTCAGTTTCCTGTATGGGCCATGGTCACACCTGAAGTCAATGTTCTCAAAGGAGCGAGCATTAACAACCTCCATATACCTGGTGACCCTGACTGCCACACTCTACTGTGCTCTTCATCTTCAAAGCACTCCATGGACCATTGTCTGCGCCGTGCTTCAAGTGGTAGCTTTGTTCTGGATGATGATGGGTTCTATTCCCGGAGGCTCTACAGGGGCTCGCTTCTTTGGAAGCATGTTTAAGTCCTCAGTATCTAACACTCTCCCCATTTAACAGATGATTCCTTGTGTGATTGCAATAAGACTTATATTTAATAAGAACTTTTGTATTTTTGGTATTCAAGCTTAGAGTTCATTATAATAACTGGATACTGATACTCTTGACCATTCTTGCAGACATTGTGGAAAAGATAAAAACAGAAATTAGACCTGTGGTAATCTTGAAGTTTGTGTTAGGGGTGCTAGATTTCTGATAACTTAATATAATATAGATAGATAATGTTTATTATAGATTATGTAGATATCTATGTGTGTAGATACATACATATTTTATGCATAATAAATATATCTATCTATGTACCTTCGCCCACTGCACCACAGCTAGGGTTGTCTCAAGAAATTATTTTAAATTAGTGAACAAAAATATGAAATACAATTTCTTACAATATGAAATTATGGTGGTGATGTCTTGCCTTTTGTAAATACTATTTTATAATTATTCTTTATTACTTTTACTGCTTGTAATTTTGCATTTTACTTTGATTACATATCAGAACTTTGCTCTTATTTAGCTCAATGCAAAATAATGATAATCCTATTTCTTTAAATAAATATTTTAATATTAAACAAGTATTTTCCTTTTTGGTACCATGATAGCAGTTACATTAGTGTATTTTGGTGTTCAGTGGACATTTTATATTCCTAAATGTTAGGAAAAACGATACCTATAATAGGTACACTCTATTAATCTCGGCCCACCGGATGGAGTCGCGAGAGAACTATAAAAAAAGTGTAAAATTATGTTTTATTTTTGAATATTTTTGACGAAACTAAGAGTTCTTTTGTACCCATGGTTTTAAATAAATGAATTGAATGTCCTGAGACTTATCTTTGGGTTCTAAAATACTGCCTGCTTTGTGTTGGGTAGCCAGGTGGTAAGTAAGAAGCTTAGATGCTTGTGTTACGAGTAGATACCTAACGTCCAAATCTGATAAACTTAACTAATATATGACAACCAGAACCCGAAATAAATAGTTAATTACCTATCTATAAAACTAAAAAATATTTGTTTCGGGGCGAGAATCGAACCCCCAATATGCTGCGTCCGTCGCGCCACAGAGGTCGTATGTACGAGTATTATTTTTAATTCGCCCGAATTACAGTTTTCAAGTGCGTATAATATCTAGCCCAAGTTGTCCTCGATAAAGAACGTTCTCTATAGTACGGGAGGCGACGATGCTAAATGGGGATTTACTCGAGCGTCAAAGAGACCTATTGGGATGCATTTGGTAGATGATAAGAAGAAAAAAATTGTATGAGACCGATGTGTTTCATCAGTGGGGGAAGCGACCATAGATAATTAAAAACTTATTTAAAAAAATACTGTTGTATGGACGTACTTAAGCGCGTCAGTTAGTGATAGATTCTATGAATCAGATTCAATAAATTGAAAATCAGCTTAACATACTTACATACTTAAAAATAATTTAGGAAATATGATTGATAATATACGTTTGTAAATCTCATTGTTTACACGATTGGGGTGGAAGTACGTAAAAGTTAAAAAAATAAAAATCGCGATTCATTTTTTATCAAAAAAAAGAACAAAAAAACTGGCATTTCTGAAGGTGTTAGAGCGTCAAATTTAGATGTATATGGTTCATCTCTATGTTCTAATTCTACCATATCTTAATCTGACAATTATCTAAAGTGATTCGCCTAATCTGACAAAAACAAATTTTGTTCCCTTATAATTCACGTTCGAACATAGATAGATTTTTTATATTTGGTGGAGGTACTTGTCTGGGTACTAGCTTTTTTTTTTTTTTTATACTACCAAGTTGGCAGACAAGCATGCGGCCCACTTGGTGGAGAGCGGTTACCGCAGCCTATGGACGCCTGTAGCATCAGAGATGTTACCTGCGCGCCGCCGAACCCTTTAAATGCTTCAGAATACCCTTTTTGAATAAACCCATGCTAAAGTCCTTTGGGAAGACCTTGGAAGGAAGATCATTCCACAACCTGAGTGTTCGCGGTAGGAAATTTCTTGTGAACCTGACAGTCCGCGAACTGAATGGCTCTAAAGTATGTGGATGAAATCCTTCCCGACGGCGAGTGGTGCGATGAAGAAATGTAGCCATTGGCACCAAGTCAAACAGTTCATCAGAACAGTGCCCGTTATACAGACGGTAGAACACACACAGAGAGGAAAAATCCCTTCTGAAACTCAGTGAATCTATACCGTTTGAGAGCAAAGTATCGTCGACAATTCTCACAGCGCGTCTTTGAATTACGTCGAGAGGCTCAAGTTGGTACGCTGGCGCTCCTGCCCAAAGATGACTGCAGTATTCCATGTGCGGCCTTACTTGTGACTTATAAAGTAACAGTCTATTGCCCTCTATCTCCAGTATCTTAATCTGACGCGCTCGAGTAAATCCCGAAATCCCCTCTTCGGCTCCCCTACTACTATAAGCGCGTAGCATTCATCCCACCTGAATCAATTCAGCAGCTGCAGTCACAGAAGTCCTAAGGATTTTTTTAATTATATAAATTATGTATACCCTGTCGCTATTACATTATACATAATATAATTCACTTAATAAATAAAACATACATAATAAATTCAATTAAATTTAAAGTCCTTGGTTATTTAGTTTTAGGCGGTATAGGTAGCCTTGCTAGGTATATGAACGTTCTTTTGAAGCGCGTAGCATCCCTAGCTGCAGTCACATAAGGCCTAAGGTTCTCTCGTATTGGTTTCAGACGAGGCCCTGACGTGCAACGTGTGCGACCGCTCCTTCTCCACGCGCCGCCAGCTCGCCGACCACCAACAGAAGAAGAGACACTTCGGGTAACCATTTATTATCCACTCATTCATTTATTGCTTTACAAGTACCTAGCTAATTAAGTATTAGTCCAATCTGTAGGTAGGATTATATGAAAATCAATCTTGAAATCTTAGGTACCTACTACCTACCTACTAACATAAAATTTATAACATATAATTTATATACCCACTACCTATACATATAATAAGCCTGTAGTACCTGTGGTCATAGAGCACATAGAACAGATGGCTGATGGGGCCGAAAAGTTCTCGAGTGGAGACCACGGATCGGCAAGCGCAGCGTCGAACGTCCACCAAAGGTGGACAGATGATCTGGTGAAAGCGGTTGGCTCGCGGTGGATGCAGGTCGCGTCCGACCGCAATAAATGAAAATTTTTAAGGGAGGCCTATGTCCAACAGTCCACTCTGCATATGACCGTAAACAGTGGGGGCTGATTGTACGTGGTCGCGATCCTCAACAGTGAGGGACCGAGGAAGAAGAAGAAGAATGTACAGCAGTGGGTGTCCAACAGCTGACATTATGACCTCTGTTATGTTGTTGAGCAAAGAGCCACGTGCCACATCGTGACTAATTGTTATTCTTTCACTGTCTGTTCCAGATGCAGCGCGTGCGACAGCCTGTTCCCGTCGCTGATGGCGCTGGAGCACCACAAGGAGGAGTTCCAGCACTGGTCCGACTCGTGCTGCTCGCGCTCCGACGACTCCTCGGACGAGGAGTGCCACGAGGACCGCCACCGGCTGCTCTAATGCACGCACCACATTATTGCCGGGAAGCCCCATACCTTGGGCACTTTTGTCTAAGAGGCATTCTATTGGCAGTGGGACATACCTACCTCTTTACTGATTAGGTATTTAAAAGCGATTTAAAATTAGTTGTTCAGAAACTATTTGGAAATTTGGTCAATTGATTAGAACAGTATCTCTACCATGAGTTCTCAATCTACACTCGCTATCAACTGCAGGAATGTATGAAAACTTAAACAGCTCCTCTAGCGTATAGTTGGGTACTAAAATGCTCATTCAAAAAGCTAATTGTACAGACTGCGTATTTATACGTGGCGCACTGCTTGCCTAGATATTAACGGTTCTAATACTGTAGTTCCCGCACTTGAATTGGCGCGGGCTCTACGTAACCGCTGTAGTAACGTCAACGTCAGGCGATTATGACAACTCATGGTAAAGATACAGACCAAATGGGTACATTTCACGTTGAAAACTTGAAACAACTGCAAAGAAACGTTGAAACAAACTTTGAAAAATGAGGTAGAGGAGTGTAAATAGAAGATCCTGTCCCAAAGTGGCTGCCATTAGATTACTCTAGACAGTGGACTATCACTTCTTGAATATTCAGTATTAAGATATGAACGCACGCTGGATTGTTGTAGACAGGTAGTCTATATTATTCAATTGTTCTTTCTGGGTAGATCTCACTTTATTTAGCTGGTCGCAGACATACTACGAACCTTAACCTACAGTTTACAAAATAATATTTCCTGTTGGTAAACCAACTAAACAGTTATTTAAAATTAAAATTTTAGTCAACAGGACTTACCGCAATTCAACGTCACATGAAATTGATTGTTTAGTTAGTCAATGCATCTAAGTAAAAATAAAAGTGCCCAACTTGTTACTAATTTGAAGCAAAGTGAGATCTACCACTACCACCTACTTTTCCAGTGTGCATATAACAAGATATTGTACAGATATTTAAATCCCACTGAGAATTATTGTATTACTACTTTCAAATATTGTAAGTTAACCTACTGGGTGTAAAAAGAAATATCACTAACTGCCTAATTTTGTACAGAAAGATATAAAATATAACTCAAATGGTGGAGGAATTGAATAGAAACACAGCTTTTATAAATCGAGTTCCTTTTATTGTGTACAATCTTGAAGTTACACATATTACTTCAATATCAAGCCTCAAGGGTATTCTTTTTACACCTTGTATTAGAATCTATAAAAAGACATTGTTCTAGTCTATAAGACGTATTGGCATAATGGAAGAACCTCATTAATGCCAATAAAACATGCATTGGCGATAAATGTCGACTGGAATTTATAGAGTCATTGACTCTGTGCAAGACGTTTGTGAACATCTTGAGTACATTCGAGATAATATCCGGCCTAATAAATTGCTATCAGCTCACCAAGGCCTAATCCTATGAATATAAGTTACAAACATTAATACGTTATATAATCAAAAAGTAAACACTGTAAACTAATCAGTTAATGTAGTGATTAGGGTAGATCGCCTATCACAATCATGCATTTAAGAGAAACTATAATCAACCGGAAATGCTGTATAATTAAGTAATATACGCTAGTACAAACAGTAACGTAATATAATATTCGATTTTCTTGGCAGAGAATGAGATTCTTGACATCAATTTATAAGGCGAGATCGTAAGTCCTGTGGAGGCTTACTGCGACGCAGTCGAGCAGCCAATACTCATGTTCAAGTTAATTCTAGTCGTCATGAGGCCATGGCCTCACCAATGTACCTTCCATGGAGTCCTTTATATGACAAAGTTAATAGTACAGTACAACAATGTGCAAGGAATTTGTGTCGAATATTAATGTTACATATCAATACGAAAAAGCGTATCTATGCGTGAAAAACAAATCTACGGGTGAATCAATCTAAATCGTATCTACCTTCAAAAGTGGCGAATTCACTCCTCGTTTGTTGTTCACGCAAGTTTAATGTAGCTACACCATATCTTTTGTAAATACAACTTCCTAGTGATATCCCGGCAATGATGCATATCACGTACGTTTAAATAATCATAACGACTGATCGTAGAGCTCGCGGACGGGGATCGGTCGCCCCGCCGCCGCGTCGCGTGTGTGTGACGGTGCGCCGCGGCGCGCCCGGCCCGCGCCGGTCGGGCGGCCGCTACGTACATTACTCGTACAAATAAAATACCTTTCAAAATATGTACAGAAATGTTTTTTTTTCGTCCGTCGGGTCGCGCTTCTCGTGCGCCCCGGCGCGTCCTCCGGTCGGGGCGGGGGGGGCGCGGGGTCGGGGCTGTCGGGGCTCTCACCGCGCGCGCTAGGCGGCGCCGTTCACCAGCGCGGCCGCCGGCGCCGCCTCGCCGCGCCCCGGGGGCCCCGCCTCGCCGCCTCCCGTGCGCCGCTTGTCCCGCGCCGCGGCCCCTCCCGCGGGCCCCGCGCCCGGCGGCCGCGAGCCCCCCTCTCCGCCCCCTCCGGCCGCCGGGGTCACCGCCCCCGCCGCTGCGCCGTTCTTCCAGCCGCTGCCTGTAATCAGATACCACCCTTATCCCTCTGTCCTTATGTTCTATTAGGAATAGATGTGGGAACAATATTTTTCGCGAACCCAGAGTTGATTACAATTAAGATATATCGTCACGTAGTCTGATAGTAATGCGCGTGATCGTGAAGCGTGCGTACCTCTGTCTGCGCTAGACACGTCCTGCGAGTCGAGCGCGGAGCTCTCGTCGTCAGTCTGCCGCCGCCTGTCGTCACGTCGCCGACCGCTCTGAAACAATATTAGTACATTAAAGAAAACCATACAAATATTAAACAAAATTATTACAACGGTGGGATATGGTTAAGTTTTGCATGACTCCAATTAAACAGATAGCGAAAGTTGACGGTGTTGCGATGGCATCTCGCCACTTCCAACTACTTCAATACCACCATATTATAATGCCATGAGTTATTTCAGTAACAAGACATTTAAAGACTGGAACGGTAAAATGGCATAAATGATAAAGGTGGAATGTTTTAAGAAATATCGTTTTAATAGATTATCTACTCAAGTTCATTTATACTGACAGTTGTCATGATAAATTAATAGCAGGTCTTTATCTTGTGGTTGCGGCATTGTCAAATTGTAGTACTGTAGAAATAAACAAAGTTTTATCTTTATCCAGAGAGTTTATTCAAAGCCTTTTTGTAGGTACCTGGTGCCTCGGGTCATTGGAGCGCGGAGTGCGAGGATGCGGACGTCCGTTCTCTAGCGGCAGACGCGGGCGGTCAGGGCGATCGGCGCGTTCAGGGCGATCGGCGCGTTCAGGGCGCTCGGGGCGGTCAGCGCGCTCGGGGCGGTCAGCGCGCTCGGGGCGGTCTGCGCGTTCGGGGCGGTCTGCGCGGTCGGGGCGGTCGGCAGGTCGCGGGCGAGGTGCTCCGCGGTACGCGTCCCCGCGTTCTTCGCCCAGCTCTGGAGTGCCGCGACGGCCGCCGCCTGCGAATAATGATAATGTTTATACTTGATGGTAGCAGTGGAGTATGAATGTGAGATTCGAGTATGTATGCAGGGTCATGCAATCAAAATACTGTACAGCACTCCTAAGTTGACCCGCCTTCATACTCTAACTGGTATAGATTTAATAATAAAATAAATAAGTAAATTTCCACGAATTGAAAAAATTTTTAGGAAAAACTGCCTCATGAAAATAAAAATAAACAAGAAAGAAAAATTTTATTAAAAAACTCATATTATTTTTCTTAGAACTATATAAACATATTTGTAGGCAAGATTATTTAATTCTTTGTGACGTATAGTTTCCGATCCGAGATATCGCGATAGTTACTTTTTTCAAAATGGCGACCGAGGGACAAGGTTGTCGACCCCACAAAGTTGAGGTTAAGCTTCTATCGACCCCCGCCACCCTGAGGGGCCACTTGTCCCAAAAATACTCTAGCGTAGTCTAAGTGAGAGGGTAGTTACGGGTGGTAGTTGATTGAGTGACTGACCGGACGGGTAGCGGTGCGGCGGCGGACGGGCGCGGCGCGCGCGCTGCGGGGCGTGCCCGCGCGTGGTGGGGTAGTGCGCGCCGCCGCCGCCCGACACCACGCGCAGCTGCTGGTCGATCTCCTGCTTCTGCAGCCGCAGCTGCTCCACCTCCTGCAACAACACATTTTTACAAATTAATGTTGTTAATCAGGAAAAGACAATCAAAAAGGAAAGACGACCTCTGTGGCGCAGCGGGCGAAGGTCCGCCTGCGACGTAAGAGGTTGCGGGTTCGATTCCCGCCTCGGAACAACAATTTGTATCTGCAAATCTGTAAATATTTGTTCCAGGTGTCTGGGTGTAAAATATGTATAATAAAAAATATATATCTATGTATATTATATTATATATATCAGAAATCTAGCACCCGTAACACAAGCTTCGAGCTTACCATGGGGCTAGATGTCGCTGTGTGAATTGTCCAGCAATATTTATTTATTTTATTTATATATTTATGGGAGTCGCTCTATGGCGTACCTTGAGATGCGCCACGTGGTAGTCGACCAGCACCTTGGCGTTGGCGATGTTCTCGCGCGTGCCCACGAACACGAAGGGCACCATGCCCTCCTCGCGCGGCGCCACGGGCGCGGGCTCGTTGTCGCCCTCCACCTTCACCTGGGGACATGCATTCGATATCTATGCTAGTTTTATTTGTTTGTTGTTCAGACCAATATGCTCCGAAACTACTGGACATAATGGTTTAAAATATACTTAAAAATTAAAAATTATTCAATCATTGGAAACTTTGCTTTCCCTGTTGGTCATAGGCAAATAAAATTGTGACTAATTAAATTTAATTTGATAAGCTAAATTAAAACTGTCAAAGAAGTCATGTTTGCCAAAATTCATATTAATAGTCCAATAAAATCATGATATTATTATAAAAAAAATATCGTAATGTTTTGAGTAATAAAATGTATTTAACAGTGAAGTTGTAAGAAGCTTTATACTACCATCACAGCGAGAATCTTATCACTGGCGGCCCTGAAGCTTCTACTATGATGTTAAGCACGAGGATAGGCGGGGTGAGTCAGTCCCCTCGCAAACAAGATCACAGCTCTATCTTACAAGTGCGTTCTTGGGAATGTGCTCATTAAAAATTGTTAAACTGTTGGTATTTCTTTTGACTTTTATTATCAATAAGACATGCTATAAGAATCTTATATATTTTTATATGTATTTGACAACATGATTTTATCTCTTATCCCTACTCACATGCTATTATTACTAACTTAGCCATGGATTAACACGGTAATGTAATATTCCAAGAAAAAAATTTGTCACGTGAAAATAACAAAATCTATAATGAAAATGGTTGCGGCGTTGAACCGGCGTTGATGGGTTACTTACCCTGACAACTCCGCTCTTGTCCACGATCCACTGTATGACCTTGCCGTTCTTGCCGATGACCTTCCCGACCAGGTCGCGCGGCACCTTCACCGACTCCTCCGCGTACTCCAGCATCGAGCGAGCTGCCTTCACCGCTTCCAGAGACTGGAACAAAATATTATTCCTGATCGAGATACTGTCATTTTATTTTAGATCTGCTAAGAGTAGAGAGTCAATTCATGACTCTGCTTCAACAACCATAATTTATACTGAGTATAATAAAAAAGTGACCAAGTGCGAGTTGGACTCGCCCTTGTAGGCTTCTGCAGCTATTGTTTATATGAAATAGTTTATGTCGTATTATAAAAAAAACTACTTGATAGATTTCGTTCAAACCAATTTTCGTTGGTAGTTTTTGTGTTAATGTACATTAGGAATAAATTCAAAAAGACGCATTTTCCTCCATAGGACGCATTTAGACTGGTTGACCTATATATTTTTTCAAGATTAATCATTATCTTATTTTAGAAGTAAGAGGTGGGGGGTGGGGGGTTGGCACTCTGTTTTCCACTTTGGAAAAGTCTCTCGTGCAAACTATTTAGTTTAGAAATAAATGATGTTAGAAACCTTTATTTATATGATTTTGAAAGACCTATTCATAGATACACCACACAAATGAAATTTTATTTTTAAAATTTCGGATCTAAGTATGGGGATCCCCAAATGAAATTGATTTTTTTTCATTATTTTATCTTTATAGCTCTCTCTGTGTTGACGGCTGTGACATACTGACGGACGGACGGACGGACGGACATGACGAATCTATCAGGGTTCCGTTTTTGCCATTTGGCTACGGAACCCTAAAAAGCACGACAAAGTGTGATAGATACCTCTCCGCATATCTTGAAGGTGCAGGAGACCTCCTCCAGGTCGATGTTGGTGACGCCGGCCACCTTGCGCGCGCTCTGTATGTTGGCTCCGTGCGCGCCGATGGCCAGCCCCATCAGCTCCTCACGCACGCTGAACTCCTCGCTGTATCCGCCGGCCGCGTGGATCTTGGTGGACTCCAGCTGGCGCGCCGCCTCCTCTGTGCGCTTCACTAGCTGCAGCTTCTGGGTTAGGTTTCTGAAATTAATTAACACTTTTATTGCACAATCACAAAACCGGAAACAATCTGCTCTAAGGCAGTCTTTGGGATGAATTATATTAGACCGGGCGTGCCGTGTCCGTGGCCCGGACGGGGCACGGATTTAAAACGTTACATACATTTTATATGAACCAGTTTATATTACACAGTGCATGTCCGTGTCCAGGGCGTGCCGTGTCCGTGTCCCGTCCGGGCCGGTGTAATATAAACTGGTTCATATAAAATTTATGTTACGTTTCAAATCCGTGCCCCGTCCGGGCCACGGACACGGCCCGGTCTAATATAATTCATCCCTTTCGCTCACCAAGAAACCGAGGTAGTCAATGAAGAAAAAAATCATTATCCAACAGAATAATTTAGAAAATGATAATAAGTTAATTGACTAAATGTAGAATAGTGTTGACAAACTTGACAATACCTGCTTCTGAATCTGAATGAAAATCATCCGCTTGGATAGAGGTTTGTGAGGATTTTAATACCTCATGTAAATGAATTAGTCCAGCTAGGTATTTGTATTAGCTAGTTACCTGAAGTGCATCTCCTGCAGCATGGCGGCGCGCTTGGAACAGGAGGGCTCGCGCGACACGACGGCGAGCGCGGCGCTCTCGGGCACGTACCACACGAGCGCGGCGCCGATCGCCTTCTGGAACTCCTTGTGCGCGTTCTCCACCTTCGCGCTGTGCATGTCGTGCAAACTGGAAACGATTCGCAACGTGTATTTTATTTATTTGGACTCATAACTCATAACTAAAGGTTCTCACGGGTAGATATTAAACGAGCCTTCATCATCGTATCGATTATTACGTCCCACGAGGGCACGGCTCGCAGTAGGTTCATGTTGCCAAAGAGATACATATTATTTGATGAAAAGGATTTGAGAAGCTAAAAACAACCCTACCTTAGATAAGTGTGTTTTTATCACCTGTTAACGATTTAAAATTTCTGTACATTTAGAATCTAATAGAAAATCTTTATTTGCGTTCTAAACTCTTACATCATGGATAGGTAAAACATTTCAAGTTTATCACAAAAGTGGGAATATTAGAAACCATGGTTAGATTACATTACTTTCTATTAAAATGTAAGAAATAAGGGTAATGCCTCGTCGTCTCCAATCACAAGTATGCAACTTCAGACTATGAGCACAAAATCTTAACAAGAAATGACGCCGTAAGTAGCATTACCGCGTAAATGTGCGAAACTCATGTTCTGACTATCAGAATGCGTAGCTATATTCGAGTCGTAAGAGAACTGTTTCGTTAGCTTAGAAAGTAAGGTTTTAGAAGTAAGAAGGGGATATAGAGAAACGAGACAAGTTCGCCGCAGCAGTAAATGCAGAAAGTAGGATTGATTTTTGATCACAAAGCCTTTAATGATCCTGATGATATTTAACAGGTGGAAAATAATAACCCAACAGCTTTCGATTATTAAGCAAATTAGGCTTTCGTAATATAGGATGTAGGCGGATTAAGAAATGAGCTTGGAGTAAGAAGAAAAAGTACCTTGATAGCCCATTACACCATAATACATATCTTATTACAGACCGTCACCTTTCCACCATCATAAATCATTTATTTATTGAACCACAACTACTCAATACACCCAAATTGCAAACAAACAGAAACATTAACCATTAAATATTTCATGGGCCACAGTAGATGTAATGATTGAGAGCATTACACCTTACTTCCAATAATAAACAAACATACATCTGGGGTATTCCCCTCAGTTTTTTGCAGACAATGATTAAACAGGCAGATAATTTTTATTATGTGTTCTAAATATAAGTACATATTGCCAAAATGTAACTATTTGAGATTTTGATTCATCTAATTTAAGACAAGATCTGTAGACATTTGTGAACAGGCCTAATTACTAAGAGTCAGTTGAATGAACCAATTTAACTGTAGAAGCTGTTTCGTATTTCACCCAGATAATATTATTTTAAGCTATAAATGTAACTATAACAGATTTTAGGTGAATATTAGAAAATAGTAATATGTCTTCAAAACTGAACAAGATTCTTAAAAAATACAAATAACCCAGGTCAATAACATTGAGGTCAATGAACTCAGTTTTGTTTATAAATTGCAACAACAAAGATGTTTTGTTTTGGTTATGCTGGAAGATGTAATATGGATTCAGATAGCTTAGCTTAGAATAGAACATTGCAGAAAAATTATAGTCCATTCATCATCATCATAATGTTAATTCATATTTTTTATTGTGTTATATAGTTTTGTTGTTAATAAAACACGTATATTTCAAAAAATATCTGAGAACAAATTACATGCCTGTAAACATTTTTATAGTTATTTTTTGGTCTATGTATAATTTATGCACACTGGTGGTCCATCTTGTAAATAAATAAAATCATAACAACAACATATATCATACTGGACACAGGACTCTCATAAACTCAATATAATATACTTACTAGTCCTTGAGATTGTCTGGCACCGGTATTTCAAACTTCTGGAAAGTAGTTTTGTCAATTGGTGTTTTGGTGGTCTTGACTCTCAGGCGATCCTTGGGGACAATTTCTGTGTAGCAGTTATCCCATTCCAAGTACTCTATCACAAGGAAATCACCCCGGATCATCTAGAATCAGTTTATATAGTTTATAATACCATTAAGAATTTGTAATGAGCTGATTAGTCATGATGGTTATTTTTTAGTATTCAATCTAAAAATAGGTACAAATATTGTAACAGATACTTCTACACTGTATTCACACAAGTTGTTCAATCAAGGAACTACTCAAGATTTGTATAGGTACTGACTGTTGGTCACCAAAATCATTATAAAGCCTAACTTTAAGTTGAATAGTCAGAGCAGTTTAAGCTATTACATAGATACAAGCATACCTTGATATTTGCAGTCCACCACCCACATGCTTCTTTTTCATTAGATCTAGCATAGACTTCAACTTCTTGGTTTTCCACATAGTCCGTGAGTTTACCGGTCTCTTTCGGTGGGAGGAACACTTGTAAAAATGGAAATTTGGATTCCGGCTGCCAGCTAAAAGTAAATAAATAACCATGATCAATAATTCCTCGAATCCAATACGAATTATAACAGGTTTTTCAACTCACTCATTCTCAAAGGCTACTAGAACTTCGTTGTCGAGCACGTCGGTGACAATGGCCTAAAAATAAAAAGAATTCGAGATCATTTTCCAATACGCTACAACTAAGCGATGTGCTAAAAACAAGTTATTTAGGTCAAAAACATGAATGTATTCTACTACAAAATTGTAGCTCGATTTGTCCCAGTTCCTTATTTCTGTAATTACAGCTAAAAATAAAGAAAGCGCTACAAATATTACAACACATGGAAAAATCACGCCCTGTCAGGCGGACATGGCGTCCATTCCAGCCGTGGTATCTTCCAGGAGATATATTTTTGGAAGTATGAGAGTTAAGAGAAAACCGAACTCAACTATTTTGAGCCAATATGGTACATTGATAAATTAGACATCATCTATGAGCAAATAATGCGTACTTCACAATTTACAAACCTTGTAATAAGCACCATTTTCACCGTACACCTCGACCGACAAATCCTCCATTTTGCTTTGAAAGCAATTTGGCGTTTTCGGAGCAAGATGCTAATACTGTCTGCCGATTGGCCAATAAAATTACAAGCATAGACAACGTTTGTCTGTTTTCTGAGTTGGAAATATGTAACAACTCAAGATTGTCTCTTTGTTATTTGAATTTAGAACTCCTTGCATTCTAACTGTTGTGTTATTAATTATTTATTACATAAACCTATCAATATCCTATTGGATATCATATTATATTATAACAACCTATTTCTAAAATGAAATAAATGCAAGTGGGCACACACTTGCATTTATTTCATTTTAGAAATAGGTTGTTAAATAACTAAATTTAAGACCTATTTTGTACCTACACAGTTTGACAAAAAATAATTCCATATCTTTATGTATCTTTAAAAATGTATTTAAAAATATTTATTATTAATGAATAAGTGCGCGCAAAATAATTTGTCTCCTAATTTAAATTCCTTAAGACAAATAATATACTCAATCATCAATTATATTTTAAATTTAATGCGGTGATTTGCAGATGCAAAAAAATATGAATTTATAACTGACAGGTGAAAAAAGATTTGTAATAAGAAGAAGGGCAGACTTATTCAGTAAAGCCAATGATTTTGAGTAAAGCCAATAAAAAGTTTTTAAAATAAACTTTCACTCTCTGGTAGGGGAAATCAAAACATTTATATTATTTTATAAGTTGTTACAGAAGTATTTATGTCAAACTTTTACATTACATATTGCATTGCACAATACTAATTTTTTTATTCTATTGGTTATGGTCCAATAATCGGCAATAACAATAATTTATAAGCCTGCAATTTATTTAACCCAAATTAGGTATATATTTTAAAAATGTTGGTAATGGTCAACACTGGAATACTCGACCAACATTTATTGCAGGCTTAAAATTTGTGATTGCCCAAGAACCTGTAACATTTTTTATAGAAATCCAATAATCTAAGTAGAAATCCAACGATTTCTAACCAAAATTGCAAAATAATAGTAGGTAGGTACCTTGGTAGTTTTACGAAAGTACACGGAAACATTGTTGATGTCTTGTCGTGTTGTTGTTAATGTTAATGTCAAAACACGTCAAAACAAAAGCAAAAGTCAAAGTTTTGTGTCGTGGTCGGTATCGGTATCGCGTCGCGGTATTGTATGTGCGCGCGCTGCGGAGTCGGTCTTTTGTTGCCGATTTCCTTATACTTTGTTTTTGTGGAATTTTATAATTAATTTAAACGACCAGCAAAACTAAACGCTTGCCGAAATATATTTTCTTCACAATCACCAATCATTCACACTATCTATCAAAAGTAAGGTAACTAATACGATAATTGAAGCCGTCTGGTACTTTATCTTTCTAATAAAACATTATCCATCGCTTTTCATGAACTTTAAAGATACACTACAGCTTGGATGCAGGCCAATATACATGAATTGCTGACTTTGCAGAAAAATCATCAACTGTTAGAGATTTTTAAAAATCCCTTCAAACATTTCAGATGAGCGTAATATTAGTCACTGGTGGCTCTGGGCTTGTTGGTCAGGCTATCAAGGATATTGTTTCAAAGGATGAGAGCGAAGAAAATGAATCCTGGATTTTCTGCGGATCTAAAGATGGTGATCTCAGGTAATTATTAAGTATACATTGGAAAGTATACAAGAATTAACATCAAAATTTTATTACATTGCCATATTAACTATTTCACCATAAATGTAAGTAAGGTACAGTCGAGGAATATAAATGTTTAGGAGGTTGACATAATTCTGAAATATTGTGTTACTATTTTGCAAGTGACTTCTCCAATTGAACTATCAATTTATCCAGCTTTTGACATACATTCTTATTCTTATCATACAGACAAATGATGTGGACAATTAAACTGCTAAACATTCATTTTCCTTGACTGTACTTTAAAGACAACAACCAAAACATAGCTGTTCTAACTAGGACTAACTTGCAGGGACAAAGGCCAAACTGATGCATTGTTTGAAAAACATCGACCCACACATGTTATACATCTTGCAGCAAAGGTGGGCGGTTTGTTTCACAACATGGCTCACAATTTAGAGTTTTTTGTGAGTTGAAAACTGTTTTTTTGATTATTTAAGCTATTTTAAGCCCTTTAAGGTCAATTCAAATTATATATCAATATAGAATATTAAGATGAAAATTAAAAAAGATGAAAACAATATGAAAGTAATTAAGTATGTCCAGTCATTTGGGTTGTATAATAGACTGACTGTGAACCAGCAGTGTTCACTAAATCATCTCTCCATCTTGTTAGTGCATGTCCAATGCTGCACTTGCCATTCTCAGGTTCCTTTCTATTTATTAAACACTACTCAGCTGACCAGCTAACAGATCTTTTCAAAAGAATAACCAAAAAAATTGTGTATTTTACTACACAACCATTTTATTCCCTGCTTTGTCATGCTGCGCCAACTCTATAATTCTGATAAGATAATAAATATAACAGTAATGATATCTAGGCAATATTTCCTGTTTTAATATTATAAACACGGAAGTTTGTATGTGGATGTTTGTTACTCATTCACATAAAAACTCTTTTTAATTTACACTTAGATAGCTTAGAAGTTTCATTAAAATATTATTATCCTCAAAATATATATTACAATTTCAGAATATCACATACATTACTTTTAACCATGGGAACATCAAGTATAACACAGGCAAAGTCGGGGGCACCTCACTTCCCGAGGGTGTTCCAACCAACTCCTTTTTTCGCAGTTTCAAAAGTTCTATATTTTAAGATACACAAGATAAATAATAAAAAAAACCGCATCAAAATCCTTTTTTTTTAGTTTTATTTTTTAAAGCATGCATAGGGACAGACAGACGGCCGAAAAGGCTTTGTTTTATTTATGCTATGTTCAATACATAGTTCTAAACTTAATAATACCAAAAAGTCAATTATAATTTTCATGTAATTCAACAAATTAACCTATTTAAATTCTATTCCAGAGAGAAAATATGGCTATCAATGACAACGTGCTGAATGCATGTCATGTATACAAAGTGAAGAAGGTGGTCTCTTGTCTGTCTACTTGCATCTTCCCGGACAAGACTACCTACCCCATCGACGAAACTATGGTAAGGTAGTATTTTAACTAGTCAAAGCCTTTTCTATTATGAAACATATTGTTGTCTATTGATGGAATTATATTTGAATACATAATATTGCACAGTCACAGGAGAGGCCAGAAATGAGACAGGTTTAAAGGCACTTTATTGATGCTGTAGCTCGGTCTATATCCTCAGATATGCTGAAATAGATCTGTAAAAAAAAGGTACATTATGGATCATCTCCACTACATCAAGGAGTTGGGCTGGTTAGGGCCGAGTTAGGCGTTAGGAATGAAATAAATATATATTTCATATGTATTAAATTATATTACATATTTCAGATTCACAATGGTCCACCACATACTTCAAATTACGGATACAGCTACGCCAAAAGGATGATCGATGTTCTAAATAGGTAATCTAGGTTTATATTTATAAAAATCAATGCCACCTTCCCTAGGTTTTGGTTTAAAATATAGAAGTAGCTCCGCGAAGGCTTAAACAGTGAGTAAACATGGGAATTAAGCGGGCGAAGCCTCGGGCGTGTCAGATAATTAATTCCTGTTTGAATTTATAAACGTCTTATTGAGTCCCCTTGTGATAAGAAGAGTGCTGGGTACTATTTTGACCAACAAAAGTGCGTTGCCATTTAACGTGGCAATGCCGCCAGCATTGTTGGCACTTTACCACGTAGTTAGTGAAGGATTGGAATATTAATCTTTATATCTTCTTCTTCTTATCTTCTCTTTATATATAAAAGAAAGTCGTGTTAGTTACTTCACTTATAACTCAAGAACGGCTGAACCGATTTAGCTAAAAATTGGCAGGGAGCTAGTTTATAGCCAGGAGAAGGACATAGGATAATATTTACTCTAATAATCGGAAATGTAATGCCTACTTGTATTTTATAAAAAAACTAGCTTTCCGCCCGCGGCTTCGCCCGCATTAAAGGTATTAGATTTTCCTGCAGTAAAAAGTATCCTATGGCTTTCTCCTGGCTCTAAACTACCTCTCTGCCAATTTTCAGCTAAATCAGTTCAGCCGCTCTTGAGTTACAAGTGAAGTAACTAACACGACTTTCTTTTATATATAAGAGAAGATGTATCTGTAGTATAAATATAACAGGTAATGAGTGTGTGTGTGTGTGTTGTTAACAGAGGCTACAGCAGCGAGTCGAGCGTGTTCACGTCGGTGGTGCCGTGCAACGTGTTCGGTCCGCACGACAATTTCCATGCGCACGACGCACACGTGCTGCCCGCGCTCGTGCGCCGCATGGACGATGACATGCGAAAAGGTAACACGGCGCAGGAGGTTGCGCGTTCGATTCCCGCCGAGGAACAAAAATTTGTACGATCTGCATACCTATATTTGTTCTGAGTGTCAGGGTGTTATATATGTATAATAGAAAAATATAATTATCTATGTACGTATATTATATTAAGTATATCAGAAATCAAGCATCCGTAACACAAGCTACGAGCTTACCACGGGGCTAGATGTCGCTGTGTGAATTGTCCAGCAATATTTAATTATTAATGATTTATTATTACCAGGTGCGACAACATTCACGGTGCTAGGCAGCGGCAAGCCGCTCCGTCAGTTCATCTACTCGCTGGACCTGGCGCGCCTCATCGTGTGGGCGCTGCGCTACTACGACAGCGTAGAACCCATTATACTGTCTGGTACGTGTTTGTTGACTGGTCTGTACCTCTATCTGGTCCGTTTAGCTTGTCATTTGTGTAGAAATAACAATAGTTAAACGAAAAATAAAACTACTTCATAACTGCTTCTGAATAGATGACTTATAGGGTTTTTCACATTGATGCAACTGGATCAAATTAAAATGGGAAAATGGGAGTTCCAGTCATAGTAAAACAGTACCTTTACCATGAGTTGTCATACTCGTAGTTTAATCGCCTGACGTTCCTACAGCGGTGACGTAGAGCCCGCGCCACCTTTTAAATTCAGAACAGTATTAGAACCGTTAATATCAAGGCAAGCAGCGCCACGTCTAAATACGCTCTGTATCCGCTAGAGGCGCTGTTCAAATTTAACATACATTTTTAACTGCAGTCGCTAGCGAGTGTAGATTGCTAGAACTCATGGTAGAGATACAGTTCGAAGTCGGGTTTCTTAAAAGATATGTTATACATGTATAAATTGTTGTTATTTTTAATTAATATATTATTTTATATATTTTTTGCGTGTCTAAGTCTGTTTATTTTATTCTCTTTTGTATTAGTTGTAGGTTTATGTATTTTATACATATATTAATTCTAATTTTAACACCACCGTCCAGTTACATTCTGCAGTTTTTCTTTCCATCCTCAAGTTGTCTGGAAGAACTTGCTTTAAGCAATAAGACCGCCCATTACGCATACGTTTTTGTAGGTTTTAAGTTCTTCTAATTTGTTGTAGGGGAACTAGGATCTGCACTGACGTCTCGCTATGGAGCGTAATGTGCATTAAGTTTTAAGTTATAACTTTTTAAACTATCATGGTTTTTAACTATATTTGAATATGAAACGGGTAACATACCATGATTTAATTGTTTGGCGCTTGCAACAGTGTCGAAATATCGGAAAACTCAAAAACAATTAAATCATGGTAAGTTTTAAGTTCTTATGTAAATGTTGATTATTGGTGTGTGTATAAAGAATTATCTTATCTTTGTCCAACAGTCGATGAATCAGACGAGGTGTCGATAAGTCATGCCGCGGAGCGTATCGCGGCGGCGCACGGGTTCTTGGGCCGCCTGCTCTACGACACGTCGGCGCCGGACGGACAACACAAGAAAACTGCCTCAAACAACAAACTGCGGGCTCTATACCCGGACTTTACCTTCACGCCCTTCGATCAGGCCATTCGAGATACTGTGCAATGGTATAAGAGTAATAGGGATATTGCTAGGACTTAACCTTATATCAAATAACTATGTATTTCTTTAACTATATTTATCATTCATATTTAGAACGGGAAATCGAACTTAATTTACGTTGGATTTGATGAACGTTTACGAACGTAGGACCTCGTCAGGACCGCTTGCTAATCTGCAGTGCACTGCTTTCCCGTTTATTCCAAATATAAATTCATAAAATCACGACACTTTTTATAGTTAATAATATATTGATCATTGTTTTATATTGTTTAAAGTTAAGTTCGTGAGATTGTACGGGATTATATCTAAATATATTAAACCGGTTTTGAATTCTTTCACTTGTTACACTTTACTGAAAACTCGCTGTGTAAGGTTTTTCAAGTATGTATAATAAGAACTGTTATTGTAATATATAGGATTTGTTAATCATAGTATGGAAATAAATAGTGTTAACAATGGGTGTGTTTAACTTAATATAGCAAAAGCATTTTTTTTTTCTTAATTTTTGAATGGGGCTTTTTTCGCTTTGCGAATATGCCAGCCCCGTAATACAAGCACTAACTTAAACCTAACTTAACTTAAAACATCAAACACCATCCTATAGATAGAGGACCTTTAGCGGCCTCACATAATGGATTGGCTAATAAATAATATAATGAACCTAACTCAGCCAAGCAAAAGCATAAAAGTAACAGAATATGTGCCTACTATAACGTAGTGATTATATTCTCTTTGGTGCCTACTAGATGGCTAGAACTAAATAAGTAAACAAACACAAAAATTAAAAAATTGAGGTACCTAATTCCACTATTAACAACACCTATAGTTAAGCAATTCGATTTCAAAAAGCTTATTTGAAATCTCTGACTTTATCGCTATCTATGATCAGTCTTAGTGAACTATAAATTTTTTGTAAGAAATGACACCATGCCTAGAGTCTGTCTAACCAAAGCTGGCACTGGGCATTTTTGCGAAACTTTTCACATGGCAATACATCATGTGTTTCCACCTACGGACATTATGCTCTATAACGGGGTAAAGTCAGGGTGATAAAAAATAATAATACTTGCTAACGAATTATAGTTCACTTTAATGAACACAAGAAGTAATTCTTTAATTTTTTATAAATCATAAATCGGATAAATATACAATTACGTGTGGTACATCCATAAAAATTTGACTTTAAAAGATTAGGGAAAATTGGTCTCGGTGTGTGGCAATACTATTCCTTGATGTTTTGGTGGATATTAAAAATACATTTTGAGAATTTTGCGTGTTAAAATGCCTCAAACAATCAACGGTAGCGAGCGAAGGCTGTTATTCTGTATGATATCTAAGTATCAGGAAAAAAAAACTTAAATAATTGAGACTTTTATTTATTACTTACACTAAGATATTTCTAAGATGCACCCTAGGCGTGTAGGTAATCTGAAGAATATTACTTGTTTATATCGGAGTAAAAAAAATATGTAAGGATATTTATTTAGAATAATAGAAAAGTATCAAATTATGTTATTCCAAGTTATCACATTATTTAATGTATAACCTGCGCAATTAAAAGTGAATTCTGTAAATGGCGGCGGGTAGGTATGGTACGGTTGGCAAAACAATTTCTCAAACAGGCCGGCGTCACGACGAATTTCCCATACAAACATAATACCAAAATTATTTGTAATTCGAGCATATTTCCACGGTATTATTGTATTATTATTATCTAAATAGTATTTTTATCTAGGTCCCTACAGAGTTTTTTTTTACAAAATACTTATTTTAAATGAAATTATTTTTTTAGTAAAGTAAAGTAAAGAGTTTAAACAACTTTGCGTTATAAACCCGGCGCTTTTATAAAGGTCCTCAATGTGATCATTCATACGAACGCTTTTAAATCACTTTCGTCTCGTCCCTCGCTTTAGAAAGCCGTGGGAATTTTTTTTTGCTAAATAACTAGCTATAGCGATTTGTGTTGCTAGAAGAAGAAAGAAAAAAAGGACATTCTGGGTACATCCTCTGAATGAACAGAGATACTTAAAATAACAGTTTGTGACACTGTACGAAGATTCGACAAGTGTACAAGATTTGACGAATTATTGGAATATTTCTACTAATACTCATCGTACTAATCGCAGCGCCGGCGTTTTTTTAATAGTGTGAATAATAATAAAAAGTTTCATACGGCCTATTACCAGCACTTTTCGTTGAAAATGCAACACTGCTCGATAAAAAAGCGTCGCGTTCTAAAATCGCCGACGTGTGAACACGTACTTGGGTATGCCTAAAACGTTCAAATAGAACATAATTATTATGTTCTATTTGAACGCTTTTTTAACGGACGTTAAAAAAGCTCTCGTGCGAATTAGGCCTGACTGACTATTTTTTTGTAGCGCGTACTTCACTGTGTGAGTATAGACAGCGATAGAGAGTGAGCGAGAACGCATGCGAGCGGACGCCATTTATAATTCGCTTCTATATGTGCGCAGGTTATATTGCCATACTAAATTTTTTTGAATTTGCCGGGGTTTTTCAGGGCCATCTTTTGTTAGACAAACTACATAGGTTGCAATGATGACTAGACGATACTTATAAAAACGTTCGCCAAAAATAAAAGAAGAAGAAGATACTTATAAATCAATCACTGTTCTAAACAAACTCGAGAACGGTTGGGTTAGTAAGTTTTGGTTTTGGAGAGGTTAAAATATGGAGAAATATGAAAAACAAAGGTAGGCGAAGCCACGTACAGCCAACTGGTAAATCAATAAAACTACAACTTGTGAAGTCAATAAATATATCACTTATCCAGCCTACATATAGGGTTGTTGTGCACCATATGCAGGTCCACCCTGTGCCCCACGAGGTCGCGGATGTTATTAAGGTGGTACTTGATCATAGTGGGGCGCTCCAGCGAGAGGCCCCACGCGATCACGTTCACGTCCTCCGGCAGACCCATCGGCAGCAGCATCTCGGGCCGGAACACGCCAGAGTTGCCGATCTCTATCCATTTGCCCAGACCTGGAAATAATTATTATGTCAATGATCATCATTTCAGCTATATGTTTTGTTATTGGACGACAGACGCTTAGGCTAACATAAAATATAAATACAATCAATTATATGTAATTATTATGATTATTATAGACGAGCAGCTAAGATGCTGATGTGTCTATGTCACAGTGTTGGGTACAGTCATTGTTCATTTCTTGTCATCTGAATTCTTCCAAGTAAATTCCTATTCTAAAACAATTTGACAATTCAATTCTAGATGACTAACACTATCAATGCAGAACCCAGCATGATCTGAGACCAGTTTGAAACCAGTTTGACATAGTTTGAAATGTGGTAAACTTTGGCTCTCTAAGTCCCTGCGTTCCATCAATGGAAAGGTAATAGGGGTGTTATGTTATAGATAAGACTTTTTGACGTGACCATGTAAATCATCTAATTCTAAATTGTTGTGGGGGAACTAGGATCTGCACTGACGTCTCGCTATGAAGCGTATTGTGCATTGTCCTCTTGCCTAATGACTAATGTAAATAGCCGGGTCCACACCGGACGATCCAAATGTGCGGGCGGTGTGGACGTGCCGCGCGCGATCCATGCGCAGGTAATCCACGCTCCGCGATCCAGGATCGCGGATCGCGCGATCGCTGATGCAGCTTGGATCATCCGGTGTGGACCCAGCTATTCATCGAGTTCTATGTAAATAAATATTGTTCCGTGTATTACCTTCATGGAATGCGAAGATCTCCATACTAGGCTCGGTGTAGGGGTTGTAGGCCGGCTTGAACTGCAGCCGTTTGAAGCCGAGGCGCTGGAAGAAGGCGTGCAGCGTGGCCAGCAGGTCGGCCAGCGCCAGCCCCACCCCCGCGCACACCCCCTCCACCTGCTGGAACTCCGCCAGGTGCGTCGCGTCCAGCGTCTCGTTGCGGAACACCTGCGACAAACAAACACTAGTCTTACTGCTCTGGTAGGGCAAAAGGGGTGAAAGCCCCGGGCCTCCACAAACGGAGGGCCCCCACAATAATGACTTCGAACTTTTGTCCCCCAAATTCCAACTAATAAATACTAGTAAACTTCTTTTTCTTTGATAATTTTTATATGTGTTTGTTGAATACTAAGACAATCTACTTGGATTCACAATAAATGATTTACTGAAAAACTCAATAGAAAAAAATATTCATTTCATTTAGACAATAATTTGAGGCAATTTCTCCGCTCCTTTGTTGCCCCCAGGGCTTCAGACCTCTAAATCCGACCCTGAGACGTAATTAATTGAACCTACCTTGTTATGTTTCGTAATCATCATCATTTTCAGCCCGTCTCGTCCAATTTCAATCAAAATCATCGCGGTTTAATGAAATTTATATTAATTTGTTTAATGTTATGCTTAATTTAAAATGGCCCCTCGGCTTACCTTGTCGATACTGAAGTACTTCTGCGGCTTGAATGGCTTTTGTTGCGCGAGCGCATACAGCATGCGCGCGCTCACCGCCGTCGTGTGCGTGCGGAGGAGGTTCTTCTGCGCCTCTTCTAGCTTCCACTCGTACCTGTAGCCCTGGAAACAATCAATCCACTTGAAAAAGCGTAGTAGTAGCAGTAGTTGTTTGCATAAGTAGGAAGAATGCCCTTAGTTACCCTACATGCAGTCAATTGGTAGAGTTCATTGGAGGCCTAGAGAGTGCAAATGAAGGTTAATACATGGAAATGCCCACTGAAAGTCAAAAAAAAGTAAGTATATGTAGTTATGAAGGTATCCATAGAATCTCTCTTGAATAGAAGAGGTCTCTAGGGAATCCATAGAGTGGAGCCCTGGCGACCTGTAATACAGGTTTTTTACCAAACCTACATCAGGCACCAGCCTTCACAATATAGGTTCCACATATTAAAGGCTACTTTATCCATTTGTATTAACTCTAAGAGAACCTTTGTGAAGGAAATAAATGAATCTTTTATTAAAAATAAACCTATATATTGCCTAGAATAATAATATATATTTGCCTAGAAACAATAAATATAAACCTTTCGCAAGATGTACTTCACGCACCAACATAGGACATTTTACTCCATTAAATAGGATATTTAAATTTTATAATTCAATACACAATGCTACTGTGCCAAACAACAACAACACCAATAAATTAAATGTAAAACAAGACTCTGACATTCACAAGGTAATTGACATATTCTCAAATAGTTTGTTTTATTTTAAATCTAATATTATTTCAATTTTGACTGACTGATTAATTAATTAACTTATTTTATTTTGTATTTTATTAAGTCTTATTTTCTTTATTATGTAATTTGTAAATGTAATTTTTTTTTTTTTATTTAACTTTGTTGTCTATCGTATAAGTGCATGCTGTATGTGTCTATAATTATATTAGCATTTGTATTTAGTTTAGTCATTTAAGTAATTTTATCCTTGTCATAGTGCATAATATGTTGACACATGATTAAAATAAATAAATAAATAAATAATAAAGGTACCTGTGATCCATAGCCCCCCTCGCTGTGCACCTTCCGGACCCGTTCGAGATAGTCCGCGGGGAACTGCGTGCTGGCGGCCGGAGACGACACGAAGAACGTGTCGTGGGCGTCGCGCGCTGGGTGCTGGAGCAATTAGTTACATTTCCATTTAGTCAAGAAAAACCTCTACAAATACGGGCAGTACAAAATTATATGGTTACCAAATACCCAATTTTTGCTGTAAATGTACGAGAACAGTGGGAACATGTCAGGATACCGTTGACATAATTATATGGTATGCTACAATGTCCTCTAGCTAGCTTTAAGCTGATCGTTTAAAGTCCAGTTCCCGCCTCCTATCCTCTTCCTCATGGACCTTAATTTGAACGAGTCGTCTCCACTAATTTATACAGTATTTACTATTATTAAGCCGCTAGGTACTCACCTGCTGTGGTTGGAAAAGGGCATCGAAGTTCCAGAAAGAATTCTCCACATACATGTTGGTGGGCATCTCTGTGAAGCCCATCTCCAAGAATATTTCCCGGAACTCCGAGCGAACTTTCAGGAGTGGATGCAGATTACCACTGTCTGGAGGCTGGCCTGCAAAGCAAATATCATTAACATTCAATGAGGAAATTATGATTATTTATTTATTGGCAAAGTTATTTTAAAGTAAATTATTTATATTGCATAATTGTCTATATGCTTAAATATCCATATCATTACAATGTATACTTGCTATATTTTAGACTTTGTCACTTAATTAATGGCTAGATATTTACAATTTGTACAGCTAATAACTAAAATTGACCAACCAATATTATAAGCTAACCAGCCAATCATAAGCTGATCACTGATACACACCAAAATATGTCATAATGTTTAACTGCTAAGTATATTTATTTGTCAGAAAAGTGCAGTAATAAGATAAGATAATCAATAATAGTAAAATTTGAATAACCAATATTTACCTAAAGCATCAAAGTTGTATGGTTTAAACTGCAATGACTTCCAAGAACCACTAAGCAGCATTTCACTTGTCAAATCTGTCTCCAACTTCTTAATTGTTGTTGAGAACTGAGGTCCCTTACTCAGCGAGAAGCTTTTGATTATGACTTGTTCCAGAAGCTTCCGTTTCTTGTAATCATTCCTGGTGCTGTCGGTCAAGTTGTCTATACCTTTCTTGATCTCATTCAAATGATCTTGTACAGTATCTATGATGGAGTCAACTTTTTTCTTAACAAGTGGAGCACCACCTGATTTGTCTAGGAGTATCCAACCTGATGACATTGCTTTACTAAAACCAACTTTTGCATTTGGAACAGTCTGAAATTAAAACAGGTAGATTGAAGACCAAGTTTTTAATATAAGATTACTTGTAAATTGGAGAAGTTATTTTAGGTTTATTCACTATTTTGATTGAGTACTTTCATATTTCCAGCAAATGTGCTGACATTTCAAAACAAAAAGGATATACCTACTATGGAACTGTATTAAAAACTTAAAATAAATTAAGAATTATAAACTACATAATTATTTTTTACTTAAAATAATTAAGCTATAAATTAATAACAATAATTCTTAGCCGTAATAATCAATTTGAAAGTTTAGGATGGATTTTATTGTAACTAAAACAATGATAGAGCTCATAGATTAGAATAAAACATAGGCCACCTTTTACTATAGCAAAACATATACAAAGCTCTATAATTTAATTGTTAGGGCAACCATGATGTAACATTTGATATTTAGAATATTATCAAAAGCTGATAACGGCGACATTGCAATGTATTAAATACCTATTCATTTATTGGCACACACAAGCATACAAATGTACCTTCATAACTTCAGCCTGAGAGATACCAGAGTCAGGAATGCTCCGATATAAAACGGCTTCGTGACTTCCCGCCTCTGAAACTTGTTTACCCTCCTCAGTAAGATCCCATCGTGTGGTTTTTGCAGCTTCAGAAACAACCATCTCAAGTGCTTCTAAACTTTTCACAGCACCAACTATTTTTTGATGGTCCTCATTGAATTCGTTAGATAATTTGATGGTATCAACTTTATCACATTTGTCTAGGTAATGGAGAATTCTTTCATTGAGTTCCATTGTAATTTCTAGTTTTGCTAATCCAGTAATAAATAATATTTTAGAAACGAACACCTGTGAAAGGTTATTTTATTTTAGTTTCAGCCACGAACTATTAAATAATGTTGCTAGCTAAGGTTGCGTAATTTCAGTTAGCTGTTTTGTTTGCTACGAACAGAAAAGCAGTACTAGAAGTTCCTTATTGCTAATATTTTATTATGAATATTTCTCAATTACAATTATTATTGCTCTGCAGTTACTCGTTGCAGCAGTAAAGAGTTAGGCTAACAAAATATTTACAAATATTTATATGGAAATAAATGACATAAAACCTTTAAAAAATCAGTGTAAATTGTCCAGAAATATTTATTAATTAATACATAGTCTATGTCCAGCAGTGGACGTCCAATGGCTGAGATAATGATGATGCTGATGAATACATTGCTCGCCAATTGATAGGATTTTTCCAACATTGATTTAACTTGAGTGATGTTTAATTAATATTTTTTAAGCATCATTCAAATTAAAAACATCTTATGGCTTCTATTATTACTGCAATAATAGTTTGTTAATGGACGCTGGATGTTGCTGTTATAAAACAAAGTTGGCATCATTATGTGCAAGTTTTTAGGTAATGACAGTAATGACAGCGACACTATATACAAAATGGAGTTTGTCACTGTCAGCGTCAAAACATAGAAGAATGTTCAGTCAGAGTCATATTCAGAGTTCAGTCAGTTCAGTCAGTGCAGTGCAGGCAAGGCAGAGTGCAGTGCAGTGCAGTGTTAGCATAGCAGTGCAGGCAGTGTGTGTGTTGCACTTGATATTATAAGTAAAAGACAAAATCCTTAGGTGAATAAATAATTTACAATTATTCATATAGCCGATATTAATCATAATCTTGGCAAGGTAAGGCTGGTTAAATTCTGTAAGTTGTAGAAATCATATTTTTGTTTCCAACAATACCTACATCACCCGCTTGGACCTAAGGACTTTAAGTACCTACCCATATTCTTAGAACATTAGGTAGGTACTTATTTAATTATTTACAGTCTGCCTTGCTATTCTCATTAAGTTTACAGAGTTAGTTTATTTTGTACACGTGTACTTAAATGTTTTCCATAAATTATTTTATTTCCGCTATAGTAAAACCATTCTAAAAATGAACACCCACCCCTCCACAAAACCGTGATGATTTCAACGTGTGAGAGGAAATACAGAAAAACAGAATACCTACACAGAAAAAAAAAATTCAGAATTCGGTGGAGGGGCGTTCATTTTAGAAATGGTTTACTATACCGGTATCGATAGTGAGAACGTTGTTTACCTATGTACCTACCTATCTTTATTTAATCCTGTTCGATTTGTGTAAACAATTACCTGGGTACCTATTGATACCTACCTACCTAAGCCGAAAGGAAAAAAAAGTTGTGCATGACTATAAAGAAAGAAAAACATTTATACATGTATAAGAAGAAAAACATAGGTAAGTATTTTTCTTTCTATAAATTAAAATCTATTAAAATTTATGGAAGAGTGATGACTCTTACAGTTATGTAGGTACTTAAAAGAAGGCATCCAACTACTGTGAAATTTTATGTGGGTAGGTAGGTACATACTTTATGAAAATGCTATAAACATTTGTGTTTTATTAGTCTTAGTGGTTCGACCCTTGGTAAGATTCTCACAGCCTAATCAGCCATCTCGGCGGGATGTCTACATGTATTCCTTCATTAAAGTAATAAAGATGTTTGATTGTGTCTTTACAGCATCTGCTTCTGCCATTTTAATTTTCCTACTTCTTAAACCTTCCTTTTCAAAATTTGGGCTTGAGATAATATGGGATTTTACAGTACCTACTAACGAACAGCAATTCATTTTATTTATACTACTAAAATAGATTGATAGGTACACCCTTTTACCCATACCCGTATGTCCACAAAAACAAATTGTCGTTGTAAAATCCTTATTGTTGAAAATCATTTCTGCTAGCCAAAAGCCAAGCCTAAGTGGGACACTCGATTTTCATTCCGAAGGTCGTAGATTCAAACGTACACACGCACATCTAAAAATACGTACAGTAACGGTGAAGACAAACACCGTTAGGAAACCTTTGAAAATTTAAAAGAAAATCTCGTTATAAGAAGTCCCTGTGTCCCAGCGATGGGAACATAAATAGGAGTGCCTATGCTTTATGCTGAACTGTATGTTTCAGATGTCTCGACTAAGCATTGTGATCTTCGGAGCGACAGGGTATACGGGCAAATATGCAGTACTGGACATGGTCCGACTGGCCGCGCAGCACCCGGGCTTGACGTGGGGCGTCGCGGGCCGCAGCCGCTGCAAGCTGGAGGCGCTCATGTCAGATGTCACTGTCAAGACTGGTCAGTAACAAATAGCACTAGACTACCATTTATATTAAACTTAATATATAGGTACCAACTTGAACCATGAAATTGTACTTCAATAGGCTAAAATGGCGTTCACACGTTAGCGTAATGATTGTACTAAAATCCTCTAACACATTGGGTTCTATTGAATGAAAGAAAGATTGTTTTTTTTTATTAATAAAAAATAATCTAATTTACAACCATATTGTACCATTGAACCCATAACAGGTTTGTATTGGTACTCACACTCACATAATTAACTAAACACTATTATATCCATGCCTTTAAGTGGGAGATACGGGTTATGATGATGATCATGTAGCTCAAGTGGTCCCACGTTACTGCTTAAGTATACAGTTTTTGTTGAACAAAGCATTACAAAGGCGGAGAACTTAACTATTTACATCTCGTTTAGTACATAGTTAGTTAGATGTTTGCATGTTGCACACTTCAACAACCTTGTCCATCTCTAATTGTAGTGGCAAATATTTATGCAACTTATTATAACTTACAATATATTTACATGCATAATCTTTGTTAGTGAATGTATTAATTTTCCATAATAATTTACTAGACACGCAGTGTCGATCACTGTGATGGTGTACCTAATTATCCATGTAATTTTTTTCATCACTTTTTAGTATGTTAGTTTCTAGTTAATTACTTACTTAAGATACCGTCTATGTTTCCATGGAATTTCTTGAATAGAAGTATGTAGATCTGTTTGTATATGAAAATAAAAAAAATATTATCTCTAATTACGGAAATCATAAAAAATATTATCTCCAATGATTTTATAATTATCTCTAATTACGGAAATCATACGTAGAAACTTATTTCTTATTCTAGCTAGAATAGCTAGTTTCTTATACTAGCTATTCTAGCCTCTTTAATTATGCTGAGAGTCAATCGCATAATGATTATGCCCTACACGCCCTACATTACCAAGCATTTCTTATCGATTATAGGACGACTACGAGTATATTCCATAGATATAGAAATTTTTGTTTACAAAAGATGTTTGAAAGATTTACTACTATTTCGTACAATTAACCTGTGTTTCTTTGTATAAATAATTTAAAGAATTGATGAAAAGAATAAATTAATGTTAATAACTATATTTGGTCCGGGTATTCTGGGTGTTGTCTATGTGATAAAAATATCGTATTGTTTTAACTACTTATATGATATACCCGTAACATTTCTGAGTGCAATATTTATATATTCATATTCTTTTCAGGGCAAGACCATTCGCACATTCCCATAATAACGGCCGAAGTGTCTGATGAGAAGTCCCTCAAGGACATGTGTTCTCGAGCTAAGGTCATCGTCAATTGCTGCGGCCCGTACAGGCTCTATGGCGAGCCCGTGGTGCGGGCGGCCATAGACAGCGGAGCACATCACGTGGATATTAACGGGGAGCCTCAGGTTAGTGGCGGTCCACTTCTGGACATAGATCTTGGATATTTCCAGTTATTTCGGATCGCGCTAGACCTGCACACATTGTAATAATAATATTATGAAATAATTGTACTTATATAATAAAAAATCAAAGAAAGTATTACATAATTAACGTAGTAATTTAGGATATAACCTCCCGTAGAAACTAACCGTTGAACTATGTCGGTGACCCTCATTTTATGATACTCAATAAATTCCTTGATTAACAAAATGATTGCGTTAACATACATAATAATAGAGTAATGTTGTTTCCAGTTCATGGAGACGATGCAGCTCCGCTACTCCGCAGAGGCGGCCGCGGCCGGGGTGTACGTCGTCAGCGCGTGCGGATACGACTGTATCCCCAACGACATGGGGGTCATATTCATACAGCAGCAGTTTGGAGGTTTGTACTTATAACGTATTTATCCGCGGGAAACTAGGTCGATCCGCCGACAACTTTATAAAATGTACCAATTTTCAGACATCGATTCAGCCGTTTATGTGTAAATAGTGTACCTAACTAACATGGCTTTCTTTTATAATATAAGGAATACTATTACAGTGTTTTTTCTAATGAAGTTATTTGTAATGCAGGTACTGTGAACAGCGTAGAGTCCTACATGAGCTCGTCTGTGCCCGCGGAGTTCCGCGAGCAGGCGCGCGGCGGCGTCATCAACTACGGCACCTGGGAGTCTCTCGTACTGGGGTATGTACTTACATGAGCTCGTCTGTGCCCGCGGAGTTCCGCGAGCAGGCGCGCGGCGGCGTCATCAACTACGGCACCTGGGAGTCTCTCGTACTGGGGTATGTACTTACATGAGCTCGTCTGTGCCCGCGGAGTTCCGCGAGCAGGCGCGCGGCGGCGTCATCAACTACGGCACCTGGGAGTCTCTCGTACTGGGGTATGTACTTACATGAGCTCGTCTGTGCCCGCGGAGTTCCGCGAGCAGGCGCGCGGCGGCGTCATCAACTACGGCACCTGGGAGTCTCTCGTACTGGGGTATGTACTTACATGAGCTCGTCTGTGCCCGCGGAGTTCCGCGAGCAGGCGCGCGGCGGCGTCATCAACTACGGCACCTGGGAGTCTCTCGTACTGGGGTATGTACTTACATGAGCTCGTCTGTGCCCGCGGAGTTCCGCGAGCAGGCGCGCGGCGGCGTCATCAACTGCGGCACCTGGGAGTCTCTCGTACTGGGGTATGTACTTACATGAGCTCGTCTGTGCCCGCGGAGTTCCGCGAGCAGGCGCGCGGCGGCGTCATCAACTACGGCACCTGGGAGTCTCTCGTACTGGGGTATGTACTTACATGAGCTCGTCTGTGCCCGCGGAGTTCCGCGAGCAGGCGCGCGGCGGCGTCATCAACTACGGCACCTGGGAGTCTCTCGTACTGGGGTATGTACTTACATGAGCTCGTCTGTGCCCGCGGAGTTCCGCGAGCAGGCGCGCGGCGGCGTCATCAACTACGGCACCTGGGAGTCTCTCGTACTGGGGTATGTACTTACATGAGCTCGTCTGTGCCCGCGGAGTTCCGCGAGCAGGCGCGCGGCGGCGTCATCAACTACGGCACCTGGGAGTCTCTCGTACTGGGGTATGTACTTACATGAGCTCGTCTGTGCCCGCGGAGTTCCGCGAGCAGGCGCGCGGCGGCGTCATCAACTACGGCACCTGGGAGTCTCTCGTACTGGGGTATGTACTTACATGAGCTCGTCTGTGCCCGCGGAGTTCCGCGAGCAGGCGCGCGGCGGCGTCATCAACTACGGCACCTGGGAGTCTCTCGTACTGGGGTATGTACTTACATGAGCTCGTCTGTGCCCGCGGAGTTCCGCGAGCAGGCGCGCGGCGGCGTCATCAACTACGGCACCTGGGAGTCTCTCGTACTGGGGTATGTACTTACATGAGCTCGTCTGTGCCCGCGGAGTTCCGCGAGCAGGCGCGCGGCGGCGTCATCAACTACGGCACCTGGGAGTCTCTCGTACTGGGGTATGTACTTACATGAGCTCGTCTGTGCCCGCGGAGTTCCGCGAGCAGGCGCGCGGCGGCGTCATCAACTACGGCACCTGGGAGTCTCTCGTACTGGGGTATGTACTTACATGAGCTCGTCTGTGCCCGCGGAGTTCCGCGAGCAGGCGCGCGGCGGCGTCATCAACTACGGCACCTGGGAGTCTCTCGTACTGGGGTATGTACTTACATGAGCTCGTCTGTGCCCGCGGAGTTCCGCGAGCAGGCGCGCGGCGGCGTCATCAACTACGGCACCTGGGAGTCTCTCGTACTGGGGTATGTACTTACATGAGCTCGTCTGTGCCCGCGGAGTTCCGCGAGCAGGCGCGCGGCGGCGTCATCAACTACGGCACCTGGGAGTCTCTCGTACTGGGGTATGTACTTACATGAGCTCGTCTGTGCCCGCGGAGTTCCGCGAGCAGGCGCGCGGCGGCGTCATCAACTACGGCACCTGGGAGTCTCTCGTACTGGGGTATGTACTTACATGAGCTCGTCTGTGCCCGCGGAGTTCCGCGAGCAGGCGCGCGGCGGCGTCATCAACTACGGCACCTGGGAGTCTCTCGTACTGGGGTATGTACTTACATGAGCTCGTCTGTGCCCGCGGAGTTCCGCGAGCAGGCGCGCGGCGGCGTCATCAACTACGGCACCTGGGAGTCTCTCGTACTGGGGTATGTACTTACATGAGCTCGTCTGTGCCCGCGGAGTTCCGCGAGCAGGCGCGCGGCGGCGTCATCAACTACGGCACCTGGGAGTCTCTCGTACTGGGGTATGTACTTACATGAGCTCGTCTGTGCCCGCGGAGTTCCGCGAGCAGGCGCGCGGCGGCGTCATCAACTACGGCACCTGGGAGTCTCTCGTACTGGGGTATGTACTTACATGAGCTCGTCTGTGCCCGCGGAGTTCCGCGAGCAGGCGCGCGGCGGCGTCATCAACTACGGCACCTGGGAGTCTCTCGTACTGGGGTATGTACTTACATGAGCTCGTCTGTGCCCGCGGAGTTCCGCGAGCAGGCGCGCGGCGGCGTCATCAACTACGGCACCTGGGAGTCTCTCGTACTGGGGTATGTACTTACATGAGCTCGTCTGTGCCCGCGGAGTTCCGCGAGCAGGCGCGCGGCGGCGTCATCAACTACGGCACCTGGGAGTCTCTCGTACTGGGGTATGTACTTACATGAGCTCGTCTGTGCCCGCGGAGTTCCGCGAGCAGGCGCGCGGCGGCGTCATCAACTACGGCACCTGGGAGTCTCTCGTACTGGGGTATGTACTTACATGAGCTCGTCTGTGCCCGCGGAGTTCCGCGAGCAGGCGCGCGGCGGCGTCATCAACTACGGCACCTGGGAGTCTCTCGTACTGGGGTATGTACTTACATGAGCTCGTCTGTGCCCGCGGAGTTCCGCGAGCAGGCGCGCGGCGGCGTCATCAACTACGGCACCTGGGAGTCTCTCGTACTGGGGTATGTACTTACATGAGCTCGTCTGTGCCCGCGGAGTTCCGCGAGCAGGCGCGCGGCGGCGTCATCAACTACGGCACCTGGGAGTCTCTCGTACTGGGGTATGTACTTACATGAGCTCGTCTGTGCCCGCGGAGTTCCGCGAGCAGGCGCGCGGCGGCGTCATCAACTACGGCACCTGGGAGTCTCTCGTACTGGGGTATGTACTTACATGAGCTCGTCTGTGCCCGCGGAGTTCCGCGAGCAGGCGCGCGGCGGCGTCATCAACTACGGCACCTGGGAGTCTCTCGTACTGGGGTATGTACTTACATGAGCTCGTCTGTGCCCGCGGAGTTCCGCGAGCAGGCGCGCGGCGGCGTCATCAACTACGGCACCTGGGAGTCTCTCGTACTGGGGTATGTACTTACATGAGCTCGTCTGTGCCCGCGGAGTTCCGCGAGCAGGCGCGCGGCGGCGTCATCAACTACGGCACCTGGGAGTCTCTCGTACTGGGGTATGTACTTACATGAGCTCGTCTGTGCCCGCGGAGTTCCGCGAGCAGGCGCGCGGCGGCGTCATCAACTACGGCACCTGGGAGTCTCTCGTACTGGGGTATGTACTTACATGAGCTCGTCTGTGCCCGCGGAGTTCCGCGAGCAGGCGCGCGGCGGCGTCATCAACTACGGCACCTGGGAGTCTCTCGTACTGGGGTATGTACTTACATGAGCTCGTCTGTGCCCGCGGAGTTCCGCGAGCAGGCGCGCGGCGGCGTCATCAACTACGGCACCTGGGAGTCTCTCGTACTGGGGTATGTACTTACATGAGCTCGTCTGTGCCCGCGGAGTTCCGCGAGCAGGCGCGCGGCGGCGTCATCAACTACGGCACCTGGGAGTCTCTCGTACTGGGGTATGTACTTACATGAGCTCGTCTGTGCCCGCGGAGTTCCGCGAGCAGGCGCGCGGCGGCGTCATCAACTACGGCACCTGGGAGTCTCTCGTACTGGGGTATGTACTTACATGAGCTCGTCTGTGCCCGCGGAGTTCCGCGAGCAGGCGCGCGGCGGCGTCATCAACTACGGCACCTGGGAGTCTCTCGTACTGGGGTATGTACTTACATGAGCTCGTCTGTGCCCGCGGAGTTCCGCGAGCAGGCGCGCGGCGGCGTCATCAACTACGGCACCTGGGAGTCTCTCGTACTGGGGTATGTACTTACATGAGCTCGTCTGTGCCCGCGGAGTTCCGCGAGCAGGCGCGCGGCGGCGTCATCAACTACGGCACCTGGGAGTCTCTCGTACTGGGGTATGTACTTACATGAGCTCGTCTGTGCCCGCGGAGTTCCGCGAGCAGGCGCGCGGCGGCGTCATCAACTACGGCACCTGGGAGTCTCTCGTACTGGGGTATGTACTTACATGAGCTCGTCTGTGCCCGCGGAGTTCCGCGAGCAGGCGCGCGGCGGCGTCATCAACTACGGCACCTGGGAGTCTCTCGTACTGGGGTATGTACTTACATGAGCTCGTCTGTGCCCGCGGAGTTCCGCGAGCAGGCGCGCGGCGGCGTCATCAACTACGGCACCTGGGAGTCTCTCGTACTGGGGTATGTACTTACATGAGCTCGTCTGTGCCCGCGGAGTTCCGCGAGCAGGCGCGCGGCGGCGTCATCAACTACGGCACCTGGGAGTCTCTCGTACTGGGGTATGTACTTACATGAGCTCGTCTGTGCCCGCGGAGTTCCGCGAGCAGGCGCGCGGCGGCGTCATCAACTACGGCACCTGGGAGTCTCTCGTACTGGGGTATGTACTTACATGAGCTCGTCTGTGCCCGCGGAGTTCCGCGAGCAGGCGCGCGGCGGCGTCATCAACTACGGCACCTGGGAGTCTCTCGTACTGGGGTATGTACTTACATGAGCTCGTCTGTGCCCGCGGAGTTCCGCGAGCAGGCGCGCGGCGGCGTCATCAACTACGGCACCTGGGAGTCTCTCGTACTGGGGTATGTACTTACATGAGCTCGTCTGTGCCCGCGGAGTTCCGCGAGCAGGCGCGCGGCGGCGTCATCAACTACGGCACCTGGGAGTCTCTCGTACTGGGGTATGTACTTACATGAGCTCGTCTGTGCCCGCGGAGTTCCGCGAGCAGGCGCGCGGCGGCGTCATCAACTACGGCACCTGGGAGTCTCTCGTACTGGGGTATGTACTTACATGAGCTCGTCTGTGCCCGCGGAGTTCCGCGAGCAGGCGCGCGGCGGCGTCATCAACTACGGCACCTGGGAGTCTCTCGTACTGGGGTATGTACTTACATGAGCTCGTCTGTGCCCGCGGAGTTCCGCGAGCAGGCGCGCGGCGGCGTCATCAACTACGGCACCTGGGAGTCTCTCGTACTGGGGTATGTACTTACATGAGCTCGTCTGTGCCCGCGGAGTTCCGCGAGCAGGCGCGCGGCGGCGTCATCAACTACGGCACCTGGGAGTCTCTCGTACTGGGGTATGTACTTACATGAGCTCGTCTGTGCCCGCGGAGTTCCGCGAGCAGGCGCGCGGCGGCGTCATCAACTACGGCACCTGGGAGTCTCTCGTACTGGGGTATGTACTTACATGAGCTCGTCTGTGCCCGCGGAGTTCCGCGAGCAGGCGCGCGGCGGCGTCATCAACTACGGCACCTGGGAGTCTCTCGTACTGGGGTATGTACTTACATGAGCTCGTCTGTGCCCGCGGAGTTCCGCGAGCAGGCGCGCGGCGGCGTCATCAACTACGGCACCTGGGAGTCTCTCGTACTGGGGTATGTACTTACATGAGCTCGTCTGTGCCCGCGGAGTTCCGCGAGCAGGCGCGCGGCGGCGTCATCAACTACGGCACCTGGGAGTCTCTCGTACTGGGGTATGTACTTACATGAGCTCGTCTGTGCCCGCGGAGTTCCGCGAGCAGGCGCGCGGCGGCGTCATCAACTACGGCACCTGGGAGTCTCTCGTACTGGGGTATGTACTTACATGAGCTCGTCTGTGCCCGCGGAGTTCCGCGAGCAGGCGCGCGGCGGCGTCATCAACTACGGCACCTGGGAGTCTCTCGTACTGGGGTATGTACTTACATGAGCTCGTCTGTGCCCGCGGAGTTCCGCGAGCAGGCGCGCGGCGGCGTCATCAACTACGGCACCTGGGAGTCTCTCGTACTGGGGTATGTACTTACATGAGCTCGTCTGTGCCCGCGGAGTTCCGCGAGCAGGCGCGCGGCGGCGTCATCAACTACGGCACCTGGGAGTCTCTCGTACTGGGGTATGTACTTACATGAGCTCGTCTGTGCCCGCGGAGTTCCGCGAGCAGGCGCGCGGCGGCGTCATCAACTACGGCACCTGGGAGTCTCTCGTACTGGGGTATGTACTTACATGAGCTCGTCTGTGCCCGCGGAGTTCCGCGAGCAGGCGCGCGGCGGCGTCATCAACTACGGCACCTGGGAGTCTCTCGTACTGGGGTATGTATCAAATAAATATATAGCAGGACAATTTACACAGCGACATCTAGCCGACATCTAGTATGTACTTTTGTTTTATTTATTTATTTATTTATTTATTTATTTATTTATTTATTTATTTATTTATTTATTTATTTATTTATTTATTTATTTATTTATTTATTTTTATTGATGCTGGCGCGATCACTTAGACCAGTTTAGTATCGGTTGGAATTATATTACGCCAGGTGGGGATAATTGGAAGAAATTATGGAGGCCTTTGCCCAGGAGTTGTTATAATATTTTCGGCTTTAAACATAACTAGATGTTTGCCGTAAATGAGTTATTCTTGCAGATTATCGAACTGGCACGAACTGAAGCCGCTCAGAGAGAAGTTGTATCCGGAGAAACTGCCCCGGTTCAAGCCCAAGCTGGAGAAGCGGTACGTACTTCTAAACAAGGACATGTGGCGACCTCTATCACCACTGATAGTGAAATTACAAAAACATCAAATATAATCATAATCATAATCTATATTTTTCCTTTATGTGTGTGTTTGGTAGTAAATAAATGTATGTCTATGTCAATTGTTTCAAACGTATTGGTACAGGGTTCTTAAAAATATCCTTAAGTAACACAATATGACCCCGTTGGGGCACTATAACAATTTATGCTTACCTATATCTAACTTAAATAACTCTATAGAATATTATATTCTTATATTATATTACTTTGTATTATACCTTCCAGTGGAATCATCCACAAGAGTCCGTCGGGTGGATGGTGCGTCCCGTTCATGGGCGCTGACGGCTCCGTGGTGTACCGCACGCAGCGCGCACTGTACGCCGCGGGTGCGGGTTCACGTCCCGCGCAGTTCCACGCGTACCTGGACCTGGGCTCGCTGCTGGTGGCGCTGCTGGCCGTGGCGGCGGGGGCGCTGCTGTTTCTGTTCACCAGGTACATTTATCATTGTGCCAAAATTATTATATGTACAAAATTATTGTTTTAACTCCTTTGTAAATACGTGAGAAATTCCCGTTGTTATAAATTGAATAGTGTAGTAGGTAACTCTAAAAAAGTTTGAAAGTAAAAAAAAAATTGTATTGGAAAATTCAAATTAAATGCATATTACTAATGTAATAGTTAAGAGTCATAAACAATTTTACAAGTCTAAAACAAAAGTAGTTTATTATAATAACTGGTTAGCTAATTAGTTAAGGGTTTACGACATAAAATGCGAGCGAGCTAAGCGAGCGTGGCGAAGAATATATTTTTTTAATTAACCTTACAATAAATCTTCCACCACGTTCCAGACTATCGTTCCTCCGCGCCGTGCTTCTACGTTACCCGCGGGTCTGTTCCCTGGGCATGGTGTCCCGCGGCCCGCCCGACGCCGTGGTGCGACACACGCGCTACAGCCTCACGCTGCACGCCCACGGCTGGGCCCACGGCACTGACACCGCGCTGCCCACCGATAAGACACTCACTGTCAAGGTATATTAACATAATGATAAAACCGGCTAGTTAGTGAATAAGTTAGATTTAAATAGACATAATAACGTATTGGTTATATTAATGTAATGTTGTGATCTTATTTTAATAAACAATAAACAAACATCAGCGCAAGTTCATTCAAATCAATACAAAAAAAAGTTAAGTGTTCAGACCTTTCGAAGCACTGCCCTGACTGTAATGGCGGCCGAAAGGCAAATGTCAGTGTCAAGTCACAATAAAACGTAATTGGGGTTAGGGTTTACTGGTTATCTATTGCTAGTCATAATGTGATAAGTTAATTTTATTTGTACCTAAAACATATAAAACCAATATAAAATGAGATGGTTAATGGCTTCATATCTCAAAGCCGAATTGGTCAAAAACCGATGCTTAGTTTGGGACCGGGACAACCATCCTTTATTGTCTAATAATCATATTATTAGAGTTGCCCAGCTGTTACACAGTACACGTGTGGCCACTGAAATACTACATAGTTTAAAGATTTTGTCATTTATTTCCATAAAATCCTTAATATCACTTGGACAAGTCAATAATTTATAAGCCAAGTCAAGCGATAAGGCCGCCAATTGTACAATTAGTTAAGTTTTATTTATTTATTTTATAAGAATTTTGTTTTCTTATATATTGTTTTGTCTATCTAAGTGTACATTAAGTTATTATCCATCTATCTATCTAAGTTGTTGATGTTAGTGAATGTGTTCAGGTGTCGGGCGAGAACCCCGGCTACGGCGCCACCGTGTCGGCGCTGCTGCTCTCCGCCGTGACGCTGCTCGAGGAACGGGACAACATGCCGGGGAAGTAAGTCACTTACACCTAGTGCAATATTATTACATATCATACACAATACATACAAGCTAATAACAGTATTTGAACATGAAACGGGTAACGTACCATGATTTAAATGTTTTTGAGTTTTCCGATATTTCGACACTGTTGCAAGCGCCATGTTCACGGACAGACTGATGACACCGGCGGGGCGGCGGGTAGGCAGACCGTTATTGACAAACGAAACGATCTACCCTCTTCCTGACTCTTTTATTGCGAGTTTGATTGTCACTGTCACTGTTATCACCTGTTTCATTCACGAATGCAAGTCGATCGCGACATACTACACTCACCGTATCTGGCCAGGCGGCCGGCAATACAGTTTTATGATTTTAGCATAACTCCACCACAGGTTTCCACGTTCCAGACAACTGGAAGCCATCTTCTCGACCCGTTTCCCGTTTGATGTTCAAATATAGTTAAAAAACATGATAGTTTAAAAAGTTATATAACTAATAACAGGTTCCAACGTATAGCAAAAAGCTATAATAATGTTTTTTTCCTATTTAGAGGCGGCGTGTTGACACCAGGCTACGCTTTCAAAGACACCAATCTAATACAAAGAGTTTCGCAGCCCGGAAACAACATGAAGTTTGAGGTTATCCCTAACACTGCATAATTGTTACGTTTTTACCGTTTACTCCCACTTGTCCTGTTGAGTAGTCCTGTTGACAGGACAACTGAGAAAAAAATTCCCAGTAGTTCTGTGACGTTTAGGACTATGCTTTACACCTGACTTTTATTCCCACGTGTTTTGTTGAGTAATTATGTTGGTAATTTTACGAATTAGTTTTGTCTAATTTAAAAAACTTATTTACCTATGTAAATGTACATAAGTAGGTTAAGTTTTTTAAATTCCATTATTTTGATTGAATCCATTTATTCTTTGTGGAAAGTCGTGTACAGAGGATCATAAATAAGCTTATGTTCTAAACAATCTACTTTTTCAATGGTAGGTACAAAGATTATTTTATTTTATTTTATAATGTTAGGAAAACTAACAGCTATGCTTATATAAAATCAAATTAAGTTTAACATAACATGTCTAAGAACATTTATGATGCTTAGGGCTAATTATAAGTTTGTAGTTTATTTTACATATAGGTACTTGAATTTAATATAACATCATCTTACAATAATTATAAAAGGAACAAAAAACGTATTAACATAAAATAATCATAATTACTGTAATTAAATACTTTTGTTCGGATGCAAGCGCACCGAAATTGGCGGAATGCGCGGGTTGCGGGGACTGGAACAAAGGCGTTGTGATTGGCTTTTTCAAGCTTTTTCACTAATAATAGTGTTAGGAAAGTTGAAAACCAAAAAATTAATTTGTCGATAATTAATTTCATTAATTGGTTTGTAAATTTGAATGAAAGAAAGAAAGAAAGAAAAAAAAAGTTTATTTATATCTACAACCTAACTTAAATTTAATCAAACTTAAAGTAACTTAAAAATAACACCATTACATTGATTTAAAATAAAAATTAGGAGAGAATTTCGTAAGTATTCAAATGCAAATAGTATCATGTAGTTATGTATTTATTTTTGGAATACTTACACAAATCTGTAGAACCATAGACTAAATATTTAGTCTACGGTAGAACTTAAAAATTAAACAATACCTAATATTAAAAAAATAAAAAGAGTTTTTTTGTGTTTGTCACTAAAACTCTTTTGTGATTCAAATAATGCATGCAATTATCACTTGACAACTGATTGAAATAGTTTGAATCATACAAAAATTTTGTTGTGACAAACATACAATTCTCACTTTTTCTATATTAATTATTACTCAACAGGACAAGTGAGAATTATATTGTCATTTGTCCTGTGGACCGAACTACTGGGAATTTTTTTCTCAGTTGTCCTGTCAACAGGACTACTCAACAGGACAAGTGGGAGTAAACGGTTTTTACAAAATCATACTCACGCTTAACGTAATTAATGAAATGATAGAATAAATGTACAGTCAGCGGCACAAATATGTTACACCGCGGAAGTTTTCATAATAGTCATCATAAAAACTGATAGATGTCCCAATCAGTGTTTTACTGAGATATAAGGTATATAATAAATTCTAGCTTATATCGTAATCTTCGTTAGCGTAGTGGTCTAGCGCAGCTAGGGCTAAACTGGAAGGCGTGGGTTCGATTCCCACTCGAGGACCAAGTGTGTGTTTTGATCTTGTATTTTTTTTACTCCATTTTCTGATATTGAGAAAGCTTAAGTGAGACAATCATATATGTTAAATTATATTAAAGTCATTCCGTTGTTAGGCTTTATTAAATAAATTATTTATTTGGTAAAACTGCCTTTTATTAAACCAACTAATTTGAAATCGTTATTTCTATCTATTATTTTTTAATACTTTTAGGCTTTCTTTATGAAACTTAAAAAACATCGCGTCAAGCTTCCGTAGCGTACGGGATTTTTTTATACAGATGTCTAACTTCTTTTAAAATAATCTTTAGCCTATCTTTATTATTTTATTATCTTCTAAGATAATAAAATAATATAATAAAATAATAGTATTCTCATCGGTAATCTTTATCATTTGTAAGGTTTGACTAGTAAAATAGTTTGAGGAAATTAAATAAAACTTATTTTAGAAAATAGATACAATTAATTTAATAATGGAATTACATGTAATTAGTATCTACATACATATAATGATTTACAACATTTACATACGTTGCGATTTCGTATCTCGAAAATCTTCGTTTTGTTCTGATTATTTCCAGCTTATCGTATAGGATAGGTATTGCATATATTTGCGGTGCGATGTCGCAACGCATATATCTTGCAACTAAAGTCATGAGCTATGTACAAAAGTTCTGTACATTATATTTAAGATAAACCCTACTTTCGTCGGGTAAAAAGGACTAGGTTTTAAGGAAATAAAAAAGTTTTAAAAACGATGGAAAAGTGAGATAAAAAACTCATCCCGATAAAGTCAATAAGAAACGAATGCTATCTATTAACTTTAAATAGGTAGATATATACTTTATAATACTAATACTTTTATAACAACCTGAATTACACACGAAAAATTTGAAAGTGAAGTACCACAAAAAAATATACCTAGGTAAGTACCTATACCTAGGTATATTTTTTTTGTGGCACGCAAAATCGAATTTGGAGTATTTTTATATTATTTAATATTTTTATAATTAATGATATCGTTATCATTAGCTCATCCAGTCAGCTTATAATCTATGGAAATATGCTTTGGTTTAAAAAAACAAAATAATAAAAAATAAATAAAAAACACTTAGCATTAACTCGAGGTTAGAATTAATCTCTTTTATAATTATACACCGCAAAATTAAAACTTTATAACAATTTAATTTTACAAAGTTAATCTTTCGACTTAGAAGACAAACTAATTCCACGACATAGGCCATCGGGCATTCAAATCTAGATTTAAGGATGTTAAATCTAGATTTATGTTGATCTGCTCGTAGATATCCCTTTTAATCATTACCTACCTAATTATTTTTATATTTTATTTGAAATCTAGGCCTTACATTTTATCTTGGCTATCATACACATTTCAAGACTTATTTATATTCACAGTTATAGGTACCTACCTAATTACAAGCATTACAAATCATTTAATTATTTTTATGAAATACAAAAGTATCTGTATTGAAGTTGTCAATTGTATAATGTTCTGAATTAAAACAAAACATAATCCTCATTATTATGTAGCCGAGTTTGACAATGATTGCTCCTAATCATGAAGGTACAATTTACTTCGAAAAACTTAAGTGCTAAAGAATAATTATATCTATTATAATCTTCTTGAAACAAGAATTTATATAAAAAAAACATTTATCTTGATTTCACTTCTTAAAAGTATACTTATTTCAATTTCAAAAGTTCATTTTGCGTAAGCTTTTTAAGATTTTAATACCAGTAAAAATCACAAAAGTCTTAAGATGTCACTGTACTGCTTCAAGTTCCCACAAAATTGTTAATAAGGGTCATTTATGTATTAAGTAAGATTTTCATCTTTACCTACTAAATGAATGGACTTTTAAATATTCAAATTAGAACTCTGCACTGATTGGCTGTTCTCTTGATTTCCTTCTGCAAAACAATGCGAGGCATTTTCGATTTCGTCGCTATTACGACAGCACTAAGGTTGAGAGTTAGCTGGACTCTCTGCTGTTTTCGTTTGACCCGACATTACCCGGAGTGACCTCAGGCGCCACGATCAATCCTTCTTTAATTCTCTTCTTCTGTTTCATACGGCGGTTCTGAAACCAAATCTTGACTTGCGTCTCATTCAGTTGTAAAGCAGACGCTATTTCTATCCTTCTCGCTCTCGTGAGGTATTTGTTGAAGTGGAATTCTTTTTCTAGTTCTGTTAGTTGTTTGTTTGTGAAGTTGGTTCGGCCAGTGTTGTTGAGGTTGAGGAGTGGGTGTGGGATTTGCCCACCTGTGGGCGTTCTCATGCCTTCTTGTGGGCTGCCTAGGACGCCTTGGCTGACGTATTCTGCTGATGGGATCATCAGTTTGGGAGCTGGAAACAAAGAAGGAACGGATTAGAATATACTGAATATGATCACTTACTTATTAACGAATAGGTATGAAGGTTATATAAGCAAACCACACACCAAGTTGGTTGTTAGGTGTTAGGTTAGGTTAGGTTAGATTAGGTTAGTTAGATTAATTACCTACCTATATTCATATAAAAAACATTTGTAAATCATCTATGGTGGGAATCAATAATGCGATATGATATAATGGTACCCAGCATTTTTTAGAATCCTAAAGTAGGTAAATATCGTCTTAATTTAACCAGCAGCACTTAAAGCAGAAAAAACTGAATAGCGATCGCAAATTCCCTGATTTGTTTATAATTAAAAATAAGTTTATGGTTTTTTTTTTTTTAGGTAAACAGACAATTAAATCGTACTTCTGCGTTGCGTAGGTACCTATAAGACAAAATAGCCGTTTTTGTCTTTTTGAGTTTTATAACTAGTCTTATGTTGAGAAAATAAATCTTAAAAATAGGTAAGTAGGTATATAAAATAATATGTATTTAAGTATGTTAAAAGAGTTTTATAGTTAAGTTACGATTTCACGAACCATTAAACCAAACAGCCTTTTGAGAACTAAACGCAAAATATTAAAAAAGATCTCAAAAAGTTAATGTTTGTTTTCCTGACCATCGATACCCATTCATACAGACCATTGTATCCTAACCTACCTTACAACTTGTTTACCGGGATTATCTCTAAACCGTAATACTAAAAGCCACTTATTTTTCCATAATGCCATTACGCCGCGGGTTCCTGTCAATTCTGACAGGTGTCACTTTTTCATCTGGCCACAGATAAAAGATATTTCAATATTAGTGTAAGGCTACCCGCTGTGAGCTGGCTAGGTTGTTTCACGGCGAATTTGATAGTTGACGTGTCTTAGACAAGTGACAAAGATAGTGTTTTACTGTTTATGTATGAGTTTCAACTAATTATGATTTGAAATTGAGACTTTTGCAGTTCATCCATATTATTATAGTAAATCCATGTCATTCGAGAATGTCTATTTTTGATTAAGCTCTTGTACCTGAACGATTTTTAAGGTCTTATAATTGGGCTATTATTTAAAGCTTCTAACATACCTACCTACTTTGGGATTTTAAGTCTTTTTTAGTTTTAGTTATAAATGTAAGGCCGTTTGTCTAAGTCCACCGCACTAGAGAACGGAACTGAACGTGTCGTGAATAGTCGACGTAGTTATTTGAGTCGGATAAATGTGTAAATATTTACTTGGGCTGTTCTCAGAATCAGGTGTTTAATAAAAACGGCTATTACCTATTGACGTTCTTAAAATTACGTAAATTTTCGTTTCAACGTTAGCATATTTTTATTTTCTTCTCGCTGATTTGCTAATTTTAAAGATGCAAATTTCTTAGTTTTGAATAAAATCTATGTATTTTAAACGCGGAAAAACTAGGTCACCTACATCCTGTATACGCATTAACGTTGATGCTTTGGTAAGGGTGATTTTATTCCTTGCGTGTAACTAAGGCTACCCCTCTATAATCCTTTCAACGACAGTTGGTCATCTTGTGTGTCATCTCAGTGTGTGGACCAATCTTCTAATTAGTTAATACGAGGATTATTTGTCTTGGAATTTTCTAGGGAAGTGATACTATAGGTATGTATTTCACTGGGGAAAACATAATTTGCATCAAAGCACGCATTTTCAAGATAATCGTTCTCGGGTGTATAACTCATTAGGTACTTAACTTTTTTATATCGAGCATCGTTGACCACGATTTTTAATAATATAACGTAAAAACTATTAGATATGGAAACGGATGGATTTTACTCTTTGAAGCGGATTAACTTTATTACTAATAAATGTAGCCCATAGGTAAGAGTATATCAGAATTACCCAATTTCATGGTGAGATTCAAAAGAAAAGTACTTACACCTAAAGTGGGTATATAGATGTTGAGTGGACGCTATTTTGGCAATCCTATTTAGTCTATAATTTCTGCGGTTTAATGTTGACAGCTGTAACAATGGCCAACGTCTCGGGTTCCCAGCCGTTGGCAGATCAAACAACACCGGCTGTGTTTGTTTGTCTGTTTGTGCAATAGGTACCTCGTTGCTCTAGTGACCAAAGAGCAGCAGCTCTTTCTATCTGAATTAGTGTTTATAGATTGGTAAGCAAATTTAATTTCATTTTAATTGTGTTGTCTGTGTGTCGAAATATTTTTTTTTTCTATTCTATTCTATTATAATTTAATTTATTTGTGTTTTTTAAATTTTAATTTCTGTAAAAGTAGGTAGGTAAGTATATGCTACAATTTTGTTGTGTTAATTGCAAAATACTTACTTACTTCACACCGATGTTATTGAATAATAAAACAATGGCTTTAACGACTTTGACGTATAACGGAATCTATAAATTCAAGTACATTTTCTCAAATTTATTTACCGGGAATAAATTATCAGTTGAGCTTCGGTTGCGCGCACGCAAAAACAATATTGACCATGGACAAACTGCATCTAACTCTACATCGTCTATGCCTGATTATTGGCTCACTGTTTGTCCCTGTGTTGGACGGAGCAATATTATTTATGTAGCTTAGAAAATTTTGTTAACGAAATTGCCGGCAAAAACTTGAACCAAAATTAGGGTGTCAACTTAACATTACTTTACAAAGAAGTCTCTGTAAAATTTAGATATTACCTTTCGTGTAAATGGGGTTGAATTCAAATATCTAGGTTTTATTTACCTATAGTTTACAAAAATTCATAGAACTTTTATGAAAATTAAATAGGTAAGAAAATGACGCTCCAAATCAGTAGAATCAAAATAAAAAATTGTCTATGGTAGTGGCATAGACAAAAGAGCCGCTGTTTGACCAACGGAGGCTGTAATTCTACCCGAACACCGTCAATCCATTACGCTTTGCGCAAATATTTGTCCGCGGCGAGTTGCGTACGATTACGCTTCTATATTTATTTATTCTACGGCTTAGGGTATTGTGTGTTCTATCCGAATTCTTTGTTTTTGAATGGAGAACCTACTCGAATAACCACGTATTACTTAGAATTAAAAAAAATCGTTGACAGAAATCGATATTTGGTTATTCTGTAGAGTCAATGTAGTGTTTACTGCCCGAACACGATTTAAAACCCATATTATTATGTAAAGTTACATGTAGGAATACCTACATCACAGCTAGTATTATTTTGGTTTTGTTCTTGCCTAAAATTATAAGAATTATAGCTAAGTGATTCAGAACTAGATGACATTAACCTATACCTAATAATATGGTATGTTGAAAGTCTGTTTATTGTATTTTTCGAAGGGATGGACACTATTATTTCACATGCATAAAATGTCAATAAATTGTAAATTTACAGATATATTTTGTAGGATTTAAAATCAAATATTAAGTATTTCTTCAGCATTGTCTTTTTATCTAGATAGACTAGATACCTACTCTACCAAGATTATCCATACTGGACTTACGAAATAACTTTTGATAACGCATCAAAGTTAAGCTTACCCATCTAATGGCTACCCTCAACAGAATCTATGTATTAGCATAAGCTCTCATGCCATCCTCACACTAAGTCCCCTTGCACAGCTCTATTTACCCGAATTCAATGCGGGTGGTAATCCATAACGTCCCGAATTACCCATAATTCAATCAATTCAATTGTCCAACTCGCCATGTACCCCGCGTCAACGCCCTACTCGCTGAGAAAAAATAACATTCGAATTTCAAACAATTGACAGTAAACTGACAGCTAGGGGAGCGAAGCGACGCGATTGGCCCGAATTGGACAATGTGGCAGATGCGTTCTATTTTTTCTTTTTTTTGCCGCCATGTTTGCTCGAATTATTTACCGTAAAATGGGTGGAATAAAAAACAGTAGTACAGCTGAAATGTTTCAATCCACGAGAGTTGACAAGATGTAGCGATTAATTCCTCATACATAATTTATTAAGCGGAACATCACGAATTCAGTTGACATAAGGAATTTAATGGAAATTTTCATATTATCACGATTGAAATGATGCATCGTTGTACAAATGCTTAAATTAGTTTGAGGTAGCAGAATGCATTTATGCGTTATACATTTATATTTATTAGATAAGTTAACCTCATTATTTTGTACGTTATATTTTAATTTGATTTGATTCCGATGAATAAGTATATAAGTATACATTTTCATGAAAATGTATAAAACCAGCTTAAGGCGTTTATGCTTTACTTTCTTTACTTGACATAATAATTAGGTAATGTTTAATACAATTTTACTTTAATTTATCACCAAAGCAATATGCGTCAACTAGTAAATCATGTTTCCTGTTGTCCAATTTACAAAATACAATTCCTGTTGAACAAATTACAAAAAAATCCATCTGCCAAAATTAGCATAAAGTAAACACTCAACTCGTGGAAATTATCCATTGTGTTAACATTGTTTTCAATATGGCCGATAAGTGGGCTGTATCGGGCCAAATTGGATGGCACTGCAAACAAGGACTGATACAGGGGTTAGCGGTAATCCCCGGCTTCTGGAATATCTGATATCGGCATCGATAGGGTTAAACTCAGCTCTACAATGTAGTTTACAATAGGCTTTTCCGTTCCCATCGCTGGGAAACAAGGACTTCTATCTTTAAGTGTGAAAGATTAATATCATAAACCATATTTATGTTTAATAATATTTATTTCTCAAAAGATAGAGTTTGCTATTTAAATAATTATACCTATGTAAGGTTTTTCTTCAGCTAGAATTCTTGAACAAAATTAATTACCCACTACCTATCATTATAGCTTTCGAGAAATCTGTCGTTCTGGTTTCATAGTTCCTATCTTGTCCAAAACGATGCTGTTACCAAAGTATACATAAAATGAACAATATTTTAGCGGAATTTCGGAAAGCCTATTCAGCCGTTCTGTATTAGATTATTACAGCGAATGGAGAATATTTTTTGCCTTCTAAATACCGATCCGTCATTCTGTCGTGCCGGCATAATGCACGTTGCCAGTGCGAAATTATTAACGTGAGAGGGTGGCAACACTGAGAATTACACATAATCCACATACAGGCTTTTGCCAGCTGTTTCGCACTCTTGGACATTATGAAATATATTGTTATTGGGACCGTTTTTACTCAATTTCAAAGTCAAAGGACACCCTTCTTAATTGTACTACTGTTTCTACACTAGAGAAAATGTTGTTCATTCAGTAATTTTTTTAAATTTTGTGCTTGTAACGTGAATAGTTGTTTTTTATGCTATAGTTCATCTTAAGTTTAATAACGATAAAATATTGATTTACATAAATGTACTTATGCTGCTATAAAAACGTTTCAACGACTACAATAATTACGTAGAGCAAATCGCGCTCATTGTTAACTCAATATATAGAAAAAATCTCCCATAAAGTCGGGAAGTCAGATTTAACCAGGTTTCCATCATAATTCTGACAGTATTCAGGCAGTATTAGCATAGGCATTATTATTCAAAAGCACTCAGACCTACCCTATTCCCCGCCGGTATTTGCTCGCCATATTTACGCAATTTTAGACATCAACGCGTCTAAAGGGACTTTTTATTAAGGCTGCTTGTTTTGAGGGTGAGGTTATTTTATGGGTTTATTATTTTAAGCTGCGGATTGGATGATCTTTTTTTTTCGAATCAATTTACTTTTTGGGAAAATCAAAATTAAATAAGCGAATAACTTTTTGTTTCAAAGTGCTTAAATTTATTTTAAGTAAGATTAAAAAAATAGAACAACTATATAAAAACCAGCCCAGGACTGAAGCTAATTCCAGATTTTTTTAAGAAATATCTGATTCGTAATGATGAAGCCGCGGCTTCGCCCGTTTTATTCACATGTTTTCTCACCTTTTATATAGTAGGTAACTAAAATATAAAAATCATTTTTTATACTAAATATTTTGACGTAAATTATTTTTCGTGACTTGTCGTGATCACTGAGAGAGATCTCGTGCAAAATCTATATTCAGTAGTCTATATTCTACAAGACTGAAATAAAAGATAGGTATTAAAATACTCATAAACTTGTAGCCGTAAAAGAGAACTTTACAAAATGATTCCTTCACTAAACATCAAAATCCGCCCGAATCCCACAATCCTGCGCCAAACAACTAGCGAGTGGTATTGCCGTAGAAATAAACATAAAAGCAGGAACACGTCCCCGGGGGCGATCAATCGTCCGGAGTGACGCGTACTGGACCGGGGGACCGGACCGGGGGACACTGGCTATCGTGTATCTACGTACATACACTTATGTGGATTTTGTACCTAGAGGTATTACGTTCAATAGGGTATTATGTATATTTAAAAAAATGTTTAGTTTTAAAGATTGAAGCAAACAGCGAAAGCGACTTGTTATATACGTATACGTACTGTGTAGTGAAGCGGTTTTGTGTCGCGCTACAGAACTAGAGATGGAAATTTGTTATTTTAAAATCCAGACTTGACCATCAGATTATTAAAATGACAGATTAAACATACTTTACAGTACGAAATTTGGTTGTTTTCATATATCCATTACGAAAAATTATTCTAAAATGGATTAAAAAATTTGACTATGAGCAAATAGAGAAAATGTTAAAAGACCTTCATATTTAATTTAATCTAAATTTCTTTATAATGACCTAAGATATTCATGGATGTATTATTACTATATTATATAATCTTATATATATTTAAATCAACCATATATTTACCATATGTATTTAGTATCATATATATATTATTCTTTTTAAACTTATTTAATTTCATATTGCACTTTTGTTTATAAATGTATTGCTAATATTATTGAGATTCTATTCATTTTATAGTAAACTCTATAACCATATAATATATTACATTATATCCTAGATATAAATTTACTGAGGAGATAGGTTAATACCACACTTTTTTTGTGTTAAATTTAGTTTTATAATTAGCCATATAGTTAATTAACTATATTTACCTAATTAGAATACCTACCAATAAGCATAATTACAAAAACCATTGTTTGGAGAAGCCTAGGTTCCTGTAATACAGCTTTCGCTAGTCAGGAACCCATGGATTGAATTAAACTGTATATTGTATTGTATTATGTTAATAAATGATTGATTGATTGAAAGGAAAAAATTGTGTGATGAAGAGAACTCGATAGGTAGATAAAATTATGGTAAAGTTTTATATGTTATATTATAATATACGTCATCTAACTAGGCCTAATAATAACCTCGAGGGCTGTCGATATCTCCAAAACATATGATTTAGAGGAGATACCACGAAGGCTAGTGATAAAAACGGCATGCAGTTTAAATTTTTTAATAAAACGTTCAAATCAAATTTTAGATAACGACAGGATTGGAGCGATAAGATATAATCAACAAGAAGGTACCTACCTACCTTCGTGGGCAAGTGTAGGTAAGTTAAAATGATACCCGGTGCCATCTCTTTGAATAGCTAACAAATAATAAGATGATAATTTTAAATCATTTCAACCTTGATACCTACAAAAAAATTGTGCAAAATATATTTGTCCTAATGATATTTTTTTCATAATCTATCTCTTTTGATTAAAATTTACTGGTTTTATTACAATTTTTCTTTAGTTCAGTAATACAAAATTTAAATATCGTTCAGTAACACTGCGTGAAAATATGTAGTAAAACATCAGGTAGCTGTAACGTAGAAAAGCATATTGTAAAAGGAATATAATACCGACGTTTGGGTAAATTTACTTTCGTTATATGTTCAGTTTACTAAGATCTTTATTCAAAATAAATAAGTATAGGTTATAACCTATTCATGAATTTCATGCGATGTTATACAATTTACATTACCTACGCGAAAAAAAATTAAAAATCATTGCGTAAGTAGTGACGTAAGTAAGTAGCCTAAATTTATTTAAAAGGTAGATAAGAAGCAGTGCCTAAATGTTTGTTATATTTGTAAGCAAGTCTTTGTTTACAACGCCACGTAGCTGTTATCAATCACCTTATCTATTTATCTCCAAAATTTATATTATAGTATCGCCTTTGTTCTTGGTTTTTAAATCCTGACAAAACTATCTAATTATAGTTTATACTGGAACTTTCCAAAACTTCCATGATTAAATAATTTATGTATTATTATTATATGATAATACCTAATTATCATAAAATAGTAGGTACACTATATAAATGCATCCGAATATCCCAGGCCGAATGTGAATGTGGCCTATAATTGGAAACCTATATGTACCTATTGTTTATTGATAATCGAATGTAAGAGATTTAGTAAAGAGTAAGTACTTATATGAAGACATTAGAAGTAATATTTTTAATAGAAAAGATAAATTTTAAATGTAAACTCAAGTAGAATTCGAACCTCACGACTCCACGTCATATTTTCACGGCAAATGCAAGCCACTTTCAACGGAAGCTTCAGTCGAAGCTTCTGGCGGATAAATAAAAATAAATTTGAACGAAACCTAAATCTAAACTGATCATGGTATCGTAATTTTAAGCTTACGGTACCGATTTCTGAAATATCTGTTTGTTATGTGTTTGAACTAACGACCTAGTCGTTATGTGCATGCTGTATAAGTCTATAATTAATTTATTATTTTAGCATGTCATAGTGCTTAACTTGTTGATACATCTTAATATAGTTTTTACTATTTTTAAGATTGGCGATTTCACAGTAGGTAAGTATTACTTTAAATGACGCAATTTTAAGACGATACGTCACAATGAATCAGGAAACTGTAAACTTGATGGTACTCAACAAATATCTGCAACATTTGGAAAATCTAGATTTAGTCGATAAATCTGATATTTTGCGGAGCGCCAATCTAGGAGATAAGGCTTACATTGTTAGCTGATTAGATTATCGATATAGATACCAGGCGCCAAGCGTCGCGTATGTAAATAACTGGTTTATTTACTAGTTCTTATATCAGTCATCTGTCCCATGCTCGATTTGGGGTTGAAGTCGATGATTTTCTCATTGTAGAGAAACTTTAACTTCAGAAAAAGAGACAATGCACAGTACAATAGTATCAAAGAAAACATTAAATTAACCTAAAAATAAATTTTACCTACATTTTGTTTGATATGAAGCAACATTTTTATAAATTAAATTCATGAAAATGTTTTTGCAAGAATGTCAAGACAGCAGTAAATACATATAAATAATGATCAAGTGCACGTCGGCCAGCGCAGGCCAGCGGCTATTCCATGCAGCTGCGATATCGATAAACCGCCTCAATCGATCACCCGTGTCCCCGCACTATCGTTGTTTGGCGTTCGGTAATTTATTATATTTGGTGTGTGCTTCCGGACAGACCGTCAACACTCAATAAATCAATTATATATTAACATCTTAACTCCGTGGACACGTGGGTTGAGGTATCAATATGCTTCTACCGGACACCGATAAGGATTTTAAAATATTTTTGTTACTTCGGTTTGGGCTTGAGGTTCCGATATGAGAATGTAGAAGAACGAACCAATAATGAAAGAGTTTCAAAAGAAGTCCGGTCAAAAAATTGTTATGCTGAAAATTTATGAGATAATTTTACAATAGGAACTTAATTATAAATAAAATATTTTTTTTACCTATCTTTCCCCTATATAACCTGAGTACAATCACGACACTTAGTATTTCAGTATGTATGTACTTATAACATATTTATTGCATACAAATTGTACGTTTCTTATGCAGGCACCATCGTTTTGATTTAATAGTTCATAGTGTTAGCTATTTATTTTTGTTCCATGTGCATTGTTATATGTTTTACGTTGTTATTAAATAAATAAATACCTATCGTAACACAAAACAGTTTAAAAGTTGGTAATTTGCAATGATAAGATAGCGTCCACAGTAAGGAAATCACTCGACTGTGCAAATTGTAATCTGTGATTATCAAAAAGATATTAACTTTTAATCCTTCTGACGTAAATGGATAAACCCGTGATAAGCATCTGTCGACTCATGGGCCTAAAAGACCTATAGGTACATAGAAATAACGTAAAAAATTACCTAAATAAAAAATACTAACTGGGTAACAATCATCTCTGTTATTAATTTGGGAGAAATAGATAACACAATGTTTTTTACTGAAATACTACCTACTTAATTGCAATAACAATATAAAAAAATATTTAAAAATTTTAAAATGTGTAAACCCCTTAGTAAGGTATAGTACCTAAAACCTTTTTTAAAATTTCTAAAATGAACGCCCCTCCACCGAATTCTTTATTTTTTTTTCTGTGTATTCTGTTTTTCTTTATTTCCTCTCACACGTTGAAATCATCACGGTTTTGTGAAGGGGAGTTCATTTTTATAATGGTTTTACTATACTAAGGTAGTACGAAAAATGTCTGTTGCATTTTCAATCTATTAGTAAAAATGAAGTTACTAACTCAATTGTATCTAATATAAATGAATGAAAGTCACAAGAAACAACATAATCGTCAACTGATCAAACTCCCATTACCTTCACCTGTTGATCCAAAAATGATTTATTCATCGTCCCACACTAATGTCCGTTCGATTATATCTAAACGTGGGACAATGGTTCTTATCGGGCCAAATAGCTGCCCCGTGTGGGCTAAAACTTAGGAAAGTTGATTATAGATTAATGAAATGTCCCGTGCACATAATCAAGAGTAAAGATATGATTCTTTACCTACGGATGTTGCTGGGACGAGTGATGAAATTGACTCTACGATCCTAATAACGCGTGGGAGTAGCTACCATTTTCCTAACCGTTAACCCTTGTCATTACCCAATTTAATCTTTACTAATGTTATAAAGCTGTAGAGTTGGTTTGTTTGTTTGAACGAAAAATTATTTCAGTGTCCAATAAACCATTTATCGAGGAAGGTTATATGCCTTTTACTTTACAACTTTTGAGATAAACGAAATCTAATTTTTACCCAAGGATTACTGAATTAAAACGAATAATAGCTAACAAAAGCAAAGTTAAAAATAACCTAACAATAAGTTAATTTTCTCATAGCTCGTCAACCAACGGTTTGTGTTTCGTGTGTCAACATCTACACGAAACACGAATCAATGAAACTTAACTGTGACCTTTCTATCCGCCTTGAAAAGAAACCAGACGTAGGTAATTTTTTGTTAAAAATAAGTTTTGTATAAAATCTTTATAAATTACTGGCTGACCCTGTGACTTTGCCCGCTTTATTCCCATGTTTTCTCACCCTCTGTTTTAAACATTTCTTTGGGCTACTACGACTTTTTAAAAACCAAAAGCATGTAAATTGACTGCCAGAGACTGGAATTTCAATAGATGTGACTTTGTTAATTTACACTCATTGCTACTTCAAATCTCCTGGGATGATGTTTATGGGATCTGATGATGTGCCCGGTGCATGTGATAAGTTTTATAGCATTCATTATGCTTTGTTTGATTCTTGCATTTCTAAAAAATGCCGTAAATAATAGGTAATAAACGCTATCCTGTCTGGTTCACCAAGGACACACCCATAAAAGAGTGCTTACCCGTTCAACCCACGATTTTTCTACCCAATAATATTTTTACCCGTTCAACCCAAAAAATATGGCCCGTTCTACCCAGAGCAAAAATTTGAGTCACAGTGTATTCTAAATAGTACAGACACCGTAATATTTATAAAAAAATCGAACTTGACGATATTATTACAGTAGCTAGTAAATTTTATATCTTAAATGTGTTTTTTTATCTATGTAATTGGTCCAACAGTTCATGAGTTATAAAATTAAAACGAAATAAGGCATTGTGGTTTATATACTAGTAAGTACCAAATACCCGCAGCTTTTTTTGCTGTAAAGATTAGGTTTTTCGTGGTAGGTATGTAGTATTCTAAGCTAAAAGGTAGGTATCTGTATTTTCATCCTAAAACGTTGTGTATTTTAGCTTAGGATTGAGCGTAGGTTAATAAGTACAAACATATCTAAATTATTTATGTAATACTGAAAACTAAGCTTTTTTAGAATCGGATTCCGATTGACGCTGCATCATGATCGCTATTTGTTCATAGCGTTCTCCAACGCAGAGTTCCGCAATAAGTCCCTACATAATTACATTCAATTGCTTCGCATTACTTTAAAAGAACATCCAAAATTGGCGTTTTTTAATAAAATTGTACCCAAATCGCCTATGGTTGTCTCTGGTCATATTTTCTTTAACACCGTGGATTTCCAGGAGTCGAGAGTGCGAAGGGGTTATTAGTTCCAATGGGACGCGGTGTGCAAGTCACATGCATTAGAAATGGGCTGTGGTATAAGTATTAAGAGAAAGATCATCATAACACCCCTATTCACGTTCCCACTGCTGGGACACAGGGACTTCTCTCTTGACGAGAGAGATTAGGCCTTAATTCACCACGCTGGCCAAGTGCGGATTGGTGAATGACACATGTCCTTCAAACTTTTCAAAGTTCTCAGAACATGCCGGTTTCCTCACGATGTTTGCCTTCACCGTTAGAGCACGTGTTTTTAATGCACACATAATTTTCCAAGAAGAAAAATCAGAGGTGCGCGGCGGGGTTTGAACCCACGACCTTCGGAATGAAAGTCGAGTGTGCTACCACTTAGCCAACACGGCTCATATAAATTCATTATTTTTATATATTTTTTATCGATTAGAGGAAGTTGACAAACAAGAATGTGGATCCACCTGATGGAAAGCGTTCTAAAATCAAATTTAAATTAGGATAATATTCTATATTCAAATTAAATTAGGATAATATTCAATATTATCCTAATTTAAATTTGATTTTAGAACGCTTTCCATCAGGTGGATCCACATTCTTGTTTGTCAACTTCCTCTAATCGATAAAAAATATATACCTGATGGAAAGCGTTCTAAAATCAAATTTAAATTAGGATAATATTATCAATATATTATCAATATTATCCTAATTTAAATTTGATTTTAGAACGCTTTCCATCAGGTGGATCCACATTCTTGTTTGTCAACTTCCTCTAATCGATAAAAAATATATAAAAATAATGAATTTATATCGCATTGCTTATTAACTCAATAATGTAAGTAGGTACCTAATGTAATAATCTATGGATTATTTTTGGGGTAAAGCAACGTTGGTGATGCAGTTTGAAGTCAGATTTTATAAAAATATTAATTAAAGCGATTCGTATTTATTTAATTGATTTGAGGTAGGTACGTACAAAATCCAAAAATAAAATTTTCAGGCTCGTATTTTTAAACACAGCGATAAGATTACCTTTCCGGACTTTGCATTTTTATTTAATAATAATAATATAATAATAAAAATCTTTATTTACATAACAGGTTTTATAGACATAGTTTATACAATTAAATAGTGTAAGGTTTTACAGACATAGTTTAAACAATTAAATAGTGTACAGTAAAATGTTGGGTTAATGGAAATAAGTCTCTAAACCTGGGTGCTTTTACATTAGTGTCTCATCGCTCTAACTAAGTATTTAACTTGTGCTTAGACGCGATGGAAGACCTCTGCTCTAGCAGACTCAGATTATGCTATGACAATTTAGTGTTTTTGTGTGTGTGAATTTTAACATATTGTTCTTAGAGAAAAGTAAATTAGCCTTATATTTAAAAATTGGAAAGAAAGAATTAAATTAAAAATTGAAAATTGATCAGCCCTTTTTAAAAGTTATTTTTATAGATTTGTATTATTGGTTATTAATATATATAAGTAAGAATATACCTTTCTACATATAATATTTCCTAAACATAATATATTTATAGTACATTCATATTTGTAAATAGTTATCTAATATAAAACATATTTATAGTACATATATATTTGTAAATAATTATCTATTAGGGTGTGTGAGATATTTTTTTTTTTTAAATATAATTAGATATTTCTAGTAGGTATTTATAATGCGTATGGTACGTGTACATTTTCAATTTCTGTTTGTTATTTTGTTACTTTTATAAGGTTCTCCGTTTCGTCATAAGTTAGGTTTTGTAAGTAAGTTGTTAGTTTTGTTTTTGTTTCGGGTTTGAGAGTAGAGTTATCAAAACCTAGTGTTTTATTAATTTTGTTGCATAAATAGGGTCCTAAGTAATATTGGTGTTTTTGTGCAAATGTTGTTTTGCAAGATGTTAAATTGTATTGTTTTTCTTTTCTTCTGTTCATATATTGTGTGGTGTAGTCTGGGAGGATTTTATTTTTTTGCGTCATGACAATTTGCTTTATGAAGAGCTGCCTGACTGTTAGGACCTGACATTCCTTATACAGATCGTAGGTTGGATGGCGAAGAGGATGCGAGTAGGCCACTTTTAGTACCAGTCTTTGGGCTCTTTCAAGGAATAGCATATGGGTTTTTGAGCTTCCACCCCATACTATATTGGCGTATGTTAACAGGGTTTATTTGCGTCATTTCTGTTGTTTTCGTTCACGATTAGGTAGGTAATTTTATCTAGGTACCATTGTTTACCAAGTAAAAACCTTAAATACCTTCAAAAATGTTGTTACGGCTCTTAGATGTCTGTATGCATATGCATCAATGGGTTTAGGCCACGTTAAGGCTAAGCTTACATAACAGAATATAACACTAAGACCTAATTTCACCACTCTCTGTTTGTTAGTTTAACATCCCATTAAGTAATTAACAGTCCATATATACGTAAACTGTCAGTCATTAAATATAACGGGACGGGATTTTAAACTAACAAACAGAGAGTGGTGAAATTAGGTCTTAGGCTACTTTATCTGCGGAAAACCAATTATAACGCGTGTATGTCAATTAAACAGCGGGCATAGCGGGTAGAAATTGAGTAATTAATAGTTAAAGTAAGTCTACGATTCTGTAGGTATATTCTCATCAGCCTGTCCCCTGTCCCACCGGCCGATTACGGAGCCCTATCGCGCCATCTGCACGCGAGCGGCCCTTTGTGCTGGTAATGACCCCGGCTATCGATGCTTTATGGCTCTTTGATCAAACCGTACCTTTAACTGGGTTATGGACTTGCTTAAGGACGGAGGACTGTGGAAAGAATGACGGTCATGTTTTGCCTCTTAAACCAATCTTAATGTAAAAGAGCCCTAATACGATACCTACGAATTGTTACTAGCCATAATGGTAGGTAAGTATAATATGGAGTAGGTACCTATCTATATTATAATGATATAAAGCAGAGTTTGTTTGAACGCGTTATCTAAGGAACCGCTCTGGACTGATTTGAAATATTATTTCAGAGTTGGATAGTAGATGGACAAAGCGAAATGAAGAAAAATAAACAACATCTACTTACCAAACCGAAATAAACTCACTAACCACAACAATTGTCACGATACGACAAAATCCTACAATACTTTCGTACGTATCGTTCCTGCCACACAATCATGCATCATAAAACTGCAATTTCTTTGCCTTTTCCTCAAATTATCAAACAAATAGGGGTTAAATTCGCTTGCAAGTATTTTAGGAAGTGAGTGGTATGTTTGTGTAGTCCAAAGGTGGGGCACAAGGACTGCATTGTGGATAGATAAGATCTCTTTGACATGCTTCACGTGTGGTCGACTTTTTAGCATGAGTGTACTGCTTTAAGTGTATTGATGTCAATCTTATTTGTGGAATTATAGGGTTTTTTTAGGTGAGATGCGTGGAGCCGGACTTGGAATAGTACCATCGCATTTGTATACCTACCAGAAGACGGGTCTTTGATTGTGAGCTAAATGATTATAAAGTGTCATTAAAATCTGTTGTATAATTTAAAGATTTACAAACATCTAGGATCTTATCTAAAATATATCTTTATCTATGTATTACACTAGTACCTATGTTCTTTTATAATCCAATAATCCGAACAGGTATAGGTAGGTATGTACCTGTTATTTTTAGATCATTATTTTGTTCGTTACTCACTTGAAAATAATAACATAGGTAAGTATATACATAAGTACTGCAAATATTCAAGTTTCTTGATATCTCAAGCCTCACTTTACCTTAAACTTTATTTCTCGAAAATATCAGAACTCACGGCAAGCTTTTAATAAAACCCACACCGAGCTAATAAGCTCAAGCAATTTGTCAACCTAAGTACAGTGAGCGACAACGGTGTAAGGCCACTTTGGTCCGCCGCCCGCCGCGCACACAAATGCCCACTCATTATGACTCGTCTATTCTAACAATAAGGGTGACTGCAAATATTGGGTTTTATTTGGTTTTTTTGTTAAAGGTCGAAGCTTTTTCGTTTGAGTTGAATGGCCATTATGGGTTTGAGATGTTGTCGTAAATAATGAGTGGGTTCTGCTTAATGTTTTTATGAGTAACATTAGATATTGTAAGTGGTTGTATGAGTAAATTCAACAAAAGTGTTAGGTAAGTAAAGTATAGTTAATTTTCTTTTTCTTTTCATAAGTTATATCGGGGCTGGAAGTCTTGTAAATTGGTTATATTTTGGTTAATAATAGTCATGAATAAATCATGTGAAATAGTAATGGCTAATGTAAGTAATGAATGCCAAAGTAATTTAAATTTTTCGATTATGAGTCGGTTAACTACTACAACTCCACTTCTACTACCGATACTATTTATCTACGCGGTTCTCACATTATAACAATGCCATAATGATTATATTTTGATAAATATAAATAACTAAGTTAAAAATTAAGTATTAGGTAGGTACAGAAAAAAAAGTCTATATATTAACCTACTTTTTATTGATTAAAAGGGTGACTTTCTTTAATTATAAATAAAAACTTACATTTAAAATAAATTAGGTAGCCTTTTCGAATTCCCCATAATCTTACTTTGATTTGCGTGTAATTAAAGAAACAAACAGATAAGCACGACACGGGATTAGGCCGGCTGTAAACGAGCCGGGATCGCGTGCGGGCGCACGTGTCCGGAATAATGGGAATATTCATATTTTGTAACAACGGCCTAGATTATACCACTACACTAACAACGATAGATGAAGTGTTTTATATTTTTCTGTGTTACACGTTCTTAAATTGATTAGGTGTGATTTAAAATAAATTTTAAATTTGCTTGTAGTTTAAGGTTTCATTAATTAAAGTAAATTCAGTACATATAATAAGTATTTATATATCATAGTTAAGTAATTTATTAAAAAACAATCTCGAACGAATGTTAGAAGTTTTTGAGTTAAAGAAATTGCTATAGCAAGTAGTAGGGGTGAAACTGGTAACGGGTATTTTATTATAATAACGTTAAGCCGCGATGCATTTTTATTTAGATACCTACTTATGAAAGAAGGTCTAAAAGACTTAAAATTACAGTTCCATTTACGCTACCTATAATATACAAACAATTTTTCAAGAACACAATCGAGTCATAAACACATTATAAGAATCTCATATTAAAATAATTATTAGCAGGTTTTAATTGTCATTGAAACCTTCACGCGTGATAGGCGCAGTCTGGACGGGCCGTGATGGCTGACGCGGTATCAGCGCGCGTGATCTAACACTTGTCTGTCCGACTGTCCGAAACGCTATTGACAGTTCGGGCCTGTTTTGACTGTTTCTGTTGTTTTGTGCTCGACAGTACAGCCTAAGTATAAGTTTAAATTAATAAATTTAATAACATCGGTTTATAAAAAAAGTACTGCATTATGCAAGTATCTATTAAAATCAGAAAGATAAATTGAATAATTTCCCTGGCACTAACTACAGCGTCGTTCACAAAAAAAAAACTAAATTAAAATTCTAAGTAAATGTAAAATCTTCATAAGTAGGTAAGCTTTAGGTACCTACTTTACTTTTGATTGTGTTAACTATTAGGTATTTTAAGTTTGTAAAAATTGTGTAGGTAACAATTATTCCCTACTGATAATTTAATCGTTGACATTTTTAAATTAATTTAATCTCAATGTAGCTTTTATTTATTCGTCGTTGACAGCTTCTAGATAAATTCTAAAATCAAACAATCGCAGCACAGAGGTTACACCTGATAGGTTCACTTAGAGATTGTCAGAAGCTGTTGTCATAATGCGGTCGGTTGTTTCAAATTGTCTATGGCTGGCTGTCAGTGAGATGGGTCAGATGTCAGGCGGGTCAGTGGTGGCCAGCGGTGGGCCACATGGGGCCGTCATATTATTTAGAGGCCCGGGTCACGACCCTTACGTGTGGGCTTACCACATCGACTTAGTTGCTATGATTATTACTCATTTAGGTTTATAAGGTTATCTAGAACTAGAATGAAAGCTCCGATCTGTCTAATCTTAACTTATTTAAAACGTCTCTACTCTAAAATGGGCTTAACTTTTAGCAAACTTTGTCATACCTACCGACTAGAAACGAAAGAAATAGGTAGGTAGGTACATTTGATTGGGAATTAGCATTTTAAACTGTTTATTTTAGATTCTTGCTTATAACAACGGGAGAGGTTTTTGTGTTTGCGAGATTAATGTTTTAGACATACAATAATTGTAATTAATTAAGAAAATTATAATCACAATGTTTTCGCTGCTAAATTAGGTATATAACAGGAACAATGTAGTGGTATCCGTCTAGGTTGGTAATTTAATAACCTATCCTAAATACCTTGCGTCTAAAACTTTTTAATTTTATTAATATTTTTTGTATTAAGTATTTCTTATTTTTTAAATATCAGAGTGTCTATGCTGTTTTGTTTCTCTAAGGTCATAATAATCGACCCTCTGCCGAAACAAAACACAACTTACAACTCTGTGCACTCTTGCGCAAAAAGTATGGTATCACACAGTCACAGGATAGTCATTATTATATTTATCAATAGTGTAAAAGTTAATCAGGAAGAAACATTAACATTTTGTTTAAAAATAATGTCTGTCTAATAAGCATTATAACGTTTAAAAAATTATGGCTCTCTAATAAGTTTTTAATTAATTATACATCGATATTTATCTTGAATTATTCTGTAAATAAAGTTTAATTTATTATTGATTGAGAAACAGCACTAAACTCAATATCACACTTACTTTTCTAGGAATACATAATAACATTAAAATTAAAAATTTCTTACCTGTAGGCTTAGGCACATTTCTCTTGACCTGCATCCACTTATAAGTAGGCACGGCGTGCGAGGAGTGTGCCTGCAGGTGCAGCTGCCCGCAGTCCTCCCGCGGGAACTCCCGCAGGGCTCCGAACTCGTCCTTGGGCTGGTAGGGCTCGAACTCGGGACACGGCAGCGGAGACCCCGCCCCGTACTGCATCGACTCATCCACAAAATGCATGTTATACTTCGTCTCCAAGTAATGGTTATCTATCTTCGGCTCATGGATCATTTCTTCCGGCCTGATAACTTCTTCCCGTCGTATCGGGTGTGAGATTTCCGGATGAGGCAGGATGGGATAGTTCGGCTGCAGTTCTCCATAGTCCAGGTTGGTGTAGCAGAGCCCCGTGTCCGTGCTGATGACGGGCGCGAACGGCTCGTGCGCCGGCCCCGGCCCCGGCGCGGGCTCGTAGTAGTGCGGCGGCGGCTCGTAGTACCCCTCGTGGTAGCCCTCGTACCCCCCGCCGTAGCCCGCGCTCTGCTGGTAGTACTCGCCGCTGTATCCGCTCTGGTTGTTGTACATCCCGACGTCCATAGTCATCATGTTTGCTCGCAGACACGCTTACATCACAACACTAACACGCGCGCTCGCCGTCGGCCCGCTACACACTGAAGCACTGCTCATTCTCAAACCACACCTAGAACGCGATACCCCGTCCTTTTCCCTCTAATCCGCACCGTCACTGTCTGAAGGAGACGGATTTATCAGCGATACGATACGGGTTTGATAACAACCGTGATTTTAATGACGATGATTTCGAAGACGCTTCGAGGTGCGGAGTTGAAGTAAGCTCGTGTGATCTCGGGTAGGTAGGAGCTTGCTCTGGATGCTTTTTGTTTCGGATGGGCGGGGCTTGGGTGGTGGGAGGGGCGTGAGGGTTGATTCGACCAATCGCGCGGTGCGAAGAGAGTCTCCATGTTGGATTGGCTCGCGCGAGATAATAGTGCGAATTCTGGAGGCTGGGTGCATGTGAGGTTTTTTATTTACCGAGCTGAATGGACGTCCAGTCGCAGAATGCTTTAATTTATCGCGTTGACGTAAATCGATTCGAAGGTGTGAAGTTGCTCTTTCGTTCCGCTGTCATGTTTGCAGCTGCCTATGTAGACATTCCATCTTCGTACATAATGTATTATTCTTTTCAATTAACTTTTTTCACGATTCCAAGAGTTGCTTCCGAAATTAGTTCTGGTTACAAATTCTTTGTACCTTGTCTATTGCGAATAAAATCATGTAGCAGAGTTGGCCAGGTTCTGTATTTAGGTTTGTAACCTAGGTAGGTAATTAAGTTTGCTAAATAGGTATAGGTTTAGTCAAATATAATTTTATCTTCTAAGAAACACATTGATGGTACCTACCGTTACCTTCATAAATATCTAACATTGTTTCCAGAAAGAGCAAGTTGTTTCTTCCTGTTATTCTGCTATTGGTAGGTATTAACATCATTAGAGGTCATCATCATCTAAATGATGCACATTCTCACATTATATCTCAGTTTCTTTACAGATTGACTTAAATGTCGAAGGCACGCAACACTGTGGAGTTCTCCAATGGTATAAAAATAATAATATTTGATTTTGAATATACTACAGATACAGACCACAAAAATCAGACAAACTTCAGTCTGCTGATGATATTTTACTACAAAGGCAACATCAAGTGTAAGTACCTATTTATAATACTCGTATACCTACGCGAGTTCTCGAAGCGGATGCGATACCTATAACTACGAACTCCCCCCTCCCAATAGGAGATAATAAGACCAGAACCTAGATTATGTGAAGTGTCATGATCACATAAAAATACAAGATATCTATGTAGCTAGATAATAAATAGAAGGTCATCATCATCATCATCATGTCAGCCGTTTGACGCCCACTGCTGGACATAGGCCTCCCTTAATGACTTCCATTTACTGCGGTCGGACGCAGCCTGCATCCACCGCGAGCCAACCGCCTTCACCAGATCATCTGTCCATCTTGTTGGTGGACGTCCGACGCTGCGCTTGCCGATCCGTGGTCTCCACTCGAGAACCTTTCGGCCCCATCGGCCATCTGTTCTCCGTGCTATATGGCCCGCCCATTGCCACTTAAAAGAGCTAATCCGCTGGGCTATGTCGGTGACCCGTGTTCTTCTACGTATCTCCTCATTTCTAATTCGATCCCGTCGTAGAGAAACCCCGAGCATAGCCCTCTCCATAGAGCTCTTTGAGCGACTTTGAGCCTTTGAAATAGAAGGTACCTTCAGGTAATTCATACTAGAATAAACGGGAAATCCACGAACCTTATTTAAACATTGGGTTAGGCCAACCGTTTCATCCCAGTAGAGTAGTACCTAAATCAGCCAAAATTCCGAATATTTTTACTTAGTTAGGTATAGGTCAGTTCAGTAGGTACCTACATTTATTAGAGAATCTTAGCAATTAAGTTACACCTATTTTATAGACGTAAGTACACCAAACTTATAACAAATAACACCCCTCTTTTTGCGTCAAGGGGAAAAACAATTGCAAAGGCACATCCCTACTCAGCCGTTACTTGTTTAAATTAAGTTGTATTTCTTATACTTCTCTTTCTTTCACATAAACAGATATATTACCATCTCGCTCATGTAGGTAGCGGTCCGTATCTTACAATGATGAATGTTTCAAGGGTCTTGAATGTAACTACTGGATTTGGTCGAAGGGACATCTATATTTGTTGGGAGTTTTATTTATTTCCTGTTTTTGATTAGAAATTTTGTGTTTTTATATTTCACTTTGGAAAAAATAACCTAATAAGATTTGAAATTTGATAGTTTTAGAAGATCATCATTATGGACCTAAATTATGTTGTGTAGGTAAATGAATTGTTTATCTTCAAGCATGAAATATCTTTGAAGGATAGGTACCTATTAACGTAAGCTGTTAATTTTTATTAATCACCCTACCGTTATCTCAAGTCTGAATAGAAAATAATTAACGAAGCTCAACTATATCTCATTCTCCACAAAAAATAAATCAAATTCGTTATTAGCCTATCGTTAAAAGCAGAACATGTTACCTACATCAACAATATTAAAAAAAAAATCATAAAGTGGACAAGCCTGTTCCATTATTAATCAAACGACACGTCACAACACAATGATATCGTTATTCAATTATAACCCTTTAGTTTAAACTTCGAAGCAATGCAAATTGGACCTCAACTCTATGCCATAGAGCCTGATTTATTTTAAAGTTCGTTTGAAATTTGCGTCATTTAGAGATGGGACGATATCCATGTGACAGCGAAACACCGACTTTCGGTTACCAATTTAGAGTTGGTTTTAATTTGACAGTTTCTTGGGCTTGTTAATAGGTTGTCAGTTGATAGGGCATTGTTTTTGTGTACGGTATATGAAGACATTGGCTGTCAGGCTGCTTTCATTGTCCACAGATAAGGCCGCTAATGTTGCCAGTTGTCTTTTTGTTGATTGCGATAAGTGTGATCATGGTTGGGAAAGTCTTGCCCGTTACGATGGAATATTTTCGGATTAAGTGGGTAGCGCATTCCGAAACTGGAGATAACTTATAAATAAGGTACATTCAAAGAGTTTGTTATAATTAAAAAAGGCTATGAAATAAAACGGCATAGCTTTATGACATTAAACTTTTAAGGTACCTACTGTATGCAGTACATTATAGTACCTACCTATATAGGTACAGTTCTAGTTCTGAAGATAAGTCGAATTAAATAAGTTTTTAACCATTAATATGTTCTACTCTACTGTAACGTTATGTTTAATGTAGGTAAATGAATATTTAACCTTTCCCATTTTTAAGCTGCTTTCAAAGAATTATACTGAAATTCTGTAGACGTCCTATAATTAAAGAGATGATGATAGAGAAACCTCTAGGTAATTTCATATTTCTATGTAGAAAAGGAACTTGACTTTTAACTTCATTACCGAGACCTGCCTAGACCGCAAGACACTGTTCTTTGCTTTTCTAATGATTGAATTCACTCACACTTTAGGTATTTGTAACCTGTTATCCACTCACAAGTTAATTTGTTCATGTCAAATCAATTAGCTAGTCGCTAATTAATCACAGGCACTCCATCACGAGTGGTGTTCGCTTTGACAGTTGTCACTTTGACAGCTCAAGGTCATTAACAGTTCAAGGGTGGATTAACTTCCGGGTTGTACAGGAATTTGGACTGGACTACGAGTAAAGGGTTAATCCATAAATATTCCTAGATAGAGCACGGCAGATCAAGAAAGAACGTGAAATAAGAAAGCAAAAAAAACAATCCTATGGATATCATACCTTTCGTATGAGGGTGTTTTTTTTGGTTTTTGTATTGTCATTTATACTTCAGTTGCATTGCAACCCACAAATTCGTACCAATCAATCTAATCATCATCATCATTATTTATCAGACGTCTTCTGGTTTACATTAGCTCTCCCTTAGGTACCTAATGGTTTCCAAATATATCGGTCGTATGCAAATTGCATCCACTGAACTAGCAGCTTTGACCATCCTGTTGGTGGACGTCCGACGCTGCGTTTCAATTTATTAAAAGCCATTATAGGTCGAGGAGATAAAACTGTACGCAGTATGTTGCTACTGCCCATCTGGTCTATACATTAGTAAGTTAGTTTGACGCGGACTGATCAGCTAGATTTTTAAAAGTATTTTAGTTTGGAAAGTAACTTCGATGTTGCGCTAAGAATGGAGCGTAGACGTCCCGTTATCAGGAGTCACTATCAACACTATCGGCTTCCGTCTTGTCTGTTTGTTTGTTTGTTGTGCGCGTGTCGTCAAACACATGTGTACACACGTTAGGAAATTTTCTTAAAAAACTTAATTTTGTAATAAAATCTGTTGCTTGGCTCTCGATTGTAGTTGTAGTAGGTACATGCTCCTCAGTACAATGGGTTCTAACAGATAGGTACCAGTCTTATCTATACTTATAACCCGTAAGTCTCTGTAATCATCTGATTACTCTGCTGATGATGTGTTTAATAGCTTATGTTGTTTTACTTAGTCCCGATTTTGTTTGCAAATATGTGTTTACCAATAATTTCAGCGTGAAGCAATAAATGAACATAGGTATTTTAATGCCTATATAGCTAAAGCCTAATAGAGCTGTAGCTTTTTAATTGTACCTTTGATGTGGTAATTCATATTTTAGTTAGAGTAGTAAGTCGTCCGTGTGCGCAGATATATGTGGAGCTTGCGTAAGATTAGATTCAATTATATTAATACAAGGTTTTCAACCTTTTTATTACTATTTGAATTTCCCAAAACCGTGTAAGAATCCCAGTTCACAGACGATTAAAGCGAAGTCCCGGCAGTCCGTGCATTGTGCAAGCGGATGATGGATCGCCGGGAGCCGGGAGATGGATGGCCCCCCGGGACACGGCTACACGTCCCCGGTGCCGCGCACGCCGTCCCGTCTCGGAAACTTGCTCTTTTCAGTTTGTAGGTTTAGTTTGGGATTGAAGTGGGAGAGGTGATTTTAGCAATACAGTTTCTATATAATTTTGTAGTCCTATTATTTTCTAAGAAATTGAGTAGTTTAGGACCCTATTTGTATGATTTCAATTCATATACTGAGTGCCTTGACCCGATATATTTTCCAAAGTGTAATTCATCTATTTGCACACTCAATTATTTTATTTGCATTATACTAATATTTAAATTAAAAATACCTACATAAGATTCGTGCACCTTGTTTAAAAGGGCAATTTTAAGTGTCTTAATCGTTGTACAGAAAACAAAGTAGGCTTTTTATAAAAATAAGGCTCCTAATAGAGCCAATACCTACTGTTTTGCTAACGTAAAAATATATTAATGTTTATTATAACTTTTCCAGTGATCTTGTTAAGATTTTATGGAAATAAATGCCTTATTCTGACCGACTAAACAAAAAAGGAAAAGTTACTATGTTCGGTTGATTTATGAGCGGCGTGTGTGTGAGTAACGACAACCACACAATGTCGGTAGCACCCAGCAATGACGTAGTTTCCTGGATCGATATGCAAACAGCACTATCTGTTATCTCGGCTCCTTTGTACTTACGTTGTAAACCCGTGAACGATGGCATTACCCCCGTGGGAAGGTTTCAAACAAGGTCTAGGTTTATGATGGAGACAAATATTATAAACATGGATGGACCATTCGTATAGAGATTACTAAGCTTGGTAAGATCGAAGCATGATCCTTTTTCCAGCTTCACCTTGTAACAAAGTACCTACACAGCTTTAGACAAAAAAAAACGACATAGAAATATCTTAAGATCATTTGGCAAAAAAAAAACAACCAACCAACCGGTCCAGTCAAATTTACCTATTGATATTGTGGAGTTTTATCGAAATCCATTCAGTAGTTTTTAACAAAGGCACTAGTAGGATAACTCACTAGTTAAAGTGATATTTTAAATAATTTGAATCTTTGAATCGGCTCCCAATGAGTTACGTATTTTGTCAAAAAAACAAATCAAAAAAACCTTTGTAAACAAATATTAAATAAGAAGTATTACCTAATGCCAAAATTAATCTGTGATATACAAAATATGACAGGAAAATTAAGATTGTGAAGCTTAGAATTCTCAAATGACACTTGAAGTTATAATAAAGATGGATTCGATTTTGATTTTGATATCGAATGATGTCTATCTAAGTATCGATAAGGTGTGTTTGCCTATCTGTTAGTGTAAGTCGATAGTAGGTAGGTACCTACAGTAATCGATAATCCTTAACTTAATATTCATGCTGATCTAATTTTACCACTATTTTCGCAAAGTTCGAAAAAGAACTATATTTCAAAAAGGTTAAAAATATCCGATCCGCGTGTTCATTTCAAGGCGTGTTGCACACACCTTTTGTACAGAAATTATTTTGGATTGCAACTTATTGCTTTAGCAGGAATGTACACATAAAATTAAAACCATGAGTAGGTATTTTCTTCATAATTTTTGATGGGATCCAAAGCATAAACCGACCCTTGGCATCATGCATAGCTAACTTACAAATAGATTGCTTCTGTAAGATCTGTTTAATTCATCATCATTTCACCATTTCCGTCGGACGTCCACTGCTGGTCTTACAGGCTTCCACTACTAGGACGGGAACCAACCGCTTTATCAAAATCGTTTGTTGATCAACTGTGTATTTGTGTATTTTGAATTATTCAAGATTATTTTTTAAAACTTATAATGGGTCTATTTATAAATGGTCTATATCTAATTCAAAGAGATAATAACATGTTGAAAATGATGATTTCTATATCCACAGTGAAAATATAACAAAAATTTAGTCTTCATAAATATTTAATCAAAATGTTAGCAATTTTATAAAACACCATGTATAAATAAGAATTTACGTATATACCTAGATACAATCCTTGATAATCTTGTCTCGAAAATACGTGACATAAGATAGCTAACACACCTAGATAAAAGCGTACCTATTTTACTATAAACTAGATACCTAACTAACTACAAGAGGTGATACGAAACGGTATTATCAGTTCGCAACATTCTTAAAATAAAATATCCACATGGAAATGAGTAAACTGGGATTTCCCAGCTTTTTCTTATTCTATTGTTGACACTTGAACTTGTCACAATTGATTATATCTTTTTATCTGAAGATTATGTCCTAGGGTTTTTGAATGATCTGCCAAGATAGTCAACGGGTAAAGATTAGTTGAATCTATCTTTATGCCTATTAATTATAATTTATTAATATTACTGATTAAATATTAATTTTCTCATAGATGATGAGCCTTGTCAGAACTGGACCAAATGGAACATGTCTACTTGTTAAGGGTAAAACAACTTAAAATTTTAATACATTAAAATATATAACATGATTCACCCACGAAATAATATGATTTTAATACCAAGATGAAATTTAAATAGCTACGTAGGTATTTGTTAAACCTATCAGTTTTATTTTCTTAAATTGGAGGTTAAGAATTTATGTAAAAGTGGTCTAATTGGAAGCATTTCCGTATAATTGGGATCGCGAACACAATACCATGTTGAAATAATTACTGTCATACCTTAACACTTCCATCATCTATATTCAATCCAACGAATTTCCCTCTCGCCTCTCCATTTTCAACTTTATTCCATTGTTATAAAGGTGATATGTAATCTTGGAAGGCATCGATAAGTTGGCTAGATAGGACAGCGTTCACATCATAATATATCATAGTTATCTCGGTACAAACTCAGTAGCCAACAATTATTTTAGATTTTGTCACCACTATGGATTTTTCGTTGAAGTGTTTCATATCTTTTATCAGTAGAGTAGGTGTTTTCGTGTTTTAATTAAAATGACAATTTGCGTCACTTTTGAGATTGATCGTGTTTTAGTGGATGGTACTGAAATGGTCAAGAGCTTGACAGTGTTCGTACATGCATTTAATAGATGTTTAGTTTATCTATGTTCGATAAAACATAGTAATGTAAATATATGCTCCACAAACTAGGTAGGTAGATTATATTTAGGCCAATGCTATAGATCGATCAATAACAGTTTCATAGTTCAAAACAAAACATTATTTGTTATTAAATTACCTCATTATTGTAAGAAAAATGGAGAGATTTTTATGAAGATATACGATTATATTAAAAGTACTTACATTACTTGTTAGGTTTTTATGCATTTTAATTCTACAATGCAAAATTAATATCCACAATGCACTCAGCAAGTCAGCAGTCTAATAAAGGAGTAATCTTATCTGCCGGTTTGTCTGTCGGTAGCACCAGTAAGCTCTTAATCCTGCAAACAGCTACGTTATTAGTTTGTACACGTGACGGAAGTAGGGTGGAAAGACTTGTCACATAATTGCTATCACCATTTTGATCCCAGTCTCTGCTAATTAATGGTTACAATATTTTTATTGATTTAGAACCAGAACATCAAATAGTATTGATATAATTTTAAACCTGTTTATCAATGTATGTATTTTTAGAAATTTCCAAATCACAGTGTTTCGTCGATGCGAACAGATAATTTTGCAACAGGGTTATTGCATCATTATAATATCAAACACCAAAATGAACACATAAACCTTACAAAAATGGCAGTGTCACCAAAAAGTAATATTTCAAAAAACGATAACAAACTCAAAGGCCCTATAGAAATTAAAGACAACCGTTTATAAAATTGAGTTCTATAGTTGTGGAGTTAGAGTTGTGTTTTGTTGGATGATATAATTAGCTGTCCAGTCAATTATTATGGAAAACTGTCTTGTCTCTGTATAACGAAGTGATGGGCTGTCGACATGAGAGAGATAAATAAATAAGATGATACTTTCCGGTCCCACACCGAGCTCACACAGAAACCTGGTCTGTGGCGCTTTCTGTTTCATTCTTTAATTTCAAGTGTTCAAATTAAGAAAGATCTATGTAACAAATCCAAAATTAGTAAATGTATATCTCTTCTATTTCACTTTCAAAATTTTCGTGAGTTATACTATTCATTTTATAAAACGGGAATTACTCACGTATTTACACAGGAGTTAAACATATATATGTGTATATCTCTTCGTTATTTCTCATTACAAGATTGATTCCTAAACAAATTGCATGCCATAAACTAATACGTACTACTTATTATGTACTAACGCTGGATTTGACAATGATTGGTAGAAGTTATAACCGAATAATTGTAACTAAAGTTGGGTCTTTGTAATTTCATTTTATGCATAGCCTTCTATCACGAAGCGTATTTAATTGAAATCACAAACTTCAATTAAACCACACAATATAATTAAATGCTCGTCTTATAACGTATAACTCATAAACCAGTTTTCTATCACAATTGATGAAATAAAACGAAGAAAACAAGTGCAATGTCACGATACAGAGATGGGTCGCTTTTTGTGCGCGCGCAGATATCTAAACACCCGGGCCCGCGATCTCTCGGACTGCACGGTCTGACTAACTGAACCTGTGGCTTCCCACAGGTGGGCTGAAATTAAGATTACCTATGATAATGATAATTGAGTAGCACAATAAATTGTGCTGCTGAATTTATTGTATTATTTTATTTATTTATTATTTATTGTCATGTGTATGAACCTGTCCCATTCGTGAATGTATGTAGAAATTATTCTGTATTCAATTGAGATATTTTTTTTTATTATTTTAGGATTCTCTGGATTTATTTAATACTTAGTTTTATGACACGAATTTTAATTACAGGCGCCAGACATTTTTGTGCCTTCAAAAACATGTAAATGCAAGGCGTGGAAATAAACAAGACCACGGTATCACTTCCTAACTTGATCACAAACTTAAAGGGTGGATTCCATTAACTTTGCAGGGTTCTTTCGGTCGCAGCAAAACCCACAAGATATAAAACATTATAAATAATTATATCATAAGAGTACTTATCTAATTTATCCATACCATTTTTTTTGTTTTATTAAAACAGTTGGGCTGATCTATGATATAAATATGAAAATATTTTATATTCACTACCAACATCATAAAACAACTAGATTGCTAGACTTTGTTTATGGACATTCCATAAAACTGCATTAATTACAATTTCGCTTTTTAAAGTTTCCAAGGAATAAAATCAGCTTAAACACGGGTGGTTGGCAATCACTTTATCTGCCTTTATCAGTTATAAGGAAAATGATGTGAAGGTAATGGTATATTTACCAAGTACGCGCTATCGCCCTCTGTTATAGTAGTTCAACTGAGTAGTTCAACTAGTTGTACAAATGATACACCACTGTAACATTTGTACAACTACAAAACATACAAGAAAATCACCTGGGTTGTCCTTCCTAGAATCTTGAATTCTTATAATTATGGATTCGTGAAATTTTGACTGTTTATTATCAAATCCAAAAATGTCGGATTCTGCTAAGTTAATAAGTTTACTATTTGGAGTTGCGAAATTTTCACGAGTGAAAAAACATTAAGATGTAAAATAAGTTATACTTATTATTTATGAAAAAAGGTAATGTTTTAGCCAAAACTACCAGGAATACATTCATAATAAGAGGTTTTTTTTTATTTAATTACGAAAACAAATCTTTGTCGCTGAGCGACCACACCGCCTTATCGGGAAACAATAATAATAGAAATTAACTTAATTTAACTAACAAAACTTAACAATTCTTATAACAAAACCAAACATTTCTTCATTCAATATATTTGAATGAAGAAATTCAATTTCTTTTTCAGTACTTATATTTGACTGACTCTGAAAAAATAGTTAATTTGTAGTTTAATTTATAATTTTTTGAAAGTGAAATACCAGGTAGGTACCAGGACATCATGAACATGACAGTAGTGCTTTTTGCAAAGCATTTAAGATCTCTAACATAACTGATATCCTGGTAGATAGCTTCAAATTTTTTAAATTAATATAGGTACACATATAAGAGTTCAGGATTGATCGTACCTCATTCACTGTTATAGTTCCACTACAGATTGTAAATTTCTATATTCCCTCACTAAATAATATTGATAACCGCCATGGAACAAAACATTACCCCGCCCGCGTTTAATAATTTCAATTTGACGAGAATCGTCCATTTTCGTTGAACTGAATATTGAATTAAATTTTTACTTTACTTGACAGCGTTCTGACAAGTTTTTTAGTTATGATTGTTTATTATTCAATATCTACAAAGAAGGTGATATGCTAGACAATTAACATTGATATGCACTAGTTGTACAAATGATACACTACTGTATCATTTGTACAACCGGTTGTACAAATGTTACAGTAGTGTATCATTTGTACAACTAGTAGAACTACTCAGTAGAACTACTGTAACAGAGGGCGCTATCGATATCATCGAGGCAATCTATGTCACTGATTACAAAATGGGTAATATCAGTAATTTTTGTAAATATTTACTATTTTCTTTTAGTTTATTTCTTTTAATGTTTCTCTGTATATATTTCAAATATTTTGGGAATCTTACTAATGTTGATTACTGTAAGATCGACTATTTGATCGATATTTCTATGAAAAATATCTGAGTGGGGGCACAATCCACTTTCATTCCGAAGGTCGTGGGTTCAAACCCCACCGTGCTGGATTTTTATATTTTATGGAAATATAATTATGTGCGCTTCGAAGACACGTGCCCTAACAAAAATGCAAACATCGCTAGGACACCGGCATACTCCAGCATGGTGAATTAAGAAGTCCCTGTGTCCCAGCAGTGGGAAAGTAAATTATTTTCTCTAAGATCACTTATTCAAATACGGAACCACCTAAAATGTTTCCACAGTGTGCTGTCATTTCGTTATCTCCTCAATTCCGAGGTAACCTTAGCCGCGGTGTCCGGTTTGTTGATATGACGTTCTTACAAGCTTGTGGTCGCCACGACACGCGTCTGTGTGACCATCGAAATATTTTTTTAAAACCATAATTGAAAAGACAAAGGTTTACTCTAGTGGTAGTTTGAGTCTGTTTTGTTTCTAATAGAGGATTACTTCTAAATTTTATTATATATGTGTGCAGTAACTTTCTATGTTGCTTAACAATTCACACAATAACATCGTTCAAGTTCAAGTTCCGTAGTGAATTCGAAGTTTGTATTATTGGTGCCTAGACATACATAGAATAAATAGAGATCACCCGGAACAAATATTGACTTGCCGTAAGGCGAGATTTGAACCCGCTTGCTCTTCTTCCACTACAAGAGCAACTAACATCCAAATCTTATTTTTAATTACTATTATTATTAAGATAGTCATAAAAGACAGAGACAATAATATTTTATCATTTGTATAATCAGAACACAATGACATTTCTCATGTCCCCCGGGAGCGGTGTTCCCGGAGTGACGTCCAGGTATCCGCCCGGCCTGCGTACGCGCAAACAGTAGGACGCCATTGTTGGAATAACTGTAGGATTGTGGAGTTACCTACATTCCACAACGACTAAATAATATTTGTATAAACGGTGGTTTCTATAGGTAAATATTTTTTGTATTAATATTGGAGTAGTGTTTATAAGCCTAAATTATAAGGTCATGTCCTGTCTTTGATTAAGATTGCATTGAATAACTAACCCTTTGCGGAAGTCCTGTAGGAGTCCCATGGAAAGCAGTCAAAGTTACGCACAATTTTTTTATAAAAAAACATTGGTGAATAGGTTACCATTCCCAGCAGCTTAATTAGCCGTGACCTTGAAGCGCCTGCACTGTCTGAACAGCTTGCACTGATGCTAGATATGCTGATTGCCTTCCAGCGGACTGACAGCTGAGGAAATTGCACTAGCACCCTACTACCTACCCCGCTGCGATTCAAACTTACTCCGAGCCCCGGAAAACATGCTTCGAGTAACCTACGGTATAAATACGAGTGTTGTATTAATAATATAGAGCTTTATTTGCGATCGAGGAAAGTTTTAACGTGGTGATAGGTTGGCGAGATAATATGTGATAAATTTTTGAACAACAAGAAACTGAATTCAAAAATACTGTAAACATCTTGAATTCTTCAAAGATTTTTAATTTAATTTCTGGAATTTTACATTTATACTGCACTTATTGTAGATGTTTTAATATTTACCTTGTACCTGTCCCCTGCTCAAAGTTATTGACATTTTGTTCAGTTGTTTTGTGTAAAAAACGCCATTCCGATTCAGTGAACGATTGACTGACGTCCTGTCCAAAAGCTCTCAAACATAGCCTCATTTACAGAATACATTTAAATTTTAAAATACAAATATATTTATTTACTTGTTATAAACTTCTAGCAAAGATTCTGCGATGTAATTGGCGTGGTGAAGTTGATTGTAAAAAACACTTTTTCAAAAATTTTAGAAAATATATAAAAAATGCGCATTACATGCCAGATAATTATTAATTGCTTAATCCTGAACAACTCAGACACCGAACAACGAGCTGGAGAGTTAAACTACCAGGAGATGTAGTCCATGCGGGATTAGAATCAAACAGAGCATAAAAGCTAGCTATAAATAAAAACCTAGAGCACCCAACAAAAATAAACCTTTCTAAAATGATTGAACAAAGTTTGAGCACCCCTGGCACATCCGTGGTCGCGACGAATCGCGCTGTTGTGACAGTCCGCGACGTGGCCTTTGTTCAAACTCAAACGTCAAAACCACAGCCTCCAACCGCGCCGACTGTACCGATCTTGCACTCTTTGTCACTTCTGGGAACGCTCCTTGGAGAATACTCTCGTGCACGGTTGGTACGTGATTGTCGAATGAATATAGAAATAGGAAGTTTATGTTTTTCTGTGAAACTGACACGTGAATTACCTGTTCAAGTGTTCAATGTCGGAGCTGCTGTGTTGTAGAGCTTTGTTTGTTTCGTAGGCATGTGTGTTACGAGTAGTTTATTTATAACACTAAGGAATATGTTAATATACTGGACGTCCACACATAGGCCATTAAAATTTTGGAATTTACTAATATTGCATTTATTAGAGGACGCAATTTTAACAGCACATTGTAAATTTTGAGCTTGGTGTGGCTGTTGGGTTACCTACAATATACAAAAATAAAAATATCAATATCCCGGATATAGTACCTATAGGTATAGATAGTTATCTCGAAATGTGCTGTAAAAATCACCTATGACGGATTTGCGATTAATGAAACATGATCAATTACTTACTAATTAATTTTGATAACATTGACAGCCGTTAGATACGCAATCTCCAGACGATCTTAGGTATCACGCTTACAAAGCATTTTAGGAATCTGTTAAACGGCAATAGGAACAAGAATTTTGGCCATGCATTTGCCTACTTGACTGTTTCCAGTAGGTAAGTTAATTGATCCTCATTATCGGGGGTTAATATAAAATAATGATCGAATAATTCCAATTAACCGGGTACATACAAGGTATTTTAGTAAATCCCGAAATCCTCTCTTCGGGTCCGCAGCTATTCGTTAATAATACAAATTCAATACTAGTTAATAATATCACATCATATAATATTTGAGCCGTGTTGGCTAAGTGGGAGCACACTCGACTTTCATTCCGAAGGTCGTGGGTTTAAACCCCGCCGCGCACCTCTGAATTTTTCATCTTGAAATATTTATGTGCGTTTGAAAAACACGTGCTCCAAAGGTAAAAGGCAAACATCGTGAAGAAACCGGCATATTCTAAAAACTTTGAAAAATTTTAAGGACATGTTTGTCATTAACGAACCCGACTTGGCCAGCGTGAATCAAAGCCTAAATCTCTCTCGTCAAGAGAGAAGTCCTGTGGCCCACCTGTGGGAACGTAAATGGGTGATTATGAATATAATAATAGTATTGGGGAGCCCCGCGCCCATTAGTGGAAAGTTTAGGGTTTGTTATGGTGAATACAATTTTATCAGTAAAACTAAAACCCCTTACAGAATTTACCCCTACTTTTCCTTTGTTGCCCTTGAACAAAAACTAATGTTCAAAGTTTTGTTACGGCACTAGTTAAGCATATCCAGCTTACCAAAATATACAACAATATCAACAAAATTTATCAAATAAACCTATTTATTTAAAATTATACAGTATATTCTGCGGGTTTGTGTAATTTTCAGCTGGGATAGATAATAAAACACGTCAAAAAGTAAGGTATTATAATTATAATCTTAGATATTATACTTAGATTAATTTAATATGTATCTACTAGAAATACATTCTTACAAGATGCAGCAGTTGGGACATTATTTAACAAGATAAATAGAATTTGGTAATTTTCTTTTTAAATGTTTTGTAATTAAACTAATTTATTTGTATCATTAAGTGCCTATTTTAAAACGCACAGAGTTCGTCGCGTTTGCTTTAAGCTTTCCTACAGGGAACAAAACTTTACGAAGAAGTGATTGAAATATAATTAGCTTGATAGATTAAGTGAGTTTCGTATTTAAAAATAGAATGTAAATGAGAGACTTAAAAATGTAATAAAATTTATTTACAATGTGTGATAAAGTGATTATAGTAGACATTAAAATATTAGGTGCCCAAACAAATAATAAAACTATAGAGAAATTACTAACAACAAATTTCAATTTTCTGCTCTCTGTAGTAGATACTGTATAATTTTTCAGGGTTATAATTATGTTAATAACCAATTTAGGTACCTACTAATTAAATCTATTTAAAGCAAACTATTAAGGGAGATAAATGAAAAAATCTGGAAGAAGGTTTAAGAAATCAATGGCAGATCTATCGGCTTAGGATATTAAAACTAATTATTCTTAATATTTACACATTACTAAAAACAATCAATTGAAATAAAAATTAACAGAACGTTTATAAATAGGAGAATACGAGTGACTGAGGCTTAAAATATAATTAAAAATTAACTAGGTACTGAAATTATTATCTAAAACTGTAATTGAACATCAATAATGGCAGATTAAGGTAGTGATGATTCAGAGTAAGAAAGGAATATTTACAATAACTTAAATTTAATGAGTTTTATGCTCATCTATGTATTATGTGGACTAATGACTAAGTAAGGGTTGGGAAAGAATAATTATTATATTATTATAAACATAAGATAAATAATAAAACCGTTTGAGGGGACGCTTTTCAACGGTCTCGATTATTAAGTGCCGGTTGCTAAGATTATCTTTAGTAGTAATATTGGCACTTTATTATAAACAGAGCTCGGCTGACTGCACCACTGAGCTCGGTGTATGGTAATAGGTGTACTAAACTATCAGATCACTTTTAGTTAAAGGTATATGAGGTATCTTTTTGGCTGTTACCTATATATCTATTTTGGAGAAGTAATGGTTACGACCCAATTCTTTTATTACTACGCCGGGCAACGAAAATGAGTGGTGGGTTCAGATACGTTGATTTGAATTTCTATCATCCACGGTGTATTATAGTTTGAACAACAACAGTATCAGAGACTGTACAATATAAAGTAAGAATAAGACTTATATAAGGACTATTATAAGGTTCAGAGATAATCTAGCATCTTGGAGAACCTAGTTTAAACTATGTCGAATTAAGAATTTGTTGTACTACTGTAGCTATTATGAGCTAAGGTAAAAAAATATTTAAAGAGCTTGTATTCATTAGATTATAGTCGTTAATTTAAGAACAAGATCAGATCAAGTCAGACTATTTAAGTCTCTTTTGAAATAGATTAAACTATTATTATACTAAGGTTGACTTTTGTAAAATCAGATTGAACTATTGTAGACTTTTGTTGAATCAGACTGCACTATTGTAGACTTTCGCTCTATCAAACTGAACTATTGTTGACTTATGTTGACGAAGACTGAACTATTGTTGACTTTTGTTGTGTTCGTGCGTTTCTCTCTTCAGCAAGTACTGGGGGTTGTCCAGTTGTATCCGGGGCCCGAAGAGCTGTTCTCCGTACTGGACGGGCCGGGTGTGGTGCTGAGGGTTCCGGCTGAGGAAGGCCTGGCCGCCGCCGTAGCCCTGGGACACTCGGCGCAGGTTCTCTAGGTATACCTGGAATTATGTATATTTCATTAAGTTAGAAGTTGTGTTGATTTAAAAGGAGCACACTCGACTTTCGTTCCAAAGGACGTGAAAAATTTGTGCAATTAATTTAAAGACTTTGAAGGATATGGGACACACAAAAACCCGCTAATTCTCTCTTTAAAAGAGAAGTCCCTGTGCCTCAGCAGTGGGAACATAAATAGTATAAAGAGCTACCTATCTATAGGCAGGGCAGGGTTGGTTGATGTATGATAATAAATACGAACCTGGTCGTTTTGCAAGTGCTGGCTGGAGACTGGCTCGTAGGTGTAGCTATACTCATTCTCCTCTTGTCTGGGCTTGCTCTCGAAACCGTCACTTGTTGGTGCCTGGAAAACAATGAGAAAATTGTTAAAATTATTTATTTCTTCAAGTTAGAACGTTTTCACACTATCCGATCCGACATTGGTGTCGGACGACGATAGCCGACACCATATAAAACTAATAAGACTCATTATATACCTAATCTAATGACTTTGGCGCAAATATTTATATTCTCTTGGAATGTCAATTAAGAGATATCTTTTGTAAATATTTATAAAAATGGTTTGATTATGCAATAGGCTAGGCATAATCGAAAGGATTTGGGGATTGCTGAGCCGGATGTTTATCTTGCTTATCATTAATCATGTGAGTATTTACAGCAGAAGTAGGTATTAGGTATTTATATAATTAATCACGTACATGTTTTTCCCTATCAAAGCGGTTTTTCTGATTGACATCAGTTAATCGCGATTACAAAATTAAGTTCTTCCTATAGGGTTCTTACTGTTCATTCTTAAATATTTTTAAGAAGGAACAGTAAGGGTAATATTATAAATATAGCCTATATAAATATAAATATATTATAAATTACCCGTTAAAAATTAATAATAATAAGCAGTGCTGCACCTACTGCGATACAACTCAGCTTGTAAACGAGGTAATTGAGATAACAAATCCCACCAAATATATATTGAGGTCTATTAGAGAGCTCGTGCCCAGCATTGGGACGTAAATATTTGTTGTTATGATCATGTCTAGAAAACTCTGAACTATTTGCTCTCAAAAAAAGATCTGTAAATACACGAAAATAAAACTTAAGGATAAATTAGGCGCGCGTTGAAATCTTTTAATAGCAATAAAAATTGGCAATTCTAATTCATTTACGTAATCGCCTAAGAGTATAATTTTTCTTTATTATTGATGTGACTTTGAATACGCAAATAAACGTAAATAACTACTTCCTGTACAAGTTGTACAAATCCACTTACCTACATATTTTATTTTCGCTATAAGGTGGTCCAGTTTCGACCCGCAAATTACGCAACGACCTTTCGATTTCCTTCAAATTAAAAGTAAACTGTATTTTGTTGTGATAAGGTTTGTTTTTGAGTAGGTTTGTGTTTGGAGGTGTGTGCAGTGAAGTTCATAGCAAGGTCGGGTGCGTACGCGTCTAATTACGAAGTGATATGAACTCAATAGAGTTAGTAATGTGAAGTAATTAATACGTTTCGAACTATCAAACATATTAACCTTGGTTTTAATTGTGGTAGATTAGTGGATGTAGTTTATTGCGATAGAATATAGCACGTATTAATCATAAATAAAGTTAATTAAAAAGATTAAACACTTTTATAATAAAGTTAAGTCAAGTTATAATGGCGAAAGTTTTTTTTTGTTTCCTTTACTGTAAGTAATTGTTATTGACCGTAACAACTGGAAGTTTTAAAGAAAATACACTAGACGTGACAGAACTAAATGATAATACCTAACTATTCTCCTCTCCTCAGCCTCTCATGATCCAACAACAAGTACTCTATTAATGCTCGACCACATACACACCTGCAAGCTAATGGCATTGGCATTCCACACACTGCCGAGTCTAGAGGAAGTCAAATGTTTGACCGATCTTGAACTTATCTAGACCGTAAAATAGCTCCGATTCCGCGCCTATTTACGACTGAACAAAAAATTATTGATTGACAATCACATTCTAACCGGATTTCTGCTAATGCTATTATAGAAGGTACTCGTACTTACTATTATTCTGTTTTTATAAAACGACAATGCTTTAGGCCTTTTATTTAAGAGTCCCAGAGCTGCTTACGTTTGTATTCGCTGTGACATAAAGTTTTACAAAATATTTTCAAACTCAAGTTAAAAAAATCTGCTAGGAAAAAATTTCAACAGCTTATTTTGTTTAACAAAAGTATTTTATAATTAAGATTATGAAATTTAATTATACATGTCACGGAGCCTACAAATCTCAAACTTGGCGAATTAATTTTCCATACATCAAAAATTGATCAATAACAGCATGAACTCAAACATTCGCATGCTGTGATTTGAGAAAGTAAATGTACAATGTTTATTAGACTTTCATTCGGCTTTACTTTGCTCTTGACTTGTAACTTACGCGATTATAGTGATTAAACAATTTACTACGCTGCAAAGAAATTTGCCCATTGCCACTTCAAAGAGCTAATCCGAAATTTTAAAGAATAATTTTTAACATTCAGTTTGATTATTTCTTTTGTTTATCTGGCAGCCCTATTGACAAGATAATGATAAAGTTGTCAGTGGAGGCGTGCTGCCGTGAGCGATTATATCGGAGCTCACAACGAGCACACTAGTTCGTGATCTATTGTTGAGCTAATGATCACTGTCGGTAATTAGGTAATTATTACTTGAGGCCAGGAAGCAACTTAAACTACTTCACTTTTACATAAAACTAACCAATAACAATTGTTAACAATGAACCATCAGCTTTCACTATGTTGTCTTCTCTAAAGACGTTTTTATGATTTTTGTTAGAATGCATAAAGCTCATGTACCTACAACATTATTAACTTGTTCAAGTTAATTGAATGGGATCGGTACCGAATCGATCACTTTTCGTCTTTTCATAAAGTGTGCAGTATAATTTTTTATTTCTTTTTTTTTTGTAAAACTATGAACATTGCTCCGTAGCATTTGACTGCTACAAACACTAGAAACTTCTATCATACAAAATTTCGCGTTTATATTATTAGTGGGATTATACCTACTTGTACCAACTCGTGGAAACTAGATTTCTGTCACACCGAAGATAATCTAAGGTCAAAGATATAGAACAAGAATGCTCAAATTGCAGGTTGATTCTATTTCGCAACCATCAACTCTAGCTGTCAAGACTGACAAATGGCAACGATCTAACTCAAATTGTAGCAATCTAACAATCTGGACCGAACCATAGACAAAATAACACCTCTAGAACGTCTCAAGAATAGTCCGAGAGCTAGCACCAATATTGGTTGAATACTTGTCCCGTACCTTTCCCATAATACCCCAACTAACCTAACCCAGCACGAAGCTACTGACCGGGCTGATGTGTAACGTGTCCCACACAGTGTGGGACATGTAATAACGTTTGAAGATTCCTCAAAAACTAAAACTTTTGATGGTGATCCAAAAAATGATGTTCCGGTATTTAGCAGTCTGATGTGCAGTTTTTGATGAGATTAGGTACAAAACTTCAGCCCCAAATCTGCCAGCTCTCAGATAAACGTTTCGTTGTCACGTTTTTGCAATAACGAATAACGTGTTTGGCATAGATATTTCAAAACTGTTTAAATGTCACCGCAAAAGTTTGATTAGGTATTTAGATTAATGGATGGTTTAATCGGTTGCAAAAGTTTAGTACAACAACCAAAAATAACTAGTAGAACCAACATCAAGGATTTCATTTCAACTACGAAATAAAACTAATTTATTTAAGAAAGTTTTACGTTTCCAAAAAAATATGTATAATTAATTAAGAATTTATTTTATTATTTAGTAAAGAAACACAGGAAGAACATATTACAATAAAGTTATAATCAAGGTAGGTATAATAGAGTTTACGGTAACTAATTTAAAACAACTTTTTAGCTTGTGTAATTCGGGGTTTATTATGTAAAGGAAAGATTCGAGTACAAGTGAAAGTAGAGTTTTAACTTTCAATTTTCTCACAAACTTGCAAATTACGACATAAGGTTGTCTTAGCTAAAAAATATATTTTTTTAAATATATTAATGGTGTTAAATAATTACGATCCACTGCTGGGACACAGGGACTTCTCTCATGACAAGAGAGATACGCTGGCCAAGTGTTAGTTGGGATTTACGAAGTACCTACACGTGGACTTGTGGTGTCCCGAATATGGCACCAAATAGATCAATAAGTAAATAAATAAACCTAATCTAATAGTTTAGATTTGTTAATTTAGATGTTATGGCTAGACTACTAGCTCTACTACAAATAAAAATAAAAAAATAGTATTTAAGAACACAAACTTTGTTTTCATAGTTCTAGTTTTTCTTTATTTTATAAATATTACTGTATATACAATAGAATACCTATCTCTGTAACAATAATTATAAGTTGATACGAAAGTCCACTCCAGTACTAATCTAGTACCAGAGGCATGAAGCAATACCTTGCCGTAACACAGTGCTACACTAAAACGGAAGGTATGAACAGCATGACCACAAGCCTTAAAAACCTACTAATATTAACTAATTTAGTCAGTACCTACTTGTATTATTATATTGTTTTTTAGGTTAATATTATATCTATCCTAAGTCTAAGTAAAAATAAGGCTAAGATTGTATTTATATTGGATAAATAAATTCTTTATCTACTTGTGAACGAATGAACACTTATAAAATAAATGTTGTAAGATAACTTTTGATGTAAACTTTCTTAGTCTCGAATAAATAAATAAATCTATTTTCTAAGATATTGATCAATTGACCATACATACACCAGTACCAGACAGATTCTGTCAGCTGATTGTGAATACTAGCCGAGCGCAAGCGCAAGGTCGGTGTCGCAACGACCGGGCGGCGCGCGCGCAACACTTTCTTACGGAGAGAGTAGCTTTGTATTGTGACTGGACGCTTTGTATGTCGTTGAAAAATAAAAACGAAAGAGTTTAATCAATTGCGTTTTACTAAGTGCTTGTCCAGGAAGGGCGAATACGCCGCGTTTCGAAACGCGCGTATTCATACGCGCGTCGTCGAGGTACTAGACATCAATACATCGCGTCCAGAAGCTTCGCGCGTATTCAAAATACGCGCGTAAAACGCGTGCACTTCGCTAGACTCTCGACTCGCGCGTATTGCGCGCGTGTCGAGATACTAAGGACGCCTTGTTGCGTCCAGCTAACGCGCGTAATCTAGAGCGAGTGCACGTATCGAGGGATATGGAGAGCCAACATTTTGACACGGAAACGCGCGTTGGTACGCGCCTTGTGGACGCGCATACGCACGTAGTACGCGCGTATATGAATACGCGGCGTTTTCGCCCTTCCTGTACAGGCACTAAGCTATTGAAGTTTGGGTTATGGTTATGGCACTTGATATATTTTGATATAGATACTTGTTTACTTTATACCTACATTACATAGATTATATTTTAATAATTATACCTGTAGAAATAATGCGCGACAAATATTTCAAATTGTATTAACATTAGTCCTGAGGCAGGAATCGATCTCACAATTCTTCTGTGTCGCAGGCTTCATATGCCACAGAGGTCATATACAAATATTTATTCAGAGGTTTTTTCTTTACATAAAAACCAGATTCTTGCTGACAAAGAGGTTTAGATATTGTTGATTGTCTAACAGTATAAGATAATGTATTTTTAGTTTTCAACGTTATAATTATTTTTTTTAATCAATTATTTAATTGAAATATAATATTGATAAGCTTAATAAATTACTTACTAATTAGGTATTGGTAACGCCGCTTTTATATCTAAAAAAATGATTATTTGATGCGATGTCAGAATGATTTGTCTTTTGAATTAAATACATATCAGCCGGAGATGTAACTTTGTTTGTTTGTTATTGACGGCACTTTTTGTTTTCACATTTGATGTTTTCACAATAATTATTTATCATCGTTGCAATGCGGATATCTGACATTTTATGAAGATGCAATAAAAGATAAATTATATCACTCTACTTTTCACTCTAGATTTACTTACTTCAGTATGCGCACAATTGAAATAAAAATACTTAATATACTAACTGATATGTTATGTGGAACTAATTTCGATTGTGTTTTATTTTTATGTATTGTATTGTTTTTTAACGTAAGCAGTTACAATAATTACCTACTTATTGCGGATTGAAATGAGCATATGGGCTATGTATGGTCTGAAATAAATGATTTTTTATCTTTTTTTATAACAAAATACTGATATATACTTATATTATCGAAATGGATAAATCAGTATACGTTTCGTACACCTGCATTCTAATTAATTATTAAAGAATTGGGTAAAGGGTAGACTACAGCACTTACATTAGCGTCGAGCCGGTACTGGTAGCTGGAAGGGCGAAGGTCAGACCCTCGGGAGTAGTGCGCCAAACTGACGGCGTTGCTAGGGTGGTGGATCTTCGTCACCTGCCAAACGTGACAATTTGTTATTAACGAGTAACAACCTTTTTAAACTAGGTATTATGTAAGAGCTACAATCTAAGGTTATATACCTACCCTAAGAGGGCACGAACATTGTTCTGTATATGTCAACTTATTGCGATAAGACCATAATGATAGTTAGCAATAACGATTTGATTATATGGCATTTAGAATAGTTAAGTTTTATTTCCATCAGAAATAGTTACCTTATAAGCTTCTGCACCAGAAACCTTATTCAACTTTCCCTGATACGCGAACGGTTGAACATTCTTTTGATTAATCTTTGTCAGGAGTAGAGTGCCTTTATCTTCAGGCTTCTTATACCCCGTGTACTCTTCCACCGTCTTCGGTTTAAACCTCTCCAGCGGTTCACCATTAAAGTCTGGATACGTCTGTGTGAGTTTCTGTATAGCTCGTTCTCGCTCGTGGTTCGGCAGCTTGGTGTCTGGGTCGTCAAGGTAGGCTATTAGGGCGTCGTCTAGGGTTTTGTACGCGTTGTATGCGTATTGGGGTTCTTTAGCGCCCGGGCCGGTGTCGTCGTATTTGTTCTCGATGGCGAACCTGATCTGAGCGTCGGAGGCTGCGGACGAGGGCTGGCGCTGGCTCTGCGCGGGGAGCACTTGGTAGCTGCTGTAGCCGCTGGCTGCGCTCGCTACACTGAGGATCGATGCAATCTGGAGGGATACAAGAAGCTTTAGTCTTTGAATTGTAAAATTAAGTTTATTTACTCAGGTACATTTTGTATAAGAGCTCATTGATTTCCAAGAACATGAAACAGATAACATACATTAAAGAAACACCATATTACTTTAACAGTTATATCATTGAAGCCTGCATCTTATGGTGGAAGAGGCATCAAAGATATAACTTTAAAATTATTATCCATGATTTTTATATTTGTAAGATGTCCATTGTTGAATATATTCCAAGTTTCTATTTGAATCCACCGATAACAAACGGCTTAAACCAAATCATTTATGTACGATAAGTTATTTGGTTTAGGGTGTTTGTTCTATAAAAATATATTCTTATATACATATTATGATGATGGTCGGTTTAATAGTTTGAGAAATTTGCTGAAAATATTAATCCCAGAGTTATCAATCTAGATAATAAGTGCGTATACCTACTGATATAATGACTAGATAATAATTACGTGCTAATTAAATAAGTACCTAATCTTTCAAAAAAAACTTGCAACTACTATTATTTTGCAGATACCATTATCAATAAATAGATTAGGTATTGTTATTTTTTTCTAAATGTTATGGCAAGTATCAATTTTATTATAAATTATTTTAATGCTAGTGAAACAAAATATAAAAATATAACAATAGCTCTTAGTTAATAATAGTTTATTCAATAATTCCTTAACTATTGTCAGGAACATTGATAAATATTGTCTTGGCAATCATGTTGTAAGTAACAGTTTATTTTCTGTTATTTTTCTGTGATTATGTGTGTTTTCATTGTGTCTTTTTTCTTTGGTGCTCTTAATTATAATAATTTTACCAATTCGACTATCAAATCTATATTTGTAATTATATCAGTATCGAACTAGGTCAAAACTCACTTTATCGCCCTGCGAAGAGCTTTACAGTTGATCCACCTCGAGTATTGATTATCGATTTATTAAGAATATATTAACTACGTGCACTTTTCCGCTTCGTAACAAAACCATTAGGTATAGATAATCTTTTTAATTCGTTACAGTTACCTAAAACGACTAATTAAATGAAAACAATGCGAATACGTAACTGATTATGCAATTTCTTATCCACGAAAATCTGTCCATCATAAAAAACACGGCATTGTGCAAAACTGTCTTAAATTAAATGTTTCGCTACTTAAGGATGCCTATCCAGGGAATTTAGTCCTTAAAACTTAGGTAATAAAGGCTGTCTTCATTTGACCTAAACGATTGAGTAATTACTCTTGTAAGTTACATAAATGTTTTAGTACGTGGAAATACATTTTCGCATGTTTGTAAAAGGTTTTGTAAAAGTAAATAAGTTAATAATAAGTTATGTAAAGTAAATTCACATACTTTAGAGCCGTAATGACTTTCAAGATCTATAATTTTATGTCTTTATGTAAAAGCTACATGTTTACCTACATAAATTTGAAATATTTACATAAATATGAAGGATCTCAAAGTTACAAAACCACATCCGTTTCTATCCTTATCACATTCTAACTAAACGTTACAATACTAAACAAAAATGGAATTATGCCCAGTGGATTAGCTCCATGCTCCATGAAGTGGCAATGGACAGGCAGGCAATATAGCATGGAGAACTGATTGCCGATGGGGCCGAAAAAAAATATTTTTTTTAAAAGGTTCTCGACTGTAGACTACGGGTCCGAAATACAGTGTCGGACGTACACCAACAAGATGGACAGATGATTGGTCAAAGCTGCGATTTAATGCAGGCTGCATCCGACCGAAATAGCTGATTTTTTAAGGAAGACCTTTGCCCAGTAGGGGTGGACCAGGGGGACGTCCGAGAGTGAAATTATGATAATTAATGATTATTATGAGGTCCGAACAGGGTACAATAGCAAACCTTGTAAGAAATGAGGCCATACAAAAACAAATGAAAACAAAACTTTAAGACCCCTCGCAAACTGCAGACTTTCTATCGGCCGATATTTTGGTCGGGTTGGGCTGTTAGCGCGCACACTACGCCAACTAAACAGTTGGGTTGGTGGTGAGTGCGCAAACTAGGCAACAGTCGGCCGACGATATTCAGTTTTTAAGCTACCTGTTGAAGAGAGCTGTCTCATAATGGAAGTTTCTCGTAGTAAAATATTGTCCAGAAATATTATAATTGCTCTCATACAACGGAGGAAAAAAATCAAGAAGAGAGTCCGAGAGTATTGGGTGCATCCCATCTACAGTACTAGATTATTAAATGGAAAATTTTACACGATGCATTCAAAATTACTAGATTACCCGAAAATTTAAATTAGATTACGTTTCTACAACCAGCGATTGAGTAGAATTGGACATAATGAAAGAATGCACGACTTTCCGGCTCCAAAACTCGGAGCGAAGTGAACCATCGGCCGACTAAACAATCGGTCAGTGTGCGCGCTTGCAAGGAGCTCCATACTAATATAGTAGTCGGCCGATAGTTTGATCATCGTTCAGTTTGAACGCAGTTGAGTAGCCTATCAAACTTATTTATCGGCCGATACCAAATCGTTGTAGTATGCGGACTTGCATACATCTTCATACTGATTATAAGCCCGACCAAACTATCGGCCGATAGAAAGTCTGTAGTTAGCGAGGGCTCTTACCCGAAGTGTGAAACGGAGCATGCTAATAGCGCATTGTATGGACTCGGACATTGTTCAACACAATTAGGCAATCCAAACGGCACCCGATACCATCGTGTGGAAATGGGAAGTACCACTTAAGATTATTGATACTATAATTTAGTAAACAACGATAATTTTGCAAGGATTTAATAATAGTGTGCGTGTAGACGAAGGTCTTCTCTTTGATTGGCAACAGGCTACACAACTACCTTACTTATATTTACGTTGCCTCACCTTCCCTGAGCTATTTTTAACTCAAAAGGCCCTAATTGGCCCAGCCGTTCTTGAGTTACAACGATTTAGGTGCTTTTAGGTTTAAAGATAAGGTTATCACATTGATATAATCAACGATAAAATACATTAAAAACGAAAACATTGCATAAAGTAAGTATAAAGTAATTTCGTTATGTAAATGAAATTACTGCGATGTGCACATTCTAGATCAAGGTCGCTTTGACTACCATCTTGTATAATCATGATCATCATAGCGAAATAGACTTAAGCTATTAGGGTTTCTTACATGACAAATGTAAGAAACCTTAATAGCTCTAATTTGAGTTCAAGCAGTTTCACCAGGCATTTGCGTTCACTTAATATATTTTCTGTCAATTAAGAGAGCTCGCCTAGAAACCTGTGTATAATATACCGTAATGGGCTGAGAACCGTGCCCTGTGTATCATTGTAATGATAATAATTAATTGTCTCAACTGATAAGATCAAATCGGTGAACTTGTCAACTATATAAAATTAGTCAAGTAGATCTTGATGACTCATTCATAATCAGCACTGTATATTTGTTCCAATTACATCCCAAACTATAAAGCACTCTTGACCTTATGAATACCTTTAAAGTAGTTTAAAGATTACCTTCGGAGCTCGCCTAACTGGTTCAGCCATAGGAAGGAAAATGTAAGTACCTATGTTTTGTTATTTATAACTAGTTGTTGCCGAAGCAATTATAACTGGTTCTGTTGTTATAAACAGACTATGATAACGTGTGTGTATATCAGTCATTGGTTATATCTATTGAGACTGTCATCGTGGAATTAAGCGACATTCTTCCAGGCACTACCTATAGAATACTTTTTTCCAAGTTTTCTTTTTATAAATAATTTGAACTTATTAACTGAAAGTCAAGTGTCACATTCTAATGAAATCGAGAATCTACGAAGAATGACCTCTAAAAATGTAGTAGATAATAAATTCATGAATTTTTACCCCTTAGCGCATAGGAACGCGATGAAAGTAATAGCTCAGATGTATTGCTGCAAAATGTACCAATGATTGATTTTGAAAGCTTTTTATAGCATTTACGTTTCTAATGTCTATTTAGGTAGATACCTACTATAGGTAATTGCATTTTCAATAATTAATATTACCTCCGTTGTATCCAGGGTTACATTGAAAAAAAAAACCTTATTATAAACAATTTTAAATTTACCTATACATAATTTATAAAAAAAAATACAAACCATTAAACCCAACATTATGAACACTTTATCACTCCACTATCACAGAAATAATAGTGATGCGCACTTCATATAATTTCATCGATATCGATAAATTTGAATTTGGAATAGCGCGGGTACCCGACCGCGGCGCGGGTTGGAGAATGACCGCGAATGCGCGCGGGCACGCGAACAATTCAACACTTTTTATGCATTGATCATTTGGGCCACGGATTTATACTGAGGTGAAGCGATAAACATGACTAAACCTATAAAATACCTACTTACATTAATCCTCTTAAATAAGCCGTGACGTGGCTTAATGTCTAGTATTGCTCTTTAATTTCCCGCGGGTGTTATATATTTATTAACTAGTAGGTACTATAATCAAGTGTTCATGTTAGGTACTTCTGTTGCGTAACTTATTAAATAGGTAACTTATGAAACGTAATTAAATAAATAAACGGAAGACGGTCATTGATTAAGTTAATGAGGTAGAAGAAGTAACGATAAAATCATTTTAGTCTTAAAAATATTCCGTTAAAATCAACAAATCTAACCTACTTTATAGGCGACTTACATATCTATTTAGATTAAGCTTGATTCCATCAAACTCACATCCATTTAAAGAACTTAGTTTTCTCGAACTTTAACAAATAAGAAAGAACTAATTTAAAACTGAGTTAAAACCGCTGCTCGCTGCGCTCACTAAACCCGCCGCCTTACTCCGGCCGCCGTCACAACTTGCTCCAGTTAGGCCGACACACAAGATCAGGAAGTGCGTACCTGATCGCTTTACAAGATGTCTTCAAACTTTGTCATGTGAATTTACAATTTATGGGTTTGGAAAGTGGCTGTGAAACATTTAGACAGTGATGTAATTACATGTTATTGCCCAAAATACGTGTTAAACTGTATGTGTGGTTTTGATATCGTAATTGTTGTTTTTAATTTACTGTATTATTCTCATAGTTAGTAAATGTAGTGTTTTACCTAGTAAAATCTTGATTTTAGTCTACCTAGCCTTCTTTGCGCTTGAATTCATTCGAGTGGGTACTTTTTGGCCCTAACTGCCAACGAGATGGTATTTTGTATGTGACCTACAAATCTCTTTAATCGTAATCTATGAACTCATAACTTATAACACTTCAGTAAATATGTATTGTTTTATTGCTTTAATAAATAAGGTTAAATACGTGAGTATGTTGACCTTTTTCATCGACAGTAAATATATTAAAATTATTTAATATTTATCGGTAAACTATGTATCCTTACCACTATACTTATAAGCTCGTTTAAGTGTACGAGCTTTTCACGGGGCTAATATTTCCTGTGTAAATTGTCCAGCAATATTTTATACTTATACTCTTTGCTAGTTTAACCTTAACTTTAACACTACTTAAATAAAAATATTTCTGTTTTTTTTTTGTAAATCTATAGTTTTTCTATGTAAATGAACGTTCTTTGGAAATTGGTTAACATGGTCAAGATTCATATTTTTGTAATAGGTACGTACCTACTTATTGATTTTTAAATTGCCTTATTGTTTCCACACATTATTAAAACCCATTAGAACATTATTGAATATAAAATGTGTAACACTTTATTTACATAATATTCTAATCAAAAATGTTGAGAAAATCTACAACCTTAAAACAAACAACTTACAAATTTATTTTATGTATCTTTAATTGAATTTGTTTTGATTTTAGTCTTTTAGATTAGTTTTTTATAGTTTAATTGTAATATGACATTGCACGCCATGTATTGGCAAAATACATTGTTACAAACATAGATTTAAGATCTACACTACATGTATTTAGCAATAAAGATACTTACTTTTAATTTTACTTAAGACCTAATTTCACCTCTCTCTGTTTGTTGACGGACTGCTAACGTATATAGACGGACTGTTAATATACTTATTCGGATGTTAAACTAACAAACAGAGAGTGGTGAAATTAGGTCTTATAGTAGGTACATAATAGAAAAAATCCGTCCAGTGGTTTTTTTTTTTTTTTTTTGATTCAGATTTTGTCCGTAAAATCACAAAGATTAACTTGGACATGTCATCACTATCAATCACCCCCCCTTTTAGGTTAGTCCCTCCCCTGAACTGCCTTTGCTAAAACCGAAGGTCGTCTACGTTAGATTAACTACAAAATTAATGACTCATTACGAAAGTATTGCTCTAGAACGGAATTCCGTGTATTGACGCATGTATCTAATGTTACATTGTTTGATTGATACATTGGTCACGATTTATTTGCTATTTGCACAAACGAGGAAGTTTTTGGAATAGCATAGGAAGGAATGTATGTAAGATGATGGCTGCTAGTACTATAGTAGGTAATTGCTGAGTATCTTATTCTTTGATTAAGCTCATTGTTTTATCTATAGTGTGAATTTAGGTATATGTAATGTTGTGGATAACAAATAAATATATTTTGTTCTTATTCAACTAAAGTCAATGAATTTTAAATTATAAAAAACATGGAGCCCAATTAACAAACATACATAATTGTATGATAAGTTCATAATGCAACGAAGGAATTATGTTGTAAATGTGATGCGTAGGTTTAATCACCGGGATGATTATAATCAAACCTAGATTTAAGTCACGAGTGACCTCTTGTAACCAAATAAAGAAGTTATAGCGCTAATAATACGGTTGGTTCTCGTAAAGAACTAAACTGACCTCAATTTAATGTTACTAGATAATATTTCGTTGCTTTCCTTTTGTCTTAAATATTTTCACCCAAATCGGTCCATATGCTTTGGGCAACCAGACACACCCTTAGTTCAGGGTTAACCATTGGATTGGAAAGGATATTGAGCAACTTTGGAACTTTCGTACCTAGGTACTCTACATTGTATAAAAGACCTTCATCATTTCAAAGTTAAGGCCTTCGGTAAGCTCACTGACCATTTAAGACTACCCACGGAATTCGCCCCCGGCTGTGAACCAAATAATAATTAATAATGGTTTGATTGCCATAGCCACGGCCGTATTGACGTTTCTTGGCTATTTCATGGCGTGTTTCCGTATGACCTTGTTTTTTGATATTTGCATGGTCTTGTTTGAACACTCTCACGGGTCATAAAAAAAATCGAATGCTTTGTTCTGATTTTATATTCGACTTGAATTATTAAATATTGTTTTTTTGTTGCCTTGTACAAATCGTAAATATAGTTTTTTTTTTGTGTTTGTACCTATGTAGGAAGAAATACCTACCAATTTTTAGAGCGTTTGTTTTAGTAAGACATTAAACTTTTAACTATTTATAAATAAACAATAATATATTTTGAAAAAAAAAATGGTTATTTTAAAACACCGGGGACAGAGACCGGGGACAGCGGGAACTATTTTAATTTATTTAATATAATTCCCCGGTGACCGGGGACGTGGTCACCGGGGACAACGGGAAAGAACCATTCTATCGCGCTTTAGACGCGGAAAAATCATTTACCTCTAACGCGAATGAAAGTCCACGACGAAAAGCTAGTAAGTTAATAATTTTTAAAGCTTTCCTTGCGTACCAAAGTACTTTTTATGTCAAATCATAATACCCTACATTTATTTAAGTAATAAGCTAGGATATGGAAAGAATCTAATTCCACCCCCAGAGGGGAGAGAGGGGCGGGGACGATCCATCACCGCTGTCACATGCCATTAGCCCGGCGTGTGGCACGGGGTAGAGAAACTTACTTCTATAAATATTACTGGACAATTCATACAGCAACATCTATCCCCGCAAGATAAGCTCGAAGCTTGTGTTACGGGTGCTAGATTTCTGATATACTTAATATAATATATACATTCATAGAAAGACAGATATTTTTTATTATGCATATACCTATATAACACCCAGACTCTCGGAAGATTTATTTTCAGATCGTATAATTTTTTTCCCGATCCAAAAGTACAATTGCATAGACTTTAGCTATTCCTAAAGTATCCTATATTCTATATAGGTACTATGATACTATAATCTATTGACTATGTGAAATGTCGGAATAACTTAAAAGCCTATTTCTTCGCTATGCAATGTCAGTTCTTGTGAATAAGTGAAACTAATAACGGTCGTTGGGTATGCAAATAAACTTGTTGAAGTGTGGTAACTCAGCGCTAATCGCAATCCTTATTTAAGTAATACTGTTTTATTATCATGCTCACTATTGGTATTTAGCGGATTTAAGAGTTCATTTACATGTTCCATGATATTTTATTATGAGGTCACTTTAGAAAATTTCTTTAGGTAATCAGAATGGACGAATTTTATCAAAAAGCTTTATATCATATTTATTTATATTAAGCAGCTGTACCTAATGTAGATATGTTATATAAAATAGTTTCATAGAAAAGAAAAGTATCAAATACCAATCTAACCAATCTAAGAAAAGTATCAAAAAATACCTAAGCCTAATGACCTCATTTATTCTGAATTTTTAAACTCAAAAAGGTCTTTTTGAATATCAAACGATTCAATTTCAAAATCGATATGAATAAGATAAATTGATTTTGAAGGCTATTCCAACCATTTTGAAATACGATAAAAATGTATTTTGGATGCTATTGGATTTTAGGAGATTTTTTAAATGTCGAGGCCGACAGTTACAATTTAAATATCGCCTTCATTTTGTGACCTAGATTATCAGCTATCAAAATTTTAGTAAAGATAAAAATGCACAGATTGAATAAATAGTTACTAACAAGATTATTTTTATAAATCCAAATTAAATTCGTCTATTAAATCACAAAGATTACTTGAACACGTCAAAATTCGATTAATATCAATGGATGGTTTATTATGAGTTACCTGATTGTTCGGTCTTTTTTAACTAATACCTAACATTATTATTATTATATTTTCATTAATAAGTAACTTTTGGCATCCCTTGTCGCTCCTAACTCACTCGATAGGCCGCCAGTAAATTAATTTAAATGTACCTTGTACTTTTTGAGATACAATAACATTTTTTTTGTATATCTTTTGTATATTTCTTGCATCTCAAATGATTTTTCTTTCTTTTTTTACCAATATATTTTTTTTACCAACCAGCACTTGGCCAGCGTGGTGAATTAATGCTTAATCTCTCTCGTCAAGAGATAATAATGTAATTATGATGTAAATATAATATTTTTTTTGTAAATTCTTTCTCCCTCCTGTACCGATGGGCCTCACAATAAACGTGTAAACAGCGAATATCTCCATCCGCTCGCAGACTCCAATGGACATAGGCCTCCGCAGATTACGTTGTACGAATAGCTTGTAAAATTAAAGAATGGGTACCTACACACCGTCCCGTGCTTTATTTTTATGATTAAGCCAGGATTACTTTTATATTTTGTTACTTTTTTATCATCAGCACCATCTTCAATCAACTCCAAGGTTCAACTCGGACATGTGACGCCGGTCTATGAATAGTACTACCAACGAAAATTGGTTTGAACGAAATCTATCAAGTAGTTTTTTTATAATACGTCATAAACTATTTCATATAAACGATTGCTGCGGAAGCCTACATGGGAGAGTCCGACTCGCCACTTTATATATTTTTATATCTATCTTCTTTCTTATCTGCTATCTATTAGTAAAATGAATTAATATCCAGTGCACCCCAACTCAAAGTCCACTGATCCGACGAATTACCGGTTTTAAGTGCAATCTGCGGCTAATCTTAAGCGTAGTCAGCGGCACCCCATCAAATTAGAAGTTTAAACATTTCAGGAGGGTGCGCTGATTTCATTACTCCCACTTGTCAGGATATGGGCTGTTAAATTAATAAAAATGAACCAAGATGGCTGACTTTAAGTAGGGGTGAGCAAGGGCTTGGGGTAACAAAATTTCATTACCTACGTATGTGGACGATCGATTAATAAGAATAATATCTATTTAAAACTTGACAGCTGTCTCCTGATACTTTTGGACTATACAAAATTTATAACCTACCTACAACTACATATTTTATAGTCCAAAAGAGTATCATTGAATTAAGGTAACTTAGTGAAGTTGCTTTATATTTCAATAATTTATCCGGCAAGTAATTTTTTTGTGATATCGTTGAAAGTTTCCGAGTCAATCCATCAAAGTTCGTCTGCTGAGTCGAGCTTGTATGACACCGACAACTGTCCAAAACTTTGTGACGTTTTTGGTAAATTTACGCTTCATTGCAGATAATAATAATAATAAAACGCTAAGTATGACGATTTGAATTCGCACACGAAGGGTTCCGTAGGTTAGGTAGGTATCTACCATTTGGAAAACTCTTAATTAAAAAACTTTTAACTAACTATCATGGTTTTTAACAATATAAGAACATGAGCTCGCCATTGTCACCAGTCTCTCCATGAAGATGGTGGTTGAAACAATGCTGAAATATCGGGAAACTCTAACACATTTTTAACTCTTATTAAGCCAGAAGCCCACCCAATTTATAACCGCGCGTAGGGTTGTGTTAGTACTTTTTATAGATGTTTTATACTCTATTGAAATGTAGTAGGTAGTTGCCGTAATCCTCTGTATTAACACTTAAAGATGATATTCCTTGCCAAAATTAATGTTTCTAGGTCAACGAGAAAAACTGCCTTCACCACCTTGACTTCAACACCTTCAAACTTTAAGTATCTACCGTTGAATGTTTTGTCCAAAATAAGAATAGCCATCCTGTCCAATCTGCTGCAAAGGACGAGTGAGCGAATATTCCATAAATAAGTTAAATAAAATCCACCTTTTTTCTCCAGAAACTCCAGAAATCCAGTTCCATTCACGCCGAGTTTCCAGAAATCTGCCAGCGACCGACAGCGCCCGTGATGGATCACTCAGAATTATCCCACTAAGCCGGCTATTTTTGTGGATTTTTTTTATAAATGTCACGCGAAATTGAGATTTTTATACGGTTTTCAATTACAGAAGCTACCTATGTAGGTGAAAGATTGGCACACATTGTTAGAGGGACGAAGTGGTTTTTTTCTGCTTATGAAGATACCGACCTACCTATGTAGGTACCCGTCAGAGGCTACCAATATTATTTGATGTGACGAGATGATGAAATAAATTAATCTAAGGCTACCTATTCCTACCTATCCTACCTAAGTACCTATTCGTTTTATTATTATCTATCGCAAGCTTTGAAAAGATGATAAAGTTAGGTAGGTAGGTACTAGGTAACTACTGGACTGGTAAAGTTTTGGCACTTGCTTGTAACTCAGGCCTACTCTTCCAAATTCATCATCATAAGCGTAAAGTTCGTCCTATTTGGGCACGCGTCTCCCCAGAAGAACTCGTTACCAACCTGTATGGCCTGTATTGGGGCCATGGGACCAGTTTAGACCTAGGTACTAATATCTAACTACCTATCTACTTACTATTGGCATAGACAAATTAATTGGGTATGAGTCTTACTGTAAAACAGCATGGGCACGGATTATACTCTTCGTTTTATGACAAAATCAAATACTTACCTAATTGTAGATAGTAAAATATAAATAGCCTGTATTTTATTTTGCAAGCTGCGTAGGCCGGCGATCCATCAAGCTGTCGGCGCGCGCTCGTCCGTGTCTGCGCTACGTCGGGATTGTGCGCCTTTGTTTACTTCTCTGTACCAGATGTCACCTCTGACGGGTCTATCATCAGGATAAACCTATAACTGCCGTTTTTAAAATTTGCTAGTCACTGATTGCCTTGGGGCCCAGCCGTCCTTAGGCTTAGGTAGGTAAGGTACCTACGCCTAAATTTCGTAATCTAAGAGTTCTGTCAAGTTTCAATCTTGTGATATGTACTATCTACTAATTTACAAGATTGTAATTTACATAGACGTGTTATAAATTATTGGTTTAATTGACGTGGTTATAAAAATCGTTGTTTCTATGGAAGTACTTACTTATTATATTTCGATTTTGAAAATAGCTCTACTTATTCGTAGAGCTTAGGTAGGTAGGTACTATATAGAAATACTGCTATCTTTTGTTAGAATAGCAATTAGATATAAGTATAGTAAAACCATTTTTAATATTAAATATATAATATATTATTTTTTTATATTATTTTTTTTTACCATTTTTTTTACCATTTTGGTGTCTGGGTGTTATATATGTATAATAAAAAAATATCTATCTATGTACGTATATTATATTAAGTATATCAGAAATCTAGCACCCGTAACACAAGCTTTGAGCTTACCACGGGGCTAGATGTCGTTGTGTAAAAATTGTCCAGAAATATTATTAAATATTATTATTATTTATTTTTAAACTGAACGCCCCTCCACCGCGGTTACACGTACATGCAAAAAGGTGTATAGATACAACACACATAAATTGATCTTTGTCATTGGATGTTCAATGACGTATAAACAAACGGGCTCCATAGACATGTGGCAATAGCTTAGACCATAATGATAATAGGTTTATGTCAAATCCATACATTTTGTACTTTTTTACTAACGATGTCGACGAACGCCAAATGTCTAGCCTTCACGGTGTCACTATGAGAGAAAGGCTGGATCTGTCGGCCAACTTCGGCATTAATGAGCCGAACGCGCGACTGAACGGACGTGTCACTCAAACAAAGAGCGCGCTCCCCGCCATACAAATGCCTACACGGGATTGGTCGCACAACTTATTGACAACGCAGTGCGCGGATGAGTCCATGTTTACAGTAAAGTTGTAGCACGCACACAAGTATACTGATGCAATACGTATTTCCTCTCACACGTTGAAATTATCACGGTTTTGTGGAGGGGAGTTCATTTTAAGATTAGATCATCTATACATACCTAATTCTATTAATGACTAGTACGGGAATGTAAATAAAATATTATTCTGTTTTAACATTCGAAAACCCAAACCGCAATCCAATAGGTAACTACCTAACTGTTTTCTATACTAATATTATAAAGAGGAAAGATTTGTTTGTTTGTTTGTAATGAATAGGCTCCGAAACTACTGGACCGATTTCAAAAATTCTTTCACCTTTGGAAAGCTACGTTACTCGGGGATAATCCGAGTAACATAGGCTATAATATAGCAAAGAATATTGCGGGAAAGTGAAAAACGCGGGCGAAGCCGCAGGGCGGAAAGCTAGTTGTGAATAAAAGTTTTTGGTTGCTTAAAAAAAGATACAAGTAGCGCACTCTATAAATATACCTAGAGATAGATAATCGTAGCTGATCATCCTAGAATTGAGAGCCATTATTCCAAAAAGCTTCTACTTCAGTCCATGCGATTCTAAGCTCCATACACGGTCGGTGATCCATCACCCACCGTGTCACCGCCCGACCACCGCCGGACGCGCATTGTGCCGCCGCGTGTAGCTCTGTGGGGAGTATCTAGTACCTACTGTTTGTAGGTAGATAAAGTACTTTAGCAGATTTATACATTATTCGTTTAAATAATTTGCAGGGCATTTGCATAAACCTATAAGACGAATTACAAATAATAAATCATGAGGTATAGATAGATAAAATCACTTAAAACATTAAATAATTAACACCTAAAATAAATAACTAAGTCACATAATCAATATTTTTAATAATGCCGCCAGCATTAGTAAGTTGATGGTACAAGCGGGACAAACATTCTCACTAGTACCACTGGTAGTACAACTTGGTGGTACTAGTGGGCATGAACCCTGTAGATACCTTTACCTATTGGTAAAGGTTAATGGCTGATAATTTGATACTACCAACCAACATAAACTGCGTAATCTGACTAGTAGCGCCATCTATTGTAAACTTGGCTGAACTGTTTGTTAAAGTAGCTACTATAATAACCGTCCTTAGTCTCATTGGAACAGGAGGAACGGGCTCAAATCCGTCGTAACTGAGATAACGAGTGATCTGGGATAAAAAAACTTTATATCTTTTTAATTACAATAATAAATGACAAGATCAGTCTTTGAACCCTTCTTATCCCTTCTTAATATTTATAAAGGTGACTTAATAAATAAAATATTCACAATTTATTAACATTTCTATATTTATAAACAACAGAACACTATCATGCATTCATCACATTGCAGAGCCCAGCGGAAATGTGTATTAATAAATAAAATATAATTATTTACATATAAATGGCTAATTAAATCGATGCAAATTCTTCTAGAGATTCCTACGTTATTGGCTGACGGAGCTGGAAATTCTGAAACGATATAAAAAGATATTTATTTGATTTTTTTAAACAATAGATTTTTAAAACATATTTTTTTTAATATTATTTATCAGATCAAAAACAAGTCACCGAAGTCAATGGTTGTAGATCTAATAAAGGTTAACTCTAGGAGTTCCACAGGGATCGATCCTGGGACCTCTCTTATTTTTAATTTATATAAATGATGCTTCTGTAGTAGTATGTAAAGAAGTTGTCATAATACTGTGGACGATACTGGTTTGATAGTTAAAGAAAATCTGATATTGGAAGTAAGTAAGTCAAAAACTCTTGAAAGTGGTACCTGACTTTAAACTCTAGAGTTGGACTCATTAAATGAGTGAATCACTATAAAATAAATAAATAAACAAGACTGGACAATTTACACAGCGACATCTAGCCCCGTGGTAAGCTCGAAGCTTGTGTTACGGGTGCTAGATTTCTGATCTACTTAATATAATATACATACATAGATAGATATAGATAGATAGAAAATGAAAGAAGTAAAGACCTATTTCACTTTCAAAATTTTCGCACGTATTTACACAGGAGTTAAACAACTCTCGACGTTTCGACCACAACAACAGCAGTCTTTATCAGGAGGTTTTTACTCCTGTATAAATACGTGAGTAATTCCTGTTTTATAAAATGAAGTAAGATAAGATTTATTTGTGTACATAAAATTACAAATTGAGACTTAAAACTAGACACAACAGAATACACAAAAGGGTCGTCGGCTCAGCATAGGCTGTGCCTGCAATACTGCAGACATAGCGCTGGTTTTCAGCGACGCCCGTGTGGAGTAAGAAGTAAGGACCTACTTGTTGGCCAGCACTTTCTTGACGGCGGCGACGATGTGCGTGTTGTTAGGCAGCGCGAGTGCCTCTAAGTGACGTCCGTACGGCAAGGGCAGGTCCGCGCCCGTGACGCGCCACACCGGCGCGTCCAGCTCGAAGAACGACGCCGACTCCATCAGCCGCGCGCTGATCTCTGCGCCGATACCTGCGGGGGAGGACACCTCGGTCAAACAATTATTTAGTACAAAATCCACAGCTCTTACACTATTCTTAAGCTATACTTATTAATATAGCTTAAAGCCAATTATGGATTTACATTTTAAAGGCAAACCTTGGGGCCAACCACCATCTTTTAAAAACTATCATGTTTCCGAACATTCTCAGAGTAAGCTTAAAATAATATTACTTTATATGGTTTATAAGAGGTTATGGTACGAAATCACAAAATAAGATTAGAATAATACTGCTCTAAGAGATCATGGTAGGCCCCCTTATCTTATATATAAAAGAAAGTCGTGTTAGTTACTTCACTAATAACTCTAGAACGGCTGAACCGATTTAGCTGAAAATTACCAGGGAGATAGTTTAGAGCCAGGAGAAGGACATAGGGTAGTTTATAACCGCGGGAAATCTAATCTAATAACGCGGGTGAAGCCGCGGGCGGAAAGCTAGTAATATATATAAACGACCATTTGATCCCTTGTTTTTGGTAATGTTCCGTAATAACATTGTTAAGTCGCGTTTATATTTATCTGACGTGTTCTGTTGTGATGCAATAGAACGGTATCAGTTTTATACATTTGATATGGTAGCGATCATATTCATTTAGCGCGGTGTGTTGTGACGACTTCTGACGTATGTAAAAAATGTATGAAACCAATATCGTCACAACACAACAAGTCATTTATATAGAAACGCGGCTTTATGAAAAATAAAAAAAACGTAAATAGGGTTTTCCGATATCGGAAAACGCAGCGTCGGACGTCCACCAATAAGATGGACAGATGATCCTGATCAAAGCTGCCGGTTCACGGTGGATGCAAGCCGCATCCGACCGAAACAACTGGAGATGTTTAAGGGAGGCCTATGTCCAGCAGTGGACGTCCGATGGCTGAAATGATGATGATGATGTAATAGTGTTGATGATCCTCACCGCACTGCGGCCAGCCCTGCTCCACGGTGACGAGGTGGTGCGTCTTGGCGACGGAGCGCGCGATGGCGGGGAAGTCCAGCGGACGGATGGAACGTAGGTTTATCACCTCGCACTCGATACCTGCAATTATATTTGATTTCCTTAGTTTAGAGACTCCTTTTTCCACAATTGGTCCTTTGTGCGTGGTTGGTCCGCTAGTGTAACCAGCCTAACTCCGACCAGAAGCTCAGAAATGTCCTGGAGACATCTTAGGTTCTACGGAGTGAGCTCGGCATTCGAGGGATATTTGTAATATAAATTAACATTATCGACGAATAAGCTTTGATTGAAGTTAGTCTAGAACTCAAAAGTCACAAGTCCACGCCATCCTCCCTGGGAACTTCTGTAGCCACCTTATGTGACCTATCTAACAATTTGTGCTGCGATATATTAGAAGTGGTTTAGTACTTTCCAGCTCAGATAACTTCCCAATAATTGTGGCTTTAGTGTTAGCGCTGCAGACTATTAAAAAGATATACATAACATAACACCCCTATTCACATTCCCACTGCTGGGACACAGGGACTTCTCTCTTGACGAGAGAGATTAGGCCTTAATTCACCACGCTGGCCAAGTGCGGGTTGAAAAATGATATAAATACAACGCACCTTCAGCGGCTAGTTCGTTGGCGGCGTTTAGCACGGTCTGCACGGCGCGGCCCGCCGACACCAGCGTCACGTGGGTGCCTGCACGCTCCACCTTGGCCTGCCCTGGAACACAACATACAACAATATTATTATAGTTTTAAGATCTATTCCGCTTAATGCACAAGTCGCAGGACAAGACTGAAATGAAATGAATTAGTTTATTTGCCACGACACAATTTATACAATTACAAAGGAAATTTAAAGACTAGACATAGACACAGATGAAAAGAATAATATAGAAAATTAGACACTTTTAGACAGATTTAGTTACTTTAGTTTCCATCCTGTACCCATGACACTGCCATGTGCCGTGCCAAACAAGAGTCAACTCAGCATGTTATTATGTCGACCCTCCTGACAGTTATACTGTGCTCTTGACTGGATAATGTCAGGCAAAGACAGAGAATCCTGGAAAACCATGGAGGATGCCTTTACCCAAACAGGGGTCCATATCACATAGGTTATAAGATACTAACATTAATTTACCTTATTTTTCTTCAAGATACCACTTACTAACACAAAAACGATTGTAATGATTTGGAATAAATGGCTTATTTATTTATTATTCTGTTTTATTTAAGTGTTTATGTCAAATATTTCGGTAGAATGGTTTTGGTTAAATATAAATTTCAACAAGAAACAGAAAATGCCGTTATTTATTATTAAGACTTTTATTATCTGGATTACGGTTGAATATGTACATTTAGTTTAAGATATATTATAAATCAACCAAACCTAGATGTAAACACAGAGGGTACATAATTCAAGGGTTTCTGCGATGTTAATGAATGTGTAAGATATGAAGGACACTTACCAATAGGCACTAAGAAGTCCTTGGACTGCGCCTCCTCGGACATGGGGAAGGGCAGCCCGTACAGGAGCTCGTCTTCCAGGAATATGACCGGGTCGTTATCACGGATCGCCGACTTCAGAAGACCTGGAAATGTACATATACATATTGATAATATTGCAGAGACGGGTTTCCTTGGTTTGCTTTTAAGTGATCAAATCCAGTTCGGATTTCGGAATTGTGTAGTTTCCCACACAACGTTATTTCGTCTAAAATGCCTCAGGATTTTGGACGAAGTGACGTTGCCAGTCCAATGACATATTCGGAGTATATGGATAGGCTCAGATCCCCACAGATGACGTGACGTCCAAATCAATAATAATACAAGATCCGCCTGCAGGACTTAATAATTTTAATAAAGTAATTATAAATTAACTTAGAAAATTAGTTTTAAGCAAAAAAACAGATCAGTGCACTGATCATCAGCCGGATCCTAGACTATAATTGTGTGTAATTTTCAACAATTAAGTAGTAGTTTTCAGTTTAGTGTGTGTTTTTCTTTCCATCCTGAGGTTGTCTGGAAGAAATTGCTTTAAGCAATAAGACCGCCCATTACGCATACGTTTATGTAGTTTTTAAGTTCTTATGTAAATATTGATTATTGGTGTGTGTAATAATTATCTTATCTATACTAATATTATAAAGCTGAAGAGTTTTATTGTTTGTTTGTTTGAACGCGTTAATCTCAGGAACCACTGGTCCGATTTAAAAAATTATTTCAGTGTTGGATAGTCCATATCTTGAGGAAGGTTATAGGCTATATTTTATGAAAAAAAGCAAGCGAAGCTGTTGGCGGTCGGCTAGTGTAAGTATATACCTTTGGCGTCCTCCGCGGAGTAGGGCATGAGCACCTTGAGTCCGGGGCAGTGCGAGTACCAGGCGGCGAAGCACTGCGAGTGCTGCGCGGCGACGCCGGCCGCCGCGCCGTTGGGCCCGCGGAACACTATCGACACCGGCACGGCGCCCGCCGACATGTAGTACGTCTTAGCAGCTGAGTTTATTATCTGGAATTAACGACACACTATGTCATTTTATACAACGGGAATTACTCACGTATTTACACAGGAGTTAAACAACTCTCAACGTTTCGACCACAACAAGAGCAGTCTTTATCAGGAGTGAGCGTCCCGCCGTGCCCCGTCTCCTCTCAGGTCGCGCGCGCGGTTCTCACCGCGGGCGAGGTACCGGAGCGCGCGGCTGCTCACTATGTACTACACGTGGAAGCTCTTGCTATGGAAAGCGTCATTAGCTATTTTGTTTTATTTGTATTTGTATTGTTTTCTTAATGCGACTGATATCTCTGCTTTACAGGTAAAAGTTCACTAATAGTATAATTGAAACGATAGATCTTAACAGCTCCACTTTTTACATAAAAAACATCAACAAAGGTAAGGACTTTGAACATTGAACATTTATTTTATATTACTTACTAATTAGAAAATAGAATTATTATTTGTTATTTTATAGTGATTGACTCTCACTTAAGTTTTCTAAATTAAAGAATTATTACTCAGAAAATAAAGAAATAATCATAATCCTGCCATATACATTAAACCTCCCATTTACCTTATTTCAGGTGATCAACTATTAAATTAATTACATTATTTATGAATATGTATGAATGAATATGTATTATTTATGAATATGTATGAATGAATATGTATTATTAATGAATATGGTATTATTATTTATGAACTATCAAATTGTAGAGCACACAATGTTATCATTATCAGAGATCAGACAAAGATTATACAATTATGTATATCCAGAGAAAACTCTTATTGATAAGATAAGAGTTGTATGTAGTTGATGTTTTAAACCCCATAATAACGTGTTTTGTGGTATTACAAGTCACAACAATCTTCAATTCCTGAAAAACTATGTATTAACTCAAACATAATCAAAGCAGCAACAGAAGATAAAAAAAATAGATGCATTTGGTGTATTCGGGTGTTTTATATTTCAATTACACTAATTTTCATGATAACAAAACAGTCACAAACTACACAAGTTGAAACTTACATGATCAATAGCTTGCATAGAGAAGTTGAATGTCATGAACTCGCAGATGGGTCTCAGTCCAGCAAAGGCAGCGCCCACAGCCATTCCTGTGAATCCAGCTTCTGTGATAGGAGTGTCGACGATTCGGTTGTCACCATATTTCTTCCAAAGGCCTCTGGAAGTTATTATATAGAATAATAACATTTTCCATTTTTTTAACCATATTGTATGGAGTATTTTTTCATTTTAAAATATGTTATAAATTTATTTAACTTAATGCTTTAGCTATGAAACTGATTAACTACTACTTTTATACTTAAGAGCTGATATAAGTACTATTGTTATTTAAAATTGCTTAAACACATAACAATTTGAAACTGCTGATTTAATGTATTAAAATAAATATTATTTTATTTTAATACATTTTATCAGATAACTGAATAGTCTTAATTGGTAATTTAATAACTCATAACATAATTGGAGGTTCGGAAAGATTAGGTTAGCTCATCAACTTTATTGTTTACGAGTTGCTTTCAGTATTTTCTTAATGAAATGCTAAGAACTAAAAATAAAATCTAAGAACATAGAAAAACATGACATGTAACCTGTATGTTTTATCAAATATGAACCAAAACATGGGTCATCAACTGCACTTGCTTTTCAAGGAAACAAAACTTAAGTCCTTTCAATTCTGTCAACAAATAATCCTAAAATTGGTTATGTAATCTGTTTCCTGCTATAAACTACACAGAAAACTGTTAGTATTAGATAAAACATTAAGAAATAAATTTAGGCTTTATTGAACGGCTAAAGCTGTCATGATTAGCGTTTCGACGTTAGAATAGCTAAAACAGGTTAGAAAATATGCGACAAAAAGTTACCTGGTGACTTTGTAAGCGCCGTCATATTGAGCAACTTCCTCGCCCAAGACCAGGACTTTGTCGTCCCGCTCCATCTCCTCATCAATGGCCTGGTTCAGGGCATCTCGGACGGTCACTGGCTTCGACGCCAGAGCCCTGCCCGTCGAGAAACTGCGGCACAGCCGCGAAAGAACTCCAGCGACAACCGGCGACGATTTCAACGCCATTTCCAAGTCGATTCACTTTCTGGATGATCGAATAACACTTCCTAACCCCTGTTGAGGTTTAATTTCTAGTGTTTACAGTTATTTTTGTTGAAAATGAAGTTAAAATCGTGAATTTACAACGGCGAAGGATGAATGGAGGTCGTACGTAATAGGAATGAGTGAACTGTGAAGTTCGTGCGGGCGGTTTGACATTGCTTGCTAGTACGTGTCAAATCAGCTGCTTACGTCAAGCAGATTAATAAAGTCAGTGTCAAATGTCAAAGTTTAGTGCTGACTGAGCTGTGATTATTCAGCGTAGCATCATCATCATCATTCATCATGAATCAGCTAGCTTCAAAGACACGACCTTGTTGGACAGCACACGTTAGACAGCGTAAAAAGGAACCAACAGCTTAACCACAAACATCCAATAATATCTAAACTTATCGCATATTAACAACTTCTTGAAACATGTCTCCACATACCTCTAGGTTTTGAAAAAATTGATATACCTACCTACTTATGTACTACGTAAGTATGTCTGCCTACGGGTGCAGCTGGGCTATTCTAAGGCCGGCATCATATGTCATGGCAAATGGCGCCCTAACATTACGACCACATGGCTACGAGTAGGTATAGTAGTAGGTAGGTAAGCAGAACTAGACGACATCGCTCATAAAATGTTAGAAGTCATAAAAAGCGCAATGAAAAACTAGGCAACGAATTACATTTCTCGTATTTGCAATGAGATGGGTTATATAAAACTAGTACTTACCTAACTCTATGGGTACTCACTGGTTAATTATAATTGCATCGGTCATAATATAAATATCACCTAAGGTAATTTATATTATGTAGGTAAATGTGAAAGAAGGTAGGTAGGTAATCCCATTTCCAGCGTAACATTATAGGTACATAAGTACCTCGAGTGGGCATCAAACCTACGCCTCTTATTATTGCGATAATCGCTACGCTACCGAAGACAAGAAGAAGATAGACATAAAAAGATTAAAGACGTTTACTTCATGATATAAAGAAATCTCTAACGCTGTTTGTCCATCCCTATGTAGGTATGCTTCAATCTTTAAAACTACCCAACAGATTTTGATATGTAGAGTGATTCAAGAAGTTTTCTTCCGTAATGCCAAGTTGCCAACGCGGTAGCTCTATCGGAAGATCAGCGTTGGACAATAGTAGCTAGTCGTCCAACATTATGCTGAGATAGAGGCTAGTTTTTCCGACAAATGTATCATTATAAATTTGTATTTGTTATATATAAGTTGGAATAATAAATACATATATTTGTTTGTTTGTTTGTTTGTATAATAAAGTTCTTTCAATCAATCGTTTTAATAAAGTTATTTCTATAAAACAACCAACGAAATATGGAACTAAAGGACTATCAAGACGATCAAGAGTTGTCTAGCGCCGGTAAACGCTTATAAAATTCCAGCTTTCTGTAAGTATAAAATAAATAAATTTATGGTTAGAACTTTTAAATACAAATTAGGTCGAAGTCATAAAGGTTGGAAATCATACAATTAAGTACAAAGATATTTAAAGAATAACACCTGTCTTGGATTTGAGTTGTCTAACGTCTATCTCCGCCTACTCACCTTTGGGACGTACTTTAAATAAGAAAATATTGTTATTCTTTATAAAAGCTTTTAAGGACAATTTCAGAGCTTTGTCCTTGCGTGGGAGAATTATTTTTAGTTTTAGGATGCGTTAAAAATTACTGTTTTTTGCTCTATCACTATGATGCGTCGTCTTCTAAGTTTAAAATGGTTATTTTTGATACATACCTTTTTATCTTTGTTGATAAAATTAGAAATTTTTATTCAGTTCCCGCCTTGCGATAATATTTGTACGATCTACAGATCCAGTTCCGGGTCTACTTGGTGTTTTCTTAGTTTAATAAAAAATATCTTTAGTGTTTTGTTTCAAGTACCTAGACCGCGACTACTACTATGATACCTACTAATCATCCCTTCATTCGATAAGAACAGACATTACCTAAAACATCACCTGTTACATAAAAATTTAATTGTTTAATCTTGTACAGTAAACAGACGGGTACCAGACAAGTCCATATGATGTAATAGGTTCAATTTCCCTAAGCCATATTACCGCAGCCCAGTAGCTCTACTCTCATGAATCGCTCTAGCGATAAACGGTGGTCATTTGTAGTCTCGGATCATGAATATGAAGTGAAGTGGGAATGAATGTAGTGCGATTTAAACTTGTCATTTTAGTATTTACCTATATTATCTTTATAAAGCTGAGGCCAAACCTGCGCGACCAAAGCGACTGCGAAGCGGGAGCGTCTACCGCGCGACGGACGCTACCATATACATCTATGGCGCTTTGCACACCTACGCGACCGCATCGCGGGACCGTCGGCAGAGCGGGACGCACGCGTCCAGTGGTCAGACGTGTGTTGTGAGCGAATTTATTTGTTATTTAATTCCACTATGACTACAACAGGAGATACTGCAGAGTTGTTTATAGAAAAAGTAAGAGAATATCCTATTTTATATGATTTGAAAAATCCACACTATAAGAATTTACGAAAAAAGGATAAAATATGGGATTTGATCTTCCTCATCAGAGTCAGACTCTGATGTTAAGTACCAGGATGTCTTCACCACAACAATTTAGTAGTTACACCAGATAAAGTTGCGCGTCTTCAGTGATTGTTCATCAATTAATGAAGTTGGCGATTCGCGCCGCAGTCGCGCAGGTATGCACGTCAGTTTCGCTTTGCAGACGCTCCCGCATCGCGTCCCGCGTCCCGCTTTACTGACGCGCAGGTTTGGCCTCAGCCTAAATAATATATAATAAGTATTTACAAAAAGTATATTTATATTTTTATACATCTTAAAACTCAAATACTAATTCATGGACCAAAAGAGGAGCCAGAATTCGGACACAATTAGAGGAGAGTTTGTCTATACAAATTGTCTTCAACCTATAACTATTTTATGAGTTATCAGAGGATATTGAGTATTCGATATTTCGGCAGTTTCATGCGCCTTGATCATAAAACTGAAAAACGAACAAATCGTTCTGACGTGATAAATCATAGTAATATTTAAAACTTTAAAAATTTTAAAACTTCTATAACTGTCAATATATGTACCTAACCAAAGCTAAAGTGTGATAGGAATAGCCCCGCAGTCCAAACTTCAAGTAGGCCAAGGGCGTCCTGCAGATTTAATGGTCGAGTCTTAGGGCTGCCCGGCCGGTGTTGGAACTTACGTGGCCGATTTATGAACTTTTGAGTTTTCGTGGTTGTTGAGTTTTTGGCGGTGGAATTGTATATTTTAATGGTAGGTAAGAATCACGACAGACCTGACAGAATGTTCTGGAATTTTCTAGATATTGCGGACAGGTCGCAGCTACTTACTTTGAGTGCAACGAACGAATCTGCTCATCTGATGGTACCTATCTACATCTACATACCTCACTAAAGTCAGCCCATTGACAATTCATCAAAATTGAACAACATTAACAACATTGAACACAACTAGACTTTATTCAATTACGATTCCATATTTATTGTTACAATGACTTAACTAGTAATTTTACGATTTGCTTTCTCAAATAAACCAAACACAATTTCTGATTAACCCTTAATTTGACATTGTTCGCTGTGCCGGACACTGACTTTGAAAAATTCCTGCGTCCTACGGAAATATTTATTTAATAATATTTTCCACCAAAACCTTCTTATAACATGTGGTATTTGGAAGAAAAATATTCTAGGGTGGTGGCGACACTGAATCTGTAATTCAGTCAACAAAATGTCAGCGAAACGCAAGCCATCTGTTTTCATGAAGGTAAAATATTTTTTTATTAATAATTTTTTTATACAAGTAATGATTGTTTTAGTGGTTTTTGGTTTTAAATAATGTTAGTCAAATAATAGAATAATATTTATTTTTAGTTATGGCCCGATTCGTTTATTTTTTGTATGTTAAGTGCAATGTCCGCCCCACCGGACCTTGCCAACAACATAGAGAATTAGGGATGTGATTTTATGTCCGTCCAGGCGGACATTGCCAAAGCACGTATATACTAAGTATTATTATTGGGTAGCTTTTGCACTAACAAATTTGGTTGTGGGTAACTCCTTATTTTGTTATTTTGCGCTTGTTTACAGTATAGCCGTGGTCGTCAAATTTTGGCTTCTTCGCCGAACAAATAATGCAAAGATTTGAAAAATTTCAGGTTTGAAGTTTTTGAATGTTTGCTTATGCAAAACAAAACAAAAAAACGCAGGACTGTGAGTTTAATATGGCCAGGGTACCTCGTCCTTGTAGCCCTGTAAAATATGATAACACTGGCCATTTTCCATCGACTATGGATGAAGGACGATGCAGATACTACAAAAAGAAAACAGTGGTATACTTCATAAAATGCAACATGAGACTATGTTTCATAACAGGGAAAAATACCAGAAACTGCTTCCTAAATTTTCACACAAAATAATAATTGTAATGTAGTTATTAAATAAGAAGTTTTTGAACTAATTTGTTTTATTTATTCGTATATATTATTATCTATTATGTATCTTTTCTTGTTTTCCCTTTATTTGGCAATGTTCGTCACACCGGACATACAACAGTAGAATTTTATTGTTATGTATTTGGCAATGTCCGCTACTGCGGACATAGGTTTTATCTAGAATGGAAAGACCTAGATTTTTTTTTCATGTTTTTTAGGGCTTCTAGGCTATCACTAAGGAAAGGCACATAAGTTTTTTCTTAAAAAAGTAAAAAATGAATGTTTGCCAAACTAAGGGTTAAGAATACAGGCAGAAGTCAAATGTGGTAACATGGGTAACTTTAGGACCTAACAGCCTATTACCCTTGGTCGAAGAGACCAGCGAGTCTTTGAAACAGATTGGTTAGGACATCCCTAAAGGACAGCACCCATCGCGGCAGAGAAGCATGTTAGTTTATTCACGCGGCTTCGCGAATAATTCACGCTTCGCAAACCCTCTATTTATAGAAAGGGTTTTTGTTGTCTAATTTTATTTTAAGAGAATAACATTGTACTGATAAATATTTTTTCGGTGTATTTTCTAGGTGACAGTATTTCTATTTATATAATAACAACTTTAAGAAATTATATGATAAAGCATGTAATTATTATCCTCAATTTAGGTTTTTATTAATATGCTTATGTAAATAAATATTGTTGTTAAAATTTGAGTTGAAACAGTTAAACTACTGGTAAAAGCTAACATTATGAAGAAACCGGCTCGTTCTGAGATCTTTGAAGAGTTTCATGTACACGTGACATTCACCAACCCGCATTTGAACAGCAGCATAGGGAATAAGGCCTTAACTTCCGTCAAGAGAGAAGCCCCTATATGGGATGGGAACGTGAATAGGGGTGCTTATACAGCATAAGCACCCCTGTGATTCTGATTATACATTAAAATACTCAGAAATAGAAAGTCAGAAAAAATCTAAGGAAGGCTAATCTAGCTAATACGTAAAGTACAGATACAATCTGTTAGCGAATGAAGAGTTTTACGAGTCGTCTGATTTCGCGACCGTGGGCGGATGTAGTGCGGGAGACGCAAGTAACAGGACTACATTATTATCTTCTATATTTGACGACCTCTGAGCGTAGCGGGCAAAAGTTGACATCGAGGCAAGAGTTTGCGTGTTCGATCTTTTAAAGCACACTTAAACAACTTTTTACAAGAAAAATCCAGAGCAGGGCGGCGGGGTTCGAATCCACGATCTTCGGAATAAAAGTCAGATGTGCTTCCACTTAGCTAACACGGCTCTTCAACATCAAAATAAAAAAGACAACCAAAACACCCTGAACAGAAATCTGCAAATGATCCTAGAAACATGACCTGTAAGGAAATCGAAACCGCTACCTTCTGCTTCTCATGAATTGACTAAACTTTATAGGACCTTCGCCCACCGCGCCACAGAGCTCGTCAAAGTCAACAGTCTAACTAAAGCCTGAGTTGGTTCTGTGCGGAATAAGTAAACCAACACTTGTTCCGACACTTCTCACTCAGGATAAAACGATGGGGGTGCGATGGAGTGACGAATTACCCGCCGGCGCCGGTCGTTGACCTCGCAGCAAAACACCTAAATCAGCTACATCAGAACCATACACATCTTCTTCTTATTAGGTACCACTTTAGTCAAATAAAAGTCACAGATTCATGTCTAAAAAATATTTTTAAGATGCTGATAAATGCAGCACATTGTTGCATATACGGGTCTCTACAATAGAACTGCCTATGGAATGATTGCATTTTTAACTCATTAGGAAACTGTTTTTTTATTTTATAAGTATATAAAATAAAAGAAAAAGTTACAGACGTCGATCACCATTGTCTAGCCACTATAATTATCTCTAATAATTGAAAACAAATACCTTCGTTAGTACAATAATCCCATCTTTAAATCTTGCAGAGCGGAGTAATAAAAACGAAACTTAACGGATGCCAAGGAACCCGCTATTTGTAAGCAAAATAGGTTTAATGCAACCATGGAATTGCTGTTTAAAATTTTTGCTTGTATATTTTATATATTTTGTTAGTCAACTTGCCAATTCCATATCCAATTCCATTAATGTCTGAAGAGATTCTTGTTTTTATGACTTACGTGTGGTACCGGCCCAAGAGCAGTACGTCCTCTCTCTGCTCGCAGGTGTTGTAAAACCGGCCAAGAGGTGTTTGAACCAGATGACAAACAGCAGCATCGCTTTTTGTTAAATTTCCCAAGACCTAATCGTTTCTTGGGTCGAATAACAGACTTCAGCGCCTAAGTGAGCTATAATTAACTTTGATAAATGATTATGAAGACGTCTCATTAAAATTCTAGAACCCCATACAAAGGTCAGCAAATTGGAATTTAAATGCCTTCACCTCAGATGCGTCTATTCTATTAGTATTATAATTATCTACCTACTTCTCATAACTTTAAGGCGAGTTGGTTGGGGCGTATGCAGTTAGAAAGATGATTAGCATAAACACCAACACACTTAGACATAGACATACATTTATATGATACTCAAACACAATAGAAATCATTTAGCAGAAAATTTACAAAAACTAGAATAAAGGAAATACGAGTATAATAAAAATACTATGTATTACCATTTGTATTAAAATATTTTTACAATGCCACCCACTATTTTATAGTGTTAGGTTTATTTTCTAGAGTAGCACCTAGCACCTAACTAGAGTATTGTGTTATTATGATGTATTGTATGAAGTCGGTTAAAAATGTTGGCACGAACCTCAGCGAACCAACCAATGATAATGATGATATTCTTTATCGCAATCGTAAAATAAACGACAGTCATATTATTTACGGAGCAAATTAACGTAGAAATCAAATGTTTACGAGCGAAGGCTGCATCGGGAATGCAGTTATAAGTTTATGAAGTCTCGTCGTCGCTGCGACGCCGGAACACGTGTTATTTATATTTCGAACGTCTTACTGTCAGACGAGTGCTGGTGCTGGCCTTCGAATAGTACCACCGGATGTTCTAGGTATAGTGCTGATTGAGGTATAGTGAGACTTTTATTGTGTATGTGTGTCAGTTGTGTGGTGCCGACCTATGTGTAATACCGCCCTTCCTCTGTCGCCAAAGCACCCAAAGAGAAAAAAGAAAAAAGAGAGGTAGGACAAAGTATAATACATTCTCCCTTCGGCTTATTGATCTGACGAGAACTATTCTTAAGTCGGCACCACACAACATTTACGATTAAAAAACATGGAAACTCGTATCATCCTCGGAAATAAAAAGAAAGTAAATTGCCTGTGCGTTTCCAGTAAATGTGCTTGTTGTCCATAACTGTACAACAATTACGTGTGTAGTGGCTCTAAGTGGCACACAACGGCACTTCGCCGCTTGTTCAGCTGGAAACGCTGGTGGGACGAGATCCCGATGCAGGCTCGCTTTCTTTATAATACAAAAAAAAACTTACTACGAATAAGGTACTTAAAGTATTATAGAATTACAAAAATGAACAATGAGATCGCAAAATAAATAATAATAAATAATACTATTAGTACTGGTGATATCAGCCCATTGTTTTCAGAAGAAAAAAATAAGGCACAACACAATCTACATAAATACACAGACAGAAAACATACCTTATGTTTTTTTTTAAAGTATAACGAGTATTTATAATACGCCAAAAATAACTAAAACCACCCCGTATCGGGATCTCTAATAACGAGCCGCGTGCGATGAATATTAACACGGTTCTATTGAAGGAAAAGCGGAGGATTAGGAAACTGCTTCATAAGATGAAACTTGCCGCGGCTCTTAGTCGGCTTAACAAAGGGAAACGGCAAACCAATGCGGCAAATTCATCATCATAATACCATATTACTTTTGGGAATCAATGAGTGAACGATTTTTTGGGTTCAACGGTATCTGAAACTACTCAAAGTCAAAATCATCAACTTATCATGTTAAAGGTTAAAGGTAAACATGCTTTATGACCCTGTAGTGGCCCTGTAGTGGCCTGCATTTTCTGTTTTATGAGTAGACGCGTGTCCAGTAGTGGAATTGAATAGTGTTGCTATGATGATGATGAGAGCTTTTTATTAAATATTTTTGTACTTTTGAATAGAAATACCGATATACAAAAATCCAACAGATAGTCTATTGTGAAAAAGTACCAATTTCCGGGCATATTCTAATATTTTTTACGTTTTCTTTTCCTTGTCTCGCCATCATACAAAGAACTAGACTTTACCAAAAGGTCAAAGCTCAGATACATTTGTTGTCAAAACTTTAACTATCTCCTGTTTACTTAGAAAGTGCAATTTGTCAGTCTGAGCGAGCCACTCGAAGTGCCGATTGTAGATAGGTGCTCAACATGATTGAAAACGATTGATTTTTATTCAGCTTTGAGGAAACAGTTATAGAGTTCATTGGATATCTCAGAATACATTAAATGCAGAAAGAACACGTGTAGAGGCGGAGTGAAGCGAAAAAGAAACAAATTGATGGTAGGTTTTTTTATGCATAAGACCGAACTAAGTGGCGTACTCAAATGGAGGCTTTTACCCACCAGTAGGTGTACACAGTCTAATATTATTATTATAATTATAAAGAACGGTTAATGGCAAGGTATTTTCTAACTGCCAACCTTTCATTCATTCAATCTCCGCTACCATACTGGAATAAAAAAACCCAGTTTTTCTTGGAAAACAAAAGGAACTAAAATTAATAAATATTGCTACACAATTCACACAGCAACATCTAGCTCTCTGGTAAGCTAGAAGCTTGTGTAATGAGTGGAAGATTCTCTGATTTACTTATTAGAATATACATACGTAGATAGGTAAATTTTATTATTCGTAGAAAACACACTGAACACCCTGAACAATTTCCAGATCATACAATTTTTTATCCCGAGGCGGAATAGAAATATCTTGTTGTCGACCACTGCGCCACCAGAGGTCGTCACTAATAAACAGTTTCTCAGTCAGTAAGATTTTAATTTCGGTAGGTAGTTATAATACCGAAATCTTTCCCAAGTTATCATTAATGGCTCAATAAAAGTTATCGACGGATGCAGCAGTGAATGTTGGGAACTGCTATAAAGCCGACAATACGGGTCGACGGCCCGGCACAACAGGCCCAGGTTTACAGCCCTTGTTTGTAAACACTAAACGCACAATGGAAGTCGTTATTCTAAATGTGGCTGGTGAGAGAAATAAGGTGTTAAAAACAATTCCATTGTACACCTTGATGATAATATACTAGTACACAAACTCAGAAAACAAAGTAGGTACCTAAAGTTCATATAAAATTATCATATAGAGTTATATATATAAATTATATATATAGAGTTATTGTAACTATATAATTTAATAGGTAAAATTGTGTTTGAATATAAATTTAATTTTACTTTATGTGGTAATAACCACATAAAGTTTCACTAGCTAAGATTATCATTATATTGTTTCGATGATGATAACTCGATATTCGAGAGATGCCTTTGGTTTCCGTAATACAGTCATATGAATAGTAAGAAGGAGCCAATGGATTCTAATTTAATTTGGGAAACTTTTTTGTGTCAATCATGAATTTTGTATTTTATTTACTTACTCTTTTCACTCTTTATTAAAAACATGCGGTTTATCTTATAGTTAAGTAATCCGAGGATTAAACGATAACCGAACAACAATAGAGTTGATATTAACCAGCAGCACGCGTGACCTTCGCCGACCACAGCCGGTTATAGCCAGTGACATTATACCATGTCCTAGATACCCCACTGCACTCCACTAAGCCTTACGCATCAGTGGGGAACTATCAGGGATACAAGTATAATAGGGGTATAATTATCAGTAGGTATATTCTATCACGGTTAAGCGTTGGTTTCGTCTTAGTTTTGTCTGAGTTTTTATACATATTTCTACTAGCTTTTCTTGGAGTAGTTTGAAATACCGACCATTTCGCATCAAACCTATAATTTGGGATACCTTGTAGAAACCAGGTTCAAGTCACTTTAGGAATTATATAATCGTTCCAAATTTTATTGAAATAATGATTTTTTATCAAACCGATCACGTTACTAACCATCTACTCGGATATCAAAGTGTAGGTGGCCGAACAAATTTCCAATTTGTTCTAATAATATTATGAGTCGAAAGTTTGCGTGTTTTTATACCAGGAATCAGGCTTTTTGAGTTTGCTTTGAAGTTATATCAACCGGAAATTTAATATATAAAGGGTTTAGGTTCAAACTTGTATTTTTGTTTTCCTTATAAGATCGAATCTAGTTATGTTGATATTTTTATAACTAAATTGTAAGAATATTTTGAATTAACAGGAATAGTGTGTTTTTTCCTAATTTTTTTTTGGATAATTACTAACAGGTGATGTTATAAAAATCACTCCATCTCTTCCCGTGAATGTCAACAAAGGGAACAGCGTTTTGTATAATTTACCAACTTATTGATAGTTAAAATCTCTAACTTTCTTAAAATTTATGTAGTAAATGATTTTGAAATAACAAAGTTGTAATAAGGTACTTTATAAATACTGTAACTTTACGTAGAATTATTATGTTTTAAACACCTTTTTCATGTAAGTTAATTATCTATCTACGTAAATTTTAAATGAGAAAATGAAGATTTTAAAACCGAAAACCGTAATATTCCAGATGACCAAAACCGAATTAATGTCTAGTTATCCTTAATATATAAAAGTCAAGTTTAATTCACAGGAAAATACTCACGTTTTAGTGATTTCTTACGGCTATGGCTTCTGTGGTCACATGGAACTAACCTCAGAGGAGCGAGAGGCATGGGTCGAAGCGTGATCGTTTAGGAGTTAAATAATTATTATTTTAACCACAATCTTTCCGCGCCGAAGCTTTGATCGTTTTAAATGAATGTTATTCTCAGAGAGTGATGTTTTTTCGTGGTATTTAGTCGATTTTAACCGACTTCGTTTAAGGATGAGGTTCTCAAGTCGACTGTGTTTTTGGTAAGCTGGTACTTTCGTTGTGGATAAAATCCAGAACACTCAGAACAAATATCTGCAGATCAATCTTTGAACAGAGACGGAAGTCGTACCCACAACTTACTCATGTGTTTTGACAACCTCTGTCGTGCTGCTTATCCAATACAATTAAATTTTATAAAATCAGTTCAGCAGGTACTTAATTCAAACAATCAATCAATGAAACAAATTTCTCAGCTAAAAAGAAAGAATTTGAAGAAATAAAAATTAATTAAGTATTGTTTTCGTTAAAAGGAAAAATGTAGACAAATGTGAAGGGCCTTATCGTCGTATTTTAAAATACCGGCTCTATTTAAAGCTACGGAAAGTCCTTAAATTACATTGACTAAGGAAAATAAATTAGAAGCACTTGAGAAGATGAGAGCTTTTAAATTGACGGTAACACGAGTGTCGCAGACGAACTGGGAGTTAGGCATTTTAAACATTGTCAGTTTTTACATAAATAAACATAAATTATATTATAAATAAATTTTAGTACGAATTAGCCTAATGCCCTTATTCGGTTCGAATGGAAAGACCCGCGCTCAGTAGTGGGACGTTATATGGATACGCGAACCTGAGAAAAAAAAAAGCCTATTATAAATAGGCCTAAGGTTGCCCGGAAAAAATGCTTTAAATAATTGATGTTATTTATTTCCATAAAATCATAAAGATTACATGGAGAAGTGCACCCATTACACATACGTTTTTAGTTTCAAGTTATGTTTAAGTAATTGGTGTGTGTAATAAAATAATTATCTTATTAATTTACTTTTAGGCTTAAGAACAAAAAAAATATTAACCGGTGTCATTATTATTTTTACCACATTGTATAGTTAAATACAAAAAAGAAAGAGCCGTGTTGGCTAAGTGGGAGCACACCCGACTTTCATTCCGAAGGTCGTGGGTTCAAACCCCGCCGCGCACCTCTGATTTTTCTTCTTGGAAAATTATGTGTGCTATAAAAACACGTGCTCTAACGGTGAAGGCAAACATCGTGAGGAAACCGGCATGTTCTGAGAACTTCTCAAAGTTTGAAGAACATGTGTCATTCACCAACCCGCACTTGGCCAGCGTGGTGAATTAAGGCCTAATCTCTCTCGCCAAGAGAGAAGTCCCTGTGTCCCAGCAGTGGGAACGTGAATAGGGGTGTTATGGTATAGTTAAATGACACAGATCTTAATATGACTTAAATGTGGGCTTCACTAGTTAGTACATTAAAATGATATTTGTTATTCCAAAGGTCATTGTAACCTGGTCATTTTGCATTCTACCTATTTCTATTTCACAGTAACAAAACAGAATACGCCTTATGTATAATAATTGAAGCAGATTCCAAACTTACACGTGTGCAGGATGAACTCTTATTAAGGTGGCATCTTAAAACTCGCTGTATATAGGCTGCTGGCGCGTTTTTTTTCTCTCTGCTTGAGGTAATGGACTAAGGTACCTACTTTGTACATAACTGCAATTTATTAAGGGAGGCCTATGTCCTACCAGAGGACGTCCCACGGCTGAAATGATGGTGATAGTAATGTGTAACAAACGGTTAAGTGATACGAGTTTATTTAGATGTCGAACAATGACGTATAATTAAAGCGTTTACGAGAATGCTCAGAGTTATAACATCGTATTGACCGAATGGGATTAAAAATTGCGAGTTTTGTTCAGACTTTAATACGAGTATGTAGCCCAGTCAATTTAAACATTTCAAGTTACATAAAGTCCCAAGAAGCTGGATTTCTGTGAAATTGTTCAAATCATAATTATAAACAATGTCTAAAAGATCCCCATCATTCCACGTTAAGGAAAAAGTTTTATTCAAGGTTAAATGTCAAAAAATTTAGTTTTTCGCGATTTTCAGCAAAACGGTAAGTTTTATCATAAAAGTACCTAGGACAAAATTGTAGATCATGAAATTATCTATCAAAATGTATCAACACTTTTTTCTTACAAGCCACCGTTTCTGAGATATAACGGTTCAAAAAGTTATAAAAATTGTTTACAAAATGAAATGAAATGTTCAAAAAGTTATTAAATTGCGTCAATAGCGATGTATCGCATGATACTTTGTCGGAACGAAACGAATACTCCGTTGTTTGTGATTCAATACTAGAGCACGACCGGCCTTGACAATTTTTTTTTATTTTTTTTATTTAATTACAAGAAAAAGGCTTTGTCGCTGAGCGACCACATCGTCTTATCGGGAACTTGACAATTTGTGCATGCCAACTTTTATAACTTTTTGAACCGTTATATCTCAGAAACGGTGGCTTGTAAGAAAAAAGTGTTGATACATTTTGATAGATAATTTCATGATCTACAATTTTGTCCTAGGTACTTTTATGATAAAACTTACCGTTTTGCTGAAAATCGCGAAAAACTAAATTTTTTGACATTTAACCTTGAATAAAACTTTTTCCTTAACGTGGAATGATGGGGATCTTTTAGACATTGTTTATAATTATGATTTGAACAATTTCACAGAAATCCAGCTTGTTGGGACTTTATGTAACTTCACCCTCATTTTTATGTATAAATTGATTGGACTATATGGGTTCACATGTGTATCTTTAAAGTTCATTAAATAGAAAATTGTTATTATTTCATATATGAATTATTAAATTAATACAATATTTAAGAGAAATGGGAAATAAATTGTAATGTTTCCTAATAAACTCAAGTGCATTTGCAATTTAATGCTGATTCCTCATTCTCTAATATAATTACCGTTGCGGCGCAACGACATCATTTCAGACCACTCATCGGCCTGTAACTCCTTCAAGTCCTTTAGCACTTCGTCAAGATATAGAATTTACCGTCTCTAAAATTTACGAAACATATTTTATGTCATGGGTTACAGAAAAAAATAAACGTATGTATGAACGAATAAACGTTCATACTAGCTACAGCAAAGAGTAACACATCTTTCTAAACGGCACAGATGTCAGCCATAACAGAACGGCGACGAACCTATAAAATATTATACCAATCGGTATCTCCAAATGTTCTCAATGTTATTTTTGTGACACTTAATGATCAGATAAAATGATTTTAAATGCTTTTGGGGCAAAATTCTTTTTCTAGAACTTCGTGAATCGTTATTTTTTATATTGCGTAAATGCGTATTTGTTACTATAATGTTATTTAATATTATACCACCTATTTTCTATATTTATAGTATAAAAATCAATGCCACTTTTCGTTGTAATTTTATAACTTAAGAACGCCTGGGTAGTGTCAGGTGTTTTTACATAGACGACATAGCCCAGGAAAGGTTAGAAAACATGTAAATAAAGCGGGCGAAGCACGGGCGGGTTAGCTAGTTTACTATTTTAAGACTAAGTTAAGTATTATTTCACATTAAATTCTGTGCTATATGCTTAACTTAATCTCTGATTTACTCTTATTTAAGTTTCTATGCAAGTTTTGGCTAGTTAGCCATAATTAAGTGCCCAAAATTTCATCTTTTTTCAATAAGATGACTGCAGTAAGGGTTACGTTTTGATTTGATTTGATCCTAATCCATGCTGTTTGGCCTGTCTACTGTTTTAATACTACTCGAATTTCAACGAAATGATTTTCTTGTGTATGTCAGTGACCCTCATTCTTTGCGTAGATTCAAATAGCTATAACAAGTAGATTATGCATGATAATGATGTGTAGTGTGAATGACCACGGCTCATTGGCATTGTTCTGGACGATTTGCGTATCGCTGATTCACGATTACGAGTAATACTAACTAATAACTAATCGTTCTTTATTGTTTTCTCTTTATATAACTGTACTAGAACACACACCGAATATTTTTTTATAAAAAACTTTATCCTATGACCGACGACTGAGAAGATTTCGGCTAAGTAACTGTATTTTATAAATGCGAAAGGAACTCTGTATTTTAGACCTTAACTTCAAAACTACGGTAACAACTTAAAACTGTTTTAAGTGTGAATAAAAAAAAGAGATGACAAGGTTCTAACCTTCGTCCCTGAGAATAAACTTCGATTGTCCACCCTATTTAGATTATACCTACGTATTGTTAATTTAAACAGAAATATATCCTTAAAATTCTGTATAATGCCTTTGCAGAATATGTGTTTAGTATTTTATCTATTAACTTTTCATGCAGTTTGTTTGTTCAGTCGGCTTTTGAGCTTTTAAGCTTTTAAATCAAACAAAATAAACACTGTATATTATTAACAGTTACGAAATTTTATTATCAATCAAAATACTTAGTCAAATCGAAATACTTAGTCATGAAATAAAATACCATACTATCATTCATCAACATTTTTTTTCGCTACCTCAAAACGTTACTTGTTTCGGGCAAATTCAATTCTCTATCAAATCGATTAAAATGCATGGAATACTAACGTTTCTCGTGGAATTTTCAACAAACTTGTTAACCTTCTCATAACAAATATCCTTTAACCGATCGTACTGTATTCAAAATAAGGTGCGAAGTCAATTAGTGACTTCCTAGCTTGGGTAAGTTATCTTTCGATGTCACGGGCCGAAATCAATCTTATGGCTTTTAGAATAAGGTTGGATAATCTGATTCTTGTTTGGGCAAGTTGTCAAAATGCACATGCGTACAGCGGAGTCGCGTAGCGCGCGGCGGCGTAGCACTAGAAGGCGCGCGACCGCCGACTGCTACGAACGTAGACCCTCTACGCCGTAGCCGTCTACGCGCCACGTAACTTTTCATACTTTTCTATCTGTGCAAACTGTGAACTTTAATTCTAAACTTTAAAACTACTATTTCGGACTCTAAGACTATATTTTCGTATTTCTTAGCTAAAGGACTGATTTGGATTTTCGTGATGTGATATGGCACCTTTGCGTATACAAGAATTCGCGATGGATTACCTGAACTTCTCTACTCAGAGTCCGCGTCACCACTGGCGGCACCACAACCACTCCCACCACAAATTCGAGAAGGAGAAAGAGAAAACCCACATTGTGGAAGTACTATCGAACTCAGTTATCGAAGTTATGAATAATAAATACGTAGAGAATAGTGTGTTACCAGATTTGGAGCCGTTATCGACGCATCTCGATGGTCGAAATGTGTCGTTTGGTAACCGCTCGGAGTTTATCGAAGACGAGTTCTTGTATCGCCACAGCAGTGGTATGACCGCGTTGTACTGCGTGGCGTACCTCGTGGTGTTTGCCGTGGGGCTGGTGGGGAACTGCTTCGTGATCGCCGTGGTGTACCGCTCGCCGCGGATGAGGACCGTCACCAACTTCTTCATCGTGAATCTGGCGGTTGCTGATATCCTGGTGATCTGCTTCTGCCTGCCTGCGACGCTGGCTAGCAATATATTTGTCCGTGAGTACCTATTTGAATTAACTATTGAAAAATAATGGAGTGTTTGTTTTTTTATTATCGATTGGACTGAAGTGGCGTAAATATTGTTTTTTAAACGTGTAAAGAATTGTGAGCTCGCTGTAGCTTTGCATATGTATGCAATTTATGGAAGGTTGGCCTTCAGAGGTGGTGGAACTTTGGCTAAAAATAATAATTATGGTATTTAGCCACGTTTTTACTAAAATAATCATTTTCAGCATTTTATTCCTATAAAAAGAAACCAATAATAAAATGCTTGGATTTAAAAGGTATGATTCCGATTGTAAGATTTGTAGATGGATTTGTAATAATTAATTATTAACGTTTTTGATATATAAACTAAAATAAGTTCTAGGCTCAAACTGATTCCCATGATATTTTAGAAGCGAATAATTTAATGTATGTGTATTTTTTAAAATAGTAAACATTTAGCTTTTTTCTTATCATAATAAATGTAATGAAAGTTCATGGCTTATTAAATTTGCTGACGGTTGAATTGATTTATATCTCCGCCCACACACACATGCTCAGAAGTTCACACCAGTCTGCTTTGCAAGAGATCTTTGCGCAGATAGGCGTTGCTCATCTTGTAGATGTAAGCTTGATTATAGAATGGATAATGTCATTTTAGTCATTTAACAAACTTTAAAGATTAATTGATGAAATCGATGAATGTCTGCCGGTATCTACTAAGATACCGGTAAGTACTATTTTTAGTTGATCATGGATCTTATTGGTTGCCAATAGATGCGTGGTCTCTGTTTAAAAACTTTTAGGACCAACGCTATCTTTCCTACACACCATATGACCTGTCCACTTCAATGAGTTTATTCGATAAGCATTACTTATATTTGATATCACAACAAAAGTGAAGAAGGTCATCCTTAACCCTTTGATCTCAAATACCATTCACCATTATATATTGATCTGGCGACCCTTTAGCCAGTAGAGCGATTGGAAATAAAATTCTATGATTGAGCTAAAAGCTATGTTCCAAATAGAATCAGCATTTTCCAGCCAATCGCAGCTTCCGGTTGCGGGATGAGCTTTTATTGAATCTGAGTTTCAAGGTCACGGAAATGAGATTTTGTAGCTGCGTTGTGCTACAAATTATATTGTATCTGCGATATTAAATTGCAAACTTTGATTTAATAACGAGATGTCTACAGTAGACAGAAGAAATTGCAGAACTATTTATATTAGAGTTATTTAAACTATGGAGAAGCAGAATTCAAATTCACAATTTGCAGTTTGATTTGAATTAATTAATTTTGACGACCTCTGTGGCGCAGCGGACGAAGGTCCGCCTGTGACGCAAGAGGTTGCGGGTTCGATTCCCGCCTCGGGACAACAATTTGTATGATCTGCAAATGTTTATTCCGGGTGTCTGGGTGTTATATATGTATAATAAAAAAATATCTATATGTATGTATAGTCTATTAAGTATATCAGAAATCTAGCACCCGTAACACAAGCTTGAGAGCTTACCACGGGCACAGAACATAATTATAATTACTACGCAACCACGGGGCTAGCTGGTCGCTGTGTAAATTGTCCAGCAATATTTATTTATTATTTATTTTTTAATTAAATAAAAAAAATGAAATGAAACAGTGTCGTCGATTAAACTTTTTGGCATGTTTTTGAACGTAATTAAACATGATTTAGGAGAAGAAAAAACCCTTTGAATGGAATAGTTAAGTTAGTTTCAACTTCATACCTTTGTTCTTTGAGCAGATGTTATTATTTATTTTTTTGGAAGCTGCAACACACGTGCCATAGCATATAAATCATTACAATGTTATTTCGTATAATCGAAATTTGGATCGACGTACTTGAGTATATAACTAACGAATGATCATAGACTAAGTGCGCCAGTGAGCTAATTTAAATTGACTTTGCGCGACCCCTAAACTACAGCGTATACTGTGGCATCTCTCGTGCAACTTAGTTAAGTTATTCACTCGGATCTGAGTTTGATGGCGCGATTAAGCCAGCCACTAACGGGAGATTGATTGATATTGATTTTTGGGTGTATGGCAGAAGGTGTATTGTTCTGCCCCCGCTACGGTTTTTAGTGGTGGTGATGGCACAATCTAACCGCGAAGTTTTATTCCTACTAGGTAGGTAATATTTAACCTACCTACGATTAGAAAGAAGAATACAAAAACAATATTTTAACTACAATCATGCAAAAGGTGTCTTGTGGTTAGTGAATTTACTCCATAAATATCTATCTTTACGCTAACTTGTGGTTTCTATTCAACTACCTACCATGCAGCCATTCTAAAAGATAGCATAAATAAGCCAATGTTAAATATTTAGTTATTTGAATTCGAACCTGGACTTGTCTCGTCTTTATCTTTGTGTTTATAATATAATAATAATAATAAGCCTCTTTATTTCCAATAATCTTACAAAACGTCCCAACACCCGTCCTTACAACTGAGTAATGCAGATATTACAGTTATTGTTAAAAATCTAGATGAACTATGAAAAATCCAGTCAAAACTGTAGCTATTTATCATCGTGAATAGATGAAATGTCTCTAAAATCTACAGTTCAGAGACAATGCATACTCGAAGCGACTGTTTCTGATAGGGCCGTATCGCTTACGGCCATCTAAATGGGCTCTACAAATAGCTCTTCGTAGCGGAAATCAGATAGATATAGTTAATTTACTCCGCGCCTGCAATACTGAATGGACTTGTGGTAAGAAACGGTATGACAATATGCTGGTTTGTTTTTTACTGATATATTGCGAAAAAATGCGGTGTTATATTTTTTATGCTGCAGCTCCGCGGTTTTGTATACGTTATAATAGATTTTCCCACGGAAATATATAACACACGTCACGTGACGAAAAGTAGGTTTGTTTTTTTACGGCATTCAAATATCTCTATTATATGTATGTATTATTATTGTTTTAGATATAATTTTGTATTTTTACATGTTTGGTCTAATGTGGTGTTTTTCAATATAATTGTATAACTTACCTACCCAAGCATTTCTTTTTAATACATTTATTTATTTATTTTATTTTACAATGTACATAATGTAGATGTCATCTTTTTTATAAAAAAATAAACAAACAGGTATAAAAACGGTACAAATAGTGTCTCCATATTATTCAAAGAAATATTCACGTATTTTAGGAAGCAAATACCTATGCTTTTATTCAGTAGCAAATCAGTAGTTTATAGCGATGTTATTTTATCTTTTCCCGTAGTCGTCATGTTTGCCAAATCCACTAAATAAACTAAACATAAGGAAGCGTTAAGTGTATCAATAGATATCTGATATGTCTTGGCTTTGACCCTGACTGAAGGTATCTATCTGTGGGTCAATGACCGTGACGTCTGCTTACAAAATGAATGGAAACTTTAGTCATAAACACCTGGAAAGGGGGAAATTCAATCACTGGACGTTTTACGAGTAAAACTGTTATGACGATGATAATTTAAGTCAACTATTCTTTAGGGATTCTATGATCTAAATACCAAAAAAAATCTTCCGATATATATAACATAACCAAATAATCTGATTTAATGCCTATAGTACACCTTCGCTGTGAAACCATAACAGCAAAATCGTAATATATTCGCAATGTTTTGTCTGTATGTAATGGCGTCTACACACCAAAGCCGGCGGCCCGCCGGCACAGTCCGGCGGCCTAACCCGCCGGCCTTATTTTGTACAATCATGGTACAAAATAAGGCCGGCGGGTTGGCCCGCCGGGCTGTGCCGGCGGGCCGCCGGCTTTGGTGTGTAGAGCGCTTAAGAGAAGCGGAACTGACGCAAAACTGACTGTTCTAACATATCTAGTTCTAGCATAGATTTGTTTTTATTATATGTATTTATTTCTTCGCGCGGTTTCGTTGACATCCTCTAACGATAGCCGACTTCCGCGCTCCGGCCGCCGCGGCGCGCCGTTTTGTTGCAGTGCCGCGGTGCTATTGCACGTGTTTGTGGAAATCTTCAAATAAAAAAGCGAAACTACATTTTTTTCATAAATTCTTGTAAAACTGTATGGAAACGATCTAATTACTTCATGTTTTCATTGATCTCGTGCACATAAATTATGTACTACTAAGAGTTTTACGCCGTAAGTCCACAATAATATTTATTCCTCCTCTAACTTTGTTTTGCTCCGAAGACTTACTGATAACTGATGACTGTCGTGATGTTCCGTTTGGTCGAACGGGTTCGGCGACGCCCATTTCCGGTACATAAACTACACTTGATTGCAGTAGAATAATTCGAAGTTCGAACTTCGAATAACATGTTATATGGAACATACAAGAAGTATTTTTGTCCTGCCTGAGAGAAAAGCTTAGAGATTGCTTTCCATTTTCTTGCACAACCAACAATAGAAAGTCTGTTTCCTTAGATATATTAATGACGAACCATTCAAGAGTGTGTAATAATCTCTATAGGTCAGGTCTGTGACCGAGTATCATAGGTCACAAGTTAGAGATGATTGAAACCGTGTGATTTCAATAGAATTCGTTCTATTGAAATCACAAGATTCTAAATTAGATTTCCTTGACTGCTTGTTGATTTAATACAACGCTTTTACAAAGGTCGGTTTTGTGTAGACATTGAGCGTGTTAGTGACGAATGAAATAATATACCTAGCCTACGTATATTTAAATTGATTTAATTTCTATTGCACGGTGAATTATATACTTTACATTGACTATAGTTTTTGCCTTTGTTTCTCTAGAAAAAGTAACTTGATTTCATCAGCTTCTACCTCATTCGGAATTTGTTTTTTAATTACGTCTTCCGAACACTAAGTGCTGTACCAAGAGTCACATCTGATCCACTGACAATGACCGTGAGAGGTCAACGACCGGCTATCTCAGGTCACCATTGTCTAGGTCACAGATTCCATGACGTCACGAGATTTTTCATCTACGTGATGTAACGCGAGGAATGGTGAGAACTTGTTGAAGTGACACGTATTTTAGAGAATGTCAATGTTTTATTTTTTACGAGTTTTTGTTGACCTGTGTGACTTTTTGATCTTGGTGTGTGACTGTTAGGGCAAGAGCTTGAGGGTTTGATTTTCTTTCGGGGCGAGAGAAGTATGATACTAATATTAAAATTAAAAAAATAATTATGATGATTTTTTATGTTATTATCTAACTTTATAGATGTATGTTAAGTGATGTTATTAATTACTGTAGGAAATGTGATTTTAGCAAAGGACATAGAAAAAATTAAAACACAGTGACACCGTTACTTGGCGTTATCGAACTCGCATCTGTACTGGACAATCCCCGAATCTTTAAAAAAATTTCTAATGTTTGTACCTGTGATAGAATGCGATTTAAATTACAGCACAATTTTATGTTATTGCGTATTGTACCATAGGCTCCGATAAAAGCATTATTGAGAGTACTTTAATGATAAAAATCGTGGTGTTTTAAAACACAAAACACCAAAAAAACTTTCTTACAATCAGTGCAAATATACTTTATTTCGAATATTTTTGTTCTCAATTGAATAAAACGAAACACTATTAGTGAAAACTTTTTGAAAACAATCGAATTTGCAATAAATTGGATAATATTTTCTTACTAAACTCTTTGTATTTTCAGTTCACAGACATTTATAATAGGTTTCTGATTGCCCTTCTCATAGCAGGTTTTATTTGTTATAATAACTTAAAACATTGAATTCTTTGAAAAAGAAACGCAACTTAAATAAACAATATTTTATAGTTAGCTTTAGCACATTTATAACACTCCGATTTCCTGTGACTATACACGAACTTTATGAATTATACTATACGGACGGTAAATATCTTTAAACGCACAGCTACAGGATAAGGGACACCTGTATACCAGCAATACCGGGGTAACTTCGGACATGTATGTCTGAAGTCTCGCTATCCTCTATTTTTTTGATTATATTTGCCATAAATAAAAATTATAAACCGTTCTTATAAAACACTATTTATTGTGGAGAACCAAAAATCGGTCTTTTGTTTTAGTTATTCATGCATGCAAATTGTTAACTACCGTAAGATTGACGTGTGGTTTAAATAATTTGATAAAACTTCGTAACTGGTAACGTAAATAAAATTCGGGCAAAGCGGCGGGTGGAAACCTAGTGACTATACAAAGCATAGTAGGTAATATGATTATTATTTCTTCATCACCCAAGCGTGCCCAAGCGTTATCGAAAGGGGATGAAACTTTAATCAGTTGCTTCAAGTTACCCGTTCGGGGCCAAAATAATTTTCCGAACTTGGCATTTCCACTCATTATTATCCAAGTTATAAAGAGGGTGGAAATACTTAGAAATAAAAATTTTACTCACAATTACTCAATTGACGATCTCGACGGCGCAGCGGGCAAAGGCCCGTCTGCGACGCAAGAGGTTGCGGGTTCGATTCCTGCTCCGGGACTTCACTACTCCGTTTGTTTTCATGTCGATCATGTTTGGCAGGTTTGTGGATTTCCGTTTATTATAACATGAATAGGTACGTTTCATGTTATAGCTAATTAAAAATCTTAATATTGTTAGAAATTCATACTATTAAAGTCAGTTTCAGACAAAGTCGCGACATTTCCTCAAAACCAATTTAACGCGCCAGACGGTTCCGCTCAAATAAAATATCGTTAAGTCCCGTTTATCGCCGCAGTAATGTTTAACGGCCCGTTAAAGCGGATGACTGTAGTTTCATAGTTTTCTAATGCGAAAATATGATTAAATGCGGAGGTGAAAGTTGTTTAAATAACTTCGATGATGCTTCGATGTCATTAAATCATTTTATGAAAAAAATATCAAATGGCACAGTGGGTACGGCAGCAAAAACTAAAGGAGCCCTTAAGACAGCCGTGAGTGAAACCACACCCGGTTTCACTCACGGTGATGATGATACCTCATAGACAAATTCTACAAATCCTAATCTAAGGTTCCAGACCTAAACCAGCCAAGATTAATGGTAGACCTCAAGTTAATCCAGGCCCGATCTACGGATAACAATGTGCTTATGTCTTTCTGCTGTTTTGCTTGTCATGCTCCAAGTACCGCGTTATTTATCGTCTGTGCTTAATGGATGTGGTTCTAGCTTAGGCATAGGCTTTTGAATCGAAGGGCAAACAGACAAAAGTTACAGTATAGTGGCTTAAATGATTTATACTACGAGAGCATGTTATATTAAATAAAAAACAAAACAATTACAAGTAGTTACAGTGAGTATTAAAAATATTTTAATGAAAATTATTTATAATAAGAATTAATAATTTAATTAAATCTGAAAACAATCCAGCAAATTATCGAAATAATACAAACGCTGTTTTATAAAAATAATTGTTATGTTTTACCATTTCGTATTCTGGGAATTTGTCTTTACATTTACTTCTGGAATTAATTAAATGACGATTAATTGTTTTCAAAATTTTCGTGAGTTACACTAATCATTTTATAACAACAACAATTATGTATTTACACGCGGTTTACATTCGCGAGCATATCCTCGTGATAAGACTGTTCTTGTTGCGGTCGAAACGTCGAGAGCAATTTGTAAATACGTGAGTAATTCCCGTTGTTAAAAAGCGGACGTTGAATCGAATTGAGAGAATTTGGAAATTCGGTTAGGTCCCTAAATTCGAAGAAAAACAGTGTCTGGAGTCAGTTAAAAGCAGTATTGTAAATTCTATGCTCTAGTTTCATTGTAGTAAAGGTCAACAGCTGCACATTCATGAATAATAAACAATATATATTTTGTGAATTCTCTAAGATCTAGTATCGTCACGTACATTATTGTGACACAAAGAATCTGGTAAATTAATTCATGAGCCGCATCTGATAGTCTCATCACATCTGTCTTGGCCTAGGCCCTAGGATTTGACCTACAATTGCAGGGTTCATATACGGTTAAGTGCGAGTTCGTGAAACATAATAAGAAAACGTAATTTTCTTATATTTATGTTTTGAGGTTCACACAGAAATAGTACCTTTACCTTTAATCGTTTGATACTTTTCTCAGTATTCTATTTCCGAACATGATTTCTGTACAAAAACACTGTAAACGAACTCGGAACCTTTAACATGAGTATTTCTTGTAAGTGTTTACCATTTCCGTTCCGAGAGCCTCTATTGTCTTTCAAAGGGATTTTTATGTTATTATTGTTGTTTATTTTTGAGGAAAAGCGTAATTATGTTCGACAGTCGGGAATTGGATGGCTTTTGTTTCATTTCGGGTCTATCCGGCCATTGAACTTGCGATAGTATAAATAGCTTGAAGATTTTTAACCTCTTGATTGACGGACAGGTAATCGGATTTAACCTTTGTATCTTAGAAAATAAATATTGCCTTTTTCATATAAACCATAAAGTATCTCAAATTACACATTTTTGTTCCGAGGCGGGAGTCAAACCCGCATCTGGGTGTAATCGTATAAAAATAATAAAAACCACTCTTATAACGAAATTTTCATAATTTTAAATAACCTACACTTCGCTAGATTTGACTAAATATTTTTATTTATTTTAACCTAATATACTGTTTTAATTACTTCTTCACTGCAAACATACCAATCGTCTCGGTTTTATTGTTTGACTTTAATATAGGTCAAAGTCGAAACAAAATATAAACATTAATGTTACGCACAGACAAATAAACCTATTTGTATAGGAGTTAGTTATTCCCACAAGGTTAAACAAACTAAATCATGTGTGAATTAGTTCGTTGAAATGCGTGGAATTGCTTAATTCACGTGATTTCAAATTGAGCATATTCTCAATGTTCTTGATAAGTATTAGAATTAAATCTAGGTTAAAATCATTTTAAAAATCATTAGCAATTTTTCAGCTGTACTTTCACTGCTGAAAATAAACTATTCTCATTTTCAGTATATTAGCTACACTATACGCTACGCCGTAGCTAAGCTTCGCCATAAGCTACGCCGTAGCACTGCTATGGTACGCGGTAGAGAGATTTATAGATAAAAAGTATATATCTATAGGTACTTCAGACCCACAATAATGTGGAAACATACAAATTTTTCAGCTTTATAAAAAGCTGAAAAATTTGTATGTTTGTTTGAACGCGCCAATCTCACGAAACGTCGGTCCGATTTGAAAAAAACTATTTCAATGTTGGATAGTATCGAGAAAGGCTATATAGGGTATAATTGTAGAAGTTGTCTCCGGGTTTGCTACTGACATTATAATAGATGAAGAGGTTTTTGTATTTCGTTAAAGTTCACGCATCATAAACAAAACTTTTAGCAAAAAGAAAAATTAAAACTATAAGCAAAATCAAGATTGATCGCAGCAACACAATATAATTTCATTAGCGATGTTGAGTTTTTGCAAACACACTAATCCAAATTACTTTTAGTAATTGTCATGAATAACCTTCATTTAATCACATTTTAGCAGCGAATTTTTTATCTTTTCGTTTATAATATCTTATCACTATATTCTTAAATTAGTGTTTGGTAAGGAAAGGAAGAGACACTGCTACTTTGTTTGTGTTTTTTAATGACCTCATTATTATTATTGAATTTACTTTGATTTAATTTAAAAGACTTTTAATGAAACACCTGCAGTATGGTGTAAATAATTCCACACTCTTTACACCTTTCATGCGGTTGTTGTGTAGACTAGAAGGTAACAGTATAAGGCCATAAACGCACAACGACCACTATAGCGCAGCAAGGTCCGGCTGCGGTGCAGGAGGTTGCGGGTTCGATTTCCGCCTCAGCACAAAAAATTGTACATTCTTTATGTATCATAAAAGTATCTAAGTATGTTTGTCATATTAAGTATATCAAATATTTAGTACCTATTAATACTTCGAGCTTACCACGGGGCTAGATATTGCTGTGTTAGAAGTCCAGCAATATATATAAAAATATTTGTCTATAGACAGGCAACCATAGCTGATGTGCCTACATCAAACAGTTATGAGTCATGTTTTGTGATACATTTGTGAGTTTTGAGTACTTAAATTATGTATATAATGATTATAAAATTCGTTTATTTATTTATTTATGATAGCGTTGATATAATAACAATGATTGATGATTTATTTTAACTAACCCATATCTCAAATGGATGAAACCCGTAGTCAAGCTGCAGTCTATATCGGTCAGTGACCCAGACACCGCTGTAACAGTTGTCGCGAGAATAGGCGACCGCCATCGGGCACCGTTCAGCTATTTTCAGATTAATCCTAACTTTATAATGATGTGGTTTTATTAGTTCGAACCTTAGTTTCAGGTTTAATTAAGTATTTCAGGGTTAAAAAGGCAGTTTGTTTTAGTTATGACTAATATTTCACTGAGTTATTTGTGTGTGGTTTATTATCTGATTAAGTTTGTAAAATACTTTTATTTATAAATATTTCTCGTCATATAACGGTTCACTACGGTTCTCTCAAATGGAGCCAGTTTTCGATATTGAGTATTAGGAATTAAAAAAATAAATTTAATTTTATAATAATTTTTTTCAGTCATTATTTGATTAACCATAATAACCTAAGAGCCCGTGATGGCCAGACCTTCCTTTAATTCACAAGCGTGAAAATTCTTTCATGTGTATGTCTAACATAGGTAAGAATAACCCCCAAACATGAAACCTGGATCGCGGTTCCTTTGGGAGATAACAACCTTTTACCTGTTATCTCCCAAAGGAACCACGATCCAGGTTTCATGTTTGGGGGTTATTCTTACCTATGTTAGACATACACATAAAATAATTTTCACGCTTCAGAATTAAAGGAAGGTCTGGCCATCACAGGTTATTAGTCTATACTAAGAGCCCGGTCTGGCCAGACCTTCCTTTAATTCACAAGCGTGAAAATTCTTTCATGTGTATGTCTAACATAGGTCCAGGTTTCATGTTTGGGGGTTATTCTTACCTATGTTAGACATACACATGAAAGAATTTTCACGCTTGTGAATTAAAGGAAGGTCTGGCCATCACAGGCTCTTGGTCTATAAGAAATTATCTGTCATTAACTTAACTTGACACTAGTCTATTGACTTGAAAAGTGTTATGTGTAGGCAAAAACTATTATTGAGAATATCCTGAGTGTCTAGTCAAAACGCTTCAGTCTCATTGCAATAATGCGCAGACGAAAGTACAGAGTCCTGTACTTTATCTCTATAAATCAGCTCTATCTTAATGGCCTAAGACTTTAAAACTCTCTCGTCTTGGGAAATTATCCCGTTTCATTGCCAAGGTCACAGAAATTTTATTTATTAAAAGTTTATCGTTTTTAATTATCTGACTTTGAAAATATCTTAATAAAAAACTCAAATCCACGACAAATACTTGAGTCAATCTTGTTGTAATAAAATGCTTATCAAACGGAATTTACAATAATTCAGATAACTGTTTTCTTAAGCTTTAGATATACAGAAAATTGTCAAATTTAAACCAAAATTCATGCATTTTTGTTATTTATCTGATTTTTTTTTAATTTCTGATATGAACAATACCAAAATCTTATTTTACTTAAGTGCACCTCTCACTGCTAAATTTATATTAAATATAGTAAAACTTAGGTATAATAAAACAATTTGTGACAAGCATAGCATCCTTTTACACACATATAAAATAATACGACATTACGTGATACAAGTTCAATACCCGACCAGTGACACGCGTACACCATACACCACTTTTACGAGACGATTCGCCATTTTCCTAAATCAGCTGAAGTACTTTGAATTCATACAACTTTATTAGTTCCCAGAATAAATTGAAAATTTGAGAATTTTCGCTGGAACTTAGAAAAGGTCCTTTATGAACAAGATAAATCCTTGGGATTATCTTCGGAATATCTTCAAGGCAGATAAAAGAGCGTGTTTGCTAAATTTGCATATTATACTGCAGTTTGTAAGTTGGTTTTGTCTGATAGAGATTGTTTGATTGCGAGGATGGACTTGGGAACTCAGATATTTGAATCTTAAGTTGTATGATCAGCTGTTTTTTCGCTTGAAATATAGCATCTTATTGCAAAATATATGTGTCTGTAGAATTCAGATAGAGCTTATAATTTTCTGATGCTCAAAGACATTTCAAATACAGAATATAAAAACAAAATGGTTTAAATTAACTTTTCAACTATACCACCTTGTTGTTAGACTCGGTATGTAAAATTTTTATTTAATAGTTCTATTTTTTTGTCATTTTTAAAATACGTTTTTATTTATAAACACATATAAATCAGTTACTATCTGATTCTTGTGGTAACCTCCAACTAATTAGTACATGATGCTATAACCTTGTAACGACGTTGTAATGAGGTTGTAAACACGTTCGTACAATGATGTCGCGACTTTTCAAAGTTAAAAGTTCTTTGAAGTTTATGATTTTCGGTGACAAAATATTTATCAATTAATACATTGTATAAAAAAAAAAGTTGTTCCCACTGTCTGTGTCTGTTGTCTTATGAATGCTTAAAAAACAATTTTGGATACGGTTTTTTTAATAGGTTGAGTGTTTCAAGTGAAAACGTTTTGTAGCACCCGAGCAACAAAGAGTAGCTAGTCTTTTATTAACTTCATAAAAAATTAATTTGTTAGGTTTAACTTAACAATCTCAGAAACAACTAGTAAGATTTATTAATTATGTTTTTTGCATTTGATACCTCATTTACTAGGAATGGCAAGAAGGCTTAAAGCGAAAGTAAAGCGAGTTAAGCGGGCTATTTTCAGTATAAAATTTGTAAAACTTTAATAGTTATAAACCTAGGTATTAGGATGAAGATTAATTAATGTTCCATAAAAACATTGTTTAAATAAATTATCAAAATTAAATAATGATACTATAATTTACTAGAACAAAGGCGGTGTATTTGTAAAGTGTTCAGAATTTTTAGGATGATGGAGGATGATGTAATTAATTATCTCAGAATCCCTTATTATTTATAACTTAAGGCCAGTAATTTTTACAGTAGCTTTCATAATAAATGAAATAAGGTATAATTACTCGATGCTGTAAACCTGGATAGGATATACCTATTTATTAAATAAAGAGCATTACATACATTGACGTCTTGACATTTTTATTATAAACATTAGGTATATTTACGTATTTTAGTGTGGCACATAGTACTTAGCATAGGTCTTTTTCTTACCTAATATTTTCATCAATTTATTTGCCTTTGCTCAAACCTAAGTCCATCCTCTCAGTTTTGCATCTGTAATAGAAAAAAATTGACCTTTTACTTTGTCAATAACAACTACATAATTATGTTTATTGCCTACCTACCTTAAATATAATTGTTTTATTAAAAAGTCAAGTGAAAAGAATTAAAAAGAAAACATTCAAGCTAAACAGTTACGCACAACACAAACCGAACACTATACAAAGCGAACAAAGTGTTTTAACAAGATTATTATCGAATTCTAAACAAAAGAATAATCAAACGTCCGTAATTGGGGTCAACGGCCGAGCGACATCACACGTTTGCAAAATAAACTTAACAAAACGACAGGCTCTTACAAACGAAATGGGGATAGTGACCTTGGAAATGAAAAATAAACACAACATGGCTTATTAAAATACTGTTATAGAAAATAGTACAAGATTACAACTTAACCTTTTTCCTCGGGTTGGAATTTGTCATAAAAAACCTTGTCTTCTAGTACAGGACGCAACCTTGTCTTCTAGTATAGGACGCCTGATTATTATATTTTTCTTATTTTAGATCTATTAACGTAATCGAGTCTTCGCTAACACTTAAACGTATTGTGTTGGCCATTTGGTTACTAAATCTAAACAAGGCCAAGAGGCAACAGTTGGGCCCAAATTGTTAGTGTTATTGACCTTAATCGCTAGCAGAATGTTCGGACAGAGCTTATCAGCCAATAGGGCTGATATAACACGGTGTCGGCCCAATTGCCCAGGGAAATTGACCTTAATGCCTATTACATTAATGTTTATCGTTTTGACACAATCAAGTTGTAATTGGAGACTAATATTGGTGTTGCTGTTGAAGGGTGGATTTTGAAGTTAGATAAGTGAAAAATATTTTTATATTTGTAAATGGTTGTATATATGGTTTCTAATGATTGTCCAAACATTAATTATTCTTTATAATGTAACTGATTTCACATATCCATCCATGTTGGTTAAGCGGGAGCACATTCGACGTTCTTTCCGAAAGTCATGAAATCAAAGACACCTTTGAATTATTATTGTTCTTCTCGAAAAGAAAGCAAACATCGCGAGGGAACTGACATGTTCTGAGAAATTAAACAGATTGCAGGACATGTTACATTCACCAACCCGCACATCGTGGTGAATTAAGGATTTATCTCTCTCCTCAAGAGAGATGTCCCTGTGTCTTACAGTAGTATCGTAAATTGGGGTGGTTATGTTAAGTTAAATATAACACTCGTTACATATATTGCGTCAATGGACTTAATTAATATATAACATCGTTCTATAAAACTATAAAGCAATTAAACAAGTTAGCAAATAGCTTGTTCAGTGATCAGTTAGAACCACTTATAAGTTATGGCACTAATTCTGCCACTTGGGAGGCGTTCGGAGCAATAATAACATTCAAACTCGGACACTAAAATAACATTCAAAGTATTTGGAGAAATTGTTGTGTGAATGATACAACTTGCTTTAAGTTTCGTAAAATTCTGTGATTCAGCGCATCTGTGAAACAAAAGGTTTTGGAATGATACCTGCTAAAGTTTTCCCAAAGGACTATAGCATGGGTTTGTCCAAGAAGGGTATCTTGATGCAGCGCGCAGTTAACCTCTGCATCATGCATCATCTCTCATGCTGCAGGCGTCCACAGGCTGCATGATTGTCACTAACCTTAGTGGAATAAAAAATATATTTGTTAGGATGTTGTAAGTCGCAAATCCTTTATCTGACAATTAGTACAACTTTGCTTTGATTTTGAACCCTTAAAGTTACATCAACCATTCCCCTCAAGTGAAGGGTCCGAGGTTCAGCGTAGGCGTCGTCTCAATTACACATCAAAGTCAAAATTCATTCAATTGGACATCCTTTTATCAAATATTTCTGGAACATTCCTTCCTTTGGGCTGTGGGGCCGTTGACCACTTAACGAATTGACCACGGCTCTCCAGAGAAATTTCGACGAATTGAAGTGTTGAGGTCGTAGGCTACTTAACCAATTTGAATAATGCACCAAATAATTTTCACTATTTATGCAGCATGCATACTAACTTTTTTTAATACTAAAGCCTCGAGCAGACCGGATGCGTATACGTACACGTAAGCGTAGACGTGCACGTACCACTGAGTTGTAATGTATGGGAATGTATGTGACAGGACACACTGCACGCGGACGTCACGTTACGCAAGCGGTGTGTCCTGTCTAATACATTGCCATACATTACAACTCAGTGGTACGTGCACGTGCACGCTTACGTGTACGTATACGCATCCGGTCTGCTCGAGGCTTTATAGTTAGGATGTCACGGGGACGGATTATGTCACTTATTGAAAATATTTATTTTACTTTATTATTGAACAAAATCCACAGCCTATAATTTAAAGTATTTATTTTAGTTTTAAGCAGTAAAAATTGCATGGATTTAAAAGTCACTAATTCTCACAGTAATAGTAAAATTTATCTTATCTTAAAATTAAAATAAGTTGAATTAAACAAAGCCAACATTCTATCAGATTTTCATTTACGGAAAGCTTTCTTCCTGTGTTTATTTTAATTACATGTTTTGTGTAGTGAAAATCCGTCTTATGTGTATTATTATTATTCGTAACAGTTTTGCTGTTCATCAAGATAGGTAATGGTTTGAAATAATATCACAGACTGACTTCGTATAAAAATTATGATCTATCTTAATCTATGTAGAAAGGAATGCCCAGATGATAACATTGAAGACAGATTATATTAGTTTCACGAGTCTGTTCGGTGGAATGGGCTCATTCCTTAGTTCGGTAAGGTGTCAAGCGACCTTTAAATGGAAATCGAAGGATGTTTATTTGTGTATTGTTTGAGTGAATCTGTTTGTCTGAATGGCTGAGGGGCGTGATTTTGAATGTTTTACAGATCTAAAGGAATTGTATGGGGCTTATTAAAGGCGAGGTTACTGACATCCTAGTTAAAACAAATCTTCAAATTGATGATTTAGTAGCGAGATGCCTACTATCGCACTTAGCCGACTTTTAAAAATTTTCACACAATAGGTTGCATAACGACAACTTAATGAAACCTCAGTATAAGTAATCGCACCACGCCTACTTTTTTATTTTTTTACTGAAAAATAGCAACTTGCCATATTTTTCTCTCATCGTTTCGAAAATATCATGATGCCTATTTTTGTACAGTCTATTTCGTAAGTGCAAGGAGGTAAACAAAATATTTAAAATAAAATAATAATGTCATCATGTCATGTCATATTATGACTTATGTCATTTAATTCCAGCGTTCGAGTAAATGGAACGAACAAAATGAATAATAATTTTATAAAATATATTCATAACTGTGACGTTGTTCTAATTAAAATACTAAGGTAAATACGTACATACAATATATGTATAGCTTTCGTACTTGGTGTAAATTTAAATAAGCCACACACCTAGTTAGTTATTTTTCTTATATTAATCGGTGGGCGTTACGATCTGCAACAAGTTTTATACTTCTGCAGGTCGCATCACTGCCTATTTTGTTATTTGCCTCAATTATATTCCTTAATAAAGACTTTTTATGTTTATGTAATTTTTTTCGGTACAATTACAGTTTTGTGTTTGATTGTACATTCAGTAGGCAACACAAGTAAACAATATACCGATAGAAATGAAAGTAGGCATTATGCGACCATATGGTCTATTTTGAATAATGTTTGACGAAACGCAATTTTCGGCATAGTGCGATCACTTGTATGGAAATTTCAGAATGTTGTCCTTGCGCTACATACTGCAAGTAAAAATTAAAAAATGAACTAAGTGCGATAGTAGGCATCTCGCTACTAAATCCAATTGGGATGTCTTTTACTGACTGTTTTCAAGGTTTCTGACTTTATCGATTGATTTTGTTTTTTGTTTGACTTTGTTTGACGAAGTGTTTATATTTTTTTTAATACCATTTTCTTTATTTATTCCTAGACACTTGTATTTACCTAATCGAAAAAGATAAATAGCACACCCATCTAGTGACCATTAATCTAATATGTTTTCGTATGGTACCTACATCATACAAACAATGTCTAAAGATCCAAGGATTTTACCGCTATAATTATACAGAAAATACAAAGTTTTTATTTTTTTTTGGTTTTTACGTAGTTACTTAGATATAAGTATCTCTTTCTCTCCCAAAGTAGTACTATTCTTTTACTTCAGAAAGTAACATAGACTATTCTAGATTTAGTATTTTCAAAGATAAACTCTGGACAATCATGGTAACTACATATTGCCCCTCGTCTTGCCCGGTGGCCCACTTACCGGTCATTGACCCCGTGCACCCCGCTTGCAAAATGCAACGGAATGTATTCACACTGAATACCGGCATGATGTTTCTACGAAGCTATGCTTTGCTTTTCAAAACTTCTAGACACGTAAATTAAATGAGTTTCTTAGTAAGCAGGAAAGTTTGAGACAGTAATGAGTTTTCCTTCTAAAGGTTTTATGCGTTTGTTTTTGGAAAGTACGAAAATTAAAATTTTGAATTATCATTGAAGATTTTAAGTATTGAAGTGTATTTTTTTACTTTGAAAGGTTCGAAATCTAATCATTATTGTGTTAATTTTTGAATTGGATGTTTATTAAATTCAAATGTAAGCTCTATACTTGGGAAGGTAAGACTAGAATTTTAGTAGTTTTTCATGTCTTTTAAAGTTTTATTTCGTCGCCTGTGTGTTTCACTTAAGGGTTCTGGAACTCATTTTATCAAGTGAAAATAGAAAGGTCCGCAGTTGAAAAAAAAAGAAGGTTGCCAATACATTATTCGAAAACCCTAGGATTTGATCGCTAGGCGTCCTATTATAGGTTTTGGAAATAAAACAATTTGTATTTTGTTAATATATAAATACTTTTGCCCAAGGGTCTAGAATTTAATAATAGAAAATATTTTTATTACACTTTGAACCAACTTTGAATCTCTGAACTAAAGACAAATTAGAATGTAATAATTTAATAGTACTTAATCGTATAGTAATAAGTTAGTTTAGTATAGGTAAGTTTATACCTAGTTTAGATCCTATTCCATGTTATTTGAGAAGGTTAAATAAATTATTCCTATTCTTATAGGATGATCCACGTTGAAATGCTTTGAATTATTTCGTTTGTTCGTTTATCGAAGTAAGTTAGTATTTATGTTGTTAGTTTTGCACCTCACATGTTCAAAGTAATATTCTTCAGTAGGTACTTCCGGATTTCTATTTTCCCTCCAAACGAAGCGACAATAATTTAAAGTGAAAAGTGTTTTACGTCAAACATGGATGAAAAGCCGGAAATGGCTATTTACAAAAGCTTTGCCGAAAATATACGAGTGAAGTGAACTCGTAAAGAGGGCTTGAATGACTGTGACGTCACTACCTGGGTCTTCCGGTAGACTTAGTATGGCAGGCTTATATTTTTGTTTACGAGTTCTTCAACGAAGGACAATTTTTTTAGGATTGATTCAGACTTTATCAAAGATGACAGAAAAAATATTTTTTAATTATAATTTTTAAAGTCAAAAAAACATGAAATTTTTATTTTCAATTAATTTGTGGGGTTGGAAGTTAATAAGTGCATGTAATTTTTATTTTTTATTTATAATTAAATCATAAATTTGTACAATAGGTATAAGTATAGTCAATATAAAGTAAAGCATACTCTGATAGCTTTAATGACATTTTAGGATTATCGATGAACGCAGTAACTAACGTGATAAAATGAATAACGTGATCATTTTATAGGGCTGCCATGCTAAGCCTACAGGAAGAAATGTCATTTGCAGACAACAATAACATCTCACTCGATTCTTTTATGAGCTTTGTATCGTTCGATGAACGGAATTGAAACATGAAAAGGAATTATCTGTCAGGTGTTTGACGAATGAAGAGAACCTACTTGTTACAATACGTTCTTGAGCGAGCGATGCTCTTTCGGGTTGATAATGATGTATTAGTGAATTTACCTTGGGCGTATGGTGCCGGCAAATTAGTATCACCCTATTTTGTATGATATTGTTTAACGTTCCAGTAATGGTGTACAATAAAGCCGGGATAGGCATCCTCACTCCTATTTACGTTTGGCCACAGTTACGGGCCACAGGGTCTTCTCTATTGACCAGTGAAATTAAGTACGATTCACCACGATGGCCAAGTGAGTAGTGAGGCCAAGTAACGACGTTATGCAAAACCCCATCATATTGTTATCATGTAGTCAAACTAGGGCGTTCACCTATCGAGGTTACCTGGTTTACTTACCTAGATTTCTGCGAAGACTATTAGTTCTATGCTTTTGTAGTAAAATAAATTAGATTTAGTACTAAAGAAGTTGTTTTGTGGCCTTTGGGTTATAGTAACGAGAACAAGGCTGTTGCTCTTCTTCAGGTACTATACCTATCATAATCATGTTCGGTTTAACTAATCGGTCTACGAAAATAGCTTTAATATTAGAACAATCAGTCTTCAGTTCAGTCAATCTATAATTTCTGTCACGGAAATAAAATCCATTTGGAATCTGGTTCAACACAGTCATTAGGTTAACTATTCATAGATTCAATACTTACTAGAATAGGTATTCTGAAACTGTGATCATTTTTGAACGTCTAATCAATCATTTTGATTTTAAAAACCAAAGAAAGTATAACATAAATATCAGACCCGCCCGTAGTTTCGGCCGCGTTATTCCCATGTTATCTCACAGTTTAAACCTTCCTTGGGCTACTACGCCTATTTTATAACCCAGCCGTTCTTGAGTTTATAAATTAAGTACAACATTGGCAATTGATTGGAAAACAGCTCGCTATATCTGAAATTCCTTGCCCTAATTAAACCAGTTGCTTATTTAACAGAGAAAGAAAAAAACATTATAAGATACAATGATAAATAATAGAAAACTTGCTAGTTTTGGAGATTTTTGCTCTTTCATGGCAAAACCTAAGACTAGTTGAAGGTGATTTTATTATTTTTACAACATTAATAAAGAGTTTTTACCGTATGATAATATACATTTCCATGGTAAATTCGGGGGTCAGGGGAATCAGTGCTAGTTTAGAATTAGAGCAAACTTCACCTTTCAACATTTTTGTGCAACGAGGTTGAGTGAAATCAACTAAATAAACAGCCGGTCATATTTACACAACTTCCTCGCGAAAACTAACCTCAAAGTTGTGGAGTCTAACCTCAAAACCGGATGAATCGCGTTTCTATTCACACCTGGCTTTCCGGGTGACCGGGTCGTGAAGGTTTTAGATTAAGGCCAATCGAGACTATTTTGATAGGAATAAGAATAAAATACGTTTATTTGTGTCTCAAAAGGAAAAACATAGCGTAATCATAGGCATATTTTTTTCGGAAACAACTCGGTCCCGCTTCGGCTCGGCCACGGCCCGTTGCATGAATACAGCGCTGTAAGTTCCTTTATGAAATGGCCTTATATATTTATTTCTTTCGTTTCCTAATTTAATTACCAGAAGACAATTCGCTAAGATTTCAGACATTTATACATAAAATTATTAGTACTTTGATTGCATGAATCTTCGAAAATTTATCGAGACTGGACTTTTGTGAAAAGGTGAACAAACTAATAATTTTAATGGCTTGTAAATCAAAATCAGAGCTTTATTTACGATTCCGAATAAACTGCACCTGTAAAATTCTAGACTATTAAACTTCATTGAAGTTAAATACAGTAATCTTAATTATCTTACAGTTTATTTTTCTGATAAAGTTTTGATTGGAAACAGATTAGAGTTTAATTGCAAAAATATTAATTTTGTTTTCCATATAAAGCTTTCATTCAATACTTAAAATTTAATTTCATTCGAAAAGTTTTCGTCTTAAAATCTTATTGTCTCTTAAGTTTTAGCGAAAATGCATCTCTACAAAAAAGACAACCAGCAAATCCTTTTAGAATAAACGTCGAGTTTTGTTTTTTGTTAGTATTTTAGACCCACTGACTAAACACTTCTATTTCTCCCTTCAGACATGTAAAAAGCTTCCACGACAGAAAACTGCGAGAAAAAGAAGCTCACTCCATATTTTATAGCAGTCAGCTGTTCGCGGTCATTGACCCCTCTCGGTACAGGGGCGTGCAACTGCACTTCGCTAATTGGAGTTTTAGTGCACTCGGAAATAATGAATGGCGACTAATGGTAGTTTCACGGGAACTTTGTGAAGTTTCCACTCGTGTTTTATGTTGCGAATAGTTTGCTCGTTTGAAAGCCGCAGAAATTGAAATGTTCGATATGTGGGAAATAGACGTGGAACGAATGCTTTTGGTATTCCCGAGTTTACCTTAAAAGTAAGATAAAAGTTTTCGTTCTAAATCAAAAGATGTGCTTTTGATTATGATACTCGATTTTACATTAGGTAGTAATTTTGAATTGATTTTCAAAAATATAGATAAAACCGTTCAATAACGTTCCGTTTTAAATTAATTTTTGTTTTAACCATTCTAAGCCAAACTTGATTTTATTCCAGTAAAAGTATAAAACTCTACAAAACTATTAACGAATAATTGCACCATTATCGTTCTTTGCGTTTGCGTCTGCAAAGCTACTGTAGTGCCTGATTATCAAACATTAAAACAACAATTAGGGTTGTTATGACTGAAACAGCTTGTTGCAAGAACAATGGATATTGGCGTCACAAAGCGACATCCCACGCCTTATTATGTGTCTGTCTGTGTGACAGTCGACTGCAACAATGACGTTCATATCAGACTAATGATGATGGACGTTCACAATTTTATAAAAGGAGGATATTATTCAAATATACTCTTTGGTTAACTTACCCCGTGTAGAAATATTAGTTTGACAGCGAAGAAGAAATTAGTTTTTATTATTTTCAAAGAAACTAAAAAATATTTATTTAAATATTTCTGTTTATTTTATAATGTTAATACAATTCTTAACACTATCAGTGCCCATGACGCACGCTCGTGTGGCTCGTGGGAATTGAATGTATTTATTTTAAGTGCAAAAAAAATTCGTTGTAGAAACATATTTTTATGTCAACCTTGTTTCCATTGTATATTTTAATTTAACGTTAATAATGTATTGTATTTATCCAAGTGGTCTTTAGGATTGTATGGAAATAAATGACATAAATCTTAAAATCTTAGAACAAGGGTACATACCTAAAATTACTGTGACCATAACTTTAATATTAAGATACTCATGGTAATCGCCTAATTCGCTCTTTTTAAATGAAGTATATTTTATCGACTCCATTTATTATAAGTTAGTTTAGATTACTTTAGATCATGATTTTTATGACTTAAGTTGCGAAACTTACAAATGATTTTCCAGAAATTTAATGTTTATAAGTACTTGTTCTAGTTTCGTAGGACATAAAATAAAAACGCTTTTTACCCTTTTACAACTTTGGCCCAAATGTGGCGGTGTTATGATATCGTCAAGTCGCAAATGGCGGCCCGTGGAGATCCCATCTTTAATGTGGGAATTGCTTTTAGGGCTCAATTTCACGGATATTTTGGGTACAGTATTTATTTGAAATGTATTTTGTAAGGAATTTTGTAATAAAGACCGTAATTAGGTATCGTTTTTGGTACTTTCCGCCAGTAAAAACATTTTTTCTCTTTATTTGAAATGGTTTTACAAAAAGTTTATAGTATCTTCTTCATACTCCATAATCACCCCAGTTTTCGTTCCCACCGATGGGACATAGAGCTTCTTCGGACATTATAGTATGTAACCAGCTTATAATTTATTATCAAAATATTCATAAAGAAGTTATTGTTTCCAAAGATTATAATATTTTATGATAGTAACAAAATCTTTGTAACAAAGGACTGAACAAAGTTTTATAAAAAATTAAATACTATTTATTTTACACTTATTTAAGTAACAGTAACTATATCTCGAGAACTCAGCACTACTTAACGTGCCCAAATGAACTAGAGTCGTAACTTTTAATCCGACTCTGCATAAATTACTTATATCCGTGTAATAAAAATACTATTATTTTATAATACTTAGTTTAGCAAGAAATAAGCTCACCTTTCTACGTTCGCACAGCTGGGACACAGGGACTTGTTTATAGGACAAGAGACATACGGCCTTAATTCAATACTTATTACATATCGCACCATTCCTGGAAGAAAGCCGTAAGTGGTTTTCGTCAACTTTTCAGGAGCTTGAAAAAACTGTCCTGTACTTTAAATAAAATTGCTAAAAATATGTTCCAAAGTGAAAATCGTAGGTGACAGTTGCCTTCAACTACATGTGTTTACAGATTTAGAAACAGATTGATGTATTTCGAGATAATCGAAAAAAATACAGTTACTTATTTATTCCACGAAGCACAAGGAATATATGTAGGTGTAAGTATAATTATTGTTTTTTCGCCATGTATTTTGAAATATATGAACTAATTTAAATTTACTTACGGCTTTATTCTGTCCTTAATTTTATTCTATTCTACCGTTGTAAGTTATACTTACGTTTTTATTTCACGGAAAATCCTATTTTGCACATAGAGTTACATAGTTCTAGGGAGCTATTTATTTTAGTTTGGATAATGTATTTATAAAAACAGCTTTCACAATGTGGAAAGTAACCAAACATTAAATTTTTATTATATGTTACCTACTTCTTACATCAAATAGTCTATTATGTGCGTTTATGTAAATCAATACTATTACATAGAGACAAATAAATACAGAGATATAATGACAACGAACAAGGTTATTAATTAGCTTATATTGTTTTTAAAGAAATTTCCATCGCATGCATAATTAAGTCATTTAAAAAAATGTGCAAAATAGTGATGTTTTTATGTTATTATTGGCTTTCATTATCTTCGACTTCTGAATCGGACTCAGTGGCAGCAGATTGAGTAAGGCTCTTATAAAACGTCTGGTAATGTGGCGGTATGTGATTAACTTTACAAAGACTCATCAAGTCTTTGTGTACGTTTTCAAATATCGGTACAATGCCCCATTGTATAATTGCATTTAAGCCTCATGTGTTTCAGAAGTTTCACTGTCTGCAGTTATTTTTCTTCTCACAATTCTTCTGCTTCTATTTGTAACAACAACTATTGGTGCCTTAGATACGAATTCGAGGAAATTCGTATCTAATTTGCAATTTTCTGAGGATCCGCCAAAATCTCTTTTACTTCACTCATACTCACTTTCTTTCCAAAGTCGTCTGTTCTTCAGTTCTTGTTAGCATTATTCTTTAACATTGTATTTTTCACTTTGTGTATGTTTCTATGCATTTCGAATGATTGCATAAATTTCTTCTGGAACATAGAGTACGTGGTTACTTTTGCTTTTTCTATGCTGGAGTGCATCGAGTCACCTTCATTTTGGGTATGGCCTTTCTGTAAAAATCTGTGTGTGATTTTTAAACCCAATGCTTTAGAATTCACAGAACATGGGAAAATTTCCAATACCAAATTGCAGAGAATATGAAAAAAGAACCCATTAAGAAAATCCTTAACTAAAAAGAATTAGTTTATATCATTCTCATAGAGTTCTCCGGGTGTCTGGGTGTTATATAAGTATAATAATAAAAAAATCTATCTATGTTTGTATATTATACATATTAAGTATATCAAAAATATAGCACCCGTAACACAAGCTTAGAGCTTATTACGGGGCTAGATGTTGCTGTGAATTGTCCAGCAATATAATGTATTATTATCTATTTTAATTATTATAAACATCGACATCTAGCCCCGTGGTAAGCTCGAAGCTTGTGTTGTGTTATTATAGAGTAAGTGCACATTTTTATCTCTAACATGTTTTTGTTCCTGAAGACGTTCTAACTTTATTTATTTTGAACAATATTTTCATGGATTTTAATAACAAATAGCACGCAACAGCACATTGCTAGTGCAAAACTAGTGCTTAGAGGTAAACATCAACATCTGTGTGACCAGTTCATCCAGGCCATAAATAGTTAATCCACTCCGGCATTTGAACTTGTAAACCTGAATCTTTGCGGTCACTTTCTTGGTACTGGTATAAGACTTAATTATTTGTTTTATTTTGTTGGCAATATGGTTCTTTGCAACTATGGGTATATTAGTCTTCTATTTTATAAATTATACATAATTGGCGTGACATGCATATCGCCATACTTTCTATATCTTAAAATGGTCTTAAGCCTCATAAAGTTATAACAAAGAACTCTAAAAGTGCAATAAACTCTTTGTAAATGCATGAAATGTGGGTGTCTCGATAATCTTACAGATATCGACGATAGTTCTCGCCCTGATTTGATTGCTCTCTGGTCCTATTATTTAGCCGTATGTTAGAAAGAGAGGTGGGAATGGCTATGAAAGTTCTAAGGTGGATTTTGTATGGGTGTTAATCTTACCACCCATATCAACTGTATATGTAATGTTGTTTCCCTGTTGCGACATCCTTGGGCAAGCTGTGAGAGTGAGAGCATAGTGAAAGCAAGGGGCTTGGACTTATATGCTAATGAGGATTCTGGGAAATTATACAAAATTGTACAATATTTGCGGATATTTTCTGAAATAATTATGCTTTTTTTACCTTCTGGAGAAGTGTAATATAGAAGACTACTCTTACTCACTAGTCAAAATGAGAACTAGAAAGTTGTACTGCAAACCAACAACGACTTGCAGATTCTTAAATCACAATGTTAAGCAATCCAATGCCATGATTATGCTCTAATAAATAATGTCTGTGGCAAAAGTTCTGGAAATATAAAGAACTTATATTTTATTTCAGATTATAATCTTTTAATTTTCTGATTAATATACCCATCAGTTACGTTCTTACTTATAATATAAAACTTGAAATAAATGAATTATATTATTCTTTTTCTTTGTTATTCTTTGAGAAAATAAATGATCTTAAACCAGAGAATATAGAGTATGAAGGACTACTATTTTCTTATAACAAATAGGTCAGCTATATCAATATAAATTATTAAAGTTTACTAGACTAGAACAATGCTGTTAGATAGCGACAAGCCGGGGTTATTGTTATTATAGCTTATCACGGGACTAGATGTTGCTATGTGAATTGTCCAGCAATATTTATTTATTTTTATTTAAATATGATATCACCCGCATTGTTTCTTAGTAACATCAAACCGTTAGTCATTTTAGAGCTATAGATGAGGGAGGCGGCAAAACTAGTCTCTATAAACCTGCACTAATAGAGGGTATAGAAAATTTCTTCTAATAGTGACATCCGAAACGGTATTCTGATTTTCTGACAGACATGCGGCCAACTGCAAAAAAGGTTAGAACAGAAATAATGCTAAGCATATTCGTAAAAATACACTATTTTTCACTCAAGAACGGTGGAATAGATTGGGCTGAAAGTATTGTGGAGTTGGCCTAGAACCAGCAGATGAACATATACCTAATATTAGGTAATCTGAGATACCATGTAACAAGTTTAGCTTTTGTTTAGCATCAAAATCATCAAAAAGCTAAACTTGTTACACCATGTATCTCAAATTACCTAACATTAGGTATGGAATGTTTCGAAGAATAAAGAAGTAACTGCAACTACACCACACGCGTTGTAATGTTTTGCTGGGTCAAAAGTATGTAACAACAATTTACACATAAACGATCAGCTAAAAGTTTCGTGAAATAAATAAGCAAATCGAATTACTCTATAGTTCAAGATTGTAAATAGCGGGAATAAGTATTTAAGCGTATTTGCATTCTACATTTTCTTGTTAATCTTCCTTTATAATTTACGTAAATGTAATTATGACTTTACGAAACGGAATAATTGTAAAACAAAGGGAAGTAAATATGAAAACCTCTTTTTCATGCTGGAACTAAATCTTTTCTGAAGGCGTAAAATTTCAGTATTTTTGCATTTGTTCCTTTATTTTTGAAGATAGCTTCACGAAATTTTTACAGCAGATGTAAATCACGATGCTCGATTTTTTCATGCAATAAAAACATTTTTGACGCAAGTGTACTTACGGCTTTTTTACAGGGGTGGTGCGATATATCATACTAGCTTACCCCGCCCCGCTATTTTTCCCGTGTTGTATTTAATTTTCTTGCAGAAATGCTTGTTTTCGCTGTAACTAAAGTATTCAACAAATACAAAATAACTTTATTTAGGTATTTTAACACTGTACAATTAAGGTTACTTGTGGTCCCCGCACTAGGAATCCGTATCGCGGGTTACCGATGAACAGGTACGATTTAAACAATAGTAATTTATAATTATAATGGCAACCCAGATATAAAGTACTAAGTTGTTAGAAAAACTTAAACAGCAAAATAAGAAATAAACTTGATAGTGAAGTAGTCAAACAAAGGAAAGGGAAGAAGGGGGAGGGAGGGGTTGGTTCTGTGAACCAAGAATATCATACCTGGTTCTTAGTTAACTCTCTATGATTTTTCAGGATTTTTTCAGTAGTTCTTGAGATATAAATATTGTAACTAACACGACTGTATGAAGATTTTGATATACATTATGATAAGTGCTCTAATAATTTAAAAAATTAAACGCTTTGGGGTTCAAATTAATGACCTTTGCAATAAAAGATTCCAACATTGAATATAAAAGAGTAACTTATCTTACTTACAACACAGTTGTCTAAATCAACCAATTACAACGAAAATTTCCCTAAAAGGTGACTCACCCAAAGCTGATGAACCAATAAAAAGTTAACCTTTAAATTATGTCGTCGACTGTACTCTCTCCATCCGCTCTTAAGTCGGAAGTTTTACAATCTTAATTGAAGAAAGTAAATTACTAAGGTCTTTAAACCTTAGAAGGTAAGGTCGAGATTTGCTTGTTAAAAATGTTGCCGTTCTCTCTTGATTTGTGCTACAAAAGAAGTGTTAATAAAGTGTTGACTGAAACGTTTTATTTCGTCGTTCGTCTTTTCAGAGCTAACGTTGAAAGAGGTTTGTACCTTTTGCGATTTTTTAATATAGGACTGAAGGGAATAAGCAAACAATAAGCCATTGTTTTTTAGTTGGAGACATTCTTTTCCATTTTCGAATAAAAATTTCAACCCTTGGCATTGCTTCCCTGGCAATTCCAACTAGCGTTTTCGTTGTCATCCTGAGATTGACTATTTATGTAATTTTCTCGACACACACTGCTATTTCTGCAAAAAAGTTTTTCAAGTGTCCAAATACAAGATATTTGTAGACCTATAGGAAAAAACCTAATCCAAAACATTATCAAATCTCATTTAAAAAAATGAAATAGAAAAACAAAATAATTATCAAATTTGATTTCCGGAATTAATTCTATTTTGAATTCAAGAGCTTAAATATAAAATAAATTTCACAAAATGGCCTCCTCTGTCGTTTTATATAACTTTTTAAACAAGACTAGATAAAAAGCTTATCTTTAAATCTGTCTGTAGCTTTAAGATTTGGGCCCAAAATGCACCGTAATAATAGTACAATAAAGTTTTATTTGCTTGGGTTAAAACGTCTCAAGACTATGATCTAAGAAATTAAAACCAAGCTTTATTTATCAATTAGATCTAATTGGGTCATTGTTTGGGCTTCATTAATTAGCTACTTTTTAATTTAGTAATTTAAAACGTCTAAAAGTTAAAAAAACATTTACAGATTAGTTTTGAGTTCAACTCAGTTCATTTCACTAAGGTAAGTGAAGTTAAGAGTGATTCTGATAAATGTTCTCAGTGACAGTCTGGCGGCCATTTTTATTTTATAGTAAAATATTCATGTAGTCGAATTGACGTTAATTCATTTCTCGTGTCCATTGAAAGCTTTTAAATTTTGCACCTATCTGTTTCGGGACTGTAGAGCTTTTAAATCTCTCTAACTCTATTCGATTTGACGTAAGTTAAAACAAATTAACTAATTTTTGATGCGTAGCAGTAGTGCATGCAGCAAAGCTGATATGAGGATTTGCCTAGTTCATAAAATACACAAAAAAAACCGATAGATATTCTTACAATTATTTCAAAACAACTAGGTTCCAACAAGAACCTTCTAACGCCCCCTTACAATATGACACACACAGGTACATGTTTACCCAGGCAAAGACATACTACATACATGCGAACATGCTAAATAGCTTTTGAATATGCAAAACGAAGGCAAGACGAGTTAAGAGACGGGGTGGCCGTAACTTCAGAATCTATTAGACAGAGACATCACAAAATTTAAGTATTTAAAACATGTTAAAATTCAAGCAAAACATAAACCGATCTCAGCCACAACTACCCTTCCATTATGCTAGATTACAGTTCAGCAAAAGTTTTTCCACTTGCATTTAGAACTAAATTATTTTCCGTTTAATTTTGATCTACAAAGTACAAGTAGGTATATTGGAATTAAGAATACCTGTTTTTATTAAAAAGATTTTTATGTGTATAAATACGAATGTCTGTGTGCTTACGTTTGTTACTCATGTCCAAAATCTAGTATCCAGCGCATTACCTGAAGCTAAACATTCACTAGGTACTGTTTAAGACAAGAAAACCTCTTTTCGATAGCCTCAAAGCCGATAATAATGCGCAGCGATCCAGTTTAGAGACTATTTACTCTATATATGGAATGCCTGTCTACATTCCCTATTCCTAGGTCTACAACTACGTCCACAGAAAACGTCGCGTTCACCTTTAGAAAGCCGCGTCTTTGAGCATCTCGCGTTAAGCAGCGGAATGAGGGCGGAAGGTGAAGGTCACTAGGCCTTTAACGACCTTTGAATATGTGTTACTCTTTGCACTTCTTCATTTGGTGAAGTGAGATCTGAAAAACATTGATTGGAATTCTTTGCCAATCGGAGTTTAGAGGTGCTTAGAAGTGCTATATCAATTTTTATTGGATTTGAACTTAATAAAACTAAATAAAATCTACATTCTGCACCCTTAGATATAATAATTAGGCATAGAGGTAAAACGTGTAGGTGTACCTATACAGAAACCTAGATAACAAACTCACTCGGTCGGAATAAATAAAAAGCGGAGAAAAGGAGCAAAACCATCGGAAAACGGCGCGCGGAATATTCCAGATATTCTACTTCAGACTGAATGAACACGTTGTAAATAAACATGCAGTTGCCAATTCAAAAACATGCAAAACGAAACTAAAGCTTTCGTATTCTGAGAGCCGTGTTGGCTAAGTGGGAGCACACTCGACTTTCATTCCGAAGGTCGTGGGTTCAAACCCCGCCGCGCACCTCTGATTTTTCTTCTTGGAAAATTATGTGTGCTTTATAAACACGTGCTCTAACGGTGAAGGCAAACATCGTGAGGAAACCGGCATGTTCTGAGAACTTTGAAAAAAAAAAGTTTGAAGGACATGTGTCATTCACCAACCCGTACTTGGCCAGCGTGGTGAATTAAGGCCTAATCTCTCTCGTCAAGAGAGAAGTCCCTGTGTCCCAGCAGTGGGAACGGAATAGGGGTGTTATGATTCTGAGAGCTTCTTCATTCAATCGATTAAGTACTTAGTCACTACAATAATCAATTATTTTACTTTACCTTATTTATTTTATTGCTTATCTACTTGACAATTCCAATTTTACTTCAGTTTCCAATTATTTCAGTTTTAAAAGCAAAATTAAAAATAGAAGTTGTAGTTAATATAACGTGCGCAATTGAAAATGAATTCTGTAAATGGCGGCGGGTAGGTATGGTACGATTGGCAAAACAAGGATAAAAGTATAGAAAGCGATAGAGAGTGAGCGAGAACGCATGCGAGCGGACGCCATTTACAGAACTCATTTCTAATTGCGCACGTTATAACATAAAATGTTACCATTTATTAGGCATATCATCATAAGAAAGGATAAAGTTAAGTTTTCCAATTTTATAAATAACGAACCAGAAGTAAGATCCCGACAAGTTCTCAGAATCGACGTGTTTTATCTGTCGTTTTTATGAGACGGGTGTTTTTTTATGTTATAACAGTACGAAGCTTTTCCTCAGCTATGACAGATAGTTTCAGGCCTGAAATATAGAAGTAGGTAAATGTAGTTTTTTTATCTGTAGTTCTAGGTCTAAGAATAAACTTTCCTGCAATGATGTAGAATAATAAATACCTAATTTGGGAAGGAATTCGTTTTGTATGATATGAAATGGTATAAATATTGACAGCGTAATGATAGTTTTAGGAGATCTGTTGGACTTATTTATATGTTGATTTTATGTAAGTACTATGGCAATTTAGTTGTTATTACTAATAAACAAATTAATTTATGCTATTACGTAAAGATTAATAACACGTTACAAAAAATTAACCATCACGAAATGTTATCTTTATTTTTTTGAGAGAAAACAATAAATAAATTTTATATTAAATTATATCTTAAACATCTGAAAACCCATTTATTGTTTTCTGACAAAAGGTGTGGTTGGGTATTATTATCATGTCGCCCGGATCAATTAATTTGCTGAAAGCAGATATTATTGTAAATATTTTAGTACTACATATTAGGTAATTATCATAATTTATTTTGTAAATGAACGTGTGTGGGCATATCGTAATGTATCTTATTAATTTTTGGATATTACAGTAATCTTTGATGTATTTTCTCAGAAGTGAGTCTAGACTAGGCATCTGATTTTCTTATCAGAAATACCTGAGCTTAAAACTCATCGCCGTAATTTAAGAAACTCTTGCATGTTCAGTACAGTCGTCATCATAAAATTATTATGTAGGTATCAGTTAATAATGTATACGTTGATGATTAGATTCAGGCGTTAGGTACTTTGTAGAAATCAATTCTAAATATATAATAAGAAGTGTCTTTTATCGCTAAATAAGATCCAAACAGTTATGTTTTCTTAAACCCACGTTATTATTGTAGTCGGCCTGAAATGTGTTGCATAAGTATTAATCTACGCAAAATTATTTCAGAATGTTATAAACAATGTTGAATTGACTTGCATATCATAAAATGATACGAATAACATCTTCTTCATGATGATTGTACTTTGCTAAATAGTAACCCCCTCTAAGAATTCCATTGTTCTACAAAGTCTTACAAAGCAAGTATTTTTCATCACAAAATGCCTGTTAGTCGGTACTTAAAATAGCTATTTATGCAGAACATTATGAAATAATGGAAGACCTTTGTATGAATATTTTTCTTACGATAGATACGTTATCAGCCTATTTAGACTTCACAAACACCCCTATTTACTATTCATTTTATAAAAACGGGAATTACTCACGTATTAACTAAGGAGTCTAAAATTTGTAATACCATTATTTACGTTTCCAACTCTAAGAAATATGGACTTCTTTCTTGCAGATAGGTCAGCGTTGGAAGACTACACTCTATTACGCACTGTATTTTTTATATTCACGTAATTTTCGCACTTTATTTTTTGCGATATCTAATGACTACCCAAAATAATGTGGACAATTTGCGTCATAAATAAAGTTACGACATTGATAGGTCGAATCAAAGTTTATGTGTACATAGCCTAATGACATATTTGCCCATTTGGGCTAGTCTCAATCAAGAAATTAGCTCAAAAACAAACAGGATTCCTTCATTAGTCACGCGGTTGGGGCAAAAAAGTTTGTTGATCGGGAATTTCTCACATAAACTATAGCGATATTATGTATATCCGACGATTATTTTTCTTTAAAGAGAAAACCATCATCGTCACAATATGTACATGACACATTTCATATAAAAGCGTTACATTATTCTTTGATGCGCGCTGTAGCTATTACAATACTTTTAAATCAAGGTACAATTTACAATTCCAAAGTACAATCCCAACCAATAAATAATGAAGTCTAGGTTGTAAATCCGAGGGTTCGCCTTGCTCCGAGGTCAGCGACCGCCCCACTACCCTACTTCTGCATCGATTGCACTTCTAGGAACCACAGAACCTAACCTAGCTCACCTAGATAAATCTATCTAGGTCTGCTTTGTTTGTGCTCTGTAACCTGAGCGATGCGTTATCGATCCAATCGGCCATGTACGAAAAGATTTATTTTAATGCCATAGACAAATTACGATGAATAAAATATATCTAACTGATATGATATTAGTTTGATTTGACATTATCGTCAATTAAGCATCCTTTGTGGTGCCAGTCTACGAATGATAACCATATCATTACCGTGAGTGTCATCAAACCCACCAAGGGACTTTTATACCAGAAGCCTGGCAGGTTTCAGGCACCTTAACCTCCCATAAATATAACAATCACCCCATTTACATTTTATTTACGTAAACATTGTTAACAAGATGGTGATTCACCTCATCTTCATCACCCCTATTTACGTTCCCACTACAAATTAAATAATTATTTAGATGGTATACGAGATGGTTATTAAATTTGTGTATAATTTGCGTTGTTTCGAGCCTCGGGCACTTCTTACATAGCCGTAGCCGTGGACTCGTGCCCTGATTTTAATAACTGCGTAAGCTTCAACGGGAATTGAATTCTCCCTCAAATTACTTGGAGAATTACTTTTTTGTGTATTACGTAAGATTTCGGTAGGTGCTAAGTAGGATTATTTTATGTTAATATATTTTTAAAGTGTAAAAGGTTTTCGGTTTACTTTTCTCAGAACATTGAAACACCAGAATTGGATTAAGGAATTGTAAAAAACAAACAATACCAATATTCATATAGGTACAATAGTTTATAATACGACATGTATTGGCCTCCAGCGACCGTAATAACTGAAAGTCATACAGGGAGGCCTATGTCCAGCAGTGGAAGTCCAATGGCTGAGACTAAGATGATGATGATGAAGTATAAGATAGTAAGAAGTAAACTAATAGAAAAACACAGCCATCTATTATTATTTACAAGTTTAATTACCTAATTCAGACTCTTGTCAGATGTTATGACTTTCCAAAGTTTATCATCACAATGTTAAAGCCACATCCTGTGCTTACAACACTTTGTTTACTTGTGGCTCAAAACCTAAACACACTTTATGTTAGACGACGTGACCCTTTGATCTTTAAACTCTTAACTGTAGTTGTTAAGCAACTGTAGTTGTTTAGCCCTTTTAATCAACCTCTACGAAGATCTCAAGAATGTACAATTATAATAATATACATTTCAAACGCGGTATTTATAGTCCTTTATTTATTATGTTGAGTGAGAAAGCTCGACAAATAGTAATCTGAATTCTGAACCGCAAAATGATGTAAAAAGCGACCCACATTCACAATTAGGACGAAGAAAACATCCCATGTTAGTACAGCACTGTTTGTTGACACTGCACGATTTACAATTCATATAACGATTGAGGAAACGATTTCAGAAGTTTGCTTAGCCTGGATATCTATAACCGAGTTAGCTGATAGAATATATCGGTATTATGAACGCGAGGGATGAATTGTGTGAAGTTTTGGGCAAACTGGAACAGGAATCAGGATTCAATCTTTTTCAAGTGCCCTTGTATACTGCTTTAGGATCTCTGTAGATAATTAGTGATCATATAAACTTACAAGTATATAATTTTGGCCAAGTTATTGCTAGTATTCATCTAGCCGTTAAGTAGCTAAGAAAAGTCAAACAGCTTTAGAATAAATATATAATTATTTACTGTGTATATTCAGTCATCTTTTTGCCAACTTACTGCTTAGCTATTAATAAGCGTGCGGACTATACCTCTTCGTGAAGATCTAAAATGGATTATATTTAAGAGATCAGTTCCGAGAAGGGTGTAATATAGGTTATCATGATGGTGATTACCTAATAGCCAATTTTAAATAAAAATAATCAGATAATTTGGATCTAGCTTATTCCATGGAAATTAGGTAATAGAAGCTAGTAGAAGTTAGACATTCGACATTCGATAACTAACCAGTGGACGCGAACAGCCGTCACTCGACCCGCTGACCGAGGGCTGCCATCTAGGTTAGAGGCCGCTGCATCATGGATTTATAAGTGAGAGCCTTCGTGTCAGCAGTGTTTGTGCGATCTAGAGCCGAATCAGGAACCAATATGGTTTGAGACTGTGCTATATGATTAAAACAAATACAATATTGATGTTGCAGTTTAAATTATCCAGCAATATATATTAAATTCTCTCTTTCTCTTGATAACGACCTATATGGCGCAGCGGGCAAAGGTGTGCCTGGTAGAATTAGAACAATGGTAAAACTTTGCCAAAGAGTTCAATCAAAAAATCAATCAAAATGCATTTATTTGTTACCATAAAGCACATTTCACAAACATTACTGATACAATATAAATAACGTATATTAAAAATGTAGTAAGAAAGATGAATATAATAATAATAGCACAGAACATATAATATAATAGTATGGTAGCGAAAAGGTCTCAATTCAGCTTATGCTGGTTTTCAAAACCAGCGCTACATAAAATAACTAAATATTTGGTCAGTTGTATTTTCTGAAAAAATCGGCCTTTTCAAATTAAAGGATTCAAATTCATACAGCATTTATAATCCATAGTTAAAACAACAAACAACTGATGATGAAAAAAGTTCTCCACCACAAATAAAATATATAAAATTTCAGTATTAACTTAATGATAGTACGAGATAAGTACACGAAACTCATAATAGCGAGGCAATTTCGAAGAACTTTCAACGATACTAAAACAAAGCTGTCACAAGCCAAATATAATAAAACGAGATAAAACAAAGCGAACGCATTCAGATACTTATTTGAAAACTATCAGAGCCGGCAATATTCTGCAAAAAAATAACATTCAACACCGTACCTTGACCCCGAGCCTGCACTCCAAACCTTTCAGTTAAGATAACAATATTAAACTGTACTTAAAAGATCGTGTTACAATGTTTACTCGAGTGCCAAAACATGTCAGCGAGATGCGTCGAGGTACGGCGGCTTCACGACAGAGATACTAGATAGGTAATTGAGTAAAACTTAAAATTTGTGGGAAAGTGAAAAATCAACCTTTGTGCATGTGCTGCAAGAAATTTATTAGATCCTTTGACGTGACAGTAAATTGATTTTAAAAGCAATTTATAAAAGGATATTTTTGAACGTTGAAAAAGCAAATTTTTATCAAACTTTGCGGTTAATGCTTTTGCTGAGGCGGGTGGAAAATCTTTGGGAAATCAAGAAATCTTGGCGTGAACAGAACCGTTCTTTTTCACATATTTGTTATAATAATATCTATATGTCTTGTCTCATAATTATGTTACAAAGCTAAAGAGTTTGTTTGTTTGAACGCGCTAATCTCAGCTACCGCTGGTCCTATTTGAAAAATTGTTTCGGTGTTTGATAGTAAATTTATAGAGAAACGCTATTATAGGCTATGTTACACTTACCAACTATAAGTAGATAACGTAAAAAAACGCAAGTGAAGCTGCCAGCGGGTCGGTTAGTATGCTTTTAAATATTAATACCATTAGGTTCAGATAGGCATACTTCTACCAAGACCACTCTATTATTATTTATAATAGTTTATTCATCGCAACTCTCTTCTTATAAAATTAGGCTGGTTTTCTGACATTATTTCTCACACTAGATTGCAAAGATAACGAAAGGATTCATAGGATTGGGTTAAAAACCAGTGATAAACTATTTATGTAAATCTTGTTTATATAAATTTACTCAGATGCGAGTTATCTCAAAGAAACCACAATACCTTACTTGAGAATTCACTATTAAAAAATGTGGTCAACAAATTACCCAGATTCCATTTACGCAAATACAAATTAATTAGTATTCAAATATAGTTTGTTGCAAATGATTTCAACTGTCTATGAACCTTATCAATCGTTATTGACAAGCACATCTGCACATAATTGCAACGATAAATTTCACGGGAGATTTAAGTCCAACCTACATTCAATAATTCATTTGGTATTGTAAAGGCTCATTGAATTTTAATGTTCTTGAGGTCGTAAGTATTTTATTGGGCCTTATACTGCAGTTACTAAGTTTTTTATTGCTTTTAAATAGAAAAGTTAGTAACCAATGACAGAGTAGTTAATAACTGATTTTTATGCATCATAGATACTCATTTTATTAGTTGAAACATGTAAAAATCCAGTAAATAAGTTAAGTCATAAGCATTTTTTTAAATTAAATCGGGTCTCATTTATTTGTGCTTATTTTACTTATAATAACTTTCAATATAAAACCTGAGATGGAGGGTTAAATAACTAAGGGCAATTGGAGGTCTTTAATGTTTGTAACTGAAGCAAAAATATATAATAAATATTTATACATATATTTTACTTAGCCCGTATTTTCAACTGCTAGGCAAAGGATTATTATAAAAATATATATATTAAGATAGATTTAACTTTTTGGACAATTTAGGCCCGAAAAACAACCCCATTTCATGCGAAATAATTGTTGATAATAATTGTAAAGAAAAAAAAATATCATTCAATTACATTCCTAACATATTATCGTACTTATTTAATTTGTCGCTAAATATTATAACAACTTACGACACTGATATAGGGATAGCCGGTACAGAAGCTAGTTAATCTGAGCTGTCACGTTTCGCCTCCCTAACCACAGACGAAGCGGGACGATTTGTCCCACGTGACGGCGCTCAGACAAACGTGTCAACAACTATTAATGCGAGAGCTGGCAACTATCTTGGGCATTTGAGCTGGAAACTTGTCCCACACCTCTCCTTTATATCCCAACACGTAACTGATGAAGTGGCTGATGAGCAGTGAGTGAAACTGATGACTAGGCTGATGCGCAAGATATGATTTTTAATATCGTCTGGTAGGTGTAAAGCAACAAAAAATTATAGAATCTTATTTTAGGAATAAATATTATTCTAGTAACAAGTAACCTGTATTACAGGTTTTGATGATGTAGACAATATTAAAAATCATGTCCTGTTACTCTTCCGCCGTGTCTAAGTATGTTGGGGTATGGGAGAGGTGCGGGACAACTTTTTAGCATTGCCAATTTATAGCAACTTACCCAAAATTGGTGCCAGCTCTTGAATTAAAACGTGTCAACATTTAAACGAGCCCGTCGCCACTATGGAACTTTGCTAACAGCCACTTGATACTTTGGTATCAAAAGTTTTCAACTTAATTCAACTTGAAATTTCAGGGACATGACTCTACAAATTGCACTATCAAATAACTCATTTGTATAACCAGTATGAGGAATTTATTCAGTATATTATATATATATTGAAAAAAATGTCTACATTTTTTGAGTTCAATTTATATTTATTATAAAATTCGTTGGGAATAATTAATAGGTAACATAAACGAACATTGTAAATTTTTCGACGTGTTCATGTAAATAGTTGTGTGTGTAAATAAATGTCTTGACTTTGACTTTGAATGTAGCGCCGCTCGCTGGGGCTACAAAGTCCGCCATAACAATGACCTCATTTCGTGTTTGTAACTGCAATCCAGCATCATTTATCTCGCTCGTCCATGACACAGACGCAGGTCACGATCATGACCACGGCTACTCCTGTGCGTGTCTGTGTCACGATGAAGGGCGTCCATAACATATCACTTCAGTCTCGTAAACAGAGGTTCTTGCTATCGAATAGCTTCGAGATAAAATGATTGTTTCTTGATATGGGTCAGTGTTTTGTTTTAGACTTTCTAGATAATTCTACATTTATAACGTTAAAGATATAAATCCAATAAATCGATTTGAAATGTAAAATTTATTTGATAGGGAATTTTGAACGTATCTCATTTGCAAACTGTGGCGCCGAAAACCAGGTCATGACCTACAATTTGCGATTACAAAACTGACATCTTCCATCAACAATGAACCTCCATTTTAAATGTCTTCCATAAATCAAACTTATTACTTGAGAATATGCAAAAATATTACATGTGGAGATAATTCAAAGGTTGAGGGTAAGGTCAAACAGATTATGAGACAAATGTCTGCAAACCACTTATTACGGCTGAATAATTGAATAACTGAATAATAAAGCGTGTTTTATTTCCATCTTACGGACAATCGTATTATAATAATGAAAAAATCGAACCCTGTTAGAATTGTGAGATTAACATTTGACTTGGTTTCTTAAATGTATGCTTAGTTATTATACTGTAACACAGTTTATTTTCAAGTCCTAAAGCTCCAAATAGAAAATTAATCTTTACTTAAAACCACATTAAATTTTATGTCTGTCTATTGTACTGGACTGAAAGATTTTAAAATATTATTGTCGTTGTTGATTAGTTCTTAAGATTAATATAGGAAAACCGATCTATCTCATATTAAGAGAAAGCAAATTGAACTTGACCAAAATAAAGAATATTTTGGCAAATAAATCTATGAACTCTTACTAAAATTATTTCATAGCAGATGTACCAGACATTGTTCCAATACAATACAATACAGTCCTGTTATTAGCAGTTGTTTCATCTGTCAATTCCCATTCTCCTTATTTAGTGCGTCATGCGATCGTTGAGTAGTCCTGTATGTATCGATAAGATACAAGGCTGGGAGCCATTATTGGGACCACAATGGGGCATTTGTTCGGAAACAAGTACTTTATGTTCATAATAATATTGTGAAATTGATTGACAACTCACAAAATATCGTAGACTGGTTGACGGAGAGGACACTGAATTGGATAATAAAATATCAGATTAGAATCTGAAAATATTGTGAAAGAGATCCTTGTATCAGGTATCACACGATATTTTACTGCAGGCGCTAGCCAAAAGAAACCTATTTACTCAAGTGATAAATCGCTTGTTGTTATTCCTTTCAAGTATTGAAATGTTAATGAAAACAACTATCAAACATAATTATATTTATTGCCTCATACCTACTCATCTAGATGTTAATCGCTGAATTTATAGCCTGATCCAAACTTAAGTTGAAAACATGACTTATCTGCAGATGATTTAATGTACTTTATTACACATTTTATTAAACATTGAGAAATATTTTATAATGCGGCTGGCCTAAGTATTGTCCCATCTCTTCCAGTGGGTGTCGTAAATGTTAGTATTAAGCTGGATACCTAATAAGAACGTTTTCTTGTCCTCTAAAACCCTCGTGCATCTTAGTCTTAGCCTAATTGTTATCTAGGACATTATTTCTTTTAAAAGGCCTAATCGTTGTATTAAATGGCCCACTTATTCGGGTCTAATTATCAGTAATTTATTTTTATTTTCTGAAGGTTTGGATTAGGTACTCTATCAGACAAAAGTTTCAGCTGTATTACTAAGCAAACATTACTGGCATAAAATAATGGTTTGTTGTTACCTAATTATTATCCAATATTATTATTTTACTCACTTTTCAGTAAATTATGAACTCATTTTATTAATTTAAATATTACAGTAGGTTTATGGTGTGCTCTTTAAATTGCCGTAAGCCTCATTTTCCCTTTTATTGTACACCAGCTTTTCGCTCTTCGGCTTCACCCGTGGTAAGCGCTCTACACACCGCCCGCCGGCACAGCCCGGCGGCCCAACCCGCCGGCCTTATTTTTTACAATCATGCCGGCGGGTTGGGCCGCCGGGCTGTGCCGGCGGGTCAGGCCGCCGGCATCCCTCTCCACTCACTCAGTCAGTTGCCCGCCGGCTTTCATAGAGTAGTGACGTATTTGGCAATAAAGAATGTTACCTAATTTTGATTATTAGCACTCCATATTCTATGTCTAATATAAAAAATACGCGTGAAAGAATTACTTCGATACATCAATTAGTTTCCGATTTAGAAGTAAAACAAGTTGTAACCGTACGACGACGATAACACATAGGCTACTTTTAATCCTATGAAAATGTACAGTTCTTGAGGAAAACGGGGCCAAAGACTGGAGGAAGCTAGTTTGCAATAAATCAATATATTGTTCATTTAAATTTACTAAGAAGCTAGTTTGCCATAAATCAATGTATTGTTCATTTAAATTTACTAAGAAGAGCGGTACCTACCTATATATAAATAAATACTTACGTACCTACCAATAGCAACAAAACTTTAATACATATTTAATGTCTTTAACGTCAAAGTTTAATGGTAGGTACTTCTACTATTTGAGTTATCTTCATCCATTTTATCAATCGAATAATATTTAAGTACTACTATTAAACTATTAATTTAATACGCGGACGAAAACACATCAAAATACTGCGCAAGCTGTTGCACTACTACTATAATCTGCTGGCGATACTAAGCGGGCCGTAGGCCGCGCGAAGTTGTGGTATTACGTCACAAGCGCTCACGTGACTGTTAGCGAGACTCGATATTTTTCGAAACTTTGAATGCCTATAAAATCAAAACTACTAGGTACTTTTTAACTAAACAAAAACTAGTATATTTGTATACATACAGGCTTTACTGATACAACATTTCAAGCGATTTGGCATACCTAGTAACATTCTTCATTACTAGAACACCACATGCCGGGGCTGTCGTGCCGCCGGCATTGCCGCCGGCAAAGTCGTGCGGCTTGGACATTCTGAAGCCGGCGGGCTAACCCGCCGGCATTAAGCCGGCGGGCTGTGCCGGCGGGCCGCCGGCTTTGGTGTGTAGAGGCCATTATAATATTCCCCATGTCCTTCTCCTGGTTTAAAGCCTTCAGCACACCGGATGCGTATACGTACACGTAAGCGTAGACGTGCACGTGCCACTGAGTTGTAATCTATGGGAATGTATGTGACAGGACACACTGCACGCGCACGTCACGTTACGCAAGCGGTGTGTCCTGTCTAATACATTCCCATACATTACAACTCAGTGGTACGTGCACGTCTACACTTACGTGTACGTATACGCATCCGGTGTGCTGAAGGCTTAAAGCTATCTCTCCACCCATTTGTGTGACAAAAATATTTATCTTTTATTAAAATATATTATTTTTAAAAATATATTTTCTTTTCAATAAGATTCTTCTTTTTCCGAATAAAAGAAAGTATTTTTGATCAATTCTATTTCCATAATAAAAACCAATTAATCATATATTGAGTAAAAGATACGAGACTTACGATTCTATCCACTAAGTCCAACATCTTCCGTCTGGCCAACATACATACATATATGTATATATAAAATGTCTGTGTTGACCCACGTCTTAGCCTCCCTCGGGAAGTTTAGGTAACGAAATTGACCGACTTGGTTTCCTTCAACACGGTCACCGCAAACTCATGTTATTGAGATATTGATGTCAAACTAAAACTTACATTATTTCTGGGGACGAATAGTTTAAGATTAGATTTGAACTAAAACTATGTCATGTATGACATAACCATGCCATAATAAAATTACGTGAGATATCGGAGGATCGAAGTTTATTTATAGATTTTTTGATATTCCAATCAAACAAGCAGAGGGAAGTTATGAACAGTAAGTAAGGCAAAGGAAAATAAATGATAAAAAAATGTTTTTATTAAGGATAGGCCTTAAATATGATATTTCACAATATTAAATCAAATGTAACGTAAACAGAGCCGTGTTTACTTTAAAAGGTAGGTACATTATTAAAAATCAATAGTTTTTCTTTATAACTTCTCTTCAATAAATCTTAAAACTTTTTGATGAAATAAGTTCAGTCAACTATTCGAAATCTTACAATTATTGAAACTATGTGCGTAATAAGTTGAAAGGAATGTATTTGGGACTGAGAAAGGCAGTAACGAAAATTATTATCTACATTTGAATAATACACAATAAGATTTTAAAAAAGCTACGAACCTTTTATTTTAAACTAACGATTGCCTATTTATTCACAATAAAAACATTGCTATGAAATAAAACGATCCCTAAAACATTTATATAAAACTAGATGCCCGCGACTCCTTCCGTTATGTTATATTTGTATGGGGGCCAAAAAATTTTCAAGTTTGTTCTCAAAACAAATGTTCTCAGCAAAAAAACTTTAATTATTGTCAGAACAAACTGATACTAGGATGTGTCATGTAGCATTTGTGTATTGTCCGGCAATATTTATTTATTATCTAAACTAATAATAAATCTGTAAGGCTCGGTCATGGAGTAATTTTATTTGTTTTCAGAGATATTGAGTTTATAGGCTCAATATATGAAATGCCTAAAAGTCGTCAAATTATGTAAATTCGATTTCAACTTAGTTTTTAAACCCGAAAAATGGCTGACGAAACTGTTACCGTAATGAATGTGTTACTGCATAATCGCCGGGTTTCGTGTCGTCACAGTCCCGGTATCCCGGAATCTGGAATTCCCGGGATAGTTGCGAACTGGGATAAAGATTTGTAGCTCGCGGAATCTCAAGGGCAAACGCGTCGCGCCTGTTCGCCGATCTCAGACATGCTTCGGGTATTTAGGCAGCGATTCATGTCGGAATTTTGACACAGTTTGCGATTTAACGGAATATGTCCTTGGGTATTATTATTAGATCATAATTATTTATTAAAAGATTAGAGATACTTATAGTAAATATCCGTCAATAGTAAATGTATCGTAATTTTACTATTTTTAATGCTTACAAGTACGTACCTTGTTAAGCTATTATCTAGGTATTTGTTTTAATACGGCAAACGTTAGTATAACCAAAGGTTGTTTTGAATAACTGTTTATTGTGGTTAGATAGTAGACAGGATGCAACCTATAATATTTCTCTTAAAAAAGAATTGTATTCTAGGAGAAATAATTTTCTAAAACCGTAGATATACAGTTATGAACTTATAATTTGTTTTTGAACTTATAATTAGTACATTAAAAGTCTCGTTGACATTTAAATAAAAGTAACAGTAAAATAGAGAATATGTAATACGACATTGTGGCTTGCGACCCCTTGTTGCCTAATTTTATTATTTAGAACATAATATAAATTAATCAATATTAAAGTGTGATAATTTTAAATGTAAGTTTTGAACAAATTCAATATTTTATTAAGGTAAGTAGTTTTCATAATCTTATATATTTTAGTATAATTAAAGATAATATTTCAGTATTTTTACAAGTTTAAAAAATTAAAGGAACTGCCATCATTAAACGAGTATGAAATCTTTATCCCGTTTGATGTCTGATTGCCTTATGGTTTTCAAATTACTCATATTGTTTTCGAGATCAGATTATTAAAACAAGCCCATAATTTCTCCTACATTTAGGAAGTTGTTAAATGTTTTCAGTTCCAGAGGTCCGCGTAGGCGTTACAGAATTTACTTAGGCTAAGGGTTAACATTATTGAATTACAATGAACAGGTTGCTATATACTTAATTGTTATTGTAGAAGGGTCTGCTTAATTAACTTGCTAACCTTTCTCTAACGATTTCTCTGAATCGAATGGTGATAGCGGATCCGCATGCAAGATAGTTTTAACTAGTTTCACAGTGTGAATAATACGGAAGTAAAGCAAAATTATTCAACCAAAACGTCAACTCAAAGGCAATGTTGGAATGAACTATAGTTTCCTTTACGGAAGGCTGGTTCCCCATAGCACATTATATATATAGGGAATATGGAGGCCTTTGCCCCGCAGACTTTGACACAAACGGATAGAAATAATAAATAAGAACGACTTAATACAAAAACAGAACTCTCTAGAACCTCCTTTCAGACTATTCACAGACCATAAAATGACTCCACTACCTCATTCATTTCCAACAAAAAGTTTGTTTTCAAAAGAAATCGCTTGTATCGTTGGAAAGTTTGAGATACAGAGCGTAGCTGGCTGGAAGTAGGTTACATGCACACACGATGTAAAATATTAAGGCAGATGTTTGTTTAGGATTTCGAGCAAAAACCCCTTTTCGCTGTGCCAAGGACTAACTCAAGGCCACGTTAAAATTTAACCAAGAACTTTTGGAAGATAAGCCTGTAAAAATCCTTAATTAAATTGTTTGTGGTGATTTTGAGACTGAATTCCGCAATACATTTCAAAAAATTAACAACGACACTATGAAAACTATTTTTAGTATTGAGGAAATCAGTTCTTACTTTCAATCGTGGAACATTCACTTTAAATTATTGATTTCGATTATATTGTTACTTATCATTAATTTCAGATAAATAAATCCACATAAAATTTTAAACAAATGTTTTTGTCTAAGGAAATAAATAATTTTTATTAATTTTTATATTCATTACAAACTTCTATACAATTACCAATAATTCTGATTTATTCAAAATAGAGGTAATTTGAATATTACCAACAAATCAGAATGTAAAATGTTTTATTAGTTTATACTGTAAATTAGAATTAAGTAGATCACAACTTTAACCGTAAATCAGCAATTTGTGAAATTTATGCAAATTGACGCTGTATGAATCTGAATCTTCATTTTATAATGAACTCGATCATATTCAAAGCCAGAATTTTCCACAACATTGGCAGTCGATTTATTTATTGTAAAACGGCGACCGTTATTTGGCGGCATCTGATTTCACCATGAGTTATAAATGTTATTAATATATTATGAGCCGTTATTAATAAGGGCTAAGTATTATTATGGGAAGCACACTCGACTTTAATTCAGAAGGTCGTAGGATCAAACACCACTGCGAACCTAGGGAATTTTCTTCTTAAATCAATGATGTGAGCTTTTAAAACACATGCCCTAACGGTAAAGGCAAACAACGTGAGGAAACCGGCATGTACAGATAACTTTGAAAAGTTTTTTGGACAATAAATGGTAAACCGAGCTTCATATTTGCAAAATTCACGTTCGTCAAAAAGCGTCAACACAATTATAGCTTCTACGGCCACGGGACGATGACTCTCTAGGCTCCTGCTTAACTGTTTAATTCGCTTGTTTTGTTTACGATGACAGTAAAGCTTTACATCCAAAAGCAGATTTCAAGCCACAAAATTCAGCTTGGTTTGTATGTGCGGATCAAAAGAGTTTAAATTAGTATAGATCAAAGTTTGCTGTCACTTGCTTTTGGTATGGATTAAAATTAATCGTATGGTTATCAGGGACTGGAGCCGTGTTATCTAACTAGGATCACACTCGACTTTCTGTCGAAAGTCGTGGGTTCAAACCCGCCACGCACCTCTGGATTTTTCTTCTGAAACTTGTTGCTACCTTAAATTTAAAAAAGTAGAAAAATATTACCCGAATTAACTATGAAAAAATATTATCTATTGCATGCAAATTTTTTTATAATTTATTATCTAAGTAAGTTTGTCATATTCATAGATATTTAATTCCATAGTTTGTACAATACTTTGCATAATGTCAATGATTACAAATTAATAAATAAAAAATGTCAAACTTACATGCTAAAAAAAGAAAAATTCAGACTTATAATGTCCTGTGAAGTGAAACACCATAAGGGACAATGTTTAAAATATATGAGTAAAGGACTTTTCGGATAGACATTATGTAGTGAAGCTGACAAGGATAACCTCCCGAAGAGCTGAACAGTTTACACTAAAAATAATCCCCTTAACCTTGATCAGAAATATATTATCTAGTTTCAGCTGAAGAACATGGTACTAATATCTCCACGGCCGAGCATCGCGGGAAACGAGCCGAATATTCCAATATCGCTGGCAGCTTGCAGCCTTGTCTATCGCTGCAGGATTAATCTCAGCCAAGGCCAGCCATGTGCCGTGTCCTTCAAATTATTGTTTTCGTACCCTTTTATACGATCTGACATGATCTATATTAGTTTTCGAGGGTTAACTGAATCTGATGGAATTGATTTCGGAAGCGCATTGAAGCCTTACTTGAGTAACCAATAACTTACGAGAGTAATAGTCGTCTACTGTCTTGCTTGCTGAACTTTTTCAATAAGATTTTAATGAAATTTAAAGAACAAGAAGGTACTCAAGTTCAATATAATTATCTTGAGCGCCTACTGCTACTAGTACTTTAACGAGCTGATCCGATTGACTTTATCAGTATCCCTAATTCTAATACGTTTCTAATTATTGTCTAATAACGTCGTGAAGATGATTAAAATAGCACCTTAGAAATGTGTAGCAAATATTTAAGTTTGTTCTCAATGAACGTAGTTCACACATTCTTAGGCTGAAATTCAGCCCTAATGCCCCAAATAGAGTATTATAGACCATAACTCAGCAGCGTCCAAAATTGGACGGTTCAGCCGAAGTGGGGCAATGTGTAGCCAATATTTTAGCATGTGCTCAATTGATCCCTCCCAGGCCGAGAATTCGGGACACTCAGAATAAACCTAAAGTATCTATAGAAATGAAATGGAAGTGGCCTCGTATTTAAATATTCCTGGAATCCATAAATCTTTATGCATCTTAAGTTTGATTATAGAAGGCGTAGATTACACGATTTAAATCTATTAAATTTTAAGCATGAAGTCTGAAGATAAATTACTTATCTTCGGATTTGGTACAATGTCTTATTCAAAACTACAAGAACGTTTGCCTCTAAATTGAAATTAACATGGACTCTAGCTTGAACTATTAAACCAAGACATAAACCTTAAATGTTAAATTGAATTTTTGAGATGTTTAAGTAAAAATTTTGATGCCATTAAATTACGTAAGTTTAACGAGCTACAATCACTTAAAAAAGAAACCTCTTGTGACAAAAAAAAAAAATCTTACCTGCCACTTCAAAGAATCAGCTCTGTTTAAATGTTTATTATGTGCTACGTTTGATTCCAATAATACAGTGTTCTTTTCTGACTTGGTGGCCATTAGTGGCGATCTAAGAATATTTCCATTCAATCTCTTCCCGTGAGTGTCGTCAAACTTACTACCTAAGGGATTAAGTTTATTTAACAGGAGACGGACAGTAGTGTCGTTCTGAGTACTACAATACCAAATCACAGCGACCGTACTCGTAGTGACTATAAAAACTAGCTCAAGATCAAAGACATTTTCTCAATAATACATTATATTGGAGAGACCCGTACCCAGAAGTAGGTACATTATATGGGTTGACTATAATACATAGTATAATAGTAGTCTAGTTGTGCATTCGCTTTCAGGGCCTCTCATTAGTGTTTTGTGTAAATTGCCTTGAGTTTGGGCATTCATTTTGCAGCTAGAAGTTCCAATGACCTATTTACTCTGTCCCGATATTTATATACGCTCCACATTTAGTTTAAAGCCTTGGGTAGGTAATGAAAATGTTAATTAAAATTTAGATATTCTCAGCTGAAACTTTAACGTAAGGATTAATGTGTAAATAAATGAAACACGTATTTGTTAAGGGTCCACATAGTGAACTATTAACACCATCGTCATCCTGATCTAAATAAATAAAATCAATTAAATCATGGTATGTTACCCGTTTCTTGTTCAAATATAAATAAATAAACTCTAAATATGTATGATTCAGGATGCTATATCATACCGGAACCGATGGGAATAAATAACAGAATATGGTAGAAATAGTTAGACAACTGAGTATCAACTAACAGTATGGCTTAATTTTATTCTTACATTGGCGCAATGACGAATTTATTTTTATTATTTTTTTAATCTCTTGCTGACCGGAACAAAAATAAATATTTTATTTTTAATAATATTTTGAAATATAATTTATATAACGTTGTAAGGCCTGAAGCAAATAGGTTGAACATTTGAAACCGAGCCCCAGATATTAGGGCGTAATCCTACAAACGAATAATTGTCTATTCATGTGGTACATTCCTCGAGCTTCTCCACGATATCTTCCGTATAGAGCGAGGACAGCGCAACGATCAGCAGAAGAGCTAACACAAGCGATATTTGCACGTTACGATCCGCAACAAGTTAACATATGACAGCCAAATATCAACCATACCATACACCTGTAACGATCATTTTCAAAAGCACGTATGTACCTTGGACCTGCCAAAGGATTTTCCACCTAGAGTTTCTTAGATAGAGTTTGTTTTATTCTACGGCTGTAAAAGACGGTATTCTAAGGTTGGTCGCGCCCCGTGGCCCAGTTCATTGGCCTGACCTAGTTTCAATGCACCCCCGCACCCCGCACCTTCGTACCCCCCCGTATCCTCCACTGGATAATGAGGAGAATTTTTTTATTGACGGTTTACGGTGCAATGCTACAGCCATTTTGTAAAATGGCGTCGTGAAAATTTAGGAGTTTTTTAAATGTTAATGTTTTGTTTAAAATTGTTTTATGTTTCCCTTGTTTTAGCTTATGTCTTTATTGTTGAAATTTTTATGTTTTGTGATGGATTTTATTCAGAGTTATACATATTATGTGACGTTATTTCATTTACTTAACTGAAAGAGAGTCGCACATTGCATTATTTTTTAAAGCCACAAAGGGTACCTACAATTTGTTACCTCTTAAATTTCCCAAACAACTATCCTGTTTAGTATTTGAGGAAAGATGAACGAAACTCTGTCACATAATTTACTTAACATTATTTCTAAAAGACAAGGGTCTTTTTACTGCGGGAAATACTATTAGATAAGATAAAACTAAATACATCACGTGTAAAAACCATAAGCATACGAGAACATAATTAAAAACCTCAACAATTTTCCAAAGACTCTATTTTAAGTGAAAGGTTTCTGGTTTTTATATACCTAAAAAACTCATAAAGTATCTATCGAAACCTTCCTTCAAACCCTCAACACAACTGAAAACTACGACACCACAAACTAGAGCAGTCATTATTCAAAAGCAGATGGTTTACAAAATCAATGTCCCGGGCCCAAGGCCCCCGGGCGGGCGGCGGGTCACATTGGTCCGGACCCGCCGCTACCGGGACAAGTTTAAACTGGCCAAATGGGAGCTGTGGGCTTTCAATGTTTATATGCAGTGGAATGTAGGTCAAAGGATCACTTAGTCTTTTGGTTATGTTAGCTCAAACAAATGTGGTCAAACCAAAATAACTTAATATTATTATTATAGGTCATGCAGGAATAATTACGCATTATTTTAGAAAAAGTATACTTACCTACTAAATGCATAGATAATTGTTTGCCTGAGATGTTTAGAATAAATTTCGCAAAGAAACGCCTGAATCTTAACTAATATTATTGAACAAAATTTCATAATAAATATTAGGTCAGGCCTTTTCAGAGGAGTATGGTAACTAATATTGTGACACGTGATTTAAATTTCTCGATCGGTAAACTGATTTTCAGTCATCAACATATTATTTGATTTAAGGACATTTAACCATTTTGAATGTTTTCAGACTAGTTAATAATATAGATTACGACTCCGTCCGCGTTAAATTATGTTATCATAACTGGCCACGTCTTATCATAACTGGAGCAAGAACTTAAATAGCAAATAAAAAACAAAAAAAATAAAATAGCAAATAAATTAAAGAACTTAAATCCTGTATCCCAGACCTATAAATGTATATCTGTCACGTAGAAAGAAAAATAATTTTCTTAGCCTTCCACTCACGATGCCGACGTAAACAGCAATATCTGCTGCAATATTTGAAGCGGAAGAAGGCAATAACTCGACTTGCGCCAGTTTGATTGCTTTGTCCGACCCCGTTACATGTTTACGAACGATGCGAAGCACTTTTGACAGGTGACTTTCTAGAACGATCGACGTATGTTCTTATATTTTAGAGAAGTAAATATGGTGATATGACATGACATAGATCTACTTAGGGTTAAGGGGCGTCTATAGCGTAAGGGACATGAGTGAAGGGTTCTGCACTTAAAACGAGTCATTAGTATCAGCTGTATCAGTATCAGATGTCATTGTTTCATTAATATTTACAAACTAAAAAAGAAATATTGTTTATACATATTACTGTAAGTGTAAATACATTTACAGCCATTGTTGTGTAAGTTGCATGAAACTATTAACAATAGATACTAAGTTATTAATTAAGCCATTAAAATAACATTTAAACTTAATTACAAAGTACGTATAACCTTAAGTCAGTAATTCCAAGCATTAAGTAAGTCGATTTAACAAGTCAGTTATTTGCATACAGCATGTATCTATCTGACCTAAGAAGACCTTAATTTATGCAACTTTGTCACGAAACAGCACGGTAAATGATAAATTTTTAGTTACACACTGCTTATTGAATTTGATTTCATGTTATGATAACAGACTGTCGTACCTTTAGTGTACCTTTATCACTGTTTGTAGTGGGTACGGCCTGAAGCCGCACGGCTCTGCTTATGCATTAGGTACACATACATTTCCGGACTTAAATATTTCTTCACCATACATACTACTTACTTCAGAACACTGAAAAGTAGATCTAGCGTGAATGTGTCTTGGCCTTGTTTATTATTTTCTAATAAAATGGTGTTCTGTCAAAATACAAAAATTGCTTCAAAAATCTGTAATTTACTCCACTGACTAGTCAGTCACATATTATTTCTACATCATTTGTTATCTATCTTAAAATATTACTACTACTTACATAATTTTAATTTATTAAATTAAACGCACCTACTAATCATTACTAGTTTTCATTTTATATATCTACCTACATGCATATTGATTGGATATTTTAACAAAATTGAGTAATCTGGTATTAACTACTGTTATATTTTTATAGCATAAACTTAATGTTTTTATTATCATAATGTTAGAAATCTAGGTATTTAAACATTGACCCTAAATGGAAGCTGTATTTTATAAAAAAACAAGTTGGTAGGTACAAATAAACATAAATTACAATGCAGAAATCAAAGTCTCCTCAGTATTTATGAATTCGTTTGAATAATAAAATCTGAATCAAAGACAGCCAGGCCAAGGCCTGGGAATATAGGTTAAGAAAAACCTGAAGTCGGCCATCATTAAAAACAAATATCAGTTATTCCTTACAGACAAACTCGAATCAATATACAATCACAATGCAACTTCCGCCAGACCGACAAAGCAAACTGTGACTTACCGCAGTCGTATTAAAACATAAATTTGATTGCGGAGTTTTTGTCATTTCCGACTTTTGTATTGTAATGCGTTTGGCGGGGCAAGGCCAAGTGAGCAGGATGTGTAGACGTGGTCGGGGGTAGGTGGGAGAGAGAGGGCAGAGGTGGAATGCAAGGCCAAAGGGTCGTAGGTAGAGCAGTGACCTGACCTAGTTTCCATTGCAGGGATGTGAGTAAATATTGATTTAGTAACCTCTGCCACTTGTTGCGGGTCCTCCGGTGAGCAGCTCCAGGGCTTTAAGGGATTTTGACGAGTTGCTCCGAGTTAGAGGCTCTTGGAGGGCTTACCGTTGACGTGAGATTCATTATGCCGTGCTTGCTTTGACCGCCTTCATATTTCAGGGCTTGTTTTGTTTACACGTTTTTAGGTTGCAATGACATAATTGTATGAACTTTTTGGTGCTGAAAGGAATTTTAAGATTTTATAAATGTAATGAAGAATAAATGAATATGTTGTTACTCAAACTTATTCACCATTGAAATTGAGCGTATGAAATAGTTTTTTTTTACTAATGATAAACAAATAATTGATCTCAGATATTTATAAAAGCAGATAAAATGGAAATTCCCCATACCTTGTCATCCCGCATAATTTTTATACTGAACCATAAGCAAATAATTTCGTAAAATAAAGATTTTAATTTTCACCAAGCCCTTTTTAATGCCAAGCCAACACAGCAACCGTGTATGGGATTTATCACGGGATATTTACCACGATTTGTTAGATTTAGTGTTTCTCGATCACACTATTGTTAACAACCGTGATAATGTTTGTTTGTTTGTTTGTTTGTTACAGCGTGGGTGCTGGGCTGGCTGATGTGTAAGACGGTGCCGTACGTGCAGGGGCTGTCCGTCGCCGCGTCCGTGTACAGCCTCGTCGCGGTCTCACTCGACCGGTAAGTCCTCATTTATACAGAAACGTTGTAATATGTGTATTGATTTATACAGGAAAGTTGTGTCGTGAAATTGTGAGTATTTATTATTTTAAGAAATTGTTAATTGTGTTGACGGAAATCAAAGGACTACTTGAGTTTTAATGCGGAAAAGAGCCCTTTTAGCAATGACAATAAAAATTGATTTTAACTATCAAAAAAGTTGTTTTGAAAGGTGTGAAACATTGGTTGCATAGTAACAAAATTGTTTTACAAATAGCTAAAAAATTATGTCACTTAGTAATGACAATTTTTCAGACTAAACCAAGCTAAGCTAGGTGTGATAGGCCCCATCGGCCCCACCGGCCTTTGCCATACGACGTTTCCAAATTGGCATCGTTATAAAACAAGTGAAGTCATAAAGCGACGCCATGACCCGCCCATTAGGGCGATGGGCTTTGAATCACGCCAAGGACTTGCGTGCCCAAAATTCATCAAATGGCTGTCAAAGATTGATGACGACCTCTGTGGCGTAGCGGGCGAAGGTCTGAATGCGACGCAGGTGGAAGCCGGTTATTTCCGCCTCAGAATAATAATTGATACGATGCGCAGATTTTGTACGTATAATAAACGTTAAGTTTTGTTTAAAACTATACTTATATAAAAGTTGCTTTTTATGGTTAAGTATTTTATGATCTAAAGAGATTTCTAAGCTTTCTGGGGCTTGATTTGAACATCTCAGCATTCAAATGAATTCATCCAACAATTGTAAATTTCCCTGGCATCACTAAAACGTGATGAATTCGCGTCGATTGAACTGATCAAACAATAAATGGAACGTGATTTCAGGAGCTTTTGTCCCGACGAAATTGTGATCAAACAGATTCTAATTACATTTACTGTTTCCCGAAAGAATGACTACTTGCGAATAAAAAGGTAGATTTGCCGGTCATTGGCAGTTACAAAAGCGTAATGTTTTTCAATTTTACAGACGGTTTATCACAGCCCTTTTAGTGTCAGGCGCGAAAGGCTAGACGGAGTTGATATCGCTTGAGTTTCGCGGTCAGCCTTCTTTTGTTTCAAAGCCAAATGTACTACACAGTGTTTGCCATCTCTGTAAAGTTAAAATTAAATTTTTCATTTTTAGATGCATTATGATAATTCGGGACGAATGTAGATTTTTTATACGGGCCGAACATCTTGGGACGAATGTCGAATAAATCATTTAATTGAATTAACTATTTTCTTTATGGAATTAACTAAGTAAATTAAATATTTTTAAGGGGTTTCTTAGAGATGGTGCCAGCTTACAATTAAACTATTCTATAACTTCCTTATTGACACTTTGAGAGCGCATGTAGAAAAACATTTTAGGTGTATTAGATATTGATATCTGAGAATGCTTAATTCAAATTTAATTTAAAGCTTAATGAAAATGTCTGTAAATATCAATCAAGTTTGATTAGCTCTGAAAATCCAAGTTCATGACCTTAAACAAACACACAGTTCTTTGATACGTAATTAGTTTATCAAAAGAAACCCCAAACAGTGAAGTCTTATCAACAATAACGAAATTGAATTGAACCGATTGAATTGCAAATGAATTAGTATTCAACTATGCGACGATCTACAAGTTTTCTATTGGAAGATTAATAAATCGATGTGGTTCTCTAACCACAATGGAGGCACAATAAGTATTTAGAATCATCAAGTTAAATAAATTTTAGTTTTATGAGAATTAGGTAACTCCCTAAACCTTAAAAGTATCAATAACAAACATCTTATCAAAACATAATTATGGTAATAATTTCTAATCATTTACGTTCCCACAGCTGTGGCATAGATATTCTCTTTGACGAGAGAGATTAGGCCTTGATTCACCGGATAGCGATTTGTGAAAGATTGGTGAATGTCACAATCATGTCCTTAAAACTTTTCAAGGTAATATATTTTATTACAATAAAAGCATCCAAACGGTATGATTTCATTATTTTTAGTGCACGTTTTGCGGTTATTATTATAAACAGACATCAGTATATTAAGCACCCTCAGTCAATTTTACGCACAACCCAAGTGTGCTTTCGACAGGCTTACACTATAGTGTATTTCAAACAGGACCTTCCGTGGATAAAATATGATATTTTGGGCATAGCTTCCTATTTGAATCACAAACAGACATAGGCAAGACTAGGCACTTACATTAAATGTGAAAATAGATTATTAATCAATTGAAAATAGGTCGTCATAATTAAATAATAGCAGCCCTATTTTACGTACGCAGACAGATGAACTTCTCTTTTACAAGAGAGATACTTATTTTATACATATAAACTTTCCTTCTACCTATTAAAAAAAAACACATCAAAGGGACGGACAGACAGCGAAAGTGACTTTGTTTTATACTATGTATTGATAAAACATTTAGAAAATATCCGAGACGATATAACCTCAGTTTTCTTTCATCTTGATATACTATTAAGTATTTTAGTCTTGACTAAAACGTAGTAGAATCATAAATAGAAGGTCCTCGCCCGTTCATGCCGACGGATAATGGATCCGATAGCTCCATCTCCATCCAAATAATATTTAATTGATGTACTGAATATTGATACTGAATATTGATACGATTGATTTCTAGAGTTGAAGCTGTGCATCACGTTTCATTATTGACTCTTTGCGTCTTTTATCGTTTCGTTTAGATATAAATTTTATTAGGAAATATGTAATTTGGACAAGTGTTTATATTTAGGCAAATACTAAGTAATAATTTTAGATAAAGTAAACATTTATTGAAATTATTATAATATGTTTAAATATTGTTTTCGAAACTAGTTCAGTTGTAGCAAAATTTATAATATTACCCGTAACACAAGCTAAGAACCTATCACGGGGCTAGATGTTGCTGTGTGAGTTGTCCAGCAATATCCATTTTTTTTTATTTATTACATTTATTACTAAGTTCTACAAGAATACTTTGAGAAGGAGAAACCTAAAACAGGAACACAAAAATACTCTAATAGAAAATCTAAAAAGAACCAGTAAGTCTTATTTCTTTTAGTACTGTAATAACATGTAGTTCTATTATATCTCGCCCACACTCTTCCGTTAACTCCGTTTTATTCGGGAGGATTATCGGGCAATCACCCAAACCTTTGTGTTACTGAGGATCTAAGATTTTTGGCTAGAAAGCATTAAATTAAATTTTATTGCTTCATTAGTTAAACTATGTATGATTGAAAATTTATTTACTTGGCAAGATCTAGCCTCGTAACGTCTTAAAGTACTTGTAATATGGAGTCTAGATAATTCTCTGGTTAAAATAATATTACACTACATTATTATATTCTCGTAAAGTTTTTATGTATACATAGAAAACGGAACACATTTCTGTCTATATACCTTACCAACCCGTCTTTTTTCAAAATCTTTATATTGAACGTTTAAATAATTTAAACTAGGTACCAATATCTATATAGCAATATGTTGAAAATTCTTCTTTTCAATTGTCACTTTTCACATACCTATTTAAAATATTTTTATATATTTGCTCAACATCCTCTTTAAACAAGTAAGCTTTCGTTTAAGTTTGCTCAAGTGATACCTCAAGGCGGCTATTCCACTTGCCGACCGATATTAATATCGTGTATGGATCGACATTGAAACAATGAAGGCGTCAATAGTGTCAATGACCGCTGTTGTATCAATCTGCCGTAATCTGGTGGCGATTTCTTGTGATGTGTGGAGGTATTTTGTTAGGTAAGGAAAGTTTACCTATTACGTTAGTACCGGTATTTATAGGTTTCGCGGCGCTGTCAACCTAAACATTTGTTTTTTTTAAATTACATTGTATTTTGTGACATAATACGTTTTATTATTCACATTTTTCGTGAATGCCGTGTTGGAAATAATATTAACTAATCAAAATTACTTAGAACTTTTTTATCAAAATAGATTTGCTTGAATTGTAAACTGAATAATTTAAGAGTACTTACTGTTGTGTACAAAATAAATTTAATTTCATAAATTGTTTACGCGGCATTTCCATATAAGCCAATGACCTTGGCTAAAATAGGACCCATATCCTTTCAAGGTGAAATTCTAAAGATACCGCACCGCATCTTAAGATCCGCACCGGCCTATATGAATGCAAATATTTAAACCCAGGGATGCCCTTGGCCAAGTTTCAGACCTTTTTCTGCAGAACAGCCTTGGCGGTTCACTTGAGGCAATTGAAGCGATTCACTTGAGGCGATGAGGCGATTGAGAGTTGAGGCAATTGAGTGCGTTACAGATAACGGACGTAGCTAATGGTTTGAAGTTTTATGGACCTTTTTGCTTGATAAAGTTTGGCTATGGACTTACCGTTATGTTTTTGGGGATCCAAAAGTACGAAGTTACTGGGTTTTCACGTACCTACAGTATTATAAAGGAAGGATCGAGTAATAGTTTATGAATGTACAAAACTAAGCATAAGAATAATTTTATTTTTACTTATTAAATAACATTGAATCGGAACTAAATAAACCTATTAACTTATACTAAACTGTGATTGAATAAGCAAGAGCATTCTAGGTTTGTGTAACTTTTCAGATAGTAGATAGGAAAGCTTGTTAATTGTAAAGTTGTTCTTACAATCTTTTCAATTGACTACTTTTCACCCCATGGCTACGCTTGTTTTATAATATTAACCCGCTGTCAAAAATTTCCTTGGTCCTTCTCCTGGTTCTAAGTTACAACTCCACCAATTTATAGTCCAATCGATTCAGCGTTTCTTGAGTTATAAGTAGTGTAACGAACACGAATTTATTTTATATAAAAAGACGCAAGCATTATTAGAATACTTTGTAAACTATCGTTGCCAAAGGTTAAAGTAACTTTGAGTTCGAGAGCCTGGTTTCTAACCCAAGCCGTCTTCCCAGTCCAACGTCCCAGCTTAGAAAATCAAAAGCAATTTGTCCATTCATTAGAAGCTGGCAGGAACCAACAAAAAGCGGATTAAACCCATCCCAATTATCCTTGAAGATACGTTTAATAAGGCTTTAGGAGCTACAATGCATCTCTTTGAGGGCCTTAGTTCCGAAGGATAGTCTCAAGGTTTTGAAGAGGTCGTTGGAGCTTGATTTGCTTTGGACCTGGCCATGGGCTGTTATGGAAACTTTGTTTATGGCCAATGGACAAGGGTAGCTTATTGCGACATTGTGTGCCTAAAGATGGCTATGACATTGAAGTTGAGGCCAAAATATTCCTATGGGAATCAATTTCGTTGTCTTCTTTAATTATATGGTACCTATAGGTAGAATGGTGTGTAAGTGGTAGAACAAATTTAGAGAGACGGGTAACACCAGGGCAAACGTTGAAGATAAGATCGCTTGCTTAAACTTACCGAGAACTCAGATTTTAGTGAACTTATTGCATTTTTATTATTGCCTAACTTTAGACTCGTTTAGAAGTTATAATTCGACTGGAAAGACGAAGACGTGACAAGTGTGCAACAATTAACATTTTTTTCTTCGGGATAGACAAGGGACTCATCATAATCATAACGTCCCGTCTAGTATTAACCAAGAGCTTTCACATCCACGGATGAACCGCAAACAGGTATATCATTTAATCGTCGTAATCATCGCGCCATCGTAGTTTCAATTCTGATATGACTTTATGTAGTTATTTATATATCTCTGAAAGCTGTCTATTTCTTTTTTTCGCTGCATTATTTCCATTTTTATTAAATTTTGGTAACTTTCCTTTGTGCCTTATCTGAACCTTCGTCTTATTATTTACGAATTTATCGGTTGGCTGACAATATGGTAATTTCTGTCGCCTCGGATCGTATATCAAAAGATTTACGCGGGTGTTCTACCTTGCATAAACCCTTTTGGTGAGTTAGTGTTGTGCTACAGCCATTCTTGGCTCCTACGCATTGTATATGTAAAAATAAATAAATATTGTAGGACGATTCACACAGCAACATTTAGTCTCATGAGTGAATACTGTCAGACGCTAAGTTTTCATACATAGGGCTAAATGTTGATATAATAAAACTCAAAGAGAAATAATGAATACTAACTATTATTAAAAAAAAGCTTCTCATGCAGTGCCGAGCTAAAAGTAGTATTTCCCATCTCTTGTCAAGGGTGATATCAAACTTGACTTTTACTTAGTGCTGTATGTGAAAATATAAGAATAAGACTAAAACGCTTCGGCCGCGTACGAAACCGGAGTCTCGTAACCAGTAATAGCAAAATCTATTTTACAATGGCAGCCAAAATCTTGAATATTAGAGCATTATATTATAAGAGTAAGGAAGCTATTTAACCCTTAATGCGCATCCCTACATGTCATTGACTTGTCAACTGTACGTTAACCTGACTGCACGTTACTGCGCGTGGGTCTCTCGTCTCCAAAGGTGGGTTAAACATAACATAATTTGGGCTTCTTAATTTCCTTGATGTTGCTTTTGGATTATCCTAACGTAAAATACTCGTATATGATTAAAAGTAGTCCACCTATTTCACTCACTAGCTGGAAGCTTTATTCCCATATTTTCTTCTCTTTTAAACTAAGACTATTTTACAACATCGTTTTTGCGGCTTCGATAATAATACGCCTGTATTATTATTCTCCCTCCCTCTTGTGACTATATAGTTACAACGAAAGTGACATTGATTTTTATATAATTAGATGAGTAATTATTCGGTACGTTTACTTTCATACTTTTTATCCTATTATGTATTTAAATTAAACAAACTGTCTTTTTTCTAAAAATAATATTTTTTTACTATTATTATATTAATTCCCCATACATTTTGTAAATTTCGACCACCCCATAACTTTTTAGTTATTACGTTAAATAATGTTATATAACAACGACTATAATTTGTAAATTGAGCTGTTTTTAGGAAGGTTAATGTCCTTTTTAGGATATAATCATTAAGGAAGAAACCACCCTCATCCCTTTATGCTAAAACTTCGATAAAATATCAAAGTTGCCGAACTATGGTCCATTTGACGCATCCTTCCGGTTTTATTCAAATAAGTGTTCACCTCATTAACCCCTCAATTCAATACACTTTTGGCCGCAAAGTTCCCGTTATAATGGAAATAAGCCTCAATATATTAAGATTGGACGATTTGGATTGACCTGTCGAAACTGACAGGAACAGGGAAGTTTTCTCGTTAGGCTGAGTCATGAACCTGCGTATTTGTGGTCTCAGATTCTCTATATTTAGACCTCTGAGGGTGTTATGTACTTGCTAAGGTTATCGTAAGTTTAACCTGAGAGTGCTTGTTAATTATGTGAATAGACCTTAATGATCTTGAAGCTATTTTAGTAAATCTTTGTTCCAACTGTGTACGAGAGAGTGTGTATAGCGTGTAAGGGGTATTCCACTATGAGGTCTTTTGATGATTAAAGCGTAAAACAGTTAAATAAAAGAGGTGTTTTCAACCAAATGCGTTCAGTCCCTTGTGGTTAATGTACGCAACAAGTATCAACTCATACACTAAAAACCTTCGAATTTGTATTGGTTTGATTGATTCTAAGACTACACAGGATTGTGACGAAAATAAAAACCACCAATTGCCCTCTATAATATTTATTTCTCGCCAATCTGAACGTGCTCAATGATGCACGATAAGCGGAGCATGCCTGACCACGGGCACGAGGGGTGCATGGTGCACCACAGGCACGATGGGTGCATGGTGCACCACGGGGACGACGGGCGCGGCGTGCACCACCGCCGAGTGGGTGACGATGGGGCGGTGCAGCGCCACCGGGTGGGCTACCAGCGGGGCGATCACCCCGGCCTGGGCTACCGCGAGCAGGGCGAAGAGAGCCACCTGTCAAGGGTTAATGTTAAAAATAATATAAAAATTAAGGAAAATACTGTGAGTATTCAAGTAAATAAACGAGAATATAAAATAACCAACATTGAAAAAATAAAAAATTTGAGTTCCGACCATCGCTTACGTGAACTAAGAAAATGTTTATAACTATCTGAAGTGAAAAGTGGCATTGATTTTTATAAAATCGTTTCCTTATGCCTGATGTAAGTAACATTTATTGTATGACCATAATATGACTACATTTTATTTTCTGGTTTAAAACTAGACGCCATAATATTCTAGGGCAAACACATGATCTAATAATTTTACATTGCGGCGAGTCAATGTCATCGGCGGGTCAAGGACAATACGTAGGTAAAGTGAGAATTTAGTTTTATATCGATAACGGAGGTTTATTTATTTATATTTTTAAAATTTATTTAAATTATTCTTCTTATCTTATTATCATAAATTATACTCTGGCTGGTAAAATGGAGTTATGTTAGAATTTCGTATGGAAGTAAAGATTATTATTTCTATAAAAACCTATAAAAACAGTCTTTTTTATCAGGTACATACATACCTACATGGAATAAAATGATTTTATTTAAGGTTTTAACTAATGATGGGTAAAGAGTATTGTTATCTGTGACGAGACTAAAAAATAAAGCTATGTTTTCCAAATAATTTTATTAAGATTTTAAGCTTTAATTGACAAGCTTTGTAATCCTTAGCTTTTATTTTTAATTTAATTTTGTAACGCTGAAACTAATAATTAAGGTAATGAACAATCGTCATCTATAGCTCCAAAAATTACTTTGATTTACTTATAAAATACACATTTTTTCATTTTAAATTTTGAAATAATTAAAAAAAAATTATGTTATTAAGAGTATTTTATATTAAAACTCACCAGTTTAAACATGACGATTAATTATATTAAATACGAGTGGTATTTGCTGAATGCTGATGTAGTGTACCTAGGTGGCCTAGGGCTTGTCCTTTTATATGCGAGCTAGGTCTGTAATAAATCTAGTGTTTGGCAATATGCAACTTGAGAACCTCTTGCGTGGTGGACGTATTAAGGATTGGCATTTGTTTTTATACTTAAATTTAAATAAGACAGTTATCTAAATTTTTAATTTCTACATCTTTTCTTATATATAAAAGAAAGTCGTGTTAGTTACTTCACTTATAACTCGAGAACGGCCGAATCGATTTGGCTGAATCTTGGTGGGGAGGCAGCATAGAATCAGGGAAAGGACATAAGATACTTTGTAGAGCAGAAAAAATATTAAAACGCGTGCGAAGCCGCGGGCGGAAAGCTAGTATTTTATATAATCAAACTAGCTGACCTGCACGCGGCTGCATCCGCTTTATTCTCATGTTTTATCATCTTTAAGTCTTTCCTGGGCTACTACGGCTATTTTAAAACCAAAAGTTCTAAATCTGTCCAGCCGTTTTTGAGTTATAAAATTTCCACTAAAAGTGGCATTAATTTTTATATTTAGAGAAAAAAAACTAAAGTGCAATGGTAAAAACTAAACATTTTACAAAAACAAAAATTTGGAATTAGAATTATGCTGTTAAAAAGTCTTAAAGCGTGCCAGATTTGAACTCATGCCCTTGTTCTTAACCTGTTATAAGAAATTAGAATTCAATCTCTTAACCTTTAAATGCAATTTAAAAACTCAACAGTACGACGTTCTTCCATTAAAAATCAATCATCCACTTTTTTACAAAACACTTAAAGATAATTTCGGTTAAATCTCTTATAGGTATTATTAAAGCACATATTTATATTAGGACAGATTATAATTATTTTTTTAAGGTCCTGCGGCACAGGATGTTGCGTGTTCGATTCCCGTCTCGGGACAAAAATTTGTACAATCTGCAAATATTTGTTCCGAGTGTCTGGGTGTTATTTATGTATTATAAAATATGTATGTATATAATGTTTATTATATTAATTATATCAGAAATCTAACACCCGTAACACAAGCTTCGAGCTTACCACGGGGTAGATATTGCTGTGTGAATTGTCTGTCTATAAATATATACATATGTGTACCTATATTAATTATTGTCTTTATTTAAACATAAACACATTCAAAATATATTTTTCACAATATAATTAAAACTTATCACCGGCCACTAAGCTATAATTATTATTTATCAATGAGCCTGGATCATCCCACAGCAGGGTAAAGGTTTCCACCCGCTCTTTTCAATCTTGTCCAAGAAATATTTAAGATTTTATGTAAATAAATTACATATCCTCGAAAACTTTAAAACTAGACACTTCTATCATGAGTCGGATTACATATAACAAAATATTTTATACTAGCTTTCCACAAACCTTTTTTTTCAGCGTTATTATACATTTTCATAACTTTTAAACCTTTTACCATCTTGAAACTAGTGTTAGATTTATTTGGCCAGGACAAAAACTTACAAAAGTATGGATTTAAAATTCACGCAAATTTCCTTCTTATTATCCTTTGATATACAACAGATTTATTCCGAGAAGAGCCAGATGTCGGCAGGGGCTTTTTACGTCGTTTTAGATGATTTATTGCGTCTAGGTTCCCCAATTTGTACACAGAAAGGAATTTGATACAGAACATAAATAGCTTTCTATGAAAGGGTGCCTTTTTGGCGAAATACAGAAAAGATGAAAGTATTGTGTCTTATTTTGTTGGAAAATACTCTTGATCGTACCGAGAAAAGCCACACCAATAAGGATAATAATGATCTATTAAAATATTGATTCTATGAAACTTAAATTAATAGCGTTGTCTTATAAATAAGGATTGCCCTAAACCTAAACCATAACATCAAATATCATTAAACACTAATTATTTATTTCGGATAACACAAAGATCCTTAGATTAAGTGTTTCTCAACAAATAACAAAATAAACGTACATAAAATCACCGTAAAATATTATATAATGTAGTGAAAATCTAATATTTTTTGGAACAGGTGTTTTTATTACTAAACATTTATAATACGCCTCAATCACTATTTATTTTTCAATTAAAATGAAGAAATTATCCACTTATTGAAATCTTCTCCAATATTAGTTTGAAATCGAATCAGTTAATTGGCCAATTATTATCACAAAAGATCTAATAATCTGACAAGTAATTATCTCTTCATCGAACCTGCACTTGTATAATTGAACACTCAAAGGTTTCTAATAAACCTGGAGTGTAAAAATCCCTTCGAATATATTACAAGGTTAGGGTAGCAATGTGAAGGCGAATGTGTCTCATTGTAATAAATTCTACCTTTATATCTGTTCTTACTGATCCGCCCAAAAATACTCTAAATCAATAGATGATTTGGTGATAGATACTGTTATAAAGTGCTCGCAACCAGCTTACAAGTGGTTCCGGGCTTAGAAAAGTACAAACTCAATTTTATAAATAATTGAGTTTGTACTAGACTTGTTGGGACGGGACGTGTGTCGACTTATTATTTTAGAAAGGACTTAAATAGATAAATATATAATTTTTATTATAAATATAAAATAAAAGGCAGAAGCGTCGTTCTAAATAAATAAATCATTTATTTTCTCAACACTTACACATTTTTAACTTAATTATTAGTACATATTTGTTTGACTTATCTCTTGATGTTAAATTAAAGTAGCTTTTGGGTAGAAAAATTAAATTAATATTATAATTATTTAATTATTATTATTTATATAAATATATTTACAATTTTTATTATAAATATAAAATAAAAGGCAGCAGCGTCGTTTTGTGCCAAAACACTCCGAACACCACCAGCCCTCCTGGTAATCGTGGTGATTATTATTCCTATTATGGATAAAAAGAACTATTAATGAAATCTAATAGGGAGACTCATGTCAGATTATTCTCATATCTAGAAAATGTATTCTCATGGAATAAGTAGTAATATCTATATCTATCAATAGGTATATAAATATTAAGGCGATGTTTAAAAGCCTTTATGCTGCTTCCCAGTGCGTACTCAACATCTCGATATTGAAACTCGTTCACTTTTTTTATGAATGAAATAAATTTGGTGCTCGTAAATTCAAAATGGCGATTAGAGTCTAGATTTTTCCTGAAGATTTATCTTGGCTTATTTACGCTACTTTGTACAGCCTTGTGGAATATAATATAATCATAATTTTATGTTTAACGTAGTTTTATTACGTTATATTTTTGTAAACTAAGTACCTACATAGTTAATAACAGTAAATTATAAACTAATCTCTTTCATCTTGAAATAGTTTTATTTGGAAAAAGTTAGTTTTTGAATAGTCAATCAATGAGAAAAGATTTAATTCTTTTTATTTTTTTGTCTTATCCACTATGTGAGACCAATAAGAAAGACTAAGTCAGTAACATACACAAAACAATTAAACCAGATACAAAAAAAGAGGATTTTGATGGTAGTTTACATGAGTAATTCCCGATTTTCCCATTTATATTTTTTTTTTCGATATGTTTTTGTTGTCTATACTAATATTATAAAGAGGAGAGATTTGTTTGTTTGTTTGTTTGTAACGAATAGGCTCCGAAACCACTGGACCGATTTCAAAAATTCTTTCACCTTTGGAAAGCTACATTATCCTCGAGTAACATAGGCTATATTATATTTAAAAAAAAATTAGGGATCCTTACTAAAACTCCAATAATGTAACATAAGGTGTAAAAAAATGACCTGAAAAATTCCTTACGTCGCGTGCGCTGCGAAAACTATTGATGATAGAACAAAATCATGTACTACGAGTTTGCAGAATCCTTATCAAAATAAATTACTTTACATTCAAGACGGCTTTAATACCTTTTTATAACTTTTTGAATTATTCAATTCGGACATTTCATTCGGAAGATATCACGAGTTTAAAAATGCAAGTATTAGAAAAAAGTCGCGAGGTTGTCGCTCACCGCGCTCAGCTAGCCAGCATGCGATGTAGGCTCCATGTAAGCATCACTGGGGTACGAGGTGGGGGGGTTAGTCAATGTAATGTATTGTAGGTAATCCTAATCCTAACTAATATTATAAATGCGAAAGTAACTCTGTCTGTCTGTCTGTCTGTTAAGCTTTCCCGCTTAAACCTCTCAACCGATTTTAAAGAAAATTGGCACATACAATCGTTAGACCCTGAGACAGAACTTAGGCTACTTTTTACCGCGGAAAAATACATGCTTCAGCGGGAAAATATATGCTTACGCGGGAAAATTCGATTTAGATAAAATTTAGTATGCAGAAGATAGTTGAAAATAAAAGTATATGATTGGCGAGAGACTTTTTACCGCGGAAAATGCATGTATTTTCCGCGGTAAAAAGTCTCTTACGCGGGAAAATTTTATTTGGATGAAATTTAGTATGGAGATAGTTGCAAATAAAATTATATGGCGAGACGAAGTTCGCGGGGGCTGCTAGTGATAAATAAAGTAAGGGGCTGTCCATTAATCACGTGAGGTCGTTTTTCTCGTTTTTTGACCCCCCCCTCCCCCATGGTGATATTTGGTGAGGTTTGGGACCAACCCCCCCTCCCCCCCCTGGATCACGTGTATTTTTTGGAAGTCTATGTAAAGGCAATTTTTGACTGGAAAAAAAGATTTATAAAATGGCGTTTTGTGTATTTGCAATAAGTCGGGCGGGCGAGTCAATCGCGCCAATTTTCGCGCCGTTCAAAATTTCGATTCAGAAATAGCGCTTTTTGACAAAAAATAAATAAAATTAATACACGTGATGTCTAACGAGACCCCCCCTCCCCCCTCGTGATGTTTCGTGATGTTTTCCGTACCCCCTCCCCCCCCCTTTTGAGCCTCACGTGATTAATGGACGGCCCCTAAGTAAGTTTCTTTCTCTTCTTCTTCTTCTACGATCTAAATATAAATTAATTTCTAAACTTCCAAAAACCAATCCTATCCAACGAAGCTGTACTGTTACCTGTACTGCTGGGTCGCGAGGAAATACAAATAACCAATAAATGGTTAAACTATTATATTCATAATCTTATAATCTTTGAAAAAGACTTTTTTTATTTATGATTCGAATCTTTCTTTTTAATTTTAAGATACATATTCAGTCTTTCCAATGCGGCCATGTTTGTTTTCTATTATAGCGTAAAATCTATAATTCGAAATGGTTTATAGATTTACTAAAGTTTCACCTGCTAAAAAAAAATTGAAAAAATATTTTTCCTTGTTTTATTTCACGATATCTATACTAATACTAATAATCTAAACTAAATTAAAAAGAGGAAAGATTTGTTTGTTTGTAATGAATAGGCTCCGAAACTACTGGACCGATTTCAAAAATTCTGTCACCTTTGGAAAGCTACATTATCCCCGAGTAACATAGGCTATAATATAGCAAAGAAAATTGCGGGAAAGTGTAAAACGCGGGCGAAGCCGCAGGGCGGAAAGCTAGTAATAAATATTTTGTTCTTAAAATAAAACCGTCTTCAAACGTCGTGTATTCCTACCTCCCAGGAAAAATCTTCAAATATTTCGTCAAATATACGAACTGCTTCATTTTCCTTCCAATAATCCTGTATTTTGAGGTCTTTGAGGTGACAGGAAAAGGTCATTGAACTGGATATTACAACGTCAAAGGTCCTGTTCAAATTTACATAAACCAATGTTTGATAGTGAGATTGTCCATTTCTAAACAATAGTGTTCTAGCCTCTCGGTTACAAGGCTCTTCTTAATTAAGGCTCTAGGGAGTTCTTGTTCAGAATACTAAATTCTTCACTTAGAATGTGTGTAACTATTTCATGTGTACTTAGTTTCAGTATCATCATTATCAACGATCTAGGAACGAATCTCCCCAATAGAACCTATTACAGGCCTGTGAGGAATTGGTATAATCAAAAAGCTTATTAGTTGATATTTTAATGAATCTTCAGTCTTGAGTAGCTAATAAGCAAAATAATCAGCAGCTTTGAAACCATTCGTCCCGCTAAAATAATATTTCTTAGAATATTACTGTTGTACAGGAAATTCTACGTTTAATTCCCAAACAAATAATTTTGTCGCTTCACTTTGGTATGAGAGCGGCTAGGAATCATAATGTACGTAGTGATCTCTTGTATTGAAAAAGTCATAGAGCTTCTAATTTCCAGTTAACAAGCAACACACTGTGCCTGCCAGGCACTATTCCATATATAAAACCATATCACCATCACTTACGTTATCAAATACATAATTTTTAAACCTAAGGGTAAATGATGGGGCGCAGCTTAGCATAAAACAATTGATACTTAACACTCCATTTATTTTTCTATAACATGATACTTCACTTTATAACTGGCAACAGAAGCTTGAGGTATAATATAGCTGGGATAGCTCTGTACAACGGGTCGAGAATACTTTTGATATGTCGGTTGTAGAATCGGTTGAGCGTAGGGCCGGTAGCGCTGGGCTGGCTGGGCGGGCAGGTAGACGACTGTGCGAGGGACGTAGGACGACCGCGCGTAGCTGCTGTATGGAGCGGCGTACGAGTGGATGTGCACCGCTGGTATCGTAGCCACCGCGACGGCGATGGAGGCTACAATCTGGAAATTATTGTAAAATGTATCTGTTATGGTTATAAGGATCACGGTTCGTTTTTAACATTTAAATGTTTTAAGATTTAAGTATTATTTCTTTTTTAAGGCCTGCTGATCTCTTTTACGAACAAAACTACTATATTATGACAAGATAATGAAAATAAATGCAATACCAACTTAGGCGCCAAAATTTTACACCTGTTTTATTTTTTTATCATTAAGAAATTAATCTAGCTAATTAATTAAGATTGAACACTTTATAAAATATTTTAGGTTCTAAAAGAAAAATTATTATGTCATAAACAAGCACTTTGAAATATTTAATTAAGGTTGTGTGTCTCCGGAAATTATTAGGAAAAACTTTATGACAGAGGTTTTCTAATATCTCAGATATTTTAGGCTAATTTTTGGTGAGTAGCTTCGTTTCGATGAGACGTCCAAAGATATCCTATACCCAACTCTCGATTGTGGTAGCTAACAGAGATATCAAGGATTAAAAAATTCAAGGATGTAAAACCGGGATAACGGACCACGAAATTTGTCGGACAATAATGTCCCTTAGATTTTATAAATATGAATTAAGTATACAACAAAAAAACAGCTGGTTAGTAATCATAGTAATCATTTAAATTGACCTCGTTTTCGACACATTTTGGAAATGGCGGACTCTTTGATCAAACCATAGGTTTTGTAGGACAAACATGTTTTTATATAATTTAGATAATTATCTTGAGATATAACATATTGTCCTACAAATTTCATGGTCCGTTATCCCGGTTTTACATCCTTGAATTTTTTAATCCTTGATATCTCTCTTAGCTACCACAATCGAGAGTTGGGTATAGGATATCTTTGGACGTCTCATCGAAACGAAGCTACTCACCAAAAATTAGCTTGTTAGTAATCACTTGATTTCCATGTACTACGGATCCCTGACTACTGTTAGTATAAAGTTAATGTAAATAACTAATCATGATATATAATAGGCCGGGATCCGTAGTACATGGAAATCAAGTGATTACTAACAAGCTAATTTTTGGTGAGTAGCTTCGTTTCGATGAGACGTCCAAAGATATCCTATACCCAACTCTCGATTGTGGTAGCTAACAGAGATATCAAGGATTAAAAAATTCAAGGATGTAAAACCGGGATAACGGACCACGAAATTTGTCGGACAATATGTCCGTTAGATTTTATAAATATTAATTAAGTATACAACAAAAAATCAGCTGGTTAGTAATCATAGTAATCATTTAAATTGACCTCGTTTTCGACACATTTTGGAAATGGCGGACTCTTTGATCAAACCATAGGTTTTGTAGGACAAACATGTTTTTATATAATTTAGATAATTATCTTGAGATATAACATATTGTCCTACAAATTTCGTGGTCCGTTATCCCGGTTTTACATCCTTGAATTTTTTAATCCTTGATATCTCTGTTAGCTACCACAATCGAGAGTTGGGTATAGGATATCTTTGGACGTCTCATCGAAACGAAGCTACTCACCAAAAATTAGCTTGTTAGTAATCACTTGATTTCCATGTACTACGGATCCCTGACTATAAGTAATAACATAAACTTGCTTGCAGTATCTGGCTGAATTGAATATTTCTGCGGTAAAATCTAATAATACCGCGAACAAAGCCGTGCTAGTTTTTAATAATAATAATAATAATAATAATAAAGCCATTTATTCCCAAAAATCTTAAATAACATAATCAACTTAAAGTTTAAACTTATTACTTAATCGAATAAGATACTTATATTTTATTATTACATGTTATTATAAATAATAATTAAATGAATGTCTACTAATAAATTTTAACAGTTTATACAATTTGGGTACCCATCCAAGGGTGAAGGCCTCCTCCATGAATTTGAAAATGTTCTGTACTGTATGTTAATTTATATAATTGTATTGTTTAGTTTTATTACGTATCTCGTATTTTCCTTGTTTTCCGATTCATACTAAATCTGTAATTTTTATCGTACAGGCGTAAGTAGGTGTCTAGGATAGCTAGATTAGGCTATTTTGCTTGATGGAGGGTGATGGTCTACTGTTCCCACGGTGACCGGCCGTCTTGGGAAAGTCTTGAGGTTCTATTATTTTCTATTCATTTTCATGTTGTTTTTTTTTCTGGAGAGGGACCTTTGATAGTTGGTTGTGCTTTTTCGGGTTTCTCTAAAGTCAACGAGCTTGGTAGAGCGGCAGGTTTGATAGGTTCAGTTTTTAAGTAGCTATGTAAAGTAGATTTTGTCCTTTTGTCGTTGTGGGAATATTTAAATTTTTGTGATGTTTGTAATTGTTTGGTGGGCGAATCTAGTTTCCGTTTTTCATTTCGCATGACATTCTGGTAATTATTAATTGTTTCAACGGAGGTTCTTACTTGTTTGCTTCTATATTTAAGTGTAATAATTTTATCAAATCTTAATGCAACTGTCTCTCCTTGTTCTCTTCGGGTTGTTAGCTCTTGGTTTAACTCCTTTCGTTTCTGTAGTATTTTTTGGGTAAAATCTTCTTTGAAATATATGTTGGAGTCTTTTAAGTAGTGTTTACTTTTTATTATTTCAATCTTGAGACCCATGGAGCATAGAGTTACGACAACGGGTCTTATATTTTCTGAGCGTTTTCCCACTCTCCGAACCAACTCAATCTCTCGTCTTCCACATTGAATTTTCATAGTTTTTGTAATAATATGCAGGATATGATCTTCTAAATCTCTATATGATTTTTCATTTTCTGTTAAGCCGAAAAAAATTAAGTTTTTCTTTTTTAGAGATTGTTCAATTCTGTCTATAGCAATTTGTTGGTGTTCTATGGTAGTCTCTAAGGATTTTAATTTTTTATCCATGCTTTCAAATCTTGCATCAGTATTATTATTTATTTCTTGCACAATGGAAATTTTTATTGAGTTCATATCCTGTCGTTGTTTCTGTAATTCTTCGTTAATACCTTTTAATAAATTCATCATCTCATCCATGTTTTTTAAGTAAAATTACAAATAAACTTTGTTCCTAAAGTAGTACAAGTAGCGCCCTCTTTTTAATTCTACTCTGTTTTAGGATCGTACAGGTAGCGCTGTGGTGGCGGCTGTGGCGAGTAGTGGAACTTTGTATATTTTAATAAGTGTGAATGTAGTCTCAGTCCAAATTGCCTATAGCGCCATCTATGAGTGAGAAGCAGAATCTTTTCATCAAACTTTGAAGGACAGTAAAGGTCGTTTTATTTTGATGTGATTTATCATTTACTTTATAAAATTCTCACTGTTATCGATTGTTTTGCGCTTATTAAGCTTCAATTCGACTCACTGTTGGGTTTTCTCCAAATGATTCCGTTTATTGGCACTGTTAATCACTTTTGTTTGGTGATGAATCACTGATGTTATATCTTCGAGTAATCTTGATAATTTTCGCTCTGATCCTTTGGAATTCAATTGTACATGAGCAGTAGATGTTAATCCATATATTGGTAATACTGGCGGCAACTTTTTCGCACTTTTTATATTTTTAATGATTAATTTATAACAGAGACGATGTTTACATGAGCAGTGGCGCCCTCTCAGTTTTTAATATAAATTATTAAATATAGAAATAGGTTCTGTTATTCAAATATGAAATTGCGAAGAAAAAGTACCCTGTCAACCCTATTTTGTATTCTATCGATAAATCACTGAATAACTTATTGATGAAATCAAATATTCCGAGATTGGTTAAGTTATTTGTTGAAACTAGCCAAGTCAGGTTAAAGTTAGGCCTTATATGCAGTTTTAGAAGTTTTTTTCTCAAATAATACAATTCAATTATAATATATATATATATACAATTAACATGCGTAATAATAATAATAATAGGGTACAGTCTGTCTAACCAGTTATTCAAAAAACAACATTTTGGTTACACTTAGGTTTTTTATAGTTATAGGTTGTGGTTATCTGATAAATATACAACGTCATGAACTATAAATACATGCGATAAGGGATGCTGTGAAGTGCGGGTACATTAACAGATGATCAGGATTTGTCTTTCCTCCGTTTAATGTTATGTACGTTGTCAATAATAAATATTTTAAGCAGATTGCGTCCACTTTGAACTTTCACATCACACATCTTGTAAGTAGTGGACCTCCGACTATATAATGTGAACTTATTTGTAGTTACCTACTATCTATTAAATATAATTGTGCAATAATTAAAGGAAAGGAACGTCGGATTTACATAATATCGTTATAGTTTACGTGAGTAATTTACGATTTTTTCAAAATGCATTAATTATACATAATCTAATAATGTATACGTATTATTAGACCCTTGGTGCGATAAAACCTTGGGCCTGCTCTGACCTAGACGTTACTAAACGGACTCACGTCCTTTTAACCCAATTTTTTTATAAGTCGGCTTGTCTTGTTGGTCTTTATTAATTACGTATAATTATATAATAGGTTTCTTAGTAGAGAAAAACTAGTCAATTGGTAATTTGAGTAAATTGACTTAACATTTTGTAATAAAGGAGTCATAACGGGTCATTATTGCGTTATTTTATCTATTTACATTTTGTGTCAGAATATGTACAAAGTAATAAAATAAAATAAAGTTTCTAGACTTCATTCATTTGAGTATATGTATATAATATATGCATACAGGATTAGTATAAGTGGCCCTTATTACGTTCCCACTGCAGTATTGAAACAATAGCACAAAGTATACAAAGCTTACTAATGGACCTTTCTATCTGCACTGAAGTGAAGATACTTATTCTTTCAGGCTTTTGTTCTGGATTTATTAAGTTCTTCAGTTTCAAGGTAACTTCACTTAGCTTTAAAAGCGTTTATTGTTGGACATGGTAAAAATTTTTTTAATGAATGTTTGTTAATTTGTCTGCCGCACCTTAGCTCTTAAACATGACGATTGATTGATTTGATTTATTTTATCGAATTTCTCTAAAAAATAACCCATAGGTCTTAGAGGATTTGGAATAATCAACACGCTTATTTAATTTGACGATACCAGCTAGTAGAAATGGCATTAGCACCCCTGCTTTATCTTATCTCTTGACGAGAGAGACGATCACCGCGCTGGCTGAGTGTGGGTTGGTGAATGTCATATATCCTTCAAACTCTTTAAAGTTCTTAGAACATACCGGTTTCTCCATGATGACTGCCTTTACCGTTTAAGCACGTGTTTAAAAGCTCATAATTTTTTCAAGTAGAAAAAATCAGAGGTGGTCGCCTGAATTAAAACCCGCTATCATCAGAATCATAGTCGAGTGCTTAGTTAGCCAACACGGCTTTTAGCAATTATAATAAGAAAACGTATTATTCTATTAATTAACCGAATTTCCGCTCTACCACGAACTTCCGCCGTTGATGCTATTTTATACAAGACCAGCCAACTATTTTATTAACTAGGTATTTACATATAATTTATTTAATAGCCAATAGCCTTCCTTTCTACTATCCAACTGAAAGAGTTTTTCAAATAGTACTTACCAGAGAGCGGTTCCTGAGATTAGCGCGCTCTAACAAACAAAGTCTCTAGCTTGATAAAATTTTATATGAGATTAAATAAAAAAACACTTACCAAGATAACAATCGGAGTCATTTTGCTGATGAGTAGAGTGCGAAAGGATAGTGCGCCCAGTGATGCATACTGCGCCGACTGTACCTTATAAGGCGACGATACTGGCATAGACTTAGGACAACAATAGATTACCTCACAGATTTGTTAATGTACGAGTGATTAATTGTACTACAATTTCCTTATTTCAGCAATTCGTAAGATGCTGTATATGATAAAGTGAGGAAAATAATAATAAAAATACTTGGGTGGCTACAATATTTTCCTTTAATAGTTTTTTTTTATGAAAAAATCTTTTGCTTATGATAAACATTTGGGTATTGATAACGACTGCCATTGGCTTTCATAACACATCAATGCCCACACTCATTCAGCGCAGCAATTATAGCTGGGCCGCCGCAACACCACCTTATAGATACGATATTGTGTCCTGAGCACTGAAAGTGTTAAGGTTGCAAGAACGCAGGAGTACATGCACGCCCTTTTATTAGCTTTTTATTATCTATACTACGACTATGTCCATGCCTTGCCATTCATACTCTGTTTTTAATCTTTCATACATAAGAATGAAAACGTTACTTAAATTAAAAAAAAAAACGAAGAACGAATTCGGATTGTAGGTGACCTTGAGCTTGATCTGTTTGATGCAAAGGCTAATTTAGTTACAGTATACAAGATACACTGGGTATTTATCAATAAAGTATATTATATACTTTCACTATACAAATGACGAATGCACTCAGCAGTGGGTCAGTACAGGATTGAACCAGCCTCGCGGTAACCGTGTCAAGGCGCGGGGCATTCCGCGCCCGGCGCCGCGGCGGGCCTGCTGCCATCGGCGGATTTATTGTGCACGCGTATATCAATGACAAGTTGCTTCTTTAGATTAATTTAGAATACATAGTGAAAACATTTTTCACTAAGTAAAACTGTATTAATGTTTTCATTAGGTAAGAAAAGATGGCGCCTCAATTCACTAATAATTCATTCATTCGAAATCATAATTCAATAAAATTATGATGATGATAAAGATCCCAGTGCCAAAATTGTAACCAATATGTTTATCAACAATGGTATTTACCTAAATACCACATGATGCATAATCTAAAGCAATTTTTGTTCGCAAATACAACAGTTTCACGTTTCTAAAACTAAACGAGAAAAATACTACATGATAATGCGTATTAGCACGCGTGAGACTATCTAAGCATAAGCCGTTTTATAATATAATAAACTATTTATAGAAATAACGCATTGAAGCTGCGAGCTTTGAGCTTGATCAACGATTAATGTCCCATTAGTATCTTCGAGGTTAAGTAAAGTAGTGCATGCTGGAACGTGGAACGAACCAGTCTTGGTCTTGCAGTCTTGTTAATTTGAAAATGAGTAGTAACTCGATTGATGTTAATTAAGGTTTTAAGGTTTTCTTCATAATTACCTACTTTAATCTCCATGCGTATTTTAATATAAAATAAAAAAATAAATGAAAGATAAATATCATTAAAAATAAGTTTGTGACATGAAAACAATCGCATTTGTTATATTTTCTCGAACCCCAAACACAATGTAATTATATTTATTAATCCTATGATACAAGAATTATTGTAAAATTGTGATGAAGTTACCTTATTAATATTTAATTAGGTAATTAATGGGCGTAATTAATATTTTATTGGGTTAGGTTAGATATGTAATTTTTTTTATAATAGTGTACTTAATAAATAAATAAAAATAAATAGTTTAAAACTCGATGAGCTGCATCAACAAACCTACAAGATATGGGTTCTTTCTCGTGCCCAGTGGTGAGACGTAATGTATCTTGTTGTGATTATGATGATTGTACTATTCCAATCTTGTTTTCCCCGCACTATTCCCATAAGACTTACTCGATGAAGTCAATGTCGCTGTAATAACCCGCCAAGGTCACGCCGACCGATGCACTACTGGAGATATATTATAGTTACCAAGAGCTTAACTCACTCACTCACTTCATTATCTGATTGTATCACACGGTTTATTAAAAATATGGCAGTAATTACATAAATTAAAACAGGATACATTTTATGTGGAGTATCTTGATTTAAAACAAAAATATTTTTGATATTTTACTATCAACTAGCTGCGTCCCGCAATAAAACACAAACGAAATTTCATCTATCGGTTCAAACCCTGTAATTAAAAAACAGGAAATAAACTTACTTCCGCCACTTTTCTTAATACATAATTATTTTTGCAAGAGGGACGATTGGAAAATAGGGATGAATTAAACAAAACAATTAATGATCCTGACGATTTATAAAATAAACATTTATTTTTATACATAGACATCGTAAACAATAGCAAGCAAAGAATCGGTAATATAAGAGTTTAAGACATTAATTTGTTTAGAATCTACAGGAACCATTGTATACATTTTGCAATGTAGACAATGGTTTCTAACAGTTAATAAAACAAATCATGCTACAATCTCACTCAAACTGATCAAACAGCGCTAGTACATCAAATTCACCAAAACTAGATCTTTAGGGCGTGTACTTGCAATTTTGGGATCCATTAATTAATATAAGTAAGGCGAATGAGCAACGTAAGGTGAATGAGCAACATAAGGCGCGTGGTACACGGAGGCTGGGTGATGCACCACTGCAGATAGAGACAGGGGAGAGTGGTGGATCAGGGGCGCTTGGTACACTGAGGGCACCACGGGGGGGTACACCACGAGGGGGCGGGGGGCCGGCGCGGACGCTCCCAGTGCGACCAACGCTAACAAGGATAGCTGGAACAAAAGAGGTAGGTTAGGTTGGTTTTTAATTTTGAAATTCGAAGAACTCTTTTTTAGTAGCGTTTTCTTATAGCTAGAATTATAATTTTACACAGTGCCAAATTTGTAAAGTTTTAATTGATTTCAAAAGTAAAGTAAAGAAAAGTTATCAAAAGCTCTAATGGCAGAAAATACCCGAAAGAGACACTATGCAAAATAAATCCATTATCAATTTTATTTACTTCTAATATAGACTATATAATATATCTTATAGTTTTTATACTTACATCTTTGTAGCAAAATTTAGACAAAAATTTCTTTTGAAAAATATAATAAGTACGCAATGTCTTTGATCGTTGAAATCGTTTCAATAACTTCGGATTCTTGTTGGAATTGCGCTCCAGTGAGTCCAGCTGTTACTAGGAAATGGGCTTTTAACGAAATTGCTCGCACAATTCTTATATCTATATGTAGATATTAACTGATGTACCTATTCTTCTTTCTTTCGTATAGCATAATTTACTATCAAATCCAAGGTGATGACGTTATTCTTTTAACCATTAAACATTTTCTTTAACTCGAAATAATTTATTATTACTTTATTTCATAAACCCCGCTTATCCGCTAACCCGCTCAACCAATTAACTTGCAATAAAATTAGAAACTAACTAACTCACCAAGTACTTCATTTTAGTAGATAAACCCTCGCCAGATTGATTGAGACTGGCACTTTGTACAGACCTCCCAGAATATATAGCCGTGTGGCCAATTTTCGCCAATTTTCCGCTAAAAATGGGCAGGAATGCCTCATATACAACCAGATTCCACACGGATTAGTTGCTATTGGTGGGGAAATGGGGCTAAAAGAGACCACATTAATCTATTTTTCAATAGACTTGGGATACTGGACGATTCATTACACACCAACAGATTAAATAATTAATACGTTATTTAACAGTGTAAACTATTATTAAGATAAATAAATGCACTGATAATAAAAATATGACACTGTATCAGTTTACTTCTATCGTTTGGAACACAAAACTACCGATTATTTACTTTTATCCTCTTCTATATTTATTTAACAATTCTTTGATTACATATAATCATTTTAGTCGTGCGACGCCTTTTGAACATGGCTTCCGTTATTAATACAGTTGGTTTTTAAAACCTACAGCTTTTTCATAAAAGCTTTATCATCTATGGCACGCTTGACAGCTTTTTGTTTCTCGCCTGGACATCAGTACAGCCACTTTACAAACTTTAACTGTAACTCTAGCTTGTTTTGGCTTCAATTTATTTACCTCGCATCAATTTATAAACAGTTCATTTATCCCCTACTTCCCCTACACACACGCTTTGGATAGTTGTAGAACACACAGCAGAAGTATTTGAAATTCGCGTCGAAGCTGACATTCATCAGCGCAGAGTAGTTTGGAACAGAGACCACAGCATCTACATAATACTGTGCATAGGTAGTCAGTATTAGGTTATTATGCAGTATTTTATTATAAAATAGAGTTGCTTAAATTTAAACTTGCGATTTAAAGGCGAAAATACCTGAAAATAAAAATATTAATAAAAAAATATATATCTGATTCGACTGTCCTGAGAGTTTGATTTAGGTTTGGGCTTTTTTATATAACATGCGTAAAGAAAATAGTTAGACATATAAAACCTTTAATTTCTCTATTTTTAAGAAAACTTACACTAATAACCTAAGAGCCCGTGATGGCCAGACCTTCCTTTAATTCACAAGCGTGAAAATTCTTTCATGTGTATGTCTAACATAGGTAAGAATAACCCCCAAACATGAAACCTGGATCGCGGTTCCTTTGGGAGATAACAACCTTTTACCTGTTATCTCCCAAAGGAACCACGATCCAGGTTTCATGTTTGGGGGTTATTCTTACCTATGTTAGACATACACATAAAATCATTTTCACGCTTCAGAATTAAAGGAAGGTCTGGCCATCACAGGTTATTAGTCTATACTAAGAGCCCGGTCTGGCCAGACCTTCCTTTAATTCTGAAGCGTGAAAATTCTTTCATGTGTATGTCTAACATAGGTAAGAATAACCCCCAAACATGAAACCTGGATCGTGGTTCCTTTGGGAGATAACAGGTAAAAGGTTGTTATCTCCCAAAGGAACCGCGATCCAGGTTTCATGTTTGGGGGTTATTCTTACCTATGTTAGACATACACATGAAAGAATTTTCACGCTTGTGAATTAAAGGAAGGTCTGGCCATCACAGGCTCTTGGTCTATAAGTTATAGTCATAATTTTTGCAAGATTACTCTGAAAGAACATAAGTAGGTCTAATAGGATATTGAACACTGCTCTATAAAGATTACCCGAGTTATTACTAATTCTTGGTATATCCACACATGTCCGTCCCCATCTCCATACTTAGCCAGCCCAATATGGCTGCTTTATAACATCTATACTTAGCTAGCAATATGGCGTCCTTATATCTTCTTTTTAATTCAATGATTCTGTAATGCGACTGTAGGTAATTGTAGGAATGTAGGTAATTAGAGTCCTTGGCTTACTTACAAAAGTTGAATCACAAACAACTTTTTTACGAAAGGACTTTGCCGAGAGCAAGATTATTATGGAACTTTTTTCACAGAAATAATGTTGAAACAGCCTTAACTTAGTTCATTATTCACAAAGTCATTTACTACCAAAGCTTTATAATAAATAAATAAATATTTCTGGACAATTCACACAGCAACATTCAACCCCGTGGTAAGCTCGAAACTTGTTTTATGAGTGCTAGATTTCTGATGTACTAAATCTAATTTACATGAATATATATAAATTAAATAAAAAAAATGTAATTTTCTCTAAATACGCAATAATCTACACAATTTCCGTGAATTAAAACTGGAATTATCCGCTCCACATTCGTATATTAAGGGCATCGTTGTTCATAGACGTACTCCGGCCGAACAGTTCTGTGTAATGGGTTGTTTATAGTTCTCACAGGTCATTATGTCCTTATGTGGTGGTTGCATTGGCTTAATGATGACAGGTTATGGTGATATTATACTCATTCATTTAGAATTACTCTTTTTGTAGACTCTGTATCTACTTGTAATCGGTAAATTCAAACAGGGCAATATTTTATAAAAATTATAAGGTATGATTGTATTGAAAAAAAATATATCACTGAAACTAGGTATGTATAATCGTGAAATCGAAAATCATTTCCGACGGGCAAAGCAGTGGTCGGAATGTTAGTGTCTAAGTTATCTAAATTTTTTTTCTTATGTCCAACAAAATCTATGTATTGGGTACATATAGTTGATTTGATGCATTGCTAAGTTGTTAAATAAATAACTAACAAGAAATAAATTCAAGACAAAAATAATATAAAACAGGACTAAAAAATATCAGAACAAGAATAACAGGTACTCGACAATTTATTAAACACAGAATCAATGGTGGACAGCAATAACAGGCAGGGTCTTGACAATGGGGGTGTGGTGGACCACGGAGCTGCTGTGGGCAACCGATACAGGCGCAGTCTTGACCACCAGTGGGGTGTGGACAGCGTGGACCACGGGCACGGACTTGACGACCACTGGGGCGGCGTGGACGATGGGGGCGGAGTGGATCAGGGGAGCAGAGTGGACGAGAGGAGCAGAGTGGATCAGGGGAGCAGAGTGGACGAGAGGAGCCGCGTGGACGACAGGTGCGTGGACCAGAGGAGTTCCATGGTTGACGACCTGAGGGCAAAGACATTATCAATACATAGTTTAACACAAAGTCGTGAGCTGGTCAACTTAGAAGCTAATGATTTTTAGACGCTCGACGTTTTTACTCTTCCACTGCGTATAAATAGCAATTCTCAGAATTCAGAGTCCTAAATAGCAAGGGGTAACAGTTGATTAAGTTGTAATAAATCATCTAATCCTCTCCTAGACATAGGCATTTGATAATGGGTCGCGATAATGAATACATAAGTAGGTAATATCTCTGATGGTATATGCCAAAGGTGATCGCTTTCCAATATGAGAATTGCATGTAGAATTGCCGTCTCTAACTTAGTGGTACAAAGGTTCTTACCTGGCTGCTCTTAGTGATAGTGGTCTTGGATCCGAGCACGGCGGCGTGCACCACGGGGGCGTGCACGGCGTGCACTACGGGGGCGTGCACGGCGTGCACCACGGGGGCCTGGTGGAGCAGGAGGCCGGGGGCGGCGGCGGCGCAGGCCAGGACAGCGGCGAAGGCGACCTGAACATACAACATTATGTTGAACGTCTAATTTGGTTAGGAGCTTTTTGTGTTGTTAATGATGAGTTCTTTTTTTGAATGAAGCATGTTTATTCTAAACAGCTTTTAATGAGAACAAAAACAATTGAAATGTAAAGGTGCAAATAAAATCTTGCTTTGTACGTTTAGAGCGATCGGCTTCTGGTTCAAGATTGACATTCGATTTGGTTACAAATGGCATGAGGTACTGCAGATTCAGAAAATTATATACAAATTTATGTGCTGCAGTTGATATGTTTTTTTATGATAGGGACATTTATCTAAGTAATGGAGTCAGTCGATTTTATTCATTATCATTTACTGAAAATTTGAACTTATGAAAAAGCTCTAATAAGACGCTCTGGCCACGTGGTCCTGCTGCCTTTGTCCGAAGATCGGACCACATGAACTTTTTTTTCCGGTCGGTTCGATTAACTAATCGGACTATAGAAACTTACGTTTCCTTGGACCACGTAGTCCCACTAATCGGATTACGAGAACTTTTGATTTCCTGCTGGTCCGATTAACGGATCGGACTATAGAAACTGACGTTATCTTAGACCATGTAGTACAGCTAATCGGACCACGCATTGACATGACATGAGTAAAGCGACTAATGCGACCTGCATACCGAATATTAGGTAAATTCCTAGTAAATAAAGGGAGGAGGATAACAATCCTAAAAGAAATACCGACGTACAATGCAGTTAAAAGTGAATTATTTAATAAAGTGGGTGATAGACGTGCGAATAAGTTCGCGAACTTGTGGCTCGACAAGCTTTTTCTCTGGTGTGTCACCGTAAGTACGCTTACTTTTACAAGCGAAAAAGGTCGTCGAGCCACAAGTTCGCGAACTTACTCGCACGTCTATCACCCACTTTAAAGGAAGGAAGGTTTACAGGTTAAAAACTTATCTATAAAAGCCCCATGGAGGTAGATATACAGCCGAAGGGTAGAAAAAAGTAGTAGTGAGAAATTAATGAGCACCATTAAAAATGAGTTCATGTGGTCCGATCGGCAGGACGAAGCGGAATTACAAATCCTTGTAATCCGATTAATCGAACCGACCGGAAAAAAAAGTTCATGTGGTCCGATCGTCGGACAAAGGCAGCAGGACCACGTGGCCAGAGCGTAATAAGACACTCTGAGAGCAAACTTTTTTTTCAGTGTAGTTTTGTCCATTATGATTATAAATCTCAAGTACTTATACAAAAGAATTATAGTATTAAAATTATTGCTATGTATACAACGATTAATGAGGATAATTTTAATGTACTTCACCAAACTTAAACTGCTTAATTACATTAATTACACTTCCACAGTCACTTCACAAAAAAACTTACGAATTTCTGCATGTTTATTTTGTTGGTTTGTTTGTGTGTTCGTCACAAGAGAGGCGAGATATCTAACGAAAGGTGCACTTTACCGGGCTATTTATACCGACTGCCGAATTTCGACAATGAGCCAATGCGTACTTGAATTATGTATAAATTATAATAAGCTATAACATTAATCTTTGATGGATGTGGTATTTATATTGTAGAACAAATAAAAAAACAAATGGATAAGCTTGACGTCTTACAGATGTTTTATATTGCTTGTTATGGTTTAACTGAAGAGGTTGGGTAACCACAGTGTGGGACGTTTGCAATGGATATGGCCGTAAATTCAGCATTTCGATAATTTTAAGTTTATCACTATAATTTTAAAGTTTATTATAAAACCATTAAAATGTAGAGAACAACCATATGTATAACCAAAGAATCTTATTGAAGTGAAAGAAACTTATAAGATCAGAAAACATTCAGAAACAAACTAATCATAAAATGATTTGAATTGATTATGGCATTATTTGAACTCGCATCTCTCGGTATCGCCTCTAAGCGTGACAAAAGAGCGTTGAAATACCGCATCCAAAAGAGCTTTTAGTTCGCGGCTCCGGCGCCTGATTGTACCAACAAACAAGTAACTACGCTCATTCGTCAATGTATGGAGGTTGATGTCAAGTTCACTTACATAACAAGTCGGGTTTACTCGGACCATAGGACCATTCGACCATTCTTCTATTGGACTTATGGACCATGGAATTGGATTATATAATATAAATAGGCTTAAATATTGTATCACCTCATTTTCTTTCCGTGTCTTCAATACGATCAAGGGACACCAGAGGACAGCAGATTCGTTCTGTGTCAATAATACTGTACTGCGATAACCAACCCGGGGCGTTGTGATTTTACTTAAAAACGGTACTAGACCCAGAGTCTTTAGGTTCCAAACCTAAAGACTCCATAGTCTTTAGGTAGTCAATGCAAGAGACACATGCCCATGCATGTGTCTCTTGCATTGAATTGAATCCTACATTTGGATGTGAGATGTGAATCCCAGTTCTGTTCAGTTATTATTCTATAACCGTAATAAGTCCACAGCTACATAATGAACGACGCTTTATAGATATTAATTTACAGTATGAACTTTAACGACATGACTACAGTTTATCGCATGTAAATCTCGTGTAATCTCATTTCGATAATTTTAACTAACTATTATACGTAACTTAGCGGTGTTGAATGATAACGCTGTGTCTAAGTACGTAATTGTTTATAGCTTTAATAAACTATTAGAATTTATGTATAAGAGAACTCGTAGTGTCTAGAAAAACCTAACATAGGATTTAAGACGCTACTAACCATGTAATGTACCAAATTTTTTACCAATAAATGCTATCTATCTATCTATCATCCTTGTGTAAATCAAAGTCATTATAATATCCATGTTATTCGAGTTTCACCAAAAATATAAAGAACTCTGTTTAAACAAACAAAATTGCTCCCACCGCCTCCAGGAAGTAAATGCCGGAACTTATTAGAATTAGTTAATTATTAACGACTTTATTATCCATGAATAATGTAGGACCTAATTGTACTCGAATTCAGTTAATTAATACTATAGATACAAACTTTCATATCTATAATCATCTATGTACATGAAATATCCTCTAAGCATAAATAAATAAATAAGTATTGCTGGACAATTCACACAACACAATCTAGTACGTGGTAACCACGAAGCTGATTTCTGATATACTTAAATAATTATAAACATGCATAAATATATTTTTTAACACTTATAACACGTCGTGTAAGGATATTAAGAACCCCAATTTACGTTCCCACTGCTGGACACAAGAACTTCTTACCACTTTAGTTATTAATTGCTATGGTACTTACTAGTTTTAAATATACTCAATCAAACCTGACCGCGTCAATTGTTATACATTTTTAACAGTTGTAAAGACTTATTAAACATGTTTCAAATGCAAAGAATGCAATAAATTAAGAGAGATGACTCAATAAATCCTGAAAAGGGCTTCATTAAGAATGATTGGGCTCGAGACGGTTCATAAATCAACAATCATGATGCCTGGGGATTGGGCAATGGTTACCTTGTACTAGGCTTTAAGAAGCTTGAGGAGGTGGATAGATTCCATATCTTGGGGCTATGAGAGATGTGCACTGATTAAGGAATAACAAACGTTCTGCGTTTGACCTGGCATATTATATGTAGATCTGGATCCTTAATAGTTTTGTAATTAAGACCCAACAAAGTGTTGTTTCCAGTAGCACACTCAGTGACCACGCTAGAGTGAGGGTAGTACCGCTTTATCTCGTTCGTAGCCCTGCAGCAGCGTCGTTCTATTATTACTCATTTTTATTTTTATTTTCAACCTTCCTGCGTTTACCAACTAAATTGTAGCTATTGTGTTTATATTTATTCTTAAAATATAGAATGGAGTCGTGTTAGTTACACTATTTATAACTCAAAAAAGGCTAATTCGATTTGGCTGATAATTGGTGGAGAGATTAAAACAAGGAAAAGGATTAATAATGATACTTTTTACGTAGGGAAAATATTATAAATCTCCCAAGAACGGTTTCTTAGGTGAGACCATTCTTAGGACCTAAGTCAAAAGCACAAACTATTCGACATACCAACTTTAGATAATCGTCATCACCATTAACATCACAACTCAAACGAACGTCCCATTGTGTGGACTTAAATATTAAAAGAAATTGAGTAATGGTGGTTACGCGTGTGAACCTTGTGACTTTAAGGAGATGACGTAGAATAAACATGAACTTGGCCAAGTGCCCACTACATAGAGAAGGTACCTACTCTAATGTGTTCTACTTGGTTTTTACACCGTATCTTTAAATTACTACTTTTCACTAAAACAAGTTGAGAACGTTTTGTATTTTTAGCCCAGTCTACAGATTATAAAATATACATATTTTAATTTAAAAATACATGTTTTGTTTTTAAATAGAGAGAGTTAGACTCGAACAAAATAAATTATTTTAAAAGTGAAAAACTTAAATATTTTTTTTATTACTTAAACAAAACTTACTAAAATCACAATATATAAGAATATTAAATCATCAAAATAGAAAATTATCATAACCATAATCAAGAGTTCTGCTAACAGGTAACGGAACCCTAAAATACGTAGTCAATAAGCCGTGAAAACAATAGAAGTAGGACATAATACTTGACAGAAATGTCCACATCAACAATCCGTTGCGCAAATTCATAGTATTATGGAGTACAATATTACAATGTTTTTCTTCGAACGCCAAGAAACCTTTATCCTTTTTATCCAAGACGTGCGATAACTGAAATTAATTTATTTTGTAATACTAGCTTTCAGCCCCGCGGCTTCGCCCGCGTTCTATTAGTTTCCCGCGTAAATGTTTTTTCCTGCGGCAATAAGTATCATTAGTACCTATCTCCATTGATAATAAAACCGTACCTACTAGGTTCTCATCTAAAATATCCGGTAATATTTAGCAACACAAAAAACAATTTTCCTCTTAAATACCAACAAGATAAATCTACACAAGTGGGTCGCGATCAAATCTCGATAAAGCATCATTACTCGTATAGCTGGCGCGCGTTGCACAGCGCCATTGTGCCGAATGTCAAGTTCATGATCGCGGTTCATTGTTAACTGAGCAGTTATTGTATGCGAGTACTGCCTACGTTAGTGTCAGTACATTGTATTTAGTAATATCATCACATAGTCCTTTGTCCTACTACTGGTCTCCCTAATAGAACCAATTATAATAAGTTTATGGGTTTTGGTATAATCACAACGCACGTACGGCACGTTAGCAATCGCACAATGACATGGACATGTCAGAGAAAAACTTTCATTAATTACGCGGCTTCGTTTTATTCCAATGTTTAGTTACCAAAAGCATCAAGTCGCATATTTTTTCTATTTTTAATATGAACCTGTAAAATCATTAATTGTAACAGAAACCATTATCTGAAACACTAACAGATGGTGAAACTAATGCACAGAACAATCATGCAATTAGTTTCAACAGTGTATCCGATCATCCAGCCAAGGTCGGTGGCATTTCGCAAACTCCGCCGCTTATAGAATAGACCCCCGTGGAGAGATCTGTGATTAGTTTAGCTGGTATATATAAACTTATATAATATAAACTGGATAAACTTCCCCGCGCTTAAATGTGACCTATTTTTTTTTGTTTTAATTAAGCTGGGTACTTTACAATGCAATGTCGTGAGATCAATTTTACCGTAAAAATGAGGGAAATTTCTGCCAATCGTCTTTGCCGCCACTTCGCAAACAAAATGGAGATCTGGCTCACAGTGCTAAAGATAAAGCTGATCTCTTAGGAAACCTCTTTGCCTCAAACTCAACGTTAAACGATGGAGGAGCCGTGCCACCCTCCATCCCGTGGTGTGGTATCACTATGCCGGAAATTAATATCACTCAACGAGACGTCCGACGCGAATTACTCTCTCTAGACGTCCATAAGTCGAGTGGACCTGATGGCATACCGGCAATTGTTTTAAAACGTTGTGCTCCTGAGTTATGTTCCGTCTTAGCACGCCTCTTTAAGCTCTCATACTCTACATGGCAAGTCCCAACATCTTGGAAGACAGCTTTAGTTCACCCAGTGCCTAAAAAAGGGGATAGATCAGATCCAGCTAACTACAGGCCTATTGCTATAACCTCCCTTCTCTCTAAAGTTTTGGAGCGCATTATTAATACACATCTGCTTAGGTACCTAGAAGAACACGATTTACTTTGTGACCGACAATACGGCTTTCGCCACGGTCGATCAGCTGGTGATCTCCTAGTTTATCTTACGCATAAATGGGCCCAGGCCATTGAGAGCCATGGTGAGGCATTGGCTGTGAGCCTGGATATAGCAAAGGCCTTTGATCGGGTCTGGCATCGTGGTCTGCTAGCAAAGCTGCCTTCCTATGGATTGCCTGAAGGTTTGTGTAAATGGGTAGCCAGTTTTTTATCAGGCAGAAGCATAAGAGCTGTCGTTGATGGCAGTAGCTCTGTATGCATGAATATAAACGCTGGTGTACCGCAAGGCTCAGTATTGTCACCCACTCTATTTCTCCTGCATATCAATGACATGTTGTCTGTTGACAATATTCATTGCTATGCAGATGATAGTACTGGTGACACCTTTTATACAGGCCGAGCCAACATCCCTCAATCGACCGTAGAGGAGCAAAGAGTGGCACTTGTGTCTTGTGTCGAGGATATCCTAAGTAGGGTTGCAAACTGGGGCGATTTGAATCTGGTTAAATTTAATCCCACCAAGACGCAAGCTTGTGCATTTACCACTAAAAAGAACCCGTTTTCCTATAGTCCGCAGTTCCAGAACACTGTCCTATCATTGTCAAAGAGCATTGGGATTTTAGGAATTGATATCTCTAGTGACGTACAGTTTCGGTGTCATTTAGAAGACAAGGCCAAATTGGCATGTAAAAAGCTTGGTGTGCTCAACAGATCTAAAAGGTATTTCAGTGCGGGGCAAAGACTATTGCTATATAAGTCACAAGTCAGACCGCACATGGAATACTGCAGTCATCTTTGGGCAGGAGCGCCGGCATATCAGCTTGAGCCTCTTGACACAATTCAAAGACGAGCTGTGAGAATTGTTGATGATCCCTTGCTCACAAACGGTATCGAGTCACTAAGATTCAGAAGGGATTTTTCCTCTCTGTGTGTGTTCTACCGCATTTACAATGGATGTTGTTCTGATGAACTTTTTGACCTAGTGCCATCAACCACCTTCCTCAACCGCACCACTCGCCGTCGGGAAGGGTTTCATCCACATACCTTGAAACCGTTTAGTTCGCGGACCGTTAGGTTTGAAAGAAATTTCATACCACGAACACTCAGGTTGTGGAATGATCTCCCTACCGCGGTCTTTCCGAAAGACTATAGTACCTATGGGTCTTTTCAAAAAGGGTATTCTGAAGCATTTACGGGGTCGGCAGCGCGCAGGTAACAGCTCTGATGTTACAGGCGTCCATAGGCTGCGGTAGCCACTTAACATCAGGTGGGCCGCATGCTTGTCTGCCATCTCAGTGGTATAAAAAAATAAAATAAAAATAAATTTAAAGACCTCGGCCTTTTATCTAGCACATGAGTTAAAATATATATCCAAGTAAAAATAAATTGATATTTTTATATAACAGCATGAAACATTGTTAACAAACATTACGTACTAAAAGGGAAGATTTACTTCCCTTTTAGTTTACGTTTGTAATGATCTTAAAAGCTCTCTAAAGTCATAAACTCATTAGCCTTTCTAACATAATATAAGCTAAGATAAATCAAAGTTGTTCTTAGTTATAGCAATCTGTCTAAGTAATTGTAAGTGTTTTAGGACCTCATTTATAAACATTAGTTTTGAAATTTTGTTTTTGAACTTGTGACAATTGAAAATAGCAAATAGCTAACGAATCGATTCTCTTCATTAACTTTCCATATTATATGTTTTGTGTAAAATATTTAGATATATTATATAGGGGCGTGTGAAGGTCCTACTGCGAAGCAAGGGTTTGATTCCCGCCTTAGAACTAAAATAAGGACAATCAGCAGATATTTGTTCCGGGTGTCTGGGTGTTCTATATGTACGGGTATAGTTAAAATCTATCTATTTAAGTGCATTATACTACGTACATATATAAGTTATCTAACACCGGTATCGCACGTTTCGAGCTTACAACGGAGCTAGATCTTACTCTGTCAATTGTCCAGCAATATTTATTTATTTATTGTTTTTTTAAATGTTATTTGAAATGCCTCAAAATGTCTTATGAAATTTGATTGAATGCTAATGTTAATACAAACTACACATTAGAAATTAAATTATTCTAAATAAAACAAAATATGTAAGTATATAAAACAGCAATAACTTTATTAAAACAAATCAATGTAAAGAGTATAACGGGTAATGCCCAACAACAGGCTCTGTCTTATGAACAGTGGAACTGTGATGAGAAATCGCTGAGTCCCCTGACTTCACAGCGGAGTACACCTGAGGATACACGAATGAAGACTGCACGGGGTATTCCACACTGTGGCTTACTTCAGGGTACACGTGCCCAACTTCATGGTAAACCGGAGCGTGCAAAACAGCTGATCCACCGTGATTGACCACTTGACTACTCTTCGTAACCGTCGACTTCGCGGATGATAGAATAGGCACATGACTCAGAGTCATTACGGGAGTATGAACAGTTTCGTGAACCACTGGGATGTCGTGATAAACGGGAGCGTGGACTATTGAAGTACCTCCATGGTTGACTATTTGGCTACTCTTGGTAACTGTAGATTTGGCAGAAGATAACTCGTGGACCACTGGGATGTCGTGATAAACGGGAGCGTGGACTATTGAAGTACCTCCATGGTTGACTATTTGGCTACTCTTGGTAACTGTGGACTTAGAAACTCCGACGGGGTAGACTGGAGAGTGGAGGTAGGTGTCGTGGCTTTGGAAGGTGTTAGGGTCCTGGATGTAGACCGCAGCGGAGGCGTAGGCCACGAAGGCGCTCAGGATGATCTGAAACGGGAAATAAATGGACTTTAAAGATTTCAAAGTATACTTATCATGATATCATTATTTTAGTATAGTTTAAAGTAAAATTAGGTTAGGAATTATTTCATAATCGTTTAAAATACTGAGACGGTAATTTCATTTAAAAATGATAAGGTTATACATTGTAACATCCAATTCAAAATATAAATCGTTACATATACATAAATTAAATTCTATAAAAATTATCACTACCCAAAACTTTGTCATGAATTAATTAAGCTAATTTCACCATCAACATCACACAACACATTCTTATAATTGTGTTGTCAGCACAAATCCCATAAATAACCAAAAACCGACAGTTAAATTGGCCAGTTACTCGCAACTCACAAGTTTTTGCATTGCTGATGTGGCTGTTGGTTCCAGACTGAGGTTTTGGGTCGCGAGGTAGTTTTTATATGAAATAATGATCGCCCCAGATATCGCCCATTTCTGAGGGTCTATAGTCGTTGCGAAATCAAAAACATGAGATCAGCTGTCATATGTCGCTAATGGGAGAGATAGTGATCTTAATTTGGCAATTGATTTTGTCAAAGTCTTGCGATTTAAAACTTGCCTACTATTTACTATTTTATCAATATATCGACTAATTTTACTTTCGCGGTCGATCATTTTGAGTTTTGATAAACATGAAAGTCTTTTTCTTTATTGTGGTAAGTAATTACAAAATATCATGTTTGTGTTAGTGTACAGCCTTGATAGTCTAGATAGATCATAACTTATTCCAGAACATTCTTGGAATGGGATTAAAGGGTTAATTCCGGATTTCGTTAAAAGCACAAAAAAAAATTCAACTTTGTTCGGAGTTGCATCTAAATTTATAAAAGTGACGAGGCTAGGGTAAACTAAACCTAATAAAATATTAACTAAACGAACTGATTTAGAATATAACCTCTCAATAGGTAGCATCTACCAATGGGTACTATTCCTGTTTCCTTTTTCAATTTAAACTTTAAACCGTTTAAGGAATTGTACAGATACCGTTAGAATTATCATTTAAAATGACAATGTTAATTATTGATAATGATGTAATTTATCAGATTACTAATTACAGATGCTATCAACCTCCCACTGCGAATACTGATCTCTGCCAAGATGTTATCAATAAGGCTGGACATTATGCGCACGCGCTTGCAAAATTAGATCTATGATACTGAGCTATTATTTGATCAATGCAAATAGTAAAAGGTATTAAAATTGCGACAGTGATAAATTATTGTTATTTAATGATTCAAATATAGGCAAATATAAGTGATAAATCAATTAATAATTATTATTTTCTTACGGACGATGCGTTGCGTGTAATTATATTTAGTGTTTTGTTTTGCCACTTTTAATGCGTCGATTAAGTTTCTGCATTCAGCATCTATAGACAACGGCTGACAACATGTAGACGCTGTGCCATCGACGCACTAACGCATCATCGTTTGAAAGGTTGAATGTTTTCTCATTATAATTGACTGTTCGGGCGTAACGATTCATTTAATATATAACGGGCAGTGAAATTTTAGTACTCAGCCTTCAATGCGGTCACTAAGCAGTCTGGTCAGCCTGGTGATAAAAAATCTCCTAAGACCTATTAAATATTGTGCTGTGGAGACATGTGCATGTGCACAGTAGTCTGACGTCAGATGAGTTGTTATGATGAGTATAAATATATTATTTTTAAGTCATTAAAAATACTTGGTGGTAATATAGTTGGTACTATAGTTTATTGAAAAAAAAATAAAAAACAGTAAAACAATTAAAAAAATGTTTTAATTAAAACACCGAATAAATTTAATTATAAACCATAATATCTATGTATTCTCGTCATGGAAGTCTCTGATGTCTCATCCGAACCGAAATTAAGTACACATTGCTCAATTTCACATTATTGATTGTAAATCGCATTTCGCACATTTTGGTAACTTTCGATTTCATACAATAAAACCCTATAAATTTACTGTTATTGTTTGGTCCGCTGATTGATTACATTAACGTGTTTTTGCGAAACCTATTTTATAAAAATTCCAAATTCAGCTCCTTTAGTAGGTACTTACTTACTTTAAATCAATCGATACAAGTTATCATAACTTAACACTCAAAAGGTTTACGAAAACACAGACCTACCGCGGCGCACAATACTGCCCAATTTATGTTACCAATATCTCTTAATTGTTTGCAAACTTTATATAACACCTACATTACTCTTATTTAAATAGAAATAAGGTACAATTTGAGTATAAAAATTTACAGTACAGTCGTGGAAATTAATATGAATCACTTAAAATATGACAGTGTAATGAATGCTACACTTACTGTCACTACAATTAAAAATCGAAGATTTGTATCGTAAAGAAATAAGTGATAAATGGTCACCCATGGAAATGTCAAGCGGTGCTAAGTGGTGTTCATTGCGGATTGCCCAAAATGCGTGAAATAAATGGATGAATTTTTGATGTGCTTTTTTCTCTCGAGTGAGTAAATGAGTGTTGAAAGGTACATGGTCTTGGAATGTTCCTTAATTATTATTTTTTTGTTTTTGTGCGTGTGACAAATTGATCCATCAGATTTTTAAATTTTCAATTAAAAACAGAATGACCTACTTGATGAAGGACACAGTACGCTTTAAGTATACTTTATTTCTAGAAATTGTACAATCTTTAAGAAATCTATTATGTTTATTAAGTAGGTATGTCATTAAAAAGTATAGGCATCGTATAAGAAAAATTTAGTAGGTTCATTATATTTACGATAAACTGATAAAAACCTATAAACCTGAACAATGGTAGGTCGCTCATTCTATTAACATTTTTTGACATAAAAGTAAAATAAAAAGGCCTTTTTGCAAAACAAAATAATGAGAAATTAACCCTCTTGCAACAGCCGTAAAACTCTATAACTGTATTATCTCTTTCATCATAAAATGACTATAAAAATAACTTTTATTGTAAATGACTTCATTTTCCCGAGACGTGGTATTACTTCTCCAATTATTTTGGCGATAAAAAATAATCATCATCAAGTCATCAGAATATGACCTTCGAACATTCACCCAAATGTGGCCAACGAAACACTGACAGATTTCTACCAAAATAGCCTAGGAGAAATAAAATAAAAACAAACGATTTAAAGCTCTATTTCAGTGTAATTGAGTATCCTGGTCTTACTACAAGTTCAATGAATATTTCTCAATGCCAATTTTGACTTAAATCTCCAATCGGATGTCAATGTCAATCAAGAAAGTGCCCAATATCGTGGCGCCAAAATTATAATTCGATCGCAATGACACAAAATTATAGCAAATGTGTAATTATTTATAATTTATTGGCTGTTTATAAACGATTTTTGTACAATAAAGGCAATATTGAGACGTCGATGTAGATATCGGAAAGTAATGACCATAAATGTGTTCAAACTGACTGTTTTCGGCTCGATAATTATAATGCTTGGGTATTGCCTTATTACGTGAATAATCGGACTATTTATTTTGGATATTTCCGAACTTGACATTGAGCTAGTGCTGAATCAAGTTATTGCTTCAGCTAATATCGAGAATATTTGTCTCTCTTTTACATAATTCTTTTATTATTACCATCATGTAATCAAAGCTACTTGTCAAAGCTGCTAGTGTTGCCTACGATCTACGGTTAAGCTGTATACGACCGTAGGATCTGGCAATCACTATGGGAGGTTTATGTCGAGCAGAGTACGTATTTTTCTGAAATATTTCTAATGTTAAAATTATGATACGTTGCTTGTTTTGCTTGTTGCGTGCTTGCTGCGTATCGTAGTTCCTTGTCGAAATGATGAAATGTTTATCAATTTTGCATCATATTGTCAAGGCATATACGTAATAAATAAACTACATTTTAGTACCTATTTATTTACCTATGTTCTATTTAATTAATAATTATTTTAGATTTTGTGTGTGTAGTGTCTACTTATATTTAAAAAATAACCATTTTCTTTAATCATCTCGATATTTTAATGAATTTTCTTCTAAATGAAAAACATCGTTAATTATAAATGTGCGCAAGTGGGAGATTTATTTATTTATTTTAAACATATTTAAATTTACAGATAATTAAATCTACAACTTTAAAATACGAGATTTTACGAGATGTACTTTTTATAGAATTGCTATAAATACAATGAATGTGAGCCTCAACCCATCGTTTGAGCATGAAGCAATGTACTGGCGAGGAAGCAATCACAGATTTCATCTCCCTAATGGCAGCCATGTTGTTGTCTATCCGGAAATGTTATTGCACAAAATAAATCAAGACAAAGAGCGAATATCTCGCTCTAATACATCTACTGCCACATATTTCGGGAACAGGGGATCTGCTCATTTCTTATCTTTATGAGAATATACTACCCTCGCTTCGGACACCTAATTAAACTTATAAACCCTCCTCTTGAATCACTTTACCTAGAAAAAAACAAAATTAAATTCCTTGTGAACATTTAAAATCTTAAGCATGCAAACAGCGACAGCGACTTTGTTCTCGTAATATGTAATGAAATAAATAATGATTTTAGGTGTAAAATTTACAGACATTACATTTAATAACACATATATAATATGCTATATTATGTACTATTACTTGTCTTTGAATATACAAAATCTGCTGAACAATTAAAAATATTAAGTATTGTTTGATAAACGTCTAATAAAATGCGATTGTAAAGACATTCAATTAAATGAAATAGCCCATGAATCCAGAATTGCTTGAACGATTTTATTCATACTGTAATATTTAATTCTATTAAATTCTTGCAAACGTATCATTATCAACAATTATATAAACAACTAGTTGACCCGCCCGTGGTTTCGCCCGCTTTGTATAGTTTATTGTGCACGTATTTTATATTAGTAATAAAGTATTTATAATAAAAAAGACACATGGAAATCGGTTCATCCTATCCAAAGTTCTGTGGTAACAATTTCAAAAAATGCATTCGACTGGATAACCTTCTTTTTTGTAGTCGGTTAAAAATGGTTTAGTTAAAAACACAGACCCTTGTCAGTAATGACTCGTCTTATTAAATGATTGAATTACGCGTGGTAATGACCACTTATCAATGTTCAAACGGATTGACATATCAAGGTTGTTTTTATGTAAGTAGAAGCTGTGCTTAATTATAATTATAGTGATCGTATTAAATTGTGCTTGTTAATGAAAAACATTAAATGAATTTAGCATAATATGGTTTTATAAACGTTTGTTAGATGACAAATAAATACATTTAATGGTACATTGCACAATACAAAACAAATTATAACAAAAACTAAAAGCTTACGTTTAAAATATGTGTTGTGTACCTAACTTTTATTTTATAAAACGTTCAACGGTGTTAATTATTTTCTTTCTTCTTTTTTATTTCTTTCTAATAATAACTTAAATCATATTAAACCAACAAATATTTTTTTCCTAAACACAGTGTGTCATTATAATAAAACTTCCGGAACCTGTTTATACCACGTTTATTTGTTATGGCTGCGCATATTATGATTAAGTTCGAGGTTTATTATAGCCCGGAGGTGCTCTGGGTTCACTATCCGAGACGTAATCAATAATGAACTTGTAAATTATTTGATAATCGTACTTAAGCTTTTATTATTTTTTGTATACGGTAAAGAATTGAAATCGTAAAAGCATTTAAATATTAATTTGCTAATATTGATGATTTCTTATCATCAGCTGTAAAATGGACGCATGTAAAAAACCTGTGCTATAGCGATGACGGCAAACTTCGTGAGGAAACCGGCGAGTTCAGAGAACTTTGAAAAGTTTGAAAGGCATGTGTCATTCATTAACCCGCACTTGTCCAGCGTGGTAAATTAATATTCTTGTATGTGTCTATCATTATGTTAGCATTTATATTTAGTCTACTAGTCTTTAAGAAATTTTATACATGTCATAATGCATAACCTGTTGACACAAAGAGAAAAGTCCATGGTGTTCCAGTAGCGGGAACTTTAACAGGCGTGATGATGATGACGCGCCAAAGGCAAAAAACAAACTGTGAAAGTTGAACATGTTCTATGAGTAATTGTCGGTCGCTCTCGCTAATGGCGGACGGACGGTTGTAAACAGTGTCTGGTAGGAACTGCATTAGTGCACTAGACTGTGTAACGTTCTTCTTCGTTGAACTGGCTCATTCTTAAACTCTGCGATTAATCGGGAACTTTTTGTTTTATATTGAAAGGTTTTAAGAAAGTTTTAAAGAGTCGTTTTAAGACTGAGTTTAGATTTAGTTTTGGTGGTTGGTAAAATAATAGATATTCGTGGTTGGTAAAATAATAAAAGATATGTTGTGGGAAGATTGTTGGATGTAATAAAAAATTAAAATGTACTGAATAATACTATTTTCATCCTCACTTTTTTAACCCTAAACCAAATGTAGGTAACCATATTGTTTCATATACCTACACATAGTAACATTATTTGCATTGTTTCAGATTCCTGGCCATCTGGTGGCCGTTGAAGTGCCAGATCACGAAGCGTCGCGCGCGCCTCATGATCTTCTTCATCTGGATCTTCGCCATAGTCGTGACCACGCCCTGGGTCGTGTTCTTCGACCTGGTGGTGGTCTTCGAGGAGAGCCCCCACATCCGCCTCTGCCTCGACATCTGGCCCAACCCTCTCAGCGAAGTCATCTACTTCGTCGTCGGCAACCTCATTTTCTGCTACATCTTGCCCATGTTCCTCATCTCCATGTGCTACATTCTCATCTGGATCAAAGTCTCCCGCCGATCCATCCCCACTGACACCCAAGATGCCCAAATGGAGCGCATGCAGCAGAAATCGAAAGTAAAAGTGGTCAAGATGCTCGTCGCTGTCGTTATCCTCTTCGTCGTATCGTGGCTGCCTCTCTACTCCATCTTCGCGAGGTTAAAGCTCGGCGGACCTGTCAAGAAATGGGAAGAGGATATGTTTCCCTACGTCACACCTCTCGCACAATGGCTCGGGGCTTCAAACTCTTGCATAAATCCGATTCTTTACGCTTTCTTCAATAAGAAGTATAGGAAGGGTTTCGTGGCGATCATCAAGAGCAGAAAGTGCTGCGGAAGGCTGCGGTACTATGAGACGATCGCGCTGCAGTCGTCGAGTACGTCGACGCGCAAGTCGTGGCACTACAACAACAACAACCACCCGTCGATCACGCGCCGCTCGCCGCCCGTCGACAAGAACGCGGTGTCGTTCATCTTCAACCACACGGGCGTGTAGGCGTGCAGGGGCCCGCGGGACGCGTCACCTCTCGAGCCGTGAAGGCGAGCGTCGGCCCAGCTCAGGCCGGCGCGACTCACCATATCGACACATACGATTTTTCGTTTCACAGTTTGATGTTATTGTCTTGTGCGAGTTTTTGAAACTTTAGATACTATGGACGTTATGTGTACGTTTATACAATAGAAATGTAACTTTTATACGTAAGTTGGGTATGTGTAAAGATTTTATTTTTACACTGATGTTAGAGCGAGAACGCACATTACAGCACAAGTGTTTTATATATTGTAATCGTTTCATAGACGTATTTTGATATTGGTTATGAGGAAGTTTAGTTTTTGATTGTTGCGAATTTTTAGTTTTTGAATGTTTCCATATCTCTTATTAAAGTTTTATACGTTGTCGTAGATTTTATGAGTGTTTTTACATAAAAATAAAATAAAAAAATAGATTTCCACAAAAAATATTACAGTACAAATAATTTAACATACAGTATAAGCTTTTAATATGTAATATGAAATAAAATACATGCGGTTAACCTTAAAATAAAATAATATTTAGACACAATAGACGTATAGTGATTAGGTACGCTACTATAAAATTTTACCCAGAACCTAAAAATTAATTATTTGAAAAAGTACTTTATTCTTTGAACAACTAACTACGCGATTTTACTATAATTTGGTAAATATAATATAATAACGTATAATGTTACAAATAAATTTAATATAAATAAATGGGATCATTAGAAATAGATAATAATCATTATAACCAAAATTTATTTTTAATGATCCAAGTAAAATTAGGAAAACTTACTTAGGAACATAAACTATGCCGCTGCAAAGCACAAAAAGTAGTAATTATTAATAAGACCTAATAAACAAGATCAAAGCTCTTGTAGGAACTAGGTGAAGTTTAGCATTAATTTTGCAATATGTATTAAAATTTTTCAAATTAGTTCATGTCTTCTAAATTTATTAAAAATATTTTTTTCTCTTTACCATAATACCTGAATACCTACTGGTTTTCAGATTATAGATTTTATCAATAAATTATTATATTTTAATAATATTACTTTCAATTTTTTGTATCGTAGCATACGTCATGTTGCGTAGGTATAATTATGATGATACAAGTATCATAAACAAATTTTGGATGTTTAATGAAAAAGTGGTAATTTTTTTATTTGAAAGTTTTTTTATTAATATTTTTAGATGTAAATATTTTTAGAGTAGATTATTTTTTAACCCATCAATATCCATTTCTGTAATAGTTTTATAGCGGAGTGACGAGCGCAATAACTGTTGGTAGAAGATTCGCACAAAATGCTTAGATTCGATTACTTTTAAAATAATGTATACCTATATAATAAATAATGTACTTTATCCTATAAAAAATAACGTTAAAATACCATAAGTCAACCCGAGAAAGCATTTTTATTCTTATCATTCAAAGTAAATAAATCAAATCAGATAAGTAAAGATGCCTTACCAATGTAACTTTTTAAGTCTCCAGCTGTTTTCATTTGCTACATACACAAATATTGTATTTAAAAGATACAGTACATTTTCTGCATGTAAAACCCGTATCTTTGACGACATTGAAGCTTGCAAGACTGACAAAAATGATAAAAATCCTTGTAAAGGATCATTTTTGTGATAGAAAATGGATTTCAAATTCGTCTATTTTTTATAACTACCACTGTAGCTCATATCATGCTTGTTTAGCTATTATTTAGTTTAGATCAGGAAACGGAAAGGCAAGATAAATGTAGATCATGCAGAGCATGTGTTATGAAGACCTAGCAGTGGGCCCACTTGTGGGCATCGGCCCGGAGTGGCGTCGCTGATCTAGTGCAATATTTACGATAAATAAATGTATAAATAGTAGACATACAGCTTGACTCACGAGGCTGCTGGCAGCAAAGATCAGAATATTGGTCCAGTAGATTAAGAATAATATAAAAGCTAAATAATAAGTAACATAACTTTGTCTAAACACACAAATTAGTAATAAAAACAAAATATTAATAATTTGTTATTGACATTATGACATAATAATGATCTCTTTTATCCCTCGTTAGGGATTATTTTGTAACAAAATTAATATTCTTGTAACTATATGTAGAAGTGTAAATATATGTATGAAATGTATAGCTAATATAAATAAATGTGTTTATTAGTATTATGTTTATGTAATATAGAAAAGAGTACAGATTTACTAGTGAACTTTATTTATAATAAACCAGCATTATCTGTATAAATAGCTAATTTTATTTTGCCGTGTTTGGTGTTAGTTGTAAGAATTTTTAAAGTTTAATTGTATCGTGAGACCTGAATTAAGACATTAATATAAAAAAAATATAAAAAGTCGTTTGATGACATTAAATATAATCCACAGAATATAATACATACATAGATTATTATACTGTTTGATGTAAAAGTTATATAAAGTTGTTTCTTGGTATTGTTACATACATATTAACATTCCTACAATATCAAAGGCTTTTAGAATAGATGGAGAATGTAGATGGTTTTGTATAAATGATCAGTACACTAATGATATACTATTGATTACGTAGTTCGATGTTATATGCAATGTTACGAGATCTTGTGGTACATAGTAAGCTTTATAGTGTCGCTCATTTCACTATGACTATCAGTCATTTAAAATATCTTCAAATGTTGAAGTAACTGATTAAAGCATTAGAACTGTTTGTCATAGTTAAATAAGTAGTATAAACACCGTTAAATAAAGTTAACCTAATGGATTTATCAGAATTTGTATGAAGCAATTTTTCTAAAAACAATTTAATATAATTCGAACTCATTATTTGTATCACTTCAATTGTTCAACATATCAAATAAATTACCTCCCTTTTGAAATTTTTCATGCGATGCATTTCGATTTTGCAAAATTCGTCTTTCATAACTAATATGAAAGATATTTGTTGAAAATAATATCTAAAATTATTAAAAGATAGTTGATTCATTTTTATTAATTATAAAATATTTGATTTCGTTATTGAAGCATAACAAACAGTAGTTTCACTAGATTCTGCTTTCGGATTGGTTTTGTTAACTTAAGATAGGTATTTATTATATTACCATTTAAAGAGAAAATTAGAGGCTGGTTGTGTTTATTTATCGTAGAAATTAGTTTTAGTAAATTAGAGAAATTATTTAATGATATTAAAACACCAATATATTTTTTTCCTGTTACATGCAAAATTTCATTCATATAATTAAGATATGATATTTTCTGTTTGAAAATATTACTTCTTAATTGTTTGATCGTCAACATTTTTTTATAAAATTTAAATTGTGTTATTAAACAAAATCCTTCACCTTTAGGAGAAAGGTGATGCTACCACTATAACATGATAATTAAAACAAGTTGAAATAATTTTATTGTAATTTATTGTCCTTGTCTCAAAATGCATTTAAATGCAGGCTTTTAGATGAAGAAAGCTATGTCAAAAGAAGCTAATATAGAGCTTTATTTAAACGTGCTCTTCCACCAAAGATATGCTATTAATACTTTGTAGGCGTTTGACCAATCATCGCTGTGTATTAAGCATAAGAACCCCCCTGTAGGTATGTTTATCAGAGTTCCTCTAAGTTACAATCTAGAGAAGAGAAACGTCTTAGAAATAACAAACGCACTCGCTCAAAAATAAAATTATGGTTCTTGTATTAATATAAATTTTAATAAGTATTTTTAAGCGAGTGCTCATGGTTGATCGTCGAATCACTTATCAATCTTTGGCAATCAAGAGTGTAGAGCTGCAGAATAGTGAATGATTGGACATCAAACGCAACAATGGACAACCTCGAGTTATTGTATCATACAAAATGTCAAATATTGTTAATATTGGTTTTATTCAAAATCGATCGTGAGAACTTTAACGTCAATTTATACGAGTACGTGGTTTTTTTTACCTTTTTTGACGGTATTCACGATCGATTTTCAATAAAACTGACACTTCAGAATGGCTTGTTTTTGGTACTAGAGGATATTTTCACAATTTTATATCTAAGTAAAGCAATAAGCTTCGTGCAATAGAAAAATAGAAGTTTTACTGTTGCCTTCGTTTTTATAAGACACAATGTTTATAGAACAAATTGACAATTAGATTTTACCGAATAGTTTTGTGTATTCTATTATAATCACAACGTATGTGAGAAATTAATAAATTGTAAAAATTCGTTATTGGTTTTATTTATGATAATCCTTCACTAATTCAGATAACGTTATTATTAATTAAGGTTCATCCTTAGAAAAGCTACCATCCTTAAAAGGTATCAACCTATACCATTTAATTACACAACAAAATTTTGTGAAGGGTGCACAGATTTGTAAAATTTATTGATAAAACATGTTAGCAAAAGTCTAAGATTGCTCTTTAAGTTCTTTAAGTATTCTTCTGCATAGAATTTTTCTTAGGTAAGTATTTATCAATAGGTAGATATAATTAACCAAAATTTATGAAAAATGAAAACCTTGATGCCAATAATTTTAATGACAGTAAATTAAGGTGTAGTTATTCTAAAATACCGTGTTAACACTTTCAATGCCCACGCGGGGCGGTGCAGCTCTCAGAGCTGGTTCGCCGCGGTACCAACTTGCAGTAACGAGATTGTGTCATGGGCGCTGCGCTAATAGTGTTAAAGGCATTAACAATAACAAAATACATATTCCTAGTCTTCAATAAAAACCGAAACTAAAAATAAATTCAGAATGTTTATTAGTGAGGTTTCGTAAATCGTTCGAGTTCTATCGACAGTGACTCGACAGGAAGAGCATCAATCAACCCTCAATCACAAAATGGACTCCAAGCGACGGGGCATCGAACCTGGACTTGAATCATTCAACGGTTTACAGTCACAAAAATAAATGGTGGACTGAAACTTCGACGATTGACATTCAGGAATGTTTCAGAAAAAACGAACAAATTTTTTATAAAACTGAAAATTAACCTATTATTTTAATTGTATTCAACATTAAAAAACGTATAATTATTAACATAGAGACGTGTTTTACACATAGATGTAATAATTTTAAGTCAAATATAGGTATAGGATTTGTGACTTCGAGTCGGCGTATAAATAGTTACCTAGCCTATCAAACTTGAAAGGTAACAACCAGTCTCGTGTTATCACCAACCCGCCTGGGTTAACCTAAACAGAAATCTACTACGAGTGCTAACTCGTAACACAAGCTTCGAGTTTATGTTGCTGTGTGAATTCCAGCAATATTTATTTATATTTACTTTATTTTATTTTTACAGTAATATACATTAGTATAGATTAAAAACCCGAAATGAGGTCGTGAAGGACTAATACTCCATTATTAGTAAAGGTAAATAGATCGATGCTTATCCTCGACAAATACCGGCCCAGGCCTTGCACCAGTGACCTAATTCTAGACTCGACCACAGGATGCACACCGCTCTGTGACTAGCAAGTACTATAGGCATTTCTGAACCTAATCTGATTATTTCATAAAATTTTGTAAGTTACCTTCAGCTAGAAAGCTGTCGGTTCACGGTGGATGCAAGCTGCATCTGACGGCTGAAATGATGATGACGTTGACCTTCATTTTAAGATCTCTTCGATTTCCGCTATAATACATATTTTATGATTCCCATTCCATATCTAAATTTAATTAAATCCAAGTTCAAACCTAACTGCCCAACTTGTAACAGCTGGTCAAACAAAACGCTTCAAAATCAATATAACTATCGGTCGAAAGTAGACGTTACTGCACCGAGATAAAGACGCAACAAAATTGCAAGGTGAGGCTGCATCTGCCCTTGAACTGGCGATTTTAGGTCAGGATCGGGTCACATCCCGAAGCTTGCCACGGGGATGTGGACCTTATTTCGTAGCTGGTAGGGCCTTGAACTTATAAAGATATTGATGAAATGCAATCGACTAGGTATAGGTACATTCCGAAAACTACGAGAAAAATTTATTTGTTTCTTAGAATAGAATGTTGTCGAAAATATACAAATTATGCAAATTATTCATGATTTGGTTTATATCTGATAGATTTTTTGTTGGTTCACACAATAAAATAATTGATTGATTGGTAGCGGATAAAATTATATCTTCATATATCGCAGGGCACACTTATAAATATTTGTCATTTATTTACATAAAAACCTTAGGATCACTTGGATCACAAAGATGCGATTTGCGATAAATAGTAGTAGAATAATAGAGGGCTCGAACTAGTAAAAGCATTTTCCTCAGCATAATTGATATCACACTCATGCGATGATGATGATAAAAAATATGCTTTAGGTAATTATAAGTATCCAATTACAAATCTTTCATCAACCAATATACAGTCTGACTATTCCTTAAGTTTATTATTATGTTCGTTATGTAATATTATGTAAACTTTTAAAGACAAAATCTTAATGTTTCTTGGATAATTATAAACAGCATCCTTCAGATCCCTCATCAGAGATATGCAGATTATACAAATAATTGTGAATGGCAAAGGCCGAATCGTAACCGCTCCTTGCAGGAGAATCTTAACATGCAGCGCCAAAGAGAGCCTGGATGTGATAAGCACAACTAGAAGATAGCCCTCATTAATGGTAAACAGATACCTCTGAAGATATCCAGGTGCGCTGAGATCCGGCTCAGTTGGTCCAGAGGCCGCCACAACACCGGCTGAGCTTAACCCACTTCGAGCAGTTCAAGGCCGCTGCAGCGATCGATGCGACCGTTCAAGGACTGCTGCCCAAACATTGCATATCCACCAATGTGTGTGAGGATGTGTACATACAGATTTAACAGGAGAAGACTATTTATACTAACACTAGCTTTCAATTATCTGATATATTCTTGATTAGTAATTAATAGAGTAGTAAAGTAGTGAATTATGTCGTGGTTTAAATACATTTTAACATAAGACTAAATAAGACTTGCATAAATATTGATCACTATTATAAGATATTGATGATTTGGGTCATCAGGCAGCCTCGATTATGTTCATAATTGGATAAAAGTGATAACTAACATTATCAAATGTCGTAAACTTCCCATTAAAACAATATGGACTAAATAAATATCTCGGCCGCGGCTCCGAGGTCTGCAAGCTAATGCGCATTGGGCCACCATCTGTCAAAATAATGAAGCTTGCACCAAAGTCCTTGAACTAAGAAACTGGGTTAAACTTCCTCGCTTACAAACATTCTATTTTACAAGAAACCGCTGTGTCCTTGGGCCCTAAGTCTAGATAACTAGGATATTGACATCCTAACATTGCTCTGAGATCGTCTTTTCTCAGATTCTTCAACGCAACGTTTAAGATTGACAAATCAGTTAAAAATATATTACTAACAGGCAGCAGACACTAAATTTGTCAGTTGTTTGGGCGATAGGACGTTTCGCAGTTTTTTTTACTCAAACCAACCGATTTTCAATTATCCCATATGGATTATTTCAATCTAAATAATAATTATGTTTATTGTATTCAATAGCATGTTGTTATTATTATCAAGAAAATTTAAGTGTTAAACATAAAATAATTAACTTACCGGTCATTTTAGGAAATTTATTATTGGTTAGACATTGATTAAAATTGATATTTTTCAAATTAATTTATAATAATTATTATTTTCCGACAATATAACTTGATCAATTGCTACGTCCTTACATGGTACATGTTCTTACCGCAATCTACCACCTAAGCGTAACATTGTAAAATGTGAATGTATGCAATAAATAAATAAATAATGATAAAGTTTGCAGTCGACCCGTAGACAGCACCCTTGAACTGCAGGAACTAGGTTAAACTTCCAGTTTGTCTGAAATATCTAGTTTAAAAGAAAAAAGCCAGTTTTTGGAGCTTCCGTAGAGTTGGGTTTCTTCGTATTTGAAGATTGACTAAATATAGTAAGATTGATAAGTATTGAACAAATAAAATACTACAAAGATCAAGGTTCAATTCGATACTGAATAAATGATTCGCTTAGGACCCGCCTTATTAAAATTGCTTGTTCTCAAAATATTTATAATAATAGGTAAAAATCATAAAAACATGCAAACAACATTTTCATTTCATATTAATTATGGACTAAATCATAAAAATAAATAACTAGACATATCTAAAATTAGACACAGCCATCAGAAAACTTTGTCCAATCTTCGAATCAGACATGAGCAGGTTCTCAAACAAACTTCATAATAAGAAAGTCTAATAAAATGAACTTCCAGAGACAATGTACCGAGTTTCCCTCCTGTTTATCTTATCGGTCGTTGACCCCACGTGTTTACGTGTAAACTCAAACTTCGACGATCAGATCAGACACCTCAAGTGTAAATTGAAAGATTTTCCTTACAAAATTGGATAGGTGCTTGACTGAATTTAAATTTTTATCGGTGTTTGTGTTGGAGATTAGGTATGAAAAGTGTAAAGTCCTTTTGTAAAAAGAAAAGTTCTACGAACGTTATCACGTTTGTTCTAGGTACTGTTTATGCATTAATCAAGCTTAAAAATGAATGAATTGGACAAACCAATATATAATAAATTTTGACCTTTGTGGTGCAGCGGGCGAAGGTTCGCCTGCGACGCAAAAGATTGCGGGTTCGATTAGTGCCTAGGGACAAAAATTTGTGAGATCTGCAATTGTTCCGAGTTTGGATGTTATATTATGTATATTAAAAAAATATCTATCTTTATAGCGTATAATAATAACAGATACAAACATTCTCAAATATATTATTATTAGGAGGAAAAGCACAAAACGGGCACCTCGGCCTAGTTTCCGAACCTAACCCCAGAATCTCACCAAATAGTGAATCTATAGTCAAGTATCCCGGAGCGCCTTATCGTCTAGAGTCTAGTTTGTCTGCGGAGGCACCTCGGCCTACATTCGGCAAGCATTTCCGACGTCGGTGGTTGCCAACAGACCACAGTGCACCAGCGGGGGCGGTGGCCCACTGACCATCTGATAACATAACGTGGTCTGGAATGTGGATTCTTTATACTTGAGTTAAATTATTTGTCACATATGTCATTCTACTCTTATCATAATGTTTTACGATCGAACAAGAAACTTAGTTGCCACACAGAATAAAATTAATTTAGAGTGGAACTCGTTTAGCAACATGACAATGTGAAAAAATTATTTAAGCATCAAATGCGAATTTCATCAAGTACCTAGGTAAAATTTTTAAAGCCAATATTAAAAAAAACTAAACAAATAAAACCCTAATCATTACGGTTCAATTTTAAATCAGTTAATTCCCCTGAGGCCAAATAACCGCCTACGCCCAAACAAACCTTTTCAACCGGGTAATTGTTAACAAAAGACGTAGATCACCGGTCGCGATTTAATCCGGCTTACTGGAAAGTCTTGGTCTACCCGGATGTAAGGTCAAACTACTACATTCGTACCAGGTCAATCAACTTTTAATAATGCAGATACGAAACTCATAATAAGTTTTTTTCAGAAATTTTATAATTTTCTGAGTTTTTTAGAAACATTAAATAATATATGGTTTTTCCATATTTTTTATCATTATCTGAGTTTGCCTATTAACAATAGTATTATTTGTATAAGATCATTATAATATTAGTGTGCAACAGATATCATTTTTTTTTGGTAAATTTTTATTATTTAACAGGTATTCGAATACTTTTTTACAAACAGCTGATAGGCATTTTATGGTAAAATACGAAACTTAAATAAATAATTAATTTAAGATATTTTTCTCTTGGTCTAATTTTTCGTGAGAATACAATAACATCAATTTTACTAATACAGACAAACCAGCACACAAACGTATTGTTAATTATTTAAAAGGAAGGAGTTTATGTTTCAGCAATGGTTATGAGCCTATTCTGTAAAAACCTGAAACATTTTATCTTAATCACTATGGTTTAACAAAGCCGCTGTCGATGTGCTTGCTTTAAAATTACGCAACGGATTTTGATGCAGTTTTTTAGTGATTCAAGGGGAAGATTTTTAAGTATAATTATGTACCCGAGGCAAAGCGATATCAGGTCGTTAGTATGTATATAAAAATCAATGCCACTTTAAGTTTATAAATCAAGAACCATTTATAGGGTTTTGGTTTTAAAATAGTTGTAACATCCAAGTAATAATAATAAGGTTTGAAATGTGATAAAACATGGGAATATAGCGGGCGAAGCCGCGGGCGGATCAGCTAGTAGTTTATAGTTGTTTGAACCAGTTTGTTTATACAAACGTATTTCAATTACTGCAATCATTAAGCAGGGAACACATTATTAACACCCGACGCGACGCGACGTGTCGACACCCGACGTGCACCGTGCATATTACCGACACGCGACGCCACGACATACTAGCATTTCATCATCATTTCGCTAAATAAATGCAAAAATTTTATTTGAAATTGGCATAAAGTGACAGTTCACGAACGAATGACGCGTGGCGTCGAGTGTTGTCTAGAAACATACTGCGCGCCCACGTCGGATGGCGTGTTTACCCCCACCACGCAGACGCAACACGCAACACGCAGATCTGGCACGTCTGGATCAGGTGGCGTGTGCACGCGTGGCGTCGGGTCGCGTGTTCAAAGTGTGTTTCTGGTCTATAGAAAACCATACATTTGATTCGACTCAACACGCATCACGTTTCATCGGGTGGCGTCGGGTGTTAATAATGTGTTCCCGGCTTTTTATTGTCTCTAACACACCGAGCCACACTCGTTATACTTTGAGATATTTAAATTGTATAAAGTAAAAAAAAATTAAAAACGTTTTAATAATGCGGTTATTTTGATATACATATTTTAATCAAAATGGATTCTAGTAATTATAATATAGTAAGTGAAGGCTACCAAGATCGTAAACAAAGGAAATGGATGCCATTTTTGAGACAGGTGTGTAAATAAACTTGTATAAACATGTAAACATGAAACCGGCATGTTCTGAGAACTTTGAAAAGTTTGAAGAACGTGTGACATTCACCCTTTCTTGCTCTTATCAAGAGAGAAGTTCATGTGTCCCAACAGTGGGAATGTTTATAGGGGTGTGACTATGTGTTGATGTTGTAGGTGTTGGTAAGCAGCTCAGTGTGGGCGTCCTACTTCACGTACGGTCTGTGCGTGGGCGCGCCCGCCGTCTTCATCCCGCAGATCAGGAACGAGAGGAACTCCACCGAAGTTGTCAGTGACGAGATGGCGTCATGGCTGTGTATGTACTGAAACATTCGAATTATCCTTAAAAAAATAACTATTTGTTATGAGAATATGTTTTCAAGTAAGTATTTTTTTGTACTCAAACGCTTAATTTTTAGGAAATGAAAAGGCTGTGAGAACTAAATTTATTTAAATTAATAAAATAAATAATAAGCTCTAAGCTTGTGTTACGTGTGCTCGTAAAATGGAACCCCGTAACAATATTGACTATCTTTTTGAAATGAAAATGAAAATATTTATTTGCCACGACACATAATACATAATTAAATTTAAAAATAGTAAAGATACATAGTATTAAAACTAGATACAAACTAGAAATTTACATTAAACAAACATAAAACTAAACTCTTTTTTTTTTTCAGCCTCTATCATCAACTTCAGTGGACTCCCGTGCGTTATACTCCTCAGCATCCTGATGAAGTTTCTCGGAAGGAAGATTTGTTTTATAATCACTATCATCAGTAGCTTAATGGCATTTTTCGTTTTCTATTTCAGCAAAAATATCAATCAGATTTTAATCAGTGAGATAATGCAAGGTCTTCTTGCTGCTGCTCAAATTATAGTATCTGTCGTGGTATTAGCTGAATACACATCCCCGAAATACCGAGGATTATTTCTGACAATAAAATCAGCTACCTACTTTTGGGGAATATGGGTATCAAACGCTGTTGGAACTTTCTTCCATTGGAGATTAATTGCAATAGTAGGAGTATCTGCCACATTTATTTCTCTTATAACCGCAGCTACTTGGCCTGAATCCCCATACTGGCTAGCAAGCAAGGGACGCTATAAAGAATGTGCAGCTAGTCATCGGTGGCTTAAAGGTACCGATAAAGATTCAGAAAGAGAACTGGAAATTTTAATACGTAATCAGAAAGAGTATTTGAGAACATGTAAGAATATAAACCTGTGTACTCGAAAAACTATAGCACAAATATTTGCAATAATAGCACATAAAAGTTTCTATAAACCACTGCTAATAGCTAACTTTACAGCATTGTTTAATATATTTTGTGGGAAACTTGTATTTACAGTTTACGCGATAGATATAGTAAAAGACATAACGTCTAGCGAAAGTACTGCTTATACAGTCATGCTTATTTTGGATGGAATCACAATAGTTTATATGTATATTGGCTGTGCGTTGTCTAAAATACTAAAAAGAAGGACTCAGTTATTTGTGTCATCTACGATAGGAATATTTATGTTATATTCTTTGTCACTTTACTTGTATTTGATTAAATTATCATTGATTGTTGAAAATAAGCATTTGTTTATATGTCTGCTTGTATTATTTTCTATAGCTGTCAGCAGTGGACCATTGATTTTATGTACTACTATATGCGCAGAAATAATACCTTTGCGTTCTAGGAGTTTAGCAATTTGCCTTCTTGGTTTGTTCGGAAAACTATTCTTAGGAATTACTTTAAAAATTGCTCCATATTTATTTAAAACATTGAGTTCGTATGGTGCATTTTTATTCTTTGCTGTTAGTAGTTCTGTTAATCTTGCAGTGTTATTTAAATATTTACCGGAGACTAAAGATAAAACTTTACAGGAAATTGCAGATATTATCAATGGTGTCATATGTGCAAATCAAGTTGAAAATGGTAATTTAATGAATATATCTGAAGAATAGTGTAAGTGTAGAAATAAAAATTAGTTTGTATCAACAAAGTTAACATCAGCTTAAAATAATGGGAATTATAAAAAATGCCTAATTCACTAATGTAACCTTAATTATAGTTTGTATCTACATTTATTTATGCATAAGTTTAATTTACTTAGAACTATAATTTACCTATAAATAATTTACTGAGAAATATAAATTATAATTAATTCACACCAACACATTTAAATTGTATAGGTATATTATAAAGATACTACATAGATTAGATAAGAGGTAAAAAAATATTATATTTAAAACATGGAATAGTTTATATTAAATATTACATTATTATTATTATGTTGTTCCATTTGTTTGTATGAGAATAAAGTTCTTTATTTATTTATTTATTTAGTAGAGTAACTAACATACACGATTTCTTAAAAACCAATTACATACATTACTTAATTATTAATTCAATCAATTGCGCGGCGGGGTTTGAACCCACGACATTTTTTGTTATATGTGGTAATAAATAAACTCTTTAAATAATATGGTATGTTTATACGATCTGCAAATATTATTTGCAAATAACAATTTTATTGGTGACTTTTCATGCTGATGAATGACCTTCAAAGATTACCGAAAGAAAAGTTCTTCATATTGAGAAGAACCGTTTAGTTATTTAGAAGTTCTATTGAACTTGAAGGGAATTACGAGTACCGAAGTGATCTATCACCTTGAACCGTTTGTTTTCTTTCACTGTAATTATACTAATTAAGGAAGGTTATCATTGTCGATGGTCGGAAAAGGTATGTAAAATGCGATTATTTTACCTTTTTTTCAAGCTGCTTTTTTTATTTCATCAGTGTTAAAATGTTAATGTCTAAGTCATACATTTTAACATCATTGTTACACATTACCTGCCACAACTTTTTGGATAGATCCTATCATAATGTCTTGGGAGATTCGGTATAGTCACCAACTTACGTTAAGGCGATCCGAGTGAGTTAGTGCAGTAGGTATTAAATTGGTATTAAAATATATCAGTAGGTTTGACGACCCACACGGAAAAAGAGGGGGTGGTACATACTACTTTATGGTGGTTAAGTTCGGAAGTTAATAAGATTCTCCAAACTAAAATCCTTTTACCCTACAATTAGTACAGGATTAAGAATCAAGCTACGAACATTGTAATCGCCCAAAGCGAAAAAACGTCTTTGTTTAACACGAGTCAATAAACTGGGAAACATACATATTTAGGTTGGAGTTTTAGGGTAAATGTCAGAGGTCAGATTCATCTTCTAGTCCCAGAGAACGGTACTGATACTGTACTTTATAATACACCATCAACATTTCAGCTATAGGACGTCCACTGCTGTGCTTAGGCCCTCCTTAATAATTTCGAGCTGATTCGGTCAACCAGCAGTTTTCACAAGATCCATCCATCTTGTTGGTGGTAGACGACCACACTGCACTGCGCTTTCCAATCCGTGGCCTCCACTCGAGATTTTTAGGCACTATAGACCCATATTATACATAGATTTGACTAATTACTTACTAAACTATAACACCACTTTAGTGCGTTGCTATGCTATTAAACACAGGCATTCAGCGTCAGCTAACAGGCTGCTTTAATCGCGGGAAACTCCATTATAGCGCGAGCAAAGCCGCGTGTGGAAACATATAATAAATTTTCTGTTTGTGCTGTCCACAGAACGACGTTCCTATGTGTTCTGGTGTATAAATAAAACACCCGCGGTAAGTGATAGGATGCTACTATTCTTAGGCATCACACGAGCGGGATACCAGCTGACGTCGGCCTAAGAATTAACAATGACAGTACGTAACAATATTATGTATGATAAAATGCTCGTTCCTGGACTACAATATCGGTATCAGTTTTACCTGTGAAAACAAGTGTGGGCGTTTTGTTTCTCAAATTGGCGTAAAGCTCCGTACCTTGAGATCTGTGTTCCTTCAGGATAAATTTGTAAAATTTAATGTGTTTATTAGAAAAACTATAGATATCTTTAATACTCTTGATAAATACGCTTTATAGGTCTTGGGAGGTTTCATCGTTGTTCGTTTCGTTGTTGAAACCCGTGCCCAGTAGTGGGAACAGTTTGAGTTGTTACAGGGCCATTTTATATTTAATTTACCCAATGCCCTTGTCATATTGAATTTAATGATCATAATTATAATTTTATAAATTAATAAAATTATCTTATCTGAATAGATTCTTGAGCCATTAGCGACTAAAAGAGCGAAAGAAAAGTCCATCTATCAAAGCTGTGAGCAGTCGGCGGTTGTCGTCCTTCTACTCCTATTTGCAAATTAGCCCACAGGCTGGGATTTAGGGAACATACAGGGAAATACGAGTAGTATGTCACAACTAGTTCCCCCCGCGGTTTGCTCACGTTTTAATTAACTTTCGCGTGTAATCATGAATTTTTCCGAGGTAAAAAAGTGTTTAAGAAAGTACACAATAATGTATTTTATATTATCAGCATGACACGTAGCTTACGTTTGATTCACATTATTGTGTACTTTCATAAATACTTTGTGTAACTTCGTGCATGTCACGGCAAAACGGAGCGACAAATAGACGTGATTTTAAAGTGGAAATAGATGGAAGGATGGAGAGTGACATAGGCTAGTGATATTTTTTTCAATTTATCATCCATTTCAACTCGATTTTCTCTACATCTTTAGACCAAACGTCTTGTAAGGGCAAAGATAACATTTCATCATTTTCCAGCCCCTTTTCCTTCCCTGAATGCGCCCCTGCCCCCCGCCCTCCGCCCGCCCTGGGCGAGAGAACGCCGTCCGTTAACCTTAGCCTTGTGGAGGATTGTCATTTAAGGATTTCCCATCCTGTGACTAATTAAAATTATTGTGGATTAGAAAGCAAGATTTAATATATTTCTCAAAACAATCGTACTCGTGGACTGAGTGTTTATCATAAACGAGTCATTTGATAAGTGGAATTCTCGACGTTTAAAGTAAACATAGTGAACTTCCGGTTTACGTAAATCCATGGTTATAGTTAGTTTCCGGTTCTCAGTTTACAATGGAGCATGAAGATGTCGAGGGCAACGACCTTTGCAGGACTGAATCAGTGATGAGTCACGTGTAATCATCACAATGCTGACTTCTTCTGCACACGGGTCATATCGTTTTTTTTTACGGGTCATATAACTATCACCACGTTTAGCAAGGGGCTTGGTGATTGCCGGGAGTTGGTACAATACAACACTGCTTGAGGTGGTCGATAGCCAATTCACAATACATTTAAATATTATTTTGTGTTTTAACAATAATATACATTTAACAATAGAATAGACGGAGTGGTAGCGTAGTTTGTGCGTAATATATTAAGAAATAACCATCCATAAACATACAATCTATTTATGTAGCGTACGAGTATTATGTAATTGGCGACTCCGTCCGCGTCAAATTATGTTAGCATGAGGGCCTCGTCTTCTCGTAATTGGTGCAAGAATTTAAATAGCCTATCCGGTATCGCAGACGTCTAAATGTTTATCTACCATTTCATAAAATTCGGATCATTGGTTTATGAGTTATGGAGAAACACAGAAACATACCCAAAAAGATGTTTTCTGTATGGAAATAAGTTTCAGTATTTTGAGCCTATAAATACAATATCTCTAAGTACAAAATAATTAACTTACTCCATGACAGACTATTACATACAGATTTATATTAGTTTAGTAGTACCTACCTATTCATATTATTAATAATTTCGATATCTATCAAGAGATGTTTCTGTGTGAATTGTCCAGCAATATTTAATATTTATTTAATTATATGAGAAACTTTATCTCTGTTCTGAGAACGGAATCAAAGGTGAACAGTGCAGAGTGGGCGAAGGTCTGCGCTAACACAATATTGGTGTTAGCTTGTTGGCGTAGGAAGTCTATAGGTACGAGTACCTATATTATTTTTAGTCAGCCAATAACTTGTTACATACTAGATTTCCCGGCTTTTACATACGTACCTAAATTATTCTGATTTATTATTGTGAGACTTCATTGTAGCATTAGTTTTATTTTTCGTGTGAATTGTTTATGAAAATATAAGCTATAGTCCAGGTGCTCACAAACTTTTGCAATAATCACATTACACTCTTTATTATCTTATTTATTTATTATAAAGCTGATGTTTGCTTTCTTATATAAACAAATCCGTCTGCTCAACCATACCCACGCAACAAGATATGGTACTAATCAGAGGTCAGTAAAACACGGCAAAAAAGAGAAGTAATTTAAGAATGTATTTACTTGGTTTAGTGTTTCTTGTATGACAATAAATGATCTATCATTGATATTTATCATTATTTAGTAACAATTTCTAATTTGAATATTCCATAGCATTAGCTACAGAGTTTTAAAGATCTCAGTAAAATATAACTAAAACAACATCTTGCAGATACTTACAAAGAAAACATAAATTAGTCTTCAGTTACGCCCAAACTATAAATTTAGTTCTAATAATTCAAAGAAAAATCGAGTACTTTATTAGGTTCTCATTGTCTCGAAATACCTACACTAGACTTGTTTATGTCTTAGACTAACAGCGTTACATGTACCTTGTATTGCGTTACTTTTTTTACCTAAAATTCAAGTAAAACCAAGTAAAATAAAAAAGAATTAAATATTGCTGGACAATTTACACAACGACATCTAGCCCCGTGGTAAGCTCGAAGCTTGTATTACGGGTGCTAGATTTCTGATATACTTAATTATAATATACATACATAGATAGATATTTTTATTATACATATATAACACCCAGACACCCGGAACAAATATTTGCAGATCATACAAATAGTTGTTCCGAGGCGGGAATCGAACCCGCAACCTCTTGCGTCGCAAGCGGACAAAACCATGCGGCAGGCTGTTAGTAAGTAGGTATATAAAGTTTTTCCTTCTGTGATTCATGGTAACAGATTTCCTACATGGTGTCGTGTGAATGACTTCTGTTTATGTTTATTTGCTCATAAAACTCCTTTGATTAAGTAGGAATCAGGAATTGCTTTATTATTGCGTAGGATCACTTTTTTTTAGAACATTTGATCTTTGTCGGTAATTGTCTTATACGAACAAGAAAGAGGTCGTGAGTTCAAAAGAAAAAGAAAAGGATACCTACTTAATTTTATTTTTTTTATATTTAATTATTTAAGATACACTTATATTAGTCTTATATTTCTTATTGTATCTTATAATAGAACATATTTAAAGGCAAATTACAGGTTTCCAACTATATCCGGAAATTGCTTTTGTTTTAGAGTTTTCCAGTCTCTTTTTTCCAAGACCAAGACCAATATTAAATTACATGATTAGTAAAAAAGGTCAAAATAACAATTCACATTATAGCTTGTTTAAATATCTCCGGGATATAAAAACACGTCCCAAAAATACAAAAAGAAATTCAGACAACACCCCACGTGCTGATTCCGGCTCTTTCTAACAATTTGTGAAGGGAACCTCCAGACACAAAGTCAGAAATCGTGGACTTACGAGCGAAATGTCCGGGACATTTCCGGAAATCAAATTTTCCGGGATTCTGCATTAGCGTCCCGCGAAATGTGAGAGTTGTGACTTGCCGAGTTTGTGTTGAACGCCGGGTCACTGAACTCTAGAGCCGTGGTCTTCGCTTCTTCGGATTACGTTTATTTATTTACTCCATGGACGTAAACTAAATCTAACTATAAACTTTGGAATTATCTTTTATGTTCTGTTTGTAAAAGAACCTATGTATCAGTTCAAAGCTATCCTGGTTTAAAGAATTCATTCTCGTATAAACGGGTAATCCATGAACCTTTAATTTGATATCAGGGCTGAATAAAACTGTTGAATAAAAATTTACAACCAACTTTATTGAAGTTTGAAACTTGGCAAAATACTCGTACACCTAATAGTTTTTACTAAATTTTAAAATACATAAACAATGGCTAATACTTCTACGTTGCATTTAAGGGATGTTGTCCCATTAATGTGGCGCAAAGTTGCAAAAATATAATCTATTATAATTATTTAAATAATAATTGTATTATATGCCGAGTGGAGTCAGTCTAAAGATAGTTCAACCCGTGGATTCATTATTTCATTTTATACATCGTAATGATTGTATACTGCACTTACTGAATGCGTCTAGATTTCGCATTAAAATATTAGTTGTGAAACAAAGTAATGGATCCTTATGAGGGATGATGATGATGATTTTGATATTATGTGCTACTTAGGTACTATTTTACTAACAATGTTTTTATATTCCTTTAGCAGTAGTATGACGTGGGAGTCGCCCGCCCACAAACTATTGAAAATTAGGCGAATAGCTTCTGAATAACAATATTTCTTGTTGTTAGGATTATTAATTAATTGATGAGATGGGTGCAAAAGGGGCCGCTGTGAAGGATCGTGTTACGCAGTTGCACGTTGGTTGGCAATTATTGGGTCTTTACAAACTTATAAGAATATTTAACAAATACTTTATACAAATTATGTTGAAATGTTTAATAATGATAATGATTGTATGATATTATATGACTTGCCCATTATAGCAACCTTTGTTATAATAAGGCTAAATAAATGAGTCTTTGAATTCTACAGTAAAATTACTGTTCACCTATTTTTTCTCCTGTCGTTATTGTTTTAACGACGATATCTGTAGTGGGGCGGCTGAAGGTTCACCTGCGACGCAGGAGGTTACGCGTTCGATTCTCGCCTCGGGACAATAATTAGCACGATGGGCAAATATTTGTATAAAGTGTTTCATTTTTATGGTTATATTTTATATAATATTAATTTAGAATTGTATCTTGTATCTACTCAAATCTCGACCATAAGTCAAAGAACTTCTATATCAACTCATCCAATCCAGCTTTCGATAAGAGACCCTTAAATTCCCTCGCAAACGTCATAAACCCAAAAAAGCGTCATAAATTAACGGGGGGCGTTCGTTCCATTATAAACCACCCGCTTCTTTATAGAGCCTATTTACGTCCGGCTTAATGCGTCCAACTCAACCACTTAACACAAAAGACATCCGTAATGCTAGGGTGACTTTATTTTAATTTGAACTTTGTCTAGGTTTAATAGAGACTTGAGAAACATCGCGAGACGCCCTTTTCGTCGCTTCGTTCGCTTTTTTCGTTAGCTTGCTGAAACTCATAAAACGTTCATCATCGAAAATTTAAGAAAATACTACGAGTATTTACATATTTTTCAAATATTTATTAATTAAAACCTAGCTTAGTTAACTTTAACGAATCAATTATTATGTAAAAGAAGATATAACATTATATTTAAAAAAAACAGTCAATAAAAAATTAAAAGATAAGTGCAAACGAAAACCGATTAAAACCTATCAAAACGATCTAAACGGCTTCAACATATAAATGCTCTCGAGTCGAGAATCCTTCATCGTTCAAAGACACTGCGCCGAATATTAATGTGGGCCCGCTTTAATTACGGTAATACGGTGTTCCGGGATCGCGCGCGGGGTCAAAGGTCGTGCACGGTTTTTGATAAACTTCGACTTAGGCAGTATTCGCTTCATGCGATCGACATGGCAAATTAACTATTGCCTTTTAAAATTGCGCAAAATGGGGTACTTTGACTGTTTGTGTTGTCGCTGAGAGAACTTATTTTTGGATATTTTTAATTCCATCTATCAGTTAAGTTTTCAACAATCCCTACTGTGCGAATACAATAATTATTGCTAACAATTAAATCATTATGTTTTTGCAAAGAAATAAAAATGTTTGCAAACTCATTAAATTTTTTAATTTTAATATTAACAGAAACGTTAACGTATGATGTTGATTTCATTATTAACTTATAAGAATCTGCTACCGTTTCTTTTAGGTGAATGATGACGATTTTCGGATAGGTAAATTATCTCATAAAATAAATTATATAGAAATAAAATAATAGTACCTACCAAAATGTAGTAACTTTAAGTAACTTTTTTTTTATTAATACATGTAAAAATAAACAATTTGATTTCTAAAATGTGTAAGATATATATTTTTTTAAAATTCCAGAAGAAGTATACATAGGTACATTAAATGCATTAACTTATTAACTTTTCTTTTTGTAAGGTACCACCAATCTCTATATCTTGACATGTTAATTGATCTGTCGTCTTTCCGACAATATCATCCGCAATTTCATGCAAAGATTTGTCCTTTGTTTCTGGTAAATAGTTATACAGAATGAAAATTAAAATAGAAGATGATACTGCAAATACAAGAAACGTGGAGTGCAAGCCAAATAATTTGGTAACTGTAGGAGTTATATGTGAAAGTAACGAAAATACAGATTTATCAGAAAAACTCACAATAACAACTGCAAAACTTCTGAAATTTAACGGAAGTAGTTCTGCATAAAATGATGAACACAAAATTACAGGACCACATCCTACTCCTAATGAATAAACAGATAGCAATGATATCGAAACGTATTTATTTTGAGGTAAAATAGAAACACCTACTAAGTAAACATGAAGTGCAAGCCCATACAGAGCTGCTATTCCCAGATATGAAGCTCCCAAAAACAAAGTTCTTCTTTTAAGGTAGCGCGATGCCACCGTTCCTGCATACATGCCGAACACAGTGACGCCATCTAGTACCAGCAAGCCGTACTGCGCAGTTGTCTCACTAGATGTCATCATCTTTATGATATCGATCGAATAATAACCAATTACGAGTTTCCCGCTAAAATAATACAAACTTATAACACATATACAGAGAAGAGTTGCTTTGTAAAACTGTTTCTGTGTTATAACTTTTAAGGATATTTTTGTGTTAAAGTTCATATTGTTACTATCCCTAGAAAATAGGCGAAGTTCTTGCTCGGATTCTTTACAAGTTCCTTTCAACCAACGATGGGTTTTAATGCTCTCGTCTCGTCTACCTTTGTTAGCCAGCCACAGCGGAGATTCTGGCCAGAAAAATACAGTTACCAGAGGATAAATAGACAGCACAATTTTGAACCACGAAATAACCTTCCAATAGAAGAAAGTGCCGAGTGCGTTAGACACCCATATCCCCCAGAACACTGTAGCAGACTTAAAAGTAAGAAAAACTCCCCTGTACTTCGGAGACGTGAACTCAGTTAAGATCATGGACGAGACAGTCATTAATATAGCGCCCATGATGCCTTCCAACGCCTGCCCGATGAGGAGCTGCGTGTAGGTGGTGCTGGTGAGGAAGACGATCTCTGCGATGACTACGACACTGAATCCAAACACGCATGGCTTTTTTCTTCCGAAGACCGACGCAGCTGTTGGTAGGATAATGACCCATGGTAATGCGCTGTATCCGTAAACTGCCACTGAGTAACAAAAAAACTTTTATAAATAAATGTGTACCTACTGTAAACTAACTTACTGCGATCACATATTCATTGCACTATCGTATTCCGTAAAGAAAATGAAATGAAAAGAATAAAATCTGACTTCATAATTGTTGATGTACCAAACTTTATGGGAATTGCTTAGAAAACATGGCTGGTCTAGTAGAATAAATCTGATAAAAGATTACCTACCAAGCATGGCAGCCATGGAGTCGGTGATCACCTCCGTAGAGTTGGCCTCGCGTCGGATCTGCGGCACGTACACTGTGGGCGCGCCCAAGCACACTCCCAACAAGAAGTATATCACCCACAGACTACTGCACACAAACAACTGAAACCAATCATTAATCCACACTAATACAGCTCTAGTAGGTATACATCATAACTATTTAAGAGAAATATCTGCCTACAGATAAACAAAATCGGAAAATGAAAAAATACCATAGTTAAATCACATCAAAAGAATGGAATAGACCCAAAACAACGAGTTATATTAAAAAATACATACGAAAGATTTATATATACAATTTCCCAGAGATCAATATATTTTAGAGGATAATGACATAATATTTATTAGTTTACCTGTCTATAGAAATACTTAGATGAAGCAGAATCCGATTCAGAACCAGCATTAACTTCACCAATAACACCTCTGTTGGTTTCCATGTCACTACTGGGGCGAGGGGCGTTCAAATAACGAAAGAGGAAATGAAACAAAACAGCATAGGTAGTTATTAAGAGCCTTGTGACGTTACGAAGTTTTGCGAAATTGGATATTTTATGCACCACGTGACCGGCGCGTCACGCGAATTCTATGAAAAATACTAAATGATCTTGATACTTCGTCGATCTAAAACATACAAATATACTAATAATTATTTTAGATCTGTAGAAAATGGCATCGAATAAATTCCATTTTATTGAGTGGATTTTTTTTCAGTTTCATTCCGAAATAATTATTATATTAATGTTTTTATTTAATTGATAGGAGTTTATATATTTTCCTAAATTCAAAATGGTGGATATTTTTATTTCAATATTTGAATCAATTATGTTTTATCTTAATAATATCAATATTTATTTTAAATCTGATTGATTATTTGAAATCAATTAAGTAGGTACATAATTTTAAATTAAAACATTCATGATTAATAATTATATATATAAGAATAAAACTGAAAATAGTCTTATTGAAGTTAAATGTCCTCATTCATCTCATCTTATGGGCTCATTTTTAAACCGATTCTTCTGAAATTTGGTGTGTAGGTTTGTAATTAAATGTTTTTTTTTTGTCGAATGTTGGGACTTTATGTAAGTTCGAAAGTCTAAATTGAACGGACTAAATACAAATTCTAATTATAACAAAACAAATAAATTATATTACCTATATTTAAGTTGCTTGTTTTGTTAGATGGTATATTTGTGTTTGAATAAATAAAAGTTTCGTTAATGAAGGTTTTAATTATGTTTAGGTATTATTTTTGTAGTTTCGAACTTTATATTTATTTTTATATTTATTGGTATCCATTTATCTACATATGTCATACACAGATGTAGAATATCCATTTATCTACATATGTCATCTTGAATAATTCCCATTATATTTTTATTTTGATAAACTATTTATTTTTATTTTATTACGAACTTATTTGAAAATATTTCATTTATATATTAAAAAAAAACCAACCCGCACTTGGCCAGCGTGGTGAATTAAGGCCTAATCTATCTCGTCAAGAGAGAAGTCCCTATCCCAGCAGTGGGAACGTGAATAGGGGTGTTATTTTATATACAGGGCGTTCCAAAATTATGGGCCATGAAGGGGAAGTACCATATATATCGTTGATAGTGAATTTTGCTCAAAGAAGACTTCATTTTATTTAAAAAAAAGTAAGTAATTTAATTAATTAATTTACAAAAAAAATGTTTCATGTTTTTTATTTGATTAAAATAATTAATTTCACGTTGTTCCTTTCTTTTAAAATACTATGTTACTTAAGCAGAGTTATTATTTTTTAGCTATTCTTTCGATTGGTATCATAAAAATAGAGTTTTTTTTTCTACATGTAAGTCGGTTCGATTCCCAGACAAAGCAAGTAATTTTTAGAAAATCTATGAATCCAGAATTACTTACTTTTAAAAATAAAATGAAGTCTTCTTTGAGCAAAATTCACTATCTACGATATTTAAGGTACTTCCCCTCCATGGCCCATAACTTTGGGACGCCCTGTATTTATTAGAAAGGTACAATTATTTAATGTTTACAATAAATAATATATTTATTAGAAAGGTACATTATTTATTGTTTACATATTGGATACTCGGTAAAAATAAGAACAAAAAATTACGGAATATTTTCTTTGTAATAAATATTATGGAAATCTATACTACAATTATCAAGCTGAGGAGATTGCTTGTTTATTTGTTTGAACGTGCTACTCAGGAACCGCGGGTCCGATTTAAAATATGATTTCAGTATTGGATAGTAAAATGATCGAAAAAGGCTATAAAACATAAACTAGTAAATAACGTAAAAACGCAAGCGCAGCTGTCGGCGGGTCGGCAAGTTAGTCATAATCTAAAAAAATCATAGGCATAATTACATTTAGTCGTTGGACGGTTTCACCAAAAAAAGTTGCCTTGTTGTTTTTTAATTAGGATAGATAACTTTAGATATGCAATCCACATCCTACAGCATAACCTCCAAATAAATAAGGTAAAACAAGATGACAATGATGTGGTACAATTCTTAGGCCAGCAACATTTGGTACAATTCTTAGGCCAGCAACAACAACAATTGACCGTTATCAATAAAAATAACAATTGATCGTTATCAACGGATCAACTTATGTCGGTCGTAGTATCGCAATAACACATACACGCACACTAACAGCGTTTTTACAGCAATTGACAGTCCCACACACTGACATTTTACGAAATTTTTCTATATTTTATTCAAGAACAACCGACATAGGTCCGACCTCGACAAGCGCTCGCGCGGTACTAAATGGAAAAAGCCGGCTGAATGAAAAAACTACTAAATTATGGTAGTTTTATTTTATTCATAAAAAATTACCAAAACCGTTCTACAAATTAAAATTAATATCATAGTTTAAGCAAATGTTGATAAATATTTTGATATAAATATGACGTCCCATTGATTTAGAACTTCGGAGTTATTGAGGTTTGTTTCGAAGCATTTTCGGTCGATATTAAATTCGGTATATCTTTAGAATAAAAGCATTTAACGAAAATGTACTCTACTCTAAATGAAGAATAGGATATACGTAACATAATAAAAAATAGTTTGATCGCCCATATTCATTAGAATCTACAAATTAGAGCTGAGAAAACAGGTCTTCGAGCGTTTTTTACGAAACATGTATCCGGAGAATGATTATTACTCAATATATAAACAAGTTATCTAAAATGTTTCTTACTACTTTTGTAGAGGAGAAAACGAACTATTATAAAGATGTAATTGTAATATCAAACAACTAACGCAAACCATAGAATTAGGACGAGAAAACCGAACAATTTCGCGATTTCACGTAATAGGCCTCTTAATATAATGTACTTCAATTATCTTATTTTTATTTTCATTAAATATTTAAACCGGTTGCACCAGTTATACAGAATTTGTACGACATTTAATAATAATAAATTATAATTACAGCGATTCAATTGAAGCGAATATAATTTTTAAAGGGAACAGAAATATTATTTTGTAGTAGGTATACCTAATTGAATTGGTTGGATCAGATTATACTGAGAGCGCGTTCAACGTTAAAACCTTTGTTATAAAGGTAATACTCGTATTATTCTCTATACCAGTGTTACTCAATTTATCTAAAACGTTGAATCGACAAGTTTAGTTCCAATTACAAATCAAATCAATTCTAAAATATTCTAACATCTTTCAGAACTAAGACAACTTTTCATAAATTCCTATAAAGTAATAACTACTTATCCATTTTGAAAAATTACAAAAAATTACCTACTTATATTGGTATCAACGAACTAAATAGATAGCAGTAAAAATAATCATTTATAAGAAATTTATAAGTACATAAAATGTTAAGTCAAAAATCAAAATACAGTTATTATTGGAAAAGTGCATTAGATTATATTATATCTAGTATATTCTTAGCTTCAATCAGAAACCAAAACAACAAATTTGTTTAATTAAACATTAAACTGAGTAGTTTATAGTGATAATAAAATTGAAAAACATTACGAATGTAATACTATTGCCTAATATTATTATGACAACCTTTATTGTCAAATTGGATTAAAAGGTTATTGTTATGTTTCTGGGTTAATTCCTTAGTTTTTCCCCACGAGCCAACTTCAGAAGTTTGCCATACCCAGCATGGACATCAGTTCCAAAACTGTGTCTCATGACCGCCTACTCTACTTGCCAATTATTATTGTTTATTCAATTAACCTATTTTCTTTCAAAAGAATCGCTTTACCGTCACATTTCGATTCACTAACTACGGCATCTGCTATTTCATTTAGAGATTTGTCTTTTGTTTCCGGTAAAAATCTATACAAAATTGCAACTAAAATTGACGAAGCTATAGCAAAGAACAAAAATGCCGTATAAGGACCCAATTTCTTAAAACATAATGGGGCGACGTGTAACAATGTTGAATAATGTAACCTATCTGTAATAGCTACCAAGCACATTGCGAAACTTCGATGGTTCAATGGTAGCAGTTCTGCGTACAAAGACGAACATAAAATCATTGGTCCACATCCTACAGCTAATGAATAAATGGACAGTAAGGCGACCGAAACATATTTATTTTGAGATAAATGAGAAGCTCTTACTAAGTAATCGTATAGCGATAGAACATAAAGACCTCCTATAGACACATAAGTAGTACTCAAGAATAATGATCTTCTCTTCACATATCTCGAAGCAACTGATCCAAGGTACATTCCTAAAATAGTAACGCCATCTAGTATTAGCATTCCATAGTTTGCAGTTGACTCGCTAGATGTCATGACTTTAATAATATCTATCGAATAAAGGCTCACCACAAGTTTGCCAAGAGATTGGTATAATCCCAGAGTTATTATACCAAGTAACGTCGCTTTATAAAACTGTTTTTGTTTGATGACTTTGAAATGAATGAATCTTGAGCCTTCTTCCTTGTGTTGATTAGTCAGCGTTCTTTGAAGATCTTTCTCAGATTCATTGCTGCATCCTTTTAACCACCGATGTGTTCTAATACACTCATCTTTTCTGTTATTTTGCGCAAGCCACAAAGGTGATTCTGGCCAGAAGAAAACAGTTACTAATGGGTAAAGTGATAAAATTATTTCGACTAATCCTATATTCTTCCAATGAAAAAAGGTACCGACTGTGTTAGACACCCATATACCCCAACAAAATGTGGCAGATTTGAATGTAAGGAAGAATCCTCTGTATTTTGGGGAAGTGTACTCTGTAATGACCATGGCAGCTACGGTCAATATAGCAGCGGATAATATGCTTTCCATCGCGTTGCTAATTAACAGCTGAGTGAAGCTGGTGCTGGTGTAAAAAGTGACAACTGCTATGGTGGAGATGCTGTGAACTACGATGAAAACCTTCTTTCTTCCGAAGTAGGAAGTGGCTGCTGGTAAGATAAACACCCATGGGATGGCGCCGTAACCGTAAACTCCAACTTGAAACAAAAACAGGCAATGTAATATTACACTCTGCCCACTCCTGGCTTGTAGAAAAGCCTATTTGTTTTGATGTGCTATTAGCTTAAACAGCAACGACTTATTTATATATTTATTTATTTTGTATATTATATTAAGTATATCAGAACTCTAGCACCCGTAACACAAGCTTCGAGCTTACCACGGGGCTAGATGTCGCTGTGTAAAAATTGTCCAGTAATATTTTATTTATATTTATTTTAATTAACTTGATTTTAATATATTTTTCCTTTAAACACTGTCTCAGAAATGGCAGTCCTCGGAGTATAGGATTATCAAGTGCTTATATGAGAGGTAGTTACAGAGCAGGGCTGTCATGGAGTCGGTGATGGCCGCGGTGGAGTTGGCCTCGCGCCGGATCTGCGGGACGTACACTGTGGGCGCGCCCACGCACACGCCCAGCAACAGGTATGACGTCCACACGGTGCTGCACACGACAAGCTGAAAACAGTTTGTCATATTTTAGAACAATTATTATTTAGAAGGTACAATATTTTTTACTTTAACTTTTCTATTCATACTCTATACTATATTATTCAATTAGCTTTTGGCCTTGCGGCTTCGCCCGCGTTATATTAATAAAATTTTCCTGCGGACAGATTTCCCAATGTACCTAAACAGTAACATATTTCTTTTCCGGCATTCAAACTATCTTCATACCAAATTTTGATTAGAATCGGTTCAGTTCAAAGCCGAGCAGAAAGTTACTTTTAAATTTCAAATATAAGTATAATCATATTACTTTAAACCTAATACAAAAATAAATGTTGTATACCTCTACTGCAACAATTTATTTTTTAAATTACCGCTTGTAGGTAGAATAAAAGTTTCAGGATTTCAAGGTCAGACTTAACAATACAATGCTTTAACGGAAGAATGCTATAAGATTGTTTTAAAGACACGTATATAAGAATAATGCTGTTTAATTATTTTAAATAATACCTACTACTTTAACTTATCTAAAATCCTACGGAAATCTACATTCCTATTTGTAATATCTCAGCGTGGTTTTTATGTTTATAATTGACGCAAGATCATGATTTTAACTGTTAGAAAAAAAATCATTCTAAAAATAGTAACTGAATGTCATTAAAACATTAAATGACTTTTCATAAAATATGTCAGTTGTGAAATGTCATTTAATTTGTAAACTAACTAATTTGTATTCATCTAACTTCTAGTATTTGTAGTATTCAGGGTAAAAATAACTTTTCAAATTAATACTAAAATTGAAGCTAAACAATTCGTTTACCTATACTTATAAAATGTATTAGTTAATATTAGTATTAGTTAACATTACCTTAATATATTATTTTATAAAAATATAACTACTCTACAGAAACTTTTTTAAAACGCGAGTGAAATCACATGCAAGAGTAATACTTTTTAAAAAAATGCATTAATATTAAATATGGCGTAATTTATTCCATTCTGCAGTATGCATTGCATTTTTATTCTTTGGGTACACTTATTTTAACCGATAACAGTTGTGTTGAATTAAAATGGAAACTGGTGGTTATGAAAAAGTGGAAAATGGTGATACGAGTGATAGTGGATCGTTGAAATATTTTTTTAGACAGGTATTATAATATACTCGTAAATATAAAATAAATAAATATTGCTGTACAATTCACACAGCAATATCTAGCTCCATGGTTATCTCGAAGCTTGTGTTACTGGTACTAGTTCATCTGATACACTTAATAGAATAATATACATAGATAAATATTTTTTATTATACTTATAGAACACCCAGACAGAGTATTTTATCACAAAAAAATAAAAAATAAACTCATCACTCAACCCTATCATACATATTCCCCAAGACCTGTATTGGGTTCTATCGGCGAGACCTGTGCCTTGTAGTAGGACGTAAAATGTAACAAAATATCATATTTTTTATTTATCACAATTATTTTATTATTGCACCATTAAGTAAAGTTTAGATTGTTAAGGTATTTATTTCATTGTCGCATTGGTTTACCTAATTGAAATAGCAATAAAAAATCAATTTTTTTAAAACATACCTAGGTATTAAAAATTTAATGAAGGGTAGAAAATTAATGATTTATGAGAAGTACCTTTCTCGTGATTCATTTTTGAATAGAACATGAAATTAACGGATTAAATGTTTCCCGATATTTTGCACAGTTTTAAGCGCCATCTTTTAGAGTAGTAGCATTACAATGGTAGTTAAGTATAGATTTACTTAACTACCATTGTAATGAAATTAATATTTTCCAGGTGATCGTTTGCAGTAGTCTATGGGTGATATTCTTCTTGTTAGGAGTGTGCATGGGCGCACCCACTGTGTACGTGCCGCAGATCCGACGCGAGGCCAATTCTACGGAGGTGATCACTGACTCTATGGCTGCTATGCTAAGTAAGTATTTTTATAACGTTTCTATTGCTTTGAGTAAATGAACATAGGTACATATTTATTTGCACCTTCAAGCAAAAAGCATCGTGTATAGAACTAAAACGTGATACCGCGGCTAAATAAACACAAAATTTCAAAACAGCTGTTAGAATTATAAAATAGGTACTTGATACAAATAGGGCCTCTTCCGCCTAATACAGATTAATATTTGATTTTTTTTACTATTTTTTACTTCAAATTCAATAAACGTTACTAAATATATTCCATCTTCAATCTTCAATTAAAATTCATCTAAAATTCATGTATTAAAAATATAACACTGTAGTTTTATTTATCTGTTACTTCTTATATTTCAGTGGCAGTTTACGGCTACAGTGCTTTACCATGGGTGATCATTCTACCACTAGCAGCCACTGTCTTCGGAAGAAAGAAGCCTTGCATATTTGTATTCAGCGTCGTAGTCATCGCAGAGATCGTCTTCTTCACCAGCACCACCTACACGCAGCTCCTCATCAGCCAGGCGTTGGAAGGCATCATGGGCGCTACCGTCGTGACCATATCCTCCATGATCTTCACGGAGTACGCATCTCCTAAATACAGAGGATTCTTCCTTACTTTCAAGTCAGCTACATGCTTGTGGGGAATATGGGTGTCTAACGCACTCGGCACATTCTTCCATTGGAAAGTTATTTCGATGCTTAAAATAGTACTATCAATTTATCCTCTGGTAACTGTGTTTTTCTGGCCAGAGTCTCCGCTGTGGCTTGCAAGTAAAGATAGGCGAGTAGAAAGCATTAAAACTCATCGCTGGTTAAAAGGGCGTAGTATTGAGTCGGAGCAAGAACTAAGACGTCTATTTTCGAGCCAAAATACTCCGCAAGAAACAAGCATATCATTGAAACTATTTACACAAAAACATTTTTATAAGCCCACTTTATTGTGCATTTGTCTCATGGGCATGTATCACTTTACTGGAAAACTGGCCGTTGTTTATTATTCGATTGATATTTTGAAAATGATGACATCCGACGAGACCACCGCGTACTACGGCATGCTAATACTAGATGGCGTTACTGTGTTTGGTATGTATCTAGGAACTATCTTATCACGGTTTCTTAGGAGAAGAACACTTTTTTTTAGCTCGTCATATTTGGGAATAACAGCACTTTATGGGCTAGCTTTGTATGTTTATTTAGTAAGTGTGTCCGCCTTTCCAGCAAATAAATATGCTGCAATAACTCTGCTATCTGTATATTCTTTAGGAATGGGATGTGGTCCTTTAATTTTGTGTTCATCATTTTACGCGGAAATACTTCCTTTAAAATGTAGAAGTTTTGCAGTTATTATTGTGGGTTTGTCAGATAGGTTAATATTTTCTTTTGTATCTCATATTACTCCTACAGTCATAAAACTGTTTGGTTTACACTCAACGTTCCTTATATTTGGCGTATCGTCAACAGTTTTTATTGTAATTCTGTATTTCTATTTACCAGAAACTAAAGACAAATCTCTGCATGAAATAGAAGATGCTATTGTTGGGAGAAAAAAAATATTAATAACTGACGTTAACCCAGATTTAGGTAATGATTTACAAGAAAAAACGTTTATTTTCGGTAAGAAAAGTTGATTTGTTTAGACAATAGATGATAGAATTAGACAATGTTTTAATATGATAACTCTGACAAGATATACAAAAATAGAATTGATAATGGTATAATGCACCTAATATTAAGAATGGTAAGCATTAAGTTGTCAATTTAAATATGAATCGATCATTATTATTATTAACAAGGAAATAAGGTATTATGTTAATTTTTGTTATTATTTGATAAATTATCCTTAGCATTACTTTGATAGTTAATACAAAATTTAAAAAATAAAACTGTTGTTTACGTTGCGTATAATCGTGACAACATGATTGTATCCAACGAGAGCTCCCATGGAGAACAAAGAACACTTCATACATACCTGTCTGAAAAAGTACTTCCATGAATCATCACCATCATCATCACTGGGACTGTCAGTACTTTTCACATTTTCGTAAGCGCAAGTTTCCATCTTGAATAAAATACTTATAGTCAAGAAGCCTGTAACAGAATAAACTGAACTATGGTCTGATCGCCGAGACTTTGCGTTCCTGACACATCGCGATTGAACTGATAACGTAACTTTGTAATGGCGTTGCAGTTACGATAAAAACATTTTTACTGTTTGTTTACCGTTTTAACAATTGATGAGGATTAAATCTACATTATTATATCAATAATCAATGAATCTAATAATTTTGTGCCAAACTAAGTGTAAAATAACTTGGTAAACAATATTTTTCTAAATCTGCGTAATAATATTGCGATAATATTGCGCTATTACAAGGTTATGTCAGTGCTTTATATTTGTAGGTAGTGCTGTGCTAAAAATAACAGGCAACAACAGTATCGTTATCTGTTACAGTTATATTTAAAAAATAATACGTTTAAGAATGTGAAAATAATGGACTATAAGATTTTATTAAATATAAGAATAAAACTACGACCAAACCGAACGCGCGAAAGAAAGTGGCATTTTTATATTTATGTTTAAAATAATAACCCCAAATGGCGTTATGGGCCGCCATTTTGTGACGCTAAAACAGTCGGTTTCCACTTAAATTACTAAAATATAAATATTAAATGATTCCGCCAATTTAAAACGAAAATAATCTTAAAAATAACGCGGCGGTTCATTTTGGAGGAACGGTTACGAACTCATTATGTTGTGCCCATCACTAACGTGTCAAACTGACATGTGTCCTAAACGTATTCTTATCGTGGCCAAACTATAAATTGTAATAGTTTTAGGCAGAATCAATTAAAATATAAGATAACAGACATTCGGGGAAATTTAAATAGCTTTGTTTTTGTTAAAGACTAACTTGTTATAAACTGTAATCTTAATGTCTACCTAATTGCTGTCTGTACAATTAGCAGTTAGGTACTGACAAAGTATTTAGGAATTAAATGCTTAAATGTTATTTTAAAACTGACTGGTTTCTTAAAAATAAAGGTTAAATTATTTAATTCAGGTTATCTGTAAATAGTGATTAATCAGTTAATTAATACCTACTATTAACAATTATGGATGGATGTTTTTGTAAAAATTAAATAGGTAATTGAAACTATAAGATAGGTACCTACAAGTCATTGTACCTATTTGTATTATGTATCAATCAATCAAATCAAACATTTATTGCTTAAATACATGTTAATAAAGTTCTTATAAAATTATATTGTCACAATGTATTCTGCCTTATTGGGCATGCAATGTCTTAATTTTACAATAATTATAATATAATGCATTTCAAATTAATCTAAATAATTAACGCTGTGCCTTTCGAATATAACAAAAAACATAAGCATAAGACGTAGATCACTGGTTCAGATTTAATCCGGCAGTTTACCACCGTCCTACCCGGGCGTAGTTCTACCTTATTATACCCGAGGTCAATCAACTTTAAATTGCGCATAGATTAGAATAATCCTCAATGGAATTTCAAATATTATTTCCTATTCCACGTACCGAATTGATAACATTTACATTGGTATCTAGTATTCGATTATCAAAAACGTACACTTTGCCGGGGATAATAATTATGAATTACCGTACGTACGTCTGAACATATTTCATATAGGTAAAGTAGGCACTTATCTTATTAATGTTAAGAAATGTGTTTATTTTATTTACTATACTGTCGTTGAAATCACTTTGGAGACACTCGTGGTCACGCTCGTGGTAACAATGGTAAATAAAAAAATACGCGATAAAGTCTTGTTGCTACTGGGTGTCCCAAAAAGGACGCAAGATTTGAAATTGATGAAAAACACATTTTTTTTTTCGTTACAATACATTTGTACATAAAATCTTAAAATACATAAAATAGGGTTATTTGTGGAATAACACGTCAGGCAAATATCCTTCTAGACTTTGCTGACAAGAGTATGCTCTTTTGTTAAAATTTTCTATGACCATTTTGCATAGATGCGGCTGAATTTTTTAAATGCAGCGTCGAATTTCCTCTTTTAAAGCATGAGTGGTTGTGGGTTTATTGGCATAGACCTTAGACCTTCAAATAACCCCATAAGAATAAGTCTAAAGGCGTTAAATCGCAAGAATTAGGGGGCCAATTCTGATCACCAAATCGAGAGATCACACGACTAGGAAATGTTTTATGCAGTAATTGCATCGTTTCTCTGTCTGTTTGGCAAGTGGCCCCGTCTTGTTGAAACCACATTGTTTCCACATCAATATCCTCTAATTCGTCTAGAAAAAACTTTGTTATCATGTCGCGATATCGAGCTCCGATTCGTACCCGCCAAACTTTCATTACTTTTAAAATATTGTTCAATAATAAAATCGCGTTGATCTTTCATATTACCCGCCATTTTAACAAACCCTAAACATTCAACCATCAAATAGTTTATTTTTTAGGGTTGCCAGCACTAAAATACAAAAATGGCTGCAAATTGAAATCTTGCGTTCTTTTTGGGACACCCGTTATAATGGCTAAAAAATATGAACTATACAGGGTGACCCTGAATTAGTAAATAATCCGAAAGGTACCTACAGAAAGCCCAAAAAAACATAAATTTAGAACCTCAATCTAAATACCCTTACGTCTTTTAATGGATGGCGCCTCAGCAGAAATCACTAACATTACCTACAAGAGCGTAATATTTGGATGAGACCCATGTAATGTACCTACTAATTATATACCAGAAAACTGGTTTCTCATACAGAGCGCTGTATACTATAGCTACCGACTCCCGGCGATAAACGTGGTGGTAATACCACATCCTCAAGTACTTACTCTATTGGGTTCTATTGAGAGACCCGTCCCCGGTAATGACACGGAAAATTGTATAAAAGTGGCTGGAATAGCTCGTAAATACCAACGGTTTGTCTAGAAATATAAAAGCTACAGAAGATAAATATTATAATATCATTTCCATCCAACTTCCAGTTTTTCCAACATGGCTGAAGTTTTTGAGGCTTAAAAAATAATTAAGATAAATCTCTGATTTATTTGATAAAAGATAAAACTTTCATTTTATTTGAAACGTTCAAATCCACTTCTTTATGATAAGGGGTACTTTAATTTTAATAATAATAATTTAAGGTAATAATTTTTCTTTTGCTTACTTCTACCGGCTAACGGTTCCTATAAATAATTAAATTAAATAATAGAAAAATGTAATGCAAAAGTTAACATCTTTCACTTAATAAAATCATTCATTAAATTTGGAACTTTTATTTATACAATATTTACAAAAATACAAATCTTAAAGGTGGTAAACACGAAACTTTATCTGGTAAAAGCCTTCGTTGTAGGCGCTAACCGAATGGCACTTAAAATAGATTTCTTTGGATGTCGCCAAAATAACGAAGGACATCATTAAAATAAATTACATCCTATGCATTAAAACTAATATATAATCTAACTATACAATTAAAATTATAGTTACAAGATATTATTATTCTAAATATTTATGTAGTTTATAGAAATCAAATTCTAGTGAGGTTTATAAAAAATTTAAGAGTATTTCATTTGGTACCTAAAAATTACTTTAATTCTAGCAATGTAGTCCTCAATTACTAAATAGTTTATAATAATAACTTTTCTTTCATGATTATTAAAATATAAACTTGTTCAGTTTTAGTTCACAACCACTTCACAACCTATAAAGTATTGAGAGAATTATCATTCTTTATGTTTGGTAGCAATTGCTGACATACGATGTTTGTAGTTCATCTGCCTAATATTTAGCTAGGTACATCGGTTTTATCACCCTAACTCGTCAATATGTTAGGGACCAAAGCCATATTCTTATTCTATAAATAAATATTTCATTAAACGTTCATGTTCTAAGCCAATGCGTGTTTCTATTACAGGATTAATATCCATAAATATTTTCACGTTTTTTTTCCACTTAACACTTTTATGAAATCGTATATTGACATAATTTGTATAATTTTCACTTTATCCAGCACTGTATATATTATAATGGCCTAGCGAACATGAGCCGGTCGCTGCCCTGCCGCCGCATCATGTCGACGGCGGCCGGCGTGGCCACGAACACGGCGGTCTGCGGCCCTATATCTAGAAACTTCCCTCGCGCACGCTTCCCGCTCGCTCTCCGCTCCAACCTCGTGTCGAACACGTCCTCTCCGTCACTGATATCGTAGTCTACGACCGGTTCCTGTTTCCGTTTCTCTTTCCTGACGTTCATGAAGTATGATTGTGGGTTGGCCACGTTGGGTGTGGAGGCTTGTTTGGCGAGGCGGCTGGGCCTGTCCATGTGTGCGTGCGGCGCGGCGGAGAAGGACTGCCGGCGCGGGAAGTGCCGCGGGTCCGGCGGCTGGTGAAGGGAGGCGCGCCGCTGCGACGAGCCCACGTGGAAGGATTTACGCAGCTCTGGCTTGTGGTTGGACTTGAGGGAGTCTTCGTAGCTGCCACTGAAAATAACATTTTAAGATTATGATAATGAAAAAAAAAACCGAAATATTACTTGGGAAAACTAATGTTAATTATTATACTGAACATAGCCTAATTATAATGTAATTAAGATGTTATAATAGAGTGAGATAAATAAAAGAAATGAATTTTAATAATATTAAATGTGGTGATTATGCCAAATTAGTACCAAAATCCTCAAAAGGCACGAAACAAACGCTTCAAAGTTATAATATTATGTATAGATATAATGTATATACCCGCTGCTCTCCTCGGAGGTGTGTAGACTGGACTGTCCGCACGGACAGCGCACGGCGTCGGCGATGCCGGAGTCCTGTCCGCTCGAGTTCATCGACGTGATGGACGTGTCCTGGCCCTTCCTGCGAACGGAAAGAGAAGTAAGAACTGATCCACTGTATTGTGGTATTCAAATATGAAAGTTCTGATTTTACATAATTATTAACTTGGGCAATTGTTACAGCAATCCATATCAAAAGTTTCAATAGACAGCTGAGCTCAGGATTTAATTAATAAGGGACCCAGGATATAGGTCATTGGGTAAACAAATCTGGGGCTGATACATTTCGCCCTACTTCGCAAACTGATTAAATCATAGTCATAAATTTGAGTTAGCCCATATTGGAGTGGCTACAATATCTATAGGAATATTAAAGGAAGTTAACGGTCCGATCACAATCTTATATTAATCAAATTAAAATCTTATGCTGATCTAAAGTAGGTAGTAACCTACTCTGTATGTAGTAATTTAAGTAACCCTTACAAAATAGTTCAAGAAGAATGAAACTGACCTTTTCTGAAGCGGTCTCTGATTGTATTTAATGCACATCCTCTCATGCTTCTGCGCAAAACTTTCTGCTTCCCCAAAAGTGTTCTTGACACATTTCTGATGCGCCTTTCCGAATTCCTCGACCGTGTTCCCGTGTGGACACAGTTTCTTGTTGGTCGCGTGGACGCCGTTGGTGGAGTGGTTGATCACGTCGATGTAGGAGTCCGCCTCGCTGTAGGATTGGTTCAGTTCCTGGCACTGGTTGCCGCCGGAGGGGAACAGTCCGCCGAATTTAGTGAGGTGCTCGGTTGAGAAAGCGTTAAGGCGTTGCTGCGAGTATGGCCTGTGCCGTTTTCTGTTAAAGCAAAGTAGGAAGAAAGTCAGTCGGAGGTTAGGGTTATTTGTGTGTTTTTACAATTATCTACAGCCTAGCCGTATTTGGTTCCATCTCAAATAAGAACAATTTTAACATAAATGTATTATATTTTATTATTTGTAAACGTTTTGCGAATTTTTAATTATTGGGAGTCTGATAAAATTGTTTATAATAAAAGTGAAGAAGAAATGATTACCAAATAGAGCATCATAGACTATTGCAGAAGTTTCAGAGTCACAAAAAGCAAGACAGCAACAAGACGTTAAAATAAATACAATAAACGTATAAATGAAACGTACAAGTTCTAATTAGATTTATTCACAATAAAATATATTATGGATAAAATAATAGCGCTGACATTAAATTACACTTATTTTAATTTTCTAAAAATATCAATAGTCTATAAAATGTACATAATTATGTGCTATTTCAAAAGTGCAAAAAGGAATCACGCGAAGTAGTGAATATTTTTGTCTTCACGTCGTGGCCTGAAAATGTAATCGACATAATATTCATATACATTAAAATATACTTAAAACATTCGTTATATTAAGTTTGTGTAATAAATTGGATTGAATATTAAATTTTATTATATTCCTACTAATTTATTTCAACGGGAGATATTCAGATCACTATCAGTGATGAATTTCACGATAATAATAAATTACAAACATAAACTAGTAGAAGTAAATAGGTATTAGAAAAACTAGTTTTACACCGCGCGGCTTCGCCCACTTTGTATAAGATTTTTCCTCGGTAAAAAGTATCCTATCCTTCGTCGTGTCTAGGCCTAGGCTTAGTTCTAAGCTACATCTCCACGAATAAATCGCCCAATTGATTTTTTTTTACTGGACAATTTACACAGCGACATCTAGCCCCGTGGCACACAGACATTTAGCCATTCTTTTTGAGTTATAAATAGAGAAAATAATACTATTTTAGTTACACTATTTTTAACTCAAGGACGGCTGAACTGATTGGGCTTTTTGGTGGAGAGCTTACAGTCTAGAGAAGGACATAAGATATTTTTTGCTGCGGAGAACTATTATAACGCGGGTGAAGCCGCGAGGTGGAGAGTTAGTATATAGTTTGCCTTTACCTCCGACTTTTCTTAAGACACAGTACGCAGATGGCGGCGGTGCAGGCGCCCACGAACACGAGGCAGCCCAGCGCCACCACACTGATCTCCATGGTGCTGAGCAGTCGACTGCTCCGCGGGATCATGTTGGTGTCGCCCACCTCCAGAACACTGAACCCGGCGACGTTCTGTCGCAGTTCTGCTTCACGCTTCATCAGAGATCTGGAATACCCAAAATAATAAATAAATGTCACCCCAATCACGTTCTCACTGCTAGGACGTAGACTTCTCTCTTGAAGAGAGATATTAGGATAAAGTGCATACAAATTTTTGAAGAAAAATCCAGAGGTGCGTGGCGGGGTTCAAATCCACTACCTTTCTGATGAAAGTCAAGTGTGCTCCCACTTAGACCACACGGTATCGCTTTAAAGAAAATGTGACATTTAGTAGCCCGCACTTGGCCAGCGTGGTGAATATAATTAGTATCTCTGTCGTCAGGAGAGAAGGCACCGTGTCCTATTGGTAGCAACGTAAATATAAGTGCTTTAATAAATATTTATTTATTGTTTATTTATAAATCTAAATGAATGGTAAAAATATGTGTATTTTTTATTATCAAGAAAATAACTTACCTATGCAACATATCCATATCGACGATAGCATTTGAAAGAGGATCCACTCCATAAATATACATGTCAGTTCTGAAATGACATAAAATACACCTTCATTATAATTAAATACATATAAATAAAAATCCATTCAGGACAACAAGCAACTAACCCCGTAACTTGTATTAGAATAGCTTTCTATAATATTTACTTCATTAAATATATTGACTTTTGTTATAAATACACATTGAAAACAACCTTTGCCCGCTGCGCTACAGAGGTCATCCAGTTACGAACTAGTTTAAAAACTAGTTATAAAGAACAAAAATAGCAGCTAGAAGTGAGTATTAACTTACGCATATCCATCCATAGAAGCCCTCATGTTAGCTTCTAATCTCCTCACTCTGATATCGTATCCAGTAATACTTGACAGAGAGCGAGTTACATTTTCCAACTGCTTTTCTATTTCCATTGGTTTCGCTGCCATCACCAACACAAGTTGTTTGTTTTCATCAAGGATGTAAACCTAAGAGATTTTATTGTTAGGATTTAGAATACAACGCATTGATTTTTTAACTGTAATGTTTTATAAGAATAAATAGCTTTTGAGCTTGGAACTTTGTAAATACATCATTTTATTTAGGAATCAAAGAAAGTATAAAATAAGTAACTTAGTTTTTCGTGTGCCAATTATTTTATACATTTGATAATTCTACTTACGAAAACATTAGCAATCGCTGATTTTCCGTCATCGGCTCCTTTTTTATCGGTCGCTTTAACGTCAAAACCGTATACTCTGCCCGCGTCCCGCGCGAGAGAGGACACTACTTTGATAGTCCCGGTCACCGGGTCCACGGCGAACCGTCCCGCGTGCTCATTCAACAACTGATATCGGATGTCAGAGTTTATACCGGAGTCAGCATCTGTAGCCTACAACAAACCGTAATTAATAACTACACTACAGATAAAACATCATCAAACACAACAAAAAAAATAAAAAGTGGGGCACTTACTTTTAATTGTAACACTTGGTAGCCAAATGGCGCAGTTGTAGGAATAGCTGTCACCAGAGGTTTACCACCATTTTTAAATCTAGGAGCGTTATCATTTACATCTTTGATTCTTACAATTACTTTAACATCATACTTTGTCATTCCTTCCAAAACTTCATCGGCTACCGGGTATATCATGTGCGGTAGCTCTCTACTAATCTTTTGCCTTTCAGCCCTCACGATAACTTCATAAACATCTTTGGTTTCACGATCAGGACTCTTGATCATATATAAAGTTCCATTTTTAGGTTCTATTATAAAAGTTCGTTTGACGTCTGTATCATTTTCGTTAAGGATATAGTACCGCATTTTGAAATTCTCGTAATATTCAGTTAGATTTAGAGTGACTAGTTCGACCGGTGCATGTACATTCTCTTCAATTTCTAATTCGTAGTATCGGGATATGAATACTGGCTTGTCTGACATCTCGGCCTCATCGGGCACATCGGTCACAGTCAACATGAGGATCGCCGTTGAACTCAAGCTCGGGGAACCCAAATCTGACGCTACAATGGTAATATTGTGCACAGATTGATTTTCGTAATCCAATTTTGCTGAAGTGGTAACTATTCCTTCCTTTGAATCGATGGCAAATAAACTCATCTGATTTTTCTTTTGTGGCAAACTGTATAGTATAAGACCATTGCCATTTCCAACAAAATCTGTGTCATTAGCATACACTTTAGCAACCAATGTCCCAATTGGTGCGTTTTCAGGTAATGTGACTTTGTAGATTGGCAATACCATTACTGATTCAAAGTTGTGATTTGGAAGCGCACTAGCTTCGGGATGTTTCCATTCAAGTAACTCGTCAAAACCAAAGAATTTTGGAGCATTATCATTAATATCCAGGACTTGTACTTCAATGGTAACTGATGATGATAACTTTTTCTCATTACCATTGTCCCTTGCTACCACGGTGATTGTATATTTGTCTTCTTTTTCCCTGTCTAGTTCTCCATTTACACTGAATACTCCTGTATATGGCGATATTTCAAAGGGTAATTGTTCAACATTTCTATCAATAAAGTATGTTATATTTGCGTTTTGTCCAAAATCAGCGTCTGTAGCGTCTACTTTACCGAGAACTCTTCTAGTGTATTGAGCTTCTTCAACGTTGAAATTGTACCATGATTTCTTAAACATAGGAAAATGGTCGTTGATGTCTTTTACAGATATTCTAATTGAAACATAGTCACAAAGTTCTCCGCCATCAACAGCTGAGATATTTAATCTAAACTCGGACTCTGGTGGTAATGATCTTCCTACAATGACATGTCCATGACGCTCATTTATAACAAAGTATTTCTTTGCTTCCACTGGTTTTTTTAATGAGTTATGTGGAGAAATAAGTACTTCCAATACAGATTCATATCGAACTTGACCATTTTCACCACTATCTTTATCAATGGCACGTAGCTTCAGTAATGTTGAACCAATTGCAATATTTTCTGGGACCTCAAATAGAGGACCTAATTCATCGACTTTTAAGGCAAAGTTGTTTTTCGGCTTAGCAGGAACATTAATTATGCCCGAGCTTACATCATTGTTTCTTTCTTGGTAAATTTTTATTTGAGATTTGTCATCAGACTCTAATAATTCTACATTTTCTCCAAGTGGTATAACTATTTGATTAAATTTCGGGGTACTATCATTTTCATCGCCAATCGTAATAGTAAGTTTTGCATCAGAACTTAACCCTCCTCTGTCTCGTGCTACAACTTTTAGAATATAAACGCTTTTTTCTTCTCTATCTAGTTTATTTCCTATAAAAGTAACGATACCAGTATTATCGTCAATGACAAAAAGTTCTCTTCCTTCACCAAAAAATGTGTACATGAATATTGCGTTTTGACCAATATCTGCATCTGTAGCTTTTATTTTTGTGTTCATTTTAACTTCTGTTCCTTTTTTAGAGTTTTCTTTTATAAAACCTTCGTAGGTAGGATATTCAAATATCGGTGGGTTGTCGTTTTCATCGTCTACGTGTATATTAACTTGGTAAATTCCTGCACCAGAAACAAGTCCCTTGTTATACTCTGCTATTACTGTCATTCTGTATGTATCTCTAGTTTCTCTATCAAGAGGTTTTTGAGCGTATATTGTTCCATCTTGACCTGAAAATATAAACGAAATATTTAAGCATTTTATTAAAAGCTATTAAAATAGACATGTAAATAAATAAATAACAATCTTGCTGGATAATTTATATTAGATTTATAATACGTATGAGACTCACCGATAGCTATATCATCAGTAATATCTTGCTGGTTTGCTATTATAAAATGAATATTATTTGAGGCATTTCCAGTTATGTTTACTTTTAGTACTTGACCAATTGTAGCTCCGGCTATGTTTTCTTTTACATGAAACGTGAGTGGTGCGTGAGCTCCCCTAAAAACAAAATATTGTTAATTTATACTGACTTAATTAATCATTATATATTTAATAAATCATAATACTTACTTCAATAGCACTCCTCTCTCATCATTAACATCTACAATATGAACAGTTGTGTTTGTGAAAATTGAAATATTTGCGTTTTCTTGCATTGCTACAGCTTCAAAATCATACATTGGTCTATTAAACTTTGTAAGTTCACTAATCACTGTTATCACGCCTGTTTTTTCTTCAACCGCAAATGGCACTGAAACATATATCACAAGTATATACTTAATAACACTATATACTTATATATACTTAATACAAAATATTGAAAAATCAATAATATTTAAAAGGTTAAATATTATTGATTTTTCAATATATTTTTTATCGTGGGTTTTTACCTCCGTCTTCGTATCCGTGTAACAAGTCGTAAGATACATCATCCCTATTCAAAACGTCATTCACTCTGATTTGTCCCACACTAGTTCCAATATCTACATTTGATCCGACCCAGAATTCGTATGGAGATCCAATGAAATCCGGTTTTTCGATCTTTCCTGAAAATACAAACATAATCATAATTAAATACTAACTAATCAAATAGAAGAGCCGTGATTTTAAGTTGAAGCACACCCAACTATCATTCGAAGGTCGTGGGTTTAAACACCGCTACGCATCTCTAATTCTTTTTAATGAAAAAAATATGTGCGCTTTAAAAACACGTACTCTAACGGTGAAGGCAAACATTGTAAGGAAACTGGCATGTCCTGAATTCTTTGAAAAGTTTGAAGTACAATAATTGAAAAACCAGCCAAGAAGAAATTCTTCAAACCACACAATACATGGCTAGCGTGGTGTACAGTAACCTTACCTTTGCTTTTAATAGCGTCGATGGTAACAACAGCTAATGAATACCTCCGTTCACTAGGGTTTGTAGGTTGGTCTGATGCTTCAACAAACAACGCGTGTCTTCCTTCAACAATAGGAGATTCCGCCACAGACACAACACCGGTCTTAGCATCCACTAAAAACGGTGATGTTATCGTCAAGTTACTTGTCCTTTGTAAATCGTACAAAACCATTCCATTCCTTCCTAAATCTGGATCAATGGCTCTTAGTTTTCCAATAAAAGATCCAACTTTTGCGTTAGATTTTACGGTAAACTCGTATAAGTTGCTTGGTGTAAAAGTTGGGTTGTTATCATTTGCGTCAAGTAGTGTTACTTCCACATTTACAAATGACATGAGTTGACTGTCGTAGAACTCAATGTTCTCACTCCTGACGCCTCCTTTGTCCGGGAACACGTAGGTGGTTTTTTCTTTCATAAGAGCTCTGGGGGTGTTTGGTTTCCATTTAGTAACTCGTTTTTCGCTGAACGCTCCAACTACAGTTGGATTTTTCTCTTTGGCATAAACTTTCATCCGCAGTGATGAATGAGCTTCTCTGTCTAGAATTGTCTGCAACAAGAAAATGCATACATAATTTAAGAATAATGTTGTTAATACCAATATCTTTTTTATTTTATTATGATCTGTTTGATGTATGTATAATCCTCATACGGAATATATATTATTTAAAACTTACTTGATTCCTAACGGTGAGCCAGCCCGTCCTGGGGTCAATAGAGAAAGCTCCCTCTGGGTCGTTTAACTGGAACGTGAATTCGCCATTGTCTCCTTGATCTTTGTCAGAAGCCATCACTTGGAGTACGCTGAAACCTGCACAAAATTATACAAGTTAATAAATCGCATACTAGGTCCATAAATATGATTTGCATTACAATGCCAGACACTACAGTGTCTTGTTCATTTGGGTTCAATTTGGGACGCTGTAGTGTCTAAGAAATTATCATCGACAGTATACATTTAAAAACATGAAAATCAATTTAGTTCCTAATATTTTTATGCATTACTTGTTGACCGCCCGCGGTTTCGCTCGCTTTAGCCTTTTAGACTTTTTACCACACTACTACAAACATTACAAAACCGAAATCAGTCAAATCAACCCAGCCGTTGTCATGTTTTAGAGTGACTAGCGAATAAAAAGGTGGAAGATGAAACTTCTTAAAATTCTGCAATAAAGATGAATTAGAAAAATAGGTAATACTCGAAGATATGAAATGTGTTTGGGCCAAGACCGTTACCATTGGGCAAGTTCTCGACAATGCTGATGTTGTAGAAGTCCACCTCGAACTCGGGCAGGTTGTCGTTGAGGTCCAGCAGCTCCACCTCGAGCCGCGCCGCCGCCCTTTTCAGCGGGTTGTCCACTTGCGACGCCTGCACTTGGAGTACGAACGTATTTCCTGAAAAAACAAACATTTCAAATGATAAAACAATATAATAAAGCCTTTATTCCAAAAATATTACAAAAGTTTTTCACTACTTAATTAATTGATTCATTGAAATATTAATCACTTCACTATACTATAGAATGTCTCTTATTTTGGTGTGCCTCACGGCATTTCTATTAATTATCTTGAAATATAACAATATTTATCATATCAGCCTATTCCTGATAAAAAAAATCATTTATTTCGGACAACATAAATGAAGTGTACTGCGGACCGGCGAGCGCTCGTGATCCGTGTCCTTGCAGTGTCCTTGATCCTGAAGAAGTCCCACGTTCTGGGACGAAACGGTTGATCAATAGCCTACGTAAATAAGGTTCGTGTATTGCCCATTTATCTCAATATGAACATAAATGAATTTTTGAAAATTTAATTTTCAAGTTTATCAGGAATCTACAAGTGGTACCCGCAAAATATGGGGCTGGATGTTGCCGTATCCCACAGCAATATAAATTGATTATTCCCTTACCAGAGAGTCCCGTCTCAGCGTCCAGGTCCAGCTCCGTCTCCAGGAACAGCGTCCCGTTCCGTGCGTCCATCGCGAACAGACGCCGCTCGTTCCCGGCCACCAGCTCGTACCGCAGCGCCGCGCGCAGACCCGCGTCCTGGTCTACGGCGAGGATGGGCGGGGAGAACAACAGCTCTTTGTGGATGCGCTTACCCTGGAAACAGTCAATATCTTTAAATATTGCTGGACAATTTACACAGCATAATCGCCCCGTGGTAAGCTCGAAGCTTGAGTTACGCTCTAACCAATTAAATATTATTTAAGTACAAAAATCTCATTAAATTCCATCGGGGTTGGCTAAGATATGATTGTGAAAAATTGAACGATTATTCGTGAACAGTCAATTAATTAATTCTATTTTCACCAAGGATATTTTAGGTAATCGTTTTATTCACCCTGTTTCGTTTGATTTGGGAATATTATAAGCTTATGATGGAGTAGATTTGTGTATAAAGATATCCCGGGAGAGCCATAGAAATGTATCAAAAGCTATAAACTTACAAGAACCGGGTAGAACTCAGGTATCTGCGTGCGGTAGACGTCCTGCGTGAACTTGGGCGGTAGGTCATCGTTGTCTAGCACCGTGATGTGCACCGACGCGTTGGTGCTCCTCGGGGGAGAGCCGCGGTCCTAGACAAACACACTCTCATTACATACATACATACATACAATCACTTTATAGTACACTAATTACTACTTACTATTGGAGAACGGATGGTCGGTGGGGTCGAAAAGTTATCGAGTGGAGACCACGGATCGGAAGACGCAGCGTCGGACGCCCACCTACCAGGTGGACGGATGAGTTGGTAAAGTTAGCTGGTTCACATGCAAGTCGCATACAACCGAAACGACTGGAATTAAGGGAGGCCTATGTCCAGCAGAGGACGTCCAACGGCTGATATGATGATGATAAATTACTTAACCTATACTGTAATAATGGGACAATCCGCGACCTTACCGCAATAAGCGATCTCTTTCAGGCAACCGTTGGATGTGTGTTCTTACCGAAGCAGTAACAGTGAGCACAAACTCCTTATCCCCAGCATCGTAGTCGACGGGTGTCCTCAGCAGCAGTGCGGGGCGGCGGCCGGCTTCCAGCGCAAAGTGTCCGCGCGGGTCCCCGGACACGATGCTGTAGTGCACGTCCGAGTTGGGCGTGTTCGGCTTGTCGCGGTCTAATGCGCGGATGCCGCGGAATATTGTCAGACCTGAAATGGACATTAGCCTCTATTTATTTATTGAGCTTCTCAGTGAATCTTACAAATAATACGGAACAATTAGTGAACGCCTACTTACGGATAGCTACATCAAACGCAGTCAATAAATTTGAGAATATGCAATGCAATCATTAATTAAGGAATAGGTAAGTACATAATAATGAATTAAATACAATCAAAGATAGACTTTTAGCCCAGTCAATTTAAACATTCGGTGTTACATAAAGTCCCAACAAGCTGAATTTCTGTGAAATGGTTCAAAACATAATTATAATCAATGTCTAGAAGTTCCCCATCATTCCCCATTAAGGAAAAAAAGTTATTCCAGGTCAAAGGTAAAAAAAATGAGATTTTCGCGATTTTCAGCAAAACGGTAAGTTTTATCATAAAAGTACCTGAGAACAAATTGTAGATCATAAAATTATCTATAAAAATGTATCAATACTTTTTTCTTACAAGCCACCGTTTCTGAGATATAACGATTCAAAAAGTTACTAAAGTTGTTTTCAAAATGAAATGAAATGTTCAAAAAGTTATTAAATTGCGTCAATAGCGATGTATTGCATGATACTTTGTCGGAACGAAACGAATCCTCCATTGTTTGCGATTCAATATTAGAGCACGACCGGCCTTGACAATTTGTGCATGCCAACTTTTATAACTTTTTGAATCGTTATATCTCAGAAACGGTGGCTTGTAAGAAAAAAGTATTGATACATTTTTATAGATAATTTTATGATCTACAATTTGTTCTCAGGTACTTTTATGATAAAACTTACCGTTTTGCTGAAAATCACGAAAATCTCATATTTTTTACCTTTGACCTTGAATAACTTTTTTTCCTTAGTGGGGAATGATGGGGAACTTCCATGCATTGTTTATAATTATGTTTTGAACAATTTCACAGAAATTCAGCTTGTTGGGACTTTCTGTAACTTCACCCTCATTTTTGTGTTTAAATTGACTGGGCTATTTACAGACGTCAGAAGTTATTTTGCTAGTTTGGCAAAATATTGTAAGACTAAAAATTGGGGGGGGGGGTCCACATTTTCGTTTGTTTTATATCCTTCAGTGATGGCGCTGTGTAATGCCAGCTAAGATAGTTAAAATAGCCATAATATGTACGCGTATTAGGTAATTATAATTTTATTCTATTTCTAAAGTTGTATTCATTGTAACTGCAATAACCAACCCGCCTGGTAAGCTTGGTGATTATACCAATTAAATAAACGGTTTAGACCTAATTTCACCACTACTGTTTGTTAGTTTAACATCCCGTAAAATCCCGTTATGTTTAATCACTGTCAGTTTACGTATATTTATGGACTGTTAATTACTTAATGGGATGTTAAACTAACAAACAGAGAGTGGTGTAATAAGGTCTTAGTCGAGGACTCATGCCAAGTAGTAGGATATAATAAGTAAGATGATGTAGTAACCTTTAGGCGTGAGTTCGTCGAGCGTGAGTCGGTAGGGCGCGTCGAGGAAGGCCGGCGCGTGGTCGTTCACGTCCTCAATGTACACCGTCACCGAGAGGTACGCTGAAATCTGCAACAAAATTATATCTATTCACTTATTCAACAAACAAAGTACTTTGTTGACACAAAAATCATTTCAGCAAATTGTAATTTTTTTCTAGTTGGTACCTACCTGTATTTGTATTTTCTAATATTTTCTCATACTAACGGTATCATCAATTTCTCAAAACTTTATAGAAACAACTTTGATTGAAAGCAATAAGTAATCATGTTATCATTATAAACCTTATAGTTGGGGAGCCGAAGAGGGGATTTCGGGATTTACTCGAGCGCGTCAGATTAAGATACTGGAGATAGCTAGTACCCAGATAAGTACCTCCACCAAATATAAAAAATCTATCTATGTACGAACGTGAATTATAAGGGAACAAAATTTACTTTTGTCAGATTAGGCGAATCACTTTAGATAATCGTCAGATTAAGATATGGTAGAATCAGAACATAAAGATGAACCATATACATCTAAATCTGACGCTCTAACACCTTTGGAAATGCCGATTTTTTTGTTCATATTTTTGATAAAAAATGAGTCGCGATTTTTATTTTTTTAACTTTTACGTACACTCACCCCAATCGTGTAAACAATCAGATTTACATATGTATATTATCAATGATATTTCCTTAATTATCTTTAATAATGTAAGTATGTTATGCTGATTTTCAATTTATTGAATCTGATTCATAGATTCTATCACTAACTGACGCGCTTAAGTACGTCCATGCAACAGTATTTTTTAAAATAAGTTTTTAATTATCTATGGTCGCTTCCCCCACCGATGAAACACATCGGTCTCCTACAATTTTTTTCTTCTTATCATCTACCAAATGCAACCAAATAGGTCTCTTTGACGCTCGAGTAAATCCCCATTTAGCATCGTCGCCTCCCCTACTATTAGTAAGCAATAAATATTTAATGACATTTAGCAGGTAGCTGGATATATTTTAAACGTTTTAATCATATTTCTGAAGGCAGAGTATTCTGTCATCACTTCTGGCGACATCTTTTATGGAGTACAGAGTTATTTTGCTGTACTAGTTATTTATATTGACACTAGATATTGATTAGTTATTAGCTCAGAAGATGAAATTCCTTGTTCTGTCTCAGGTCATTAGTTATTATTTTATATTTTAAAGAGAGTTTGTTTGATTGAATATGGATTGTTTGTAAACGCGCTAAACTCAGATCAAATCCGCTGCTCAGTGGTCCCACCGTTGGGCCAATTTCAGAATTATTTTTGTGTTGAAATAGGATGGCTATATTATATAAACTAAGTTTATCTATATTTCTCTTCTTCTTTCTTTCTTTGATTATGTATAAATGATGAAAGTCGCAATCCACTCGGAGATGACCTCATGCTTATGGCGTGGAAAGTGACTGTGGACTGCATTTGAATGATCGAGAGGACAGGTTTCTCGTATAATCACCCTAGTCACAGGTAAATGAACTATTAGGAAATGAAGGGATCATTTCTCTAACTTTCATTAATACTGCGGATACCATCTTGAACCAGCGTACATACTAACATAAACAAAGTTAACTTTCCGTTTCCGAGTTTTGATTTGTACTTCTCTGGCTATACGCGTATAGCCATAAGTATAGTATTTTTAAAATTATAAACAGTTTTGAAATATTCAGACGCGATCATTGTTCAAATATATGCACCAAAAATATATTCTTAATCTTTTATTTAAGGAATTTCATAAATAAATAATTAAATATTGCTGGATAATTTTATCTAGCCCCGTGGTAAGCTTGTGATACAGGTGTATATAATATAGGTAAGTACTTAATATATACATACATAGATAGATATTTTTAGTATACATATAAACACCCACACACCCTATAAATAAATCACATAAAAAAACCACAATAAATAGATTTCTACCCCATAAAGCTGGAAGATATAGACAAATCGAGTTATGACATTTTCTCTATACAAGCTGAACCACAGTGAAGTGTGCTAATAGTCCATTATAGCATAAAAATATGAAATTTTGCCTTTGTGAATGTGATACAAGGAATTCTAAGAATCGGTGTCATTGACTCACAACCTTTGATGATACAATTAACGAAGTTAGTGGCACTCATTCGGGTTTTAGGAAAACGCAATTTTACGGGACCTACAAAGACTACCGGAGTAGATTAAATATTATTAATAATGTTTTAAGAGCTTATATTCTAGACCAATTATTAATACATCAATTTTATTAACCTTATAGATACAGATTGTGAGCTAGGTAAGTGAAATTAGGTACCTATTTGGTCAAAATATGAAGTATAAAAATTACCTACACATTAATGTTAATGTGTACCTACCTAATTTTTATTTACCTACATAGCTTACTTACGAGATCGTCACCGACATCGAAGTCGCAGCCGAGCCGGAACTTGACGACGTTCTGCGGCGAGTCGCTGTCGACGAGGTGGTCCACACTCTGCGCCAGCGCCACAGACACGTGCGTGCGGTTCACGTCGCGGTACGTGAACAGGTGCGCGTCCTCCTCGCGGTCCACCGGCTGCAGACTCAGGTTCTTTCTGCAAATAAACATAAAGCCATGAAACATACGAGCCCTTAAAACACTTGCCCTAATGGTGAAGGCAAATATCGTTTGAAGGACATTCACCAACCAGCACTTTGCCAAAGTGGTAAATTCCGGCCGAATTTCTTTCGTGAAGATAGAAGTCCCTGTGTCCTAGCAGTGGAAATGTAAATATGGGTGATTGTGAAAGAGATATAAGTAATATTTGAACATGAAACGGGTAACATACCATGACTTAAATGTTTTCGACTTCCCGATATTACAAATTACAACACTGTTTTAAGCACCATCTTTACGGAGAGACTGATGACATAGTTATTCACAAATAAAATTGTCTACCCTCATTCTGAGTCTTTTTATACTAGTTTGATGTTCACTAGTAAATTAAATTTATTCTTCTGGCACTCACCAACCTACTCATAAACAAAAATCGGAGGCACCTTTTATAAATATCTTTACTGTTTAAGGTTAAGCAGACTTAGGTTCTTGTAACAAGTAATATTGTTGACGAATAATACGATCGAAAACCTTACATAAGCGCCATCTTTGACACACAAACTGAACTTCATTAAGCTCTTTATTCAAACCAAGAAGGTTCGCGCCGCTCACTGACTGACGCATTGTTTCATATTACAGTGTAGTTACAATCTAACCAGAAGATGTCAGTAGTAGTATCTGCGGCTTTGATAAATTTGACGATAAAAGTAAGCATAATTATAAGTATTGTAAATAATTGTGACTAAGAAAATGAGTCATATAAAAAAATAGAAGTAATTAGTAAACATTTTTACATTCAATCAAACCGAATTCACACTATAGGTAACGTGGTAAGTACCTACTCATACCATAGACGAATTAATTAATTCATCTATGCTCATACCTAGAAATGAAGTTTAGTTATAATTACAAGTTAAACGTGGTTAAAATACGTTTAAACGATGTCAACGTAAAAGTATGATGTAATAGATGCAGTATTCACGTAGTATCAAGTGTAATAAAACTTATCTGATGCTTGAACAAGTTTTTATTCGAGCGACAAGCATTTCCACCACCGAGTATACCACGTAAGTGTTTTAAGAAAATATCCAGAAAACCTGGAACCAAATATCAGCAGATGGTAGAAATTTTGTCCAGGGGTGAGTATCGAATTTGCAACCTGATGCAGCGTCGCAGGCGGACCTTCGCCCGCTGCGTGACAAGGTAGACAATTCAACTGTCAAATGGCATCTTATGACGTCAGAAAAACATAACTTGTCATAGTTTAAGTTAGGCCATTTCAATTGGTATTAAATTGAATTTGAAAATTCATCTAAATTCAACAAAAAAGTTTAAAAAAAATTTACTTCCTTTAATTACAATTGCATATTTATTGTAATAGTGACCTATACGAGTTATTTTACGATTTGCTTTCACTAATAAACCCTAATAAACAATTTCTGATCTAAATAACTGACAAACGTCAAATGTTACCTATTAAAATGGCCTGACTTTAGGTACCTATTCTCAAGTCTATGAACCGCTTTTATCTAACAATACATAACAATAAACTATAGCTAAGTGGTTAGTTTGATCTGAGCACTCAACCCTTGACACAGTAATAACCGCAGACGCGATCCACAGATAATTAGACAATAGAACATGTTTATATAAGATATGGCAGCCTTCGGAAGTTCCGGATTCGTTCCGGAACGTGGGAGTATGAATTATTGTAAATGCTTTGTGCACTTGGCTGATAAAGCTTGGAAAATTGCTTTTTATGTATTCATAATAACTGTGATCTGCTTTTCCTGCGTTTATTCCTATTATTGATCGCTGTATATTGTCTTATAAATTTATGATGATATAAAGATGTGTTCCTTGCTGTCTATAGGTACTTAACTATTAAAGCCTCGGAACAACAATTTGTATGATCTGCAAAAATTTGTTCCGGGTGTCTGGGTGTTATACATATAATGTATAATAAAAAATATCTATATATGTATGTATTTTATATTAAGTATATCAGAAATCTAGCACCCGCAACACAAGCTTCTAGCTTACCACGGGGCTAGAAGTCGCTGTGTAAAAATTGTCCTAAAAAAAAAGAGGTTTCTAAGAAAACAAGTTAATAATTTAAAAAAGGTAGGTAAATAACTTCCATGTATTGTTTGTATCAAGACCTTGATCTTGTTCAAATGCTATACTTAGCTAAGACAATCTAACTATTGAAGGAGTGGTACTTAGATTAACAATATAACCTACAATACAACAAAAAGCCTTACATTAAACCTTTTAAAACTACCGTATTTAGTTCACAAGCACCTCATTTGTAAACCTTAGATAAATGTTTGCTTAGTAAGTAAAACGTAAAAGTGCATTGACACTGCGCTGTGAAGGTCTGTCTGTAGCGCTGTAGGTGATAGAAGTGCCGCCGGGATGTGCAGACGAGAAACAATCAAACCTCTCACATAAAACTGTCACTGTCTCTGTCTATATATTTATAACTGTCTAGTCTATGCAAAGGTTGCCTGTAACAGCGATAAGGCCGCCCGTTGTACTCCAAATGTTCTAGTTTTAAGATTGCATTGTGAGTTTCTGTTTTTGTGGTGTGCCATAAGTATACCTATACTATTCCATAAAATTACACTAGATATGAACAGCATTATTAACGCTGGATTATAAACGTAAAATAAGACTCATTCAAAATACATGCGAATTTATGTATGGGGTTCAGTAAGGTAACAAAAAAGCCATTTGAATAAAACTATGAAATATTTTATTTCATATTCGTTTTTAATTAATGTGAAAATGTTTTAACCAATCTTCTGAAAATTATGAAGTTTAAATTTGCCAATTACTAAATCTCATAATAGAATTAATTGTTCGAAACGCCTGCTCTTTTATTTAAATTCAGTTAAATACATATTTTATTCTTTATTTACCGCAACATTGGCGGCAACTTTTCGTCACCGCCGAAGAATTTTACCCGACAAGTATTGCCCGTCTAACTGAAAACAAGTCAAAATGACTCTCAACTTCGTTCGTCTAATGTGGGTTACCTTTACTTACATAATCGTAATGGCGATGGTCATCTTTGATAGGAGATGCGATTTTGCCAATGTTTTGTTTGTTTGTTATTATGGCGTAATTATGAATGTACTAAATTTATTGGATATTTGCGTTTGAGAATTGTGGTTACGCCATCTAGTGATGGAGGGAATTGGTATTTAAAACCTTCAATCCTCCCCAAGCATCCTATTGGGTTCTTGGGAAAAATCATATGCCCATGCAGGTGTGGAAAGTAATATTAATGTATTATGATAATAATGTTGATAAGTGATGAAGAAATATATATTGCTTTATGAATAGGTTAAAATGATGTTAGATGATAGAATCATAAAATCGAGATAAAGATACAAATAATGTCGAGAGTTATCGACGTACACCAGCTAATAAGTTGAAGTGGCAGTGGAATGGTCATACATCGATTGATTAGTAAAGGTAAATTCTGCCAAAAAGTTTTCTAATGAAGACCGCAAATTGGCAAGCGTATCAAATAGAATAACAAGATAGGCAGAATTGATAATTTAGTCATGAAAGCAGATTCACGGTGGATGCAAGCCTCTTCCAACCGAAACGAATATACTTAAATTTTCAAAGGAGGTCGTATGTAGTAAATCTGCAAACAAGGCCGTATGATAGGCCTCATTCAGCGGACGATTTAAATGAAACACAAGTTTCGATAGAAATAATATCAAAAGAAGATCCACATAAAACATGTAATGAAATCAGTGGGTCACGCCATCAAACACGTTAGATCCTTGTGTAACAACAGGTTTGCGAAGATTTACAACTGGTTGACAAACTGGTCGACATTTTTATCGAGATATATCTTTCTGTCTGTGGCTTTGATCGTGTAATTTGGGATTTTCTATTTACTCGTTATAAGGAGCTACATTTAGGTAAAACGGAATGATTTTGTAGGTATAATCTTTAAAATGCTTTAATCTAGACCAAAATAAAGTTATTAAAATTTTAGATTTATATTAACCAGACAGGTCACTATCAAATGTTTCGTTATTGAATGTCAAGGTCACAACAATTTTGCTAATAGGTAGTTCAGTGTAATTCAATACTAGACTACGCGCCGCCACTTAAGTCAGTTTGACGTGGCGCTGCTTGCCTAGATATTAACGTTTCTTATACTGTAGTTCTCGCATTAACCGTAAGACTTGAAAGGTGGCGCGGGCTCTAGCTCTCTATCCGTTGATTGTTTATGACCAAATTTTCATCTGACACAATTCAGTTGAATATGATCTAACAACCCAATAAAGCAAAAGTTTATACTATTGTTTATTTTGAGTGGATCTAGATCAGTCATGTAACCGAGAATATCGATAAATGTAACAGATAGCCGCCGCGGCGATAAGATCGAGGAAAGCGGCTATTTCCGGCACAAATCGTCAGTTCGACGCGTTGGGTAATTCTTATCAGTGATCGGTAATGGGTTCTATCCTATACACGGTGAAAAGTTACAGTTCGACTAACGCCCTGATTATATTATTGTACGTTATTATGCACGATCATACAATTGTATTGCTATTATTTATTTCAGACAAGCAGCAAAAGTCTATGTCAAAATGCTAGGTAGGGGTCTTTGTAAAGATTAACATAAAATTTTGTTAAAACAATTTTTTGAAAATTTTGAAAATTTTATTACATTAGGTACTTATACTTACTCACCTCAGGTGACCTTTCAAATAATCTTGATTTAAGCTGTGGTCTATGAAGGTAACTCTGATCTTTTGTCTTATTTGAGTTCAAAGGTTATTTGAGTGATAAGAAATCCTACAATGGTTTTGATATCTTTAACTTAATAACTTTTATATTTACGTCAGAGGCTAAGTAACTTGATAAAAATGTCTGTATTATTTATTAATTGACATGTTTGTTTTTAACGAAATACGATACTGGAACAATTTTAACCGTGTGTTTGTGTACCATAGGTGTAGTAACAACATTTAATAATGCTTGAAAACTGTTACTTAATTCGGAAATTATCAAACTCCATTGATTTCTTATTGATGGATTAATTAGTTTGTTTTGTAACGGAATGATGAGCAAATTGAATATTATAGTGTTCTTACTTGAGCTAGTAAAAAGTTTTTTGGGATTTATACAATGTAAGCTAGGAATCCTCTAGGAGAGTAACTTAAGTGTCTAAATGATACTTAACAATAGTTAGTAAGTAGAGTATAGTTGTTCCGTGGATCACCTGGGATGCACCTCGACGGTGAGCACCTCGTCCCCCACGCGCAGGTTCTCCGGGATGCGCACGAACCTGAGGTACTCGCCCGCCGGGTAGAAGTTGCAACCTGGAACACAACACATTATTATTAAGTACGTAATGATAAAACGTATTTAAACTTTTGATTTAATACATTCACTAAATTATTTTGTAACATTTTCATCACAAACTAGCTTTCCGCCCTGCGGCTTCGCCCGCTTCGCTTCGCATTTACATTTTCCCGCAATTTTGCTATAAACCTCACACAGCCCGAGACCTTTCCAACGAATGTAAAATTGTGGAAATCGGTTCTTGCGTTCTGGAGTTATAGCGTCAGGAAGAAAAACCCGACTTATTTTTATATAGTAGAGATGGATGGGGTTTTGTCTTATTCCCACAATCCCCCCCTTGGGGGTACTTTATTAGGTAATAAAAAACCCTAGGATTTTTCAACGATCATAGAAACAAATAACAGCGTATAATTTAAATGTTTCATCAACCATACTGAAGGAATTACAATCAATTATATTAATTGTTGAATCGGCCCGTTACCTAGGTAGGTACAAACAATCAAACCACACAATCGCCATTATGCCGCCTAGTGCAAGACAATGCGTCAAAAACATGACTGTATTACGTAAGCTCTTTATGTTCACTTACATTCTTTTGTTATTATAACGACAATTTCTTATTTACTTTTTTCAAAATTGGTTTTGCATTCTGCGACAAATAAATTTGAAATATGTATGAGTTCAGTGTTATGTACTATGGTGTTATGTTATGGTATCATTATTTGTGGAAAATTAATAAAATGTACATTAGACGAGATTAGACATTGCACGAGTGAGAATAATTATATAACTTTCTTACTTTATTTAAACACTTGACTCTAGCAAATTGTGCTTATTTAGGCGAAGGGCGTCCGCCGTAACGTAACGCGTCCATTATAAAAAATAAATTAATAAGTAACTAAAAACCTAATTTAGAACAATATTTATCTATTTTATTATTTTATTTTATTTTCAAAATTTTAAGAAAACTTACAGCTAGACACAACGATAATACAGTAGGTATTAATAATATGACAAACTTTGCCATTTATGGAAGGCCAATTAAAAGTTTCCATTATCTTAAAAATTGAGTATTTAAGTAATAGTTTAAAAAATTCTCTATGCCCTTTATAGCTACAATTTCAAATCTTGCTAAATATTTACATTGGAATAGTTCAACTGAGAGGTTTCTTCCTATCACAATCTACGACAATATCGACAATCTACAAACAAATCCACTGATTGATTTGCCCGAAGCTAATCTTACTAATCGGTGGAGGGGCTAGATGGAAAATGGCCTATTATTTTTTAAATAATGTTTTATGGTCTATATACTTAAAGATTATACATATAGAAGTGTGTGATAAAAGAGTTAAAAATATAAAAAAGTGTTTTTGATCAACTCATAGATGAGTGCAACAGTAGCATTATATTACTGTTCTTTTGAAAGTGTTCCAAGAGATCTTTAGGAATTTTTGAAAAAAAATAACATAAATCTTTAAATGCCTCTACTATCCCCAACAAATTTTAGTTTTGGTTCCGTCTGAGTTTTGGTTGAGTGACTTTTCAATGGTATAAAAATAAAAGCTAAACTATGATAGAAATAAATCCACTGTTCCTAACTCTTAATGCCTTTCAATTGGCGGTTGACTCCGTCTCTCAACCGTGTATCCCCCGCGTTGTACAAGCATGGTGTGTCCCATCACCATTTCACAACGGATAAACGGATCTCGCTGATCGTGGGAACTGGTGCCCGTTCCAACGGTCACCGATATACCTACTTCACATTTTGCATATTAAACGAACCATCATAATTATTGTTTTACTATTTACTGGCATTCGGCGTATCTAGTGGACGTCTGACTCCTAAAGTGATGAGAATGCTGATAATGATTATTAACACTTATACATTCACCTGTCTTGTGATTTTTGTCTTACGCAACTTGTCACGTTTTGTTATATTGAGTAAATTCCTTTCACAGCGTTTAGTGCTAATTCGTCTTGTTATCTAAATTGATATCATTACATTGGAAAGCTTTAGGGTAGCATCATGACTATCTAATAAGAATGAAACAGCATTAAAGCGATGTTGACTGTAAGCTAGAACTTTACATTTACGAAACAGCCAATATAAAAGCTTGGTAGGTGTGGTGTATCCAACATATATAACAACATATTTTAGGTATAGTGAATGACTCACTTAAGCTTTCTAAATTTATAAGAAATCAGTGCTTATCTGAATATTCCTCGATAGCCTAGTGGGCAGAGCAGCCAGGACTATACTGAAAGGCGTGGGTATGACTACCGCTCGAGGATCAAGGTCACATTATGATCTTATCATTTATTCAATACCATATTTCTAATACCTAGTGAACTTCGCTCCAGCGCCACTAAGCCACCAAGGCCGTTGTAACTGCGCCGGCGCCGCACGCTATGGGAACGCTCCCGGCGATGTGATCTGAACACCCTGTATTGTGCGAGTAACGGACCCCGTGGGATATTGATACTAGATACTTCATACAACGTCATAACAATTATTATGTTTAACTAGCTTTCCGTCCGTTTTCCGTCCCGCGGCTTAACCTGCGTTGTAAAGGATTTTCCGAGGTAAAAAGTGGATGATATGTTATTCTGATATTTAAGCTGTATTTTAGCAGGCGGATGCCTGTGACGCAAGAGGTTGCGGTTTCGATTCCCACCTCGGAACAACAATTTGTAGGATCTGCTGTTACTTAGGATGACCTGAGTTTGAAATAATGATGATTTTTATGAGGAAATATACTCGTCTTGTAAACGATTGCAATCGCAGAATTAAGCAAAGTTCCTTCTGTCATTGTTCTAGACAAAGTAAATGTGCCGTAAAATAACAATTAAGAGACGAACAGTTTCATAAGTTCCTGAGCTGTAGATACAATCTGCTAAACAATGCTTCTAATCAATCAAATGTTGATGATCATGTAGGATAAGATTATTTACGTACGGTTAGACTTATTACGAAATGCAAATAATGAGCAAAACATTTTAATAGCAAGCTCTGGTATAATCTATAATGGGTTCTGTCGATGAGACTGGCGTGCCCATATGGTATGTGATGTAACATATATGTATGTTGATTATGGTGACTAAATAGACGTCCTTAAATAATATTTAAGGTGCCAATCCCCTTAAATACCTAGTTAAAATAAGTACGGTATTCTAAGATTTTTTAAATATCGCTGAAAGTAAATAATAACTCTAAGACAAGAAACTAATAGTTGTAAGTCGCAAACGATAAATTACAACATGGTCATACGCCTTACACCACATCTTTATACTATAAAAATACACAATATACCTTACCATGATGATAATGATGGATCTTAGACCCCGTACTGTGAACAGAAACAATAACTCTCCGTAGAGTTTAGAATAGTTATCAACTTATCTGAGAGGTATCTTTAACAGTGAGGTATCAGAGCGTTGCAGCGATCATTGGTAGTGCTGAGAAGTTATTCGATTTCATATAGATAAGTTTTGATAGGTTGTTTTATTATTTGATAAACTAATAAATTAAAAGTTGAATATTAAGAAAAACAAAGATTTTTACAATCAGGAATGTAGCAATTTTCTAAATTTTGCACAACTAAACAGTAAATGGTAAATAACTTTTGTAATTAATCAAAGCAAAATATATCAAGTTACCGTCGGCTACCTGAGCCCTCACTTGTGTAGGTCTGACAAGTATATTGTCGGTATCAACTATAATTTATCGTAAAACTTTACCCCATCACTATCTGACAAAGCTGTAATAACTGAATTGAAGGGCAGAGCACTAATCGGGTTGCTATAACGGAGATACCGCTTTCTCACCGCAGGGCTTGATTTCTTATAAATAACCAGAATATGAAATTGAAATTGCTAGAATATTCTATTTTCAGACTACACTCACAAGTTAAACTAAAAGCAGGGATTGAATTTAAACATATAGTTATAATTTTATTTTTTATAGTCAAGGATCTAGCTTTGTTCGATTATTGAACTGAATTTGAGTTTTCAATTTTGAACTTATAGGTTTGATTACACATTATAATAACCACAAACTCTGAATAAATACATATTTGCAGATCGTAAAAAAAATTGTCCCAAGGCGGGAATCGAACCCGCAACCTCTTGCTTCGCAGGCGGACCTTCAATGAGGTCATCAGAATATGGGCAGATTATAATGGTTTTACTTAATCACTATGTCAGTGCACAATCTGGTTAATGTAACATTGCATAAATCATCTAAAAGTGTATTAAGCAAATAAGCTGAAGCATGCAAGCTGCTTCAATAGTGGCACATCAGGGTAATGCAATGGCGATCGTAACTGTCTCTCTATTAATGTCCCGTTTATATACAACCTACGAGAAGCTACTATATTACTAAATCAAGTTGTAAGTGCTCCTTCCCTCATATAAACAGTTTTTAAAATGATGGTGATTTTTTTAGAAAAGTCAGCACAATTTCGATACATCATAATCCTATGTTACAATGAGTAAGCTAACAATTTTGATGAATATATAAATTTTCTTGTAAAATGCTAAAACATTTACTTAAACTTACATTAACTTACCACGGGGCTAGATGTCGCTGTGTAAAAATTGTCCAGTAATATTTATTTATTTATTGTTTGGCCGCGTTAGCTAGCAATTAGGGGAATTTAAGGATTTTAAACCAATTAATTAGGTATGTATGGATTATAACATAAAACACGTGTGCAAAGATAATTGTGAAGTTCAACAGCATCTAGTTTTAAAGTTTTGCCATAAAGTTTTATAACTTTTTATCACTTTCCCTTATTTCTAACTTTTCATCAATTTTATAAATTATTTAAATTGTATGACGCAAGATAAACATTCATGCAAATAAGTAAGATATTACATGAATTCCGTAAGAAAGCGCTAAAGCGCTTGCGCACCTGTCCTGATCTATTCAATTTCACACGGAAATAGTGCATAATACCAAAACGTTTTACTAAAAGGAGAAAATATTAAAATTGTTAATGTTAAAAACATACTACTATTCTAAAGCCACACGTCACAATAATTACTTATTTCAATAAATCATGATAATAGTACTAGGAATATAAATTTAATAAATAGAAGGGGCAGGTCAAACTTTAATTACCATAATTATATACCTACTTACGTGAGTGAATCTTCACTAGCTTATGCAACAGTTGTATAAAAAAGCAGTCGAGCTCATTTCTAATAATTACTGAACCAGTTGTTGAAAAAACGAAAGTGGTCACACCTGTATCTAACAATCTAAAGATAGGCATATGTTATCAATACCGGTATAGAACGTGCGATGTATATAGGCTCAAGAAATTAAAAAAAAAAACGGATTTTAATATAAAAAATACCTACCCGTATTGCCCGATAATTTACCCAGGAACTAGCCCCGTGGCAAGCTCGAAGCTTGTCTTACGGATATGTGATATTTTCTTAATAAAATACACTCGATAAGGTAGATATAATATATAGAGAATTTTAATGTCTATCTGGAAACTTATCATTAGCTATATAAATCATAACTTGCTCAGGAATAAGTTAATTATGTAGATAATAATATCTTAAGTATACAAATGAACTTATTCCTAAGCACAGCTGTTAGTTTTTCAAACATCACAAGAAGTAGGTTTATAAGTATAATAAGATACCTGAAGCAGGCATTTAAAATAAACAAATCGTTATAATTGACATAAGCCATAGGTATGTTACCCGTTTCCTGTACTACGAGTATGATAACCATTGTTTGTAATTCAAAACAAAATAGAACTTTCGCTTCCATGATCCGTTTAAGGAAGCAGAATCATACATAACGTGTTTTTACAATCTAAAGTTGGTACATTATATCAATTTGTCTTCATAAAGGAACTATATTTTTTATCATTCATGGTAACAAGCGCTAGCAGTCCCGATTTATGGAACAATGCAGAGAAATGCCGCCATCTTGCCATATGCGGTATGCGGATGTTGTCTATGGAATGTTCAATTTTTTCGCCATAACAATTGATCGTGTCGAATGTTCCCATACTTATGTGGTCGTGCGCATTACATTAGGGATGAGACACGCGGTCTTGAATAGTGTAACTAACACGACATTTTTTTTATTTTTTTGTATATATAGATAGTTAGTTTCGGCTCTATAAAGGCTTCGCTGTCATAGTTTTATTAGAATTTAATTTTCTCTTTTTTTTGCGAAGTAGTTATGCAAAATCTAGTAATCTGCTGCAATCTGCAAGCCATTTGATTTCGTGTTCATGGTGTTATTGCAATATTTAATCTTGAAATCTTGACAAACCTTGCATAGGATTAGGAAAAGTTGCATTCATTAAATACTGTTTATGTTAATTTACAAAATCAAATGTGTAATCAATCAAAATATTGCTCAAGTTATAAAATTAATATTTTGAAATTTTAGTCTATTGAAAAACTAAGTAATATCAAAGTAACAGTCGCGAAGTATTATAAAACTCAGTTATTATGATAATTTCTTAAATTGGTGTTAGTCTTTAATTAAATAAGCAATCCATTAAAAAAGTTTGATGAGAGGTTGCTGCGTAGATTTTATCAAGACAAGACTCAAGACTTAAAATCAAGACTATGTGCCGTCCCCTCACGGGCGCTGTACGCATCGGGAGTGTTCCTGTGTTTTTGCCGGAGCCATCGACCCAGCCTAGAGCTGCTCACGGCGAGCGCGTCGGATCGTCTCAGCTGAATTACTTACTGATCTTCATTTGTTTTATTAGTTTTACATTTTTCTTCATTCAATTCGCTCCTTCTCAGTAACACTTGATTGAATTGAAGTGTATGGGTATATCATTTGTTTTCAGGTGCTGATGTAGCTTAGTTCGATTAAATTGAATTTTAAAAGGGTCACATTAGTTCAAAAATCTGAACTAATGATATGTATATTAAAACCATTTCTAAAATGAACGCCCCTCCACCGAATTCTGTATTTTTTTTTCTGTGTATTCTGTTTTTCTGTATTTCCTCTCACACGTTGAAATCATCACGGTTTTGTGGAGGGGAGTTCATTTTTAGAATGGTTTTACTATACCCCTTTTTAATTCAGTTTTGGTTGACAAAAAATGGTATTTGATCCCAATTCTAATATTAAGGACATATACCTTTCGTTCACTAAGCCAACATTACTAATGATTTCTAATATAATAATACATAAAATGTCTTCCAGAGTGTCACTTTCAGGAGGAGATGGGACGGTACATTTTTTTAGGCCGGCACCACGTGGCACTACTTAATAACTTATGCAATTATTTAATGTAGATGTACGTTGTTTAGTCTCATAATCTATTTTCCAGTTCTTACCAAAAAAATCTATGGAATTTGTCCAATAGAATTGCTGAAATAGTCTGTTGTAATTTTCAATGAAAATTAATCTAAACAAAATGTCACAAAACCAATGCAATACAATTATTCATGGTCATCAATTTCAAAGGTAAACAAAGTTCCATCATAGATTTCACTTACCCGAGAAATTAATTAGCCAAGAAAAAACCCGTGTCATCGTCTTTACAAAACTGGGCCGAGATTTAACCAACATTTCAGTATGCTGGGGGAATTAACACTTTATTTCAAGGTATTAAGGTGCTTGATAAGAGGGATTTAGCAGCAAAGCGTGAGAAGTGACTTACTTATTGGGGCGAACAATGGGACGCATTTACACTGAAAACTGGTGAAGTTAGTTTAATAGTTAAATTGAATCTGATTCGATTTCATTTTATTCTCTTTTAAAATTGATAAAATTCTTGTGTTCTTGACTTTCTTAGTATAAATTTATTTTGGACTGTATATTTTTAGACTGTTCTTTGCAAGCACTGATGGTTAAGGTGCGATTCTTGATAATAAACAAATTTATTTCTTAGAATCTTAACTACAAAACACAAATTTTAGATTATTGTGGCGATATTAAATATACTTTCAACTTTAAAATAGTACTTAAGCTGACTATTCTTCTTATAATTTATGATAACCTATTTTATAATTGATAGATAAGTATAACTGTTTTCCTTAATACCAACTTTACAATTTTAACCCTAAATTTCGATCACCTGCTTACATCGTAAACGCGAAGAAAACTTACCCTATTGTACGTCGTGTTAAGATATTAGATGTTTGTTTATTGCATTGTCATCTGGCAGGTGGCGTTCTTTCTCACTCTCTCATCTCAATTCTAGGACGCTCTTACTGGTTGAGGAAATTATATGAAAGTTTGAAAGAATTTGGTAATTACTTTATTACAAGTGCCTGTGACGTGACTTATACTCTACGACAATGAAGTATTCAGTTTTATTTGAAATATAAGCAATAATTTAAAAACATGTGAACTTGTGTAATGGTTGGAAAAATAGTAATGATTTCATGACCATTATCTTCATTATTCATTAATGCTTCTTGGTGTTTTGGTAATCTATACTTATAATAAATCTGTAAGGGTCGGTCATGGAGTAGGTTGCGAACCTATGAAGGCAATAAAAATAAAAACCACAAGAGAACCTGTATGTAAGACCACATTTATAATTACATAAATCTACCGAGTTTATGTTACTACCAATAAATCACTTTCCAAATAAACTATAAATTACCGACACAAATTCTAAAAAGTGATTTGTAATTAACTTTTCACACACAAGATACTCACGAATTAGTGGTCCGTCAAAAAGTCGTGGTCACGTTTTAATGATTAACGTGCCGGATTAGACGAAACATGGACAAAATCATGCCGTTGAGATTTCACATCTAGTAAACAAAAGGAAGAAAGACCCTATTTTATGGAAAGCAAGGTTGCTGTTTCAATGGGGATTTACTCGTATTTTATGCGGCATACGATGATACACGAACCTTCAATGACGACGAATTTAATTTTACTTCCTTGGCCATGAAAAACTTTTTCATAATTTCATTGTTCACTAAGTCTATAGTATATAACTAAGTCATAAGCCATAATATTGTTCTATATTATGACTTATGACTTAAATTTATGATATAGTTTTTATAATATTATCTTTGTTTCTTTTGACGAATATAAAAAAACAAAATATTCCACACAAATTTTAACCTTTCAGGCGCTGTCTCAAATTGTAAGAATTTTATGTTTATGATGATGACAAATAAATTTTAAAAACGTACAGGTTCTTTTTGTAACATACTTTAATTATAAAGTGTTGTAAATTTCCGTACATTGTATTTATCTACTGTAAAGTACCGCTACTTTCCGCCTAAAGAAAGTGTTGTATTTATACTGCCTACTACATACTAATTAATAGTGATAATCGCTTATAAATTACGTGTGCCTTTACGTGACTGACATACATGGTGATGAATTCGTTTGGTAATTGAAAAGTAGGTTTTGAAATTGAAAATCCGGTCTTAGCAAAAAAATATAAGTTACAATCGAAACAATAAATACAATTGCATTATTATAGAATCAGATGAGTAATAAGTAACGTAATGTAATTTATTCATCTATGTATGTAACCAAACAGTGGAATTAGCTAAAATAATACAGTCAGCGTTGCAACAGATACAAAGTCTGTCATTATTAAACATCAATAACGTATGTTATTGTTTGTTTCAGTATTTGAAATACTATAACATAAAAGTCCGAATGATAGATGTTTGAGTTTCTCTGTTGCATACAAACATTAGTTCTATTTACATATAACACGTAAAAGGTTTACATATGCTAATTTCTAAATAAAATGTTACATTGCTAATGTGTTTAATATGTGCCTTAAGTAATCATTAATGTTACACCTTAAAAAGTAATTACTCATCCATTCAAATTCATTATTCATATCATATGTTAGAAAAAGGACACTATGTTATTGTGTTATGTATATATTGTGGCGTGCCTACCTAAAAATAGTACCGCGCCCATAATTACCGCGGATAAATAAAGAGACTCTATAGTCAAACCGACCTAGGATTTTTTTTATAAAAATGATTAATTTTTATTATAATTATTCCCATATAAATTTATCTCGTCAAGAAGAACGTAAAATTGATACTTAAGCCATAAAAAATAATAGGTTCTATTGGTGAGACCACAGTGCCCAGTAGGGCGACGTCATGTCATGTAGGTTGCTATAAAGATGAATACTATACATTAATAGCCCTTGCCAGAAAGTAAAACAAAAGACGATCGTTGTTGCGTGCGCACACGCAGTGACCCGCTTGCGGCCAGTTCTGATGATCAGCCACTTTTCACGAATCATCAAATTTACTCATTTTCCGCTCCAGTTCGACACATAACTTGGCCAACGAAACTAAACTAACATTATTTACTTATACAGAGAATAAAGACATTAACCCTTTTTGGAAGTTATGTCACTGTATAATTTTATGTATATAATTTTGGTTAATTACCTATAATTATTTGTACAGTTAATCCAAAAATTTATGCCGGAAAGATTTTTTTTACAATTGAGTTTTGAATATACCTAACAAATTAAATAGTTATGATCTTAAAAATTAAGGAATATTATCGTGTTAATACTTATACCTACTGTGTAATTTCTTAGCATTCCTAAATATTATACATATTTATAGTTGGTTTGTGATGGTTTCTCACGCGGTGTTTTTTTTCGACTATAGAGTCGAGAGTTTATTTTTTCTTATAAACGACCAACGGCCATTTTATATTACATACTAAGCTTTTTTCCCATAAAACACAAAAAACGGTCAAAAGTACTTTATATTGTCGTCCAGCTCCCGAGCGCTTATCAAAAAGTATATTTAGATTATCTTGTCAAAAATATGTCAAGTTTCACCAAAACAATCGGTCCCTAACTCACTCATTGTATGAACGCGGTTATCATACAAACAAATCATAAACTTCCATTTGCATTTGTTTTAAAAGTTTATGGCAACAAAAGACGGTACAGTTACGTAGAAAAGTGTTATGATTGGGATCTTGTGAAAGGGCTCTATAGACTTAAATTTATTATTATTAGTGAAGATCACGAATCGGCCAATGCAGCGTCGGACGTTCACTAATAAGATGGACAGGTGCACTTGTCAAATCTGCCATTAAAAAACTAGGTAATTATATAACAACATAAAATTAATAGAATAGCATAAAAACACAAATCTAAATTAACTACAATGAGAATAAAAAATAGTTATTCACGTTCGACATAACTAATATTACATTACGTTCTTATCAAAATTCATATAACTATCACGCTAACGTTACGCTCAAGTAAAACCAGCATGCAGTTATATATTTTATTACCGACTGTACAAAGCGGTATCATCAACAATCATATTTCGTCAAATTGACGGCGAAAGTAAAGAAAGCGTTACTCACAGTGATCTCTTGAACCGTCGTAATTACGACAAAATATTATCCATCAACTGGCGTAATTACACAAATAAACGTGCCATAAAAACATAATCATTAGGGTTAAAACTCGACATTGCGTAGTTAGTAATATTATGGGTCTGTTTAAATGGCGAACGTTTTATTTCAAGTAGATTTTTTAACATTTTTTTGCCCGACTATATTTTAAAAGTATAAAGATTATAAAACAAGTAACACAAGCTTAGAGTTTACCACGGGGCTAGATGTAGCTGTGTGAATTGTTCATATTTATTTATTTATTATCACTACTAAGCCCCATGATGCCAGTTAGGGCACCACACAAGCTAATAAATTTACATAAGGTATAATTGAATTAGCTACCGATACGGTCTGGTTGCATTATATTAGGTACAGGCGTTGAGTCTAATAGAATTTTATTAACTCTTTTGGATAAATATAAGATAAAAAGTTGTAATGTTAAATTATTATTAATAATATGAACAAGCGCTCAATTTGTTAAACTAACGTCCGATAAAAGTAGTAAAAAATTTGAATGGTGCCATTTCGAAGAGTCAATTTTAAGCAAATTAGTGGGTTTTGTTAGCTTCAATTGAGTTATTTTCTGCTAACCAGAGTTATGTAACGAATTATATAATTTAAACTGCTATTCATTGTCTCTAATGCGAAATAAATTGTATCCATTGTTGTGGGATTGTGAGTAAGTTTAATTTAATTATTACATTTTGTATTTTAGATTTACACGATTATAATAGTTTCATCTAAATCCATTCAGGTGATAGTTTAGTGTTAAAGAGCAACAAACACACATCAATACAATCTTTTCGGAAAATAGGATTTATAATAGATTTTGGTACTACTACTATTTCTCTATGGGTCGGATTTGCGCCCTTACACAAAAAACAATATTACAAAGTCTTACCAAATGTATTTCTCGCCACGGTCACCAAGAACAACACAATCACAATTCTGGCTGAGCGCATTTTGATGATATTTCAGCTCACTTGTACGTAACTTGGCAGTTGCATCTTTGTCACTTTTTCACAGTTCTCGAGTTTGTTGTCATAATTATTCACTATACCTGTAACAAAACAAAAAAATAAGACATTATGATCTGTTAGTTGTGTGATCCATAACACCCCTATTCACGTTCCCACTGCTGGGACACAGGGACTTCTCTCTTGACGAGAGAGATTAGGCCTTAATTCACCACGCTGGCCAAGTGCGGGTTGGTGAATGACACATGTCCTTCAAACTTTTTCCAAAGTTCTCAGAACATGCCGGTTTCCTCACGATGTTTGCCTTCACCGTTAGAGCACGTGTTTATAAAGCACACATAATTTTCCAAGAAGAGAAATCAGAGGTGCGCGGCGGGGTTTGAACCCACGACCTTCGGAATGAAAGTCGAGTGTGCTCCCACTTAGCCAACACGGCTAGTTGTGTGATGCTGGCCTGAAAATAGTATTAATCCATTCCTTTGGTGTCGCATTTTTTTCCGATATATTATCATTGTGGGCAAACATTGCTTTCGCTATCTATCACGTGGCCAGCGTGGTAAATTATGGTCTAATCTCTCTCTTCAATCAAGGTCTCTGTGTCCCAGCTGTGGACGTGAAATATGGATGATACTACAAATTTCATACATGCGGTCAACTCAATGTAATATATAAATATTATTGGAGTTTAGTTTTACTGGCAATACACATGATTCATTATAATCTTCTTATTGTTTGTTTTGCTAGGCGCAATTCCATGTTTATTAAGTCATAAATACCATTCATCAATAGATATTGTTTAATTTCTTGTTTGTAAACGGATCAATAAATATAAATTTCCTCAAATGTCTCATTTTAAACATTTTGATAGAAATCAATCTTTGAAACTGCTAGATGCATTGGCAGAACCAGTTATGGTTGAAAATTCGGTTTTTAGAACGTCTTTTTGGCGCAGGTCAGCCTGCGACGAAATAGGTTGCGAATTCGATTTCCGCCTAGGGGTAAAAATTTTACAATCTGTAATTTTTTTCCAAGACTCGGGTTCAAACCCAAGTCTTGCCAACAGAGATGTCCCTGTGTACCGGCAGTAGGAACATAAATAGGCGCTTATGTTTATGTTAAATTTCACCTTATTGTAATATTTTCTCCTAAAACTTAACCTACCTATTTTGCCATTTATTTTTATCGTACTGAATCGATACTGAGTATATAAAAAGCGCACTTGCATTATATTAGTTTTGTGACAAATTACTACAAAACTCAGTGTTACTGTATGACGTATATGTGATTTTGCAAGCGTAGCGTGAATAATAGCAGTCATCCAAACAAAAGAAATGTTGGATGAGTCGCAATTATGATTCGAAAAGTATCACTCCGCATAAAACTGTGTAACTGTTACTAATAATACAATTCAATTTGAGATCGAGACTCGCTTAGTGATTTTTAAATTTAATTAAGGTAAAGATTTAAACAAGCTGCGCTCCATGGGTTTGCTTTTTATTATTAAAGAAAGAAAATTATGTGCGTTTTTCAGTAAAAGTAGGTTAATGTTATGAAAAATGTTTTCATTTTCCGGCACTCAAATTATAATAATAAATCAATTTGTTTGTTAAATGAGTAAACATCGTAAAACAACGAAATTCACAACAAAATGTCCCATTTGAAAAGTTTCCGTTTATTTGTATCTATTTATATCTTATTTTTATTAACAGTAACTTTTCATAGTTATTTTGTTGTGGGTGTGCTAATTGAGATGAAGTTCTCGGCTTCATACAAAAGACTTAAACGCGCTTCTTGTGCTTTGAACATTTTAATTCTTCAAAGAGGCGTTTTGATAGATAATTATTATTACCGGATTCATTTGAAATCTTATAAATATAATATCAATTACTTATAACATTTAATTATTATTATCTTAAGCAACCCTATTTACATTCCCACTGCTGGGACACAGGTACTTCCCTATTGACGAGATAAATAGATTAGGCTGATAAATGTGCGGGTGAATGATTTTGAAAAAAGTTATCATAAAATTCCAGTTTACTTTCAATGGCTTCACGGTTATTGGCAGGGTTTGAACTCATGACCTTCACGATGAAAGTCGAGCGTGCACGTAAAATTTAAGACGAACAATTAAAGCTCAGATTAAACAAATGAAAATATTTCTTATATTATTAAAAGCATGGCTGCTAATCATAAATCCGACATTGTGCTCGCATGACGTTTGAACGAGCGTGTGTGTGAGCAGGATGGACGCCGCGCGTGCGCAGTAACGGGCACCGTTAGACCGCGCGTGGATCATGTGTGGAATAATCGGACTGAGCGCTGGACCTAATGCTTTATCATAGTTGTGCCATGTTGCGGAATAAGAAACTAAGTTACCTTATCTCTGTACGTGTAGGTATTATTATTTGCTATTTATTGTGTTACGAAGAGTTTATTTATTATTAATAATTGTTATTGACTTATTTTATCATTGATAATGACTATTGTTAATGAGGATTATTTATTTATTAGTATTTACATTTAGTACAAATTTGTCAAAATTATTGTAATTGGATTTATCTGTAAATTACTCGTATTATAAAATAATATATAAATTATAAATAGATATAAATTAAAAATAATTCTAACTACAAACACTAAACTTGATTACAAACAGACAACTAGAGAACATAATAATCCGCCAAAGGTGGTGAGCCAACTATGATAATTAAACCTGTATTATGACAGTATTTTATAGTAAGATATGCCTTGATATTTAAATACGAAGATGAACAATGTCAGCGTTGATCTAATAACCTGTCGCAAGATTGACTGAGGTCTTAGCAGAGTGTGCTTAGCGACAGCAACACGCGACTGAAACGCGCGACCGTGACACATGACCGCGACTTGACGAACACGCGACCATGGTCGTGATCGTGACACGTGTTATCTGACCATCTTTGTTCCAAATAAATACATGACGGGATAAATAAGTGCTAGTGAATTAGCTCTTTGAAGTGGCAATAGGCAGCCCATATGGCACTGAGAACAAATAGCCGATGGGGCCGAAAACATCTTGAGTACCACTGATCTTGTGCGGTCGCACCTCACTATTGCTAAGAACGGAATGCTTCGTTAATAGCACATCAGTCAAGGCCGCTGCGCGTCAAACTGTTTCAAAATAATCAATAAATACTTAAGATACTGCACAATTTTATTAGCTATACAAGCAGCATCTTTGGTTGCATTTTGCGACATTGAATAGATTCGGAATGATAATGTTTTATACGGTGAAAAGTGTACTTTCCTAAAACTCAAGTTATTTTGTACCATTTATTAATAACTCTGTTCAGTGGTAATACTATTATGTATTTAAATAATTTATTTGCATAATTCGTTTTAATGTGTACCTACTCATATCCGTCAACACTTGTTATTATTTTTGTGATGTCAGTTTTCTAAGCATAAAATAAAAAATATACATAATGTGTTTTATACTACATATTTGATTCCCGACACCTTAACTTTAACACACATTCTGTATTTACTCGTGAAATATTCACTCATCTAATATCTCGCTGCCCTTGAATATAAAAATGTAGTAACTTTACGTGATTATATTAGTACTTACCTATTGCGTATTTCCTGCAGTGGTCAATAACCTAACCATATACAGGGTGTCTACAACTTGCAGTAACTTTCTCAATAGCACAGTACAGTCGCCGGTCGTGCCATGGCGCTTGAGAATAACTAATTACATTTCATTCGCGCATTGTGGCTTTCTCTGATACACTTCACATGTTCATAAAAAATATTATGGATTTTTTCACAGGATTGTTTGCAAGATCGCTATCGGATGATGTTCCGTAAGTAAATTGCTTGAAATATAATTGTCGTTTTTTAAGCTATAAGGATGTTTAACAATAACACATAATAGGGTGGTAATATTCTTAGGGCCGTTAACTAATAACTAATATAATAATTTTGGAGTCAATTATGTGTCAGTACATAGTTTCCTTTCTGTAATTGAACTTTCGCTGAGCACAGGACACGTCTATCTATGATTATTGCCAGCGAGGAACCAATAATATTATAAAAGCTTGGAACCTATCATCATCACCCCTATTTACGTTCTCACTGCTGGGACTTTTCTCTTAACAATATAGATTAGCCTTAAGTCATCACGCTGGCCAAGTGCGGGTTGGTGTATGACCCTTCAAACTTTTCCAAAGTTCTCAGAGCATGCCAGTTTCCTCATGATGTTTGCCTACACCGTTAGAGCACGTGTTTTCAAAGTGCATATAAATTTTTCAAGAAGAAAAATCTAGAGGTGCGCGTTGGGGTTTTGACCCACGACTTTCGGAATGAAAGTCAAGTGTGCTCTCAATAGCTTAGTATCTAAACTAACACTAATTATATATAGGTTTTTTTTTTCTTGTATCAAATTGCACATGGATAATGGGCCTACCACACGTGCATGCTTGACCACAGTTTTACTTGCGCAAGTCAGCTTGTACACTGAACACTGTGCGTGTAGTTGGTAAAACGGTAGTATGCGCAAACCCCAAAGTTGGGCTTGATGGTTTTTGAACTTGCTTGAAATTCTGGCATGCGCAAGTATACTTGTACAAGCTTGTCTGCGCGTGTGGTTGGTAATTCAGTGTTCAAGCCAAGATAACGATGTCGACAAGACTGCGCGTACTGTGCCGTGTGGTAGCTACGTCCGTGTTCAGTCTTTTCATACGACAAGCATGTGCAAATAAAACTGTGGTCAAGCATGCACGTGTGGTAGCTACGTCCGTGTTCAGTCTTTTCATGCGACAAGCATGTGCAAATAAAACTGTGGTCAAGCATGCACGTGTGGTAAGCGCTTATGACAAACAAATCTAAACGATTTGTTTGTAGCTCTTTCACGGTAAAAACGCTTATTTGATTTGATATTTGGTAATACGTTTAAGATTTTTAATAATTATAATAACTTCATAATTTAACTTCTTAAAGAGTGAAAGAGTTAGTTTAAAAATTGAGTACCTATATATTATTTAAAACAAAACTGATGAAATTATCACAAAAAACATGTCGTTCCAATAGAGAGAGAGAGAGATTTAGATTACAATTTACGCGCAAGTAGAAATAGGTGTCATTAAGTGATGCACTTCCTTCGGCACGTGATAATTGGGACGTTACTCATAGTACGAGAGCTGGCATCAACTCTGTGCAGGTATTTGAGTCAAGCTGACAACTTGTCCCATTCCTCTAAACCACCCAAGATGAAACCGGTCACCTGGCTGAATAAATCAATATTGCTGGACAATTCACACACCAACATCTAATAACATTTTAAATCACTTAAAATTCAGATTTTTTTACTCCCGGTGATATAAAAAAAATGTTTTGGTATTTAGCTGCCAGGTGTGCTGTTTCGTGTTGGGATATAATAGGAGAGGAAGAGAAGATAATAATAGGAAAGGAATAACCTTCTAGCTTCTCTGAAACACTTACCCAAAAAAATATGCTAGCTCTTGGATTATGACAATTTCCTTAGATTGAATTATGTAGTTGGACACGTGTCTCGGAAACGACATTCAGGGTGTTAATAATATTAGACGGTGTCATAGAACGCGGTATTGGTTGGTGATAGATAGCGACCGCCATCAATCACGAACCGATACCGATGACCTATGAAACAATGATTGATAGCACCGCCATTATCATAATTTCAACCGGCAGACTAAAATATTATAAGATAATAATATGATGCTTTATGAACAAATAAACATTCTTTTGTATTCAATGTGAGGCCTACGTCCCAAGAGTGAACGTCCTACGGCTGAAATTATGATAATGGGTTTGCTGATTATTTTTGATTATATTTAAGAAGCTTAGAGTGCGTGTGAAATAAATAAATTTCAAAATTAACGTATCCACTTGAAATTAAGGTTTTATTAATATCATAGGCTTTCCGTCCACCTGAGCAGTTATTAAGTAACTTTATGCATAAATAAACTTTCACTGTTACTAAAATTCACATAAAACTCGTCATTTAACTCTCGACTTCATTAACCATCGTTAGGATGTAAATCAAATACCTAAAGTACTCACTTATATAATACATTAGCATCTCCAAATCAGACTAAATTAATGTGTGGTGTCGGGCTAAGAATAGAGCTATATTATCTCTTTCCGTAAGAAGTGATATTTATGTTTTAACGGTGAAGGCAAACATCGTGAGCACATAGGTACCATAGTGACATTTACCTACTAGCACTTGAACTGTGAGATTCATTAGGTCTTAATCTCTCTTAACAAGAAAACTCTCCCACTGCTGGGAAAGGGAAGTCCCTTTCCCAGCAGTGGTTTCCCAGAAGGGGAAGAGAAGAATACGCATCCCTATTCTAATCTATTTCTACGCAATATTTTATACAACCTCGAAGGATGTGCAAATTGATGATTTCCTAATCCCTATAAACCGCATTCGAAATGACGGCAATAAAGTCATTATTGTACCATCAGGGCAACTACTAATACACAAAATGAGCCAGTTTGACTGATTGTTGCTGATTCCTTGATAATTTGATTATTGCAGAGGATGTTTCAACTACTTGAATTATGTTGTTTTGAAGATTGGGATAAGCTATTGAGTTAAAGTTTGATGGAGTTATAGAGTTTGACTGTTGGTAAAAAACAACAAAGTTTACTAGTTTAGTTTAGTTTACAACCGATTGTAGGTATCGATATAAAATATAAAAAGTAGCCCAAAATTCTTTAAAACTATCTTACTTCGATAATTATAATATTACATTCTAAGCAGTTGCAAAGATTATCCCTTTGAAGCCAAAAACAAACTTATTTCAACTTTATTTTGTAAAATAGACTGAAAATCCATCAGAAAGCTTTTTTTCTGCGGAATGACATTTTATATAAGTCATTTATGTATAATTTTAAAGATATAGTTATTTGAGTTTTATAATTTATAATACATATAAAATTATGATTAATTATGTAATTTTTTTTATATTCTTATTATTTAAAAGGATGAAAATGGAGAGTTTAAATTATTTAATTACCTCAACTGTTTCTAACAAATATTTAAACGAAATTTGAATAATATTTGCATTATTTTGCAACATTCACTTTCGCTTTACCTAGTGTATTTTTTGTATAATATTTAGTTTATGTTATAAAGGTACTCAAATTTGAAATTATTGTAAAAACATTACTTTGTTACCTACTATTTATTTAATAAGTTTATTAAACTTTATGCGTTTGATTATGAGGGGACTCTAACTCTCTGTATAACTCTAGTATTATTGAGCTTTCAAGAATTAATTTCGTGCAACACATTTCTTGAACTTAATAGTACCCATATTTAAAAATAAGGAATAACATAAATCACATAAAAAAATTAAATAATCTTTCTCACCATAAACAATATCACCCAAAGCACGTATCCAAAAACAATCACAACACAAAAGTCACAAGCTCAGTTCGATCAACCGCGCGTCAAGCCAGCGAGCGCGTCAAGCCAGCGAGCGCGTCAAGCCTCGTGCGTTATTCGCGTGGATCGGAACGCAACTGGCTCGTGCGATCAGCGGCCTGCACTCAACACCGTTTCACGCATTCACACCGAAAACAGGAACCTAGTTATATTTTGATGCTTACCTATTTGTTAGGTCTCCTTTTACATGAAGGTGATTAGCTGGTTAGGGCTTAGTTAGGCAGGAGGATACTGTACGCCCCACAGCGGGAATTCAGTAACGATCAGAGCTCGCACTTAGAATTAGATTTACTGGTTATTCTACCTCAAACTCAAACTGTTAGTAATCGTAAAAAAAAATTAAAAGTTACCGTAGGCCAGGTTTACACCAAACAAGGAGAATAAAGTCGAAATATTTGTGTTTGATTAAACCAATCCAGTTTCGTTTTTTACACATCTCTTTCCCACTTACCTTCGTTGTAAGTGGCTTCAAAAATGTAGCTTATGCAATTCTTAGTTGTGTATATAATTTTGTGCGGGACCGAGGCACTTACAGTATAACTACATAAACTAGTAGCCAACTTATTTAGACTTTAATATTGGTTTTGATTATTTGACTGCACCAGTAAGAATCCCATATTATTTGCCCACTTCAACAGACGAATAGCATTAGCCGGCACCTGTTCGGCAATTTGCCCGCGTTCTGCGCAACGTTGGCCCCATCATGCTTGATCACTGATGTAACACGTTAACACTAATGGCTTTAGAACTTTAAGTTTTTATGTAACGGCAAAGCTGATCAAGGAAGCCATCTGCGGACTTATATCGAGAAATTGTGGAAATGAACTTACAAATGAATAATTGATTTCATAAATATTTACTTTATTTTAATATGCTATGTGAGTTAGTTTGTTATAGATTAAATTGAGGAAATGTATGATATTTTCAATAAATATTTTATGTTTAAAGCGATTGAAGACTTGTATTACGTCTTTATGCAATTTCATGAAGTTGTTGTAGGTACATATTTTAAAATATACAATTAATTATGTTTTAAAGATGAAACTTCCTCGTTACCTATTTTATATAATGATTGATTTTATATTGATAAATTGATTTCACCTTATTGAAATATATATTTAAATATTATAGATCATCGCTATTTTGTTTAAACCTTATAAAGAGGAACTCAATATAACAATCACTCTTACGATTTTAATTACACTCTTTCAATATTTCATAATACTCAAAATTCAATAGAAATGCAACTTTCTGTCAATTATCAGTAGAGCACATTAGTGACTTTCGTACCTTTTGTAAACGGTAGAAAGTGCTGGTCGCTCTCATTCAGCTCCAAATCGCATGCTCTGCTTGTCTTCTTAAGAATAACCCGCAAAGAAGTTACTCTAATTGTTAAGTCATATTCTGTAATAACTTACAACATTTATTTTTGTATTAATAACTAATGCCGTTAGAAAAAACAATGCTATGACTAAAACTGCCGTTTTTATGTAATACAAACAAATTCACGAAACAATACTCGTAACATGCCTATACAACATACATAATTATAATTATCTAATTTGTCCAGCTATTAAAAAAAAATTAATTTGAAATGTGTTGAAGGTGAGTGTTTTTTTTAAACTGTTATAATAAATAGATAAATTAATATATCTTTATTTCAAGACACGAGATTTTTATGCTTGATATTATAACGTAAACAAACATTGTAAGACAATGTGGCAATCAACAAACCGTGAATTGAACGCTTTATCAATTTTTAGCGTTACTTCCTATAGGTAAAAGCTATTCCCATAAATCTTTATTCTATTGTACATGCAAACGCCGTATTCACGGAGAGACTCCGTTATTGTTATAAAACCATGATAGTTTAAAAAGTTAAATCAAGTAAAACTCGTCCCAAAAAATAACTTTTGCTGCCATTAAAGTGCTCCAACAATGCGTGATTGCATTGGCTCGATGGCCGAGTCCCGCTAACACGGTAGATTCAAGGTTACTTTCGAAGGAGAGCATTCTTGTTATCAGTGAATCAACCTCCTTGAGACCAGACATTACAGTGATCTTACTCTGTCATTGCGCCGGGCTTGTTACTTAGAATATTTGAATAAACCGGCGCCGTATGAATGTTCGACTCTTCGTCAGGTACTGACGACAGTACTGACGAAGAGTCGAACATTCTCCACCTAGAGAAGAGTAAAACACTGGTGATTGTATCACCAGACCATGAAGACACGGAAGCCAGACAGGTGGTAGCCCAGCCCTTGTCCATATTAAAATTCCGAGTACGGTTAATTTCAATGGCTTCGCGGATTTTTCGGGAAAAAACCATGTTAGTTTAAAAAGTTAGGTAGTAAATAATCTATTCCTGTTATATTTATAAAAAAAGTATTAAAACTGCATATAGTAAGAGATCCGGCTCACACAAACTTGTTTGTAGTACTTGATTCTTTGAGGCTGCATCAAGCAGAGTTGTACTACTTCGATGCAGCGATAAGCAGGACTGATAACGGTGAGCTAGTATTAAACTAATTATTATGGCATCAGAGCTTGATCAATGTGTTGGACACTAAATATTAAAGAAGGCCTTATAAATACTGTTGGACAATTCACACAGCAACATCTAGCTAGGTATATTTCAAGTACTAGATATCTGATAATGTTAACATATAAACATACCTACTACAAACTAGTCTGGTTCTGGGTTTTAATCAATTGTTAAGGTGAAGATAAAGAAATACTGTGTTACATTCAGGTTGTAGTGGTTAATTTTGTATGAATTAAAAAATATATGCATGAATAAAGGGTTTTTAAACAAATGGTGTCAAGTAAAATTGTTACTCTTCCACTCAGAAGCGCACGGATTAGGACGGATTACCACAGTTTATCTCGTACATGAAAATACTACTTGGTAGTAATTAAGTTCTTTTAATTGTTAATGTTTATTCTTTTTTTATATTATTGTATGTCCGCAATGTGTAAAGTTGTTGAAACCTGTACCTATAATTTAAGATCTTACCTCTGTAAAATTAACACAACTTAACAATAAAGTATCTATTCTTATTCTTATAAGAAAACTAGCTGCCCCCGCGAACTTCATCTCGCCATTTATACTTTTTTTTTTTTTGCAACTATATCCATACAAAATTTCATCGAAATCGAATTTTCACGCGTAAGCATATATTTTCCCGCGGAAAAAAGTCTCTCGCCATATACTTTTACTTGCAACTATCTTCTCCATACTAAATTTTATCCAAATCGAATTTTCCCGCGTAAGCATATATTTTCCCGCGGAAGCATGTATTTTTCCGAGGTAAAAAGTAGCCTATGTTCTGTCTCAGGGTCTAAAGATTGTATGTACCAAATTTCATCAAAATCGGTTGAGAGGTTTAAGCGGGAAAGCGTAACAGACAGACAGATAGACAGACAGACAGACAGAGTTACTTTCGCATTTATAATATTAGTTAGGATTTAAATTTAATTGTACAAGAATTATTAATTTTAAATAACTTGTTAAGTTAAGTTTGTACAGTTTGAGTGTGAGAATTTAAGAGAACAAGTAGTAAATCTTTGTCTTTGCCCGCTTTATTCAGATTTTGCCCCGACGTGCGATTCGTTGTCTGATTATTATTTATTTAATTTTCTATAGTATTTGCGCTGCAGATACCGTTTTAAAGATTTTCTCACGGGTGTAGTAAAATTTTCGCAAACAATGAATATGATCGTGAATTTATTTATTTAAATGGCACACCATCACCCATATTTAGTGCTGGGTCACAAGGACTTTCGATGTCCGATGTCTCGATGTCTCTCGATGTCGATATTAGGTCTTAATGGCTGGCCAAGTGCGAGTTGGTAAATGACACATGCCCTTAAATCTTTTTTGAGTTCTCACAACATGTCGATTTCCTCACGTTGTTTGCCGTCTCCGTTAGAGCACGTGTTTTCAAAGCGCCCATATGAAAAAGTCCAGAGAAAAATGCAGATTCCACAACCTTCAAAATATAGAGTGTGCTGAATTTTTAAGGGGAAATGGACGTCAAACTGCTGAAAATATGATTATTTATAATATGAAATAGATTTTAGAAACTGTAACATAATGTTGGTTTGTACATCAGAATAACACAAGGACTAACTTGTTACGCAGCCACGGGCGGCAAGTTAATAAGTCATAACATAACTTTATCCATGACTAATAGTAGTAGGGGAGCCGAAGAGGGGATTTCGGGATTTACTCGAGCGCGTCAGATTAAGATACTGGAGATAGCTAGTACCCAGATAAGTACCTCCACCAAATATAAAAAATCTATCTATGTTCGAACGTGAATTATAAGGGAACAAAATTTACTTTTGTCATATTAGGCGCATCACTTTAGATAATTGTCAGATTAAGATATGGTAGAATCAGAACATAGAGATGAACCATATACATCTAAATCTGACGCTCTAACACCTTTAGAAATGCCAGATTTTTTGTTCTTTTTTTTGATAAAAAATGAGTCGCGATTTTTATTTTTTTAACTTTTACGTACTTTCACCCCAATCGTGTAAACAATCAGATTTACAAACGTTTATTATCAATCATATTTCCTAAATTATTTTTAAGTATGTAAGCATGTTAAGCTGATTTTCAATTTATTGAATCTGATTCATAGAATCTATAACTAACTGACGCGCTTAAGTACGTCCATACAACAGTATTTTTTAAAATAAGTTTTTATTTATCTATGGTCGCTTCCCCCACTGATGAAACACATCGGTCTCATACAATTTTTTTCTTCTTATCATCTACCAAATGCAATCCAATAGGTCTCTTTGACGCTCGAGTAAATCCCCATTTAGCATCGTCGCCTCCCGTACTATAGTGTTATAATAGAAAGCTATAAAACTTCCTTCCTCATACAAATGTTATCAATAACAAATCACACCCATAAATTTTCACTGATTTACGAATTTATATAAAATTAGTTGGTATTTCATTGCGTAATGTTTCCTACATTTAAGCCAAAGACGGCCAAATTAATTTTGTGAATTATCTGAGCTTCAGATTTCCGGTTTTGACTTTCACTTTTAATAAAGTTTATTGTGTGGACAAAGATGCTGCCGATATCTTTGATATTTATTTGAATAGGTTGATTTTAATTAGATTGATTTCTGTAATTATTTTTATTCCAATATAATTGCTGTCTTTTGAGCAGATGCAAAAAAGTATTTAATTGTGTATGTCTTGATAATATAAAACATGTTTTGAGTGATATAATATAATCCTTATAGTATAAAAATCCATGCCACTTTTCGGCCGAGCCAATTTAGGGGCTTTGGTTTTAAAACAGTCCAGATGTGCTTATTTAAAGGCAAATGTTTAAAAAATCCAAATTGAATGTTACAAATTCTGTGGAAATGAAAATAAATTAATAATAGTGTGAACGAGAAATTAATTTGAAATATTGCAGTTAATTAAAATTCAAGACTAAAGATCAACTGGTTATAAAGATGTGTAGCCTTGAAGATAAAGACTGGATCGATACGATTGTAGGAGATTTATTATAAAATTATTACCTGATTTAATTGTTATAAGAACAGTCTGCCGTCCTATGGTTAAAAGACCGTAAAGTGACAAACCCAAATTGTTGGCTACGAGCAAAAACGTGAAAAATGTTTAATTCTAGACTTTGTGAAGACTTACAGTCTTCTTTCATATACCATTTTTTTAATAATTTCTGGGGCTTCTATTTGAGTATGAAACGGGAACATCAAATTAAACACATGAGTTTTTATTGAAAAATTTGTGTTTTAGACAATGGTCATCTACTTCATAAAGTGGGGGTGTGCAACACTAAAAAGCAGTCAGCTGAAGCGTAGCGGCTTTTTAGTGTTGTATCTTAGTGAAACTGTATGGTGATTTTATGCTCACATACAGTTTTTCCACAAATGCTTAACTAAAACACAGTTAAGTCACTTAGTCGTCTTTTTGCATTGCATTGTATGGAAAATTGGACCAGCTCTAATTCTTAAAACACCGTTAAAAACCTTTAACGGTTTATTTGTTGTTTTGTGGTATAAGTAAGAGATATGGATCAAGACTTAAACACAGTATTGGAAGAAACATTTTATGTAACTGTGTTTTAGTGTTGAAAAATGCACTTGTAGATTCATAACATAAATATAATTTTACGGCTAAGTCTATACTTCCTACATTTTATCTCACCTCCAAAATGGTAAATCATGATTAAATTTAACGATTATCTTTTATTCAAGGCAATAAAAACAATATTGAATCATTATTAATATTGTTTATAGTTATTGTATGTAACATAAAGTTGCAAATGCTTATATATAGGAACATTTTAAAACTTAGTTTGATAAAATCTCACTGTTAAACAAATGAACTGTGATCGCCTAGCGATTTACCATGTTTAATTTGCCATGCAAAATCAGTCTTGAAGTTGCGACGGTAAAATTATTCTCATACTTAATTACAGATTAGAATCAGTTTAAAAAAAATACTTGCTTCATAATATTTCCGCGTAATTTGATTCTGAGCGTTGTCCTGTTTGTTTATGATACAAAAATTTAACGCCTCGACGTGTTGCGCGAATTGTAATTGTATTATTTGTGAGAGACTTTGGTTTTAACAGCTCAGATTAAAGATACAACTCATGTAAGTAGTATTTAAAAAGTTGACAGTCAATTTCATCTAGATCATTAAATTAATACCCATTAATTTTGTTTATTGTAGTACAATGTCTCAAGTCAAAACTCGACAATCGACGTCCTGTCCCGTGTTTGGTTTACCAGAGAAGTAACCAGTGTCCCAGTTGCCTACTTATAATGATGTTATGAATTATTATTATAATCATTAAATATCAATTAAATACAGACAAAACAACAAAAAAGCCGACTGTCCATAACATATCCGAAAAATTGGCTGAAGAAATATTAACTATATATGTAAGTAGGAGAGTATTAAAGTTAATTCGCACCTTTCATGATAAATACAGAAGTTTAATGAAACCTTATTATGGTCGTCAAACCAACATAAACTTTCAACAGAACATCAATACATTTACAGCTGAGTCTCATAGATTCTTTGATATTTGCAGTTGCTAGTGAAAACTTATCTCAAACACTCATTGTGTTTGAAAGACACTCGTGTTCCCAAAGAAGAAACTCTCTTTCTAGTCGATCAAAGGACAACAAGAGAGATGATGATAGTTGGTGTAGATCTAGTGTAGCTGCAACTACAAAAAATAAGAAAAAACAAATTTATTGCGTAGCAAAGAGACAATTGATCGGGAATCGGGAACAGCACGGTTTTTCGGAAACCAAGCTGTTCCCGATTCATAACAGATAATGTGAGATTAATTCTAGCAATAGCGAGGCATCTAGTCCAATAAAAAACCCCTTTGCCGCGTCATCAGCAAAAAAGAAGAGGTTAAGCTTACCATCGCTAGCTCTCGCGGAGTTTCTGACAGAGCCGCGGTTTTGATAGCTTCCTTGGTATTGAATGATGTGGAAATTGTTTCTTCAAACGATACCGGTAGCGTCATTGATCGATCCAAGTTATGGAGAACTAAGACTGGATATCTAGTTCAGTCGACATCATGCTGAGTCGAACCCTCTCCGCTGTGTCACGCAACACACACAGTTTATATGGTTTATATGTTATTTTGCATGGTTTAAAAATTGTGTTTCTCTTTCTATGTATGGTTGTGTTTTATTGTAATTTGTGTGCGTGATCCAGTGAATAAATGTTATATCTATCTATCTAGGTTGCGCCATGTGAGAACTACTGTACAGTCAGAGCAGCTTTACAGAATGCAGATTGCGATGTTTGTGGTATTTATTTTGATGTTAGAAAGGACAAAACATTTGTTAGTATTCAAAAGGAAGAAATGTTACAGAAAAAGAGTTACAGAATCCCACTTAGTTATTTTATCGGAGATAGGAAGTGAATACTTCGGACATACACGTCATAAATTGTTCGAAATAAGTTACGGCTCTGTTAATTATCCTATTTCCAGGTATATACAAATATATTTATTAATTGATAGCAGAAAAACAATAACTGAACAATTTGACAGCGTGATAACCAGAATTTAAAAAGTAGTTATATATTTCAACAGTTTGTCTAGATGCTCACATTCGTCCTTTACACAATTACCAATATTTCCGACGATCTTAATTGTTAAGTACCTAAGATATTATACCTATTTTCAATCGAGCACCTCGAAATATTATAATAGATTAACGAAATTTCGTATGTTTGATTCTATCTTTCAAAGACTATTTTATATCGCTATGCCGTTCAAAAATTCAGGAACCTACAACGAAACATGCGCCAAATATTTAACAAACTTGATATAAATCTATATTTAGTGCTTTTTTTTCTTCAGAAATCATTTTCGCTGATTTTTATCCTAACGCGCCGAACGTCAGACCTCCACAAGGTCCACGACACGACCGAGAAAGGGAGCGAAACGCATAAAAAGGTAGAGCAGGTAGACGTGTTTTAGTGTTGCATTGTCAGTTAACTGTTTTATTACGTTTTAATTACTTAGACAATAACGTCATATTTCATTTCTTAAAACCAGTAACTGTCTTTTAGGCTTTTAATTGTTTAAAATATATATAAGTTTTCCTACGATTTTACATCTAAGGGCGTTTAGCGGCTCTTTAGTGTTGTACGAGTACAAAAACTGTGTTTTAGACATTGTAAGTCCTAATCATATCATGAGGGTGGAAATAGTTATAAAAAAGTTAAAGTCAGATAGCGGTCATTTAGTATTGTTTATGCATGTAACTGTTTTCTAAGTTTGAAGGACCAAGCAAATGAAAGCCTTAAATTCACGATTAGAGGCGTTTAGCGGTATTTTAGTATAGAAATGCTAGATAACCGTGTTTAAGAATTGAAAATGTCTCAAAATGATGTAGTTAACGGTATACGAGGGGTCCAGATCTCAGGCATTATAAACGATAGAGCCATGAGACCCAGACTAGAAGATAGATAAAAGTTTACGCTTTCGTGCTGTGTATAAAAGTCAATTTTGGCAAAATGTCACTTTACGGTTTTTTAGCAATATGACGGCAGAGATATCCTTAAATTGATCTTGACCTTATCGCCTATATTTTGATATATTAATTTATTTTATTAACAGTGATAAGGAAGTTGATCATATGCATATGAAAAATACATCAAATAATAATATACCTAATTATTTAATGGCTTTTTGTTTTTATTTTTTTCTGCAATAATCATACAACATTTATTACTAAATACAGATGAAAAGTGTTTAAACAATAACCAAATTTTATAATAAAGTTATAAAAGCAAGTCGTGCCTACTCAACTGAAATCAATGAAAAAAAGTTTAGCTAATTAGTTGTTATAACAATAGCTTCCACCTATTAGCGTGATTATTTATATAATCAATAGAAACAGGCACAGGTCAATCAACTTAATATAATAACTACGTAAACTTATCCATGTTATGAGCATAAGCACACTAATTAAGTTATCAATGTTGGGACACGGGGATAAGACCTTAGTTCACCACGTTGGCCAAGTGCGATTACTCACATGCCATTCAAAATCATCAAAATTTTCAGAACGTGCCGGACTCCTCACAATTTCTGCTATAACTTAAAAAAACGTGATTTTAAGCGGACATAAATTCAAGATTAAAATCCAGAGGTACACAAAGAAGAAACCACTGGAATGGCCACAGCATAATGTGCTCCTACTGAGCCAGTAGTTTTGAGAAGTGCATGTTCATGTATATTCCCAGATTCCCTTCCTCGAAGCTCCGTTACCAGCGGTGCGGTGGTGTGGTGCGCAGCGGTCTGCGGTCTTAGCGGACACCACTGAACGTTCAAGATCCATTGATTCTGCATAATTTACTTTCTATTTGTGATTGTGGGCGCTTTGATGGGATTAATCCTCGGTTAATGTAACTGTGGTTTAGGTTACTTGTTCAGTGAGGAAGTTATGTTTTATACAGAAGGAACGGAAAGATGAAGATATAATTATTTTACCAAATACAATAACTGTTGTAGTTATTAAAATTATTACTCGTATTTCAAGAGAACTTTTTTCCCATAGGCAAAATAAAAACAAAAACATTGCATATAATTGAATTATGTGATAGATGTTTCATAGTATTTTTAAGCTTTAAACAGTCCTTTTTTATCGGCTTAAAAAATCTAAGGCTTAATCTTTATTATTTAGGTAGTTATTGGGCGTGTCTAGTTGTTTAACTATGTAAATTTATGTTTAAATAATGTACATGATGTATGACATACAGACAGATCGTTAGAAAGGCATCAGGAAAGGGAAGAACATCTGCATATTGAACAATGTCGAACCGCAGGCGCAGGTGACGTTATGATGTCTGGTTATATCGTTATAGAGTTGATACAACTTAAGTGGAAGCTATATGTCAATAATAAAAACTGCTAATATCTATATTATATTTTAGACAAGAAGCTTAAATGCTAATGTGTCTATGTCACAGTGTCGGAAGGAATAGTCATTGTTAATTTGTAATTATTTGTGCGTAATCAGTAGTTGTGTCTGTTCTTGAAGCAGTTTATTGAGCTAGGTGTCACAAAACTTCTGCTGTTGAAAATTCAAAAGAACTTTGTTGGAATGGAAGTGGTGAGCAGATAGAAATCTGTCAATGACAGATTTTTTTATAGAATTAGTTGGCGGAGATTGATTTTTTTCATTATTAAATCGATAAATGCATTTCACAGATATTTGAAACAATGTTCACAGCTCCATAAATGTCCTGCATGTCGCATGAATTAAGCACCAATAAGAATCTTGCCTCACAAGCACCATCGGGACGAGCCCAGCCGTGAAATCGCAACAGATTGGTACCAGTATTGCTTCCTTCTATCACAACACTAACTGTACAAATATCATCATATTTGTGATTGTTCATTATAAGAGAAAATTACTTGATTTATGGATTTAAAACAACAGTTTGCTACCACAATAATTATTATTTTTAATGCGTAATATTGAATTAGGTTTTGTTAAGTATCTATTATTAAAGAGTAATTGATTATACTGATTCCCCAAGATATATAATGGGTTCTATCAAAGACAGGCTCATTAGAAGGAAATGAATAGGTTTATATGACGATGATACGTACCATTGTATTCCAAAGTTATAATATTCATATTCACTTATTTATTTCAACTTTTGGAAACACATGTACATTTAGTCACGTCACACAATATTATAAAATAATTTCTTAGGTATAAAATATGGTACAATATTACATTATATATATGTATATATTACAATATATATTCAATGACATACTACTTATCTGTTTGTGTAATTGTGTTTAATTCCGGTTAGACATCTCAAGATCTAAGTAATCTACAATTCATCAGTTAGATTTGCGTAACAATTAGTAAAGCTTTCTATAGAGGAATGCTTTGTGCAGCCTTTACACTGGGATCAATCGTGAAATTAGTAATTATTAAAAAAGTTTAGTTGCCGACAGAGTCCAATATTGCTGCTCGTTTTCGTTAAACAAATGAACTACCTACTTTTGTTCTGGTTTGAGATTATTTATTTCTCATAAGAAAATACGAAAATACAAAATAAAGAGCAAAGATTATTATCTCTGCGGAAACCACACGGCATGGTCTTGTGAAAACTACATGACGGTAAATTTGGATTAATTTTTCGATATTTTTCTAAAGTTAAGTGTAGAACCTCCTCTATCGAATCTTCATCGAATCCGACGTGTTCGATTGTTGCGCCCCACCTCGGTCTAGACCAGAGATAATGAAGGCTAATTCATTCAAATGACGTAACACCTCATTGGCACCGTGGATTCGTTAAACCCCGAATGAGGTTGCATTTATGTAAGATCCATAACAAGTTAAACCGGAGCGAAACACGAATTCTTTACGCTAAATGAAATATTTATTTGATTGAGTAAAGGGTTAGGTACTGGTTTTTAGTTATGAAGATTATGTAATTTGGCAAGTTTTCTAATTTAATTCGAAAGAATAATTATTGAAAAACTTGCTTTGAAACCGATTCTTGTCCTCGCTGTAATAGATTTTCGTTTTACTGCAGTTGTAGAAAGCATAATAACAAGTTAGAAGAAATTAAATAATAATTATATGCTTATAAACGGACAAAACTGCGGGTGGGTAAGCTTGTTACAAGTATTCTACGTAATGATGCCCACTGATTGCAAAAGCATAAGCACTTCTATAAATGTTTCCACTGCTGGGACACAAGGACTTTTGCCGAGATTGGTCAAACCTTAATTAACCCGATGGTCAAGTGCGGGTTGGTGAATGAACGTGAGCGAGTTCCTTACCATATTAGCTTTCACCGTAAAATACATGTGGAGAAAAATTTTGAGTTGATTAGTAGGGTTTGAACCCTTATATACACCATTAGGATTGGAAGTCGTGTGTACACTGCTCGATAACATTATACGAGTATGCAAGTAATTGACTAGTTCTAAGCCCTTTCTTCGACCTAATCACACAGGATATTACAAGACTGCCGGTCTTGTAAAACTTCCCGTCAGTCGTTCAACTAATTCACTTAAATTGTCTTATGCATAATTCTCACAAATTCTTTATGTATTGTATGCATTGTAATCAAATATTTGTAAATTAAATGATTACTGTCATTAGGTACCTGAAAAAATCTGCTCTTTAGCTGCTTCTGTCCGGAATATAAATCTTCGGTAACAGTAGAGGTCCGAAAGCCTAAATTCTGCATGATGATAAAAACACCTTACAACAGTAATGTTGTGGACATTGGGTTGAGAAATGTCGAGTGCAGTCGGATGTTGGGCAACGTCAACTTGACCGTGGAGGCTTCCTCTGATCATCTGCCATTATCATCATTACAGCTGACCCTCCGCTTGCAGGTTAGTAACTAGGTTTTAACTGCTGGGAACTCCTCATCATGGAATATTTAATTTGTTGTTACCATGGCATAATAATCATGATCTTAACATTTCATACTGCCGTGTTGGCTATCGGACCACACTAGACTTAGCCATAAGCCCATATACTTTAAATCAATTATAATTATGACGTTAAAACACTTAGAATTGAGTAGTAGGCACATAAATCAGCAAACAGACAAAGTCTTCACAGATCCAAGACATTTATAGATAACTATAAAATCTTGGACTTGGACAGCATTTCTCCATGACCCGAAAGGCCAAAATCGCGGAAACTCAGCCTTAAATATGATTACTACTTTTTAGTAGCCTAGTGTTCATTAGATCAACAGATTGCATAATAATAAATGTCTTAATAGTAATATTAAATAAATATGCACATAATATTGATACTAGAGAGATACTTTCACTGATATCGGAGCCAGGAATATAATGCGTATTGGATGTGGTTGTTTGCTTGCCACTAAGTAAATCATCATCATGATCATAATTAACCAATAGAGGTTTTTGTAATTGATAGATGTAGCTACTGGTTCATATAAACGTATCTGCGTTTATTCCCACTTGTCCTGTTGAGTAGTTGCAACATCAGGTTTGGAATAAATTGAGCTCATGACGAAACTCCTCAGTAGCATAATTAATTAGTGCAGCCAGACGTTTATTTGGCTACGGAACCCTAAAATAAAATAAATAAATAAATAAATAAATATTACTGGACAATTTTACACAGCGACATCTAGCCCCGTGGCAAAATAAAATAAATACCCAGACAAAACCATTCTTTAATAATACTACATATCCATTATTTATCTAGCACATCATATTATTTTCTTTATTCGTTGACTAACAGACTGAGAATCCTCGTCATTTAAATAATTTACTATTTATTTGAAAACACTTTCGCCTTCGCTGAGAACTTGTTTACATAATAAAATTGTATAGTTTTATTGTTTTACTAAATTATATGTTTTAGGTTGATAAAACACTTAAATTAGGTAATATAATATGTATAACCTAAATAAGTGCTGTTTACTCAAAAATTTCATTTTGACTAGACTTCAATTTTACAGACAAACTAGTTTATTGGATTTAGCCCTGTAAATTAACATAATAATTAATTAAATTATGTGAGTTTCCATACAAATATTATTTCTTTATATGTAGTTAAGTTACTTACATTTATCCTGATCTATAATAATCTCTTATTTAAAAAATAAACGGTTTTGTTGGTAGTTCCTCTGATTCCTCAGAAAAAATTAAATAACCAATGAAAACTCAGTTTTTTAGAGATTTAATTAAAAGGTCGTACTAAAATGAAATTACTAGGTTAGGTAGGTGACAGACAACAACAAATTGATACACTGAATAATTAACGGAGTAGAGCGACATCTATGCAGAGTTTCATCAACTACGAAACATGTTAGGAAACCAATTTCATAGTTACTCACGAGAGAAACCGCTACGACGAATCTTCTTTCTAAAGAAGAGAAACGGCTGAAAACACTTTGCTTTAGTGTTTGCCGTCTTCACGAGGTGGCGTTGTTCTCAATAATTTAGATAGTTTTTTACTTTTTTAGATACTTTTTTACGTTACCAAAATTACAGATTGGAAATATCCTAATGCTAGTTTTTTTACAGCACCATTCTAGTTATTTTAAACCATTATTATCCAACTACTTAAGCATCTTAATAGACCAGTGCAGTTAGCTTCAAAAATGGTCAAATAAGGAAAAAAATAGTAGTAGAATGAAACCCATTAAAAAAGGAGGGGAATATGATAAAAATGAAAGGAAAAATAAATTACGGTCGATCTGAGTTCGGGAAGTGGGAGGGGGTGGGCTTTTAAGGGGAGAAAATGGTTTATCTCGATTTGCGGTGAAACTACTAGTCCTATGAAAAAAAGTTATATGGCAAAGTTGTAGGTAATAAAACGATCTACAACTTTTAATTCATAACTTTTATACATAACGTCAAAATGTATGTGAAAAATTCAAATAACTAAGTTTTTGGTTTTTTATTTCTATCTTTTTCAAAAACATTTTATTTTCTACGAAATTTGGTGAAAACTTACCTATTTATGCTCCAAACACACTATAATTTATTTGATTAAAAATATTAATTTTTTCACCTTATTTTGACTTAATTAATAAAAAAATAGACCAATTTTCAATCGAAAATTCACGTGTCAAGATATTTGCTTTTTTATAAAAATCGGTATGCTGTTTGTTCATTGAAATCTCTAGTTTCTGATGGTTAAGAAAAATATATACATTACCATAGTAAATTTTCTCAGAAAATGCAAAACACCGAAACAAAATTTGTATCATTATGTACAATTGCATCATAAAAATGTGATTTTTGCAATTTTTATTTCATATAATTGCTTATAATCCGACTTATTGCACATTATACAAACAGATTATTATATTATTATTATTATTATATAGTCTGAAAAGACAAAATCACATTTTTATGATGCAATTGCACCTAATGATACAAATTTTTGTTTCGGTTTTGTGCATTTTCTGAGAATATTTACTATCGTAATGTATATTTTTTTTTAACTATCAGAAAAAAGAGATTTCAATGAACATAAAGCACACCGATTTTTATAAAAAAGCTAATATTTTGACACGTGAATTTTCGATTGAAAATTAGTCTATATTTTTGAAAATTAAGTCAAAATAAGGTGAAAACAATAATATTTTCAATCAAATAAATCACAGTGTATTTGGGACATAAATAGGCAAGTTTTCACCAAATTTCGTAGAAAAATAACAATTTTTGAAAAAGATAAATAAAAAAAACAAAAAACTTGGTTATTTGAATTTTTCACATAAGTTTTGAGGCTATGTATAAAAGTTGTGAATTAAAAGTTGTAGATCGTTTTATTACCTACAACTTTGCCATATTACTTTTTTCCATAGGACTAGTAGTTTCACCGCAAATCGAGATAAACCATTTTCTCCCCTTAAAAGCCCACCCCCTCCCACTTCCCGAACTCAGATCGACCGTAATTTATTTTTCCTTTCATTTTTACCATATTCCCCTCCTTTTCTAATGGGTTTCATTCTACTACTATTTTTTTCCTTGTAAAAAATTAAAAACCCTGGTCTATAAGCATAATAATAGTTTCCTTAGTTAGCTTGAATCAAGCATCTGTTTGTCCATATATTTCACATTAACATTTTTGTGCTGTCTTGAAGAAGAGCACAATATTTTAAGAATAAGAATACTTCTGAATATCTTAAAATGTCGTTTGTAAAAATTTAGATGTTAATTAAGTATTTCAGATGAGATATTTTATTACATTCTAACTTCAAAAGATCGTAAGATCAAGAGAGTCGCTTCACAATCTTAGCAGTACATTATCGCAAATTTAATAAAGTCGTGATTGCAGCACTTGAGCTCGTCAGCTCACTTAGTACAATAATTAATTCACCAGGGGGCATGGTGAGCGTAGAAAGCTTGTAAACTCGTGGTATCAAAATGTCTTATGCCCTATTCCGGTTCCTATAAACTGTCGATAGGACAGTTAATTTTGTCATTCAGTCAATCAGACAATTTTGATTGAAATTTATGCAAGTATGTATGTATGTGTGTCCATAATCCCTGAGGCGTGAAAGCCCTCAGTATAATTGAAGTCAGAGTTTTAATGGTTGGAAATTGAACAAATTGTATGATGGCACGGTGCCACGGACCGACGGACGAACTTGCTGAGCCGAGTTTTTTGTGGTCGCGAAGTTTCTAGACGAATCCAGTTCATTTTGATAATGGTTGATAATGCGGACAATTTGGGAGATTAAATTGCTTTGTTCAATGTTCTGTTATTTGTGTAGACACTTTCAATCACCATTACCTAATACAATTAACATTGCGGGTATTTGTTGGCCTTTATAAGTTTTGATACAGAAATAATGTTTTAAATTTTACAGATATCAATCTAAGATATAAATTTTAACTTGAATTTTATCAGACCTATTATTTTTTTTAATTTAACTAACATGAACAAGATGAAACTGTGTAAAATAATATTAAGATTCATAGCTTATCTAGAATACGAGGTGTTTATAAATTTAATATGCTATAAAATAGACAATTTTATAAAACCGGCAAAATAGTATTGTTCCCAGCAAAAGCAAAAAATAAACCCCCATAAAGCAGCACTTCCCGAAATAGGGCAATTTTATCCTAAAAATCAAAGATTGTCGTAACGGGAGCTGAGTCAGCGCGGATCATAATCACTGGCTCACCTCGCGTCATCATCATTTATCTACCTGACACTGACGGATGAGGAGGAACCACAGAAATCTAAATTAGGGCCTAAATGTCGCAGCATTGGTTGGAATTATCGCCGCGCAAGAGACTTCTGAAACGAAATGAAAAATAAAACAAAAATGCACGACAACAGGATTTTTTTATGTTTGGCCAATTAATATTAAGATCATTTTGAAGTGGTATTAAGTTTTTACAAAATAAACAATATTAATACTAGATAGTAATAATTTGGGTGTTTTTAGGTACTAAGAGTACCTACATAAGGAAATATCTAGTTTTATGACAAAATAATCAAATTACGATGCAGGATGGTTTGTATGGGCAGTGGCACGCACTGGTGTGTAGTGAAATCCTGTAAGTTGATAACACGCGACACGTGATTCATGAGAAATAAGCGCTTTATTATGTTTTTGGATATCTATGGCAGCACCTCACCGTCGCCTCGAAGAGCCGTGATTCATCTCATCACACGTCACTCACGGGGCGTCAGGTTACGTTTACATGGAAAGAGAACCCGCAATGTTTTTTTTGGGTTGTGACGAAATTTCCCGCATTGTCACCCGCACGGAGAGCGAATATCGCAGGTTTGAGTTAAGTCTTAGAGGGAGTATTGTAATGTTGTAGTTCATTATGTATATCACTTACCTAACATGCCTATAATAAATAATGAAAAACAAATAAGAACTATACTGCGTTACAGTTGGTCCAAAAAAACGTCATCTCCTTGTCTGGATCTCATAATTAAAACGGCTCATGAGAATAATATTATCGCAACCATTTAAATAGAAACGTTTAAATTAAAACATTAACAATGAAAAGCTTAATGAAAACACAGGCAGCTTAAAAGGTAGCATTTAAAAGTAGAACAACGCGCAAGTTGAAAGCAAAGCTATGTTTCTTGAGTGCAGCCGGACAATTACGCTGTTGCGATGAGCTTAACTCGTGGCCAAGCTGGCAGCTTGTTTACTGGATAATGCTACGTCTTATATACCTGTTGAGGATTGAAGAACGGGAGCGGGTCCAGAAACTCTATTTCTTGATTGCCAGAATTGAAATGTGTATGGCAATGTTCTCTCGAAATTTATACGAAGCTATAAGTAAGGTAAGTAAAAATAGGTTTTTCTTTTATTAAATATTATTTTATGAAAATAATGAATATAAATAGAAGCACATGTATCATTATTGTAGTCTTTATAGTCATAATCATTATTAAAAATAATTGTATATTCGCCATTAATTAAACTTTAAGTATTAAACTAGTAAATCGCTAGTGTGCAAGCCGCTTTACCTGCGGGTTACATTAGCCAGTGACATGACAGGAGACTGGGGGACATTAGACGTGCACTTTCGTCGATTGTGGACGGTCACCCCTCGAAGGTGTTCAAACTCATCGCTCAGTGGTCATGTGGACTCTAATACTGCTTACTGTAAGTTTTTGATTTTATAATAAACATATTTAAGATTAAAAAAATAAATATTCACAGAAAGAGAAGTATTAAATTTTTAATCCGTCATTGAAGGGTCAAGACTGATACTAAGCGATACTTTTCTTACTTGATATTCTTCGCTGCTATCTATTTATGATATATGATCTATATATTATGATCATAATGCAGAAAAAAAAATTATTTTAATGACGAGTTAAGATAAGTTAAGCATCACTTAACAGATGCATTGTCTCAATTTTTTTTACTAGAAATCATACCGTTTCACGGTGTCATCAGTTTGCTGTCATTGCAACGTTTACTAAATTAGAGATCGCTGGAAGTTAGTAGGTACAGAAACAAAGTACAACTCGCTGAAATAAATCCACAATTACCAGTCATCATATTACAATTTTACAGATAGTCTCTGCAACTACAGCCTCAGAATTTGTCAACAACAACGGTTGGAGACCAATCAGCAGAGACGCGGTGTATCGCCAAATGAGAGGAGCATTCTGGCAACCACCAAAACCAAACACATTTGAACTCACAAACACAAATATACCAACCAACATACCACAGGACCCCGAAGAAAAAGAATTCGCAAAACAAAAAAATACTCATTCAAATTATTTTGAAAAACATGAAGCACAAGGTAAAATATCAAAGGTCAGAAATTAAACAACCTTTTATTTTTTATGCCGGTTTTCATGTACAGTGTGTTGTTTCAGGCATTTTGAGTTATAATGAGGAAAATAAAAATAATAAAGTAAATTCTGGATATGACGATGAAATTACGAGTCTCTTCAAAAACGTGGTTCTTCCAAAGCTTAACGAAAAAGAAAAATTATTTAGGAAATCAAAAAAGTTGATAAATTTTAAAGAAACTGAGGAATATTATAATGATTTTGAAGGAAATTCTGATACAACTACGCATATGTATGAAGTCACAGAAAATATCAATATTGAAGATGACAGAAAAGATGAAACTGTGCTAGAACAACCAGAATACGTATATGAACCGCCTAGTTTGAAGAGTTATGCTAACGATTTCGTCGAAAACCTTTCAAAATATAACATTAAAGAAGATGATGTCCTTCAAAACTATGCTATATCACGACAGCGCAAGAATGTAAATCCACCGCCCAAATTTAACTTTAAACTCCCAGTCAGATGGAATAATCTCAATCATCTTCCAGTTGATCCAGTTCTCGCTGTCTTCCTTTCAAACTATGGATACTATTTACAAGGGCAATATGGAATAAAAAACAAGTATAACAACTTGTATGGGTATTTGGCCTCCAACAACATCCACAGTAATCGACCCTTTGGTCTTTATAAAATATTTTCAGACACAGACTCTTCTCATTAAATTTGAAAAAAACGGATAACGTTAGCAAAGCATAAATAAATAAATAAAGTTATAAAGAATATTTTGCAAACCTTGCAAGAACTCTTGAATTACCTTGTTAACATTGAAGTGACGTAAAAGTTTTATAAGAACAAGCCACAGCATGAATCGCTCTGTCTATGCACAAAGGATTACTAATAATGCGCCATATCATGTTAATCCCACTGAATAACAAAGAAAGTTCGTGACAAAAACGAAAAAAAAGAAAGCCATTTTTCAGCGATTTTTTAAAGAACTTTATTTAAACGTGAAAAATCCTTTATTACGGTAAAACGAGCAAAACGGAGACAAAACTAGTACATATTAAATATTTTAATAAAATATATTTTGAAGATCTCTGATAGACATTGTATTCCATGAATTATTCTTTGTAATAAATAGCAATTTCAAAGGATGTTTGCCACTATAAAAATCATGAACTCCCCCTTGCTTTTGCTAATTTAAAATAAGCTTTAAGTTTAGTGAGGAAGGTTTAAATTGGAGAAGTTTGCTTCTAGGTAGCTATGTTGGACGAGTTCCAACCCGCGCTGTGGCAGTTTCATAGGTCGTGAAATGTGGGGTTCGATTTCTTTACATCGTTAAATGACTTGCTATTTGAGAGCAAACATTTTGTCGGAAGATGAATTTATTTTGCGGTGTGATACCATAAGATTCTATAGTGTGAAGTTTTAAAATATATAATAATGATTATTTCTTATCAAGAAAATTGGTAGGAACTGAACTAGTAACTTTAACCAGGTCTATCCATCACGCTTAACACTTTCAGTGCCAATAGTGCTGTTAAAACAGAACCTTAATTTCTGTTTCGAATAAATAAATAAAAGACTACTAAAACCAGACAACGCCATGGATAAACCAATCTGGATCATAAACATAAATGTGAGCCATAATATGTAGTAGCATACTGCAGATGCGAATGCACAGTTGGAGTAACGTGCCGTGCAGAACGGCAGCGCAATATTTGAACATGCCGTAACGACTAGCCGCCGTAACGCCGCGCCGTAACGCCGCGCCGGGGCCGAACAGCTGGTTTAGCGTCTGGACACGATCCAGATGGTTATAGCCATGAGCTAGAGTGACAGAATGCCAGTTACTTAGGGATATCAGATTAGATGGATAGTAATTTGATTACGAAATCCTAGATTTTAAAACTGATAGAGAACAACCCGAGCAAATACACAAAATAAAACCTACAATATGCGTTAACTTACCAATGTCTCGCGCGTGACGCTGCCTAAAGCGGACGCGTTGATATCGCTTATACGGTGACTCATCTATTTGTATATTTTCTTATATTTTATCAGGATAATGGATACTTAACTGATAAATAATAAAATATTATTAAAAACTCTTACTATTATTAAAAATTTACACATGTATAGGTCTCTATATAAATATAGTAGTTCTGTACGTGAATGAAGCGGTTTCTTTCTGAGATGTCCTTCCCACCGCCACAAGAGCGCACGTACGCACACTAACTCTGCCACATTGTACGGACGTAGGTACTTACACTAACTTCTACAATTTTTGGCACAAACCGAGTAATGGCTTCGTTGTTTTCTGAATATTAGAATATACTTTGTATGAACTATAGAGTGGTGCGTTTGTTTTTGTTGGCTCGTGAAAGATAAAAAATAATTTGTGTATAAAAATTGTATATACAAATTATGTTTTATCTTATATTATGCACGTTGAACCTATTTTGGCTTCCATTATTGCAGGAAAACTTTGTATCACGACCTCTATATGGCAGCGGGCAAAAGTCCGCCAAACACAAGGCAACACAAGAGGTTCGATTCCCGCAACCTCTTGCGTCGGAACCAAACAATGTACGATCTGTAAATATTTATTCCGAGTGTCTGGTTTTTGTTATAATAAAAACACAAGCTTCTAGCTTACCACGGGGTAGGATGTTACTGTTTGAATTGTCCAACAATATGTATTTAATATTCAATATATTTGCCTTCGTCTACTGTCTATGTCCATATTACAAAATTGCATAAAATAAGGGTGTTTGTACTTAAAGTAATACTGGATAGCAGTTGTATTGACCACACAATAGAAAAGACGTTTCGTAATATTTTTATGTTATGTAGGTACTTATATTTTAAGAAACTACAGGTAAGTTTGTAATCGTGCTGATTAAACGTGGTGAAGTTAGGCCTAATCTCTCTCGTCAAGAGAAAAGTCCCTGAGCCTGGTATACACCTGAGCCTATTTTGGCTAAGTAAATTCATTAAAAAAATTTAATGATTTTTATTCTTTATACTTATATTTACGGAAATGAAAAATATGAAAGTACTTTTTAAATCAATTATTTTTGAAACGTTGTGCCGTCAGCGCCACGCCGCGGCCGGAAATGGAACTCATTTCCTCCACACCTCACACGCCCCTCTCACGGTTGCAGGACAAACAAAAAGTTTAACACGTTTCATTTCTATAAAAGTTATAAGTTTTCCCATAAGAATGTTATTTAATATAATAAAACCTAGCTGCTACTGAAATGTATACAGTACACACATAATGTGTGAAATTGAAATGAAATCATAAATAATCAATATTTAATTATGTAAGTCATACCTACCTGTCTAGAAATATCATAGTTTTTATATAAATGTCTAGGTTACTTTAAACACATTCACTAGTTTATCCAAAGCAATGAAGTAGAGAAGCCAACGCTTTTCATTCATTAACGCAATTCAGAGTTCTGATAAAACTATGCCACACTTTGTTGTGGGGCGCAGGCGCGAGAGAAAAGATGTAGCGATTTTATACAACATGAAGGAAAGTCAAGTTTTTTCATAACAACACCGACGAGTAACCGAAATCTCTACACCGCGACGCTAATTTCTTATCCAACGTAGTGTCCTCAACTACACTTGAAGGTACTGGACCCTACGTCACTAATTACTGGTCCAATCATTGTAATCTCACCGCTTTTGACTTGCGCCTACTTGCAAACTTATAGCCCCGAATGCGAAAACTCTGATTTCCTTTTATATTGCGGCAACTTGGTTTACCGAGTTTAATGAGGCTGATGAATGTTCGGTGCTTACGCCTGAGCCGCCGCCGGCCGATTGCAGCTCTTAGCTTAAACTTGGCTTAGGAGGGAATTTACTCAAGAATAGATACCTTATGTCGGAAAGAATCATTTTAAATTGGAAATAGTTGAATGTTGCAATTTGATAGGAACATTTGAATCGGCGAACCTTTTTGTTTGGATTCTTGCTTCAATTAATAGTAAGTATATAGCTTTTTGAATTTTAGCAACTTTTAACTAAATGATTGTTAGTCGTCGTACAACATTAGAAAATATTGATGTGGGTGTACCAATTTAATTTGTGTAGGATTATAATTAATGGCATCATATAGGAATCTTATGGGAATACACTCGTAGGTAAACCCCAGAAGTAAAACCATACTCTTACTTACATCTTATTATCAATTTCTACTACGATGTCCTTACAGCATAGGATTATATATGATTCATTTGAAATGGGAATTACTTAGCTAACTAATGAATTAGCAGCTAAATACAGAAAAGATATTAAATAAAATTTAATCATAATACAAAATTTTATCGTACGGTTATTTCACGATTTCTAGAAAATCTTATCTAACCTAAACATTTCAGCCTTAAATTTCATTTTTCTTCAATCCTGTAAATATTCATGAGATTTCCATCAAAATTTCGCGTTTTTTGTGTCATTAGGTGGCATTATTGCCGGGAGGAGGAAGGACCATCTGACTCCCGGAAATTCACTTATGAAATTCTAATTCGACGCTTATACCGTTTTATTTCTCGTTTGCGAAACATTTGCGAGATTTGGAAATTTTTAGGATTTTCTGCAACAAACATGAAAGCAATATAGTTTTATTAATTTTCGACAGCGAAAAAATAGCCATGGTATTTTATAGGTATGATAAAGACATGGTTTATATTATGCGGAAACATATTGATAGAAGATTTTAAACGTAACCTTTGATTTATACAAGTTCTTTGAAAAATGCAATTAAAAAAAAACATCTGGAGAAAAGTTAATGACGTGAAAATAAAATTCGTTAGCTCAATAGTTTTTGAATTGGTTTAGTTAAAAGTGCAATCTCGCACGAATTGAATGTTGCCACTTATTTTAAATATACATAAAATTATCAAAATAATAGCAGAACAGGCAAGAGTAGCTAGTACAATATCGTCCACATACGAGATGGAAAGTATTGAAGAACCTATAGCTGAAATGATAATGATGATAAATATCTAGACGCCTACTAATCTGCGTCGAACACTGTTCTCCCCCAAGCGCCTTAGAATTGAGTCTACAACCTCAAACCAGCACTCAAAGTGGAACCGAATCCAGAAATCCAGAATATTCCGGAATATTCGGGAATGTTCTGGAAATTTCCATCGCCTCGGCTATTAGAGCTAATTACGATGACTAATGGCGTTGCGGAATCGCATTATGTTAACGCGATTTTGAACGTTTTGTCACGGAATTTGACGCATGATGTGATTAATATATACGACATCTTACAAAGACTTAAATATGACATAATTTCCATTGTTAATTGAATGAATTGAAGATTAGGTTATTTATAATGAAATTTACTTCTAAGTACAAGACTTTTTCTATATGATTAACATTTTCTTTAATGATTTCTGTCTTTTTCAACTACATGAGGCTAAATGTTGCTATGTGAATTATCCAGCAATATTTATTTATTTTATTTTTATTTTGATTATACCTACTCACTTCGTTTTTCTCCACTTTAATTTACTGTAAGGGAAGTAGTAAAAAAAATAGACTCCGTGAAACATACATAGAACAAGCCATTATTTATGTTATATTATAACTTTGTTATAGGTCATGTGGCCTGTAATTACCACAGGAAAACTAAACCACAAAACCATGTATTCCAGAACATACCTTAGTTAAAAGCCCACCCTGTAAGCCACTTAGCCCATTCAGTGCTCCAGTCACATAAGTCACAGCACAGATTATACGCCGCTATTACATACGCCATTAGCACGTCGTAAATTCATATTAAAGTGCAGTGGAGTACGTAAACATACGTAGTAATGTAGTGCCGTAGTGTCGTAGTACGCCGATGAGAGTAAACAAAGGATAACGGATGGACTACGGCTTAGATTTTGTGAATAATCACAATGATTCATATTGATTTTGTTGTATTGATTCAGATTCATATTCATTCATATTATGATTTATACAATACGTTTTGTATGCGTAAATTAAATAAGTGATTAGTACAGCAATTTCTTAAGAACAATATTTGAAAAGAATAACGCAAGCCCAGCTGTGGCGGGTGCACTAGTATTTAAATAGAAATACATACACAATTTTCTTTTGGCACACGACAGGATTGTACTATTCTTAAGCCAAACCAACCCGTACTTTCTTTACATAAATAAAATGTTCCAACTCTAACGGGTTTGATTCCCGTCCACATGACAGGACATCCTGCGGGCACAGACGCGGGTGACGGCGCGGGAAATAACATTAATTTCCACCTGGAAATAATGCCTTTGGTTGTCACGGGGACATGTGGGCTTTCAACGTGTTAATTTGAGGTAAAGGGTGACTTTGGTGGTTTTATTGACAGTTTAGAATAATACAGCCAAAATGTCATCACCCTTATTTTCGTTCCCATTGCCGGGACACAGGGACTTTTCTCTTGACCAGAGAGAACAGGACCGTAAAGTATAATTTATTACTTTCATAATGCGTTACTGTTATGACTCATTCATTATTTCTAATTGATTATCGATTAAATAAATCAATTCCGCTTTTAAAATCCAATAATCACAGAACAATGTCCATTGACATAATCCCATTTCCACCATAAACACCATAACACCCCTATTCACGTTCCCACTGCTGGGACACAGGGACTTCTCTCTTGGCGAGAGAGATTAGGCCTTAATTCACCACGCTGGCCAAGTGCGGGTTGGTGAATGACACATGTTCTTCAAACTTTGAGAAGTTCTCAGAACATGCCGGTTTCCTCACGATGTTTGCCTTCACCGTTAGAGCACGTGTTTTTATAGCACACATAATTTTCCAAGAAGAAAAATCAGAGGTGCGCGGCGGGGTTTGAACCCACGACCTTCGGAATGAAAGTCGGGTGTGCTCCCACTTAGCCAACACGGCTCCCATTTATTTCCTGAAAAATCCTCAATATAAATCGTTTCCAATTAAAATCGCAACAGCACTCACCACCCCAGTCACCTTCAACCCTTAAAATCCAATAAAGAACCCTTCAAAAAATCAATTACCTACAAGCACTTCTCCGTCACAGCGTTTAGGAGTATTTGTGTGCGCGGATCAAGGCAGAAACACATTATTAACACCCGACGCCACCCGATGAAACGCGATGCGAGTTGAGTCGAATCAAATGTATGGTTTTCTATAGACCAGAAACACACTTTGAACACGCGACGCGGGCGCGCAGTATGTTTCTATGTCATTCGTTCGAGAACTGTCACTTTATGCCAATTTCATATTAAATTTTTGCATTTATTTAGTGAAATGATGATGAAATGCTAGTATGTCGTGGCGTCGCGTGTTGGTAATATGCACGGTGCACGTCGGGTGTCGACACGTCGCGTCGCGTCGGGTGTTAATAATGTGTTTCCTGCCTCATTCTAGAGCCGGAAATAACAAATTATATATTACTGTGATAGCGGGAAAATCCTTAGTAAGGTTTTTGACTTGCCCGCATTTTAACGGATTCCGAAAATGGTGTTTTCCTGCGGTGAAAAGTAGACTATGGAATTTTGTTTGTTATAGTTAAGTCATATTTATATTTAACACACAGGACATTTTGCGTTTATTTCGAAAGACAGCATATTATTTGCTGAACATTATAATACTTGCAAAATTACGTAAACACGTGTTTAGTATTCCCAAGTGGTTTAAAGGACACCAAAATATCATCTCCTTGCCTAAACTAGATTGCGACGCTTACAAAAATGTTAATATAAATAAGGTTTTGACCTGTCTGTACTTTCGACTTTCGCTACACTTCAAACGTTTTACTCCCAGGAGAGACTTGCAGGATCTGAATCCAGTATCAAAATATCATACTTATATGTAACAAAATAACGCGAATACTTATACAAAATAAAATTTAACGTGCCTTTTTTTCTGTTTACAGTATTTAAACAATAAGGATATTAGACGTTACATTCTTTAGATAACGAAGCAATTATTGGTTAATTTGAAATTCAATTCATAAAATAAAGAAATAGTTTTCAGTAAGTACCTACCTGAAATAAATCAAATGCTATAAAACAAATTGGTGATATTGATGGTAAAGATACGATATGATATTTTAGAGAATCGTTCAATGATAAGTTGCACAGACTCGCCGCACAGACAGGTCGTAAGTAAATGAGTAAACATCAAGAGCATAGTTGAAACGGGTAACCCGATTTTAAACAAAAAACCCTGTTGAAAATGCGGCCGAGGGTTCCGTGCGTAAGTCATGTTAAAAATGCAAGATGTCTTTTTCAACATTTTGTTTAACGAACGAGTCTTAAAGAATTTGTTTTTATGGGAATCGTTTATTCAGCCTATTTTATTTAGCATACGAATATACCATGAAGTACCTAATTTAGTTTGTTTACAGAGATATTGTCTGGGTAATAACAGAGATATAGATAGATAAAAAAACATTTATTCACTGAATCACACACACAAATTACAATAAAACACAACCATACATATAGAAAGAGAGAAACACAATTTTTAAAAAATTATTGAAACATAGACATAGGCCGATTTTTAGATTTTTTTTGTATGTAGTATGTTTCGCCATAGCTCTTTCTGAATTTGTTGAAATTTGGTAGAAAAATAGATGCGGACATATAAAATGAGCTGAGTCCATTTATTAATATAAAAATAAATTTCAAAAGGGACAAAACTTTGATTAGTTTATTAACTCTACTATGAAACGTGAGTAATGCCCGCTGTTATAGAAAGGGACATGTCAAGAGTCCCACGGAACCCTAAAGTAGGACCTACCCTCGCTTAATCGGAATTAGCCGGTCTGGCGAGCGCGCCACCGGCGGATTTTTGGCGAGTTACACGCCTTCACGGCGCGCCGGTAATCCTATTGGACGCGGCTCTGCAGCCATTTTAGAACAGGACTAATCCACTTTTTATTGTGTTGGACCACTTCACCTGGTGTAATTAATTTTGGAATATTTGCAAGCTATTTTAGGTAAACAAAAAGTTCAGTTTTTATAAAAAGGTTTATTATAGTTCACATTTATCCAACCGACTCTGATGTCATCTAGCATAAAAACACTAAAAGCAACAATGAGCGGTACGGTACGCAAACACTTCTCCCATGCGGTCCACACACCGTCATACCCGCAAACTGTCATTCCTCGGTGAGCACGTGACCAGGTACTGTCGCGGCGCGCCTCACGCCTACAGCGGGCCCAGGCGCCTGCATTCCGCGCCCGCACTCACTTGACACAACCCTGAAACACGTCTAACGAGGGTAAATTAAAATTCCTACATTTTGTTCATATTCAGACTGAAAGCTGGTTTTATACTTTAAGACTAAAACGTTTTTTTGTATGAAGCGGATAAACTGTAAGGGCTTGACTAAGGCTAGGGGATTTAGTATAATCACCGCTCTTACTGGGCGTGTTGGTGATTTAAGTTAGTGGGTACAGTACCTACTCAGAACCTACAACGGACAAGAGCTTCCAGTTGCCCGTTCTGATACATAAATAACTCCGTCAACTTTAGTAGATACACCCAAATGAAGAGATGCGGTGAAAGGTACAAAAACATAGTGAGCTCATTTTCCCTGTATCCTGTGCAACGGCGTGACGACTCTCCCTCGAGAATATCAGGACAGAAGGTATTTAATTGCGTGTCCATTGCTTTTTAATTGGAAATATTTATGTGTAGACTCTAGGACACGTCGGGGTTAGAGATCGCTGAAAGTTGAGAGAATTAAAATGAGAGAGAATTTATTAATTGAAGTTGTTTGGGAATTTATTTTGATCGCGTGTTCAATGCGAATTTCAATTACTGAAAATATAATATAGCCCAGTCAATTTAAACATTTCAAGTTACATAAAGTCCCAACAAGCTGGATTTCTGTGAAATTGTTCAAATCATAATTATAAACAATGTCTAAAAGATCCCCATCATTCCACGTTAAGGAAAAAGTTTTATTCAAGGTTAAATGTCAAAAAATTTAGTTTTTCGCGATTTTCAGCAAAACGGTAAGTTTTATCATAAAAGTACCTAAGACAAAATTGTAGATCATGAAATTATCTATCAAAATGTATCAACACTTTTTTCTAACAAGCCACCGTTTCTGAGATATAACGGTTCAAAAAGTTATAAAAATTGTTTACAAAATGAAATGAAATGTTCAAAAAGTTATTAAATTGCGTCATTAGCGATGTATCGCATAATACTTTGTCGGAACGAAACGAATCCTCCGTTGTTTGTGATTCAATATTAGAGCACGACCGGCCTTGACAATTTTTTTTTATTTTTTTTATTTAATTACAAGAAAAAGGCTTTGTCGCTGAGCGACCACATCGTCTTATCGGGAACTTGACAATTTGTGCATGCCAACTTTTATAACTTTTTGAACCGTTATATCTCAGAAACGGTGGCTTGTAAGAAAAAAGTGTTGATACATTTTGATAGATAATTTCATGATCTACAATTTTGTCCTAGGTACTTTTATGATAAAACTTACCGTTTTGCTGAAAATCGCGAAAAACTAAATTTTTTGACATTTAACCTGGAATAAAACTTTTTCCTTAACGTGGAATGATGGGGATCTTTTAGACATTGTTTATAATTATGATTTGAACAATTTCACAGAAATCCAGCTTGTTGGGACTTTATGTAACTTCACCCTCATTTTTTTGTATAAATTGACTGGACTAATAATTATTTACATGAAATTCATAGCTTCAGTAATTCATTTATGTCGATGAAATTACATAAGTTTGTGTGGCGACATTTTTACATAATCATTAGTTTGTGATAATAACCTTAATAAAAATTGGCAATTATTATGTTTATTGCAATTTAAAGGTATTTATGACAAAGACTACCCAAAATGAAATTATAAAATCTTGGTAAGAGTGGCAGTGAAAAAGGCATAGAATGAATTCTCACGACGTAACACCCCTAAATCCATCTAAAAAGAAGTAAAAAAGGAACGCGCTCAAAAACACAATATTAAAACTAAGACGGTACTTAATCAGCGTCTGGTTGATCCCGGGGAAAAGGAATCAGATACGTAATCCCGACGCGACGCCTCCGACCATTTATCACGCACAGGCTCGGCGACGACCCACGGACGGGATCTGGAGATTTATTCGCAAGGGGCGTCGCGGTGCTGCAAACGCTACTTACATTAAATATAGCTAGTGGTATCAAGCAGAAGCTTTACTTGATGACAGCAAGTTTTGGTCCGTGACTATTAGAAAAATATCGTTCTTGATATTGGTTAAGCCATATTAGACTTTTTTAATTTATATTTTACGTTTTTATTTTCGTCAAGATCAGTTATGCCTGGTTTACACGGGCTTCGTAGCTAAGCGCTTAGTACTTGTCGCTTACTAAGCGAAAAGTAAATAGGATCGATTTTTATTCACTTGCACTATTCACAAACACTAACACTAAGCACTAATCAGCGTGTTTACACACGAGAAATTAGTATTAGTGACAAGTACTAAGCGCTTAGCTACGAAGCCCGTGTAAACCAAGCATTAGTCAGAATATCAAGTCAGGCTGTGATAAATGTTCACCAACGATATGGTATGATTATTTTATTAAACGACTACGAGTGACTGTAAGACACTTAATAGTCAAAGGGGTTAAAAAAGTTTTTTAGCATTAAACATGTAATAAGGTAAAATAATTATGATGATGACATGATTTTTCTTGTATAAGTACCCCCAACAGTGCCAAATTCGTCAGTTAAGTTACAGACACTCAGGCGTGATAAAGTGGTCCGAGCACGAGTCTGTCATTTGTGTAACGAAGTGTACGTGTGAACGCCGCCTAAGCCCTGTCCCGAGTAATGCTCCCAAAGGCCACATTAACATTTTTGTCCGCACCTCCCGTCCGACATTAGTCTTGATTGTAAAACAACCACCCCTGAATACTCTTAATTGCTAGACAGGGATCACGGCGCAATTTTTATGCAATATAAATGCAAATTGTTTTTGTCTGCTTTTGTCATTTGATGGGGAACTTTCTGAGCCCCATCACAAACTGGAATTTAATAGATACGACTCTCTTTTCAACTCAAATAAAAGATGGTTAAGACATAAAATATTCAAAAACTTTCACAAGCAATCGTACAATGAGATGGGTGTAACTGTCTGTATAATAATAGCATTTCAATAGCCAATGGAATCTTCCACTTAGCCGTAATGTGAGCTGCGATCGCACGCAACAAACCATTCAATACCGCCTATCTCGTCACACTTTTAAACCGACTGCATCCGGACCAAACAATGTTACACGTCCATCAAAGTTTGGAAGGGTACTCAAATGTAATCGACACAACTAGAAGGGCATTTAGCGGATAAGCAGCTTCCTTTCCCGCGGGAGTGGCGGCCGTGGCTCCAGTTAGTGGGAGTCTCTGCGCGGCGGAGCACGGCCTCTGAACTTCACACTTGACTCTGAGCAAGGGTCCTTCCCTTCAAGACCATTCTAATTTCATTATCGAATACCCCTTGCTAACTCACTCAAAAATCACTTATAAAAAAACGTATCTCTATTTTTTATAATACAGTCAGTAGTTTTTTTAGTAAGTATGAACCTGATTTAGCAAAAGCAGTCATGGCGAACCAAGACAGTGATAAAAAGAAAGTTCTAAATACAGTTGTGTTGTGGTGCCTGAGTGGATTCTTGTTGGTGCTGTGCGGGTATGGGGTGTACCGGCAGCACTGCCTGGAGCAGCGCGTGTCGGCGCTGGAGAAGCGGTTCCAGGAGCTGGTGAGCACCGGCACCGGCGCGGCGCCGCCGGGACACGGGCTGGCGCTGCGCAGGCGCGCCAGGGACGTCGTCGACTGCGTCTGTCCTGCAGGTTAGTGATAACAGTTCGGGTGATGAGTAGCTATCTGCTGTGTCCAACAGAGGATTTCGTTATCGATCTTTATAACATTTTAGTAAAAATTTTGGAATTAAGTCTAAATCTGAATACGAATCGTTTCACTAAATAAGCATGATATTAATGCACTCATTCTACCAATAAGATTACCACTACTATAACCGTAGAATTTACATAATACACAGATCTACAGAGATCTCTGTGCTACCGAAAAAAGTGTGTTTGACATGATTATGCCTTAGAGGTCAAAGTATAAAGAAATAATATTATGTACTACGTTTATAAATTTATAAATACGTATAATATACGTATTTATAATACGTTATTCTTGTTTAAGAAATTCTCAAAGGAAATATAATACGCAATACGACAACATTCGTAATTGAATTTAGACTACTCCGCAAAATCGAATACCCCATAAATTACCAGATACAATCTCAATTCGAAATTCTGCTTACATCTAAATATAAACGTTTTCTTAAATAGATCTTGATAGAATCTCTTGTGTTGGTAGACTGTCTAATATTTCATCAGAGTTAAATCCCTATATCTGAATATCAGGGTGTGAAAGTCTGTTTCTAGAACAATTGAAGCCACAAGTAGCAGGTCATCGATGCTCCACACTGTGCTGTAACTACTACCGTTTTACAATATCCTGTGATAAACTCAATTGAAAATGCAACGTCCGTCTTGAAAACAACCTTGTTTCTACCGTATTACGGTTGAGATTGGACCTCACCTCAATAATGGTGGTTGATGCCATCCGATCGGCGTTGGGAGACTAATTTGTAATGCCCTATTGTCACAGCCATTAGATCTAATGGTTCAATGAGAGTATTGAAAAGGACTTTTGAGCCTACACGGTTTGTTCGGAAGGATGGTGACCTCGGCCGGATATGGAAAATGTCCCCTCGAATCGCCGGAGATTCGTTATCTGTTCCCTATTGGTTTTATTGGGTGTTTCCTTTTCAATGTCAATTGGTTTCAAGTGTGCTGCTGTTCACAGCTCGCTATGAGACTGCTCTTTAGTACTTTCTGGAATATAGATATAGGAATATAGTCCTTTTTATAGTTCCGTAGCCACATGACAAAAAAACGAAACCCTCATGATTTGTCAGTCATGTCTGTCCGTCCGTCCGTCCTAATGTCACAGCCACATTTCTCCGAAACCATTAAAGCTAAACTATTGAAAGGAGCAAAAATGGAGAACACATTTTTGAGTATGCCATAATCCAGGGTGGATGGGTTTCATGCTGTTATCCGCAAACACACTGCATCACTACTAACTACTGTGCAGAGTGCGTTGCAGCCCCAACAGCATCCTGCAGGTCATAGCCGACAAGTATGACTCTCAATGTATGTCATGTAATATGGATCTAAGTTGTTTTTTCTATTTTATTTTTATAATCAGGTATAGTCAGGGATCCGTAGTACATGAAGATCAAGTGATTACTAACAAGCTAATTTTTGGTGAGTAGCTTCGTTTCGATGAGACGACTAAAAATATCCTATACTCAAATCTCGATTGTGGTAGCTAACAGAGATTTCAAGGATTAAAAAAATCAAGGATGTAAAACTGGGATAACGGACCACGAAATTTGTAGGACAATATGCTATATCTCAAGATAATCATCTAAATTATATAAAAACATGTTTGTCCTACAAAACCTATGTTTTGATCAAAGAGTCCGCCATTTCGAAAATGTATCGAAAACCAGGTCAATTTAAATGATTACTATGATTACTAACCAGCTGATTTTTTGTTGTATACTTAATTAATATATATAAAATCGAACGGACATATTGTCCGACAAATTTCGTGGTCCGTTATCCCGGTTTTACATCCTTGATTTTTTTAATCCTTGATATCTCTGTTAGCTACCACAATCGAGATTTGGGTATAGGATATTTTTAGTCGTCTCATCGAAACGAAGCTACTCACCAAAAATTAGCTTGTTAGTAATCACATGATTTTCATGTACTACGGATCCCGGCCTAGTAGATCGTGTAAGCGATTTTCCTTTACGTTTCTATTGAGTTTGGCCTATGTTAAAAAAAATATATAAATCGCAGAATACGCCAATCATAACGTTTTGCAAAGAATTCCATCTCACCCCTTTAATTTAGACTTAATTATCTCAAGAAACAAATCAGGACAGTTATTAATGATCCCCCGGAGATCACCTCTCTTGAAAAACTTTGCAAAAATTCAATTTAAACAAAGGGCTTAAAGTTTTCTGGAAAAACCTGAGGACTTGCTAATTATCCATTGTTTGGGGAATGCTTTTGTTTCAGGTTTATGATGGTCTATTGTTTGATTGTGGAGTCGCCAGTTGAATGGTTTAATTGACGACAGTTGATGAAATGAACTGGCTCACCTGGCTACAGGTACAATTAGCAATTTATTTAGCAATATTTGAATGAAATTTAAATTTAAATAAATTAACGTAGAATAAATAAGATTTTTCATAAGAAAGAGATTCTTCAAGAATATTCATCATCATTCAATAATCTTTTTGATAAATTATGAAATCAAACGAAGATAATTATTATCTTCATAAGATTATGTTCTTAAAACGGTTTCTTTAAGTTTATTTCTCCATAATTCAGAGAACTGATTCCTAAGTATTTTTGAAATTATTTCAAAAATCATCTTATTAGTTGTTAATTTAATTTTTTTTATAATTAATTCAAAAAAAGAGTTGTGCGGAGAGACGAAATATTATACAAACCAATCAAAATAAACCAATTTAAATAAAAAATAAATTGACAACCCCCAATTGACCAGTGAGGCCTAATTTCAGACGTGAATAATCCCTGTGTTTCAGCAGTGGGATTATATATAAGGGTGATTATGATTATGCAAGAAATAAAGGTTCTAAATACAAAAGTTGTCTGGTTTTACCATATCAATACCTGCGTCGTCGACTCTAAGCGACAGGCTCACCAATTATTTACGTAATTCCCGAGACTCGAGTGCGCGAAGGACAGGAGGGGGGGGGGGGGGGGGGGCTGTCTGTCCGCCGGCAGCCGGCTGTTCACACATTAACTTGCTTTGATTCTTATCATTGCTTCGCTTGTTTAGCTAGACTAGTGTTTTGTACTTTGTTATGATTGGGTTTTGGTCATTTTAAAATGGTTTTATGTCAATGAGTTTTACAAGATGTCAATTTTTGATGGACCATATTAATAGTTCTGTGGAACCTATCCTTTTTGCACGTACTACACAGAGCGATATCTACTGCTGCCTGTTATCTGGTATTATAATATTAGACCGGCACTGCATTATTGTTATATCCAAAAGCGATATTAGATATAAAATAAAAATAAATCTTCTTATCACTTTTGACCCTTTTTACCCACTTTTTACCTGATAGGTACGCAGGAAAAGTGATAAATGACATGGATATATTATAATATACATATTTATCTACCAACCACCTAGCTATTATATTATCTGTCTTATACAACGAAAAACCAGCAAAAATACAATAAAAGTAACATTATTAGGGTGTAATATAAGTTCTGATACAGAGGCGCTGAAATGAAAGCAGATAAATCAGCGCGAAGTTACAATCACCCCGCGCCTACAGCGCAGCTACTGGCGTCTGTACTCGCACGGTTTTCTTTCCTTCCGAGGACTGAATGAATTGTGTAGAATCATAAAAAGTTATTAAATATTTTCATAAAAAATAGGTTATTTGTATCGCAGAAAAACTAAACAACAATGTTATAATTACATTAACAAAACGGAGAATACAATGTATTGTAAATGTCTGGACTTAATTTGTTTTTTTTATTTTTATCGAATCCACAACAAAAAACGATACTTATTAAGTATATGAATAAGCAAGCTGGTACATAAAATCCATTCTATAAACAGTATTGTGCCAGTGAAAGCTCCATTTCCTGTAAACCACGTTCATGAAGAAACAAAAGTAATTCAGAAGCGGAGCAATAAGACGAACATAACGGTCAATGAAACAATTTCGCGCGGCAGAGTGTGATGTCCCCCATTCAACCCCTTTCTCCCCTTTTAACCCCTTTTAACTATGCTGATGATGAGTAACTATTATTTTCAAACAACGCATTTCAAGCATTACAATATAGCGGAATACCAAATAATTGTAGTGATTTTAGTCTACCAGTAGATACGATACTGCAACAAATCCACTGTAACTGTTTCGTTACAAAACCCACTTTTTTTACGTCAATATGGTTTCTTAATTAAATGGTTAGACAAAAGCCACATTTGAGTAACAAAGTACATTTAAACTGACATCCTTGACGCGGCCTGAAGGAACGAAAACAAAGCGCGTAAAATCTAAGCCTTTATTCTTTGCCTAAACATTTTGCGGTCCGTAATTTCATAAAAAGGGTTCGGATGCGGATGTGACGATTTGGGTAATTCTGTGTAAGGGCTTCGGGCATTTAGGATCATTACAAGCATAAAATTAAGCTTTTTAACTCAATTCCTTGGAGTTTTTAAAAACAGATAAATATTTTTATGAATTTTGTTCTACGTTAGAGCTTAATCATAAATTATAAAAGCTTTTTCAGAATAATTTAACAATAACTTGGTTTTATTTAGATAAACCACTCATAAAAATAATTGAATTTCATAGATTTATTTTTATTTACATTATAAATGTAGGTACATTATGTACATAGGTACTTCAACAACACAAAACGTTGCAAGAACCCTGTTTGTTAAATATATATTCCTCCATAACATTATAATAAGGTTTCTAAATTTAGACTAAAATCACTTCCCATGCCATTCCTATGAATGGAGAATGATAAATGGTATTACAGTTCTAAAAATGCCTATTAAGATGATTTAGAATCCGGCGAGTCACATGCTACATCCCACTAAAGCCACGCACTAATCTTCAGCTTGGCACAAAAGGAACAGCAGCGACATCTGCCTAATCATCGCGACAACTCGTTATTTCTAAGGACAGGCGAATTTATTAGTCTGATGTATTCATTCTCTTATAAAGTCGTTTGTTCACAGTCAACGCATATTTGTTGCCGGCTAAAATATGTGCAGAATATGGGTAAGACTTGTTTTTAGTCCAATGAGTAATGTAAGCCAGAGTTTATTTAGTTTATAATAATATTGCAGTAAGATGAACTAATTCGGAAACAAAAAAATATATCTGCTAGGTGGTTAAAGAGAAAATTAACTACTCATTCTTATTTAGGTCACATTACTATGCGTTTGTTCTTATCTCTAAAGTTGCCATTTGTGTTGGTTTGAAAGTGACCATTAAGGTGTAGATATGCGTGAATTTGGTAAATTTGGGTTCAGCAGAAACCATTTATTTCCTTGTTCTTTAACGGAATTGCTTTGAAAAAATTACACAATAATCTATGCCATATAAGGCATCATCTCTTGAGGCCGAAATTTTATTTTTTTTATTTTAAGTACCTGAAATAATAGTGTAAAATACCGTCTACTTTTTCAGCAAGAACCGTTTAAATCCTAATCTATTAATCATAAGATTTTTTAATTTTCATCACCATATAGAATAAAAGAATACCAATCATCTCCTGAGCTTACTTTTTCGAAAAAAAATCCCAGCGATTTTTAACGAATTTTTTACGTAAAACGACACACGCAATGCGCGATCTTCCCCTTCGCGGGCCCTTCAATTCAGTGCGGGGCGAGACGTTGTGCTGGACGGACCTATGACAATTTTCTCCGTGCGCCGTACTAACTAATAATATTCTGTGCCGGAACCAATTTTATAAGTAGTTTGTCATTTATAACTAGCTGCCCCCGCGCGACTTCTGCTCGCCGTATACTTTTATTTGCAACTATGTATCTCAATACTAAATTTCATCTAAATCGAATTTTCCCGCGTAAGCATATATTTTCCCGCGGAAGCATGTATTTATCCGCGGTAAATAGTCTCTCGCCATATACTTTTATTTGCAACTATCTCCATACTAAATTTCATCTAAATCAAATTTTCCCGCGGAAACATGTATTTTTCCGCGGTAAAAAGTCTGTTCTTTCTCCCCTGAGAAAGATCTCTAAAGATTGTATGTGCCAAATTTCATCAAAATCGGTTGAGAGGTGCGGGAAAGCGTAACAGACAGACAGACAGAGTTACTTTCGCATTTCAATTTTGTATATATTATTTGACGTGTAAAAATTTGACGCATTGCTTCAGATTACAATAATAGTGTCTATTGTATCACAGATCACCGAAACTAGATTACCGCATTAGAATACTTTTGTTCCGATTCAAACGCACCTAAATTGGAGGAAGATGCGGGTTGCAGGGACTGGAACAAAGGCGTTGTAGCAAATAGCATCATGTAGGTAGGTAGATATGTATTTATTTTTGGTATACACAAAACCTGTAGAACTTAAAAATTTAAAAATAATATTAGAAAAATTTATCACAAATAATTCATTTGACTGAGTGAGTAAGTAATAAACATATTTAAACGGTTTATGGATAACTTATTTATTTTTACATACAATAATACCGAGAGACCCGCTTATATACGTCGTCTATCATTTTTAACGATTAGAATATTCATCATTAACGTTACACGTGCTTTCGCCGAGAAGACAACGAGTGCAATAAGCGCAATGCGGAAAAGAGACAAGTGAACGTCCTTCGTACGAGTAGCCATTATAAGCTGACCTCTTCACTTGCGTTAGACTATAGAAACGTATATGAAGTTCACGGGTCTGACACTTGGTCGCAACTAAAGCCGTGTTTCGAGGCGGGGCTTTTCATAATGGTTGATTTAACCATATGTTTGGCGCGCGGTCGTCGCTTGTCATGCGGTATCTAGTGGGGTTTATCTATGATTGTAGGCTACACAACTAATTCTGGTTAGCGCTGCGCGTAATATTTTCGATATGCCAGCGCCACGCGGGGCACGCGGTCGCTGTTGTCAACTCTCGTAGTCGTTTCTGCCGCGATTTTCACTGCATACTCGCTCTTAAACTTTATTTTGGCATATGCATGCTATATTCATTGTGCAAAGGAGAGTTAGTAACTATTCATACGAATGCATGCGGGTCTGCATCCTGTTGGCAAGTCCGTCAAGATATTTTACAGTTCAAATAGTCAGTATTAACAGTTAAGTTATGGTACATCTATAACTAGATGCACCTACTAATCCTAGTATGAATTTGTCCAGCGATATTACAGACATCTAAACTTAAGTCATTTTTCACAAATCTTCTTTTGCATACTGTTTATAAATATCACCTGAAAATAAACAATTAAAAAGAAGCTGCGCGTTATATTCGTCAGTGCGAACGCGTCGGTAACGATGCGATCTGTAAACGACGAGTGACGGATTGACGCACAAAAGAGTCGTTAACCACTGCTTGTTTTATGATGCGATCATCGAAAGAACTGTTTTGGGAGTAGGAAAAAAACAGTGTGATCATTTGAAGAAACAATGTAAGAGAAATGACACTTTCACTTGGGCAATCAGATTCTACATTATTTACAAATATGCAATGTATTATTTTAGTATTTCTGTTATCTTCCATTCATAAAAGAAGTTTTAAAGTCGTCACCCTAAAATTTCATTGACCTGCACCATCTAAATAATTCCATATAATATTAAAATAATAATTACGTAATGCCAAAAATCGGAAAACTCTCCACGCAAGATGAACTTACTATTTCATAGCTTAGTAATCGATATTATTATTAATGTTACCCAAAAGTCTCACATATTGCTTAGATAAAATATGATGTTGAATATCTACATGATAATTTCCCCGCGGCCGGCGACTTCCCCGGAGAGCGCGCGACCATTAGTCACGGGTCGCGGCGACACGACAGTCGCGGAGTCGCGGACAATAACCGTTCACGAAATACAATCTTTATTTATCAAAAACATGTTAGGTGTTCAAAAATATTATTTATGTTTAAAATGATAATGACTTATGGCTATACTATGTATTTAAGACATACAATACGCATTGCTTTTGAAACAGAACGACTTTTTAAACAAACTCGTTAGACCCTGATCTTAAGATGTTGTTGAGCGAAGGAAAATCGCGTCCCAGAATTCTTTGAAAATCAACTCCCGAGATTTTCTGCCTCAAAGTTTATGAGAAACGAGATTTATCGAACACTATCGGATGCTGGGACCATGTTCAGTTTGATGCTGCAGATGATAAGGTGGATTTGTGGCCTGGGGTTGAAGATAAAACAAATAATGCATGTGAATACAAAACATTTTGATAAAATAGGAAATTTTCAGTGAAATATACTAGATACAAGATTACAAAGTCTATTGGGTTATGATTAAATTTATGTACTTTTATGTTATGAACTACATAAAATTCAACGTAATTAGCTAAGTTAGGCTAGTTTACGTTTGGGTTAGTTTTCCTAAGCTTCAAACGTCTAATAAGTATATAAATAATGGCGTGATTGTTACATTAAAAGTTACTAGCTTTTAATACACAGCTTGCCTGCCCTAAAATGAGCCCGTGGTAAACCGTAACTTGTTATTCTAAAATTTACTAAACATTGGTTTAGTAAATACGTTTCGGTCATCCCACTGCTTTACACAGCCTTTTCACATGCAACATACTACGTTAAAATACATTAGTCTAAGAAACACCTAATGTTAAAGAGGGCTTTTGTTTTTGTCATCGTCTGATGATTACAAAGTCACTACAAAACTTGAGTAATAACATATTTTCTGGCAAGCCCCCGTGTACCTAAGCCGCACGTCTGTGATATTAGTACACACATGGGTTCCAGTCTCATGAATCACGTTTCATTTTAGCCTAAAACCTAAACAACATTTCTCAGTCTGGCATATCAGCATAATTCACGAATTGAATATCAGTAAATCCTTCACGACGTATCTTTGCGCATAAGCGATTTGAGATCTACATCAGCTTGAATATAATCTTTAAAGGAGCGGTAAAAGGTTCTATTTCGCGTGTAAACATTTCGGGAACATGCTCAGTGCTCAATCATACAAACACGTAATATTTCCTACTCTTAACGCGAAGGAGTAACATGCTGACAAGTGTCAAAGGCAGGCGAGGAAACACGCTTCTATACAAACTTAGCCACATTTAGAACTACCCAAATACCGACTTTATGACGAGAGAAATAAGAGTTGATGGTATGGAAAGTATTAGTATGGTATTAGAATTCACGCACGCCGCGAAATTTCAATATATCATCTCGGTAGTGCACCGTGCAGGCGGCGTGTGATGTAGAGGAATCAGCATCTTAAGATGTTGAGGTAAGGCGTTTATTTATATAGTTTTATTTATTTTGGGAAAACAGGTATTGAAAAAATGGTTCTTGCAGGAAAAACATGCAACGAACTTTCAAAATAATGTTCAAGAGTATTTATAAAAGGATAGGTTAAAAATTAGGTTCATATTTGAGCTTTAAATTTATTAAATAGGTTCATTTCTTATAGGACACAATGGACTTATATTAATAACTAAAACATAAAACAAAATTCTGACCTAGAGAAACCCGTAATTTATTTCCTCTATTTACTAACATACCATATTACTATTTTTATGATTTGTACATCACAGCGTAGACGGTACAGTAAGTATATAATAACGCTTACAATGGTGATTATTATTACAATTGAAGTTAAATGTAAACAGTCTAGAGAAGTTGTAACTCGCGTTCTCATGCAAATGCAACTTGTAGGAGAGCAATCCAATTTGACGCTAAATCCCTCGAGATAAGACCACACCACAGTTTTAAATTAAATTTACCGAATTTAGCAAAAACAAACTCTATTTTTGAACCTGTTGGGTCGAGTTTGAAGAGAATGCTCTTGATACATGAAAATGCTGGAATCAAAGTTGAAATGTTTTAAGAGGGTGCATTTTTTAGCATTTTTCTTGTATTTTGCTCTAATTAGACTTCACGGGTTGATTGGTTTTGTTTGAACCGTGTAATGGATAACTCAGTTATATTTTCCTTCTTTCTTTGGATGACATTAAAAGTTGTGTTAAAAAAATGTGGTGCTGTCTTTATTTTATGTATAAAGAAAGATCAAAAACATCTTTAACATTTGATAATCTAAAAGTTATATTTCTTCCAAATCTTCCAAAAATTTACAGATATTTACAGATATATTGCGTAAAATATTCGCTAAAATCATCGTAAAAAAATCCAATCGGTTTCTCATTGAACCTGCTGTTAACATAAGTAATACGCGTTGATCCAGCTGTTTCACTTGCGCTGTGGTGAGCGATATCACGCAATTAATAAGGAACTGCGTATAAAATTCTACGACGCTACTTGCGTTTATTGTTGGTCTTTATCTTATATATTAACAGCTAACGTTTATGGAAGAATGCGTTTGTTTTTACTGTTAAGTATAATTTATGTATTGTTGAAGTGTGTACTCGTAACTTGAATTATGTCTAGAGTAAAACAGACTATGAAATTATGCTAACTTTATTTCAAAAAGTTTTTTTTTTTAATTTAATGGTTCACCGTCACGATAATAAGTACATAATTATGATACGTTTTACAGCGGTTAAATATTATAACGCGGGTGAAGCCGCTGTGCGGAAAGCTAGTAACTTTCTATAGTTTCATTTCTCAAAGACAGCTACACAAATGTTGCTGCAAGCAGAGAGCTAATAACTTCCAGCTTCTAGCTAATAACCTGACATTCTCAATTTGAAATACCCTAATGCTGTGTTCCGGAGAGCAAGGACAATGGCGCTCGGACATCCGCATCCGGATGTAGTAATTAAACCTCCTTGCGCGCCACCGACACTAGAGCAGTATCGTTAAACTTTAGAACAGTGTGAGGGATCCAGATTGTCTAAAATATATCAATTGTGTAATTGTTGATATTATAAAAAGAAAATATCTAACTAAATTAGATATTTTCTATTCATAATATTTTAGAAACAAAAAAAAGTTTAATTTAAACAACTCTAAACTTAAACATAGGTAATATTATAATGTGAAACATTTTTAATCCTTTGGAAACTTTTGGAAACCACAGTAAACTTACTAAACAAACATTGTTTATGAAAAAAATCTTGCATTTTCAAAGTTTCCTGTTTGAGAAGTGTCACAGTGCGCTGGCACCAGTTAATATTCCCGTCACGAGGCGCGCACGCGGTGCGGTCGATACCTACCCTTCTGCACCCTTCGCGTTCTGTGGCGCCGGACACAGTTTATGTGTGTTCAGCGTCCTATGTTACATGTAATATGTATATTTCTAAAGTTTTCATGAAATACTCGTACCTACTTGATGTTCCGTAACTTTATTATTGAAAGATTTATTTCCATGAAATTTCTGAGAAAACTTACATATATATTGGCAGTTCTAGAATAGAATTGAGAAAATTTAATTTAAATTTAACTCGTTATACAAAACGTTGTTAGGATGACTCATGCATACAGTTTTATGTGAGAGAAGTACTTACTATTAGATTTTATTCAGACAAGTTATTTTAACTTGAAATTGCAAACACTGATATCGGATAATATTATAAATTACAGTCACAAAGTTTTAGGAATAAACAATTCAAACCCTGGGGCTGTGACTACAGCTAGAACAAGATAGATTTTGTGTTTTATTCAAATCGGTATAGTTAAGTAGACACATTTATTTTTCATATGGACTGTGTGGATACAAGCAAGAGGGTATAGTAAATATATTTTGAAATAGGAAACGTTAACTCGGAACTACCAATCGACTTTGTTTATAGAGACAGTTATTCGGTATAAAGTTGGTCATATCAGCAAAGGACAGTGGTCGTTACGCGGTGGTCCACAGGACAGTGGTAGTTACGTGTGGGCCGCATAGACGCGAGGGGCCGGAAATGGAAAACGATAGTTTTGGCGTGCGTTCACGCGCGTTGTACAATGTTGATATCTTTAAGGCTTTCATGAAATATGTACATTGTATATTATGAGATTATCGAGATCGTTTCACTAACATTTCTCCGATGGAAACATATTCGTGTTGATTTGGAAATGTCGATATGATGTGTTTTTTAGTGTGAATGTAAAAAGGTGTTTTTTTAAGATTTACCTCATATATTTCCATAAAATTCTAAAGATCACTTGGACGATGAGAAGAATGGTACATGTTTATTAACTAAGTCATTTAATCTGTCAAAATTGACTGCGACGACTATCTTGTTAATTTTAAAAAATAAATAAGACCTACTTACACCATTTTTTAATTCGTCTGAATACTCAAATTAGACTACGAGTTTCAAACCAAAATAATGTTAAACAAGCAAACCGAATTTAATATCATAAGTACCAAAATCTTGGATTGTAATCAATTATTCCAATCCATAACGTGAAAGCAAACCTCGCGCACAATTTTAAAACTTTTCGTAGCGGAACCCTATTTTCCTCATCTCAGGTTTCCAATTTTCTACATAAGCCAAAAAATAAATTGAGCCGCCCAAAACCCAATCTTTTGTAGATTTACACCGCGAGAATAAACGCTTCTCAACGATTCCCCATCATAACTGGCCGTTCCCTCCAATATCACACATGTTTTATAGACGAGGTAAAAATCGGCTTGGTGAGGCAAAGCACCTTGGCCTAAGAGATACTGGACGCTAAAAGATTTTTAGTTATTTTTTTATTTTTGGTATCAGTATAATAATGTTTATAGAAGTTTATAATGAGATTTATTATTAGATTTCCTGTTAGACGACAAGTATCATTTACCATTTTGGCCGTAGTTTATTTAATAATTTTGAATAAAACATAATATTACATTCAACGGAGTTACTGATGATGATAGTAATAATACACGTAAAAAATATCAGGCAATATGTATTTTTACTCAAAAGCGTCATAGAAGAGCCAATGGATCATTCATTGAGCCATTTACAGTTATTATATTAAAGATACCTATAATATTTATGATTAAAAACTTATTCACGTATTCGCCTCCAGTGTCTTGTATCTTCTAGTTGATCTAGCCGGGTCGGTAACAAGGGTCGCAGGATATATTGTGCAATAAACCCGCCGATAAAAGTCCACGGCCCGCGGGAGGGGGCGGCGGTTGGCGACTCCTGATTTTTCAGGCCGTGTTATTTACAGCTTGGTTAAACACGTGCCAAATGAATGAAAGCCTCATGAATATGCTATTGGTTGGTTGCGGATTCAACGGGCAATTGAACATCGGAGCTTTTGGTATTAACTGGTAATATGAACATGACTAGTAATGGTTAAAGTGACATAGCACCATTCGCTTTGCATTATCCAAAGCTCGCCAAACATCAACTTTTAAAGAAAAGTGGTATAATTTGAGAAGCTTATACCACTTTTCTTTAATTTTTTATGCGAGGTACGCATAAAAAATTTAGAATGGTGGAGCAGCTGCTCCACCATTCTAAATTTTTTATGCGTACCTATTAAGTTCTCGTTATAATTATGTTATTTTGACATTACATCGATATCTATAATTTTAATACTTTACCTTAATTATATTCAATTGAATTTGATAATCTTGGATAAGTTTTGTGAAAAAAGTTATTCTGAAAATCACAATAACACGTTACAATTTACTTTCTCAACTTCCGAAACCTTTCTTAAATATACGATGTTTTTTCATAACAAGCCAAAACAAGTAAAAACAGTCATTGACATGGAAGTTTTTTCATAAGCTTCGTAATCGATTTACAGCCGAACTCCCGAGGCGGCTGATTGCGCTCCGTTTCATATTTGCTGAGCCGAGAGCTTTCTCGAATCTTCTAGAATCCATTCCAATAGCACTTTAAAGCAACAAACTAAACCTAGGCTACAGAGTAAACCTAAATCCTCAGTGAATAGCGAAAATGCCTGTTAAATAAAAGTGGCGTTCTGACATTTTGATTACTGTTTGTTATTTTTTGTAAGTTACTTTCTCCTTTTGGTTGCTATGTTTCTAATGTACCTACTGATTTGAGTAACATAATCTATACTAATATTATAAAGAGGAAAGATTTGTTTGTTTGTTTGTAACGAATAGGCTCCGAAACTACTGGACCGATTTCAAAAATTCTTTCACCTTTGGAAAGCTACATTATCCCCGAGTAACATAGGCTATATTATATTTTAAAAAAATTAGGGATCCTTACTAAAACTCCAATAATGTAACATAAGGTGTAAAAAAATGACCTGAAAAATTCCTTACGTCGCGTGCGCTGCGAAAACTATTGATGATAGAACAAAATCATGTACTACGACTTTGCAGAACTCATCATTATCTACAAAAAGTGTCGCGACAGCATATTTATGTCTAAATATTATAGTTATGTCACAGTAAGCAGTTTTTTATTCTAAACTATTAATTTATATATGCCGCCTCTTGAAAGGGTCTAATTTGTACCTTGGTATTAATCCTTATCAAAATAAATTACTTTATATTCAAGACGGCTTTAATACCTTTGTATAACTTTTTGAATTATTCAATTCGGACATTTCATTCGGAAGATATCACGAGTTTAAAAATGCAAGTATTAGAAATAAGTCGCGAGGTTGTCGCTCACCGCGCTCAGCTAGCCAGCATGCGATGTAGGCTCCATGTAAGCGTCACTGGGGTACGGGGGGGAGTCAATGTAATGTAATATAATATGTAATATCCTAATCCTAACAAAGGCTACTTTTTACCGCGGAAAAATACATACTTCGGCGGAAAAATATATGCTTACGCGGAAAAAATCGATTTAGATAAAATTTAGTATGCAGAAGATAGTTGCAAATAAAAGTATATGGCAAGAGACTTTTCACCGCGGAAAATACATGCTTCCACGGGAAAATATATGCTTACGTGGGAAAATTCGATTTCGATGAAATTTAGTATGTAGATAGTTGCAAATAAAAGTATATGGCGAAAGACTTTTTACCGCGTAAAAATTAAATGCTTCCGCGGGAAAATATATGCTTACGCAGGATAATTCGATTTGGATGAAATTTAGTATGGATATAGTTGCAAATAAAAGTATATTTATGGCGAGACGAAGTTCGCGGGGGCTGCTAGTAGATGATAAAATAATCCTCAAAATTAAGCATGATGGTTTATTTATAAAATTGAAATATGACATTTTTTTATTAATTTACAATTTTTTTATTATTTGCTATGCTGATACAAATATTTTAAATTCAACGGAAATAAATCTTTAAACTCTTAGAGAAAGAAGTAGCCCATCTGACCCAATTTCGGGATTTATTTTATTATTTCCGTCCCCGCTATAATTTCCCTAAACCGTTTTTCCTGAATGTAATTCGTGACGCAACAAGCGCACACGTGCCGCGAGCTCCTGATGCCACTTTGATGGGTTTTTGAGAGTTTTTGTGGAAACAATGAGTTCCTCGAGTCTTTGTTTGTTTCCTGAATTGTGTTAGAATATGTCAAACTTTGATGAGTTTTTGGTAGCAACGTATGGGATTTTATAATATCCCAATATAATATATCAACCAATATATAACATCATAATTATGTTGAAACGTATAAACAATCATATTAAATTGTTTATATTCCATTTAATAGAAAAAATACGTAACTAAAGGTAAATAACTTTTTTTATAAAATCAAAGTTGTAAAATCTTACCTGACACGCAGATAAAACTCAGTAATCGTTAAATAATCCATTTATTCGATAGTTCACTCGATCTATTGACGGAGACAAAAGGTGTCAGATTATATGCGCTCACGCATTACCACAACTAACAGATCGGGTGACAGAACGCTTTAGACACAATAAAAGGTAATCAAATGAAACCATATCGATTTATAGAGATAATTTACATTTGTTCTGAAGCAGCGAAAGATGTCTTTTGAATTTTAATAGGTAAGAATCTCGGAATTCGTGATACCCAGCTGTAAGTCTGTAAATAATTGTATATTAACACTCTAAAAGTTGTCTCAAAACCACCTCAAAACCTACCGACCGTAAGGTGTTCGCAACCATTAAAATTTCAAGGTCAAAGATCACTAAAATATATTTTTTTTAAATATCTTATTTCCTATGGGTTTTTTGGTATTTGTATATTTTTTAGCCAGTTGTCAAAATAGTACCATTGAGTCTCTTTGCCCGTTTGCCGGCCACCAGAAACAGGCTGTGTTACAACACTGTGTAAAGTCTGTAATACTACACTGCATGTAATTCTTTCAAAATGTTTACAATACCTTAGCTTCAAGTTACAGCGTCGACATTTGTACCTATCGCAGGGAGTGTGTGCTTAGGACAATAGAGGATTTTGTTTTGTCATAAATATAGAATTACGTTTCAAGCGGATAACTCGGATTTAATTTAATCTCTATTACGATTCACATACGTGTACCTGAATTCACATTGAAATATTTTTTTCGAATACTAAGAGCAGAAAGGATATCAATTTATAATCGGCGCTACCGCCTGGTTTTTGGTTTTAAATTTGTAAATATATTTCACGACACCCACGAAATTAAATATAGTAGACTTTTCTTTGGCCGGAACCACAAAGATTATTTATGTGATATATAATATTTTGTTTGTTTATAAATCTAAAAGGTTTAAACTCTCAATCAATTAATAGACTGTCCACATAAAATATCGATGGAAATAAATTGCTATGTTTTCTAAACCACAGGACCCTCTCCCCGGCCACGCCATGACAAACAGACGGACCGCCTGTTTGCACTAGATAATTGACTGGACGACTTTTACGTCCGACGTACAGTCATAAAAACGGTGATTTATCATTTAAAAGTAATATCGTCTTTGGCGAGACATTAAATGATTGGTCAGTAAAGTTAAGTTTTTCGAGATGGTATTTTTATTAACCGTCTCAAATTTCTGAAACTGAGATAATGATGATCAATCTTTTATAAATTTAGAAAAACATTATGACAATTATAGTCATCCAATTCTTACATTCTATTCCATTTGTTGCTTGTTACTACTGTAAATTACATTAGGTTTCGTTTAGTTTATATAATATGTTTTCGAACATCATATAAAAATTACATATAACTTTTAGGTACCTATTATTATCTCTTCATATAATATTCTCTCTTCACTTAAATAAACAACATACTGCACAATGCAGATTTAAAAATAAAATTGCAGTATATGGTCTACAATCAGGTTCTAGACCGACCTCTCCCGAGACTCAAAAAGTTACTCGTCCTCGTTTCCAGAAAGTTCGAGAATAAACTGGAAGCTTCTCGACGCGTACACGTTTAAATAATAAAACACCTCAATTTTTCTTGTTACCAATTTCCGAGAAACTTTTATTAAGAAGAAATAGGACTGCAGTAGTGGCAGAGACTGAGAATGCTTCGTATTTGTATTGTATTTATTTATTTATCAAAAAAGTAGGTACCTACGTTACGTAAATTGCTTCTGCCAAACTTCAAAGCAGTTTGTCGGCAGTAGTTCACGCAAAACAAAACGCAAAATGCACCTTATTTCTTAATCTATCTACTTAATTTTAGTAGTTCACATTGTGGTTTTAGACACGTGGACATGTAATGCTTTTTCAAACCGTTTTCAATGAGCTTCTAGTGATTGTTGGTGTTAAGAAGCATTACTCGTAGCTCACGTAGAAAAAAAAAATGATTTTCTCAATTTTTTTTTCTACTATCATCTACGTCAAATTTTAAATTTTATCTAAGTAGTTTGTCAATGTTTTTATGGATTATTTTATGAAGTTAGTCGACTATTATAAAATTTACTTATCGTCTTCGTCAGATTCACTGAGCATTGGCAAAACAATTCAGCAAATAACATATTATATAAATAAAATCTAAATTATTTGAACACCAAGATCTAGAAATCATTTTATTTTAGAAAATTCCCTCGCCTCCAACCTCCAAAACAAAGTGCATTCTATACCCAACAACTTCAGGAAGTTTCACAAGTTGGCAGTACTGAAGACACAGCAATATTCATAAGGGGTGGGGAGAGGGGACAAGAGAGGGGGGAGCGATAAAGTGCACCTGCCGAGTTAGCGCCCAGTTTTATATGACGCAACTTTTTTGCCGAAACCTTGGGATTGCGGGGTTCTTGTGGTAAGGACTATGAATTAGATGCTTATGATTTCCTCAGTAATTCTTTCGGGTTCGATTATACAAATAGGAATATCGCTAAGCTCGTAAAATTGTCCTATTATAAAATGTCATGGAAACATACTTATCTAAAATTCAAAGAAGGTTTTTATTTTCAATTATGTATTTCTTAGCACCTCATGAATAACAACTAAATTAGGTAGGTAGGTAAATTTTTTAAATGTTTGCTCGATCATGGTTAAGGAAAAATTCAGATAAAACTGTGTATCTACTTAGAAAATATATAATTTTGCTCATTAAATCAAAGTTCTATTAAACAAGGTGCATTCGAATGGTATAGCTAATTTCATAAATTGAAATGTGACCACGCAGTAATGACAGAATCAAAAAATATAAAAATAAAGCTACAGTTTAGTGCGAGCAGTAAGCACGGTGTCCGTGACGAGAATACATCCGAGGCGTCAAGACAACACGTGTAGCGACAATTTGTCTCCAACACTCATGGCGCGGTTGCACTTCGCAACTCAACATAAAAACATTTCATATTATATACGTTTTTACTTGAAGCACAGAACATAATTAATTACTATCATTTAGAATGGAGATGACTTCTGCAGATTACGTTTAATTCTAAGACGGAAATACGGTAGGAACGAAGACTCGGAATATAAACTTATAATTTTGTATGCAATTAGATTAGATTCATCTTGTATGTTAAATTTTTGGTAAACGTGCTTAATTGAACTTAATAATCTATCATTGTACAAGGTAAAATATATTTATCTTAAAAATTAATTTAATAAATGTTAATATTTTGTATGACTTACTTTACTAGAGCTTGTTAAAATGTCATGCTGCTTAAAATGTTATAGAGATAATCTAGCTTTTCTTTTTTGGGCTTAGTTAAACTTTGTGTCGGTATCTACCCAAAATATAAACTTAAGTAATTCCAGCTTAATGTTTGTTTGTCAAAGAAAATTCGCAAATTCAGCAGTTTAACCTTTCTCTAGTTTTAACCCTCAGCTGCTAGGTAGCATCAAACGGCGAGTCTATTTGGACCCGCGCCACACCCCTGTTTACAATACAAACACAATCGACACAGTAAAAATAAAGCAGAGAAATTTATACAACATCATCCAATTGAAGTAAATTGTATGATTTGGCGCCGATTATTATACGGTACCTACACGGTTGTTTAATTACCAAAATTGTAAATAAATTAAAGACATCTTCCACTCTTTATTCTTACATTTCTGGCCTAAAATCAAAATTGCTGCTAAATAAAACACGACAGTCTCCCTTAGCATTTCGATGCCACCACGTTTCATGGCACCACTGTGTTTCGTAGTATTTTAGTTAGGAACCGCGGCCAGCGTCAGACGTCCACTAAATTGGACAGAAGATATTTTTATATCTCATAATGAGTGAAGGAAGGCTATGTCTAACGCCTGAAATTATGATGATGATGGAAAAAAAACTTAACATACTGACAGTAGTTTCTGTGGCAACATTTAAGATTCTGTGTTTTTTGTTGGCAAAAGATTGGATTGCTTCAGCCAGTGGTGGCGAGTAGAAAAGAACTAGTTATATTCCGTACTATTAAAAGCTTGATTAATGTACCTTTATATTTAAATTAAACCAATAAAATATAAAGTATACCAAGTGGTATACTTTATATTTTATTGGTTTAATTTTCGATGACGGGACGCTAATGGCAGGTCGCCTTGTTTCTCAATAAATTGAATGTTATTTGTACCGTGTACGCAGTAAGAGTAACCGACCCGGTATTCTCATCGTGTATCCGACGTAACTCGGGTAATCCTACGTGTGTCCGTTGCGTCCAATAAGTGACGTTATCGGTCGGTCGATCTGTGCACGAACAATGCTTTATCACTCAGTAAATTTGTGTGGTAGCGCAACTTTAATGATTATACTTTTGGTTGTATCTCATTTTTGCCAGGTCATGTAATAAACGACGCATGACTTACAAATTTTATCTATTGCTCTCATCAAAATGAACAAATAAATAACCTAAAAAATATAGTTTCGCTTTAGTTTATATTAAGTGCGAAATTAATGAATAAGTAAAAAATATACAATTATTTTATTTATTTATTTCGATACATCACCACGAATAATGTTGTTACGTTATGAGCGGTTTGTGATTCCTAACAGCCACACTACGTAGTGTTATGGTAATGTATATAATAGACAAATAAGTTGTTTTACTACATTAAATTAAATATATTTATATTCAGAATAACAGCTGAGTTACTGATTAAACTGTGTACTATGGTGGTCTGTCAGACAACGCTATGGGGGGTTAAGTGAATTAGGAAAAACGAATCGATTTGTATTTACTGTCGCAGTCGAATCGCGGCCAACGGTTGCTCGTCACGGAACTAACTACCTCCAATGACGGTTTACTTCTACATTTTTAATAAAATTTTCATTGAACCAATCTACCATTTCCGAATATTACGCTATTTTGAGTGAAATCTTTTGTACGCTTAAATTATTACGTTTTATGTATAATAATAGAGTTAAAAGACATTAATTAGTCTTTAAACACTTTTTAAATTATGCGAAAATATCAATCTTTTATATTTTAACAAACCTGCGATTTTTTTCCACTGTAGTTTTTATATGAAACATGCTACAAGTAAACCTTACTAGAAACATATTTAAATATGCAATTATGTACCATCCAAGTATACGAGTACTTATTCAGTATTATGATCCCCAACAAAAGTTTTTATGATCCTTATAAACTACAAAATCAAAATATATATGGCCTTTAACATGACGTCCGGTGCCAAAAACAAAGTTAGTTAAAGTTAGTAAAAAACTAAAAAAATACTGATACACAAAAGCGTACTAACGTGTTCGGTTACTAACAAGGCTGGCCAGTATCCTGATCACTCGAACGCGGAATATTCCAAAATATTCCAAATATGCAAAATATTCACAAAACACGCGCTCATCCCTTTGAAAAGCAATCATTTAGTTGAAATATGCACTCTGTATACAATATACAGGGTGTAAAATAAACTGGTGGAAACTGCTCTATAATATCCTGCCAAGTTGATCGATGTAGTACAGGAGTTTTTGATAGTTTACTATTAAATAAAGTACTTTAGTAATGAGAAACTATTACTGTGGGCGAAACATGGAATCGAGTAAAAAATTAAGTTTTATACGACTTTCATTTTTCTTACATGTATGAAGATGTGTGTGTGCAATCAGTGTAGTAACAATTTCAGTCAATTTCGGCTAGCTTCCCGTTCATAGTATTTCCCGCGGTGAAATGTAGCTAATTGTTTGTTATTTTTATAAAATTTATGAGTTTTAAAAGATTTTCTTCAATAGTTTTCGCGTGAAGGAGTAAAAAACACATAAACAATATTAATATAATATATGTCGAATAGAGATGCGTAGAAGGATGTCGAGGAGTGTGTGTTTATCAGGAGGGCTTCTAATTGGTTATGACGTCACCAGGTCTAACGTCACAGTCGTCTTCATGTTCATAATAAAACCACAACGAAACGTCCATTATTTATTCCAATTTACAATGTTTCAGTCCATCGACACAATTTATTACCAACAGGTTATTATTATTAATTTATTACGGACTGTTCCAACCGACACTTCAAACAACAAATGAATTTATTGCCAACAGAGGACTATTCCAACCGACTACTCGAACAAGAATACTAACAAAGCACTGTTCCGTCCGACGGCTCAAACAAGAATGTTCCGCTAGCTCGGCCGACGGTCGTATTTAAAGGCACAAAGCACGACCGAACCAGTTTTACAAGTAATGTCGTCGGCGCGCCGCAACCCGTAGTTCGATGCGCGCGGTACAAACAGGTTCCGAGTCATATTTCAACCGATGTTCTTGCCTGCCCCGACACGGCCATGCTGATAGATGGTGCGCGCTCTGCACCAGTCGTTTTTCTGGAAAAGATGAAAAAGTTTCTCTGAGCTAGGTATCCATTCAAAGGTACACTAGCTGATAATTTGGTGCAAGGTTATTTGTTCTGATAATTGGATCTCAACCACCAAATTATCAGCGAAAGTTTAAAACATGTTACTTAGAATGTTTATTAGAAAAATGGATAAGGTAAGCTGACAGTGAGTGAGTTATTATTATTGTTATCAATGTTCATGCTCCACGTATTTACATTGTTTTATAATTTTATGGCCAATGCTTGCACTCCATGTACTTGCATGGTTATTAAGGTACTCTTGGAATTTCTCATAAAGTAGAATTTTTCTTAGAGGTTAGTAGAAGGTAGGAAGTTGATCTCAAATACCAAATTATCAGCGATAATTTAAAACATGATAGTTAAAATGTTTATAAGGACAATGGATAACGAAAGCGGACAGTGAGCGAGTTATGTTATTATTTTTATCAATGTTTATGCTCCACGCACTTACATTGTTTTTTAATTTTTAATTTTTAAAATAAGTCTCACGGGCAGGTCGATGCTGTGGTCTGGGCGGCTATACTACACCGTGGTCCACAGGGGATAAAGGATAATTTGAAAGGTCGATGCTGGGGTCCCCAGAGGCACTGAAAATGTTATACTAGGACATACAGTTATTTAAATTGTTTTTGACTCAGTTACACAAACTGATTTCTTATTTGATGTTTAAGATCATAATCCGTATTTTAATTTTATTAAGTTTAGTTTGTTAGTCATTGTACTTAAAAATGTTTGACATGTATTACATGACTATTATTATTATTATTATCGCTATTGACTGTTACATTAAATTTGGCAATTAACCGTTGTCTTTAAATTTATATGGGTTAACCTTGTTTCATTAGTTTATTTATAGTAAACGAAGAGGCTGACCTTTAATTTTATGATTCCATCTGACGTGAAGCTTAAGATCGTCCTGGGGTCATCGCAGGCTTCAAGAAATGACCTCCGCAATTTGAATTCATTGCACTGTTACTCCCTCGCATTCCAGGACTACGTGGGCAGCTGGTTCTTTTTCGCTAAGACATCCTCTACAGAGTGGACTGTCTGTTTACGTAAAATCTACAATTCGGCAATTTTTTTTTTTTTTCTTTTCTTTCTTTTTCTTTTCTTTTCTTTCTTTTGTTTGTTTTGGTTGCACATTGCTTAAAGTTTTACGGTACTTGTTTAGTAGAAGTGTTGCATGGTAGAACTACAGGATCGTATTCATCCGCCTACTCGGCCATACTGACAGGCAGTGCGCGCTCTGCATCTGCCTCGAAGGGGTCCTCGTAGTGCGGGAATGACTGACAGGTGGTGCGCGCTTTGCACCTGCCTGGTCTGCAACTGTCTGTAACAAAGAGATTTGCTTTTGAGTTTGGTATCTGTTTACAACTCCATCGAGTTGCAACAAAGTTTTAATGAAGAATAGGTAAGGTCTCGGAGGGTAAGAGTTCTGGGGAAAATTTATAAAAATGATCAACTTAACTTTGTTTCTGTCGGAGTCTTGCTCAGACTTGCACAGGCAGTCTAGCATGGGAGGTGGATGGCACGGGCTCGCTTGCAGTAGTGTTTTGAGGGCCTAGTGCATCGTCTTCTTCCACCAACACAGCCCTACTGACAGGCAGTGCGTGCACCTGCCTCTCGGAGTATATCATCAAGTACTCGTAGTGCGGAAGTGAATCTGTAACAGAAACTTAATTAGTTCATGAAGAATATTTCATAGAAGGGGTTCGTAGGAATTCTCATTGGAATTTTGATCCAATTATTGATTTGCTCGGCTTTTTCCTGATCAATTTGCGTTCCATCATTTATTTGATCACTTTATAAAAATGCAGGTAGTTTCAAACTATGATCATCTATTGTTTATTTGCTCGGCTAAGTCCTGACCGATTTGCGTTTCATCAATTTTGTTTTCATCACTTTTTAAAGATGCAGGTAGTTTCAAAACTCTGACGTCAGTATGATCGTCAATTGTTTGTTTGCTCGGCATCTTGGTCTTAGGTCAGTTTTTGCATCATTTTATAAAGACGCAGGTAGTTCCAAAAATATGTCGTCAGTATAGTTTAATTAAGCCATTTTCTTGGTCTTGGGTAAGTTTTTGCATCATTTTATAAAGACGCAGGTAGTTCCAAAAGTATGTCGTCAGTATGGTTTAACTAAGCCATCTTCTTGGTCTTAGGTCAGTTTTTGCATCATTTTATAAAGATGCAGGTAGTTCCAAAAATATGTCGTCAGTATGGTTTAACTAAGCCATCTTCTTGGTCAGTTTTTGCATCATTTTATAAAGGTGCAGGTAGTTCCAAAACTCTGACGTTAATATGGTTTAACTAAGTCTTCTTCTTGTTCTTGGGTCAGTTTTTGCATCATTTTATAAAGATGCAGGTAGTTCCAAAAAATTGACGTCAGTATGGTTTGCCTTTTTCTTTGTCTTGATCTTGTGGCAGCGTACAGTCTCAAGGCTATCGAGGTTCAGATCTATCGAAGTTCGGATCTCACTTGTTCAGGTCTGTTATCCCACTTGTTCAGGTCTCTTATCCCACTTCTGATGTCGAATAGAGATGCGTAGAAGGATGTCGAGGAGTGTGTGTTTATCAGGAGGGCTTCTAGTTGGTTATGACGTCACCAGGTCTAACGTCACAGTCGTCTTCATGTTCATAATAAAACCACAACGAAACGTCCATTATTTATTCCAATTTACAATGTTTCAGTCCATCGACACAATTTATTACCAACAGGTTATTATTATTAATTTATTACGGACTGTTCCAACCGACACTTCAAACAACAAATGAATTTATTGCCAACAGAGGACTATTCCAACCGACTACTCGAACAAGAATACTAACAAAGCACTGTTCCGTCCGACGGCTCAAACAAGAATGTTCCGCTAGCTCGGCCGACGGTCGTATTTAAAGGCACAAAGCACGACCGAACCAGTTTTACAAGTAATGTCGTCGGCGCGCCGCAACCCGTAGTTCGATGCGCGCGGTACAAACAGGTTCCGAGTCATATTTCAACCGATGTTCTTGCCTGCCCCGACATATATCTATCGTATCAGGCGTGACCTATTAGGATAGATATGTAAGTTTATGTGATAAATAAATAAAATAATTTGATTGTTTTAAATAAAAAATGTCATATTATTTTAACTTTAAAATGAACGAAAAAATTTGCTTTTTGCATATTTTGGTATTCCAACATGCAATCGAAATAACACCGGCTTTAAATAAAATTCTAGTTTAATGCCGTATTATTATTTAAAATAACTACAAGACTCATTTACGACCGCAGTTTTCTCCTCCTAAAACCTCCTACACAAATTTGACGGGATTTTATTATAGCATTAGCCTGCTTTACACGGGTCAACGTTTTTTCCGCGGTAAAACTCCGTAGATGGCTAGAGAGTCTTAGAATATTTTCATAGAAGAATCTTTTTAACTTTACGAGTTTTGTTAAACCCCAGCTGAAATAAACCGCACCGTAGTATTCTAGATGAAGATTATGCGCCAAACTTAAATAGCACAAGAAAAATGCAACACGACCATTTCTAGTGGAATATTCCAGGAGCATTTGGCTCCTCGCCTAAAACTGTATTCCATATGAGCAAGTTTCTTGAAAACAAGAAGCAGAATATATTGGAACTGGGAGTAATGATATTATAGATATACCTTATTATAGTTTCCTTATTATATACCTTAGTATAGTATTATATATTACTAATGATATGTACTTGTGGGTTTGAACCCCGTCGAGAATCTCTAGATTATACTTTATGACAAAATTATCTGCGCTTTAACATGTGCTTTCAAGGTGAAGGCAAAAATCGTGACGAATCGCCATGTGAGATACAACTTTAAATATATTAAAGCCACTGTGACATTCACTAACCTACACTTAGCGAGCGTAGTAAATTGTTAATTGAGACTTTATATCTCGTCTTTAAGGGTCTCTTGATGTCTTTTAATTGATGTCACTGTTTCAAAGCAGTGGGAACGTAACTGATAGTGCTTAGTACCACTTTATCGCTTAGACCTAGAATATACTCCGAAGCTATGGCCAGCTGCCGCCCCTCTGCGTTTGCTCGCGGACCATTTATTCCGTTAAGATACAATAATTTCTTTTTGTCTCCTTTCTTTGGTGCAATGCGTTCTGGAATACTTTTGTTGGAGTTGTATTTTATTGATGGAGGAAAGTAATTACTTAGCCGTTTTGTTGAATTGCCGGTATTATGTGGGCTTTTGTGCGTTTTATGAGGTTATGCTCTTTGAGAAGGGAAATGAATGAGTCTGGTACAGTTCTTGTTTCGTCAAAGCTGTGTTGGCTCTATTCACGAAGAAAACTTATTTATTAATTTGTAAAAATATTTTCTGTGTTCTAGATGTTATTTTAAATATTTGAATATTTACTCAAATGTGTAATTCTAGTTTGTTCCGTTGGGACTACAAATTAACATCTGCATCTAATTAGTCACTGAGTTCACAAATCATCCCGTCAATACATCCCGTATGCCTTTTCTGTATACTTGGAGCCATAGTTTTTCTCAGGCATTATTATTTTTCCCATTACATCATAAAACATTGAATACAAAACCCTTAAACAATACTTTAAACTAACTCCTTCATATTAAACCTCAGATAATAACAAACAGTTCCGCAGCTGTCGGATCAGGTAACAATCCGGCTGATCTCCGGCGAGGACGTGACCGGACTGATAAGGCGATAAAGATAGTGATAAGGGTGGTTATCGAGATGAATCGGGTCGTCTTACTCCGTTAGTTGACTCACACGTGAAATGGTGTGTTTGGCTCTCCATTATTTACAGTTGAAATGTATTTCAAGACTTTTATGGGGGGAAATGGAATCTTTCAAGGATTAGAAAAATATTTTACTTTACCAGGTTGTCCTACCTATCTGGGTCACATAATAGGTACATCATTTTAATAACTGATACTTTTTTAAACAATCTTTATATTAAAAAAGAGAAATTAAGGTTTTAAAAAACGGTGCCTTACTGACAGCTTTTCGTAAAATAATCCGTAGTCTAGATCATATTGTTATCTATTTCAGGTTTCTAGAACCCTACTTTAGCTTGGACGATGAGAATAGAGCCACGGATGAGGCCGGTTTGATCCGCTTCGTACCGGTTCTATACTGCTTTCCGAGGACTGATAAGAGCGGTTTTCAAATCCATCTCAAAGATAAGCATCGCCTGTCCGAGATCTGGAGACTAGATTGATTGATATTGGCCTTGGTGGACCTTTTTAGAATTACACTAAGGATAACAATTTTTATAATAATAGGTTTTTGCTAGACATTTTACCCTATCAAGTTTTGATGTGCAAACGCTGTAAGTGATTAAATGTATGGTTTATCTCACTGATATACATATAACAAGCCACTGTATTATTTATGATACTAATTCCGATTATTTGTCCAATTTGTAAGCAATTTGTATTGTAAAAAAAAATAGTAAGTAGGTACGTTTGTCAGAAATACTTACTCTAATTTACGAAGACCATCATGTATTGTATCATGTCTAATTATAAAAACCTTGGTAAACCAATAAATGTTTTAAGTCTGCCGTTCTAAACAAATAAAAATGCACAGGCACAGAATAAACCAGCAACATGCATCAGAATCCCAATCAAAAACCGCATTTAATTCAATTGCATCGAAAGCGCGTGGGACTTGATGAAACTTCCAAAACTCGCCGTTTCATTCATCTGATTCAGCAAAGAATAAAGGAACCGAATGTGAAACAGTGACTTTCCAGCGTCCATTCGCGGAGGAAACACAACCGCTGCAGCCACCACCCGACACTCGGCTTTGATTAAACGAGCCGCGCGGGCCGGGGGCCACACGGACCACAACTAAATGTTTTACCGACTGCAGTCAAAATGTTTTAGTTGACGATTTAATTATGAAAATGGTTTATATGGTAGGAATTTATATTTGATAAAAATAACGTCAAAATTCAAAGTCACAATTTCTTTATTTCCATAGAAACACAGGGATGTAGGTACATGGACACGCACGTCTATACTTGACTAAATAAATAATTTATATTTTGTCTATGTAAATTACTATAGGTACATAAATTGTTTTAAATTACATTAAGAAAAAGGTCTTACATTTAAATAATTTACATGGAAATCATTTAATTTTAGTCTTGACAGTTCGCTTCACTGTTTTCCAGGTGATGTTGAGAAGTGATTAGAACGTTGAAAGTAATTTGCCCGTTAGTTTTTAATATAAGTCAACTTTAAAAAAATGTGATTATTTGGCTTGAAAATATCCAAACTCACAAACTAATGCTCGCTTGGCCCGATCCTTAGAGATCTGTAGAACCGTTCCAGAAAGTCCCCTCAAAAGGGTCTCGTCCCGCCCTTTTTACGTTCTCAAGTGAATGGCCGAGGTTTGGCTGCTGGGTTTGCCGCCGTTAATTTAATGCCGCCAGCGGCCTAGAGCGGACGGTTATGGGTTTTGGATCGATGCACTCGTGTTTAGGCGTTTGGATATGGATATTTCAGGCCCATTGCGCGTTCAGTTGGCCGGATACTTGGGTAGATGGGGCATTCTATTTGAATCTGTAATCTTTATTTCCGGAAAAGGTTGTGAAAAATAAGTGGAATTTAATTGAAGAATTTTGACATAGGTACATCAATACAAAAGGTTCACAGAATACACTTACCTTTCAATAGTTTTGCTCTTATAGTTTCGGAAAAAATGGCTGTGACATACGGACGGACAAACAAAACGAACCTACATACAAGGGTTTTATGCCATTTAGTTACGAAACCCTAAAAACTAGTGACCCGCCCTTGCTTTGCTTGGAAACTTTATAAGTTAAGTTTCCAAGCAAAGCAAGGGCGGGTTCCCTTCCTAAAATGTTATCTCTGTATATAGTTTACGGCATAATCTCTGCGCGGGCTCATTCAATTAGTGTGGTGAAATGGTAAAACTGCTAAGGGTGTTGACACAATCACAGTTTTATTACGGTCAGATTTGGCAATTTGATAAAGCCACTAATTTATGCACTAAGATCGATTTTCCTTTCATTTTTTGACACAACAACCATGTTTCTTGGTGTTGCTTCGTAAATAATTATATTAGGAAAAACACGTTATTATTCGTAAATTAACTCTAGGTACCTACGAGAACCTACTATTTAATTAAATTGTTCAATAATATAACAATGTTGTAAAACAAAGACAAACATCAGTTATTTTAGTAAACATGAAGCCAAAGTTTGTTTTACAAAAGATAAATCCCTTGTGTTTCCCTCCTCTCATTAAAACATTAAAGGTATTCAACTAATCTGGCTTGTTCGTGTAAATCCCCCTTTATATTAACTTGACGCGTGTGTAGGCTTGATAGAGTCACTTGAGCGGAGTTATTTGGTCGATTCGCGTGGGCTCGGCGTATAAAAGTTTGTATGGTGTCGTTGGCGGGCTATATAAGGCTATGTGGGGCTGTATTATAGGGCTTTAGGCTCATGGCTCTATTGTGGGAATGTCAGCGTTTATTGACTTTAGACGTTTAATAGTGGTGCTTGGAAAGTTGAACGATAGCAATAAAAATACCTTGTCTGCTGTAACTTGAACTATTTGTTAATAGTTTGACAAAAGCATAAAGCATAAAGGTCGTCCATTGTTAAACTTTTTTATGTACCTACATATATGTTTCTGGTGTGCAATAAAGTAAATATTTTATGTATATTGTATTTTATAATGTAAATACAGATACAAAAGTAACACTATTTATACCGTATATACTACCGTACTACCTAAAGTATTTAGGTTGGGTTGAGTGTTTGGCAGAATCTATACAAAGGTTATTGTTGTGCGTTTATTGGTAATTGTAAGTTTAGTTTTTGGGTTTAAATTATACTCTATTTTTAATTTTGAAATAATACAACAAGGTGCAATGATGGCAAAGAAAGATTATATCCATATTATACATACACATAAAATTGCAAACCCTAGGCGATATTTAAACACGCATTTAACAATCCAAATCCCGAGTAAGCCATAATGCTTTTTCAAGCTTTAATTTTATACGAATTCAAAAAACTCGTAAATAATTGTACAAATGAGCATTCGACCAGCAGGTGCTTATAGCATTAAACAACGTAATAAATTGTAACACTCTGTCGCAGTCCCACGCCCACGCCCACCCCTGGGGAAGCATCAATAGATTGCAGAATTTTACAACACATGTGGATATCCCATTTATATCCGGTAGCGATTAATGGTGCGAACACACTCTCAAATAAGTGGTGAGTTCAGATAATAGTCAAGTCTACTATTATGTTTATTTTGTTTGGGTTTTTAGATGACAGAAAATACAAAAACTAATAATTGTTTTCAAATAATTCGGTAGGTACTAAATAATATTTTCTTCACCAAGTAAATTTATATAACTTAAGCAAACAAACATTTTTCCATACATCGATCTCATAATAAAACAAGGCTGTAAAATGTGACTTTAATATACCTAAAGTCATTTTAGCTTGACTATGTTTAAAAAAAAAAATAAACACCATCACGTTAAAGCTTAGCATAAAAATAGTTTACCGTTATTTTATTTACTGAAAAACTAAAATCAAATATTTTGATATCAACTTATCCAAAGAGAGGAAATCTAAATGAAAACTGGATCAGTCGGCTTGCCGGTGCGTTCCGCGCGCTACATTAATGCGCATTAAACGGCACAATATTTGTCGCAATAAATAACGCGGCACGTGCGAGTTTGAATCCGGCCCTGATTTACTGGCGAGTGGCGAGGCCAGTGGCCAGTGGCGAGCGCTAGTGCTAGTGTGGGAGTAAGCAACATTTTTACATAATACAGCATTCAAAAGGATAATGTTAAATTCAGCGTTGGAAACGAACCAATCTTAAACTTACAATCGTCAGTTTTTTATCGGGAAATAAGCAATTTCATTTAGATTTTTAGTAATCGTTGTCTTAATAATATTATTTCGTATTAGTAAACGGTGTATTGGTGATAATCTAGTGAATAAATGTTTCCAATAAATTTGAATATGTAATGCCCATATTAAATAAATAAATAATATTGATAACTTCAAATAAGTGTAAAATAATTGTAGTAAAATTCAGTGGATATAGAGATTCAAACATTCATTTATTTTACGTTATTTTTCAAGGTTGCTACATGTGACAATAATGGTGGGTACACACGTACGTTCTTGCTCGATAAGCATGTTTCATTCGAGCATGACTGTCTACAAATCTACTATCATTTTGGTTTTCGAGCATTTGTCTTGAGACTTGCATGGTACACACGTTCGTACTTGCTCGAGATCGAGCAAGTTTATCGAGCAAGAACGTATGTGTGTACCCACTCTAAGGTTAACAACAAACGATGCGGTAACATTTCGCTCATTCAGTTTTAATTTCCCGTTCCAGGCCTATCTAGTCAGTGGTTAGCCCCGAGGGAATTTTACCAAAAACGCAGATGCCCCATTTCAGGGCGCCCCACCGTGGCCCCAGCCGAGGCTAAACATGCCGTGCGTTAAAAATGCAACGCGGCCGACTGTTTTTTGGTGTGGAATTCTAAATTTTGAATATAAAATCGAGAATTTAATACCTACATATATAGATAAGAATAATATATGTAACTCATATCAGGGCAACACAAAAGATGTTGAAAACATATTTCTTACTCGAGAATACTACATATAATATAATGTGTCTACATTATGTGTATTACCTAGGTACTCGAAAAAATTACTGAAATAATTTTAATAAAACATTATGACAAGAATACCTCACAACGCTTTCTATAAAATAATAAATGTTGCATTTATCCAATGTGAATATATTATATTCATCTTGGATAAATCCTTCACGGACAAGAATAACGTTTTTGTAACACTTGTGTCTGCACGTTTACACGTTTTACAGCAAGAATATACAAGTTATACCTACTTAAATGCAGCTCCAACAAAGCCGTGGAACTTTATTTCCCTTCATAACTATGAAGTTAGAATAGTTACCTACTGTTCTCTCTATTACTAAAGATTATCAACATTTCAATATTCAGCGGCTCACTCGGCCCTTCGGGAGCGAACTACCGCCCTTGTTAGGGATACCAATTTGTATTAAATTAGTGCTACGTCCTACAGGGATTTCATACGAGCCGCGTTTCTATGGGTTTAACATGGTTATCAAGCTAAGTTAAGTTTGAGCTTTTGGGTTAGCATGCTTGAATATGTTTTGATTTTCGAGTAAAATTTACAGTTTAGATCCTTAACTTAAAGGCGATGAACCGAATCACTTACTTCTATAAATATGGATGCCGCAAGGCAAAAGTATTTTATCTCATTTTCAAAATACTTTTGTTTGATTTTCTATATCATGAGTAATCCTGAAAGTTTTAAGCTTCTACGATCAGTGGTTTACGCAAAGCCGCTACCTTTAGCAATAGTAAATATTTATATAGATACGTTTTATTTTATTCCTAAGGTATAATATCTTTTATTTTGGAATATAATAAATTAATGAAATTGTAAAAATTTTAATCATCTCAACTCAATACATTTTGTGTTGTTGTTATTTTCATGCCAACTAAAATCGTACCGGCAAATTCATACAACTGACTAACTAAAATAATCCTTAAATCTATGAGCATTATGTATATTATCGCTTGCTGGCCTGCTGCCTGGCATGTGAGGCCTTAACTCTAATACGAACAATTGAAGAGCTTACGATATCTCCCTAAGGAGGTGAGCTCTAGATGCAAGCTTGCTACAGCACTGATTTAACGATAACACAGTGTAGTGTACATTGTCAATCAATATTTAAGCAGATGTCGTAGGGTGCCGGCCAAAGAATCAGGGAATCAGCGTAGTTTTGCGATTTGTAATATCGCTTACCTACTGCGATCACCAACCCTTCTGGTAAGCGTGATGGTTATACCGAATCTCCTCCGAATTTTAATCTAAAATGGTGATGATTATTAAACTATATTCTAATTTCCATACAATTTCTAAAACATCTTGATTATAACATTTGGAAAAATAACTCAATAAAGTAGGAAAAACTTCCTTTTCATTCAAAATAGGTAATTTCATATCGTATTTATTTACTATGATGGTTGCCTACCTGATAGCTGTGGTCCAACCGAAGAACAGCAAAATTACCTCTGTTCAGAGCATTCGGAATATTAGCTTTGTTGAGTATCTGCAGAACCTTTTTGCGTAAGTGCTGTCTTCACATTATTAGTTTTATGAGGGGAAGTGATCGGCGGCGTTGTTTCCCACACAAACACCTGAAATAAAAGAAAATTTGCCAATTTAGATATGACTAGAAAACTATCGGCTTGAGTAAAAGTATTATTTTTATAGGTTGCTTGTTTTTGAGAGGTGTAAATACCTCTAGCAAGAAGAAAAAGTGTTAATAGGTTATATTGTGATCATCTGTGCTCATTTAGTGGGACGTCATATGGATTATGATAAGAGTTATGATAAGAGTTCTAAATGAAAAAAAAATATTTTACCACGGAAAAGAACCTTTACTTATTGCTTTTTTTTGATAACTTGGGTAAAACTGATGGGTGGCTACATTGTGTATTATTTTATGTATAATTAGATAGATATCAAATAGATTGAGTGGTTTTCAAAGTTATAATCTATAATCTTCTAATTATATAAAAATGCCACTTTTTGTGCCACTTTTTGTGATCGGGCCGATTTAGGTATTTTTGGTTTTAAAAGTCGTAGTAGCACAGAGAAGGTTTAAAAGGTGAATAAATCGAGTCAGGCCACGAGCGGCCCCAGCTAGTAGATTATAATAAATTGAATAAGATTTCAAAGCAATTATAATAATTCACAACCTCAGAAATCACAATAATTTCTCAACACTGTCCACCAATCACAGGGCCCAGCTCTAATCATTCAAAACCTTATCAAATACTGTCTCATAATCGCTATAAGTCACTGATAAAATCACGACATTGCAATACTAAATTATCAGTTAAATTTAATATCAAAAGTGGTTTAGCATTATTGAGCGTTTATCTGAATTGTGGCGATGAATGGGTTCGAGTCACCCAGGTTCATATCTCGCGAGCGCAGGTTCATATCTCGCGGTGCCGCCGATTGATGGAGTATGAGCATTCGCATCTGTTTTAGATAATCTAATGCTTGTACTGGGAGATCACTGCATCTTATTTAGTTGTTCTGCAGTGAAAACTCACCCACTTGCTTGTCTGGTTCATTGAGTTGTTTATTGTAAAATGCAAATAAATATTATAAGCTGAAAACATTAAAATGATTTAGCTTCTAATGTTTATTTTAAAATTTCCACGCAATAAACTAAATTATCCTTCAATATTATTTACTTTAATCTACCAGATCACACAACATTAACAACAAACGTTTCTTACTAACGCAATTCATCTATATATTGACGAGTTTATCACAAGTAACACACGATTCATCAAAAAAGCTTTACACTAAACCAATAATTAAACAAGTCTTTTGATCAAAGATTCTATATGAAGTAAAACAAACATGTACATTGGGGCTGTCTGTCTGTCCCCTAATGAATGGCAATAAACGGCCTGAATCATTGATGGGACAAATTAAGTGTAGATACTGCCCGCGGGACAGGCTGGGCGAATTGTTATCAACTAGATTATGTACTGAAAATGGAATTTGATAGGGATAACATAAATCCTTCAGACTCTTAACTCTGAGAAAGTTCTCTCTCTCAGAGTTAAATTCTTAGTGAAAATGTGTAATGTTAAAGAGCGAGCAATAAAACAACATTTTTTTAATGAATATTAGTAAGAAAGATACGCGGATTTGTACAATGAAAGTATCAAAGCAGGTGCTATGAGTGCTTTTATTGTATCAATGTGATGTGGTAACATGTGGACGATATACTATGAGGACTTTGTTAACTGTGATAGAAATAGCCCAACACACTTTTTCAGAAGAAACAAAATCTATAAATTGATCCATATGCAAGTTATATGAAACTTGAAAGGAAATTTTTGACAGTATCATTTGCCTAGAAGGTCGCAGAGTACAAGATAAATGACTACAGTAATGTTCTGGAAATGTCGTGCTTACATTAAGGTCTGAATAAATGATAAACCTCTGACATCTCAGAGTGGTTTAGTTAACTGCGGCTGATGACTTTAATGCCTTAACTTTAAGTGGGGTTAATTGTTTAACCGCGACTGATTTCCCCGACCATAAACTATATATTAGTTAAACTAGCATTTGCATTAACTCTAAGTCAGTAAAATAATTACATTATGTGGGAACGTGGATAGATTTAGATTAAGTTTAAGTGATTCGGTGAGACTGAAATGAGATATTTGACAAAATTTAAATCATATCTTATTCGTTTCATGTTCTAATAATATAAATGTGTGTAAGCACAGCGTCATGAAAGGTCGTATCACTGAAATTTTAGAGAATTTAACGTTTTATCATTATTTCTGCTGAAAACCCGGCCGGCCATTCTAATTCACAGAGCAAATGGTTTTTACTTGCCAAGTAAAGGGTTGTCCCTAACTCGGGCAAGTAAACATGTGTACGTGCCCTAAAGGTCATAATTCCACATTCCTACCGCGTATTTGAGTTCTAACCCTTACTGCCAGTAGTGTTTGAGTGTATGCGAAAATGAGCTTTAAGTTTTAGACTTGAGTTTGAAATTGAGAGGGAACTTGTTCTGACTATAAACCTTAATTGCTACCATCTGCATTAATTTATGGTTTTAGAAATTATCTAGTTCATTTAATTTAGTATGTGATATGCGTTGGTTCTAGTTAATTTTAGTATACTGTACAATTGATTTTGTAGTTGGTTTTTATGAAAGTAGTTTAAATCTTATGTGCATTATTATAAATTTTATATTTTATAGGCGAACGCGTTTTTTCTTAACTCATAAACATGATCCGAGTTAAAGTTCCTAAATATGTATTATGTTTTCAACGCCCTTCAAACACCCTATCTACGAATCACTTATTTGTATTGGTTACGGTACGTTGTATTTTTATTATAGTTAAACATTTTATTCAAATTTAACCTTTTAAATTAGTTTTAATTTGTATTTTTAATACTTATAGTATAATTTTTATATTATGAATAATTTAACATAATATAAAAACGCTAAATCTAAATTCTTATCTATTAAATAATAATTAAAGTAATGATTCCTTTTTAAAACCCAAAGCACGGACCATATCAGCAGATAAGCGAAATGATAACGATGTACGTCGATGGCATACACACTACGTCACCGGCATACAAAGTACGTTACAGTCACGACGTGGAGCCTTCCTGTTAGATGAATTTATTTATTATACAATTTATATTTTTAAGTTTGTCCTTTCCTTTTTGCAAATGTTAAGTTAACATACGTAACAGTGAATTCTGCACCTGAGTCTGAGTTTTTTGGTTTTAATTTGGATTCGTGTTTTAATTTGATGTTTCCAAAGTAATTTTACTATAATTTTACAAAATTACCTAAATTTTGAAATAGTTTGGAATATCACGTTCATCTCAGCATTCTTAGGTAGTCTTAAAGTAAATTGGATGGCCAGTGTGGCCTCTCGTAAAACTTCATCTTCTAGATTTATTTCTATCATTATTAAACTAAACCTCATTTAAGTAAGATTGAAATATCTCTGGTATTTTAATCAGCGAGATGTTGCCATCAATCGCGGCACCTGCCGGCCACTTGCAAAATGTTGCCATCAATCGCGGCACCTGCCGGCCACTTGCAAAAACAGACTCCGTTGAGAAATGGGATTTGCAGAATATTTTAGTAGTTTTAAATTTGGAGCTCCGAATTTTTTATCTTGGAACATTGCCATGTCCTGTCTTTCGTAAAGCGCAATTCAGTAGTGTAACTTTTAACATTTTAATATTTTTTTATCGCAACATTAATTTTATTTTCATAAAAAATCGGCTTTGTGTGTTTATACTCTCTGGCAAAAGGTACAAAAAATGATATCAGTTTACATTTATACTCAGTTAAAAATACAATTAGTGATGAACCCAACCAGAATAGATTGTTAAATATAATTTATTGTTGAAAATTTGGTACATTACAAGTGGCTTAAATCCTGTTAGGTTTATCAAGTATACAGAAAGTGAAGTAAAATCTATAGTTAAGCCATCTAGTGATGGAAGGCATTGGTATTTCAACTAGTGAAATACATACTTAGTATTTTAAGTATTTATACAAATGGCTGAAGCATTTCTTCTCGATAATTCCACTACTCTAAACCTCATAAGTGTAACTAACATAAGCTACAAAACCTGCAAAAATAAAGATACTTATAAAGCCATGTAATTATATTATTATGTTCTTGTTTGTTCTCGCTACACCTAGCATTGTTTTCACGCATAAGGCTGTAGCCACAGTGAAGATAAAGTATTTAATTATCCCCCCCGTTCCACCTGCCTGCAACACCTCGCTTCGTTAGCGCGGGTAACGACTAAGATTGCATTACAGGTGCCACAGAGTATCCAATCCTAATGTCATTATAGATAGGATACAGCTTACGGTGCCAGGTATTTGGACTTCATGGTGGTTTCAGCTGTTTGACGTCTACTGATACGAGTACATAGGCCTGAGGTTGTGCTATTAATTATTCCAAAATTCTAAGATTTCGATCAAGGAGAGGTTAAACCATAATAGGGGTCTCGTCAATTGGTCCAATATCCCAATTACTGGCTTTCATCAAACAACTCAAACGGCCTATTCAAAAAAGTCGCTATACAAACATAAAGCATTCAACATCTTAAACGATAAAAAATGGAATTTTAATTTACTTACATTTTTTTACATATCAACGTAGATATTTTTTTCTAGATATATCAAGTTTTTAATTTCTGTTCATTGAAATGGTTATACATAATTAAGATATCGAATTTATACATAAATTGAATTTTTTTGTTTAATCTCTGATTAAATATTTTTATGTTTATCCAATTTTAGAATAATAAATCACAAACTTATGTCTTTTTGACACTTGATGTACTGTCAAACCGTGTCGTCTTTTCTGTCGTATACTCTTTGCAAGGCCTGTTTCTTCCCGATAATTAGCGAGCACGCTTCAACTCTAACTCTTCTGATAAGCAGTGCATCTACACCACTTGCGCACTCCACTTTGCACTCCATGCAGTTTGCAAAAAGTTCACTTTTAGTCTGTTGTTTGTGTTTCCTATTTCTTTCGATACTTTGCAAGAGCTATTTTTAGGGAAATGGACCTTTTGACGCAGTGATAAGGATGGGTTTAAACCATACTGTTAGTAAGAACTAGCCGTCTTTTTCCTTAGAATAAAGTCTGCTTTGTTTAAATTCTAAGAGATTATTAATAAACTTAAGGGTTAGGTATTCGGACAGGGACTGGTATAACTAGCGAACATGACATGTTATAATTACATCGTTTAGCAGGCAGTTTGCCTGTTAGGTGCTGTCCACAGCAGGATGCCACTGCCCGCCATCCGGGTTATGTATCCTTTGGTAACACCCATCGGGACGAAGTAACGTTCTTAGGCCGGCTCCACATGGAAACATTCATAGTAGAATTTATCATTATATTTTTTTTATTATGTGTTAAGGCTAGTGTAATTATTAAAAGAATAGAATAATTAATCAATTGAAATAGTTATTTTCTGTTTTTTACTTTTATACTAATTATAAAAAAATATTCGAACTAGTTTTAATATTAAGTTACATTATTAGATTATTTCAAAGAAAGTAAACCACCCTTTGTCTGGATCACGTTCTATATTTGTATCATAAAATATATATACTCGCAGCTCTTATTGTCTACTGCCGTAGGTTGAATTTTCAGTATTCGTGTTTGTTTTCGAACACTTTCTTTCGTGGATACGCGATATTCGTTTTATCGCGTTCACACGCCATTAGCTTCTTGTATGGAAATGAAGCTATATTGTTTTACGAACAAAACAACGTTATAACATAACCTTTGTTTAGGTGCCTACTAGCTGCGCACTGCGGCTTTGCCCTCGTTATTGCGCATTTTTGTGTAGGTACCTACTGTACGTTTAAAAGAAGCCTGTAATTAACTGCAAAACTTAAACCATGCTGATATATATGAATAGGCACTTTATATCAATGGAAATGCCAAGCTTTTCACTAATCATATTTATTATTTATTATACTAATTAGGTAGGTACTGAAACTTAACTTTAATTGTGGACGAAGACTTTAGTTTCAGTATTGAGATAGTTATGCAGCATTATAATAACACGTAATTTACCGACATAGACTTCAGACACTTTCTGAAAAGAGTAGGTAATCATTTTGTTTTAATGAATATTTTAATTATAAAAACAAAATAAAAAACAATAGAAGTATTTACAGAAAGTATTACATTACATTTGTAAAGTGAAATTTAACTTTTTGTTTACTAACAAAAAGTTAAATTTCACTTAACCAGTAACTTTAAATGAGTGGAGTATATTGTATCAACTAGTCTAACTAAACAACAGTATTTTGAACAAATTACAGAAAATACCTAACTAAAGATATCGTCTCGCTCTTGTTCATGACAATAATGAAATCTCCACCAGCTCCACAGTCCCTAGAAACAATACAAATCCGCTCCGTACATTGTGTTTAATTTCGCACAAAAAGCTCGCATTCTGAGGCTTCAAATTAATTTTAATTAAATGACAATAAACCGCGGAGGCTTCGAAGGAAATAAAATGTTTATTGCGTCGTCGTTAATTTACGTGCCTTTTAACGAGCCGCCCGAAGCCACGGGACAACATGCTATAGAGGGGTCGATGGGTTAAAACTCTAAGAATATTTGGTACCAAAAGTATACTATGTACTTGAGCTGCTTGTAATTTAGCATAAACACTTTATTTACGTTCCCATAGCTGAGCATAATAATAATAAATTGTTAAAACCAATATTGCAAATAAAAAGCAAATATTGTTAAAACCATGATTTATTAAAAAGTTAAATACATAACAGTCGCCCTCGCCAACTATGTTATAACAAGTAGTAAGTATGCTGTCAGGTTGACGGATTGCTGTCAGATTTCCACATCATCGACCGGACCAGCAGCCTGCTTAGAAAGCGGCGACAAAAACTGATAGCCGTAGTGGACAGCTAATGTCATCGGGTACTTTGTAGCAAATTGTAGTGTAAATTTTTATGATTATTAGAGACCGAAATGGCGTAACAATAACAATTTTAAAACTTGTAAATGTATTGACTAATTAACTAATTACTTACTTATATATTGTTTATTTGTTTCGTTTTCGTTACCATATTAATTTATTAATTGAAATAACACCAATGATAAATCTGAAATAATGTCTCAAATCTCCACCCGACAAAATGTGCGAGAAACCATTTGAGTCATCAGCACGGCACGGCGCGCGGCGCGAACGCCCAACAACTGTAATGTTGTGTTCCACCGCACGTCCTCGCTCTAACTCGCCTTTATCTCTCACGTAGGCTGCGTCTTTTTATGCTGTGGAACAGAATGAAGCATAAACTCCTGATCTTGGAAATCTCGGAGATCGCGGCAACTGATGTATGCGGCGTACGAGCATGGAAGTAGAATGTTTCAACTTGCATAATAATACATTGTAAGGTTTCAAAAAGTAACCAACTTTAAGATTATGTTTTATTAGTATTGTGCCATTTGATGTATCGAAAAATTAAACTCTTATGACGATATGGTGCCGGCTTTGGAATAGTATTGTTCTGGCTCTTCCCGTCAAGCTAAATGCGAAAGAAAACGAGATAAAAAAGGTTCCGACCGAAATATCTGGAATTATTATAACTAGGTACCGAATTAAGCCCATATTATCTTCTGACTGAAATGATGATGCTAAGTAGAAAGTGAGTGACATATCTGTACAAGCCGTCAGCTCCGCGCTGTGATTGGCTGAGCCGATTATCGTTATTCCCGCGGTGAAATCAGGCGCGGATTCATTCGCAGTTATCAGTATTTTGTGTTGTTATTGCAATGTTTTATACCTTCCATGTGGAAGTAAGCTGTGTGCTGTGACTGTGCATGGAGATATAAGCGGAGATAAACAGATTTAAATGAAAGCTGCAAAATCATTTCAGAATCAGTCACGAAGGCTCAATCTATCTATCTATACTAATAATACATCTGTAAGGGTCGGCCATGGAGTTTGTTCCGCAAAATGTTATAGGTAATAATTATTTAAATTTTCTATAAATATAAAGAAAGAGCAGTAATCCTGACTTTACTAAGCTTGAATCTATTTTAGGGTAAGTTTGTTTATTGAAATCTTTGTAACAAATACCTAAACGTAAACCGTCATGAAAAACGAATACTTAAACGTTGCAATCTCCGCCAAAAGAATTCTTAAAAATTGTCACCAGCATGCTTTTACGTAATCTGCGGGGTACAATCGGGGTAAGAAGGGAGGGGTCAATTCAATTTCGGCGATTCTTTCAACATTTCCCGGATTGTACCGGAGTGAGGCATTCTTTGCATGGAACCGGATCGGAAATAACGCAATATTGGACCCCGGAAATGACGTCATCGAGTTATCGCCGGCCGATAATGTAATGGAGGCTAAATGGCTCTTTTTATCTTGAGTAAAGCCTGTTACTTTCAGTTTCACTGAAAAAAGGAAATTGTGCATTGCCTATCCGCAAAGATATATATTATATTTGTTTTTGTTTTTACTGGGTCCGGCAAGACGACGCGAGTTCGAATCTCACCGAGGCCGGGGTCAAAATTATGCTTGACATTTCTCCTAATTTTCTGAAGCTTTTTTTGTCCATTATTTAATTGTTATTTGCAATTAAATAAAACAAAAACACTTTGTGACCTAGGCGCTAGCCAATTATAGCAAAGGTAAATTATCAAAGGTAAAAATTGCCACATCCAGAAAAATAAATTAATAAATAAATATTGCTGGACAATTTACACAGCGACTTCTAGCCCCGTGGTAAGCTCGAAGCTTGTGTTAAATAAAAAATTTAAAAATAGCCAATGTCTGCACAAAAATCTCGTGTCTTACGTGTAATAACTCATTGTGTTACATTTCCTTCACAAACTGCCCCCCAGCCTTCGTCCAGCACATGACCCGCGACGTCGATACAAGATACAATACACGATACATACATAATACATACACATACCTACAGGTGTACATCGTGTGGTGATGATACAATACACGATATACACACCTCCAACAGGGTATACGTCGTGTGGCGATGAGCCGTGAAACTAGATAACGTGGATGCTTCTTATAGGGTTGTTTATGTCAGCTCCGTTCGTAGACAATTTGGCTTTGCTTGAAGGTTTGGCTGATGTTGATATTGGTTGTATCGCATGACCAAGTTCGTATACATTCAACTCCGTGCCGTAGATACGAGCGAGTGTCATGGGCACAGTTTATGTTGTATGCAGAAGCATACATAGAAATGCGTGTCCACATTTTATTTTCAGTATTTGTGTATTTCCAGTATCGAGGTATACCCCGTAATTTAAGTATTCATTCTTATTAGTTTTGCATACAATTGTGTTAGCATTTTATTTGCTAACTAAACCTGTACTGTGAGCGCTTGAGATTGTTTAAATTCTCATCATCTCGTAAACAAGGAATAATACGAGTTGATTTCAATTATTTTTAACGTTACCAAAAATAACCATTTTCTTATTGCCGTAAAACCTTTATACCTTGAAATGTTTTGTAACACATTCCAATTTATGTAAACATTTTGTGTTCCTAAAGCTGCACCTTAGAGATTCATCTCCCCGACGCGTCGGACAGCCGTGATGAATGCGTTCGATTGATTATGCGCCGCCCCCCGCTCCACTCGCATTAGCGAAAATCGACCTGCTGGGCTGCCTGTCTGTCTGTCTCACTTACTGGACATTATGGGGGGTTTAATGCGACTTTCTTCAACGATTTCAATTGAATAAGCTGTAGGTATTTTTCAGAATTTTGTTCCTGAATTATCTGCTGTGCATTAAATTTCATAAAAGTTAGGTGTATTATCAAAGTTATTTTCTTATATTTAATTTTGCAACAAAAACAGTTTCAATTATTGATATGCATTACCATAAGCTTATCACAAACTATGAAAAAATTGTAGTAAAATAAGGTTAAGTGTTCTTAATTTTTGGAAGAACGTAATTATCTTTTAATTTAGGAATAGATATTCACCCAACGTAATACTTGCATAGAATTTATAATATGTTCTGTGGTCTTACTAATGGACAAAGATTCGCATACGCAATTCTGTTAATTGACTTCTCAAACACGAGCAGTTCAAAATCACAGCAATACCTTCCTCAGACCTTCCCATTTCCATAAGAAACTTACAAAATACCCAAAAGGTGTATTTGAATAGCCCTGCTCAGATTCCAAACCGTCGTTCAGTAAAATATTCCCATAATCCGGAATAAGGTCTTGTAATAAGGGCGGAAATCGAAGCCCTTTGCTATCTGATACGGACGGAGCCGTCGGGCCTCGGCCTCGGGCCCAAAGATAGGCCCTGGGAGGAAAGGGACGAGAATATCTTGGATTGATGTACCACAGACCACCAATGTTCTTTATTAACCCGCACTGATCAATCCGTCGCGAGACTACTTCTTTTTGTCTTCGTTCGGAATAGGAACAATGTTTTAACTTGAGTTTTAATTGAACTAGCTTCGTTTTTAAATTATAATAACTGATACTTGCTGCTGCTTCAGTATAGTTGGCATTCCATTTACATTGTACTACTGTAATTGTGGAGATTTTCTGTTTTCGGAGGCTATTTTCAATTGGTTTGATCCACTCTTTAGATCTAACAATAAATTAATCTAAACGTTTTAATTTGTACTTTTTAATTAAAATATGTTTCCATTGTTCGAAGGTAACGATTTATTGACTATCACAAGAGAGAAGAGAGTCTTGGGGCGAACTACATTGGTTTGGTAAGTCATTTACAAATATTTTCAGGAAGCCTGTCATCATCAAATATTTTCAGGAAGCCTGATATACTGTCTGCCTGTCGACTTTGTCGTAGTGACATGAATCCTTCAAGGTTTAGATTTTTGTACAAAAGTGAACGAAAAACGTATGTTGTATCTTAAAGCGTTCGGTGAACTTGAGTGTCTAATAAAACATTGATCAGCATTATACCAAACATTAATGATCATTATTAACTTTACATTTTTAAAGATATATGCAACGTCATAGGACCGTAATAATACCAAATGCTCCGTCATAGGTACTTGACGAAACAAAGTGACATGTTTGTCCCCCCATTCCCCCACTCCCCTAATCCGCGCTTTGTGTATAAATTAGCGGCCCAATAACCTAAGAGCCCGTGATGGCCAGACCTTCCTTTAATTCACAAGCGTGAAAATTCTTTCATGTGTATGTCTAACATAGGTAAGAATAACCCCCAAACATGAAACCTGGATCGTGGTTCCTTTGGGAGATAACAGGTAAAAGGTTGTTATCTCCCAAAGGAACCGCGATCCAGGTTTCATGTTTGGGGGTTATTCTTACCTATGTTAGACATACACATGAAAGAATTTTCACGCTTGTGAATTAAAGGAAGGTCTGGCCATCACAGGCTCTTGGTCTACAATGACAGTGACAGTTTACAAACGGATTGTTTTATTGCGAGCTTATCGTCTCCCGATGCAGCCCGATCACAGGGGGCTTCGACGCTGGCAGAACAGCTGACGGTTGCGCAACAAACGTTCACTTTACACGAAATAACAACTTTAGTGGTGATGCTATAGAGTTAAATAATTAAGTCAAGCTCTCACATGACGAAGAAATAGGCTGCATTTCTATAATCAAAGATTTTACGCTACGATAGTACGCTTTCAAGTATGCAATAAACCAGTAGGTCTATGGCAAACTTGAAAGCTAGCTTTTTTATTTATCACTAGCTTTCCGCCCTGCGGCTTCGCCCGCGTTTTACACTTTCCCGCAATTTTCTTTGCTATATTATTACTCGGGGATAATGTAGCTTTCCAAAGGTGAAAGAATTTTTGAAATCGGTCCAGTAGTTTCGTAGCCTATTCATTACAAACAAACAAATCTTTCCTCTTTATAATATTAGTATAGATTATTATAGTATACGATAAATCATGAACAAAATCAATTCGTCTAATATTTGTGATATTTCAAGCCTCAGAACACAGCGGGCTGTGTAACCGTCCATAAGATTCGATACAACCCACTGCGATGTACCCGCTCTCGCACTCTGTTCGCGGCCGATGACGCGAAATAATATAAAAACTTGGAAAATATTGCGTAGGATGATATCTCGCTTCACTGCAGAAAGGAATAAAACAATATTGTTGTTTCTACGAATCGTTTCTTAATTTAGGAGGTAATATAAGTTCAACAATGATAAAAGTAAAAGTTACTGAAACGAAACTTCAAACGGTCAAAAGTAATTTAAATAAAATATAACGATCAATTTAACTCAGAAACAACCAGAATATTCCGCCGGTTTGAGTACTGAAACGATTTGTACAAGAAAAAGTTGCGAAAATGTCTATTTATTTTATTCGAACGACCGCGAAAATGTTCCTCCTGTGAATTGTTTTTGCAATTCAGTCAACGGCTCCTTTTTGTTCAGTTCAGTGACTTGTGACGCGGGTCGCAGAAACGGTATTGCTACGGCCACATGGCCAATACCGTAACAATTTATTTTGTGTCCATAAGTATAGTAAAACCATTTCTAAACTGAACGCCTCTCCACCGCGGTTACACGTACATGCAAAAAGGTGTATAGATACAACACACATAAATTGATCTTTGTCATTGGATGTTCAATAACGTATAAGCAAACGGTATCATTTTGACAGACAGATGAGCCAATGTTACAGTAAAGTTGTAGCACGCACACAAGTATAGTGATGCAATAAGTATTTCCTCTCACACGTTGAAATTATCACGGTTTTGTGGAGGAGAGTTCATTTTAAGATTGGATCATCTATACATACTTATGGACACAAAAAATATATTAGGATACCAGAAGTAGGTTATGTTAGGTGGAGCTGTGAATAAAGATTAAAGATACATACTCGTAATTACTACTGCCCTATTTGTTAAGATAATAATTCGGATTCATATTACTAGAAAAGATTAGAAATCCTTACTAAAAATTGAGTAACGTATATTGTATGAACTAAATTAGCTTTTAGGTCTGTAAAAAACTAATTAAAAAATGATCAATGTAATAATAATAAAATAACGTAATCATTTATTTATTTTACAAAACTTTTTATAAGATTTACAAAGGCAACTTCAAAATAATGTATTATTATTTTTCTGTAGGTCATAATTTTATTTTTAACCCTTATCTTCATCTTAAAAGTATTTTCCCAGCATAATTTGTGTTTCCCTTTCAAGACGGATAAAAATTTAACATCTTCAATCTTAAAAATATGAAGCGGATATCAAAAAACTCAAAGAATTGAAGGGCTTTGAAACAAAATCACTTAAAATTTCATTTTTTATCCCGCTGTTGTGATCTTCTGTAATTTCCGGCGCTTTGAGGGGTAAGCGGCGGAATATTATTTATGGCGGCAGAAGTCAGGAGTCCTCGCCCTAACACCGCCGGTGCGCCGCTCACTAACTATGGATATCTATGCTAACTGGGAATATTTAGCAGGATATGAAGTCAGCATCTATTAATTGGCTGAATATAATTTATGATTCGATGATAGTGGTGGAATATCTTAATTGCTGATTTTAATGGTGAAATTACAGTAAATATTTTAATGGCACTGATAGCGCGAATTGATTTGTGTATTTGGGAACATGAAAATTGAATTGTCGCTGTTATAACAAAATTAACAGTATTAATTTCTATAGTTTTCTCTAACTTTCACTAACACGCACTTGGTTGAATAAAGCCTAATAAGAACAAGAAAGAAATCCCTGAATGCCAGCAGTGGGAACGTTAGAACCTAGAATATAGTCAAGTAATATCAAAACCAAATGTGTTAATAGTCGCACAATTACATCGACTCGAGAAGTTTACAAACTGTGGAAGCCTCGGTTCAGCAGGTACTGTTATGAAAACAAGTTGATGAGCGGTAGTACGAGTATATGACTAGAGTTGACGTTGACTGTTTGTCTGTATAACTATACGTGCACGCGCCTGGTCAGCCACTGTATCAAGGTAATCTTGGCCCGGGGAGATAAATCATAGCGATCGAGCCGGGGCATTGTGGCTGCTCCGTTCAGTGTCCTGCGCTGATTTAGTGTGTGGAGTGTTGGCTAGCCGTGAATGAGTTGCACAGACTATGCAGATCATCTTAATTGGATATAGTCTCAATAGACGGATTTTATCATAAGAGTCTATCTAAATCTATCATCATCATCGTTTCAGGCAACGGACGTCTACTGCTCAAAATAGGCATCCCTTAACGATTTTCAGGTACTGCAGTCAGATGCAGCTCGTATCCACCGTTAACTGGCAGCTTTGACCAGATCATCTGTCTATCTTGCTGTTGGACGTCTGACGCTGCGTTTGCCGATCCTTGGGATCTGGAAAATTAGTGTTGGATAGTACATTTATTATCGATGAAGCCTATAGACTATATTTCATAGTTAATTAATTTTTGTTTATTCGGAGATAAAAACAGTCCTTAGGTAACAGTTTATAAAGTAAAAAATTTGAGAACATCTCTCCTTCAATCTCAAAAATCTATATCTAATATTACTTGATATATATCTAATATTCAAGATGGAAGCTAATAAAGCATCAATTAATTAGCATTAACTTAAGAAGAAACTGAGAAGCAATCAAATTAAATCAAAGAATATTTTGCGAATTAGTTGGTATTAATACGATTTTGTAAATGAGACGTAAGCAGAAATGGCGCTTTTGTTCAGCACAAGGCAATAAATTCATCTCCAAAAGTCCCCACATGCGAGTCACTCCCCACTTTTTTGGGTGAAAGTTTCCCTTTGTCTATTTCCCTAGTTCTGCCATAAATCCCGCGCTAGCCGATGCGCTAACAATGTGGGGTAGGTTCTATAGATACGAATACATTTACAAATTGAGACAAGTCCAGCGTAGTGCTGGCAACACCGCTTTGAAAGATTCAAATGGGCGTTATGCATGAGCATTATTTCAGACCAATAATAGAAACATAATCACACAAATTGGTTTAATTAGTTTTTATTATAACTTCATTCAAAAATGGCCTTACAAATTACGTCCTAGTTGTAAAAATTATTAATTTTGGATGCAGATGAAAATTATGTTGTCGATAGAATATTCGTTAGCAACTGTTACGGGACTTCTCAGAGGTAATAAGGTTACTTCTCAGAGAAGTTAGCAATCTAACAAAACATCATCAATAATCATTATAATTGTATATTAGATGAAAATTAGGTACAGAATTGGCAAAACAATGAACAGCGTCAGTGCCCCGGGAGCGGTACGTTATTGCTGCGAGGGAGCACTCATCAAAGGCCATCTGGCTCGGGACTATTTCTCGGGGAGGTAGCAAGGCTTCTTAGGTACTACATAATACTGTCAGTTTGTTTTTATAACCAGAAGATTCGGTATCAGCGTGGATGTTGAACATTTAGCCAAGGTAATAAACTTAAAATAAAGATGACATGATTATTCCGAGGATTTGTCAAGAATATAGTATTGTTCCCTTTTTATCGTGTAATAAAATAACTAATACTATTATTGCTATTATAAACGAGTCGGACCGCGCGCGCCCCAATACTCCTTTTGAAGATGTCGATCAATATTTCATTTATTTTGACCTTCGCTACGATCATTATAGAACTTTAAACACGTCTTATATTAAATGATATAAGATTGTCTTTAAACAAACCAAAGGATGGCAAAATGGTCATACAAGGTGACAATAATTCTAAATCTCATTCCATAGTTTTCCACGCGAGGCTTGTAAAAAACTCTTGTATTAAAGACAAAACTGAATAAAGTGTTCCGTGTAGATTTCCGCGACATTTTACTCCCATTTATTTAGTAGTTTTAGAGACTCTGTGAACTACATCCCGTGGTGCAACGGGCCCACCGGGGTATAGGGAGGTGACGCTGAGTTGGCGCATTGCATGCTTTGTGTCATCGTTTTCTATATACTTTATCTAGTATAATTATGTTATGATCGAATACGGTACATTGAACTGGATACAAAGACCAGAGGTAAACTCATTAAAAATGTTTTTAAATAAATGATCAGTTAAGTAGGTGTTATTTATATAAGTAATATGAAAATAAAATAGCAATATTATATTAACGTACTAAAGATTTTGAATTGAATATTAAAGATTTTAACTTAATTTATTAAAATAATTAAAAACAATCTCAAAATAAAAATTTTTGTATATAAATAATAGCCTAGTAAGTGTCTAAAAAGTTCAAATAATTTCCGCTCAAGCCTTCATAAACTAGTATTTTAAAGTATCTTAGACCATTTCAAGCACACCGACCGAGAGTATCCGCACTAGGAGCACTGCTACAAGCGGGGTAACGCAGCGGAATTTATTCATTGCTCGGGCAGATTTATGAGGCGCGATATCGCTTCCTCCGAGAGGCGACCGGAGCCGGTACATGTATGGACACTTCCATTTACTTTATGGCTTCGAATATGTCAGGTTTATAAGGCTTCGGAAGATATTGCTTTGTAATTTGGATTTATGTTTTACTGCGGTCAGATTGGGTAATGTCCTGTGTTAAGCTTGTTTGCAATTAAACCTTTTTTGTTAGGGCTGCGACCTCACATGGTGGTGTTTTAATAATTATCCTCATAAAAATACTTAATATTTTTTCAATATGTAGATTTATCTTTTTCAATGTGACGCTCATTTGTTTACGATTTTTATTTTCACTCTTTGGTGATTCAATTACGAGTATTATGAATAAAGTGTTTTTTAAATTAACATTTCAACGTTATTGTAACTAGGTTATTTCGTATCCGACAAGTCCTGTGTTTTTAAAAAAGAATCTCGCTGATCTAGGAGCTACCTAGCAAGTCTACGTCGGGCTATCAAAACTTTATTTGGGACATCATTAAGCTAACATAGCCTCCCTCTGGGTGTATTAAAAGCCCAAGAGTGTATGAACGTAATCTCAGCTATAGTTAGTGATGTAGCGAGGGGCGTGCCGCGCCGTCCCGGGAGCCCTGGCGCTCCGACGACCGCCCGGGGGCTTCCTCGATCGCTTGATTGATGATTTTATCGTAAATGGTTTTGCTGCTTCCTATTTTTTGTATTGATGGTCTTTAATCTTTCATATTTTTTGCGGATATGTGGGGGCTTTTTATTAGTTTTTTGATAGTTATATAGATAGCGGCAGTTTCTTTCTGCGTATACATCTCGTATTTTTCTCAATAACTTGATAATTGTACTATTTTTTCTGTTCAAATCTGTTTCAATCACAGTCACATTCATGTGTATTTCTTGTAAACTGTAAGATCCAACTATAAGCTGTAACCTAAAGTAACAGGGCAAGCTATAATACAGTCCTAGGTATTATAATGAATACTATCTATGTGTTAATTATAAGGTACCGTTACGAAGCCTACTTTCCGTCAGAAATATACCGATTAAAATCATCTGATAACTCAACGGAAATGTTGAGTAATGCTGGACCAAGTTCATGCATTATTTAGATCCATAAATAGTACAAATGGTGGTAAAAGGATAACAAATCATTTTTATTCATGACTCGCCGCGTTCTCGAAATTAAACAGTAACAACATAATTTGCAGCCGCTCTTTGATGGTAATTCATTTAAATACAAAGGAGGTTCTTTTGAGTATCTCGCAAGAGCAGCGGTTCCTTCGCTTTAAACAACAAATTTAGCGAGACTAAATTGAGAAGACAGAATGTTGTGTGGTATATTTGTCATTTTGGAATTTAATGATCTGACAGATCGGTAGATTTAGGTACTTAAATATTTATTTACAAGGAAGTTTTCTTTTTTTATAATTACAAATAATTCTTATTTATAAATACAACAAAAAAACGAAAAGAAATGTCGAATAAACCAAAAACATTTCCATAACCACAACGTAAATATATTTCTCAAGACAAAATAACAGTTGCAGCCAATAAAAATAAAGAAGACAATAATACAATACATCACAGGACAGACATACAGACATGTATAAGGAGCTGTTATTTCAGTGGTAAGTCGTAACTAGAGTCCACGAATAGGGCCGGAGCAAGTGTCCATTGTTATTTGTGTTGCGTCTAATTGCCTGTTTGGACATTAATCAGTGCGCGCGGATCAGGGTGGACGATGAAGCGATTCATTCGTAGATCCATATTATTATCTAGAACGTAGAGAAAGTCAATAAATATAATAATACAGATCACCTAAGAAAAAGGCTCTTTTCGCGGCAATTTCTATTGTAATACAAATTGTCACTAAACAGGATTTTAATTTTTGAATTTTTGATAAATCAATGGTTTACCGGCGATTCACGTTTTCTATCTAAAAACTCTTCCACCCCAACCATAGCCTGATTTCTTGTTATATTTTTGATACAATTCCGTAACGAATAGATTTAAATGCAACTGCACCTTGTACCATCTTAGCTACATATTAATGACACACGTGTACCAAGTTAGTACAAATGGCACTGCTGGTACACTCGCCGACAAATGTGCTGAACAGAAGTTACTGAGCGAACAACGCAGCAGAAATATTATATGAACAAACGAACTTGTGATCCATAATTTTATATTTTTGAGTTATTTCTATCACTCACTGTACAATGTGTCTACACAGTTTTGGGGCCGCAGCGCACTGGCCACCATCCGCGGGCCCCCACAGTGTGCCAATATTTTTGTTTACTTCGTTACTCATCTCGCTCAATGTTGCTTGTTAGTAGAACGTTCGGATTTTAATAATGTTACTGCAGTAACTTTTAGAATAAAATTGTAAAAAGTAGTGTAGGGTAAAAATATTTGAAGAAATATTGATTAGATAATGAAATATACTGAAGTTATTAGCTTATTATATTATTAGTTATTAGCATTAAAATTAGTTGGTAGTTTTGATTGAACAAAAACATTAATTTTTATTCAAACTAAACTACTATGTAACTCTGTAAGCATTTATTTAGACATAGTGCTTTACATCCATTGTGTTAGCACACATAGTTAAATTATAGAAAGTAGCACATCAAAGTTTTTCTCTATTTTGTCGCAAACAAACCAAAGTTACTTGAGACTATGCTCATTGAGCTGGTAACAGAATGGCCAAGCACACTGGTGTGTCTCCGTGATTAGGATCGATCGGGCAAAGTTGCGCTCATGTCAGCTCTCAAATATTGACTCACCGCGAGAACGGGCCGGTGCGCGCGGGCCCACCAAACCAGCGGTTGACGATCCCTGTGCACAAGTTTTAGCTGAAGATTACGTTTTTATTTCATAAAATTAATAAAATATATATATTATTATACCATACAAAGACTGTGGTGATATCTGAGATAAATCTAACCTTATTCGTTATTTATTAATTAAGATTGAAATACCTAATCAAATTAGACAAACACCTTATTTTTATTAGTTAAAAACTGCCAAAAACTGCGAGCTTTGTGTTTTTCCGATGATAAATTACATTTTTTACATTAGTAGATTTTGTAACGAATTCTACTTTCACCGTATCAACTGTCGCGGTTTGAAGAAATAATTATTGTACAAACAGAATATACAAATGCCATTTATAAGAAGGGAATTACCCATAATTAAGCACTTTCCGTATTTTCTTCCACTTATTTTTGGTACATAAGATGTTTGCCATTCGTCTATAGTCTATGACGTCGTGGCCTCCCCAAGTTTCTTCGGATCACTCGGTACTCGTATTTATCGAGCTCTCACGATGTGAGCTTTGATTTCACTTCAATTTACTTTGTCAACTTCATTTAATATGTCAGCTAAAACAGACAATGTTAGTTACCTACATTAAATAACTTTATTATTTAATGTTATTATGATAACGTTAGTAAAGTTACCTACCCGTATTTAAAGACGTTTGTTGTATTTTCAATTTCTTTTTATTCATAAACAATAAAATCAAATTCAAACATAATTTTAAGTTAATACGCCTGATATTAATAGCCATAACTTAAAGCCAGAAACCACTTTGTTTATTCTATTTTTATTAATAAACAGAAAGAAAGCTTTAAGCTAAAGCTAGTTCAGCCAGATAAAATTACTAGTACCTAATAATTGTATTATCTGTATTGGGCTAAATGAACCGCGTCTGTAGTGAATATCTTTGATAATGGCGTCACCCAGCGGAGACAATGCCACAAAGCCATTTTCCTTGAATATAATTTTGGCCTAATTTTAATTAAGTTCAAGCCTGAAAGCAATTATTGTTTTAATTCCATTTCGTTGTTTAGTAACTATCATCTCCAGCGCTGGAATTACACCAGAGCTGCTGTTTCGGAGGCGGACGTTTTACGGAACAATTCGCAAAGTCAATATTGTGAACAATCATACGAATTTACTTGTTCAAGTTAATGGTAATGAGATACGGATACTTCATCAAGTAAACTGTTTAGGTAATACTAAAAGTGTTTTTTTATCTTTTTTTTGTAGGTTACAGATGCTATGTATAAATTTAATTCGGTTTTATTAAAATAGGCACTTATTGTATGTATGTAGTAAACATTATCTTGTAATATGTAGGAATAAATTAATACTATCTTTGCTGATTGTATCGATAATGATGATGACATCAACAGACAATAGTAACCAAGTCACCGCAGCAAATAAAATGAAACAAAAAGTAAAAACATGCTCCAAAATAAATTGTAATGCTGCGTAAGAAGATCGGCAAATTGACACAGCACTCTCCGAACACTGTCGCATTCACCACATACTACCGCATTCTCCTATTACTATCACTAATCGTAACTTTCACCCTTATAGCTGGTAAAAACAAAGCTCAAATTAATTTAACTCTAGATTAAGAGTTAACTTTGAATGTTGTATTCCAGAGAAGCCTCTATGAGTTAGCGCAACACATCTATCAAAGGATAATGAACTCTAACAATAAAGTGATTGGGTCTGACTGTATTTATGGAAGCGTGGGTGGGGCACAATTTATGAAGTGTTTGTATGTTAATACAGAGGTGGTTTGCGTTTTTGTTATTGAAGACTATGTGTGGTAACTGCTAAAATATGTATCAAAATTGTACCAAGTAAGAGAAGCATAGGCATTCGACACCCCTTAACCCCTATTTACGTTCCCACTGATGGACACACGGACTTCTATCTTGACGAGATATATTTTGACTGAATGCACCACGGTGGCTAAGTGCGGGTCGATAAATGTCAACATGTTCTTCAAAGTTCTCATAAATGCCGGTTTTTTCTTTAATTATACCTACTAAAACTTTGCAATATGAATGTAAAATACTTTCTTATAGTAGTATTTAATATGCAGTTTATAATATTAATAAAATTCTCCAATCGTCGTAAATTATCTTTATGTAAATTAATTAGCAATTCAAATGTATTGAATCCATTGAATCGAAGTCATAAAGATCACTCGGTCACGGAATATGAGAAATGGTGGTCTGATAAAAGATACAGCATTTGATAAAAGTAGACGATCGAATAAACAATTGATAAACAATGTCTTTTTTTTACCTACTATGCATTGTTTTGGTTAAAAAGTTAATAAGTTTGATGTACTTATCATATCATCATAACTAATCATTTTTAAATATTCCATCATCTGTTGTTTTTATTTATTGATTTTTGCTAATTTATGTTTCACGATGGATTATTGTGTCAAATCAAATGTAGGTAACACAAATCTTTTGGTAAAGTCCAAAAGTGATGTTGATGATAACATATTATATAATCAGACTTTGTAAGCAGAGTAATTAAATATTTTATTTGAATATTAGTTTTTTGTATTAATGCATTTTAACATCAACAAAGTTATCTGTAAGTGACCTCAATCAGCATTATTGCAGGAATACAAACCAGTAGCACTCATTCATTATTCCCTCTGCGGCAGCGGCGCGGCGCTGGCAATGGTTTACATTAATCGTTTAAAGGCTTTCATTGCCCTAAGGTTGCTCCGATGACTCTGCTCGCTCCCTGACCCGCCGAGGAACGGTGGACCTGCCAATAATGTTGTACAGTAGATAGACTTACTGGACACGCAAAGCCTCATGTATGAATGTTAAGGCGCGACTGTAGCTCTCATGGAGATTAGAACGTTTATACTAAAATTAATTATTTAATATTATATAATTATATAATATTTACAATAAAATCAAATTTTAAGAAATATACAGAAAAACTTGAATATGGATTTCTGCAATTCTATAAAAAAACTCCTCTTTAGCACTCCTATTTGATTTTTCTCATTCATACCATAATTATCCTTGTACAGTCAAACAAGCGTAGTATTTTTCTACTCTTTTCTTCTTATGCAAACTGCGACATAATGTCGCGTCTTTTCTCCGCTTAGTAGCTCGAAAATGTCCTCAGCACGACACGGAAAGTGTCAGCAATCCGTCGACGATCAGTAAGTAGCGCGCCGCTAGTTAGCCGGATTAGTGCGCCGGGTCACCGACACCCGGGTCAGCACAGCCCGGGCTAGACACACCCGGTTCTGTCTGGTCACTACTCGTAAACAAGATAGTAATGAGTACGTGACACAGTGTAGCTGGTTTGAAGGCTTAGATACAGTATAAATTAGTTTGAGTGCATTGGGTTAAAGCGTGGAATATATTTAAATATTAAGAGCACACTTTGTGCTGGACCGACATTGATTGGTTAGCGGAAACTGTCAAGACTTTAAAAAGGAGGGTAATGATTTAGGATTTAAGAAGTTTAAACCGTTTACACTAACCGTATAAATGAATTTATTTAGTAATAAATATATTTATTACCGTTTCTTAAAGTTTCCGAATGCTGAAATTTAATAAAGGCACGTGTTTATTATAATTATTTCAGTGTTCTAGACACTATGGTACTCAGATCAACATCAGCTTCATAACACAAATTACCATTGAATGACGCAATTAGTCTCGAGTCTATCATTAATGTCTGGTGCTACCAGTCCACAACAGTACCTACCGGTTACTGTTGCAACCACCAACTAAGAAACCGCTCAAACATTCTGTAGTCGATCTGGATGTAACAATTAGATTTAAATATAAATTTTACAATAAATATACAATTTCTATTAGACAACACGTTTACTCATAATAATAAAGACTCTATCTCAAATGTATTAAAAAATAAAGCCTTAACCAACTTTCCCCATAAAATTGCTAAATGTTTTAAACTCAGAGAAAAGGTGTTAAAGATAATACATCTAACTTAGTTGAAAAGCTTCTCTTATCTAAGTTAAGCAAGTTGAACAATAGTAAGAAGAGGACCACAAAGGACTTCTTCAGCAACAAAGACGCGGAGGATTCACTTTCACACAAAAGATCGAGTAAATCAAGGCGATACGCGAGTGCTGTGAAAGTACGTGTATAGTAATATTCAGAGAATGCAAACAAAGCTCAGATTGTGCGTTGTAGTCGAAATGCAGTAGGTTACATTCATTATACATTCCAGTTTTGACCGCGATTCAATTTTCCCGGGAATATAATTATTTTCCAAAGGTAAAAAAATAACGGGAAGAATTTTGTGGCACAGACGGCGAACGTCCGCCTGCGACGCAGTATGTTGAATTCGATTCCCACTCCGAGACAAATGTTTGTATGATCTATTGATATTTGTTGAGTGTTCTGCATGTTTTCTATGTATTTTATAATATGTATATCAGAAATGTAGTACTCGTTACGTTTGAATAAGTTTGGTTAGCAATTTCTAACTACGTTATAAAGCAACGTGGAAGATATTGCTAAGTGAATTATCTAGCAAAGTTATTTAATATTTTTGATAAATATGCTATTTTAGGCAATTAATCATACCAGTTCTTTAAATTAGCAAGTTCCACCAAAAAATGATACAAACTACATTCTTACAACCAATCCTACTATAATATATACACTTATGTACATCGAAACCAAGATATTGCAATATCAATTATCAGCCATTGTGTTTCTACATCTAGGATGCTGTTCGTTGTCTCCCACACTGTTTGTTGCATCGCGCCACAGACGCCCACCCACACACAAACATACAAACACACACATCTTGGTACTCAGGTATGCATTCTATGCACGCGGTACGTTATTCGCTGCTGAGATAGCTACGAAAGCTAGAGTATTATGCAGATGGTCTTAATTTCAGAACAAACTATTCGTATCTAGAATAAGATACAGAATGATTGTGGCAGAGAGAATAGAGATTGCTTGATTAAATAACCTCCCCTATTTCCGTTCCCACTGCCGTCAAGAGTCCAGATAGGGACATCTCTATTGACATGAGAGATATTAGGCCTTAATTCACCACGCTGGCCAAGTGCAAGTTGGTGAACTTTGAAATATAAACGAAATGAACTTCAATACAATCAACGTTACCACTACCAAGTTCCAGAAACATCCGTAGAATTGAGTAAGGTCGAGCTCCATCAGACCTGTCGTCTAGACTCTCACGCTGCCGTCCGTTAACTATAAAGCGGCTAAGTCGCAAAAGTAAGTTTCGACAAAATTGCAAAAAACCGCGGCAAGAATTTTGAAATTTCTGCCATTTGATTACTATATTTTTCGTATAACAGATTTTTTGACACTGAAAGATAGAATGACGTGAGTAATATCAGATGGTTTTGCTTTGAACTCAACTACATTATAAAAAATATTCACAAAATGATTTTTTGCATTTAGTTTTAGCAATGATTTAATGAATATGCTAAATTTACACGACTATAAAGCGGCTATGTATACCTTAACGGCGTTTTAGTTAAGGATTTGCATATAACTGCTTTATAACGTAGGATAGTTTATTTGGAGTGCGACATAACCGCCATTTAGTGTTGTAATTGTATCAAAATACAAAGCTATAAAAGTGGTTAGTAGACTTTAACTTCTTTATAGCGTATTAATTTGCCACATTACCGCTTTGTAGCTTAGAACTGCAATAAATAATAAAGAAACAAAACTAGACTTAAAAGGAGTTATGATACTTTAACCTCGTTGTAGCTTACCAAAATCGAGTAACCGCGTTTAAATTTAAATGCTTTTTAATTAAGTATTTACAGATAGCCGTGATTTAGCGTAGCAAATTTAATATTGTGCATTTTTTACCGCTTTCTGCCCATCGCTAAATCAGAAACTATAAACGATACGAACACGTGTCCTAGACAGATTGATAGAGAATTTTGAACGGTCTAACATGGCATTTAAAAGTCAAAATTGACCAAATGTCACTTAGCCGCCTTTTAGTTAACAGACGGCAGCACGACTCTCAGCCAGTGTCACTCAGTGCTGGCTGGTAGCCCTCACACGTCGTCTCTCTGTCTGCTCCACACGTCACTACGTCTATGGGACTACCGAGGCGACGCCGAGTCAGCTCGCTTTTGTTTTATGGCTGGTTCACTTAGGTTTAATTGATTGCCGCCTTATTGTTTAAACTTGCCGTTTAAGGTCCTACCCTTACCTTTCACATGATCCAGGAAAGTAATTAAAGATAATAAAAGTTTGTACCAGTAATACTTGAAATGTAAATTTAATAATGTCGCATGATTGATTAACTGCAAACTGCTTATTCACCATTAAATTATATCCCCATAAATCCCATTGAGTGGTCCGCGGCACGTCCTGCCGTAACTAGATCATAGCGACGATAAATTGTGTCCCGTCCCTAATTCAGCACCCTTTCAGATAATTTAATCCTCTGTAATTCGGCCCCATCGAGCCGGACGTCGCCCGGGTCCGTCGACACACCCGGTCCACGCGAACTACCCGGTAATAAGGGCCTCTCATGCGGAACGCTGGACCGGCCGATCGCACGCAGAAACAATGGATCGGAAAACTGGACGATGTTTATGGACATAGACAGATTCAACGGTGGATCTTAATGTTTCACGTTAAGATAAAGAGCTCCTTTGCCACAATTGAGAGACATGATATCAGGAAAAAATATTAAGTTTACTGCGATAAGTACTTACTTATGTTAAAATAAATAAGCTTCGAGCTTACCACGGGGCTAGATGTCGCTGTGTAAAAATTGTCCAGTAATAATATATAAAATTAAGAATCTCTAAAAATGACATACAAATATGTAGGTTATAAAATATGCCAAAATATGAAAACTTACATAATTAATTTAAGATTTAATGTAAGCAACACGTAAATTGCTTTGGTTTTCATAACATAGAAAATCATTTAGTGTAAGTCGTGTCTCGGGTTAATTCAGGTTGGCATGTTGGCATATCCATTGTACCTACATAATTGTAACAAGGATCAAGACTTCAACCTAAGCCCTTTGTAAAGGGCAAACCCGCAAGTTTCCTTGTTAATAATCACTAGATTAAAGCTTCTGAACTGTGGATTCCGTTACCAGGCAGTTTGGGGATAAATTGACCAAAACCATAGATTAACAACTTTAGATCAAAAGTTAAATAACTGAGATATTATTCAACCAATTAAATCCTGGTAAAAGTTCCTAGTACAACTATTATTTCGGTGGTGAATTGAGTTAGAGTGAGTTAGGGATAACTTAAATGATCATCATTCTAGCAGTCAAACATACTATAATTATATACCTACATCAATTCAATCATAACAGTAGGTATGTAATATGGACGTAGTTTGGTAATCGACGACCATTACAATAAAAGTTAAACAAAAAGATACTTAATAAGTTTAACATAAATGCAATTCTATAAAAATATTAAATAGGTATGTTGTATCAAAATATATTTACTTTATTTTTACTTTATTTATCTATAAAAACACAAACGTTATCTTTAATTGTTTGAGTAATAGGTCTTGGGGGATTTGGTATAACAATCCAACGAGGTCATGAAAACAGTACGGTGGTGGTGTGGAGCGGGCATCATCGAGCAACCGACTCTTTGGTCGATTTGACTACCTCTAGAGAAAAGGAAGGGGTGGTACTATTGTTATACCAGCACCACACACCACACACAGCTTAGCCAGCCATATTAGAGTAACACAGTTGACGCCTTATAAGTCGACTAGTTCATAAATAGCGCTCATAATCGTTCTGTATTTCTGTCCGACGCCGAATTATAATTCAAAACTAAGCATATCTATCTATAAATCTCGTGCACACATACACACACGCGTCCAAATGGACCGTTTCTCGGGATGAAGTTGAAAAGTCAGAGATTCATCCGGATCCAAACTACGCCATCCGTCTTGTCACTACCGGGAACTGTCAGGGCAAGCTACGAGTATATGTAGCTGGATCTAAATTGCTCTTAATAAATAATTATTAGCCGGTTTTAGATCGACTTTGAATGCAAAAATAAACTTAATTTTATTTTATTTTATTATTTATTTATTTTATTTTTTTATTTATAAATTTTATACTTGATGCAGACAAACACTGAACAACATTGTTATGTATATACATCGTCCGCGTCGCGGAGATCAACTTCACGGTAAAAATAGAAGACGTTTGTTTTAAATGTTTTGAAAACGTCACCGTCCAATTCGATGCTTCGACTTATTTATTTTGTCGCGTGTTCCGGAACCAGCGCGCTATTTTACAAAATAAATACTTGATAATTATGTTTTCTTTGACAGACCACTCTTGACGGTGTCGAGATATTGAAAATATATTTAACACCTCGTTGAATTTGGCTGTACCTATAGGTAAATAAATAATATTTCTAAACAATTTACACAACGACATCTAGCCCCGTGAATAAATTTTATTAATCTTTGATTTCTCATAAACAGTGAGACGAATTATGATGACGATGATGATATCCAGAGGCAATTAACAATAAATTAATGATACTATATTTTAGACTGATTCCCTTTCCACGACAGGAGATTGTTGTTTGTTTGACATGAGCAACCAATTTAACATAGTCTATGTCAGTGTACATTAATTTAAGTGGATTTATTTATGGATATCTTTATTTTTCAAACAAGGGATACAAAAAATACAGTCTTATAAATAACGAAACACTTAGTAACGAAATGGTTTTAAATATTTTTATATAAACAACAAAAAGTAATACAAAAATAGGTAAAAAATGCTATGATATTACGTTGACATAGTTAATAATTTTATCGGGTTAAAAACCCAACATCATTTTGTTATTTCCTAGACTAGATCAACTAATAGTTCTTAGATATAAACGAAGCATTTAATTTATCTCGCAAAGGCATCCACTAGGCAAATTCCAGATGTACTGTATTTGCCGACATCCGCGTACAAAAACAAGCACACACCCTCCTCCCCCCCCCCCCCCCTCCTCCCCCCTCCTCTCCCCGCGGATCATTAGCGATCCTGTTTGCACGCGGCACGCGCGGAGGCTTCCAGGGCAAAGGGCGCGACACTATTCCAACACTAATCGAAATCAATGCTGTTTTTTCATAACCATTAATTATAATAAATAATAATGATTTCACTTATTACTTTGTATCAGTTTTTGAATTAATAAAATGTTATGCACAAATTCGAAATAAGAAGAAGTAGAAGAAGTTTAACATTAAAAATTAGATAGTAAAAAATTACTATGATTTTTAGAAAAAAATCTTGTAATGAAAAATATATGGAAGTAAACATCTGAATATATTCCATCAGTGATGTTTCATACATTATTATTCCGTCCTCATGTTGAAACGTCAATAAGAGAGCAAATATTTTGGCGCGTTTAAGATTTCAGCTCATAAGTCATACTGCGAAGTGGTTTTGGTTTCGCCTGTACTCTGTTTGTTTAATTTCAAATCGAGCGGATTACGAGCTATTTTAAAAGTCAATCGCTGTTGCAACAATAAAATAATAATATGATTACTGTGTAGTGTGTATTCTTAATGCTAATAATATTTTTTACTTCTTACAGGTATGTTATTATCTGCCTGGCGATAGAGTAAGAAACATTTATATTTTTAAAAGTACTTAATTAAAAAGGCACTGTTGTAATTTTTATATCAGTTTTCCCAGATCCAACTTTCTGTAATTCAAAGTACCAACTTCCATTTTATTAGAAAAGTTACGGCTCATTACGACTTCATATAAGTATACAAGTGAACTGAAATGGAAATTTCCAGAAAGTTATCTCGGATCTTATACGGAAAGCGGTATAAATGTTTTTCCTCGTAATAAAGCCAAGCGTTCTAGTTCCTCAATTAGAACGTTCAAAGTGGAGTGGAGTGGAGAGTGAGTGGAGTCAGGTGGTTCTTGCACCTTCATTAGCGATTGCTTTGAGAAACATGTAGTAAATCGGCACCATCCATTTCAATGCCTTACTTTATAGCAAGGCTTTGTTAACTGCAATAAATAAATAAACTGTTAAATGTCAAATTGTTCTTAATTGGCACAGAGTCCATAGTCAAAAACTTGACCCTGTACTGATTTTATTCCAAGATTAATAAGTTAGGGTTTTTTTAAAGGTACTGTTTGCTTAAAAATAAAATAAAATTTGTTAAAAAAATTGTAGACAAGAACCAAATTAAAAAATATTATATAATAGCTTCTCAAGTCAACGCGAAACTAACCGATATTACTTATTAATAGCTGCTTACAGCCCCAGTGGTTATTTACGGTAGTATCTTACAATTACATTACATTTAATGTTATAATAAGCAGGTAGGACCCACTTAGGTATGTAACGACTATGCGGAGTGCATTCTATCAATTATTAACATTGAACCGCCGTAATGCGCCGCCAAATATTTGCATGCATTCAGGTGGGGGCTACCCACACAATACTAACATTCATGGGTAATATCGCGCTAATAAGTTTTTTATGGTTGACGAATAACAAGGTAGGTATACTTATTAGGCGTTAGCATCGAGCTAATAGTTTCTCTGAATTAAATTGTATTTGTAGTAGTTATTTTAAAACGCGGTTTCTTATAAGCTTTTTGGTGAACACAACAATTTACTTTAGTAAAGATATTTTTAGTCATATTATAATAATCACCATCATACGATCAACCCACTTTATGTCACATGAAATGGTCTGCCCAATAGTACCCAACGTAATGTCTATTCTAAGCTAGTCTAGATGTCGAATACATTTCAGCACAAGTGATGGTAAGTGTAATACTCCCATAGACATAAATGTCTAAACTTTTAAACTGAATGTCCGCTTTCTGAGTAGCTCGCGCAGCTCTCGGTTCGAGGCGATCGTTGATGTTTGACATCCGCCTGCAGCGGTCCCGCAGACCGAGGGGTCCTGTAGACCGATCGGTCTGGGAGACACCGGGTGGTCTCAGGGACCGCGCCGGCAAATATTTTGGCACTCTATAGTGTTACCACCTGTTTGTTGAGGTTGGGAAGTTGATTGAACGTAAATATGCTTTGGGATAGTGAATTGAGTTTTTGTGTGCAGCGAAAATAGAGGTTTTCCGAATGTACTTAGATCGCTACCATTAAAATGAAAAACGTTTGATTGCTTCCGTCAGTATTTGTGTCAGTAACTTATGTATTTTTTTATATTACAGTATTGTCTAAGTTTTGGGATTATAAATTTGAATATTATCTTGGTTGAATGACTTGTTATTTCAAAACATATTGCCTACTAGTTTTTCAACTATAGCTCAAAAAAATAAAGACGAAACCAAAACTATACCATGATAAGAATAGACTCATGATCTTAGGCCTAATAATCTTTAGCTACCTATCTAATAATCTTTATTCATCTAAATCTCCTACCGTGCCGTGGTGTCGGATCTCAATCAATTCATAATAGGCATTTAGTTGTATAAATCTTATTTATAACAATTTCAAAAACGTATAGGTATAGGTAAGTGAGCCCTAACATTAAGAATGTATTTTGAATCTGGTGGTCTACTTGAGGCTGAGAGTGAAGTCTCTCACCGGCGCCTCCTCTGAACGCGCCGCGCCACTCGACATGAGACAACTCACTCAGGTCTCCTCAAGAACGCGACTGTAACCGCATTTTACCTACCTACATTTTATTTTATTCCGACATATTATTTCGACAGTCATCAAAAGATACGGAAATAACTGGTAAACTTTGATACAACTGATATTTTAATTTCTAGGTTATAATAGTCAGATTTTTATAATGAGTTGCCTTTTTTGTCGTGTTGCCGCCATGCTTGACGTTATTTGATACATGATAAAATAACTAACTAACTAATAACCTATGTATATTTAACATAGATTTCAACATGACCTACCTACTCTTCAGATATGCATATCACAGTTAGTTTAGTTTCTAACTACTAATATCAAGAATATATTCGTGACTAAAATTGTGTATGTTTGCCGTTCGTCTTGCCATTACCTAGTCGCTGCATCCAAGTTAGATCTCGCATCCAAGTTAGACAGGGTGCGGATGCGAGCGGAAACATTGACGAACAAACTTTGAATAGGAATCATCATAGATTGCCTATAGAGTAGATGATCGCACGCGGCCGCTCCCACCGAACGATGGACGCAGGCCAGTGCTGGAACAATACTACTGGTTTTGAAAATGATTAAGGTCCTGAAATTGTAAGGATAATTTTTTATATAAAATATTCGAATCCCACTCACTATTTATTTGAATTTTATAAGGTACATCAATAATTTTACGAATAAATCTTACACTTATCTGATATTTTTAAGGACAATAAATCTTGAAATATTCGTTCAAAAAACTCTGAATAACATCTCAAAACTTCCATCTGTCTCCATCAAAGACCTCGCAAGAATTAAAACACCCTCCAAATTCATATCAAAAGATCTTCCGCTTACAAGCCTCGAAATTCATAAAACCTTCCATCCTTTCGAATGAATTCGTAAAAAGTCGAGATAAGAGTAAGCGGAGACGCCATTAAAATAATATTAATTCGTTTGTCTGTCCGACGGCGCGATGCTATCTCCGGCCCTGTAGCGGCGCAAGGACGCACGCCACCCCTCGTGGTTTTAACAAATATTATAACATCACACTCAATGACATGTTTTTACCTGAAATTATCTAAGTAGCTCATGGAAATAGACGTATTTAAATAACGTCATTTGCCAAAATCATTTCAGTCGTCTAATTATGTCTTGTATGTGAAGTATTTCCAGTTCGTTAGAAGCGTTGTTTTGAAATGTGGAGTTTTAAGCATAAAATTACATGTTTCAAGAACTTTTTGTACTGATCGGCCACAATATTTTGTAGCCAATAAGCTAAGGTCAAATTCATTTTAACAACTCAGAAAAATCATTCTTATTGAAGAAAATGATTCAATTCAAAAAAAGAATGTCTTATAAATTCTCAAAATTCTGAATTGTAAATGAACAAACCAGATTTTTGTGTTTTAAATTTTTTAGGAATAATATACGGAAGATTAACTATATTACAGATTCAAAATACTTACTTATATAAAAAAAAAATTCAAAGTACCAACTTAATAGTGTAGAAGTTAGATGGATTGTGTAGTTATTCAAACTGTAACTGCGCAAACTTTACCGCTCCACAGTAACGGAGTATCGCACAAAGGAACAGCATTGCATTGCGTTCTATCTGAAGCTGCGGCGAGTGATGGTCAGTTACCGCTGTTACGCTTCATGCAGGCTTTGGTGCAACTGTATCTAACTTTACGCCATTTTATAATGCCTTTTCCTAGAGACAAAAAGTGGCCAAGTGCGTGTCGGACTCGCCCATGTAGGCTTCCGCAGCAATTATTTATAATTATGAAATAGTGTATGACGTATTATAAAAAACTACTTGATAGATTTCGTTCAAGCCAATTTTCGTTGGTAGTTTTTATGGTAATGATACAATATATATTTTTTTTAGATTTATCATCTTCTTATTTTATAAGTTAGAGGGGGGGGGGACACTCTGTTTTTCACTTTGGAAGAGTCTCTCATGCAAACTATTTAGTTTAGAAATAAATGATGTTAGAAACCTTTAAATGATTTTTGAAGACCTATTCATAGATACCCCACACGTATGGGTCCGATTAAAAATTGCTTCATTTTGCCTTTGGAATGACATGAACCCGCGTTATTAATTAGCTCAAAGTAAAATAATAACGACGCAAAATATTAAAATATTTTTTTGCAAAATCTGACTTATTTTCAACCGTACCTACTGCTTTTCTAATTAGTTTTTTGCATTCTAATCTCAGGTGACTTTTTTTATATTCATTTCGTGTTGACACTTGACTGCACTTATCTGTATCAGGTCCACTTGCTTCAGTAATGTGCGGTGCCCCAGGACGCGGCTCTGTGCTCTGGCAGTTGGACCAGCATTACCCGTCTAGACGAGGCTATTCTAGATCTTTCTATTGGAACAAACGTATTATAATTGCCCATGATTTTCTAAAGCGGGGATTGAGTGGAAGAGACTCTGGATACTTGCAGTTACAGGTTTTTTAAAAACATATAGCAAGCTCCAGCCTTTCTCTTTTATAATATATGAAATCCTATTTTGAAAAGAAAAAAAAGGTTATTTATTATTATTATTAGTTTTGGAATATTGCTTGCGGTTGCGCAGTCATAAAGACTAACAGGTTCCATTCTCTAGGTATTAGGTTCCTTGACAGTTGTTGTTGACAGCTGACTCCGCGGGGCGTCACGCTCTTTCCCGCAGTTAACGCTGACAGCGAGAGAAATAAACGCTTGACCACAAATGGAATTAACTGACAGCTAAGAATTAGCAGTAGTTCTAAAAACATTATAAAACCAAACACTACAAAATAAAGAACGCAGCTTCGTTAGAAACTTCGCGGTAAAATAAAACCGTTTAGTAGTTTTAAAAACAAAGTAACTTTGGAAGTTTGTTCACGACACAGCGAGTTGTTGTTGTTTAGATTGCGTTCTTCGACCGGTAATAGGAATTATCCGCAACTTATATAGAGTTTTAGGAACCTCATTTTCCATAAATAAAACTTTTATAATTGTACGATTTTGTCTTTGACTTTGTTCGATAACAATGTGTAAGCTAAACCACGTTCTGTTTTGTGTAGCTATCCAATACTGTTATGGTAAGGCTAGTATGAAATCCTTTCACTTGCCTTGTTTTAGAGCATTTGCAATTGTGCATAAAATATTACAAAAAAATACAAATACCTTTATTGTAACACCAACAATATGCAGGACAATAAATAAGAGAAACAGATACATAACAGTGACACAATGCTAAATATTGTTAGAGTAAAATGAAGAAACCCTTCCATTTTTATCCGAAGACAAACTCCTCGCTCGAGTACCAACCGATGCTGTAGAGCTATAAATTCCCGAGACAAGATTAAACTTGTCATGGGACCCCATTTACTTAACGCAAATTTATGCAAATACCTCCTTGTTAGCTTCTCTGCAAATCGAAATGTTTTTGTTTGTGAGGGCGCAGTTCTCACAATCTTATAATATAGTGCCGTACTTGCCAACGCCTCATGTACTAGTGCAGCGAACCTCGCTTTCCTTATAACCGACTTGGCAGAATGCTGTCATTCTGTGAACAAAACAGTGGCTAAGTATAGCTTGAAATAAAATAAATCGGTGGAATTTGTTCAGTTTTGAGCGGAGAAACATTCCGCGAAAACATTTGTAACAAACAAAACACATTATTTCCAAATTGCCGAATAAGAGTACAGCAGGAGCTTTACTTCGCATTTGTCTTATCGCATCCACTTTGCTCCCGATGGATTTATGGTCCATCGCTGGATTAAAGCGCCTCTGACGGAACTTATTACTTTATTGTGTTTACTGTCTGCCGCGATACCCGGGAACTCGCCGATTTGCAGGGAAAACAGTTTATTTTGTAATTAATACTTTAGAGCAAACACAAACTTGTTCACATGACTCAACTAATCTTCAAGTGATAGTTTTTATTTATAAAGATTAGTTGGAAATTGTGATTCCTGTATTTGCTTATTTTATTCGTCAATAATTATTTTTTTACTCTAACAGATACATATTCATATATGATAAAACGTAGGTACATATTTACAACTAAAAACATTATAATTTGAGCTCAGACAAAAACAAAATTTATTAACAAATTATTATAATATAGTCTACCACGGATTTTATTTGTTTGTGAATAGAATATTTTATCATAATACACAGACACAGACTCATGTGTTCATGAATTCTTCATAAAGCTAGTTCCGCAGACGCGTCTAGCGGATAATTTGATAACTCTCATCTCATATTAGACACTTCCTTCCACTGAGATCTGTTTCATCAATCACCCCATTGTGGTAACCGGCTTCTCCATCTATCATAGCAACACCGACTTTATCACTTTCAATATAAAGTTTATTATGATCCGCTTGCGAGTGCTTGCTTCAGAATGTGGTATTTAGCCGGATCCAGTTGATTGATTGGCATCGAGCGCGGTACTCACTCTTGGCTGCTCTGGGCCCGGGTCAGGGATCAGAGACCACTAATTCGATTCAATCGATTATTGTGATCGATTAGATGTGTCCCTTTGTTTGGTTGTACGAGTATCCTTTCATGTTTGAAGAGCACATGGAAGCCCGCCCATTGCGTGTTAGATATTTATCATATTTCTTGATGCTTATAACAAACTAAAGCGTTTTCTGTGTAGCTTGTATTATTTTCTGCACAATACGGAAATATTCAAAAATAAAAAATAAACTTCCAGAAGAACCTTTCAATATTTCAATTACTTAGCCTCTGGGTTTTAAAAATGAAAACTTCGTTAATACCATTTGCTAACAGACCAGCCTTTTCCTCTGTTCTTTTAATTTGAATTCTATGTCCTGGGGGATAAAAGTTATTGTTCACTGTTTCGTTTGCGCGAGTCGGGCTGGTGAACTTCTAATTTGCAAATGGAGCCGTGTCGTAGGCGGCGCGATTTAGCTTAAGGATTCAGCACATCGCTTCTGAAAACGCAGTGTTTAATGCAAATTATCTGGCTTTCTATAATAACTAAAGCGTTTGAAATATTATACCAAATAAATGAAATTTTCCACAGGAATGTACTACATGACACAATGTTAGTAAGTATTAAAAACTTTTATGTTATAAACTACTTCGTGAGAAGAAAAAATTAAGATAGTTCAGACTTTTAAATTCCGTAGGTTTTGAAAATTTTTAAACTTGTTCAAACCAGGTAAAATTTGTCATAAAAAGAGTTCTCAAGTATTTTGTAAGCTTCCCGCTTAAAAACTTTGTAAATATGTTTGAAAAAGCCTCGGAAATGAACGGCCGTAACGACACGGAGACGTTAACGAGAATGTAACGCTTGTTAGCAACGTGTATCGGAGGTGCAACTAACGTCTTTTGTTCTTTACGCAAACTTTACAAGTAGTTTTGAAAGTTTCGTTTTGTGTTCTTTAAACTTCAGGAAGTTCTTTTTATACGATTAAAAAAAACAAAAACTGAATCTCCAAATTGCAGGGCCACAGAAAGAACATAGTCGGTTTAATGAATAAAAAATCGAACAAATTATAGCTCTTTTAAGTAACAAATGAAAAAAAATAGAGAGTATGTCTGCATCCTCGACTTTTATGTCGATTGGCAAAGATAGAAGCGCATTTGCATCGCATTGACCTTTTTAGTCTTTATTTCTTTGTAGCTGTTGCTAGCAATGTTGTTCTACTGGAATATATTATGTAAGTAATTTATAGTCCATTTTATCTTTTTAGTGATTGCTTGGTGAAATCGTAGAATTTTTTCTGGTTTTTTTTTTCTATTTAAAACGTAATTTAATAAAAAATAAATAAACATAAAATAAATATTGCTGGACAATTTTACACAACGACATTAAATCAAAATTATCTGTAACATGTGTTATTTTTTCCTTTAATTATTTTATTGTAAAAGGCATAACATCTTACTTACATCATTATTAAGTTGATATGGGTTAATTTAAGGCACTCATCATGATGATTGAGATAAGACTTCTAATGGGTGACATATTGCAGTAATTAGCTAGCACTTACTCCACGCAGGTTCTAAGGATAGATGCGGGTCCATTTATCAGCCCACGATGAGCTTCAACTACCTAATACATACGCAACGCTTGTTTGGAAGGACTTATGAATATTTGTAACACTTAAACTCAGAAAATAAACAGTAATTTGAAAGGTATAGACTGATACAAGTCTAAACATTACTGGACAATTCACGCTGCAACGTCCAGCCTCCTGATAAGCTCGAAGCAGTATGTATGTACTCGTAGTTTAAAATTCCGGATTTCTACTAATAAGTGAGCAAGGTTATTACTAAAGATAGTTGTGAAGATGCCCAGATACTCGTAGCTATGGTCAGCCCTGAGCCGCCGGGCAACGGGCGCTGAGATTTATGACGTCATCAGTCCGGGCACCCCATCGACTCCATCATACTTCATACATCAACCCTGAATCTCACAGAAATTTAGTTTTCTGCAGTTCTGTCTCAGATATCAGACATAAGACGATGGAGTGGAAAGCAAAAAGGATAAATACGTGTGAGTATTTTGTTTGTTAATAGAGATTGGGAAAAGATTTACATTTATATAAGTATATATTTAATGTAAAATAAATAAAATAATCAATTTATTGGTAAAAATATTTTACACGTCAAAAGACATAAAAATCATAATAAATGTCTTATAATATTTGTTATTATAGTCTGTTTAATCTTGGAAGTTCGTGAATCATTCAATCAACGATAGACAACTTTTGTGGATAAAATCTCTTGGGAAAAAATTGGGTCAAAATCCGGAACAATTGACACTGATTGGTCACATTGACAAAGTTGACTGTTCATCATTGACTCCTGATTGTAGGAAGGTCACGGAAAGCTATTATTATGATTTTGTTTCCGATGGTCTTACTGTATTTTTCATTTATACGACAAAATTGTTTTGAAATGAAGTAAACTCCAACACTGGCTCGTGTAAAATATCCTTCCTTTTAAACCCTCAAATGTTCCATGCCATACGATTTACAATTTTAATTTACATACATCAACAATATCTGGTAGGTACATATTTTACCTTAGATTGAACGTCGGTAAATAATTACCTATCGGAGTACCTACTGTCGAAATAATATGAGTGCGTATGTGTGCGTGCCGCCTATCCTGAACTGATTGGATCCCCCGATACAATCATCAATCTTCATCGAACGGAATAAGGATTAGAATCGCTTGATTCTTACAAGTTATTTCTTGAGCTCTCTGATTTTGATATCCTAACTAATCTCCTTCATTTTCATATATGAAATCTGAAATAGAAAAATGCTTTTATTTTGCGTGATTAAGTTGAGAGTAAATGTAATAAAAGAATTATAAATACAATCCACGCGATCACCAGACTCCGCCCCTGCAGTAAATTTTTGAGATGATCCATAAATTTCGTTAATACCGAGATTATCTATTTATTATTCAAACGGTCCGATTAATTATACGGCTTTAGCTTTTTAATAAACGTTTAGATATTCTATGATAATTTTTAATTACTTGTTAAAGCTACAGATATCCAAATTGATTTTAAATTAAGCGATCATAGATTATATAGCTTGTTTATTGAATAATATATTAAATTTCTCGTATATTCGATAAAGGTTAATTAGTTATGTCTTAACATAAACTTGCATCGAGTTGCTTTCTAAAGTTATCAGTCTTCCTATAAACTTGTGGTTATCGTGTTGCATAACTTTCAGTTTAGTTTAGGATTATGGTAAACTAATTCAGTTAAATATTCTTAACGAGAAAGTAATTTAAGGTAAATTCACGGTCGCAATCTGAAACTTACCGCAGCACAGCCTCAAATGTCTTTCTTTCAAATGCCAATATTATTGATATCGTTCTTCTTAGATATAATTTTAAAACCATCTTTATGGATTAGTAAACAGAGACTAAAAGCAGATAAAGTGCATGCGATTCATACAATAAAGGAATACAAATATTAAACTAAAACAACAAAACTTTTCTGCGATAAGGACTGTGGTTCGGCAGCAACCTTAAATTAAATTGAAATATCATTTTTAATTTCATACTTGAATTTGATCTCTGAAAACAGCTACTTTTAGTAGTCAAGTTTGAGATTAATTGCCATTGTGAAAATTGTTCAGTAATAATATTTATTTATTATTTATTTATTTTAATTTTATAAGTATTCTAGGACTCCTAAAATAAAACACCTAAAAATAATCAAAGATATAACACAACTACACAAAAAAAACGGATAATTATATTCTATTGCTATAGACAATCTCTCCAATCGATCTCTACCAAATAGAACTAAGAAAATTTAATTTAGCAACATTATGTTCTCAGTTAAGATTGGACATGAAGTGGTGCTAGGCGTAATCTGGTTAACTGGCGGTTAACTGGCGGTCACCGGCGCCGGCGCCGCTCAGGCACTAACTGTTACGTGCTAACTTATGCCGGATAGTTCTGCTTATTAAACACTAACTTACGTTTAATTGTGATCTTAATAGCTTTAACTGATGAAAAGAGGAGATTGGATCAATGTGTTGGAATTGGCTACAATCATTAAATTTTCTTATTTATTATGATAATTCATTTGATACATTTTATTGATTGTAAAGTAAAGTAAAATTATATCTGATAGTATTATTATAATTATTTATCTATAAGCAATTACAGTAAGTAATTTACAATCTACCTGAAGATCTTTAGAAAATTAAATATTGGTTTACAACAATAACTCAATAAGGTGTACCTATAACCTTATTGCTTATTAACTTATTGATGTGTGTTTTTTATATGTATATGTGGTTAGCTTAATTTAATTAAGAATTTTATATTTGTCTTAGTCCAGGCATTTCTGAATGTAACAAAACGAAGTGCTATAATTAATATAATTCCCACCTCCAAAATAATTACATTCAGGCTTAAACAATCGAAATATCCTGCCAGGTAAATAACTACTCCTGTAAATTAAGATTCTTAGTTCGCATTCCCCTTCGCCTTTTAAAAGTTCCTGCGAGTATTCCCTCCCCCGCCCCCCTCGCCCCCGCGGGGAGACCGGGCCAACTTGAGGAATGCGCACTGACAGGCGCGAACTAAATGAGCTTAATTTGGCGAAGGCACGGAGAGAACTTTCGAGAATGCGGTGATTATTGAAATAGGTTAATTATTAAGGGGATTAACAATTTGAAAACTTAGACTAAAGATGCTGGATTGCGAATAAAACTTTAAATTGGAACTGAAGGATAATAGACTGCAAATTCTGCGCTTGTTCTAAGAGATTTAAAGGCTTTTAAAAGCTTTATTTATTTATTTTAGACTGCTCTTAACTTTAAATTTTAATGAAGGTACAGGTGCTTTTACTCGTATACAAAACTAAACTATTTTGTAAACTTTTTTTCTCCAAAAAATGTCGTGGTCTAAAGAATTCAATTTGAAATAAACTGGAAATGCAGAAACCTTTTTTTAAGCTGGATTTGGTCAAATGTTGAATTTTGTAACTTTAGAAATACGTTGCTGCTCCAACTTTGTAAACATTTTCAAAGATATTTTTTATTAAACTTCGATACCGTTTACAATGAATAAAAACTTCTGAATTTTATATTTTGTTATATGAACAACAAGTCAATTTAAATCCATAACGTGTGACGATAACTCAAATGTCTATCAAGTAATAGTTCCATAACCGCGCATTATTCGCAATTGACGCGCGCTCCACCCGACCTGACCCGGCCATTACCCGGACCGTACATTACGCACATCTAACGGCCCATTTCACCCGCCTCTACCCTACCGTTCACTTCTGATGCCTTGCATCCTATCAACAGTTAAATAAACCAAAAGCTCAACCCCGGCCTCCCCTTGCGTAGGACAAGATGAACTGTCAGAGATGGAAGAAATTACACATGGACATAGTTACAGTGGACGCCGTTAATAGTTCACTCGTGTATTGTTCTAAGCTAACGATCAATGGAAATGTTACTCTAAGTACAGCTGTTATGGTCGTTTTTGGAGGAGACAGGAGTTGGGTTAGCCATACAAATTGATCCCATCAGGATCTGAGGCCGCGGCTTAAGGAGCGGGCTCGGGAATCGCACTATTTATATGAGCATTAACTTGATAGTCGGCTTTGTAGTGATGTTATTGGTTTAGTTCCTCTGATGCAGGGAAATTGGATCAGTTCTCTCGGAAAACGATGTTTTTGATTGTGTTTACACGGTTCAACGATTTTCCCGGAAATTAATTATCTTCTCTGTCTGATTTAATGTCTTCAGAAAATGAAATGTGAAACAGGCTGAACTGCGGATAATATCTAATGATTTTTATTTGTATTTTTTAACTGTCTGGTACAATTATGAACCAGTTCCACGTTGAACAGCAAACTTTAATTTAACTTCATTACTTTTACGCACATCTGATGTTTTAATACTAAACTTTAGCAGAATGGTCACCCATAAAATGCTTGACCGACTTTCTGTAGCTTTATTCGTCTAAATCTGGTCTCAGAGGCACGTAACTCAAGTTTATAGGGTAAATAAAGACGAAACGGCATTTACAGTGGATTTGACAAACGGGCAACGTCGCCTCGCGGCGCTGCGCGGCGTGCCAAGCTGGCCCGGTCTCCCCTCGTGCTCCACACGGGACATTCAACTTTATGGTAAAGCCATTTATTTATTTATTTATTTAATTTAGGCACAGCCAACAGCACACTATTACACATCACTTGTAAACGGTATTATACTCAGTCTTTTAACTGTAACATGTGCCTATAATAGGCCAGCACAACAATGATTAATAACATTGACATATAAAACTATAAAACTAAGTATTAAATTAAATAAAATTAAAATTAATTAGTAATGAGAAAGAAAAAATTAATGAGAAAGAAAAAAAAAAAAAAAAAAAAAAAAAAAAAAAAAAAAGCCATCGGTCGTATTATAGAATGCACAAGCAAGCGATGTGTTTCCCAGCATGTGCCCTGGTAGGTCGCACTATTAACCGAGCCCAGATTAACGTCCAAATGGATTTAATTCCTATTACTTATTTACCAATAACTTATTTCTTTCATAAGCAAATAAGTTGTCATTGAAATATTGGTGTGTCACCAACAGTGCTTTGTAATTCCCAAATCATTGAATAAATTCATCTAATCCCAATTACAGATTCGAAACACGATTCTGTATCTATTGTATTGTTATTGTAATCTATAGCTGTGACAGTCGGACAGATCACTATCTATGGTTAGATTGGATGCGGGCAACTCTAGTACAAACAGACGGACAATTTATTGTTTGTTGATCACGTTTTTGTTGTGAAATTAGTTTTATTGAATTTGATGTGGGGTCCTAATGAATCAATCATGTTTTATCCACAAAATCAAATGTCAACTATTTATCATTTCTAAATGGATGGAAAAATGATGAACATAGCTGTTTTACGTAAACGAGATGATATAAATACGTTGAAACGTTATCTTTGCTATTGTAGTTGAACTGTTTGTGAAATATTTACACAAGTGAAGGGTGCTCTCCCTTCAGCAAACGAACAACCCTTGAAATAACAACTTGAAGCGATACCTTCAAGATAAACACTATCAAAAACGGTACAGCTATATTGCGCTGTGGCGTCCTTGTTGCAATCGTCGAGCTTAATGGGAAAGGGTATCTTAATCCTTCGATAAGTATTAAAAGTGAACTTGGGAATGGAAGCAGTTAGGGCAAGTTGTAAGCTATTGTCATAAAATTAAACATAGTTTGTATTGGTGAAGCAGAATAAATCAAAAAATTGTCAGATAGTAAACTTGTCGAGGTTACATATTTACAGTTACCATGACTGAAATCAAGATTGTGATGAGTGTCATTGCAAATTTATTTAATTTATTTAATAATCTAATCAAATACTTTTAATTTTTAATCTTTGTAGTGTGTGTATAAATGTTTTAGTTAAGTTAATTATACATAGTGTTTGACGCTTTAGAATCAATCTGTATGTCATTCAACAAATAAATAAATAAATAATAATAAATTAAGTGGGTAGGTACGCCAACTCAAAGAAGTAAGAAACAATTTTTTATTTATCTATACATATACATATATCAATTTAATATTTATCATTTATTAAAAAGCGGCAAGTGCGAGTCGCACTCGCCCATGAAGGCTTCCGCAGCAGTTATTTTTATGTCATAGTTTATGACGTATTATAAAACACCTTTCTAGATCTCGTTTAAACCACTTTTCATCGGTAGTTTGCATGATAATGTACATTTTATATTATTTTTGGCTTTAATTATTTATCATTTTATTTATTTATTTTTCATTTTCAAAAATGACAAAATACTGTATACAAAAATACAAATAATTCCACGAAAAGGACTGTGGACTTTTTATAAGTGTGAACAATTATTTTCACTGAAAGTTTTTCTGGTAACAGCTCCAACATTTCTCGTACAAAGGCGCGTTCACAGTCTAGGAGCAGCCCGGTGCCGCGAGCCTCGATAAGCGCGGCTCATATTGTGTAATGACTGAGTTACTACCGTCTCCAATTATCCGTCCGTCGAGGGTCCTCTGAGTTATAGAGACACATTCCAGTTGTTTTAACGCCAGATGCTATTTAGATGCTGTGCCTTATTTGTTACCTCGGAGTATACTGAACTAGCTATGGGTTTTAGTATACAAGTAGGTCAGCACGGCTTCGCTCGAATTATTTGGGTTTATTCTGAATGAATAGGGTTTCTTGCTAAAGCTGAGCCAGTGTTGCTCTCTAACGTAACTTTCTAATAGTTTATTTTCTAGAGATCTTACCACCTTTTAGGCATTTTCCTACTGAAATTTGACTGTTCCACTGATTTAAATTTAATGTTGTTATAGACACGGTTCAACGTTTGCAACAAATATGTATTATGGCTAATTCAATTTAAGGTAATTTTACTTTTAATTCTTTCCTAATAACTTAATTGATATTCTGAATATTGATAATATATGATAATATTGATAATATACATAATATGTGCTTAAATGCAATAAAGTGTCTCCAACAAAGGATTTTTGGATAAGTTTTATACTATCAGACATTAGAAATACTTCCCTTATCGAATGTCTCTAAGGTATCTGTATCTGTGACAACATCTACATCCCCAGCACGCGAGCAGAGCCGGGGGCGGGCGCGGCAACTCCGCAGACCCTTCATTTGTCATCTTACAACTTCATTTGGAGCGGTCATGTTCGTTCCGACAGATTTATTCATTCGCGGAATGTGTTGATACAGCCGGATTAATACGTCATTTCCTGCCTTAAACAAATACGATGAAGAGAGATGGTGACAGCTCAGCGCCTGAGACAATATTAAATTTAAACATAGATTTAAAGCTTATATTGTATTTATATTAAACTAAGTATTTAATTTCAGATATTTTTCATTGGAGAATGTAATAGTGAATGTATTGTTTCGCACTTCACTTGCTTAGATTATGATGAAGTTAAAGTTGAATAACATAAGTTATTATAATTGTACGTACCAGATTTAAATCTTGATAGCATCGACTTGGACTTAAAAAAGCTTCGACTTATAATAATAATAAGTTATCTTTGGCATGTAGACAACTTTAAAATATACGACTGAAATACCCAGTTAGAATTTTAAAGTGGAATTGTTTGTTCTTTTTTTCAATATCAATAAAGATATCAAAACTATTTTTAAATCCAGCGAATGCAGTCAAAGCTTTTAAGTCGGTTCTGGCACAATAGCAATAAAGAGCTTTGTGCAGAGTAGTGTGGCATCAACTACCACTGAATATTACAAAAATAACAGTTTTACGGTATCTTAGTACGAATCTGAACAATTGATCTTTTCGATATAAGCAATTATCTTGTAACATTATAACTTGCTTAACTGTGGCTTAAAATAAAAATAAATAAAAAATTAAATATTACTGGACAATTTTTACACAGCGACATCTAGCCCCGTGGTTTGATTTAGTTATATGTATGTTTAACAATAATTTTTTTGATAAATACTATCTACTAAGTAGATAGTCTTAAAATGTACAACCACTCACAAATAATGTTTAAGTTAATTAAAAGTTATAGAACTTGAACGAGGAAATTTACCAATATTTCGGGGACTAGAAACTTATTTAAACTAACGAAAATAATTTTATTTAACGACCCTAATGATCAACAACAAACAACGATCTACATACTATTGCAATAATGATGATGAGATGCAGATATTTACTGAAGTTTACGTAAAAACTGTAATGATACATAGTGTTTGTGTTCGCACCGCGCGGCGCGGCGCGGCGGGGGCGGGCTCTGCTCCGCCGCACTTCATCAATATCGTTCATTCATCTTTTTCCGCGTCGCGGTTTAAAAACTTCATAATAAATCGTTTCAACGTTCTGAGCTTAAGAATAGCATTTTACTATCGCGAACGCCCGGGTTCGGGATTCCGGATCAAAAGAGGAATATAAATGGTGTGCGACCGGAGGCTGAGGAAATCTTATCCGGTTTCAGCGCAGAGGGTGTTGCGAGGCTACTAGAGGAGGCTTTGTTGAGTTTCACGTTTCATCGACCACGGTCTTATATTTTGCATACGTGGATCTTAATGTGGAAAAGTAAAAGCTTAATTTATAGTTTGCTTTTTGCGAAAAAAAACAATTGAATTTATACAAGCTATATTTTATACAATTTATATTTTATACAAGCATCACAAACGTGCATGAGTTGAACATCGTGTTCAGCTAGTTCCGCGCTCCTCGGCTGTCCGTGCCACATTCCCATCTCGGTATGACGTGTGTACTTACCTCGGCTCCGTTTGTCACTGTCGCATGTCGCACTCTTTTTATCAGTCAGATAGTGAGCTTTATCTACGTGAGGATTCTGATTTTATTCCGACTTGCCCGAGTCGGCCTTTTTATAGCCCGGATAAGATTCAGGTTCTGAAATCCCATATTTTACTATTGTTTTATTTTTGTGACCCATTTTGTCTGATGGGGAAATATGGTTGGACGTTAAATGCAAAACTAGATTTATTTTATAAGTTACGGGTTTTCCTGTAGGTATTGTGATATTTTTTTTCATGGAAATAAAAGAACCATAAATGGACCATAAATTTGGATCATTTATGCCAAGCACAACTGACTTTTATACTGACAGACTTACATATTTGTAATAACAGTATGATTGGGTTAGAATGCACATTTTGGGTGCATTGTGTAGATTTTTCAACAAGATACGTAAGTAAGGTAAAATAATCAATAATTATAATGAATGCAACATTATTATGTTAAGACGAGAAAGGATAAAAACTAGGACTAAAGCAGCAATAAATCGTTGTAAATGAAGCTGATAAGGACGTCCGACGCTGTACTGTCCGCGCCCGCTCGGCCGTGCGAGATACACCCTCGCTAACTCCACCCTGCTTATGCCACCCTGGTACACAGCGATGGAACATTTGGTTTATTTTGATAAGCTTTTTGAATGGCCAGCAGAAGGAATTAATGATATAATGGACGGACGTCCGATCCACCTCGTCTCTGCGTGTTGCTCGCGCGCACCAACACATCCTACGAGATACGATTAATAACAAAAGTAACACACGGAATAACAATGTGCCCTTTGATTTGGAGCCATTGGACACACATAGTAGATATAATAGGCCAATAGGCAAATTACTACATAAGAAAACTTAGGAGTAGAGTGCACATAAAAAAACTTTTTTTTTTGATGGGTGCAATAAAAAATTAAACGGTTTTATTCTTTTATTGACTCACTTTTACTGTCACAAATTTGAAGCAAAAAATAACCGGACGGATGGTTCTTTAAACTTCAAAGTTTTATTAGAAAAAAAAGTATGTCTCTGGTTTTTGGTAAGTAATTAAGTACTTAGTGTACTTACCTATACCAGCAAAAAGTTATCTGTAATATTAACGTATTAAATCGCATATATTGATGAATTCCCCTTATTCCTAGACGTCGCCCGTGGGCAGTCACTGAGCCGTGCTAAGAGATACAGCCGCGCGTTCTCATTACGTTCCCGTCGGCCCTTTCACTCGTCCTTCATTCGCTTTCACTGCCACTCGCTTTGATCCTGACGGGAAACGATCAACAAGTTTACGGGATATTTTTGTTAATCATGCGTAACGCATTATAATTTGATAATTATTATATAAACTTATTTGTTGTTTTTATTGTTCAGCAAATATGTCTTCTAATTCTCCAGTCGCATGTAAAGTACTTACCTACCTAATTAAGAAGAAATCATGAAAAATATGTACTTATATGAAAAACATAATCTACTTCTCATTAATATATCTGTCTATACATACAACTGTCGCTATATTGGTCACAAGTTAGATTATATGCGGGAACCCTGAGTCATTGTTTTGAATTATTGTGAATCCGATCACAAACGAGCCATCTGTCAAACTATCGTGTAGAACACAGATCCAGCTATCTTAATCATAAATAAGAGCTGCGAGTTCGAGCTAGGCATCAACTCGTAAACTGTAGTAATATCGCACAGAGCAAAGCTACATATCCGGCCGTGTGGTGGGTCCATTACAGTGCTCCACCGTCTAGACGCATACATTACGGACATTGTCCTTGGACGCGGTAAAAGTGCCTTCGGAAGCATTGTGCCTCAAATGTATTGTTATTAAAGAACACGGGGCTATCTATCATCTAAACGAGGAGATACGGGGCGCGGGCGGGGGGCGCGGGGCGCGGGGGGAGGGTCTCACGCAAATTAGATCAGCTGCAAATAATATTACGAGATATAATCTGCTACTGCTTGTTGTTTGTTTTTGTTATTGTTCCGTGTTTATTACGAGACACGATTTAGTCTGATCTTATTTCTGATGAATATTTTGCAATGAATTAAATCTTGGGTCGAACGGGTAAGCCCTCAGTTTTACCAATTGGGTCTGATTTGGTTATGATTAGTCACTTGGTTGTTTTATTTTCCTTTCGATAAAAGTTACTCAGTTTGGATTATAAGCAAGTTACAATAATAACATAATACGCCAGAAAAAATATTAGTTATGCGCGACTCTTAATTTAAGATTACTGCAGAATAAAAAAAAGTTTTAACCTTAAAGCACTTGTACGAGTACATTCGATACCTACAAAGTTTGCTTAAATTTGGTTTTGGTTATGGTATCGAAACCAAGGTCTTTCCCTTGCGCTAGATCTCTAGATGATGTTTAATATCCACAACTTACAAACAGTAACTATTTTTTTTACAGAAAGCCAGGGCAATAAGTAAATTGTAAAAGAATGTAAACAAAACTTAGACCATTATAATTATTCTGTATTAAATAAGCCATTATACTAAACTTGATTAAGGCCTCATCTTACAGTCAAAATTAAAGCAATACAGTTATCCGATTGAGTACAAAGATCGCTTGCACAAAATACCAGATAGTTGAGATAAATCTGCGTGAATCTACCGCTGCCATCGGAGCCTGCGCGTGGGAGATTGTTTATTCCGAATTATTGTTATCAGTTCTCGTCGAATGGACAAATGGAGTCGTAAGGGACAATATATTATTGCAATTGCAGCGATCAGGTTACCATGTACACCATTGCACAACTAGAACAAACGAACAAACTCTCTGGCAGAGTTGGCATTGACAGATGATTGTCACAGTAAAGGATTTTAAGTAATTAGTGATCAAGAATGTGATTCTGTAAATTAGGGCGAGACCCTTCGTCGAAAGTTGTTTTAAGCTGTTCGTATAATTATCATGAAAGACAACAACAAGTGCCGAAACTAACTCCGACCCAAATGTCGCACGCAAGTGTTGACACGACCACCGACGCTGGGCCCCTCGACCCTGCCCTGCCTGAGGACTCTTCACGCGTCTAATGGATAACCACAGCTCTAGGTATGTTTGTCGTTTGGTTTTCTTAACCGGCTGTTGTCGTGGTCCTAAACACACCAAGGTTAGATAATTTGTCTAAAGTTTGGGTCCAAGTTTCCGCTACCGTAGTTCCTTTATCACTTGACAACTTCACAGCTCGTGTTTACTTTACAAAATAGAGCTATTTTTATTGGAACATATTTACTGCTTTGAATTACTCTTCGTCATTGTCCAATCTAGCTTTCTTTTATCAAAAGAAGCTTTGTGTAAATCATCTAAAAGTTTATAAATGTAAAGGAATCTTCTTAGATCTTTTATTAGATGGGGTTGTTTATAAATTTTCTCACGTAACAAATCATAATTTGAAACAAAAAAACATCGGCCCACTGCTCTTTTAAGGGCGCGTTAAAATAAAGCGGCGTTAGAGAAGCGGCGAGTTATTGTCGCGCACTAAACCGGAGATATGGCGCGACTATAAATCTCAACTATTCTTAAGGAAACAGTAAATTCGGATGAAGCTACTGTTTACTTTTAACAAATCGAATTTTCTTTATTTTGGGACCTTATTTTTGTGGTTTATCAAAATTATATAAGAATGAGCGTGCTGTAAATTAAACGCACATGCAATAAAATACCTATTTAGTAACACTACCGATACCTTATTGTTGTGGAATATCATTAATAAAAACATTTTAATGCATAATCAAGTACCCACTGATTATCAAACCAACCTTTTCAAAGACAGTTATGTTCTGAAAGATATCGCACTTGCAATATTGTTGAGAAGTCTGCATGTAATAGCACCCTCTCCCAGCGCGCACTAGTCCCAGACTCTGCGCAAATATTAGTTTCTCGAGGAGCCGCAGATTTGGACCACCGCACCGTCTCGATTCTATTCAATCTGAGGAAACTCAATTTGGAAATTATCACTTTAGAAATAGGATTCGGTAACGGAGGCTATTGGAATTGTATCAATGATACTGAACCGATTGAATCTATTACCACATAATTTTAGAATTGATAAATTATACCATGGCGTTATTATAAGAAGTTTTGTTTTAAATCTTTAAGAACACTTTGTAAAGCGGTTCTAAAACAATGTATCGTAGAAATTAATACATACCTAAATTCAAGCTAAGATTAAATTTTAGGAGGAATTTAGGTTAAAAAAATAATAACTATGTAATTATAAACTTTTTTTTTATAAGACAAAGACGATAAATCCCATCAACCCACAACAAAACGTAAGGGAGGTTTCTAGCCGCACCTGGCCCGTAGCCGGCTCCAGTCGATAGCGCCAATAAACCAATAAACACGCAATAAACAAGTTCACAGCGATCAGCGCGGCAGCGACCGCGGCGTGCTGCAGGGGCGCCTTTACGACCGCGCACTATCACTACAATAATATACCGGAACACACTAATTCAGAGCACTACAGTTTTACTACAAGTTTTACTTCCCGAATCACACTCGTTGAATTCTCGTATCTTCCGCTAATTCTATCTGGTACAACCATAGCAGAAGATAATAACACTGTAATAATTTAGTATGATTGTGGTGATTGTGGCTCTCAGTGACACTACTTGGAATAAATCTGTTTCTTTGTGCGAAGTGTTCTAACGACGCTCCATTCTCGTCCGCGATTTACGAGAGCTCGTATCTTTACAGCTGTAATCTAAGCCATTGTTTTCGTAAACTCAAGCGGTTCATTATGGTTTTAATGTCCCGCGGTTATACCCCGCTCGATGTGGAGCGGAGCGGAGCGGGGTGAACCTCTTTACGACTCGGATATCGGTGAGATAACTTTAATTACCGCTTTAGATGCAGAGACCGCTAATAGCTATAAAATGATGATTTCGGTACCAGGAACAAGATCTTCCGATAAGCGCATAGCATCACGAATGAACATTAAAAGTTTGATATCTTATTTATACGCAAGGTGCTATTCAAATGGATAACTTTGGGTGAGTTTAATTACTGTTTCAAAGTTTAAGCTTTTGAATAACTTACTAAAGCGTAAACTTTAAAAAGGCTTGTCTTGAGAATCGTTTTTGTGTGAATGCTTTAGAACTCGTTAAAGAAGCGTCAAGTTGTCACGTGTGGTATGAGCCGGCGTCGTAGTGGATCCATTCGAGAGACGCCGTGTGATCGCTCGCGCGAACAACCCGCGATCAGTATGCGAAGAGCCGACCCGAAAGCAATTAGACATCGGGACTCGATCTGAATCCAAATGACGACAAATCGCGCGGCGCGGCGCACACTCCGACTATTAGAATGGGTTCATGTTGATGAGTTCAAACATGGACATTTGATTATTGGAAGGATTCCAATATTTATGCATATTGCTATTCTAGTTATTACTATTAACAAACTTATCTTTATAAATTTTATAATTTATCACTATAAATTTTCTTTTGTTATTTCAAGTTATTATTATTTAATAGTTTGAATACTTTGTTGAATACCTACAAGATTTTAGATGCAATATAAGATATGAATAACACATAAATTCAGTGATTTTTCGTCTGGTATTTAAGAAATAAAGCTATGTATCAACCAGATTTACGTTGCTGTGAGTAAGCAAAAACAAGTAGTAAAGCGGGATTTCGCAGCAAGAACAAACCAATAAAGCGGTGCAGTAAACGGCGGCGATTTAAACCGATCAGCAAGTTCCTAGTTTACGAGCTGCCACTTCAGAAACCAATATCGGGTGCAGACTGCTGGTGCAGGGGCGCCGCTCTTAGGGCAGGACTCCGGTGGACCGTTGCAAATATGAACGTGACGAAATTAGGAATATAATAAGGAAATTATAGTCTCTGCCCCGCGTATTCGCTCGCGTTCTAAACTTTCTCACGGAAATGCTTTTTTTTCTGCGGTAAAAAGAAAAAAAAAGTCTCTCCATCCCTTCAAGTAACTTAACTTAAAAATAACTTCAATCCATCGCTCCGTTTTGCCGTGATAGACGCACAAACAGACACACTTTTTATATTAGTAAAATATATGTATAAATGGATTTGTCTATCCTCTAAATGTTTACAGTCAACAATGTAAGTTTTGCTTCCTATTTCCACAATATTAGCGCCTCTTGTTTCTTACTTGAAAAAATAATAATTAAGAGGTACAAAGTGTCGTGTAAATGTCTCCAACGCGGCGTGCTTGACCCCGCTCTCCCTCTGCCCCACTCTGCCCCACTTTGCCCCGGTTCCCTTCTCTCCCAATTCCCGCATTTGCCCAATATTCAGGATTGGCCACATTTAATAAGGGCGACGCGATTGATTCCACCAAATTGGCTCTTTGGAAAAGAAAATTGGTTATTTGAAGGACGGTTAAAAATTGATTGGTAACGTTATATTTTTACCAGAGGGTGCACTTTCCTTATTTATGTTTCATTATTGTCGAGCTGTCTCGATGTTTCCTAAAACTTTTGGGTTTTATTTGAAAACAGCTCTGGACATCGGGGATTGACTGGCAGTTTTAATCTTTAAAATTCCCAAGAGGCTTTCTGGATCTTTTTTCTTATTTATTTGTTTTTGCTAATAGGTAAAATAACTTTTAAGGATTTCTTTTGAAAAAAATATTACAATCAATGCTATGATAACTCACGTTTTCAATCCTATATCTTGACGATTTTTTTACTTATAATCTATGACACATTTCCGGGAGTTAGCTTAGTTAGCTCGATATTTCCCGAGATTTCCCAGAAGTTCGCAACATCCGGAGCACTCAGTCAGTTCATGCAATATTACCGAAGTTGTGATGATGGCACTGGCAGCCCTCGAGCGAGTCCGAGTTCCCTGCTCTCGGGGCCTCTCGGGGCCTCTCGGGGCCTCGCGTGCCTTTAAAGCGGCTGATTCGAAGCCAATTTACAATGTTTCTTATGATTTATGGCAATTTAGAGATTGTATTGGGGTTGTTTTGATGGGAGTTTTGAATGGAAATTGTTGCTGGGTATTATATTTATATGCTTGTTCTGAAATCAAATTAAAAAGTATTTTAGACTCAATATTAAAAAATGAACAGATTTTTGTTTTTACAGAGCACCTAACAAATGATGAACCAACAAATATACATTTTTATTGATAAAACCACTTTACAGAATACCAACCATGTTTGTATAAATATTTCCTCAAGGTATCTGAAAGGTTTTTAAATGAAAATTAATAAATATGGAAATGGACAGTTCATACAGAAACAACTCCGTGGTATCTTAAAACGTGTGTTAAGGGTATCAGATTATATCCGATTTAATAAATAGAACATACAAAGATAGATATATTTTTAAAGAAGACAAAGGAAATACTCGTAGCTCTAGAATCAAGGCTCAAAAACAAGAGCAAATAAAACTCTGCATCTGAGCAGATAAAAATTCTCACTAATTTGTCAAGAGGGGCCTTAATCCAACAGTTTGACGAAGTGAAAAAGTTTTAATTAAGTTATCGTGAAGACAGATCTGTTGCACGTCTGCGTTTTAATCTCTCACTTAGTGCAGTTGGCGCACCGCTGTTTGCCAACAGACTCTGAACGGGCTCCCGTGGTTTTACAACTTATTTTAATATCGTTTAAACCCAAATAATCGCATTAAAAGTTGCTCTTTCAAGTAACTTTCAAATTCAGATCCAATTAAAGCGTCATTTTACTTAAAGTGGCCCGTAATGTGTCGTAAATAACAATAATAAAGTTTTTTAGAGAGCATTTAGATGTGTCGGCCGACGATAACGCCCGCGCCGTATTAGAGCTATCATTTAATTTGTATGAGAGCTTCGATATCTGGTTTATGAATGCAGCCCGCGGGCTTTGTTCCGGCGCTAACCACTCGCCTTTAATGACTCTATTAAAGAGATTGATAGTGTGTATCGCTTAAAAAACTTATTCCTTTTTTCATTCCTTACAAATTTAATTAATGTCGATACCCTTCCGAGCGGGGCGGCTCCATTATATCGTAATTTCCTTTTTGTAGTCGGGATAATTTAATAACGTTATTGTATTGAACTTCGATAATCTTCCACTTTTATTGTAAAAGATATTGATAGTAAATTAAATATCAAGTTCATATGCGTGACTTCTAAATGGCGATTCATTTATAAACATCAAAAGCGTATTTACAAACAATCTCATCTCAATAAATTTAGGGTCCACGGAATTTATTTACATATCGTTAAGTTTGAATCACGCAAGTTGGCGTCGTGGACCCCTCTTACTGCGAGCGAAAGTTTAGCGTTCCTTGAGAATCGAGTTACTGTGCTGTGGGGCTATTCCTGTCACCGTTTTGCTTTCGTTCTATTTAAGTTTCGTCAGCGTTTTGGTACAGAGATGGATATTTCTCTATAAATGTTAAATTAGCATAGAAACGTTATTAGATAAGAACTTAAATGGAACAGTTACAGCCTCTGGCTCCAATGTGACAAATCTCTTGGTATACTTACGTCGAACTACGCTGGGCTTAGGTTTCGATCTCCCTGCATTCCTCCCATAGTTGCTTAAGTGACAGTTCTAATAACTAATTTACGGCATAAACTACGGTAGGACAATGACCATCGTTTATTGCTTGCCAATTAATGAGAATAGAGCTGTTCCTGTGCCTTACTGATCTCGAGACGTAGACGTGCGGGGTGCGGGGTGCGGGGCGCGTGGGACACACTTACCGGTGCTGAAAGACCAGGCCTTAGAGGAACACCTAACTGGATTTCAGGGTAGGGATGTCTGTAAGATGCTTTTAGTTATGTATAGGGACTTCGACTGTTGTGTAAGATTTAAACATTTTAGGGTTTTATATTGATTTCAATTAGTTTTATGCGTCACATAATATGAGCCAACGTTTTTTTGTAACGAACTTTTCTAGGGATTCCTAGGAAATTTAATTTTTTTTATTGCCGTTATATTAAATCTATATATCAAAATTATGTATTTAAATTCACGACTGAACAAGCGAGTCAGAGCTTAAATTGATTTTTTCCACGTCAAAATTACCTCCCAAAGGTACCAACCAAATTCAATTTCGTAAACCAAATAAGTGGATGGTAAAAACCGGCTTTGATAGGGGACATCACTAGCGATTCCGCGCGACTGCGGCCCAATTTGGCCCGAACCTGCAGTTTTTGCACGCATCCCCTTACAAAGCTCCTTACACCCTTCATATCGAAAACCATCTCTATATCTCTACAATAAGAAGAGTTTTCGTGTGCATGTTGAAAACGTTTATACACTTTTCCACGCGCTTTAACCATTGCTTCTTTAACTCGGATTTTAAAGAGAACCCTTTGTTAGTGGTTATAAGAGCTTGTTTGGAGTGATGGTGTGTAATATTATCTTAAAGACTAAACGGGTAGCGGAGGTCGGCAGTAACGGGTCCATGTGCCGGAATGAGCATGAGGTTATTGATCGTGAATTTTCATCAATTAGCGTGGATAATGATCTAATAATTAAGTTTTATCCGTTTTAAGTTTTAAGCTTAAAGGTTTTCAATTTTAAAAACACCTATGTATTTCTAGACTTTAATCAAAACATTTTTAAAGCTTTGTATTATCATAATTTTCTGGTTAAAGAATTTCATTGAATACTTGCCTTTATATTTCGAAATAAATAAAATTTCTTGTATTTAGTTGGCATTTCAGAGTTGGAGAGTTTGTTTAATTGTGGTTGCTGTGAAAAGCTCACAAATAAACCATAGGTTTTCTTTGTTGATTAAGTTTTCTAGGACTAGGCATATGAACACAAGTGAGTTAATATGGGTGGAAACAAAGAAAATGTATCTCCAATCACTTCTTCGAACTATAGTCTGAACAGTTACAAAGCAGATTCTAGCTAAATAAATCAGGGTATTCTATTCTCGTCGCAGCATTCACAGTTATGGAAGCATTAGCAGGAGCCAGCTCCAAAAGGACGAGTCCTGTGCCGTAGCGGCCGTGGTCCCGCAGCCGGCGCGGCGGCGACTCGCAGCCGCGTCCACGTCCCGCCGCCAGTGACGCGCCGACCGCCGCCACCGACGCACGTGCCGGCCGCTCATGCTCTCAGCGCGATCGCGAACTCAAACACGACAACCGTTGTCACACACAAGTTTCGTGTTTTGCTTTATAATTCCTGCGTAGGTAGGGAAAGCCAAGTTTCTGTGTTCAGTTTAGATAGATCCGAGACGATGGGGAAGGGTCTGGACAGATGATACCGGCAGCGTCGATCAATGCGACTGAGAAAGCTAAAATGATTCTGAAGATAGGGGGGAAGGTGGCCCCGGTGAAGGGCGAGGTGAAGCCTGCGGAGAAGAAGAGGAAGAAGGAGTGCGGGAGCTGGGTGGAGGAGTGGGCGGGAGGGGCGGTGTGGCTGGCGTGCGCCATGGCGCTGGTGTCGAGCGGGTTCGGCGTGGTGCGGCAGCAGGGGCTGAGCGCGCGGCTGGCGCTGCTGGAGGAGCAGTACCTGGCGCTGCGGAGCGCGGTGCTGGAGCCGCAGCAGCCCGCCGTGGAGCGTCTGCGGCGGGACGTCGCCCGCGCGCAGCACTGGAGGCCGCGCCGCAGCATCAGGGACTACGGAGACTGCATGTGTCCACCAGGTCAGTACCCGGAATCGCAATTCGTCTCGACTTTCGAATACTCAACACACGAATACGTTAACTTGTCGCCATAGACCTATTCCTTATTAAAGCTCTGGTCTACTTATCACGGTTGTTTACGGTCCATGAACTTGTCGTTACAGAGCTTTCCTTTACAGATATCGCTACGTCGCGGTGGTATAAGCTTAGCCTGATTAGTTGATCTGTATCCATACTAATATTATAAGCTCAAGAGTTGGTTTGTTTGTTTAAACTCTCAAATTTAAAAATTATTTCGGTGTTGGATAGTATGTTTATCAAAGAAGGGTAATATTTATGTACCTTGAAAGCGTAAAAAATCGCAAACGAAACTATCGGCGAGTTTGCTAGTAAATCACAAAATATTAAAGAATTAACATGCAATTTATATTACGTATTTTTTTCTAATATTTAGTTGAGGTGAGAGGTTGATATAGATAAAAAAAAATTAATATACCATAATGATTATTTATAACAGCTACTGTTTATTTTGTAAAACAACAACATCTTAACTCGCTTTTCGTGATGTGATTACACAGTTAATAAAGTTAATAGTTGTAACGTTACAAATCCGATTAAACACAATAGCATTCAATGTTAAACTGATTATGAGCATTCAATAAATGATGTTTTGTTTCGTTAATTGAGGTCAGTATCCGCGGCCAACTGAATGTTTCATCCGATGACATCCGCGTTCACCGGCGGTGCCGCTTCCCGGTTATTAATGATTGGCTCAAATCGCTACGGGTCATTCACAAACAAAATTACACCTCCATAATTCACGGCATTCACTGCAGACGGCCCATTGTGAATTCAAAGGCTTAATCATAGATCCTTCAATAATTATAGACGATACGACGTTGAGGCTCACCACACCACCGGCAATCAGGCGGGAGTGCGCCGCGACCTTTTCGACTCAACTGTACTTTCTATTACAATATTTATTCCTAAAGTTTCTACGAGTTAATTCCACGGACACCATTTTTAAACAACTTAAAATGCAATTACAAGCCCATCAGCGACAGCTGTAAGCTCAAATCCGACCACTTCAAAGGGTACAAATGCCAATCTCCCGAAGCTATTAAATTTTTTCTTCGCACAGAGTTAATCCCCAGAAAGTTGTCACCCCTCGCGGCGGACTGTTTGCGATTCCAGAAACGTGGCCTACCAACTGCTGCGTATTCTGTGCCACAGCCGAGTGTCGAGTAATCTATTGGTGGGTACACACGTACGTTCTTGCTCGATAAGCATGTTTCATTCGAGCATGACTATCTACAAACAAGCTCGACCCTGCGTCTACACGTAAAAGCTTGCTCGAAGAACATGTTTAGTGCGCGTTGAAACTCTTCGAGCAATGGACGATTCGTTGTTGTGTTTGGTGGGCATCGCCTGCTACATTTACTGTCAGGGAAAACTTCGCGAAGAAAGCGTCGTCGTCGCTGGGTTAGGCCAATAAGTTTTTCTGTAATTAACTGCATAGATGGCGATAATTTTCGCATTTTATTAGCAAAATTTATCTCCAATCAATTCAATAATTTTTTTAGCTTTCTGCGGGATATTAGCTGTTTTAATGATATCGTTTGTTTAATCGAGAAAATGAACGAAAGTCCGACATTTTAACAGCGCACTCGCACCCTCTTTACAAAAATATCAATCACGACTAACATGCTCGACTTCGCGGCTACATGTACAAGCATGTTTGCATCGAACATCGAGCAAGAATTATGGACGTTTGAATCTTGTTCGAATCGAACATTTTGGTTGGCTTCGAGCATTTGTCTTGAGACTTGCATGGTACACACGTTCGTACTTGCTCGAGATCGAGCAAGTTTATCGAGCAAGAACGTACGTGTGTACCCACTATATGTCTATCTTTAGATCGAAAAAAAATGATAAACGCGAGAGCCAAGTGGGGAGACGAGCCGAAGGGTCTGCGGAGGGCCTTTTGTTAGCGGAGGTTCCGGCTTTTTGTGTGACCAGTTTATTTGAGATACAATATAATAAGTGGCTTAAGCGATGGGTTCCATAATAAAAAGGATATGTTTTATTAAAACGGGATTGGATTTCAAAAATTATTCTTTTCATTTTGTGTCTTGTCTTTTTGGGCTTGTCGACAAATGGTACCTAGTTAAAAAATATGGTAACGGTTCGATTTCTATTGAATAGAAATGAAATAAATGTGTCGCTCCCTGTAATTTACAACGTCCAGAACACTAAACACTCCATCGGTCGTTTAATGAATGGGTCCGAGCGCCGATAAATTACCGCGACGTCAAAACTATCGGACGTCACGCCCACAGCACTCGGATTTGGGACCGAAACACTTGTCCAACGGCATAATTATATCATTTCAAACTATCACGCAATATTAAAGCAGATGATATCATTCGACAACCCTGTATGACAGTGGGTCTTATTTATTAGGCTTACGAAAATATAATTCTGAGCTCTTATTCACACGAATCTCGGAAAAAATATCCTAAATGTGAAAATAACAAATAAATAGCAGTGGTAGTACATTGTAACAGAAACAAATAAAGAAACCAGAGCTTTGGGAAGTAATACGCCAATCAATAGGACACGGGTCGGGGTGCGACCGACACGTGCGCGCGACTTCGCCCGCCGCGTGCCGGATACAACCGACACTCTTGTCACAACACCAACCGAAATAACGAGCAAAAATATAATAAACCTTTACAATATGTAACCAATGTTGACATTTTAATAAGAGAGACAAAGAAGTAGGAGGTTTTCTAAAGACTCCACCGACTAAGCAGAATAGACTTGATCCTAGGTTCAGTTTCATCATAATAAAGCCATAGGCCTTTCCAAGCTTAGCAGACTTAGGCATTATACATTGGGTTAGTGATGATAAGGTAGGCTATGTATTTGAGATAATTGAGTAAACAGAAGCGAAGGAGGAGGTAAACATAATGATACTCCCCGATGGGAAAAAGGGGCTTCATGACACAAAACAGAAGTGGAACGGTTGAGATGAAAACATTAAATTGTTGTGTAAAGTGGTGTTAGTGCGGCCGGTGACGGTGACCACCCGCGCGTTCAGCGGCTCTGCGGTCTTTCAATGGCGCGCCTCATTAGAGTAGGCGTGGACAATCAGGGGAATTCAATATAAACGCATTATTGTGATCATTCACTTGTAAATTACGATATTACATGTTTTGAACGGATCTAATTGGCTGCTTGTGAAAACGACCAACCGATGTTGAATTATGTTCTGCGCCCACGTCGTTTTAATACGTACTTATAATTTAATCCGTTAGCTTTAATAACACAGTCAGTGAAATATGACTTGGCTTAGGAGTTAGAAATGAAATTCAACAATTTCGAGGCGATTGTAAATACAAGCAAAGTTGAGTTGAATAAAAGCGAATTATAATAAGATAAGATCCCTTATTCCATGATTGAAAGGCTTAATCTAAAAGCTTAGCTCGAACTTTCTAATGAAAGGCCCAACGATTCGCTGGAACTTGTACACCTATATTTTGTTTCAAAAGACGTTCTCCTTTCAGATGAAAGTGCCTCTTACATTGACTTGTTTTGGGTAAAATAAGTTTAATATCCCTAACTTTGTAAGGGGGAACATTTTCTTTACTCCGTGTACATTAATCTTCACGGAATTTAAATTAGCTATTAGAACTACACAGCGCTTCGCCCAATTGTCAAAACTTTCGTCATCCACTCTGAGTTATGGTCCCTCCGATCGGTCCTCGTTCCGATCAAATGAACACGTCATCTCACCCGGGTCCGAGCGGCCTAATCCGGTTAACCCATTGTCAGCGCAGTAGCGGTAATTAGGACGTCTCTAGTTACCGTGTTATATTTGACGACGGCTCGGAAACCCATTTAGTGAAAGATGACAGGGATGTGATAGCTTTTGAGTTTAATTTATTTGTATTATCATCATCACGATGTAAGTTTACTCATGGTTTAAGGAATATTAAGTTGTTTACTAATTTCAATTAAACTTTGTTGGTTATTGATTCCGGAGTAGGCAATAATATTTGAAAGATCAAAGGTAAAGTTTGTTGTGTTAGTTTGGCTGGCTCAATGAGCTACAAACATCAGAAGTGGCTGAATTACGTCGATGGGCCCCCGCGTCATCTGCTCCATTACTGGTAACTCGGCGTAAGTTCAGCAAACAGGCTTGCTCAGCAAACAGTCAGGTGAGATTGTGCTTACTGCTAAACTTTGGGCTTGTTTGTTTGCATACCGGAAATGAGTTTGGGTATAAATAACTGCTGAACCAATATTAGATTTGAAATTTAAACAATGGACACTGTTGAAATATATGTTTGTAGTGTTTATACTGGTTTATACTTAGTAAAATAATATATGTTAAGTAGGCTAATAAAAACACAATATGTGTTATTAAGAACGGAGCGGTATACATTTTTTTCTTGGCATAGTTTACGTTCTATTTCGATCTTATCTTTGAAAAATTGTAATACATATAAAAAGTCGTGTTAGTTACACTATTAATAACTGAAGAAAGACTGAATCAACTTTGCTGTAAATTGGTGGAGAGGATAATATCCTCTCCACCAATTTACAGCAAAGTTTAATAGAATAGAATAGAAGAAGGAATAGAATAGTATAAATCAAGATTTAAATAAAGTTACTTATACTAACATATCTCAAAATCTGGCCAAGCAAAATAGACGGAACATAACATAAATTGTTTGTTCAGTATTAGTTAACAGAATTGACTCCTCACCCACGAGCAACAAATAGCCACAGATAATCGACACAAACAAGGAATACGGTGGCGCTGTATGTATCGCGGGCATTTTCTCTCATTAGCACCTGCGGGCGATCGCCGGGTCGGGGCCTATTAGCGCTGTTTGCTCGCCAATAACGCGGCGCCGAGGTTGGGGCCTCGGAGACTCACACCTAATTGATTGTTTGCCTCAAGGCCCATCGTTTGCATACCACCTGCACACGATTGTAAGCCGTACCCCGGGAACATAGCTGCCACCTTCCTGTGACAGGCTCGATATTTCGCTCGAGTTTTTGCATGAAGTGAGACTTTGATTTTATTCGTTTAATTTCTGAGGCTGACGGGCTGTCTTGTTTATTCGAAAGATTTCTGGTAGAATCTTTGCTGAAGTTTTCTTTGACCTTTTCTGTGAAACTGTGTGGTAAAAGTTCAGTTTAATTCCTTTGTAGGTTTTTCAAAGGTTCTAAATGTTTTCTTATGTTTTCCTTATATTAAAGAGTTAAGTTGAATTCTGTGGAATCCTTTAATGTAATGAATGTTCGGAGAAGCTGGCTAAGCATTCGGAGGTAATTAATTATGATCCCACGCGCCGCCTGATCCGATCTCGTTCCGGACACGCACGCCGGACGCGCCGCGGTGCGGCCGGGTACTGCGGACACAAACACGACCACAATTGTGGACCCTTTTGAGAAGGTAAATGTATCAGTGTTAGTTATCTTCATCTCTCGTATAATAAAGACAAAAACTCTTTTAACATTATTCGTTTTATAAAATTTCTGATTGTGACATTTTCGAGACCTTACTTAGTCCTTATCAATCTCGTAAATATAAATTTGTTTTACAATGTTTGATTTATACATTTAAAATAGGGAATAATTTTATGATTAATATGAGAATTATCTGTTGGAATTGTGCAACATATCAGGCGGGTGCTGTGCCCCAGGCTCCTTCCTCCACATCAGATATCATCCAGTGGCACTGATTGGCCGCGCTAGCGCCGCTTCTCCAGACACCGCAATATCACGCAATTTGTCTTACTACATTTATTTTCTTATTACGTCTCACACAATTCTAATTTCCGTTCAATTTCAATTCTCATTAAGATTATGAGTACGAGTAAAAGTCTGTGTAGTTAATCAATGCCACTTTTCGTTGTAATCTTATAACTCAAGAACGGCTGGGCCGATATAAGGTGCTTTGGTAAAATTTAAAATAGTCGTAATAGCCCAGGGAAGGCTTAAAAACTTGTGAAAAAACGTGGAAAAACTTGGGAATAAAACGAGTGAAGCCGCGGGCGGATCAGCAAGTATCAACATAAAAACTGAAATTACATGTTTTGAAAAAAAAAGTTTAATTTACAAGAGACGACCTATTCTTTCGTTGTATCTTAAGAAATCTTTTAATATTTAAATCGACGTAGAGCAACTTAAAAGTTGGAGGAGTTCCGATCGTTGCTGGCTCGGGTTTTAACAAAAGGAATTCTTTATGAGACTACTGTTATTAAGTTTTTAGAGTAAATTATGATATCCCGAGATCCCACTAGCGCCTAGTGTCGACAACTAATTGATTCCTCCGGTAATGGCAGCACTCCGCACCTCCGTATAAATAACTAACAATAGATACATCCATGTTCCATTTACACAAACATCTGGGGAATTGGACGGCGCACCATTTACGGTGCTCCGCCGGTTGACTGAACGAGTATCTTGTCGAGAGTACAATGTTATTGTTGAACATGATCCCGCCCACCTGATGCAGTGACACCTGACACACGCCTCGCTGCGTCAAACACAAAAACTGATGCACCAAGCCTCTATTCTGTTCGATAGTTATCAGAATGTTCTTTTCAAATCGTTCTATTTGATAGACAGTATTCATGTTTGAAATGTCTGTCAAATTCATGGAACGGGGAGAGTTCCATGTTCGAAATTTAAATAATCTCCAGCACTGCGCGCAACATGGCACACGGCACACGGGATATGATAATGAACGCCACTTCCAGTCGGTTTGTTTACGTAAACGGCGCAACAGAGTTCCCCGTTACAATAATATGAGTTGGTTAATTAGTTCGGTGTCGATACTTGAGGCGGAAAGTTTAAACAAACACGAGGCATTCGGCAGTTTAGAGGCGAGGCACGTGCGGCGCCCTCTGGCGGCCGGGCCTGGTGGATACAACTCGTTTTATAGCCGCATTAGGACTTAAGTAGCTTCTGAGCTTTACTCGGATTTAGGAGGTTTATCAACCTGCGAACACGCTCCACGGTCAAAGTCAAAGGTTTACGTGGAAAAGTCATATCAGAAAGGATTTAAATGGTTAATCCAGTCACAGAGATTTGAACTCGCAGCGTATGTTAATCAGGTAACATGAATAACTCAGGATGAAGTTAATCTGAATATGCACATTCAACTCGAGAACTCGCTAACTTTAAACTAAATTTTATAGAATATTAAATTATTGAATAGAGTTCTGAAGTAAGTATACATTTTAATACACTCTTTATAGTGTACTAGCAGCCCCCGCGAACTTCGTCTCGCCATATAATTTTATTTGCAACTATCTCCATACTAAATTTTCCCGCGTAAGCATATATTTTCCCTCCGAAGCATGTATTTTTCCGCGGTAAAAAGTAGCCTATGTTCTGTCTCAGGGTCTAAAGATTGTATGTGCCAAATTTAATCAAAATCGGTTGAGAGGTTTAAGCGGGAAAGCGTAACAGACAGACAGACAGACAGACAGCCAGACAGAAAGAGTTACTTTCGCATTTATAATATTAGTTAGGATGATGTAGAAATGAATAGTAGGCACTCAATGCAAGAGGAATCCATGTACTTAGTTGCGCAACTTCAAGTACCTACAGATAGACATTTAAATTGAAACTGAATCGTCTAATGAGCCACGGTTCTCATCTATCATTACTCTCAACTGCCGCGTGCCGTGATTTGATTTATTGTGTAATTACAGGAGTTGTGGTTACACGCGTGGTGTCGATATCGTCGTTGCCTCGCGTTGCCTCACCGCATTTGCCTCACTTGCCGAGGTTTCGGGTTCCGGTTGATGTTTACTTTAGAGTGAACTGTAGCGATATGCGCCTAATTGAGAGCTCATTCGACACGCTGAGTATTAATTAATATTCTGGGTAATTGGTTTGTGATTCGTGTTGGAGATGGTTTATCAAGGCCCGTTAGTCGAATGCGTTGATATGTCGGGAAATTTAAGAAGAGCTAATTTTTTTTTAAAATTAGATGAGAAAGAAAAAATATACCTACATCAGCAACATGCATGATACATGGGTAAAAATTTAAATTCCACAATTTTTTTTTGTATTAATCGTTTACTCTCAAATGCCAACTTCTAATAATAATACAAAAATATATGAATCTCAATTTATCGACATCGGCATCGAACAAAACCAATCCCTACGTCCGCCTTAAGACTGACGTTGTTACTTAAATGCTATATTTAAAATCGAATTCGATAGAAACTCCAGAGAACTCAGAAGAGTGTCCAAGTAGTAAAAGTGATGTATCCCCTTGTCCCCGGTCCTAACCACGTCCTAACAGTGTAACCGTAAAAGCACATGGATGGAGACATTACTCAGCAGTAATCTGTTGAATGTTGATATTGTCACTTAGAGCCGGCGCGTGTTGCAACTAGAAAGCTGCTGGAACGGCTCGTATCGGGCACTTCGAACAGCTCACTTACAGCTCGACACGAGCTTGGCCGAGACAATAAGTCGAGCTATTTTTCTGTTATTTATGTTATGGCTTAGATCTCTCAAAAATATTGCTATACTTATTATTGTAAGGTACGATTTGTGATATAGATATCTAAGTATATTTATTTCTCATTAGATCTTAGTATTCAAATTATCTGCATATAATATTGTAAAAACATTTTGCTTAGAATCTACCGGATTTTTTTCTCAGAGTGTATGTACATAATATATATGTTGCAATAGACGTCCGATGACTGAAATGAATGTAATAATCTTTATTGCTGAAAGCTGTTTAAGAAACTTACGAATCATGATATTGCTAAAAATACACCCAACACAGCAGGATCTTAATTACAATCGTGCTCATAAATAAAATGGCCGGTATGAAAGAAAAGATAATAAATGATGAACGTACCTAATATAAATCCATTAAGCGCCAGATAAAAGTAAATGTAGACATTTTTGCTTCAAGGGGGATTATAATTACATACAGATCTCCTTTAGAATGATCTTCGCTTGGAGTTTTAAGCAATGACATTAATGAGGAAGACATCCCGACCCACCCAAATCAGATTAGAGCCGCCTTGTCCAGGACTGAGCCGATGTTCATTGGGAACTTTAAGTCAACATTTTAGATGAAAGGTCGCTCAATTCTATCACAAAAAAACAGGTATTGTGAATTTTCTCTGAAAGACCCAGTTTTCTATTCAGATATCTATCTGAAACACAAGCTCCGAGCTTACAAAGGCGGTAGTTAAGTGAATTATTCAACAAAATTTACCTATTATTTATTCATGTGCTACTAATGAGGCTGTATTGCTGCAAACTTTTCAACAACCTCGCTTTAATAAAGATAATTTTGAAAAAACAAAACAAGTTAAAAGTTTGCTCTATACAATATTTTTGTTTATAGCATTTACAAACTTGTAAATTGAGTCGGGATGTTTCGTATAGGTTGTAAAGTCGTTGTTCCGTGTAATTGTGTAATGAAATGAAAAGTTTGCGGCTGTTTTGTTCTTCTCTGTTGTCTTGTAATCCAATTTGGGGCACGAGCCGAGCCGCGCGCGCGTGCGGGTCTCGGACAACGAACCCAACCTGGGAGAAGGATTATCGCCGTTTAATCACTCTTGTTTAAGCTGTCCAACGTGTAACGAATTATGAAACATTTAATATTAATATGTCTTTTAAATGTTTGATAATTAAATTATAGATATTATTTAGATTAAATCAGTTAAAATAAATAAAGATAATTTCAAACTTAAAAAATTCAAACAATAGTCATTTAAAAATTATAAATTTGACGCACACTTTCACTAAAGGGTGGTAATCAAAGCATCACAAACGTGTGTCCAAACAATAAATGTTTCTCACATATATCAGCAGTTGAGACACAGGCTCCCGCGCGCGACTCCGGCCGCGTCCCTCGCCGCCCAGCGCGCCCTCCGCCCAACCCTTCACGTGAGGATGTTTGGATTTGATTACGAATTTGTGTCAGAACCGTTTTAAAATATTATCTTTGTTTGCTTTTAACTGCTTTGATGTTTTTGTCATTATTGTCTGCAAGTACTTAAACGTTTGTGGTTTTAATTTTTTTTTAATTCAATAATTGTATTTTCTAACTTCAGTTTCTTGCAAAACCCATGACGTCTAGTCATAGATTATGTACCTAAGTCTAGTAATGGAGTTTGTCAGGCTTGTTGCTCAGTTACAGAACTTGTATTGTATCGGAGTGTTGGTTGGCTGGCAGGTCAGGCCGCGGACGCAAGGTGCCCGGTTCTGGTCGAGCGCGGCTGATCGCGCAGCTGTCACGATTGTTACAGCGATTCATTTGCATCATAAAGCACTCGTTATTTGTGGTCAATAGCCGTAACCAGCGCCTTTTAATTGTGTTCGGCCCCCGACCTCCCGTTCGCACTCGTACCCTTTGTAAAACTTACAATACGAGTATTACTACTGGTTTTGTGTCTTTGAGAATTGAAACTCTATTTATTATAATGACCCGTTATTGACGATAGTGATATTTCACAAATAAAATATTCTATAAAAATAGATATACTATCGTAAATAACTAAATAAATAAAAATAAAAATATTGATTTGTAAAATAGTTTACAAATCGGTTTTATTGTTAAATATTGCTTTAAAATTCTACGAGTTTCTCTGAGAAATCCCATCTAAATGCAAAAGCAAATATCATTCGGAATATCTCAGTATTAGCATCGTTTTATCACAATAACCGCCATTATGAACCGTAATCTCTTATTGAATTATTCACGGAAAGATGCGAGTTACGGACGCGACTTTCTTACTACTTGTAGATTACAGACGTGATATTGCAAACAATTTCTGTATCAGTGTTTAATTTTTTTTTATCATCTTTATTTTTTTTTATTCAAGAATGATTTTCAAGTTTTTGGAAGCAATAAAGTTGCATCTGCTTTTGTCCTGTTCAATCAATTTCCGCGGTATCTGAACCAAGTCAATACATTAAGTTAAATTCTTGATTAAAATCAAATAAATGTGTTTCAGCTGACGTCACGAGTTAGATTTGAAAGTGCTTGTTCATTTACATATCTATTAGTCGTTCGCTAATGGCGCTCGTAGATTAATGTTTGGTTTAATCTCAGGCGCGGCGCGGCTCGAATGAGTGCTGTATACAGGACTTATTGGCGGCATTGTCTGGTTCCAATGTAAATAGTTAAACGATTACTCTCCTGCGTCATGTTTCCAATCTCGGCAGTTAATCTCTTCAAATAGATACTGCGCTGGAATATTGTTATTTATTTTATGACTCGTATGTTAAGTAGGAAGATTACAGTTATGAACATTGATAAAGATGTAACGTTTAAGTATTTATCATAACTATTTTTATCCAACAGCATGTGGTTTACGGCTACATTTAATAGCTTTCTTTACAGTCATTACTTTCTTGACTTCTAGATCATCGCTTAGCGGACGTGCTAGTCTTTGTTTGCTTTCAAAATCTTATATTTTTAAGCTTTCTTAAAAATGTTAGATTTTAACCGCACATGAATCTAACTAAGAATAGCCATTAACAACCATCACTCTCTGTCAGTAAGTCTCATAAGCGCCAACATTAATGAGAATTTATACAGATGTTAAATTCTAGTAGAAGACAGTTTTGTTAGGTTTACGCATAGAGAAAATGATTGAAAGTATAATTTGCGTAATGATTGTTTGTTGCGTTTCTTTGTCTTCGGCGCAGAAGTTAACTTTTATACGTAGAAGATAGTCCTTTAGATTAGATTGTGTAATGTCGTTGTGCGCGGTGAAGGCATTCGTTCCGCGAATGTGCGCAATGGGCGCCGCACACGACACTCGACACACGACACACGACACACCTGTTAGTGTAATGTGCATGCTCTTATGGTGCGTGTGCCGAGCGGTGATGTGTTCCGGCACATTACTGCTTTATGGTTTTTATTGACTTGTTTTGTTTATTACTCTTTTCAAGTTTACCTCTTACTTTGCTTTATCAACTTTGATAGGAGGTGTTTACTTGATGTGGAATTTATATATATTATAAGTGCTAGATGACTTTTATACGAAATGCATCATTCCTTATTTTTACATAGAACCGTGCATAGAACACTCCAACCAGTCTCTGTAGATCATACAGATACCAGTGGCCCACATCCGTTGACCCTGTAAGCTGACTTACATACTTTGCACCACAGTAACTTGCCTAGAACCACTACAGAATACTACTGCATAAACTCAGCTCAAATTTAAATAACTTCAACTTATGCAAAACTGGGTAAAGAGGTAACACAGGGCGGAGTGGAGTAGACTTTGCGAACAAAGCCGGCGACCGGCGGTATTGTGTACAACAATGCCATACGAGCCAACCCGCGGGTCGGCCTACAGCGGACTGCTCCCACTGCACCATTGTAATGTACTGTGCAAAACGACAGACCAAAGATTTACTGCTCTATGACATTGTTGCACAGTTTTATGGTTATTTCATTCACTATGGGAGAGGATTCTTCATTATGACATAGTTTGTTAGATTCAAAATACCTTGTTTTAAAGCTATTTGTACACTTACGTCCAGTCAGGACAGTTATCGGTGTTCCAATTAAAAGAGAAGGATATTAGCTCAATGTATATTTTTCAATGTCACCTTTTTCTTGTCAGATAGAAGTTTTTAACCTTAAACAATTTTGTCTGTTTACTTTTTGTGAACAATGGATTCCATATCAATTCTGTTATTCACATAAGGTAAATTAGACATACATTAAGATACATATTAAGTGGTGTGTGCAGGGTGGTCTGTGAATGTAATGTGAATATTCACTTGACATGTCAATCATTGTTTATCTAATAAGTACCCAACATTTTTGCCAGCACTTTTGCCAATGCACGTATATCTGAAATAAGATTCATATTTTTATGCAGCCACGTTCCAAATAGAATGGCCGGAGTACTCTGCTCTTTGTGGGGACACGGACGCCACGAGAATATGTTACGTCTTTGTCATTTACTCTGACATCTCTATTAAAAGGATTTCCCAGTTGGATGTGGAGGTATTGTTGTGCACAATGGCCGGGTTTCGGTCTCAGCTTAGCGTCTTGCTAATGTCCCGCCCAGCGCCGCTATATCACGCTTTTTGCGCTGTTTGTTGGTAGCTTCTGCGCTCGAAGGATCAGCGTACATTACGTCGTTTATCATTCTGTGTGTCACTCTCTTTTGTATTGTTGCGCACTGGTCACTTTTGATTTATAATCTTTATTTTAATAATTATGATGTAATCATTTAAAATGACTTCTTAAAAAATGATGATGGCTTTATAAACAGAATTCAATCATTTATTTAAAATAGAAGGAACAGATATTATTAAAAAATGAAAGCTAGTTATAGGCCGGGATCCGTAGTACATGGAAATCAAGTGATTACTAACAAGCTAATTTTTGGTGAGTAGCTTCGTTTCGATGAGACGACTAAAAATATCCTATACCCAAATCTCGATTGTGGTAGCTAACAGAGATATCAAGGATTAAAAAAATCAAGGATGTAAAACCGGGATAACGGACCACGAAATTTGTCGGACAATATGTCCGTTAGATTTTATATATATTAATTAAGTATACAACAAAAAATCAGCTGGTTAGTAATCATAGTAATCATAATTGACCTCGTTTTCGATACATTTTCGAAATGGCGGACTCTTTGATCAAACCATAGGTTTTGTAGGACAAACATGTTTTTTATATTTATATTATATAAAGCTAAATTACCACTGACTCACTCACTGACTGACATAATTGTTCTCCCTGTTGGTGGATGGGAAGGTATATTTTTTTTTGCAGAATCGTGTAGGGGGGGTCGGGGTGAGTTGGGGAAAATTCCGACTTTTTCAAATTTCCCCCTCCCCCTCCCCCTCCCCTATGGTATCTTCTTAACGGTAAGGTATTGAGTAAAAATTTTTTGGGGGTCGTATAGAGGGGGGTAAACGATTGCGAAAAAAAAAATTTCATCCCCCCCTCCCCCCCAAAAAAACTCCCCCTCTAAAGTGTACACCTAGAAATCTTCGTTTTATAGGGTTTTCGATGGCGGGGTCGTATAGGGGGTTCCTTCTCGAGTTGGAAGAAAAAAAAATTACCCCCCCTTTTCCCCCAAATTTCACCCCCCCTTTTGGTATCTCCCAAACGGTGAGACTTGGAGGAATTTTTTTTTCACAGACATATAGAGGAGGATAGATAGTTTTGAATGGCATAAATATTTTGACCCCCTCGCCCCCCTAGACCCCCTTTTCTATGAAAAAACCGAAAATTGGCCTATTTTTGACGAATATTTTAAGGGTGGAGCATTGCGGCGAGCGAAGCGAGCCGCGATGCGACAACGGGGAACAGCTCGGCGAGCGAAGCGAGCCGTGCTGTGACCCCCGGAATGTCCCCCTTGTCCCCCGTCCCCCAAAAATTCGACATGGGTGTCGATTCCGACTAATATGGGGGTGAGGATCACGAATTTGATGAAGGCGCGCGTGGGTCGGATTGCGGTGAGCGAAGCGAACCGCAATACGACACACGCCACGCAGCAAGGCGAGCGAAGCGAGCCTTGCTGCGTGTGCGTGTATGGCAGCACGACCGGGGTCGTATTGCGCCCACGGGCATCAGCTCGGCGAGCGAAGCGAGCCGTGCTGATGCCCGTGGTGTACTGATATGGGTATCGTTTCCGACTAATATGGGGGTGAGGATTACGAATTTGATGACGGCGAGCGTGGGTCGGATTGCGGTGAGCGAAGCGAACCGCAATACGACACACGCCACGCAGCAAGGCGAGCGAAGCGAGCCGTGCTGTGACCCCCAGACCCCCCTGAATACCCTCCCCAATCACAAATTGACATGAATGTCGATTTCCATCGCAGTTATCTATTAGTCTTGATTATCGATTTCCACCAAAAAAAACTTGTAGGTACCAAAACCCCCCCCAATTTTAGAATACATGCGAGCTGCTTGCAGCTCGCACACTCACGACCCACTAGTTATATTATATAAAGCTAAATTACCACTGACTCACTCACTGACTGACATAATTGTTCTCCCTGTTGGTGGATGGGAAGGTATATTTTTTTTTGCAGAAACGTATACAGGGGGTCCGGGTGAGTTGGGGAAAATTCCGACTTTTTCAAATTTCCCCCTCCCCCTCCCCCTCCCCTATGGTATCTTCTCAACGGTAAGGTATTGAGTAAAAATTTTTTGGGGGTCGTATAGAGGGGGGCAAACAATTGCGAAAAAAAAATTTCATCCCCCCCTCCCCCCCAAAAAAACTACCCCTCTAAAGTGTGCTTCCAGAAATCGTCCTTTTATAGGATTTTCGATGGCGGGGTCGTATAGAGGGTTCCTTCTCGAGTTGGAAGAAAAAAAAATTACCCCCCTTTTTCCCCCAAATTTCACCCCCCCTTTTTGTATCTCCCAAACGGTGAGACTTGGATGAATTTTTTTTCACAGTCATGTAGAGGAGGAAAGATAGTTTTAATTGGCAAAAAAAAATTAACCCCCCCGCCCCCCTAGACCCCCTTTTTTATGAAAAAACCGAAAATTGGCCTATTTTTGACGAATATTTTAAGGGTGGAGCATTGCGGCGAGCGAAGCGAGCCGCGATGCGACCACGGGGAACAGCGCGGCGAGCGAAGCGAGCCGTGCTGTGACCCCCGGAATGTCCCCCCTGTCCCCCCTCCCCCAAAAATTCGACATGGGTGTCGTTTCCGACTAATATGAGGGTGAGGATCACGAATTTGATGTCGGCGGGCGTGGGTCGGATTGCGGTGAGCGAAGCGAACCGCAATACGACACACGCCACGCAGCAAGGCGAGCGAAGCGAGCCTTGCTGCGTGTGCGTGTAGCACGACCGGGGTCGTATTGCGGTGAGCGAAGCGAACCACGGGCATCAGCTCGGCGAGCGAAGCGAGCCGTGCTGATGCCCGTGGTGTACTGATATGGGTATCGTTTCCGACTAATATGGGGGTGAGGATTACGAATTTGGTGACGGCGCGCGTGGGTCGGATTGCGGTGAGCGAAGCGAACCGCAATGCGACACACGCCACGCAGCAAGGCGAGCGAAGCGAGCCTTGCTGCGTGTGTGGCACCACGACCACGGGGAACAGCACGGCGAGCGAAGCGAGCCGTGCTGTGACCCCACGCCCCCCTGAATACCCTCCCCCATCACAAAATTATACATGAATGACGATTCCTATCGCAGTTTCATATAAGTCTTGATTATCGATTTCCACCAAAAAAAACTTGTAGGTACCAAAACCCCCCCCAATTTTAGAATACATGCGAGCTGCTTGCAGCTCGCACACTCACGACCCACTAGTTATATTATATAAAGCTAAATTACCACTGACTCACTCACTCATTGACATAATTGTTCTCCCTGTTGGTGGATGGGAAGGTATATTTTTTTTTGCAGAATCGTATACAGGGGGTCCGGGTGAGTGGGGGAAAATTCCGACTTTTTCAAATTTCCCCCTCCCCCTCCCCCTCCCCTTTGGTATCTTCCAAACGGTAGCACCTTGACTGAAAATTTTTTCGGAGTCGTATAGAGGGGGGCAAACGATTGCGAAAAAAAATTTTTTTACCCCCCCTCTCCCCCAAAAAAAAACTCCCCCTCTCGAGTGTGCTACCAGAAATCGTCCTTTTATAGGGTTTTCGATGGCGGGGTCGTATAGGGGGTTCCTTCTCGAGTTGGAAGAAAAAAAAAATTACCCCCCTTTCCCCCCAAATTTCACCCCCCCTTTTGGTATCTCCCAAACGGTGAGACTTGGATAAATTTTTTTTTCACAGTCATGTAGAGAAAGATAGATAGTTTTGAATAGCAAAAAAAGTTTGACCCCCTCGCCCCCCTAAACCCCCTTTTTTATGAAAAAACCGAAAATTAGCCTATTTTTGACGAATATTTTAAGGGTGGAGCATTGCGGCGAGCGAAGCGAGCCGCGATGCGACCACGGGGAACAGCGCGGCGAGCGAAGCGAGCCGTGCTGTGACCCCCGGAATGTCCCCCCTGTCCCCCTTTCCCCAAAAAAATCGACATGGGTGTCGTTTCCGACTAATATGGGGGTGAGGATCACGAATATGATGACGGCGCGCGTGGGTCGGATTGCGGTGAGCGAAGCGAACCGCAATGCGACACACGCCACGCAGCAAGGCGAGCGAAGCGAGCCTTGCTGTGTGTGCGTGTACGGCAGCACGACCGGGGTCGTATTGCGGTGAGCGAAGCGAACCGCAATGCGACCACGGGCATCAGCTCGGCGAGCGAAGCGAGCCGTGCTGATGCCCGTGGTGTATTGATATGGGTATCGTTTCCGACTAATATGGGGGTGAGGATTACGAATTTGATGACGGCGAGCGTGGGTCGGATTGCGGTGAGCGAAGCGAACCGCAATACGACACACGCCACGCAGCAAGGCGAGCGAAGCGAGCCTTGCTGCGTGTGTGGCACCACGACCACGGGGAACAGCACGGCGAGCGAAGCGAGCCGTGCTGTGACCCCCCGCCCCCCTGAATACCCTCCCCCATCACAAATTGACATGAATGTCGATTTCCATCGCAGTTATCTATTACTCTTGATTATCGATTTCCACCAAAAAAAACTTGTAGGTACCAAAACCCCCCCCAATTTTAGAATACATGCGAGCTGCTTGCAGCTCGCACACTCACGACCCACTAGTTATATTATATAAAGCTAAATTACCACTGACTCACTCACTGACTCATTGACATAATTGTTCTCCCTGTTGGTGGATGGGAAGGTATATTTTTTTTTGCGGAAACGTGTAGGGGGGGTCCGGGTGAGTGGGGGAAAATTCCGACTTTTTCAAATTTCCCCCTCCCCCTCCCCCTCCCCTATGGTATCTTCATAACGGTAGCACCTTGACTAAAAATTTTTTCGGGGTCATATAGAGGGGGGTAAACGATTGCGAAAAAAAATTTTTCATCCCCCCCTCCCCCCCAAAAAAACTCCCCCTCTCGAGTGTGCTTCCAGAAATCGTCCTTTAATAGGATTTTCGATGGCGGGGTCGTATAGAGGGTTCCTTCTCGAGTTGGAAGAAAAAAAAAATACCCCCCCTTTTCCCCCAAATTTCACCCCCCCCTTTTTGTATCTCACAAACGGTGAGACTTGGATGAATTTTTTTTTCACAGTCATGTAGAGGAGGATAGATAGTTTTGAATGGCAAAAAAAGTTTGACCCCCCCGCCCCCCTAGACCCCCTTTTTTATAAAAAAACCGAAAATTGGCCTATTTTTGACGAATATTTTAAGGGTGGAGCATTGCGGCGAGCGAAGCGAGCCGCGATGCGACCACGGGGAACAGCGCGGCGAGCGAAGCGAGCCGTGCTGTGACCCCTGGAATGTCCCCCCTGTCCCCCTTTCCCCAAAAAATTCGACATGGGTATCGTTTCCGACTAATATGGGGGTGAGGATTACGAATTTGATGATGGCGCGCGTGGGTCGGATTGCGGTGAGCGAAGCGAACCGCAATACGACACACGCCACGCAGCAAGGCGAGCGAAGCGAGCCTTGCTGCGTGTGCGGGTATGGCAGCACGACCGGGGTCGTATTGCGGTGAGCGAAGCGAACCGAAATGCGACCACGGGCATCAGCTCGGCGAGCGAAGCGAGCCGTGCTGATGCCCGTGGTGTACTGATATGGGTATCGTTTCCGACTAATATGGGGGTGAGGATTACGAATTTGATGACGGCGCGCGTGGGTCGGATTGCGGTGAGCGAAGCGAACCGCAATACGACACACGCCACGCAGCAAGGCGAGCGAAGCGAGCCTTGCTGCGTGTGTGGCACCACGACCACGGGGAACAGCACGGCGAGCGAAGCGAGCCGTGCTGTGACCCCACGCCCCCAGATCCCCTTGAATACCCTCCCCATCAAAAAAATATGCATGAATGACGATTCCTATTGCAGTTTCATTTAAGTCTTGATTATCGATTTCCACCAAAAAAAACTTGTAGGTACCAAAACCCCCCCTACTTGGGACAACATGCGAGCTGCTTGCAGCTCGCACACTCACGACCCACTAGGCGACCACGGGCATCAGCTCGGCGAGCGAAGCGGGCCGTGCTGATGCCCGTGGTGTACTGATATGGGTATCGTTTCCGACTAATATGGGGGTGAGGATTACGAATTTGATGACGGCGCGCGTGGGTCGGATTGCGGTGAGCGAAGCGAACCGCAATACGACACACGCCACGCAGCAAGGCGAGCGAAGCGAGCCTTGCTGCGTGTGTGACACCACGACCACGGGGAACAGCACGGCGAGCGAAGCGAGCCGTGCTGTGACCCCCCGCCCCCAGACCCCCCTGAATACCCTCCCCCATCACAAATTGACATGAATGTCGATTTCCATCGCAGTTATCTATTACTCTTGATTATCGATTTCCACCAAAAAAAACTTGTAGGTACCAAAACCCCCCCCAATTTTAGAATACATGCGAGCTGCTTGCAGCTCGCACACTCACGACCCACTAGTTATATTATATAAAGCTAAATTACCACTCACTCACTGACTCACTCATTGACATAATTGTTCTCCCTGTTGGTGGATGGGAAGGTATGTTTTTTTTTGCAGAAACGTGTAGGGGGGGTCGGGGTGAGTTGGGGAAAATTCCGACTTTTTCAAATTTCCCCCTCCCCCTCCCCCTCCCCTATGGTATCTTCTAAACGGTAAGACCTAGAGGAAAAAATTTTTCACAGTCGTGTAGAGGAGGATAGATAGTTTTGAAAAGCAAAAAAAGTTTGTCCCCCTCGCCCCCCTAGACCCCCTTTTTAATGAAAAAACTGAATTTTTTATCGGGTGGAGCATTGCGGCGAGCGAAGCGAGCCGCGATGCGACCACGGGGAACAGCTCGGCGAGCGAAGCGAGCCGTGCTGTGACCCCCGGAATGTCCCCCTTGTCCCCCCCCCCCCAAAAATTCGACATGGGTGTCGTTTCCGACTAATATGGGGATGAGGATTACGAATTTGATGACGGCGCGCGTGGGTCGACACACGGGCATCAGCTCGGCGAGCGAAGCGAGCCGTGCTGATGCCCGTGGTGTACTGATATGGGTATCGTTTCCGACTAATATGGGGGTGAGGATTACGAATATGATGATGGCGCGCGTGGGTCGGATTGCGGTGAGCGAAGCGAACCGCAATCCGACACACGCCACGCAGCAAGGTGAGCGAAGCGAGCCTTGCTGCGTGTGTGGCACCACGACCACGGGGAACAGCACGGCGAGCGAAGCGAGCCGTGCTGTGACCCCCCGCCCCCAGACCCCCCTGAATACCCTCCCCCATCACAAATTGACATGAATGTCTATTTCCATCGCAGTTATCTCTTGATTATCGATTTCCACCAAAAAAACTTGTAGGTACCAAAACCCCCCCCCAATTTTAGAATACATGCGAGCTGCTTGCAGCTCGCACACTCACGACCCACTAGTTATATTATATAAAGCTAAATTACCACTGACTCACTCACTCACTGACTGACATAATTGTTCTCCCTGTTGGTGGATGGGAAGGTATATTTTTTTTTGCGGAAACGTGTAGGGGGGGTCCGGGTGAGTTGGGGAAAATTCCGACTTTTTCAAATTTCCCCCTCCCCCTCCCCCTCCCCTATGGTATCTTCCAAACGGTAGCACCTTGACTGAAATTTTTTTCACAGTCGTGTAGAGGAGGATAGATAGTTATGAAAAGAAAAAAAAAATTGTCCCCCTCGCCCCCCTAGACCCCCTTTTTAATAAAAAATCTGATTTTTTTATCGGGTGGAGCATTGCGGCGAGCGAAGCGAGCCGCGATGCGACCACGGGGAACAGCTCGGCGAGCGAAGCGAGCCGTGCTGTGACCCCCGGAATGTCCCCCTTGTCCCCCCTCCCCCAAAAATTCGACATGGGTGTCGTTTCCGACTAATATGGGGGTGAGGATCACGAATTTGATGACGGTGCGCGTGGGTCGGATTGCGGTGAGCGAAGCGAACCGCAATGCGACCACGGGCATCAGCTCGGCGAGCGAAGCGAGCCGTGCTGATGCCCGTGGTGTACTGATATGGGTATCGTTTCCGACTAATATGGGGGTGAGGATCACGAATTTGAAGACGGCGCGCGTGGGTCGGATTGCGGTGAGCGAAGCGAACCGCAATACGACACACGCCACGCAGCAAGGCGAGCGAAGCGAGCCTTGCTGCGTGTGTGGCACCACGACCACGGGGAACAGCACGGCGAGCGAAGCGAGCCGTGCTGTGACCCCCAGACCCCCCTGAATACCCTCCCCGTGTGTGGCGTGTGTGGCACCACGACCACGGGGAACAGCACGGCGAGCGAAGCGAGCCGTGCTGTGACCCCCAGACCCCCTGAATACCCTCCCCGTGTGTGGCGTGTGTGGCACCACGACCACGGGGAACAGCACGGCGAGCGAAGCGAGCCGTGCTGTGACCCCCCGCCCCCCTGAATACCCTCCCCCATCACAAATTGACATGAATGTAGATTTCCATCGCAGTTTCCAATATGTCTTGATTATCGATTTCCACCAAAAAAAACTTGTAGGTACCAAAACCCCCCCCAATTTTAGAATACATGCGAGCTGCTTGCAGCTCGCACACTCACGACCCACTAGTTATATTATATAAAGCTGGATTACCACTCACTTATTGACATAATTGTTCTCCCTGTTGGTGGATGGGAAGGTATATTTTTTTTTGCAGAATCGTATACAGGGGGTCGGGGTGAGTTGGGGAAAATTCCGACTTTTTCAAATTTCCCCCTCCCCCTCCCCTTCCCCTATGGTATCTTCTAAACGGTAAGACCTAGAGGAAAAATTTTTTCACAGTCGTGTAGAGGAGGATAGATAGTTTTGAAAAGCAAAAAAAGTTTGTCCCCCTCGCCCCCTTAGGCCCCCTTTTTAAGGAAAAAACTGATTTTTTATCGGGTGGAGCATTGCGGCGAGCGAAGCGAGCCGCGATGCGACTACGGGGAACAGCTCGGCGAGCGAAGCGAGCCGTGCTGTGACCCCCAGAATGTCCCCCTTGTCCCCCTTGTCCCAAAAATTCGACATGGGTGTCGTTTCCGACTAATATGGGGGTGAGGATTACGAATTTGATGACGGCGCGCGTGGGTCGGATTGCGGTGAGCGAAGCGAACCGCAACCCGACACACGCCACGCAGCGAAGCGAGCCTTGCTGTGTGTGCGTGTACGGCAGCACGACCGGGGTCGTATTGCGGTGAGCGAAGCGAACCGCAATGCGACCACGGGCATCAGCTTGGCGAGCGAAGCGAGCCGTGCTGATGCCCGTGGTGTACTGATATGGGTATCGTTTCCGACTAATATGGGGGTGAGGATTACGAATTTGATGACGGCGGGCGTGGGTCGGATTGCGGTGAGCGAAGCGAACCGCAATACGTCACACGCCACGCAGCAAGGCGAGCGAAGCGAGCCTTGCTGCGTGTGTGGCACCACGACCACGGGGAACAGCACGGCGAGCGAAGCGAGCCGTGCTGTGACCCCACGCCCCCAGGCCCCTTGAATACCCTCCCCCATCACATAAATTGTCATGAATGTCGATTCCCATCGCAGTTTTCTTTATGTCTTGATTATCGATTTACACCAAAAAAAACTTGTAGGTACCAAAACCCCCCCAATTTGAGAATACATGCGAGCTGCTTGCAGCTCGCACACTCACGACCCACTAGTTTATATAATATAGATAATTATCTTGAGATATAACATATTGTCCTACAAATTTCGTGGTCCGTTATCCCAGTTTTACATCCTTGATTTTTTTAATCCTTGATATCTCTGTTAGCTACCACAATCGAGAGTTGGGTATAGGATATCTTTGGACGTCTCATGGAAACGAAGCTACTCACCAAAAATTAGCTTGTTAGTAATCACTTGATTTCCATGTACTACGGATCCCTGACTATTAGGTAGGTATATTAGGGAGGGCAGTTTTCAACTCGAGGCTAATTTAAATAAACTTTTTGGAACATCTGCTGCACTTAAAACGTAATTTTTAATCCAAATCTGTCAAAAACAAATGCCTATTAATAGTTAAAAATAAGCCATCTCCGTTGCAAGTTATTAATGAGTGTGAAACGGGCGCTCCTCCGCGTCGCGTCACCGAACATTAAACCTTCGACTATCGCAATCAAATGCACTTCTCATTTTTGAGCCCCATTCAGCAGCTTAACTTCGTTAGTTATAGCGGGCCAGAGACAGGGCAAATGGCATCCAAGTACGAAATAATAGTCCAATCTACTTGCTAATAGCTATAAACTCTGTATTAAACCATTTACTTTCATATTAAAAACGTGGAATGGATGAAGACATTTTAAAGGACACACTCTTGTGTTTTTTTTATGGATTATTGATTCAACATGGATTTGAACGTTTATTAAGTTAAGTTAATTAAATAAGTTACCCGTCTTTATTGAAAAAAATGTTTGGATTTGATCTATTTTCTAAGATGTTTTATTAATTGTATCAACTGAAGATACTTAATTTCATAAACTTATATAAAAAGATTTTGAGCTTTTCTTTTGCCTTTGTTTTTATAAGTTACTACGTGACGTATTGTCTTATCGTAAACGTAGACGCACACGTAACCAACCTCCGGCGACAGATGTTTCTTCAATTCTTATTGCAGTAACTGTTCGTCTGTTTGTCATCCCAACACGTACTTTATTGTCGTCGAGGCCGGAAAGGACGTGTTGGAGTATAATATCCACAGCGTTCTCGAACATTCCGAAACATGGTATCATGTGCCAACCGATATTACTTAGTCCGCACAATGTGGCTGTATTACCAATAAATATGCTATTTTACTTACTCTGGGATTTAATAATATCGTAGGAAAATAGGGATAAAATAATGTCATATTGCTGAAGTTCACATAGTTACATCTTATATTTAGGTTGAGGCTTGTTTTTATGGATCCTAGATATGATAATATATTTTTATTCACCAAACTCTAGTTATATTTACATTTATTTATGGCAATGCTTGATAATAACTCTTTGCTTTTTAGAATTTCTCTCAGATTTACAAGCCAAGCAGCGGTTATATGTAAGGGTTGCGTTAATTGTACGACACATAAGTTAGGGAGCAGTGTTCGGGGATGTAATTCCGCCCTCGTAGGCTGCAATCAGCTGTGATAGCCGCGGAGGGGGAGGGGTCGGGGGAGGGGAGGGGGCACCCACGGGAACACTCAGCTCCACGTTCTTGATTAAACACTGATTACCTTCACTCACATCATGGGAATACTACACATGAACGAAATACTCCATCTTTCATGTCTATATGTCCCAGCTCCCTCCTAATAACGAGTACGCCCTCAGACAAAGTTCAGGGCAATAACTCAACATTATAGACAATTTTTCTTCTGGAAACTGATTGATAATAACAAAAAATGTCCCCAAGATAGAAACTAACTAACCCTTCCGAAATTTGTCATCCTATTTCAAGCTCGAACACTATGAATTACTGACTGATGACTTTAAATAGAACAAAGGTAATTAAAATTGAAACATTTGTCGGGACAAAGTTGGTTCCGGAATAGACATATTGGAAGGATGCGCTCGTAAAGATGGGAACTCCCGATATCCATCGCTTATCCGTTCACTTGTTATCTTATACTTTTATTATTATTATTATTTGGTTAAAGGTAGCATTATCTACGGATTTTCCGATAAATTTTTATTTAGAGGATTAGTCCTAGATAATTATTTAGTGAGTTAAAAAAAATTTGTTCCCGTCATTATCTATAGTTTGTGTTGAAATGATGGTTATAAAACGTTAACAGGCAATCTCCACATCGCTTAGAATCCAATCCACGCGGCGCTGCACTCCTCGTGAAGTGCGAATCAGCCGCCGAATTAATTCCAGTGCAGCCCCTCGCGGCCTGCGAGTGGGTAGTCGAGGGCCGATGAGGCAGCCACTTGTCATCGAGGGTATCATAACTCATTACCGCTTCCTAAATCCTCGATGGCGTTTAAATCGGCTAGTAATATGAGTCGTGTTAGGGTATTACGAGTAGGTACATACTCGATTTAAGTTAGTAAGAATCGCCAAAGCTTAATCACAAAATTTAGTACGTTTCGATATAACGCTCAAATTGTCTTCAATCCTTATTTTAAAAAATGTATTTATATTCCCGTGCGAAATATCTCAAAGTCTCAAATATTGCAGCGTCCTGTAAGTTGCATGAATAATTCGTTCACGAGAACAACAGCGGCTACATATCGCCCGCATATGTACAGTCGGCGCCACCAACTCCAGAGCCACACGGGCACACTTCGCAGCATAAGCGGGCGACTGCCACCACATAATTATTATGAGCGCTGTTCAGCGACCGCCGCCGACGACTGTACCGGTACACGGAACTCTGCGAATCACGAATTGATGGAATAAATCAAAACCTTCTATTATTTGTTTTGACATTTTGCAATTTCAAGCTATCAGCGCGCGGCGGGCCCCATTTAATTAAGCTCTGAATCCACGTTTGTTTGATAAAGCCGAAAGCTGAGGTTTCTATTTCAACAATACGTTTCTCGACAATGATTTTCATCTCAATTTACCGCGTTTCCTTCATAAAGCTCTTAAAAACTCTTTCTTAAAAATACAGACATAATTCCGTGGTTTATAAAGAAGCCCTTAAAGAATTACCCCGGGCTTACAGCGGGAAATATGCCTGGAGATAATAACTTTCAAGATTTTTTACGACAGCGGCGTGAATGGGAGATATATTTGCGACCATCGTGATTTATGCATCACCCCTCCCCCTCCCCCTCCCCCGCACCCCTAACCTCCTTTAACGCACACTTCTATACAACTCCTTTAATCTCCTTTAAAATTCTGATTTATCGTAAACACATGTCAAGGAGAGAGGTACTAAATGGAAATATTTAATGCAACCCAACCAGTAACTACAATAAAATATTAAAGTACCAATAAAATAAAGTAGATGTTTATTTGTCGTATAGACGGGCCTTTGAAACGCGCTTAATAAATTTCGTTTTTATGGCGCGAGGGATGACGACGAGCGCTCTGCGTCTGCGGGTCGCGTTGACGGATGGCGAATCTTCATCTCAACTTGAATATACGAATGTTTTCATTTCCATTCGCTTAATCCTGACTTCAAACTATTTCAATCCAGTGCTCTTCACAGTAAAATAAACTGAATCCTAATCTTCAAAAGACATTTTGATCCAATGTTTGCTTCTAAAATGTCCAGTTGATGTGATCCAGATTGAGCTGGTTCAAAGCAGAGATGTATTACATTGAGGTACTTACACAAAAAACAGGGAACAGTAGAAATTCAGAACTAGTAATTAAAAAGATTTTATGTAAAACCCAGAGCCGTTAAGGAAATATCAAATTCACTAACAAATTATCCGTTTTTGTGCAAAGGAGGTATTTCCATAACGTTTAAGCATCGCTAGTCAGGGTCGGGGCGTGGAGGAGACGTGAGCTGGCACCGCGCCAGGCTCCGACTCTGCAGCACGGGATCTGCACAATCGCACCTTGTTGCGTGCCTTGAATTCAGCGGAGATCTTCATCAATCTGCATTTTTTTGCCAACACTACGTTGCTTTTATACATAATAGGTATAACCAAAATGATTTGAGAAGTCATTATGATTTGAGAAGTCATTATTTCCATGTGAGTGTGCTTTTTTTGGTGCTTAGAAAGTTCTGATCAAGATTTATTCAATCACTTCCTTCTATCGATACTGAGAGGTCTACGCGGTGGCCGCAAGCACACTCTTTCCAATAAAGACTTACGACTAAGATCATGATAAATGACATTGAATTATCTAACGATTATCAAACTCTTGACTCCGGCCGCTAATGAGGTACCGTTCTCCGATCCACCGATAAATCCTGTAAGTGCGTACACAATAGGCGTCCGACGTCCGACGGCGTACGAGCGCAGGTTCCATTGAAATTTGAATGAGCTATAATACCCGGAAAGCCGTAAATATCGCATCTATCACGGCCGGCCCCGGACGCACAATGGATAGTGCGTAATGAACACCAACACCATGAATATTCTCAATAACTGTAATTGTAAAAGTATCGTCGTATCAACCCGCATTACGTTCCAGTACTGGGCATGTCTCTCCCCATTAGAACGCAATAAAGACTTAGAAGGGAAGCGGTCTAATCATCTCACTTACCAGGCTTGGCAACCGCAATTATTTGTGGTAGGTAAAGTACGCAGAACGACAGATGTTCTGGTATATAAATTAAATTTTCGCTTTGGCGTATAAATGGTAAAATAAAGGTATACTTGTCAATTTTACGGCAATTAAACGGCCATTTTGGCAAAGTTCGATTCCTCGGAGGAGCATAGCATCGATACGACCTTGACCGCGTTTCTTTGCGAACTCCTTCAAGTTCAGCGCGCCGCGCGCCGCGGGCCGGGCCCATTGAGCCTGTTATTTACGGCGCAAGTGGCACAATACCTCGATACCGTAATTAAAATGTTAATGGCCCGAAGACGCCATGAATATTCAGCGTGTGGCTGCGGTAGTTTCATTGAAATTTTACACGAGGACGCCGGATTATGAACAAAGGATACAATTATAGAATTCTGACAATGGAAAATTGTCTAGTTCCATATTATTTCGTATTCATAAAGGTGTATTTAAGGAAGACATTATTTTAACAGCGCATTACATTGTTGGTTTCCTTTGTCTAGTTATTATTATTTTATTAATATTTTATTTTTAAAGTTATCATATAAATATGTTTCTTAAGCTTTTACCTTGAAACTACATAATTGTATAATAGAGATATTAAAATAACATTATTTCAGTACACATAGGTACATACATAACGTAACAATTCTTATCCAGTGCTAGTGCAATTATCTTAGAGTTACATTTTAATTAAATTTCGTTATTCTAAATGGATTACAAGGTTTTCTTTCTCAAGCACACTATCCTGCCAAGAATTTCCAGCATTCGCATGTGTTCTGCAAGCAACGAGCTGAAAGCCAATCAGGCTCGGTTCAGCTTTATCTGCTCCAATCACGGCGCGTAATTCCTCCTCGTAATCACCCCGACCGCTCAATTGACACTAGCGTTGGCTATAGGCCCATTTTCGCGTGACTCCCAAATAAGGAATCTTCGGAGCTGGTATCGGTTTTCCTTTGCAATTTATTATTTAATGTCCGCTATGCGTAGGATAGCCGCTTTGCCACTAGACGTATCACTAGCAGTATCACTACCACTAGTAGTGATAGTTGCCGCGGGTTCAGAACGCGCTACTTCGTGTCTACAGCTCGTAATTACATCTAGGCTTTAGTGATAATTTCATTAGCATTTATCGAACATGTCAGTGCTTGTACTTGCTTGCTAAATTGGGTTAGATTAAGTCGGGCTTGTAAGTTTATACTAAGACATAAATCTATTTGGATTTATGGGTTGAATTTTAACTAGGTTATGTAAGATTTGAATTTTCTGAGGACAACCATCTTTCCCCTAAATTTACCACAATTCACGAAATTAGTTTTGCTAAGTTCAAATCGCCGAAACTTGAGAAATTATCATAAAAATACAACTCGTGGAAATAAATGGGTCCCCGTGCTTACTTCCGCGCGCCACAGATCATTTCCAATTTCTAAACAACTTTGAACTTTTCAACTTGGAGTTAAATAATTAGGGCAAAGTTGGTAAAAATTAAATGTTTGAGCGATAAATTCTTGGAGGCTTATTTATGTTTTTATTTAAAAGGTTTTGGTGTTTAGTAAACATAGAAACATTTACTTTTTATTGAGCTTGAGCTATACTTATAAATTACCTGTATGCCCGTGTATTTGCAAAAGAAGCCATCAGTTTAAACACAAATCCCAGCAATCAAAGCCATTAAGCAATAATCAATTCGCCTGCAGATACACGGATCACACGGATTTCCCACAAAATAAAACCAGGCTGAGTCCTACCGCAGACCACACGCATGCCGCGGCGCACTGCTCGCAAACTGCACTTTACCACATGGGAATAAAGTTTAATTTACAACGATTAAACCTGTCTCTGGGCAGTAGCCCAGTGAACCGCTCAAGTAAACCTTATAGTCTGCATTTTAAGGTTCATTGTCGAACGCGCGCGCGGTCAGCGCAGCTCGGACTTTTCCGATTCCGCGATAAACTTTAATTTGTACAAAACTGTTGTCTGTCTGTCTGTCTGTCTGTTGTCGCGAACAAATAACGAGTTGGGCGAGAGCTCGGCTTAACTCCGGCCAATTGTCGTGGACAGGTTAGTTAAATGTGTGACCCATTTGGAACAAAAGCTTTAGATTTAACACATATTTGTTCCGAATGCTCAGACACTCGTATATTTAAAAAATATTTATGTTATACATGTATAATAAAAAAATATTTATCCGTATAAGTATGTATATTATACTAAAAAGTATATCAGAAATCTAGCACCCGTAATACAAGCTTCGAGCTTACCACGGGGCTAGATGTTTCTGTGTGAATTATATTGTCCAGCATTATTTATTTACTTATTAAGACATACAAACGCGAAATAAAACAAAGCAAAATAAAAAATTATCAGTGGTTTTCTTCAAATGATAAAAAAAACCATTATCGACGAGGGCTACCTATTTCAATTATCACTCTGGCAACAGCAATGATCTGTCTGTTTGCCCAGAAGAGTTAAAAATAAGAAGCCCAGAAAATTTTGTATTGTTACTTATTTATTTATTTTATTAGGACAACATAATAGTTTTATAAACTTAGGAATTTAATAAAACTATAAGTAAACGAATTAGATAATGTGGCTGTTTAGTTATGACAAATAACCACAGTTTTAGGTTAAAGATCATTCGAAGGTATGTTTTTTTATCTGTAAAGTGAATATGTGGTATGTCTTGATGTGATGACAGCAGTGTGCGGGCCAGGACCCGACGCTCAAACCACATCGACTAATTGCCGAGATGTTGCGATGACGGTCATTAATACCTATTAGGCGTACATCAGCCCTCGTGAAATATTCAGCAACTTTCAGGTAATTTTGCGTTGAAGGTCCAACTTGGAAAAATGGAAAAGGAAAGTTCAAGTGTAATTATGTAGAGGATGGAGTAATAAAGTGGAGCAATTTGGAAATTCGAGAGGAAGGAAGCCGTTCATAACGTTGATGCATGATAGCGGTTGGGGACGCGTAACTTTCTCGATAGAAAAACGCTATTGATCGTCAACATTATAATATCATTGAAATAAACAAACGATAAATAACCCTAGAGACAACAATCGCTCAGAAAAAAATAATCATACCCTTAAACATTGTTTTCGTCTCAATCTAAACAAAGAATGTTTCCTAAAACAATAAAGTGGTTAAAAAACCGCCGGTGGGTCGAGGACGGACAAAGAGGTCTTCATCGCGGCTACAAATCACTGTTCGAGGTCTCGCCCCCGCGGCCGACACGCGGGGGACGTGGGGGACGGGGGGGGGCGCGGGGGACACAGGACCCTGTTGGCACCCTACTGGCACACTTATTCACAATCATTTTCCAATTTTAACAATATGTTTTCGAATTTTGAAACAAAACTTAGTTTATTTTAAGCAGTAAAATATAAATACCTATTTGTATTTATTTTTCATTTAAAATTTAAGACACTACAGACATTTATCCGTACTCTTTTATTGTTATACAATCAAATTGAAATACACACACGTCAGACTAAATATAGGTTAAAAAAGTACAATATGTCTAAAATAATAACAAAAATTTAATATGCATTAAAAATACTTGATTTAATTTTCAAATTACAGATGAAAACTACTACGCTTCCGCAATTATAAATATTATTTATATTTATGAGAAAATTAAAATAATATTTTTTTATCTCTATTACTGCGGAATCTCTGCTCCAAAAAGCCATATTTAAAGGTTTGTATGAAATTGTAAAGTACGTTGTTGTATCGATCACAATATTGATATTTCACCAATTCATTTCTTTCACATCCTGTTTCAATTCATCTCTATTCTAAACATCTTTAAAACTTGAACAAAAAACACAATATAGGTAATACACAATAGTTTTTGCTGCACCCTTGTCACAATAATGTCACAGCTACTAAAACAGCATTGACTCCGGAACTTGTCACAAAACATTATAAATCACCGCACTATGACTCTGGAAGGGAATAAAGTACTTTGAAATGGGGTTCCTACATCATTAAGCTTTGAATAGAACCAGATACCCTCCAACTTAAATTAAATGGCACTTGCAAAGTTTGTTTTATGGATTTGTCCAAATTTGCTCTCACAGTTTTACGATTTTTTATATGCTTTGCTACTCGGGGATAAGTCTAATTATTGGTTGTTACCATAATCAGACATATTCATTTACAACAATCGAATAAATCTTTCACTTGTGAGGTACTAATCGATGACGAGCTCTGTGGCGCCGCGGGCGAAGGTCTGCGAAGCAGGAGGTTGCTCCGGTACTGCAACTTACAAAAATGTGAATTTCAGTGGAGCTGAGGCTTTGTTGTGTGAGTTACTATAATTTGTTTGATTTCATCTATATAGTTTTCATATTCGGATAAATTCCGTGAAATTTATCAAAGCCATCTCAATCAGCAATTGAAAGGTGTTTCCTGCATTGAAATCAACTTTAACCTGATAAGACTGATTACGCAGCAAGCCGTGATTCAAGCGATACGTATTCAATTCCCGACCGGTCACAAATTGATTCGTTCTGCGATTAGCGCCACGTGAGACCATTCATTCAGGGAAGGATGAATGCACCAATCATGAGTTATTGCTTTAGAATGTTTTTATCGAAATGCGGAGCGTTCAACGCTGTTGGTGGTCGCGGCGGGGCGTCGGACGTCGGACGTCGTCGAGGCAAATGGAGCTGAAACAAAGAAACAACGCTGTTGTTCGGGAAGTGGAGCCCCGCTGTGATACGGGCGGAGTCACACTCGCCTGAACACAACTTGTAATAAAAGTCAAACATTATACAATACATATAAATAAGGTCCTTATTACTCGTATTAAGATATTTCATTAGTTTGTGAATTACATTGATAGGCACCGTGGTGTAATTGGCTAGTTATTATCCAATTTATTTGTTAACTAGCCCAACTATGTAGGTTTCAACAATGTCGGTTATAATTATGGTCGTATTTTTCTTAGCCTATAAGAAAATATTGCGCAACGAACCCAACCATTCAATTTAGGATATATTACCTACTACGAAATATTTTGCGGCAAGATGCTTATGAGTAATTTCTACAGTATAAAGTTTATATTTGTGTAAATGTTTCAATTATCAGTCTCATGATGTAGATAAAATCATCAATAAAAATATTCAACGATAATCGGCAATAATGCGTAGCTTCATGGATCCGTCTAATAACTTATTGAACTACGAGTGTTGTGTTCCCAGCAGTCCACGTGGGCGTCCACTAATTAATGAATGCTAGTTCCTAATTAGTGGAACAAATAGCACAATGCTGCTAATTGAATAACTGAGTCTCGTTAGCGAGCGGCAGTTGAACCCGCGACCGAGCCAACCGCGAATTCACGATGCCATTGACGTCATGTCGAAGTCGGGTCACGCTTCTAGCATTCCTTAATCTTGTGGAGATCTCTGGTAGGGTTATCAACATGTCAACAGCAATTAGAACCTTTTAGTGGCAATAAAAGCAATTAGTAAATTAGAACGTCATTCAGGAGTTATGTGACTCGGATGAACGCTTGATGAAATCCATTGATTAGATCTTGACGAGCTAATAGGGTGTCTATGCGGGTGTCCTACAAACTACTTCTTATTAGATCATTTTATTGTTTTATAGTGTAGATTATCATAACCTACATCGACAAGACACGGCTCGTATGAAGCACCGCTCTGAGCCGATGCGCCGCCTACCTCTTGTTCAACTTGTCATATTTATGTCGAGCTGAGATATTAAATTAACTGAGCCTGAAGCGGAACGGGACCTCGAGGGTAGAAGCAAAGAGAAACATTTCTGAGTTGTAAAATGTCCGACGGAAAGCGTTCGATGTGTGCTGTGGTGGTACATTTTATAAGACTCGTGAATAAAAGTATTTTATTTCGAAGCTTAGCAGCATGCAGATGTACTTTTAGCTATCTATACTAATAATAAATAATAATATGTAAGGGTCATTCATGAAGTAAGTTAGTTTGTTTTCAGGGATAATGTGTTTATAGGTTCAATATTATGATACTAAAAGTTAAAGTTATTTGCATTTTATCACCTAGCCAACTATTCTACCACTATCAAATAATAATAAAAATACTTTTATTGTAAATAGGAGTCCTCCTTGCCTCTACCCGCAGTCAGGGCGACCTCCGTCAAAGTCAGCGATACTGATAACGTAATAAAGGGCCCATAGCGCACACGACTACTCATACGCCTGCGCCATTCATCCGCAAGCTCCGATCGAGGGTCTGAACTAGTTTCAAATTTCCCAAGAGGCCGCGAAAATTTTCGCTATTATTTGTGATATTGGTTGCGTATAATATTTTTTAACAAAATTGGTATGTCATAATATCTCTAACGATCTAACAATAGTTTTCAGCCGTAAGACGAAGGGTTTTTCGGTTAGAATCTACTTGCATCTTGCATACTTTGCGTCTTTGTTTGAGATCTTCGGCTGGGTTATTACGAGTATATATACACTCCATTCGAAATACTATCATTAACAAAATTGAACAGCAATGCCAAGCACAAAGTAATCAGTATTTATCAAAGAGCCGGGGTAATGGATCTCTACATATGTACGTGTTACATGATTCTGGATAATGAAGCGGGCTCCGGTGCCCGGTGCCCGGTGAAAGTGACAAATCCAGCGTGTGATTGTGTACAAATACCGGTTTCATCTGTAATGGATCCGATCCGCCGCCAAATTGACAAATTAATGATCGTTATAAGAAATTTAATAGAACATATTTGTTGTTCTATCTCAACTCGGCTGACAAATTGGTATTATGTTACTGAAAATGTCGTTAATTATCTTTTATTTAATTTATTAAACCAATTTTATGGAACACGAAGAGATGGATTGAGCATATCAGTTTTATTCATAGCAAACTCGTTTTGCATATTCAACGGTATCTGAAACATCACATCATTTGAAATTCGAAGCATAAGTGATGAAAGTCCGTGTGTTCACCTGCTCTGCAGCTAATCTCAGGAAAGCTTCTGGAGGTGTGACGTGCGATGGATGGCGCTACTGGAATTATTCATGTGGCGACATCTATCTGAGCCGGCCCCGTTCACGACAGAAATCTAACTTATTTAGAAGTAAAATATCCCGCATATTTATTTTATATATTTACTAGCTGACCCACCCGTGGCCCCGACCGTTTTCAATCTTACATTTTAAACTTTAACCTTTGTTTTAATAAGTACACTGTCAAATTTATTTTGCTGTGGTGGCCCATGAGTCACCTGCAACGCGATAGTTGTAACTAAATCTTACACCTTGTTATTAAATGTCTATGGTCGTCGAGAGCTGACGGCGAGCCGATGGATTTGCAGGTGTTACACACGAAACGGTGTCGATATTTTATCGTCCTATTCACAGTGCAATGTTGTTTGACATTATTTGCTCATTTAGTCCCTCTCTAATGTTTATTTAGCTCTTGAAGCGCCGCGTTGACGTAGCTAAGGTACTTTCCAACGTTTATCCTAATCTCTCCTGTCTATTGAGTTGTGATGTAAATGGTGAGAAAATAAAGTGGTGTTCGACTCTAATGTTGTTTTGTTTTGTTGCAGGTAAATTTGAAACAACTCCCATTTCCGGCGCGTTTGACATCGCAGCCGAAAGTAAGTCAGCTTTAACGATAAACTTATCTCCAGAACAAGAGACAGCTCCGTTTATTACAAAACATGACAAAGTCTTCACATTCCCAATTTAACTTACATTAGACCTTACGTGGTGAGGTAATAAGAGTGACGATTGGATGATAATGAAGAATTTATACGAAAAGTGTCAATAATGATGTAAGGTCGGAGTATGTTTTGTTCGTGAAGCTAGTATCGCTATCACGCCGGACAACAAGACCATTGGAGCGACTCGCCGCCGACTCGCTAACGACTATAACGGCTTCATCTAGTTCTTTATTGACATCCTCAGCTTTATTACTGAGAAAGTTTCGAAATGCTTTGACTGTGAATTGTATAAAGGGTATAAAAAGTGTACCGAAAACATCGCCCCGGGGAAAGCCGAATGCTCGCGGTCAAATTCCTGTTGTGTTGTTTTTCTCCTTATTTCTATTTATTGCTTTTACAGTCGGCTCGTTCGCCATTTTTTAGCGTTTCGTAGACAAATGGCAAAGTCCGTCTGTCCATCCGTCCGTATGACATAGTCGCTATTCTCCGAAAATTTCTTTCATTTTTGACTTTGTACCTATGTAATTGTGTAAATGTTATTTAATAATGACATAATATTTTATCCATAAACTAATTAACTTGACATGCCATATTTTGACTATTTCTTGAATATCCAGTTTATCTTTGACATTTAAATTTGACATTTGGTATTAATTTTAATTACTTTATGGAAATGCAACTCGACCAAATTGCTGCGCCCTTACAGGGTACATGTATTAACCTTAAGCAACTACCACCTAAGCTGACACCATAAACTGTACATGTACCTATGCAATTAATAATAAATAAATAAATAAAATAAGAGTAAAACTGATTTTAAGATAAGATGACATTTCTTAAGTTTGGAAATAAATATCTTTATTATTAAAATAGAATAAGAATAATTTATTTTCCAAAGAACACCATACATACACAAAAAATCCAGTGCTTAAAACTAGGTACTTATTGTTTTTAAAGGATTACTGCTGATACCCAACCTAAGCTTCCAGCTTATAGTAATAATAGAGGAATACCTTGCTGATATTACAAATTCTAAATAATTTAAACGTTTATACAGTTTGTTGTTCACAAATGACGCCTGGCAAGTGAAGTTGCCCGCGAGATAAGCGAGCCGTGTAATTATGCAAACGTTGCAGCTTAATACCCTACTAGTTATTACGAGCACAACTTGTTTATTCGCAGGAGTTTATCTTTCGGAGCCCTAGTAAGCCCTTTATTTACTGAATACCCCCGACTATTAAGATAATTATGATTCAAGTTATGTGTTAGCTGAAAACCCAGTCATGATTTTAACATGGTCATGGTTAACTTTGAAAATGTAATGTTATTTACCGTTACCCCGTAAGCTCTCTGCTTACTTTACACGAAAACAGTACCTAAACAATATGAAACCTAATTTAACTTTTAATCCTGTTTCTAAGTGGGTAATTAAGTAAAGTTAGGTTGAGTCTCCAAAGGCGCTAAAACCTTATTCAAAGACAAGGCTGCACTTGTGAGTATTGTAGTGGTGGCTGTCGGGAACAAAGAGTGTCGCGGGTACGGCTCCCGGCTCATGAAGCCTCGCGACGCTCCTGGCGCACTCCACGCGCTCGCTCACTCGAGCCGAGCACACTTGCTAGTTGATGAACATTTATTTAAGAAATAGCCGGAAATAGCGTCCGCCGACAGCCTTTATCTTTTGCAAACGAGAGCTTACATTAATGCGAACGAACCTGATTTTATACAGAGCACGCAAAACTTAGATGTTTGCTTATTCTGAAAGAAATCAGCGGGTTGGCTAAAGGCAGCTTGCTCGGCAAATGTTCTTTGAATTGGGCTCCATTACAGATTTAAGCCGGCAGGTAAGACATTTCGCTGAATTGACTCAGAGCTTAAAGTCGGTCCCTAGTCCCTGGCCAGTGCAGAGGAGAGGGCGACGGACCGCGGCGACCTTGGCGAAGGTCCGTGTGGGTTTTATTACAACTGCCGTATTAACCGATCAATGATAATTTTAATGAAGATTTATTGTTACTGATACGATAGTAAACAAAGTAGACGAGTTAGTATCATCAATTTAAACTAATCAGAACTAACGATAACAAAGGCACTTTTATCAACCAAGCTCTTCTAAATTTCGCCGCTTGCCGCGTCGCCGCGCTTGCCATTTACTGCAATGCGTTTGTTCTGTTAGATATTAAATATAGAAATGTTTTTATTTTTCTATCTTTCGACCATTGGCATATTATCTTTCTAGTACCGATAATACATTCAATCTTTGAGCTTTAATAGAAAGGGACCATTTGTACTCGTAATCTGATTGAGTCGTGGATTTAAATTGGGAACAAATTTATATTGTGATACTGTTAAGGCGTAGATATATGTGAATTTGGTAAATTTGGGTTCAGCAGAAACCATTTATTTCCTTGTTCTTTAACGGAATTGCTTTGAAAAAATTACACAATAATCTATGCCATATAAGGCATTATCTCCTGAGGCCGAAATTTCATTTTTTTTATTTTAAGTACCTGAAATAATAGTGTAAAATACCGTCTACTTTTTCAGCAAGAACCGTTTAAATCCTAATCTATTAATCATAAGATTTTATAATTTTCATCACCATATAGAATAAAAGAATACCAATCATCTCCTGAGCTTACTTTTTCGAAAAAAAATCCCAGCGATTTTTAACGAATTTTTTACGTAAAACGACACACGCAATGCGCGATCTTCCCCTTCGCGGGCCCTTCAATTCAGTGCGGGGCGAGACGTTGTGCTGAACGGACCTATGACAATTTTCTCCGTGCGCCGTACTAACTAATAATATTCTGTGGCGGAACCAATTTTATTATAGTTTGTCATTTATAACTAGCTGCCCCCGCGCGACTTCTGCTCGCCGTATACTTTTATTTGCAACTATGTATCTCCATACAAAATTTCATCAAAATCAAATTTTCCCGCGTAAGCATTATTATCTTTTCCTGAGGAAGCATGTATTTTTCCGCGGTAGAAAGTCTCTCGCCATATACTTTTATTTGCAACTATCTCAATACTAAATTTCATCCAAATCGAATTTTCCCGCGTAAGCATATATTTTCCCGCGGAAACATGTATTTTTCAGCGGTAAAAAGTCTGTTCTTTCTCAGGGTCTAAAGATTGTATGTGCAAAATTTCATTAAAATTGGTTAAGAGGTGCGGGAAAGCGTAACAGACAGACAGACAGAGTTACTTTCGCATTTCAATGTAAAAATTTGACGCATTGCTTCAGATTACAATAATAGTGTCTATTGTATGCACAGATCTCCCAAACTAGATTACATTAAAAAACAGAATACTTTTGTTCCGATTCAAACGTACCTAAATTGGAGGAAGATGCGGATTGCGGGGACTGGAACAAAGGCGTTGTAGCAAATAGCATCATGTAGGTAGGTAGATATGTATTTATTTTTGGTATACACAAAACCTGTAGAACTTAAAAATTTAAAAATAATATTAGAAAAATTTATCACAAATAATTCATTTGACTGAGTGAGTAAGTAATAAACATAATTTAAACGGTTTATGGATAACTTATTTATTTTTACATACAATAATACCGAGAGACCCGCTTATATACGTCGTCTATCATTTTTAACGATATCGATTAGAATTTACATCACTAACGTTACACGTGCTTTCGCCGAGAAGGACAACGAGTGCAATAAGCGCAATGCGGAAAAGAGACAAGTGAACATCCTTTGTACGAGTAGCCATTATATGCTGACCTCTTCACTTGCGTTAGACTATAGAAACGTATATGAAGTTCACGGGTCTGACACTTGGTCGCAACTAAAGCCGTGTTTCGAGGCGGGGCTTTTCATAATGGTTGATTTAACCATATGTTTGGCGCGCGGTCGTCGCTTGTCATGCGGTATCTAGTGGGGTTTATCTATGATTGTAGGCTACACAACTAATTCTGGTTAGCGCTGCGCGTAATATTTTCGATACGCCAGCGCCACGCGGGGCACGCGGTCGCTGTTGTCAACTCTCGTAGTCGTTTCTGCCGCCATTTTCACTGCCTACTCGCTCTTAAATACCAAATGGTTAAGAAAAATTTACACTTGACGTGAATGTAAGCAGTTTTCCTGAATTCTCGGGTTGGAGCAGTCCAGATTGCGAGTCGTTCTCTCGTATTCAGGTTACCACCGTCGACTGCCGACGCCGAACTAAACGCTGTAAAACTTTTATATCTCAGGCGCGGCGTGGTTGGACGGAGCATTCGTCGCCAGATTCGATCCTGGGGCGTCATCGTAAACTTCTGTTTTATTTCCCAAGACTTTTATAAACTGTATACATTGTCATTTGTTATACACCATTGTGTTTTGCTTGGTTCTACTATTTAATGTACAGTAATAGTATTGTAGACTTCTTTCAAGTTATTCAATATTGGAGACAGCAGCTTTTGTTATTTCCAAAGTGTAATGATGTTCAAGTGTAACGACATCACTGAGTTGAACAGATTTTACAACTAGACCATTAATGTTGCTTCATTTTTCATAATGGGTTGTTATTTGTAAGTCGCCTTAGTAAGATGCTTTGTCATTGTCGTTGTTGACAGCCGTTTGTGTGGATGTACAAAACAGGGCAATAAAATCGTGATTTCTTCATTTGTGACTCAAGTATGATATATTAACATACTAACCAGCAGATTTTTGTTTATTAATTAATATTTATAAAATCTAACTGACATTATTGTCTTACTTTCGTGGAACGTTATCCCGGTCCTACATCCTTGATGTATTTAATCCTTGCTATCTCTGTTAACTCACACAATCGAGATTTGGGTATAGGATATTTTTGGGCGTCTCATTGAAACGAAGCTACTCACGAAAAATAAGCTTGATAGTAATCAAGTGCTATCCATGGTCCACGGATCCTATACTAATAGGTAATTACCTACTACCTAATTAACAAGTCTAATAATAATTGGCCAATTTCACAATCAACTTATGACCTGACTTTAATTTGAATTTAATTTCCTCAACCAGATACCGAGCTGATCCATCAGATCTCCCCACTAATCACAGCCCGTGAACGGCCAACGCCCACGTCAGTCCCACGCGTGGGCGCCACAATTACCGGCTCCCCACACGTCAACATGATAAATTGTTCCGCTTCAATTTAAAACAAAACTAGACATTGTGATGAAAGAGTTCTAAGTACTTTGTTCTTTTGTAGTTTCAATTTATTTTTATTCCGTTTAAGTTGTACTGTAATCTAAATGAGTTTTATTCAGGACACTCCAATAAAAAGTTTTATTAAAAATAGTGAAAAAAACGTATTTGGTTCCATTAATTTACAGCAACCACACGCCTTTTAGTACGGCTGGCTAACGCAGAGCTACCTCGGGATACGTCAGATTGTGTAAATTAAGATGCGGTCGGAGCTGCGGTAGATACTGCTAATGAAGCTGCGGTCTCGCCTCCCGTAGACACTACTGTGGTATCTGTGGCCTGAGCTACTATGGCGCAGTCTGTGGCCGGCACTGCGAAGCGGACTCACGCTCCGCCGCCGCAACCATTCCCTACTGGTATTGAAACTAACTCGATCGTTTTACGAGTGCGAGCGGAATCGAAACCACCTATAGACACTACATTCTCCCTGGGATTGTGTTTCTATCTCGCTTTAAACTACACAACAACGTATGATAGATTCCTGTGATTCAACATCCAAGAGAATAATATACTAGCGTGTTGTGTGACCTAAATCCTGACAGCTATTACTATTCTATTAGTTCTATTGACCTCAAATACAAAATAAATAGCTCTAAAACCTCAAAGAAACTCAAATTACTAGTTCCGTGGAAACCAACCTTTAGACACTTTTGAACTTTGTGCCCAAACACTTGGGTTAAGTTGCCCCTTGGAAGTTTGTATAACTATCACGTACAAAACTTGCTTCCATCGTTTCCTTTTCCTCAAAAACATCTTCAACCCCAGAAACAAAGCTGAGGACTGTTAACTTATTCATGCTCTGAAATCATCGATACAAACTGTTCCTTGCTATATTATTCCTCGGATATGCACCGGATTTTGAGCCGTAGTGAGTTAGTTTTAGTTGTATATTTGCGTGGAGTTTGTTTCGAGAAATGTGCACCTGCGACCTCGTACATCGGTGGAATGGAAGGATTAAAAAATCGGTCAAGTGCGAGTCAGTGCTAGCGGCAGCTATTTTTATGACGTATTAAAAAAGTGTTGGTTGAAAAAAAAATTTTTACAGTTAACTGTTTATTTTCAATATTATTTTTGAAATCTTAGTGTGGTTTATAGAATACATCGACGTACCAATTTTCAACAGTTTACCTCTTATAGTTTCGAAGAAGGCTGTGACATACGGACGGATGGACAGACACATATGTCATGACGAATCTATAACCCGTTTTCTGCCATTTGGCTACGGAACCCTAAAAACGTTATACGTGAGGGGCTAGGGCGCCTTCAGCCGGCGATACTTGTCGAACGCGACCAAAGAACTTACTTTGATGTACATTGGATAAGATTATTATAACAACCTCGTAACTTATCATTAGAAGTCAGGTCAGGTCACACAGTCACACAATACGCTTGTACATAATTATTTCAGGATAAGTCTCCTGGTAGAACCCCCGCACCCCACACCCCGCACCCCGCAGGTCTCAGCGAAGTCCTTCGAGGGAAGTCTCCCTTCGCTACAAACTTTTTAAACGCCGGTTTTTTCTCGTAAACTTTATTAAACTTTCAACAATCTAAATGAGTTTTATTCAGGACACTCCAATAAAAAGTTTTATTAAAAATAGTGAAAAAAACGTATTTGGTTCCATTAATTTACAGCAACCACACGCCTTTTAGTACGGCTGGCTAACGCAGAGCTACCTCGGGATACGTCAGATTGTGTAAATTAAGATGCGGTCGGAGCTGCGGTAGATACTGCTAATGAAGCTGCGGTCTCGCCTCCCGTAGACACTACTGTGGTATCTGTGGCCTGAGCTACTATGGCGCAGTCTGTGGCCGGCACTGCGAAGCGGACTCACGCTCCGCCGCCGCAACCATTCCCTACTGGTATTGAAACTAACTCGATCGTTTTACGAGTGCGAGCGGAATCGAAACCACCTATAGACACTACATTCTCCCTGGGATTGTGTTTCTATCTCGCTTTAAACTACACAACAACGTATGATAGATTCCTGTGATTCAACATCCAAGAGAATAATATACTAGCGTGTTGTGTGACCTAAATCCTGACAGCTATTACTATTCTATTAGTTCTATTGACCTCAAATACAAAATAAATAGCTCTAAAACCTCAAAGAAACTCAAATTACTAGTTCCGTGGAAACCAACCTTTAGACACTTTTGAACTTTGTGCCCAAACACTTGGGTTAAGTTGCCCCTTGGAAGTTTGTATAACTATCACGTACAAAACTTGCTTCCATCGTTTCCTTTTCCTCAAAAACATCTTCAACCCCAGAAACAAAGCTGAGGACTGTTAACTTATTCATGCTCTGAAATCATCGATACAAACTGTTCCTTGCTATATTATTCCTCGGATATGCACCGGATTTTGAGCCGTAGTGAGTTAGTTTTAGTTGTATATTTGCGTGGAGTTTGTTTCGAGAAATGTGCACCTGCGACCTCGTACATCGGTGGAATGGAAGGATTAAAAAATCGGTCAAGTGCGAGTCAGTGCTAGCGGCAGCTATTTTTATGACGTATTAAAAAAGTGTTGGTTGAAAAAAAAAATTTTATAATAATAATAATATAATAATAATAATAATAATAAATCTTTATTGCAGACACATGATCCATATTACAAACATACATACTAATTTTAAGGCAATTTTCAATAAAAATACAATAAGTACAATGACAAAAAACTTATGACTTTAGGTAGCAATTTCTACCCAACGTCTAAAAATGGTTGATTGTATAAGTCTTTCTGCCAAGCTTTTGATAATAGAATTATCACAGGCATCAACTCTGGACATAAAAGACGCAATCCTCTTCCGCTGGATGGCGTTAAAAGAGTCTACGCGTGCCTCCAAAAACATTTCTGATGCGCTACAATAGCGTTTTAAGCCCATCAGTTGTCTGAAGATGTTGTTGTAGGCCACGCGTATCCTGTTATGAGTCTTTTTGGTAAAATCTGTCCAGAGCTGACACGTGTAGAAGCTTTGGCAGAAAGACCTAAACAGTGTCACTTTTACGTCATAGGAAGACCTATAAAACTTTCGTGCAATCATGTTGCCTACAGTACAGAGCGACCTACGTTGTCTCTCTACGTCAGGATCATCCTTAAGATTAGCTGAGACGATGTGGCCAAGGTACTTGAACGTTTCCACTATTTTTACGGGTTGTTCGTTTAGGTACACTACAGGCACCCTTTCTGGACCCTTACCGGACCTGAATACCACCATTTCAGTTTTTTTCGTGTTGTATACGAGCTCATGTTTCTCGGCGTACCTCTCACAGATCCTTATCAACTTATTCAGTCCCTTGACCGAGGGGCTGAGCAGCACCATATCGTCAGCATAGCTCAGGTTATTAACGTATCTGTTATCTAACCTGAGCCCTACGGGGGTACTGCTCAGCTCCACGATCAGATCGTTAACATAAGTGTTGAAAAGGTCTGGAGAAGTCAACCCGCCCTGTCTGACTCCGCAAGGAAGCTGATAGTTTTCAGACAGCTCAGAGCCCCACCTGACGCTGTTAGTCTGGTTGCGATACCAACAAGCAAGGAGGTCAACAACTTCAGGAGGAGCTCCCGAGCCGCCCTCACGTAACTTCTTCCAAAGGAGGTCGTGGTTGAGCGTGTCGAAGGCACGGCTCAGGTCCAGAAAACACGCGTAGACTGTAGTCTGCCTCTTTTTGTAGTAACCAACAACCTGTTTTAGAGCGAAAATTGCCATATCAGTAGAGACTTGCGCACGGAACCCAAACTGACCATCGTCGATATGACTTTGATTCAGGTATGATTGAATTATACGCTCAAATACCTTGGCCACAACTGTAGCCAATGAGATAGGCCTGTAGTTGGATAGGCTGGAAATATCCCCTGTCTTGTTCTTGGTAATAGGAACTACAAGCGTTTTTGTTAATGCCTCGGGTAAGTAGCAATGTCTCACACAGAGATTAAAGAGCCGCGCCAGTACCAAACATATGTGCTGGCCCGCGTTCAGTAGATGTTCGATGCTCAGGCCGTCGTGTCCCGGAGACTTTCCACGTTTCATTTTCCGCAATATTGTTTCAACCTGCTTAGGTGTGATAGTAACAACGTGGTTCTCCGTGACCCGACGCGCCTGAAACTTTTCTGAAGTCTTTTGACTATTATTATTTACATTAAAATGGTTCATAAATAAGTTAGCTATATGTTTTCTGTCTCTCTCTCCTTCAATACTAATAGGTAGGTTATTTTTTTTTATTTAATTTTTTAGTCTCTTTCCAAAAATTATTAAAATTGCCGGTACTGTGATGGCGAGCCAGTAAATCCATCTTGATCTTCTCTTGGTTGTTTTGCACATATTTTAGCGCGGCTTTAAACTCTCTGCGTGAGACAGACATATTATCATAGTAAGAACCCGAACATGGCCTACCACATTGGACCCACACTAAAAAATGCTCTCTGGCTATCTCATGCAGACGCCTGACGTGATAGTTCCAACCTATTAAATTCTTGCCCTTTCTTTTCTTATTAAGACTACAACTTTGTTCAGCTGCTGATTGTAACGTTTCAATAATATTCAGATAAAAGTAATCTATACACTTATAATGCTCTCTATTTAAACATAATATATTTAAGTCTATACATTTCATATTGTCATATTTATTACTTATATTGTATAGTTTATCATTACATAATTTACTATATTTATCTATCTGTTCTCTATCTCTAATTCCCCATAAATATTTTTCATTAATTGTATAACTATCACAAAACTGTTCTTTAGGTATTATTAAGTTCATATTAAATTTAATGACTAGAGGAAAATGATCTGACCAATAAGAGTCATACATAACATGTAAATCCGTAACAAGACTGGCCGCCGCGGCCGTAGTGACGCAGTGATCTAGCCAGCGGCACGTCCCATGCGCCTCGCTTACGAAGGTATACGTACTAGGATCTAGTCTCTCCATGTCCAAACACTGTAACGATTGCTCAGCACAGTAATCCACCAGCTCTTTTCCAAAAAGAGTACTTGGATGTGCGTTAAAGTCTCCTAAGATAATAACACACTCAGTCTCGGAGCTTTCAATAACGGCGCTTATTAACGCAAGACACTCAGCATACTCTGGTAGATTATCTTCACAATCCGTAGGCATGTACACACAAATCACTAGTAAGCTACGATCACCTTGCACTAAACGAACCGCCACTATACGGTCACTATCACACTGCACCACGTCGGCCCTGCTGAATAGGCTGGAACGCCACATGATGGCGGTGCCACCATAAGGCCGCCCCCGCAGCGGCCCCGACGACGTATCCACTGAAGACTTCATACAGCAACCAAACTCCCTGTCGATTTCGTTCATGAAATGCAAGTCGTGAGGCAACAGCCAAGTCTCCTGCAGAGCGATTATGTCTGTATCTTTGCACAAGTCCTGTACGTGTTTCACAGATCTTTTAACCGATTTACAGTTAAAAGATATCAATTTGATATTTCCTTGAGTTTGTGCAATCATATTGATTTATTGATGGACAGCGGTCGCATTCCTTGTTAAGGAACGCGTCTGACGATATTTACGAAAAACTAAATTTTCAGGCCAAAAATCTTTTTGTAGAAATATATTTAATTTTGACGCTGAGACTGTGATTTTGAAAGAATTAAAATTCGTTTCTCTATTTTGGCTGAGCATTTCTACATTAAAACATATTTCATGCATGTTTTTTATATAGTCCATTATATCATTTACATTAATATCTTTTTTCGCACGTGATAAATAAACATAGGCATAGGTCTCGGCCGCTTGCAACTTCGTAGTGTTCTGTAGTGTTCCTCTTTCATTTCTATACCTATATTTAAGTTTTTTTCTAGTAACTAAGGTAAAACCTTGTTCATCCTTGTTTTTACATAACTCAGGCGTGTCTGCAATATCTCTATACGAAGGTGTAAAAGGCCTATCGCATACAGTGCTCAGCTGATTATTTTGCTGCGTTATAATTCGTTCGCTTTGCTCGGACGCACTATGCGCAAGCGCCTGCAATGGTACTTGCAGTGGCGGGCGCGGCAGTCGCGCTGCGGTCGCTTGAGAGGGCTGACCTGCGGCCGGGCTCTGCCGAGCCTCTCCCCGCTCACCCCGCTTGCATCGTGTGATGTTAGCGCTGATGTTGGTTGTTGCCGGAGACTGACCGTTGTCCGAAGCGACAATACCCACATTTGTGCTAAGTGAATGTTCTGTAGCATGTTTTCTGTTGTTCTTATCCTTAGGATAAGACTCAAGAAACAGATGTTTTTCTTGTGTGCAGATTTCGGTGCGATATTCTCGTAATTCGGAGATCATTTTTTTGAGGTCGTCAATTTCACACTTGAGTAAGTCCATATCTAAAGATTTATGATGGTCCGAGGTAGGTTTAGCTTTTAAACAAGCTACGTCATTTTTTAATAGCGCCATTTCTTTCAGAAATGTTGTTATGTCTATATGATCGAAGGAGACTGCGGGTAATTTATTCAAGTTCTTAGCCACGAACACAGGTAGACATTCAGGTTCTAACTCTTTAATAAGCTTAATAATATCTTGTATAGATTTTGATTCCGTACCTTCTTTCCTCCGCATGAACTTTTTAGTCGGCGCCAATAGCTTGTAAGCAATCGATCTCGAGTTCTCGATCTCGTCATAAGAATATGCACTAAGACATATTTGTAGAATACTTGTTTCCGGCAACGTGTCAACTTTATGACTTATAAAGGCAAGCAGTTCGTTAATAATTGTTTTGCATTCTTTACATTTTGACTCACATAGTACATTATCGTTACTATTAGGAGTAACTGCGTCACACTTAGGGGACCGTACCATTGGCATTTTTATGCGTAATAAGCGTGCGCGTGCGGTGCGCGCAACCGCGAAACTGTTTTTACAGTTAACTGTTTATTTTCAATATTATTTTTGAAATCTTAGTGTGGTTTATAGAATACATCGACGTACCAATTTTCAACAGTTTACCTCTTATAGTTTCGAAGAAGGCTGTGACATACGGACGGATGGACAGACACATATGTCATGACGAATCTATAACCCGTTTTCTGCCATTTGGCTACGGAACCCTAAAAACGTTATACGTGAGGGGCTAGGGCGCCTTCAGCCGGCGATACTTGTCGAACGCGACCAAAGAACTTACTTTGATGTACATTGGATAAGATTATTATAACAACCTCGTAACTTATCATTAGAAGTCAGGTCAGGTCACACAGTCACACAATACGCTTGTACATAATTATTTCAGGATAAGTCTCCTGGTAGAACCCCCGCACCCCACACCCCGCACCCCGCAGGTCTCAGCGAAGTCCTTCGAGGGAAGTCTCCCTTCGCTACAAACTTTTTAAACGCCGGTTTTTTCTCGTAAACTTTATTAAACTTTCACGCGATACTTGCCTTTTCATTACGTATTAAAATCTGCGTTGCATAAATAATGGCTCATTATTTTCTTGTAAAGTCTTTTGTTTTCTTTTGAATAGAGAATGGTATCAAAGTTTCACGTCGCGCCCCGCGCTCCCGACCGGGTATTTGGGTCGCGACTTGAATTATTGTGTTTTGACACGAGACAGGAACTCCGCGACATTTCCAATGAAGCGATATCCTTCATTTATCTACTTCGCCCACATATTTCAGGTTGATGGAGCGATGCACGTTCGTGTGAACGAGATCTACGAGGTTTCAGAGTAGTCTTGATTTTTTTAGTTTGAACTTTCCGGTCGTAAACAGCTGAAATGGGCGTCATTAAGCGCGTCCTTGTCGCCGCAGTTGGATCAGTTAATGCTCTCGGTTGTAAAGTTTATGGAAGAGCATCGCGGTGATGTGGTGAGGTTTATTGGCCGCTGGAGTTGTCTGTGGTCTGTGCGGGGGGAGAGAGGGGGGGGGGTCTCTTCACTTCAAGAGCACATCCTTATTGTCCTGCTTCTCGGGATGATCTGTGGAAACATAATTACATTTATTACCAGCCTACAGTTGTATACATAGCAATAGCAAACATGTTAGTAGTTGATAAGTTTTATTGATTCACCACTCGCGAGCCGTGCCCGCGGTAAGGCACGCCGCGTGCGGTATCATAACATCACTCATTTAATTCTCGCTCGTGTAATGCCGCGTTAAATATCACACCCGGGTAATGGCCGCTCCAATGAACGACCGGATTAACTGTGAAATGCGAGCGCTTCGTCACAACTACCGGGAGCAGGTCGTCCGCCGCCGCCGCACACTGGACGGTAACACGCGGGTACAGCGCAGCGTGTAAGCCTGGATCGTTGTCGATGGTCTTGTTAATTACTCTGGCACCTGATTATTACACGCTTATTAACATTTAAAATAAAAGCATACATTTTAAATGTTAATAAGCGTTTAATCTTTGTTTAAACGCTTATTTTTTTCATGTATTTCTGGCAATAAATACAAAATGTACCATTATTTATTTTATTTATTTATTTATTTATTACTTTTGGAAAGCCATCAGCTACAAGTGTTATCTTAAAAATCTATAATTGTAACAGTAAGCTAATAACAGGCCTTCACTTATAGAGACTTAATAAAACACAAAAGTGAGAACAATCGCCTCTTAAAATTAGAAACTAAGTAGAACTAAATTACAAGAAGCAACTAATATAACATATATAAATATATAAGTACATTTATAGAACTAGGTCTAAGAGAATCAGATTATATTGATAAAATTAAGTAGAAGCAGAAAGTATAAGTCAAATCAAAAATACAAATTATAAATAATATACACCGACTTAGGAAATAAAAAAATCACGGGATATGCACATCCTTGCCTTATTAATAGTGACATTGAAAGGATCTAAATCATACGTCTTGCAGAAGTCATTCACAGTCTTACTTGCTCTTACGACAAATGAGTTTTGTCTGTAGTTGGAAGAAGCACCAGGAACAAACAGCGGGGGATTATAACGAAGTTGTCTGCACGGAACGTTAAATTTGAATTTACTAAGAAGGTCAGGGCAATCTACATTATTATTTAATACTTTTAATACATATACGAGATCAGAAATGTTTCTTCGGTTAATTAAAGGTAAGAAATGAAATTTTTTACAAAGCTCTGGGTAACTATAAGATCTATAAGGGATTTTCGCCTTAAAGCAGATATACTTCAGGAACCGCTTCTGAATGCCTTCAATACGATCTATGTAAATCTGATACCGCGGGTTCCAGACCTGAGAGGCGTACTCTAGATGACTTCTCACAAATGAGCAGTATAAAATCTTCATGGTTTTTATGTTTGTGAAATTTTTTGATAGCCGCATAATAAACCCAAGAGACCTAGAAGCTTTACTGATTATGTTATCAATGTGGGTGTCAAAAAGAAGCTTTGAATCATGATAAACACCAAGGTCACGCATGCTTTTAGACTTAGATAGTATCTGACCGGCCAAAGAATATTTAGTTGCGATAGTATTGGTTTTACGAGAAAATGTCATTACTGTACACTTCGTAGGGTTTAGCTCTAGTTTATTACGAAGGCAATATATCTCGAGACGAGACAGATCGGCTTGTAGTGCAATACGGTCAATCTCAGATGAAATTGTTGAAAATATCTTCATGTCATCGGCAAAACACAAAAGATTCGATGACTGAAAACATAGATCGATATCTGTTACGTAGAGGATAAACAGAAGCGGTCCCAACAAAGATCCTTGAGGTACTCCGCTTGGTATAGGAACCCAAGTAGACACATAGTTGTTCAAAACTACCGCTTGAGATCTATTCTCAATGTACGAAGAGAACCACCTTAGTAGGTCTCCTCGAATTCCTGATTGAGAAAGCTTCTCCAATAAAGTATTGTGTTCTATCCTATCGAAGGCCTTACTATAATCTGTGTAAATTACGTCCACTTGCTGACCATTGTCCATACCTACAGTAATATATTCATTAAGAAGAACGAGGTTTGAGACCGTTGACCTACCGCGAAGAAATCCATGTTGAAAAGGACTAAACGTATTGCTTAAGGCTGAATAGACTTGTCTGTATATAATTTTTTCAAAAACTTTTGAGATAACACACAACTTAGAAATTGGCCTATAATGTGTAATCTCAGTCTTAGCTCCTTTTTTGTGAATGGGAGTAATGAAAGCTGACTTCCATAAATGAGGAACAACATTAGACGAAAGTGATAATTTAAATAAGAGTGATATAGGGAATGCAACAGTGGAAGCACATTTACTAAGTAATTTAGAAGATAAGTTGTCAGGCCCAGGAGCTTTAGAAACGTCTAATTTTTTTAATAAAGTCTCAATTTCACCTACGCTGATTTCAATTTTACAAATATCAGAAACACTATGATGTTGAGAAGTTAAACAAGGTGGGTTTAATTGATTAGTAGGTGAGTTAGAATTAATAGACGAGGAAGGAGTAAGAAATGTTGAATGAAAATATGTGGAAAAAGCATTACAGATAGAGTCACCACCAGATATAGTACTATTATTAAAAGTTAACGAACTAGGTAAACAATTTGATTTAGATCGGTGCTTAACAAAATTCCAAAAATTTTTTGGGTTATCAACTATAGAGTCTTCAGTTAATTTAATGTAGTTTAAATAGCAAGTAGATTCAAGGTTATTCACCCTATTACGTAATAACTTAAATGTTAATTCATCACTTTTATTTCCGTATTTTTTAAACTTTTTATAAAATTTATATTTTTCCCTAACAATTTTTTTTAAAGCGGTGCTATACCATACGGGATAAGAATTGTTATAACTTTTCTTAACAGGTATAAATTCATTCTGTAATTGATACATTTTGTTATTAAAAATACTAACACAATCGTCGATAGATCTGAGAGAAAATTGTTCACACCAGTCAAAATCCAAAATAGCATTATTAATTGATTTATAATCACCCTTATCAAATAGATATCGAGTACGGGGCGCATAATCCAACAGTGGTAATTCAAAAGACTGTACATTAATTAAAAGAACGGGGTGATGTGAATCGACTACAGTGAGAGGATCCTTACATTCACTCACAGTTATTAACTGGTTACTGAGTACCAAATCGAGAATTTTACTATTTTTATTTAATATACCATTATGTTGACTAAGACTTAAAGCCCAAATCTCATCGCTTAATAAAAACTCATCTGAACTTTTCAAGTTCGTCGGCCTATAGATGGAATTATCATCACGAGCCCAAATTATATTACTGAGATTGAAATCTCCAACAACAAGAACAGCGTCGGATTGGTTATCGGAAACAACAAGATTTAATTTACTCAAGAAGTTTGATAACTGATCGCTAAAAGACAAACCATTATTTTGTCCACATAAATAAATGACACATAAATATAAATCAACCCACTTACGTGAATTACATTGTTTGATGCGGACACTTAACCACATATCTTCAGCGGTGGAATTAAAATGCGGTAACAACTTCACTTGCAAGTCCTTACGAGTTGCTATTAGAACACCACCTCCTTTAGATTGGCCCGTCAACAAATAATCACGATCTCGCCGCCATACTAAATACCTATCGTCTAAAAATTCAGAGTTTGAAATTCCATCCACCAACCATGTTTCCGTTAATATAATGATATCGTACGAATTCATACAAGCTTTACGATAAATCTCATTCGTTTTCGTTCTCAAACCTCGTACATTTTGGTAATATATACACAGATTACTAACATTTAACTGATTTGTCGAAATCATTGTGAAACTATATGACAACAACAGAATAAAAATTGTGTTACAGAGTTCATAACAAAATCAATGACATTTAAAATAACGAGATAAATTGTGGGTAGGTGTAATTTTTTACGGGTATTTGACTGAAGTAAGGCCGTCGAAGGTGATAGACATATCGAGCAGTAAGCGTGCATGAGGGTGATAGGTATATGTGAATGAGCCACTAGTTTGACGTTTAGCAAGACGTTGGAATGCATGTTGTGGTGAGCGCAAACAATAGGAATTAGCAAGGCAGGGGTGCGCAACATTTTACAGATCCGTGAGTAAGAAAACTTAATAATTATATAATGACAATTAAATAATATCAAAAAGTGTAAATAAATCTCAAGTTGACAGCTTCTTAAACAATTTTGTTTAAATCAGCCTCGGTTTTGATGATTAATACTTTTGATGATTCGTCTCTCCGTACATGGATTTTACCGTGTTTGATCCAAACGAACTTGTAATCCCTTGATTGGGCTGCTGTTTTAGTTAGCGTGAGAAGTTTTTTCTGATCAACGCTCAGATGATCGTTGATGTAGATCCTGCTGGTGTTTCCCGCGAAGCCTATATCCGCAGGGGACAACTTCTCAGCACGCGCAGCAGCAATAAAGTCTTCTTTTATGTATCTATTTATAAAGCTGATAATTATTAATTTTTCCTTTGAATTATGCATAGGTACTCTTGACACATAATTGATCTGGGTTTTAGGTACCTTATAATTGATTTTATTGGATATCTTATCAACTATGGTGAATAGATTTTCGTCTTTCTTAATAGGTACTCCCTTGACCTCAATGTTATTTAGCCTAGATCTCTGTTCCTGCGAGCTCAACTCAGCCTTCACCTTGGCAACTTCATTTTGTAGAATAAAAACAGTATCTTGCAGTTTTTCTAGGTTACATACTCTAGTTTCCATGTTAGCAAGCCTGCCGTTAAAGTCAGCGACTTCCTTACTTGTATGATCACAAGTTTCTCTTAGATCGGACAACTCCTGCTTAATAGAACGGAGGTCATCCTTGAGATCCGAAAGGCTAGATAGCTGACGCTTTACTTCCCTTAGCTCCTTCATGATGGACTCGAGCGATGCGGGTTCAGTCGGGGCCAACGCCGACGGAGACGGTGCGCGGCACGAAGGGCACCTCCATTGAGACCGTTTGTCTGCTCCATATCTCCTCCAGGTTGTTTCCGAGATATTTGCACATCCAAAATCCAGGTGCTTACGACAGATAGAGCATTGTACCCCATCATTAAAATCAACATTACAGACTGCACAATTCATGATGTTAAAATTAATATTTTGTAGTTTTGAGCCAAAGGTTGGTGAGAGAACTCTAGCGAAGATAGTCCGAGAAATACGTGTTAGCGGAACGAGTGTTCGCACGGTACCATGTGCATATCCAAAGTTCATTTCTTATCGTTTAATTGTATCCCATTAACTTATTAGCATTTTTAGCTACTATTTCAGCTGTCGAACGTCTGAACATAACATTCAAAGTAGTAATTAAACTTTCCTATAGATCCACTAACAGCTTGAATATCATTGACACGATTGCTACCATCAGGATCTGCAATAGAAATGACTTATAGAATTCTGGTTGCAAACTGGTCAGTTCTGTTTGAAGCAGGCAATTATGTCTGGTTTATGAGAGCTGAGGCCCCGGGCGCACTTAACGCTGAACTCCTCGATATAAATCCCCACACGTTGCAAAATGTCGAGGGTTTTGCCGCGCGAATTTGATTTTGATCAAATATTGATTAAACTGAACAGTTTTCATAAAATTAACATATCTGTGGATGCAGCTCTTAGCATAATTCCTGTTCTAGGAAGTCGAGTTCATCTGCAATAAGAGAGATAGACTGCAAGCCGGAATACATTTATAAAGCTTTCCGCGTAATCCACGCAATATGGTTGCGGGTTCGATTTCCGCCTCGGAACAAAATTTATAGGATCTGCAGATACTTGTCTTGTTCCGGGTGTCTGGGTGTTATATTATACATATTATATGAATGCTAAAAAAAATCTATCTATATTTTTGTATATGATTTCAAATTTCAAATTTCAAATTTATTTATTTAACAATATTACAAACATGCTTAGGAATAATTAAGATTAACCTTATATCTACGACTAAAATTACGGCTAAAGTTTTGCAATGGCCCCACACTAGGCTCATGGCCCGTGTCGTGGGTACCTGTGTGACGAATGGTCAGGAATATTTTTATTGAGTAGGTAATGTAGGTATCCTAGGTTATCCAATGTCTTATCTCAGGTATAGGTAGGTATGCAAAAATTGAGTACATGAAGTAATGTAGGTATCCTAGGTTATCCAATGTCTTATCTCAGGTATAGGTAGGTATGCAAAAGTTGAGTACATGAAGTGATTGTGAAGTGATTGTGAAGGTATGTGTGTGATATCAAGATGATATCAAGTAAGTATAGGTATCTGAAATCTAGCACCCGTAACACAAGCTTCGAGCTTACCACTTTATAAATATATATTTTAACATTAACAAATAATTGATGATTAAACGAACTTACCAAGTGAAGTTCTATCATAATTATACGTTGCGTTTTTTCCGAAGAAATAAGTCCTGAAATAATAATTATATACAACATGTAGTATGCATTATTGTGCACCGTTAAATCACTATCGTTTAGAATATTAATAATCAAAATCTTTAGTCGCTGTCAGTGTCACTGCCTGCCGCCTCTCTCGCTGGTACGTCATTTCGTTTAGAGATATATTACATCAGATATTCTTGAATAGTTTTTCTTGATTTTGTTGACGAAATCAAATCAGCATCAGGGTCCTTGGGTTGGGAGGGAATTGGTACTTATTTCTTCGGAAAAAACGCAACGTATAATTATGATAGAACTTCACTTGGTAAGTTCGTTTAATCATCAATTATACTAGCGTTTTTTCCTTCAGAAATAAGTCCTGAAATAATAATTATATACAACATGTAGACTTTTAGAGCTGATTGAGGAAATAAAATCATATTAGAATTACTCAATAGAGAAATTATACTAAATTAAGTTGAACTTAGAATTATGAGTAACTTCACTCAAAATCATATATGTTTTATATGTCATGATGTGGGAAACCACTGTTTCGTTTATTAAATAAATTCCAAGATTCTTTACCCTGTTATAATTATATTATTTTGAACAGTATTTTTATTACACTATCAACATAAAAATGTTGTGGCATATTATTTGTGTGTTAAAACAAATCTCATAAATGAAGATGTTCTCCAGGTTTGTATGATTGTTCTTTTGCAGAACCTTTCCATTGCAAAGGAAGAACCGTTTTTGTTGTAATTAGTAAAAACATAATGTTTAAACATTAGTAATTACATAATGTTTAACTGTAGCTGTTAATCTCTATGGTTAATGCGTGGGTTTACAATGATTTTATTCATAGATAAAGGGCTTTCCCAAACGCCAATAAGATACACTGGTGATAAAACGATCAAACTCATATCAAAATTTATTTAGATTCTATTCGGTTTACTAGTACCAAAAACATTTCTAAAGTCAGTAGGACATTTTTTGTACTATTTTTACTGAAATTGGTAGTTTTATTTACAGGGGAGCAAACTCCAAAACATCCATAGAGGATTTAAACTTGTGATCGAATATTCATGTATCCGATCGTCTGAATATATTATGTTAGAACTATTCAAAGGAGTACCAATAGGAACACTATCTTGTTGCTATTGAGTATACATACAATTTTGTATGTAAAGTTAAATAACTGTGGTGAAAAGAATAATATAAGATATAAAAATTGTTGTAAACAACACTCAAAACTGTAAGAAATATTAAATTCACAAATGTGTATGTATGGTGTGTATGTATATTTAAATATACACGACCTTCCCAGACAACTATTGTGCTACATACTTGGTAGAGATTATACTAAATGATTATTGTGGATGTCCCCGTATGGTGGAGATAATATTTATTTGTCTTAGCGACAAAAAATAATTTAACACGTTATTGTTGCTGGTCAAAGATTAATTATGATGTAAAAAGTTTCTAAATAACAGATACAACGGCTAAATATAACCTATATAAAGCCTCTTCTTCGGTTTTGTAAATAATTGTTTAACTGAGAGTCAAAAAAAACCGTAGAAACGTAGTATATAAAAAAAATATTTTAGCCCATGACAACGTAAAGGGAAGATGTCAGGCGTGTCTAGACACTAAACTTGTACTGTAGATAACCTTACAAGTCACATTTTTTTTTTTTTTTTTTGTATTTGCAAAAGACAAAAAGATCTGGGTTAATTGTACTTATTTAGTAACGTTTTTCGAGGACTCAGTCGTGACAGTAGTTTAATTCACTTAGAAGGGAGACTGGTTTTCTCTCATTCTATTGATGTATGGATGCAAAAAAGGAATTATATTTATAACCTATAATGATAGTAGATAACTTGCAGCTTTATCTGTATGGAAATTGATATTATATTTCGACCAAGGTCTACAGCCGGTACCTTTTCTACAACCACACGAACCATACCCCGTTGTTGAGGCGCCAGAATTAACAATACAACTCTTATCTACAGTATTGTCATTTTAAATTCTTTAAAATGATTATAGGGTAGCGTGGAGCTACCATTATTTTCGTCGAATGGAAAAAATAAAAATATACAATTTTAAGGCTTATAACAAAGCCAATAAATTTCTGGGCAAGCGCACACTAAAAAACCGACTATGCAGTGGTTGAAAATACCAACTTATTTCATATTATATGTTTTGATAACTTTATCCAGATGTTAATTTCTTTAAAGATGCGATGTGTTCCATTGCATGACAGCTGGTTCATCCCGTGGATGCAAAACAGAAATCATGGGGTTTAACTCAATAACATGTATTTGTGAAACCCTGGATTTATATTCAAACGAAGTTGAATTCATAATAGGTCTCCAGCTAACCCAATCATAGACACTATTATAGAAAACAGTTATAAAACTATTTATAATAATATTTAGTTTACATAGTAGGTAACTATGTAAGTTTGAAACGGTTACACTGATAGTTATTATAATATGAAATGATATTAAAAATGTAGCAACGCTAATAGTGGATTATCTGAAGCGATTCATGGTTCATAACTTTAGGAAGTTACTATACACTTAACAGCAGAATGTTCATAATTATATTTTGTATCATGTAAACATTGTTAACACGTTAGTGTATCACATTGAGAGAGAATTTGGAAATAGTTGTACGTATTACCCGTAACTCAATGGACGTAGGTAGCGTAGAAAAAACTCTCCGACATGCACACATGAAAACTGACAATAATTTCTTAGTCGCCAGTGATGGCGCACCCTACAGCATACAGCCAAGTAGGTTTGTATATTTCATGTTGGTAAAACACGCTTGGTCTTGCTTGACCCGATATGTAAATCGGTCATAATGCGGCTGGTGCCGCGAGGCGGAATCTTCTTTCGCACACCATAGCAGATTATCTTTAAAATGCACATTTCAATTCGGTATGGATTTTAAAAAGATTCCAGGAATGAACTTATAGTAATATAAGATAGTTGAGCACGCTGCGATGTCTTGATTGCTGCCGCGATCCTTCAAAGCTGGATTATATTATTATTGTACACAAACCTTTAGTTTTGTACTTAGGTCTCACCAAGAGGCGGACCGAATGTTAAACGACTGTTTAAAAAATAAAAACATCTGTTTATAAGCAGATATCTGTACCAAGATGGTAGTTACTATGGGTTATTGATGTCGGAAATACGGCCGATGGTTTTTGGGTACCTCGTCTCCTCTATGCTCGGCGGCTGTGTCGGCGGTGTGTCCACTGCTGCACTGGCGTCCTGGATGAACTGGACTACGGATGTAGACTTCTGGATGTGCGGTATTATTCGATGCAATCGGCTGTTTCCTTGTAAGATTAGCCAGTTTGCATCAGAGGTACTGAAAAAACCTAATAACAGATTCAGAATGCTGAATATTTCATAATTCAACCTTGTAAACTTCTTCATAGCTCCTTCTTATTGTTTTACAAGTCTAATATTTATAAAGTTGCGTATGTTGGTCACAAGTAAACCACTTTATAGTTTGCTTATATATTTCGCTTCAATCCCAAAATAATCGGATACGTATGGAAGGAAACATTTTATGCAGGAAAATCTACAACTTGCAGGATGTAGTAATAATAATAATAAAACATAGGTATTGTAGGTATACATGGTATACATTATAGATAATTATGATATCTTGATAAATATCTAATGGTGATTGTTTGTATTATTTATAATGCAAAAGTAGGTAGGTATTATGCATAATTACTATGCATAAATCACCAAGTAGGAACTACTCTATTCCATATTTATTTTTCAAATAAGTGGACGTTAAGTATAATATTTAAAACAATTTAATAATTACACGTAGGATAAACCCAAAAGTATATCCGAATGTGTCAAATAAATTTTACTTGTGTAACACTAGCACTACACTGTAATAATGTCAAATCTATCTTTGTGTTTTGTTTTGACAAAAGTGCCGTATGGCGATGGCCTAAGAATAGTGCCACCCAATATTTTCCCATAGATTTCATCAAACCGCCTTGGGATATGTTTATCAGAAGATAGGCTGCAGCGTCATTTGTGTAGGTAGGTACTTAACCTATCAACTCACTGTGGTAAATTAAATTTGCCGCTAACAAACCTTTTAGTGTGGTGGATACACAAACTCCCCAATCTATGGGGTTTATATTCATCAACTCCATGTCCAGTTGCAATGAGGGAAGTAGAATAAGTGAGACAGCCCATAGAACAGCTCGATATAATTCTCTTCTAAATATGTTGTACAAATGCGATGAGTCAGCCCAAAGATCAGCTCGAGTGCATTAACTTGTTAATTTGATAGTCAATATGCGATGAGACAGTCCTGAATACTGCTCGAATGCATTGTATGACTGTCATAGTACATTATTAGTATAAATACGTATTGTTGTACACAGAACTAGCACAGTATCTGTTTTCAATAATCCACATTGTAAATGCGGGTAGCGCTTTATGACATCATTGTTGCGATGAGGCTGTCCGATGCCCGAATGCATTTTTGTTGTTTTTGCGCACGATATGAGCTACATAAGTAGGTACCCTTGTAATAATAAATTGACTTTTCAATAAACCACATTGCAAATGCGGGTAGCGCGTTATGACATCATTGTTGCGATGAGACTGTCCGATGATCAGCTCGAATGCATTTTTGTTGTCTTTGCGCACAATATGAGCTACATAAGCTTATAATAACCTACATTGAAGATGAGGGTAGTGCGGCATGACATCATAATTATGAGACTGTCCGACGATCAGCCCGAATGTTTTTTTTTTTTTTTTTTTTGTTGTCTATGCCCACAAAATAGCTAAGCATATTTGTAATAATAACTTGACTTACCTTTTTCAATGGTATGATTTGGTTCCGAGTCACTTGGACTCAACTTGGATTTTTATAACAAATTTTATGATTTGTAGTTGATCACTTACGTAAGAATGGCAAATTAAACTTGTTTTGGCCATGATAAAACGTAATTATATTGGTTCACAATTGTTTATTTTACTAGTGCGAAACTTTCGCAATTTTACGTGACGAACGGTTGAGCACTAAAATGCGAAATGACGTACCAGCGAGAGAGGCGGCAGGCAGTGACACTGACAGCGACTAAAGATTTTGATTATTAATATTCTAAACGATAGTGATTTAACGGTGCACAATAATGCATACTACATGTTGTATATAATTATTATTTCAGGACTTATTTCTGAAGGAAAAAACGCTAGTATAATTAAATCTACGACGTTACGGCAAAAATATACTTAAATAGAATAAGACACATCTACTCGTATCTCGCTATCTCGCATATATTATTCGCAAGGTGTTCCAAATCAGCTGAAATATACCCAGCTATTTGAAAACACAATGTAAAATGAACAAGCCGAGATAATTATTCAAAATTCCTTCGTAGAATTAGCTAATAACTTTATCTAACCCATCCCAGCCGCTCCGTATCTCGCGTAATTCAATATTATCTGCCATCAATTAAATTCATGTAACTTGTAATGTTCCCATAACTTGTTATCTCGTCTCATCCTTTACGTGAATATTCAACGTTTTCTGAGAACGTCTCGCGAGATAAAGATGCTGGTACATTCGTTCGCGTCCAACTATCGCGCTATCGACTCGATCTTAATGAACTGCACTTTGCTTTTAACCTATCTAAGTAATATTATTTCGTTTGCTTTAATTCACTTTGTATGTCATTATGTGATTAGTTTCAATCGGGGGACAGCGCGGTTGTTTCAGATGATAATCTTATCTTTTGTTGAGTTGTGATTTCCGGTAATCACTTTCCGTGCGTTTCACTAAAATATTGGGTATTTACGTTACTTTGTTGAATCACGGAATCGTCAATCGAAACCAATGTATACCGTGACCCCATAGATACCGTTGGGTGATTAGTACGGCGGTGACGGTGGCGGTGGCGGTGGCGGTGGCGGTGGCGGTGGTGGGGTCCCGGTCGGGTCCCATCCGCGAGTTGCGGTGATTAGTGCTGCTTTAACGTGAAGCGGAAATCGTTAAAATATCGCGCATTAGCCGCCGGCCCGAACACTGGACACACCTTCATACAAGTAATAGTGAGTTCTCACTTTAAGCAGTGAGTGTATAACCCCGTTGCGGTGCGCAGTCTCGTATTTACTGGCGCTAACTTGGGGTGCTTTAAACTGCGTATATATTTCGTTCTAGAATTTAATCATACTTTGGAGTTATGGAAGATTAAGTTGAAATTGAGCTTGTTGAAAGTTAGTGTCCCACTGTATGCTGCTTTAATCGCTTAGTTAGAGGGTAGTCTGATAAACAGACATAGGTGATGACTGTGTAATAAATACACAGTTAATTTACTTGTTCGTTGTCACGTAAACGGGCTGGTGGCGCCGCAGCGCTGTTCATTTGGTTACAAACAATATGTTACTGTTAATCACGACGCCAACAAGTAATCACACGTAATTGTTGTATCTCAGTGCCGATTCCCCCATTCTAATCGGACAGACTTTTCTTCCTTTTATCGCTTCTGGTTTAGTCGGCTCGATTTCTTGTAACTATAACAGTTCATGGTAATTTTCCAATTCTTAAGAAACGAGAGAGATCTGTTTTGGACGCCGTAAACCGCAAGATGAAATACACAGAAGCTTCACACAAACTAACAAACACACCGACATGCAATGTGCAATAAAGGGTGCTCGTAGATCGGCGCTGGAACAACATGGCGGACGATCGCTGAGCAAGACTTATTACAATAATCTCGTATTAAAACTCAAATCATTAAATGAATTCATCAAAAAACACTTCAGTTTGTACAGTGTAACACAATATTTTTCTTTTAAATTCACTATAATTCAATAAACAATTTTACAAAATGGTTCTTAACTTATTCAGTAAATATAATGCCTGTAATAATCACAACCATAACCCAGTAAGCAAACGATAATCGCTACAACTGTAAAGTGGCAATATCATAATGAAATTTATTCAAAGGAATTACCGTTTGAGGCTGAACATAATTCTATTTACGAAACAGCGTGTGCCGAGGACAGACGGACAGACGGTAATGCGCGTCATATAATATTCATAACTGCGCGGGAAGACTTGCAAAGGAAGCCACTTCGCGCGCGTTTTACGTTTTACGATATTTTAATTATATTTATAGATAGAACATATCGAACAATATGTAACTGAAGAGAGTAACGGAGAGATGACTCGCTTTGAGATGTCTATTAGTGTTTCATGGGTTTCAAAGAGGATGTGATTTTAGGCAATAAAACCAAGCTTCTGCCACACACTAAACACAGCGTGCACAGCACATCGGTTATTATCTATTTTGTTTCCTTATTTATTTTAAAGTCACAATTTTGGAAGTCCAGATTAAAGCTTTCGCGTACCTACTTCAAGAAATGCGTATGTCCGTTCTTGGAAACATTTTTCGTAAATCGCCTAAATTATAATCTTAAGTCCAGAGTTTGTAAATGCGAGGTGAAGTGGAGTGGAGTGGAGTCTCCCGCGCGGCCGGCGTGTGTTATTGTCCATTATATAAAATACTATCGGAAAACGATTTGGCGTCAGACGGACCCAACAAAGGCCGACCCGGGACTAAAACAAAGAAAAAGTTTTTATAACACTCCCGATTGCCGTTATCCGGACGCGAGTTAAGTCTTTCGGGATATTATTCCGCAAGTTATCTGGTTTAGGGCTCGAGTTTTATTGCACTGCTATAGATAGCCTCGCCGCTGAGACCTAACTTTGTCTGTCTCTATTAACAATGTCCTTTCTCTGTTTCAGGTAACGCCATTCAATGTGTTGAAATAACAGCTTAGTAAGTAACATTATGTAAAATGATGAGATTTCAGCAGGGTGCATAAATCAGCGTTACAAAGAATCGAATCGCTCCTCGCATAGCAAATACTATAATGCCGAAACTTGCACGGATGCAAACTGAACGCGAAAGAGATCAAAGTCTCCAAACAGTTAGACTTGTGCGCGGTGATGAGGGCCCCTGCAGCATGTCGGTCACGTGCGCCCGGGGCCCCCGGGGGGCTGGGGGCCCCGGCCCGCACGCGACGTGATCGGCGTTGATTCGACTCTGCTTATCCCATCTCCATACGACAGGGTCGCCCCACAACGACTCGCATTCCGCATTTATATTGTTTCCGTTTTACGGCGCGAGGGTTCCACGCTGACAACTTGAACTGTTTCCTTTTATGAGAAAGAAAATCTTTTATTAGTATAACTTGGTTTGTATTTTAACATGAATTGGACGGACTTATTGACGGAAGGGATTTTTATTACAAAAATCGCCCAAGTGCGAGTCGGACTCGCTCATTATTTTTATGAAAGAGTTTGACGTATCAAAAAAAAATACTGGCTAGATCAGCCAGTTAATATTGAAATGTATAACATACATTTCCTTGTGTTGTGACCTTGCGTTTTCTTTCATGAGTTCATATAATAACAAACGCGGCGCTTGAACAAGGCGGGCGGCTCAGTGTCGTTAGCATGTCGTGTGTCAGCTGAGAGATGAGAGAACACCTCATCGCCGCGCCTGAGTTCTTATGCGCATGAAACATTCAACAGCGGCTTGTTTAAAAACAGCCGAAGAAAGCCTCGACTCAACGAACCTTGTAATTTTATGAGGGTTATACCTCAGAAGCAACAACTAATGAATTTTACATTAGTCTCTCCATTCGTGTTTCACAAACGCGTCGTGGACGGTGCTCCGCCTCCTTCATTACAATCATAATAATGTACAAAAATAATCATCTCACTTGTAACAGTTGGTGTTGGTTTTCTGGTCTATTTTCAATAAATAAATATTACTGAATAATTAACACAGCAAAAGCTTGTGTGACGGGTGCTATATTCTGGTATAGGTACTTAATAAATTATACATAACTAGATAGATGATTTATTAATAAATATAAAATCCAGACACTCTAAAAAAACATTTGCAAATTGTACAAATTCGAACCCGCTTGCTTCGCAGGCGAACCTTCGCGCCGCCGCGCCATTGAGGTCGTCTAAGCAACAATAGCTTACTGTAAAATTCTGCAAAAATGTCTCATTTGTCTTCTGGCAATGATACTGTGATACAACAGATAAAACTGCGAACAGATTTCCGTAAGTCCGTGCCGGTGTCAGCGTGTCAGTAGCGCCGCCAACGTTGATATGTTATTTAAATAACCGCTGTTAGTGGGCGGTCACAGCGGATCTCATTTCATTAAAGCGTGAACTTATAACAATTGATGCGAAATTGTAGAAAAAGTTGTGTTTTGTGCGCAGTTTCATAAACTAAGTATTATATTAAGAACCTCACTAAGAAGTTGTATGTATGCGATGCCGAATTATTTGGAACCTATCTTGCTTTCCTAATTCCTAAAGCCTTTATGTTCTTAGTCAAGTTTATATTTATACTAGCTGACCTGCCGACAGCTTCGCTTGCGTTTCTTTAAGTTATCTAGTATAGTTTTTATAAAAAATAGCCTATAACCTTCCTCGATAAATGGACTATCCAACACTGAAAGAATTTTTTAAATCGGACCAGCGGTTCCTGAGATTAATTAGCGCGTTCAAACAAACAAACAATCAAACTCTTCAGCTTTATAGGTAATATTAAATAGTATAGATTACTACCAACGAAAATTAGTTTGAACGAAGTCATAAACTATTTCATATAAATAATTGCTGCGGAAGCCTACATAGGCGAGTCCGACTCGCACTTGGCCACTTTTTTTACTATCATAAAAGTGAATCAATCTTAGACGATAGCCATATACCTACTTTCGTTTAAAGACTTTATTTTAGTAGGTACTGACGGAGTCCTCGTACAAAGCATGATACCTTACCGAACGGGCTGGTTTATTTCGGTACTTAACATTTTTAAACTCTGATATCTTTCGAATGGAATGTTCGAATTGAATCATTTAAAAAGTTTTATAGAGATATTGAAATATTCCTAATTACAATGTAATTTATTTTGATAATGTTTTATTTGAAAATACAAATATAGAGCTTTTCCTAGCGGCGGCATTTAAATTAATTATATTGAAAATTAAAACACTTATTGTGACATAACTATAATAGTTAGGTATATGCTGTCGCGACATTTTTTGTAGGTATTAATGTTTTCTACAAAATTGTAGTACATTGTATATTTCTAAAATGAATACTTTTCGCAGCGCATGCGATATAAGGATTTTTTTTTTCATCTTGGGTTTTCCGTACGGATCCCTAATTTTTTTGAAAATGTAATATAGCCTATAACCTTCCTCGATAAATGGACTATCCAACACTGAAATAATTTTTTAAATCGGACCAGCGGTTCCTGAGATTAGCGCGTTCAAACAAACAAACAAACAATCAAACAAATTAACAATCAAACTCTTCCGCTTTATAATATTAGTATAGATATAGATTGTTTAGGTCATTGGTTTCCAAATAAAATAAATTAAATTATATGAATACTAGCTTCCGCCAGCGGCTTCGCCCGCGTGGAAATAAAAATGTTCTATGTTCTTTCTCAGGATTGTCTCTACCAAATTTCATCAAAATCGGTTGAGAGGTTTAGGCGGGAAAGCGTAACAGACAGACAGACAGACAGAGTTACTTTCGCATTTATAATATTAGTAAGGATAAGGATAGGTAATTCTACGATTTGACGACCTCTGTGGCGCAGCGGGCGAAGGTCTGCCTGCGACGCAAGAGGTTGCGGGTTCGATTCCCGCCTCGGAACAACTATTTGTATGATCTGCAAATATTTGTTCCGGGTGTCTGGGTGTTATATATGTATAATAAAAAATATCTATCTATGTACCTATGTATATTATATTAAGTATATCAGAAATCTAGCACCCGTAACACAAGCTTCGAGCTTACCACGGGGCTAGATGTCGCTGTGTAAATTGTCCAGCAATATATTTATATTTATTTTAAAAAAAAACCGTCCGGCCCTGCGTAGTACCCCCGCCGCAGAAATACAATCCTTATTAAAATATTTTATTTTAGTACTACACGTTTTACTTTGTTTCTTGTATAATGTTAACTATTTTTGTTAGTAAACAATAATATACGTCTCATATATTTCGTTCTTTAGTTTTATCTAGAGCATTTATTGTCTCGTGGATAAAGTATCGATAGGACATTCGTATGCGACTCACACACTCACAAACTGGACGCTCTCAGTCGCCGTGTTAATGTGATCACATTTACATGGATACGGTTCGGCTCCCTACAGTGGTACAGTACTATTACTTGACGACCGTCCTTTGTATGGAAAGCAGTACATCTCCTCGCAGGTCTTTATTACCAGCAGTGGGATTCAGATTCAGATTCAGATTCAGATTCTTTATTCGTAACTTTTGGGAAGTTCATATGATCGTATAAGGCTACTTTCCAATAAACATTTATCAATTTAATGTTTAAATTTCACATCAGTCAATCAACCCACTCCGCCTGGTAATGCCCGTTTTAGTAGATAATAAAACACGTGAGTTATACACAATTTACTTTTAACTGTTTTGTAAAGATTCTTTATGAAATTATAACGATTTTATAGCCGCTTCCGCCCACAATGTAATAGCGCTAGTCGCAAATGTCGGCGACCGCACGCTCCTCGGACACAAGGTCGTAACTAACACAATCAGGATCCGCAGAGTCGTCGCATCACGTACGAAGGTTGTCGCAGCAGTTTCATTTCATTGTACGACGCCGTTACGTTTTACTTTTGGCGAAACAATAAAGGATACGTATTGAAATAACGCGAACGAAGGTTGCAGACTTCAGAAAGCCCTACTATTAAGTACCGACTATACCATCCGTTGTGCGGTTGGAAGCATTTGTATAAAAGTTGAAAACGAAAGCGGAACAAAAACGCACGGTTACGGAATAATGTTGTAGCTGGGACGATTTCATAACATCCTGCCGCTAAACGCCTGCACATTAGCCACTTCTCGCGACAAACTCAACACCATTGATAAAATATTGGACGTTATTGTTGTATGAACTATGATAGCTCATGAGCAAACTAAAAAGATTTTCTGACCTAACACAGCAGCTTAAGCAGCTTCAAGAGTTAACGCGTTAAAGAGTATCATTTAAAACTTCAATATCATTTAAACTTAATCATGAACACATTTTTATTACAATAACTACAAAGGTTTAAGTATTAAGCCCCCTGCTTTAAGTATCAATATCATTAATCGTGATTACCTACCATTATGTTAAACGATTACATCCGTTTCACGGTGTTTTTTAAAAAGCCCTTTATCGCAATATTGCGTCTCCGGCATTAGCGCGATAGACCCCCCCCCTGCCCCCCCCCCCCCCCCTCCACGCACGCTGAATGCCTTCGCTGGCTCTTTGTAAAGAAGCTGAAATTACATACGTCAACACATTCAATGGGGCGTTTAAAAGCATTCCCAACCCCGCGCGACCTGGCTATTCCAAGACTAGTCTTGAACACAGCGATTCCCAACAAGCGACTACCGCCCCTCACGCAACCCTGTAAAGGCGCGAGTCCCCTAGCAGGGCCACGTTATTAAATAACTGCACACCTGGCTGGAGCTCTAAGTGCAAAGATTTAGAAGCAAAAAATAAAAGCTCGCGCCTCTAATCTGTTGAGTGCTACAAAAAGTTTACATAATGCGTAGCGCCCGAGATCCAACGCATCAACCGGGAGGTCTTCTGGTGCGTGGTTAAAGTATGGCAATAACAGAGCGATGTGCTGTGAGGTCGTCTGATAGTCGTTACTGCAGTTTACGAGCGCGACGCGACGGGCGACGCTCCGCCGGAAATAAAGCTGCGCCGTGTCACCGTGTCGCGATGTCGCGCGTCAATCTGTCGCGTGATTTACAAGTCCTGTCGTTCGGCGCGATCCGCTTTCGGGCATCTGTCTGTTGCGTCGTTTTGTAGTTTACAACAGCTTTTGTAACACTTTTATCACAGAAGTAAGCTTAATTTTTCGTCGGATTCGAAAATACGAAGACCTTGTTTGATGTTTCCAAGAGTCGATATTTATAGAAGTTAATAATGTTTTGTGCTGATTTTTTCGTGTGAATAATTTCGGCGGTAGTATTCATGTTGTATCGATTCCCTCCGCTCGAGCAACCCGTTCATTGAATGGAATCAACTTGCGAGATCCCGTGAGAGCTGTCAGCTGTCGCCTCCTCGCGCTCCGGGTGATTTTGTACGAACTTCCAAATGAACAATCACAAAATACTCTACAATACTAACACCTTGGGTACATAATGGATACAATAAATAGGGAATTTTGGAAAGGATATGCATGTCCACACACTTTCGTACATGGATAAACGCTTGTTCTATTTATTAATTTTTTACATTAAACATAACTTAACAGTTGCCAAAAACCAAATCGTTATCTTGAGCCCAAGGCGATTTCTATGGTGCATTTTCTTCAAGAACAAAAACGTTTACTTGAGTTAAGATTACCTAGCTGTGATTGGTTTTATGAGAGCTTGAGTTCCTAAGACAGTTTCGTCGTGCAGTTGGACACATGTCACGCCTCGTCTCTCGTGCGGTTTACGAGCGCCGCGTCGCCCGCGCGCTGACTCGCCAATATTGTGCTTACTTACTTATATTTTTAGATCGTAAATGCCGGTGATAGTCATATAAGGGATGAGCCACACAGACTTTTGTAAAGCTCTCTTGTATCTGGGCGGGGAGACTAAATTAAAACGAGTTTTGTGTTATTTTTTAGGAAATCTTTCATTTGCACTGACAAGAATTATTCACCATTATTAGAAATATTAAAATTGTGCTTGGAGTAGATTTTATCATAATAAAATAAATGTTTGGAAATAGCAGCTTAAGTATAAGATTAATATACCATAATTAAGTACCTACACATAATGATAAATTAAGACAGACTGTTATTATCATCTTAATTTTTCCTTACAGTCATCCTGTCTAAAGTACAGTTCACAAGAACAATTGAGCAGCCTCGGGGGCCCGTGTGCCCGCGCCCTTAGGGGCAGGAGTCGCAAGTACGTCATAACTTTGTGTGAATTAGCCCTAAAATGTTTTATGTCTCTTGACTACGAGACGAGCCCCTTCCTTTCAATGAGGAGTTATCAGCTGCTTTAGGGATACGATAAATTATTAAATGTTACGCATCGAATAAGATAATACACTAGATTAAATTAAACATCTTTATACTAATTAAGGTATCTATATGCTGTTATGATACTTCTCCTTCAAAGAACCAATAAAGCGGGAGTGAAGGGCTGAATGCTTATAATGGAACGAGTAGGCTTTACCCAGAAATTCTCTTTTATTCTAGGTGCGGGATAAAATAAAAAGTATAATAAATGAAATTTGTATCAATTATAAAAAATATTAGGTATATAAATTTAATTAAATACGAGATAAGTCTAGCAAAGACGGACTGCAGCGTCCTTTACTGTACAGAACCAAAACCAAATCACTGTGTTCAACAACTCACCCGGTAAGCATGGTAATTGTACCAAATCCCCCAAGACCTGTAATTAGGTTCTAGTAAAGAACCATTAGGATAAAGACCGTAGATCTAAGTTGTATGACTAACCCCAATCTAAATAATTATAAAGAAAGAAGAAGAAGTCTCTGTCTGTCTGTGAGCAGTTACTGCTGATGACGTCATCGTAGGACAGACTGTTACGAACTATATAACTTGATAGAATTACTTAACCACATTTTTGAAATAGAACTAAGTAATAAATATTTCTTTAATAACGAATTTGCCAATCTAGCAATGTAATAAAAATTAAAAGCACTGCAATAAAAAACATCGGTAATGCACACAACATTAGCTACCCATAGACTAACGTTCATTCCTGCCGGAATGTACAATCCTTACGGAATGAACGCCAGTGTATTTGCAATAGCGGAAAGAATGACGGTATTATAACACCGCGACCCTTCACGTCGTGTTTTATTTTATCCCGTCGCTTATCTGTACACGGGATAAGCCGGAAGGAATGAACGTTAGTCTATGGGCCGCTATTGCCTTCAGTGAACAGGTAGTTTGCTCCAAAAGGAGTCGGTGTAATAACGCGTATGGACATAATTATATCGGGTTGTCGCTCACTCGCTCCTCGGGCGTGATACCTCGCTGAACTGCTTTTTAAGTGTCTGTGTTCCGTTTCTATTCTAGGTACCTACCACACTTAGCTAGACTACACTTATGAACATAGGCGCGTTCTTAATCTGTAACATTCATTCTAATAATAGAGTGTTGTAGACACCTCTAATGTAAGTCGAGTGGAAGTGAGGTCGACGCGTGTCGCAGTGAATCAATCTATTTGTCGGTGGCGGGCCGCGGGTTCGAGTCCCGGCGGACGCCGCTCCTCCGCCCTGCGCCGGCGCATCACCCGGCGCTGACGGATATGTGGAGCGACGACAGGCGCGCGGGGGTGGGGGGGGGGGGATGCGGCTGAGTGGATCGCACTCAGTGATGGTGGTTATTGCTTTACGTGAACTCTCATCACATATTGACAGATTTGTTAGATCAATTCTGTGTTATAAAACATTTTTGTATTTGTAATATTTTTGTTGCATCTTTCCACAATCGTACAAACTCACTGTCGTATTGTTTTTCGTTGGCATCCATAAAATAAGAAGAATCTAAGAAGTGATTTATGCTTTATTATTTAACTCCCTCACATTTGTTTAGTACCCAACAAAAAATAAACAGCAAAGAATAAACAACACCTCCACAAATCCTGAGTTCAAACACAATTACTAAACTAAAATCTCAAAATTAGTTCGCAACTTTCCTAAATTCCAATCACAACTTCCAAACCCAAAAACGTGTTGCAAATAAGTTTAGTTTAGCTCTGTTGAGGTCACCGCACACCGGCGGTTTGTTTCGCTTCGTTAAGGTCACCGCACACCGGGAGCTAGTTTCGTTCCACTAACGAAAATTAAAAATTACTGTGCGCATACGCAGAGACTTTACCGAAACTAGAAATAATATTTTTTAGCAATTGTTTCTTTTACTTTTTATATGCTACGTATGTACATGCACCCAAATAACCATTAGTAAAATAGATTTAAAAGATAGTTCACATAAATTATATAGAAGGATAGAAGGATTGACTATGGGCAATTATACAAAAACAGACTAAATTATATTATAATATTGAGGATTATCAAATGGTAGTATTCAAGTGACATAGTTTACATTATTTATAATTGTTGTAGTTGTCGTAACGTCCACCATGTTTGTAAACGCAGCAGCCGGTGCCGCGGACAACTACGACACTCGTTAGATTTTATCATGTGGAGCCCGTCGCAAGAATACACGACTAATAGTCGCCAGTTTCTCCTCACCACAACCACTCAAATTCCTGATTTGTTAATACCTCTAAAGTATGCCTTTATTTGCATTTGAATAGAATATGTTCAATGTTAGTTTCGTACAAGCTAAGGTAAATAATCTGAGGCTCTCAAACAACCACCTATTTTCCCGGCCATCTAACGCCTCTTATAACTATACAAAAGAAATTCTCTTCGCGTACGAACACACAGACAATATAAATTCCTCGAGGAGCAAACACGCGAGATTCCAGTTACATAGTACGTACGAAGACAAACAGACGAACACAAACATTTGTTACAAACAGACGTATCACAGTTGATACCTACTGCATCGCAACCGGTACTTATTATAACGGTATAAACATAACAATCAATAAAGTTGATAATAATGATCAAAATGTATAAACCTTGTACCTACGGGCGTGGAAGTTACCAGTAGAACTGCACCATTATTTTAAAGCTTGTTTGAATTTACAATCTGTCTCTCAAAGCTCTCATTTTAACATTTTTTATGCAACGATGCGTGAGTGAGGTGAGTGTGTTCTTTTGAATGGAATGGTTCGAAAACTAGCAATCATTTCGAAGTTGAACAAACTGTAAACATTCATACTTACTAGCTGAATGATACAATTGAATACTTGTTATATGTTGTTATAATAGCAACATTGTGGATAGTTGAACAAAGTTGCTCAGCGTCGCAGCTCTCTGCGAACTGATGCGAGTATTGTTTCCAAGTTCGCTTCCAACTCCATCTGTCGGGATATGTTTGCTCATTCCGCTCCATTTAAACGTTTGGAGACAATCATTTGAGTTGAATTCCAACAGCAGGTGTCTTTGGAAAAACATAAGGATAGTTAAACCATTTTTTAATACCTCCAAAAATCGCGATGAGAACTTTACATCCTATAAAACAAAATGTTCAGTGTTAGTTAAGATAAATTCTGTAGACCAAGTTAGAACTTTTAAGTCTTAACAAGTTGTAAAAAATTTAAGGTCATCTTTACGGTCGCAAAGTTTCCGCACTTCGAAAGCGCATAAAGCTCTCTTGAGAATGCAAAGTTTTTAACGTAATAATGAAGTAGATCTTCCTCGCGATGCGGGCGGGCTCGAACCAGGAACCAACTATACTTTTTCATTTTATCTTTAGGAAGTTTTTGAAACAATATTGTTATTACAAAAAGAATACACAAGCATTTTTAACGACCCGCAGCGTTTGAAAAAAAGGCAGAAAATCGTGTACAAATATGCAAAGGCAGCAAATAGTTCTAATTCATGGGCCGACTAATAGGACAGTACTTAGACGTCCTTTGTTAAAGTGCCTGAAGTAATAAAGGCAAGGATTTACGATTTCAGAGAAAATCTCCATAAACTAACAGGAATAGAGCCGTCCGTCCGTCTGTCCGTGTCCCGCGATTCAGTGTCACGTGTGCACTTCCTCATTGGCCACCAGTTCTCACTTCTCGCTTTGTGTCGTAGCCGCATCTCTGTCTGCAACTTGCCACTGATTAATGTCGTATCGGAGTCGTGTCGCCGTCTACAATCTCCCTCCACTATAAAATATTAAATCAAAGGAAATGGAGCGTAGAGATCGTTCGATTGTGAAATTGGTAAAAATGCTGATCGCAAGATGTAATTCAGCGTTCTCAGTTCCCGTAATTGGGTTATGAGATGCCCTCGCCGACCCGGATTCGCCATTCCGATAAATCCCTCCAAATCTAATTTAATTGGAATGATTCCTGTAGAAGCATTAATGTGCCGGATACAACCTGGTGTGGGCGTTGTGAGTGAGTCCTGGGCCCGCAGATAGCGGCCGCTCCGCCCTCGGGCTAGGATCTAACTCACGGGTGAGTATTATCGTATCAAAAGGGAAGCTAAGTTTGTGATTTATTCACTCAAGACTTAATTACACTTAACCCTCATAACCCGGCTCTTAAATGCACTTTGATCGAGTGTGCCTCCCCCTCCCCACCCCGCGCCTCCCCTCTGGTGTTTTAACTCTGACGTATTAATCCTTGTTAAGTCTGATAAATTATTCAGCTTACTTCTCAACTTGGGCAGAGTGTACTTAAATACAGCAGAACAACTTCTGTTTCTTAGTTATGATCCAGTTGAGAGGCTTACGGCGCCGTGAGCGCTGCGCTAACTCGGGGACTGAACAACTTGTATCTGTTGCCTACAATTTGAGCTCGGTTGGTAGCCTGCTGAGTACAATTTCGTACGCTGTGTCTGTAGAGTGGTCGCACTGCGTTTTCTTCAACTGTTCCGCGTCTTTGGGGACTCAACGACGCAACTTTTAGGCTTCAGAATTTCATATCGTTTGATTGTAAGTCTCAGAAAGATTAGCATTATTTGTTACGGACAGACGGACGCTCCGCGGGGATCGATCCATGGAAATGACTTTACTTTTGTTCATTTTAGTGGAGAAAGTTTTAATCGAAGTTTTTAATGTTCAACGGCACAAATTAAGAAGTTTCATGTGCTCTGAACTTTTATATTCCCAATTTAGATATAATTTCGTTGTTCAAGGACTTTATATATTTTCTATTATCTACTTCTTTACATTTCTTTTGTCCGCACAGAAAGTTTTCATAAAAAGATTGTGAACTCTTAGTAAAGTTTGACACGCTCGTATCTGTATCCGAATGTTCTTTTTTAGTCCATAAGTGCTAAAATTACTTTCGAATATAAATGCTTTCAAAACACTATTTAACAGCTTCTAATCAGTTTTTTAAGAACAAGACGTAAATCGAATAGACACCCGTTAAGTTAACAAATGTGGTTCACTGAGTGAGATGTGTCCAACCCGAGGCATTTCTTACATTGCACTATCTCACCCTGGCGCTGGACATTGAACTTAGTTGGTAGAATGTACATCGTTTGGCAATTAACTTTCATTAAGTGATTGATTAATTGATCGCTATCAAGTAGGTCAACCAATGTTAGAACGAGAATTGTCCAGCAAGATCGTAAAATAAACTTAAAGTTTTTTCAAGCTTGAGACTTTTCCTTTCAATATGGTGTAATAATAACACTCGCGGTTCTGCAAGCGCCATTCCACTTTTACGACGACGATGTGTTAAGAAAAGACAAGACTAAAATCGGGAACTGTTTGCAACTTTGAAAGATTTTATGTAGTTTTGAAGTATGGTTCGTTTGATCCTCCCACGGAAATGAAACAAGTCTTAAAAGTAATAGAATAGTGAAGTTATTGGATGGACGGTTACGTTACGGGGTGAGGAGTCCTTCAGCAGCTCAACAGCATATTTATCGAGTGTATTACCAAATACGAACCTGGCTAGGAAGAGACATCGATCTCAGACTCGCGCCGTTGCTAATGCATTTATGGAATTATCCGGCTCTGCGCTATTAGCTGTTCGTTTGCTGAGTAGACGATGCGGGCGCGGGCGGGAGGGAGGGGGGGGGGGGTCGTCTTGTGCCTTCGATGATGTCCTGTTGGGATGATCTTGAGTGTACTCAGCTCTGCAACTGCCCAGTAGCACAAACTTTTCCAGTAGCTTAATTCTCTGTCATTTTATTATTAGTCATGTTTTCAGATAAAAATGTATACAAAAAACTCCTGTATGCTGTGTCTGGATGTTATATTATAAATATTTTATAAAAAATATCTACATTTATGTATGTATATTCTATCTATTAGGTACTTATATCAAATTATCTATCTAGCACCCGTAACACAAACCTCGAGCTTAGGGGCTTACCACGGGGCTCGATATTATTGTGTGAATTTAGGTATTTATTTTATAGTAATCACGTGAACACACACATCAATATAAATTAGGAACAAGAAAATGTTACAAAACTAATTTAAATTAACTTCACAATCAAAAAGACATAAAATTAAATAGAACCCAAAACTATCTGCATGCATCTACATTATGTTGGACTGGTCAGTCAGTCCGGGCCACAACCCACAATCATCTTGAGGATGCTGTTGCTGCATTTGCTTTGTCGTATCATAATCACTCGTAAAAAGCTAGATGGTTGATTAACTACGACGAAACTTGTTTATTGATTTAAGAAAAGCACTTTACGCTTAACACTTTCAATGCCCAAGCTCGTTGCAGCCCTACTGGCTGCAGCACCGGCACACCACAATATACGAGCGTGTGTCATGGGCACATAGCTTTGACAATGAGTTGCGGATCCTCCCCGTTGGTTCCCCGCGCCCTCAAACTCAGCTTAGCGACACAAACATTTTACACAAAACCCCGAAACTCATTAATGCCTAAACTTATTGACTCAGATGGAATTCGGATAATCTCCACATAACCCGGCCTAACACTAAACACCTTCAACTAACCTATTATAAATTCAATTACAAGCTTAAGATGTAGACAATTTGCGGATGTGGGCCTTCCCTGTACCCCTGTGGAGGGGGGGAGGGGGGAGGTAAACAGGCGGCGGTCGGCGCTGGCTTAGTGGCGAGCTGGTCCTTTATCGCAGATACACAATGACAGGGTCGACCTCAGCGCCGCCGCGGCTTACAGCGGCTTTATCATATCTTACAACTTGGACGAGAATATTGTGAGCCCGCCACTTGTGTGTTGCTTCCGTATTCCCGCAGTATTGGAGCGCCGTTGAGAAAATATGGAGTTTGGCCAAGGGTAGTTTATTTATCTTCTCTAATAACTCCAGGTACTGCAAAGTCTATTAAATGGCCTATTTGTTACGGATAGTTTTATATTTTCACACACACACAGCGTTCGGGAAGCTACGTCTTAAATACCACAGTGATGCACACCGCCTCGAGACGAAAGTCTACAATCAGTTTGTGTTGGCAGTGATGACTTACGAATCTGAAACTTCATTATCGGCCTCATCAATAGAATAAAAGTCACTTAGAGAACTATGCTCGGGGTTTCTCTACACGGTATCGGATCATAAATGAGGAGATACGTAGTAGAACACGGTCAACGACATATCCCAGCGGATTAAATTTTTATTTATGTGTGAAAATATGTATGATGGTTGTTATTTTGTTGTTCTGAAAACTAGTTTTTAATTATAATGTTCGTTGTAAGATTTCTAATAATAATATCGTTTAAACACGTTTGTGTTTATATCGGAAGTAAGTAATTTTTTTTTACTCAATAAATAATCATCCCAAGAATTTTGGTGATTGTTTCTTAACTAGTGAAAAACACTTATTTTAGGTAATCATTCCTCAAATCACAGTTAAAAATCATATTAAAGGGGATATACATTTTGTATTATATTAGTAAACTTTTACGCAAAATCTATTTCCTCTTCGTGACATCGTGATTATATTTAAAAGTAGAGGAGTGAGGGATAAGGGGTATAAGACTCGTGCTCGCCACAAGCGTCTCACTCCGGCGTGTCCAGTTTCATAAACATCCAAGTACTGCCGATGAATGCCGCTTTTAAAACGGACATTGTATTGGTTGTGGCTACAAAGCCACAGCCAATACAATGTCCGTTTCAAGTTATTGAGTGTTATTTTATATGTATGTATGTAGTTGCAACTCAGCATTCTAATAACAGTTGTACAATAAGTTGTGAATAAAGCTAAGTCGATTGGTCCATTATTTTCTATGAATATGTTGACAAGTGGCATGTTTGAGAGCTGCCTTATAGCATGAAGACATGGACATGCGTGAGGATTTACTCATAGACCCCGACGACGTCTAAATAAATATTTTATTAGTTCTATGTAGCTGTGCTAAATCTATACCTCATAGTTTGTTTCATTAAAACAAATTTATTTATTTGCATAATCAGATGGGAAAAACCCTACCTACCTATTCTATGTGCTTTCTATGTCTTTGTTTTGCCAGACAAATGTTTACCCAGGCCAGGGCCCTTAGACAAGTTGCCATCGCTAACTGACAACTTACTTACTTTGCTATCGCTTAAACCATGACGAATTTCGGTTGGTAATCAAACCTCAAGCTTTTTCGATACGCATGAAGGCTAAACTCCGCGGCGTTTTGTCTATGTTTGATGTCATAGGTCAAATGACAACGCTCAGACATTACGTTCCGGTCTATGAAAAACTAATACATATTCAATTAAATTTAAGAAAAAGTTATCATGTTTTCATTGCCTGTGGAGGCTTATTATATTTTGTTTTTGATAATTTAAGCAAAGTTCTTATATTTTACCGCATGGTTATTACGTTGAAAGGGAAATAAAAATTGTTTCATTTTTATAACTACAGTAAAACCTATTTGTAAATTGAAATGAAACGCATGTGTCATGGAAAGTCTGGGAAGTAAAATAAAAGAAGATAACGTAAATAAACAAATTAAACCACTTGAAATTTTTAGGACCAACCTATCTAACGAAAATTACTTAAAATAGCTGATTTTCTATTAAAATAGTTGCTGCAATCTACTCCACCACCAAGAACTCAACCAGTTGGAGGAGAGACAGACACAGACTGAAGCCCGTAAGGTGAAGGTGAAAGCTGACCGCAATAATGTCCTCGGCCGTTTCCAAATATTACTTAAACAATATTATTTAGGGCTAGAGACGGCATTATACAGCTATGTACAGCTTGTTAGCGAGTGATTTTGTGTGATACCAACGTAACAACCATCCACAACGTGCCGTCTTTGTACAAATAAAAAGCGCCTTGTGAGTTTGATACTGCTAAGACTATTTATTCTTAAGACTAAAGGTAAATTGTACTTTGTTTAAAAATAAAATATGTTTCTAACTTTAACCGTGTACTTTTATTTATAATTTAATAGATTAGACAAATCATTTTAATAAGATCCTTTCTATGAGGTTGATTACTGTTGTTTTACTCACGGCAAAGATTTAAATATTTGAGTCATTTATTTCCATAAAATCCTAAAGATTTATTTATTTATTTAGGCACAGTCAACATTAAAATAACAAAAAAACAATGGTTTTATGAATGAGGACTTATACTATGAAATGTGTGCCTATTATAGACTAGCACTAGCAAAACACTTATTAAAGGAAGGACACAAACAACACAAATAAATAAGAAATTATGAATATCACTTGGAAGCTTATTAAATAATGCTTTGCTGAGTCTAAAATGCTCCATAAATAATGTTTCTTGCATTTCGCCAATACTTTCCATATTCTGCCTATTAAGGTAAGTATCTCGTTTGGCGTCTAAGCCAAACATTTTTATTTTAGGCTGACTACAATAAACGCATCGTATATATTTTTAACAAATTAAAATTATTTTTAGATTCTCAAAGCAAACCACTTTATTTACATCTAATGTCCTACAGCTGTTGTTTATGAAATCGCCATTTTGATTCGATACGATAGATATCTACAGCTATTTAGCGATCGCTAGAAAATCTCGAGAGAAACGACTAGATAGCGAAGTTAATTGTCAAAAGTAATAGAAATGTATGTAAATTTTTGAAAAAGATCACGTGACTAATCGAAGGTTTATGTCAAATCCATACATTTTGTAACGATGGCGATGATCGCCTTACTTTACACTTGGCTAGCCCCCCAGGACCATTGTCTTAATAGTAGGTTATAGAACTAAACTAAATTTAAAGTTTTGAAATTTGTAAATGATGGATAATGATGGAAAATCGACGAATTGTTTGACTTTGGCTGACTCTACGACAATGTGCTGTTTCAATAACAGTTACAGTCTATAATCAGATTTTAAAAGGTTAGATTACTGAAGGTTAAGTTGAACAAACAAACATCCATAAAAGACAGTTCTTACAAAACTTAGGTACCATACCGTTTAAATAGTCCGAGGTGTCTCAAGCAATTGTAGCCACTAGTCGAGTGTAGGTGAGTCGAGTTTGATGCGCCGCGGACGGGAACGATCTGCGTCAAGTTGACAACCTCCCGTAGGACGCTCCTGTAGAAACTTCTAAAGTTAGCATAACTAACTGCAAATCAGTATTAAATTTCCAAATCATATGCAATTGGTACCTATATATTCTAAAAACCTACGTACCTATACCTGTCTACCAAAAATAATAATAATAATAAATATATTTACATCATTATTTTAGAGAAATGTATTGTCATCGTAAACCTACGCAGTAAGATAACATGATATTGCACGTGTCAGTAACAGTAATGTACTTTCCGTAATGTCTTAACTAACTACATATAATTATATTTAACGATCTAAGAAGAGTCCAGCAGACTGTATTAATTGCTTCACTAACAACTTAAATAAGTCTATGTCTGTGCCATTTCCAAGACAAGTGGTTAATGGTACTAAGTGGTAGTTTTTGTGAGTGCCAATGTCAGTTTGTCCGGCTGTCATAGACAAATGAGCTCGAAATGATTAGTCCTCAGGCTTTCTGAGGACGAGCGACGAACAGTGCGGAGTGTAGTAATGAGAGATGCTTAAAAATAAACGTTTATAGGCAACCTCGAATGGTATGAATTAGGATTTAATAAATTTTGTTTAAGTCTAAACTTGAAAAAAAAAACGAGATTAAGGTAAAGGGTATAACTAAATATACCGCTACCTAATGTCCCCGGCACCTCCCGAAGGCCCCCGCTCTGCCGCGGCGGCCTCCTCCGCTCAAGGCCCAGCTAGATCTGCGTCCGCCATAAATCAAAGCGCCGTGTGGTCTAGCCGGCCTCTGCTCCACTTATCGACCATTTATCAACTCCTTAATGACATGTTCCGTTCGCCATAAACATGCATTACTCGCTTCACCGCAGAAAAACATCAGAATTAATTAAGCCAGTACATAATAAGTTAACGTCGTTAGATTTGTGCGCAACGCGACCGCACCGCGCACTTAGGACTGCACTCTTTAATTTGATGACGTTCTGTGAGTATCAGGTTTCGGGCGCGGTTCTGCAAACAGATAGCAATTATAATCGCTGTGAGTGCGGCGGTAACCCGACGCGGCGCGACTAAAACGCTGTCAAATAAATCATAGTTGGACACAGGGCTGCCTCCCCGGCCCATCTCCGGGATCCGAGAGCTGACTGTATCAACTAGGATCGTGATTGTACGCCTGAAGTCATGATCACCATGTCGGCAGATTTATGAAAATAAATTTAGTCAATTTACGAGGAAGGTAATTGAATATTCCCGGTGTATGCGGTCGGCTCGGCGCGGGGCAGCCCTGCGGCAGGGCCATAGAACGCGCTCATTGCTCGCTCCGCTCCGGGAACTAGTTCATGCGCCCGGTCCGCTCCGCTTCTGGTGTTGCGTGGCTTGAAGCACCAAGCGAATGTCACTGGAGGCTCGAAAATCTGCTTATGCAACCATGCTCACATTATATATCCCTTAGCAGTAAGGTAGTATTCTATGACACCACGCGGTATAGTGTAATGTGTATGTACTTCTTTTTGGGACACAATAAATAAACTTTGTTTATTATTTATTCTAATTATCTAGATAGATAAGCTAACACACTCACGTGCAAATAAAGTCCTTAACTATTCTCCAGGATAACTACTACATACATTTTCTTGAAATCTATTTGATAATATCTTGAGACATTGATTCCCATGAAGTATCTTGTAAGGATAAGTTGCGGCACAATTAATTAATACTTTACTACGATATCGGTGGTTGCAGTGAGGCGGCTCGAGAAAAGATCTCCTGCGATTAGCATTATGAGCACACTGGCTTATTTACTGCACGTGTCTGTAGCTTCCTTTAACTACCGCGTAAATCGGTCCTAACGTTGTTCACCTTTTATGCTGAATGTGAACCTACTATGAAGGTGATGGCACAACGCAGCTTGCACAAGACATAACCGGCGGACATTACACGAGGCGGTGGAGCCGGGTCTCAGTACCGGGGAATGTGTGACAACACATTGTGCTTTGTGCTTTCACCAAGGATAGGTGGCTCCAGGGTCATTCAAGTTTTATCTAAGAAAATGTATATTTGTCAGAACATCGCAAGGACCAACAGATGTCCTGTTTACACTCCGCCCGACTCCGCTCAGACTGTGTGCGGACCGGCCACCGGCGGGCGAGGTGTGCCGCCTGCCCACACGTGGGCAAACAACCCGCCAAGTGCCCCCTCTCCTACATAATGTATTATGTACTCGCGTAATTGAATTGTCTGCCAAATATTGAACCCCGACTGGCTGAGCCCTACTCGCGCGGGATAAGCGCTATAATGCACTGGCAGCCATAAATATGTAGATTGCCAAAGAAACCTTTTAACTTTGCTCGTCTGTTCGTCTGTTTGTAATGTAAACATTACTGGGGTGCGCATTAAAACTCAATTTATCCTCCAATAATATAAAGAAGAAAAAACAAGTACTCGCCGTAGAGTTCTAAGACTGTTTAATGTTGTTTTTGTGCTTCCTTGTCCGGAAAATAAATGTTATTTCGAAAATTCTAAACGGATACAAATTGTGTTTTGTCAAACAGACTTCGATAAGAAGTTCTCGGGTCAACAGTATAATTTTTTCACGATGTTGTTTGTTCTCAATTTGTTATCTGTAGGCATCTACAATGTACAGTCAGCGCCGTGACGCAGTGAATAGATGTGATTCGCTGCTTGTCGATGGTTTTCATGACAAGACGGATTTAAAGCAACGGTTGTCTGCGTATCCTGGGCTTGAGCAGGAGTACATTCGAGTCCAGTACGATATAGTGTCTCTCGTTATTTCAGGAAACAAATTACAACCGAAAATATTTATTAAACATTTGAAAGCAAACAAGTCGACAAACTCCCTAAGATTTTTACCCTCAAAAATAAACCTACAATTTCTGGAGCCGTTAACATGAAACAGCCATAAATCAGTGATTTTGTCGTATAAATTAGTACCGGGAGATGATAAAACGGATAAAACAGGGAAATCGCTAGTTTTGTATCGCTCCATCGCATCGCTGATAATACTTCGTATATATAAATCTAGCGAACGTACCGCGGAGATAGTAATTAAGGACGCAGGCGACCACCGGTTCTGAGCGTTGGTCTGTCGAACGGACACCACTGCCACATCGTAACACGGAGTCTAAGTATCGAGTTGTGCGCAGGTAACTGGTGCGCGCACGCTCGGATGCGCTTCATTCCACGAGGAGCCGCGCAAGGACGCGCGATGCCAGGAGATGCGATTACGTACGAGACACTCAATTATATTGTATTCGCATAATGTTTTTTTATGGTGACAGTACGATACGTTACAATAGTATCAAGCTATGTTTACAAGTTGTAAACCGAGTCAAGGATATTTGAAACCTGCACCGGCTGAGTCACCTGCATTACAGCCTCGCTGGCAGTAGGTGCGCGAGTGCACAATCAGTAGCGTGGGTTTTCCTGCTTTAAATACAATGGCTTTGGAAATTTCCAAATATTCCGGGAAAACAAGCAATGACCGTAAACCAAACGTTATCGCGCCGTTTAAATTCAAAACAAGCAAAAATGATGTCGTATTTACCCTTCCAATTCATAAAGTGCGTTAATCTGCGATCTCCCCTGTCCGCCGCCGCTCCGCCCTCGCCCCGTCCCGTCCCGTCCCGTCCCGTCGCTATCACGCGATCTAATCGCGCCTCGTTGACTCTCGCTACATCCGGACACACGCGTATCAGTATAACCGGCCAAGGGTGAGTCGGACTCGCCCATGAAGGCTTCCGCAGCTGTTCTTATGAAATAGTTTATAACGCAGAAGCAGTGCCCGCGATTCCGTCCTCGTTTGTACAGGCACCACGTCTTATCATAAATATACGTGGAGCAAAAACCTAAATAGGCTATCCTGTGTCCTAGATCTCTAATGTTTATCTACCAAAATTCATTAAATTCGGATCATCAGGTTTAATTATGGCGGAATAAACATACTAACGGAATAAACATACATACAAAAAAAATCGTTAAATTAGTTTCAGTATCAGTATATTTAGCCTATAAGCACACTATCTCTGAAAACAAACTAACTTACTCCATGACCGACCCTTACAGATTTATTATTAGTATAAATAAAAGAGAAACAAATCTAACAGTTCCCGTCGAATTATAAATGTGTTTATTTAATGGGCTCGTAAAATGTTTATTGGCGTTAAATCTTGATTCAGCGCCGGCCGCCGGTCGTCCGCTCCGCTCTGCTAAGGTCCGCTCAGCTCCACTCGTCCGATCCGCTCTGCCGAGGTCCGCTCAGCTCAGCTCGTCCGCTCCGTGTACACAGTGCGGAGCCCGCATCACACTTTGTGAATTATATCATACCAGCAACGTTGTTATTTTTTTTGAGATTACTCTTCACTCAATGTAGTTAAAGCTTGAATACGTTAAATATAATTAATGGGTGGTTAAAGGTATTAGTGCATAATTTTAGAACTGACGAGACTACAACAGACAATTTAAAGACATCTTTTTCGTCGCAGAACCATAATGGGCCAAGCTGAGAACTAATTGTGGAATTACCTCGTGTTAAGTCTGTGTCGACATAAATGTTTATTACATTCTATACAAATTTGATTCTGATTCACATTTATATTTTAAAATATGTGTGTCTTTAGAATTAAACCCATTACTTATAACTTGGCTTGAGGGGTATCGAATGAATGACGAATGACCACTATTCAAATTACCATTTAGTATTCCTAACAGAAGATCGGCATATCCAGATAAAATAGGTTCTAGTTAAAGTTCACTTGTTGTTGCTCAAGTTGCTCTTTACGTAGAATAGTTATTAATTACGTTGTTCATACGTAATTATTAACAACGACACTCGTCGCGCGCTCGCGCAGTTATCATCGAGGCATCGAGTACCATTTCGTCCATTACTGGTCGACAGGACAAATTGCACTTGCCACAGCGCGTCCACTAACTGACGTATCTGTTCAAATGTCGGCCTGTACGCGGGGGCGAGTGCCCCACTAGCCGCTCCCCCGCTGCCCCCACCCCTTGCCCTCCGCAGATTAATCACAACAATTTAGTATTAAATGTGACGACTAACACTCCGTGCTAAATTCCTCTTAGCCACGATTTTTCTGTGCCAAAGTGAAAAATTTCTAACGAGATAATTCAATTTCGGGGTTCATTATTTTAAAAGAAATTGGATAACACCGGAAGCCAGATTACAGCAAAATGAAAACATTATTTTGAAATTAAGAAATAAAACTGCGCGTAATACAATTCTTAAACAGAGGGAGACGAAATTTTCGATTTTTCGAACCGAAGTGCTTCCTGATAACGTCACAATAACATCCTTTCAAATTATATATCTCAAACATTTTCAGACCCAGAACACATTTACCACAATCATCCATAAATTACGTCTCAGAGGGCATCTATTGAAATGGTAAAATTGCTTTTAAAAAGTTCATGTCGAGGTGAATGGGGATTAAATATAATCGACTGCTCGAGGAGCTCAGCGCCCGTGACGCAACGGCGCAGCGCCGCGTTTTTTTTATTTATGTATCTTAATGAGCAAATTACAAGAAAGATAGATACATTACATACAAACACTTTTGCCAAACTGCAAGGGCAATAAACTACTACATTCACTATTTAATGCACACGTCTAAGAAAGCATGAATCGCTCTAAGCTGTAGACATTTAATCCCCGGCTCGAAGATTTACAAATATCGTTTGAAATTCAAAATCTGGCGTAAATAACGCCCTGTCAGTTTCGACGAGAGAGGAATTCATATCAGATGGCGTTTTATTTGATCTCGCGATTAATATTGAGACAGTCGGCCGAGAGTCGATGCCGATCGGAGCCCTGACTCGAGCGCGAGGCGCGGGGGCCGCGACTATCATTTATTAAAACGTCGTCAAATCTTCTTATACTCAAATTAAATGTACATTCATATATGACAAGACTATGTACATGTACATTTTTAAAACCAAAAAAAATATAATACGACGTTTATCTGACATTTGTACCGATATTGGTTTGTTCAGTAACGCTGCTGTATTATTTGTGATAAACTAAATTTTTATAAATTAAGTAAAATAAAAACAAATGCATTATAAGGATTTCAAAGTTCTTTCTTTACCTGGTTTAAAAACCTAGAAAGTACCGAATTTATTAATTCCAGCCCGTACTACGTCAATAAAACGAAAACAGTGCTCATATAAATGTTAAACCAGCTACGTGATGAGAAAACGGGAACTGTATCGGCGCGAACAGATCCATAATGTACCGTCGCCGCACCCATACATCTCTCATACATACATCTCTCATACATACATCTCTCATACATACATCTCTCATACACGCCACGCGCGTGTACGGCGTCTGCCGCCATGTTTCATTCATCCGCTATCGGAGACGGATCAACCACTAATATAAATGTATTCCAATATCTGATTAACATTCTCATTTTTATACAACTTTTACGACTTTTGACTGTAGAATTACGACGCGTATTAAAATATCTACTAGCGATATGTTTGGCAATTTCGAGAGTGGGTTTATTCATGATCTATTGGCAATGGAACGTTTTATCGAACAGGTGCGGGAGGGGCTGACAATCCAATTGTTTCACCCGATTACAACATCTCGCACAGAACAGCTGGATCAGACGCACTTTCCTTGCTTCGATCGTGGATTGACAGTGGTTCGGCATTGCGAACAACGTAGTTCTTGACAACAGTAACCCAGCCGCCTTCCCTCGCTGAGGCGGCGAGGGGACGTCTTTCGTCATGGATTTTAAATCTTCCGACAGCTTTTTATTTATGTCGACATTGTTGAGACGCGAATTGGTTTTCACTCGAGCGAGGACCCCTCCGCGCGCTTCCTGCGCTTTGAACTGAGCCGATGGAATCTCCGGCAGCGATACATCTATAATGTACATTCTTGTAATTTTTGGCTCTCGAGGATCGTACTACTCTTTTCCTTTGCCTCAGTTCAATAGCGGCCGTTCAAGTAGCGTCGTTGTTTTCGTCGGCTGTTTTCTGCGTCGCGGCGTCGTTAACTCAATCTTATACATATATATAATGGCTTCAGAAGGGGCTGTATTCGGCAATATTCTGTAAAATGGGATTTCATTGCTTAAATCACGATACAATAGGTAACTCTGTGGAGCTTATTAGGACAATGTGATAATTTAGTATTTCTTGAGATGAAGTTATGAATAAACAGCGATGCGCTACCACATTCTCGCGTGGATTGCATCATGTGGAATTGTGATATCAATGAGTATTGATATTACTTAACACCGCATCTGCAACCTAATAATTATGGAGGTTCTTCGTTATAGGGCTATAAGTTAGTGTAAATGATCACAGCGCTACGGAAGGCCTGTCTGTCCTAAGTAGGAGGTGGCTAAAACTGTATGGTTTTACTGTGCGGTTATTTCAACCAACGATTTTAATAAATAAAACAGTTTCAATAAGATAAACATGAATATAATGAATATTTCCACAAGTTAATTTGGTTTTGTTTTCACAGCTTGTGTGAAATGAAAAATATTTCAGAGTCGTTGGACGTCCGTAATACAAACAGAGTGTGTTATTACAAGTTATTAGTACGAGCGGAGGGTAGGGGGTGGTGGATGGAGGGGGGGGGGTCGAGGACCCTCGTAATTAAGTTTATTATTTGCAAGATAACGAGCCCTTCCTAATCCCGTTTTAAATATCTGCGCGACCCTCGCGCGCGCCCGCCGCCGTGTGGAGCCGGCTTTAGCCCAGTTGTAGCTTCGGGGATCCTGTTTATGTTCAAATACAATATAATGTTACGCTTATTAGGGCTACGCTTATTATTTACGAGCCGTGAGAGTCGCGTGGGCCGATCCGAGGCATTTTAACCAGCGCGGCGGCATCCAAATTTTATGATCCGTTCCGGATTCCTACTTATTTATTTTTGTATCCCAGATGTATACAACCACGGAGGAATATAATGCGCTCTACACACCAAAGCCGGCGGCCCGCCGGCACAGCCCGGCGGCCTAACCCGCCGGCCTTATTTTGTACTAAATAAAGCCGGCGGCCTACAAAATAAGGCCGGCGGGTTGGGCCGCCGGGCTGTGCCGGCGGGCGGTGTGTAGAGCGCTTAACGCTCTCTAAAGTCAACATAGTTGCAAAATTTACCAATCAAACTGTCAAATAAAGGTAATAAAAATGTCGTTCGCAATAAAGCGGCCTGTGGCACCGCGCGGCCGACCTGCACTTTACGACGCGACTTGTGGATCATAAACCTCCGATACTCTGCATATTGCATTAAATTATGCATAGAGCAGTTTATCACAACAATAACAATAAAGTATTCCCATTTGCAGAATGCTCATGCAATTCTATTATTTCAGCTGCATTTAATTTCCATTTAACTCTTAGAAAAACGGTCGGAATTGACCTCTGCGAGTAATGTCTGCCTGCGAGCGACTAGCGACCCTGCGCGGGCGGGCGACGGACTAGGGGGGCGTGCTCTCGGAGAATGCACATTTTAATCTATACTTTGGCGGTAGTTTTTGCTGGAACAATTAGGACCGCGACAAAGCGCCGAAGAGATTCCACAGATTAAATGTTTCCATTACACGGGACTCTCGTCCGGGTGATATTACGGAGATAATGAAGGGAATTGTCGGAGCCGTGTTCTTTCCTTGTTGACTTCTGATATAAGCCCGGCTGCGGGCGGATTACAATTACAAATGAGACTTCGTAGAGAGCAAACACGACCTACTAGGTAGCTTCATGTACCTCTGTCCACTTTTTATCTTTATAAAACACAGCTTCATTACATTAGACTACTTACTTACAAAGCTAAGTACAACTCCAGCTGTCAGTTGATATTTTAAAGCTCTGCAGAGATGCCCGAAAAGTGTAAGGATGACCGTGAGTGCAACTAACAAGGGCACGTCACCGATACCACACCAACATTTCTGCAAAACTTTTGGGGTTCTGAACAGCCACCAAAGCCTTATACAACTGTAAAATACGAATACTTTGGAAGAAAAATAGTAGCAATTGTAGTAGCGCAAGAAAAGTTTTTCTAATTTATTTGTTGCCAATTTAGTAACAAGTTCCGAGCAGACCGCAACCGTACGCAATAGTAGTATAAAGTAGTATCTCGAGTAGAAGCGGGTGATCACTGTGGAACAAACAATCTGTTCCGCCGCGCCACTGACGTACTGCGGGACTTTAATTAACGGATTCTTTTTGTTCCAGGTACGTCCCAGCTGCGTGTGTGTGTGTGTGTTTGATTGCACATGTGGAGGGGGGTGAGTCGAGGGGGGGGGAGAGACAAACGACTTGTCCTGAGATACGACGATTATTGATGGCACCGACCACCTGGACGCGGGACAACTATTTATTACAATTACGGAAACTCATTTAATAATGGTATGTCATCTATTTCCATAGAACACTAAAGATTTTTTGGACAAGTGACAATAATGAATTAATTTAATAAATTTGATTTATGATTTATTTAGTTATAAGATTTTTCTGACGTGTCCATGTAGATATATACTTTATATATAAATATATTAGTTTTCTATGGAAATAAAGCTTTAACTTTGACTTTAATTAAAACTAATAATTTAAATACTAAAACAATGTTTCAGATTTTTTTCATAACTTTTACAAACATGCATATTACATATTCATATAATAGGAATGAACGGGATCTGAACTTTTCTTACATGACATACTCGGCATTATTTTTCTACTAACGTTTTTATTTTAATAAAAATATGAAGAGCCAACTCCGCTGCAGGCCTCGCCAACTCCGGCCCGCTAGCATCGATCACGCAGCGGGCCGCTCTCCACTCGCGTGACTGACATGTAATGTGCCCACTTGAGCTTCATAACTGAACGGTCGGAAATAAGCAACTAAACGAAAACATAATACGATTTCCCTCATGTCGCCGTAATTCAGCCATCAATGGCGTCCCGAGGGAAGCAGGGCGCGGGGCTATCTTCTTATCCGTAATTCGGGACCGCAATCACCAGCACACGTGCACTCCATCACTCGATAATACACCTTAATGCGCCGTGTTAAGGTGCTTGCGGGCTTTTTGCAATTTGGCAAGGACATTGAGGAAAGTGGCGTCGTAATTACTTTTCTTGTGAGATGCAGCTCCCCCCGCCCCGCCCCCGCACCCGCCCCCGCATCTGTCGGGAAATCGAATGGTGATTTACTTGTTCTTTTGCACGAACAGATTTACTAGATAATACATGACGGCGTGGGGCCGCCGTCCACGTGCACGTTATCTGCTGACACTCAGAAGTTCTCGCTATATTTTACGAGCATTTATTGATTCAGATTTTGTCCGTTAAATCACAAAGATTAACTTGGACATGTCATGACTATCAATCACCCCCCCCCCCCCTCCCTCTTTTTCGCTTCCCCTGAATTTAACAATGAAAATGCCCATGTATTATTATTGCCCATTATTATTATTATTTAAATAATCAGAAATTTTATAACCCGTCTTACAAAGATACCCTTTACAATTTTAATTGTATTACCAACTAACGAAATGGCTTATACAAATTATATATTTGGTAAAATTATGCAGTCACCCGAATTTATTGAATAAGATGTCAGATTAGTCACTAAACAGGTCTTATAGTCAGAACCGAATACTAAGGCTTAATGTCTCAATTACTGACTGGAAGTAATGATAAAGTGACCGAGCCCGGCGATTTATCACAGAATTCTATTTAGCATGCATAGTTACTGTTACGAGAGCATGTTATAAATAACATAATTGCAGCGCTGATTTACGGCGCGGCATTACCGCGGCACGACCGTGTCGCTATCTGCCGGGACCTATCTAGGACCTAGATCTGTGCTAGCTGCTAGATCCCACGTATTGCTCGGTGGGTGGTACCTGCAATAAAATAACCGACATAAACGACATGCCTAATGTGAAATAAAATATTTTACATTTTAGATTATTTTCAGAATATCCAATAATAAATCACTCAGTAAGTACAAACCGCAAAATGAAATTACAATAGAGGACGATAAAATATGGAGCTTTTATGAGGCAAGTTTTACTTTGATTTATAGCTTTAATTATTGAAATTAAGGGTAAGTTTGTTTATTTGGGAACTTGTTGATCAGGGTAAAGTTATTCGAAAACAAGCGGTTATTCATAAATTTTGGGTTTTACAGATATCTTAATTTTTAAACGTTCAACCAAAACTACTCACGTAAACTATAACGATACTATGTATATCTGACGTTTCTGTTTTCCATCAAGAGAAATCCTTCTTCAGGGAAGCTTTTATTTATAATAGAGCTATAGTTAACGTGAGTAATTCCCGATTATTCAAAATGAATAACTACGAGTACATATATACATACAATACACGACACGACATCGGCGCGGGCGCAGGCTCTATCGCGATCGAATAATTAATCAGTAAAACGAACTTGTCTAGCGTTTAGGTACATACTCGTAGTGATTAAGTCGTAAATAAGCGGCGACGTTATCGGCCACCGCTCCTTCCTTCTATAATAATATTAATCTATCTCATTATATAAATATAAATAACTGTAAAAGCTGACGTGGTTTGATAAATTCATATTGAAATACATAAACAATTTTGCGTTGAATTTGGTCACAGTTTCGTCACAAAACGTGGGACTTATTATTATACTTAACATAACTGGGAATTAATATTTACTTCTTCAGCACCAACACTGCTAGGCCACGTATCACGACCGCATAAATTTTCAACGTAAAAAGGTTCGTGGATTTCCCGTTTAGCTCAATATTAATTAATTAATCTTTGGATATGCAAAACGTTCAATTCTCTAAGCAATTCCGTACAAATATCACATTTTGTTTGAGTGTTATTGTAAAATTAGCTGTAACTTTAACTCACACAACTTTTAACGTAATCGGCCGGCGAGCAGACGTGCACCAGTGTGGTCGCCGGCCGGTGCACGGTGTAGTACCAAATAGAACGTAATATCTACATAAGTAATAGTAACTAAACAGTTAGGTAACCCTTGTCGTTGTAGTGAGTGCCGGCCTAAGAATAGTGCAACCCAATTGTTTCACGGTTGTCGTCTAACCGACTTTGAGATTTATGCCAAAACAGTTGCTTGTTGTTTTGTGTATTACTATTAACTGCTTTTAATTCGTTGTGATACATCCAACGACGCAACGCAAAGTCAGATATTATGCTTTTCAACTCAGTTCTCTTTTAGTAAACGTTTCGAGCCCGAAATTTGATCAGAATATTGGACTGACTGTTTCAACTCCAAATGTTGTTAAACACTCGTAGTAAAGTCCCGTAGACGGGCGGTGCTACGATAGGTGCGGCGTAGCGTTACGTCGTAGACCCTCTACGAATGTGCCATATCTTTACTGGCACAATAACATCTAGGACAGGGTTTCCCAAACTATGGGTCGCGACCCACTGCTGGGTCGCGAGCGTATATTGAGCGGGCCCTGACAACTGATGACGCGCGATCGGAGCGCATGATTTAAAGATTTATGTCATTTATTTCCATAAAATCCTAAAGATCACTTGGACAAGTCAATAAGTACAAAATATTAATTTAATACATATTAATTAATACATGCTATTAATTTAATACATGCTGAGGGTGAACATCTAATGGACGAAGAATTGATTCTCAAGCTCACATAATTATGTAGCGGATATTTTTTCGCATTTAATTGTACTCAATTTGTATTTGCAAGGTTCAAACGGGTCAGACATTTTTGCGGTTCACGATAAAATTCGGGCGTCTATGAAAAAAAGAAAGAGCTTTTGCTGTGGAAGAGTTGTATTGAGGATGAGAAGTACGATTGTTTTAAAACACTTGAAACGTTTATTGTTGAAAACCAAGTGCAGCCAAAGATGAACGTAGTATTTGCAATTTCTGCCCATTTATCATTAAAAAAAGCGACGATTTTGGCGAGGAGATGAAAAAGCTCGACTTGTTGAATTGGATTTGTTACCCATTTCAAGACCCCCAACCAAATGGTATGTCAACAAAAGCAAGTGAAGAACTAATTGATTTATCAGAAGATTCGTCACAAAAAAGTAGTTTCAATCGTTAGCAATTAACAAAATTTCGGCTCTCGGTTGCTGGTCCATGCCTGTTTGATGAAGCTATGAAAGTCCTCCTCCCCTTTCCTAGAGGTGGTCCCGAGTTTGTAAACTTATATCAGATGAGTCGTAGCCCAGTCAACTTTGGGAACCACTGATCTAGGACATTCTAGGATATCTATTAGGTATTCGTAAATGTCTTAACTTAGAATTAATGTTCTCCATAATCATACTTAATCCTTATTATGATTTATTTTTAATTGTTGTTAATATCTTTAATTATTTAGATTATTTTAGATAATCTTCAAATTACTATTTTTATTTGTTTTTAATAATATGTATTATTCTATAATATTATTTCAATGCTTATTTAATGAATGTACTTAGTTTCCCGTGTTAATTAAATAAAAAATTGTATTGCAATTTAAGTTGCAATGTAAAGGGGGTCCTCATACTTAGAAGTGAAACTTAATTTTTCAAACCCTATACGAAACCCTTTTCGTGTGGGATATCTATGGACAGGTATTTCAAAATCATATTATGATTTCTCACAACATCACCCCCCCCCCCCCCTTGGGTTGTTCGGCGTGTTCTGATAATTTTGAAGGACTTAAAGATTTATGTCATATTGATTATTGTTTATTATTGTTCAATGTTCATTGCTGCTGCCATTAGTGTGCGGTGCAGCGCTCCCCCCCCCCCCCCTCCCCGCGCCCGCACCTCGGGGGCCGGGGGCGGGGGCGGGGGCGCCTTGACCCAGTGCCGCGCGGCAAGGTCACCCGCGCCCCCGCCCCCGGGTCAGGGCCGCTGCAACCTGTGCATTTTAAATTATTTATAAAGTTATAATAAGATGTGACCCCATACAAACATAATTTAACGTGGACGGAGACGCGGGTGCCGCTAGATACTAATAAAGTAACAATTTGAGATATTTTCATCTTAAGTATTCTAAAAAATGTGAAGCGTGGTTGAATAGAATATTGATAAAATTAACACATCGAAACGGACAAAATCTTGTTCAGAGTTATACTTGCGCACATAGTTCTGCCAGAACCCTAAATAACTCGAAAACTCATTTATAAAATGACAATAAATAAGCATATGTATTATTTATTGGGATGTAGCTTAGAACCAGGAGAAGGACATATTATTATGTTACTATTTACTCCGGGAATCACATGTCATCCCGTGAGAAAATATATTGGTAATATGATTTTCTTCAAGAATAAAATATGACCAATTCGTATTGTTTAAGAATGGGTAACTATAACTGCAACAGACATTATGCTTACTGTAATAGTAAGATTATCTTGTTAGAAATGTTAAACGTTTCTCAGAGAGATTAGTGCGGGTTATTGCGAGGTCGCAGGTTCGGTTCCGGCTCAGGTCCAGAGGCATTACAACGGCCATTTGTCAGGTTTAGAGAAGATCTAGCGGCCTGCGCGCGCGCACCCACATTCCGCTACTGTTTACAAATCACGTTACAAATAACGTAGGGTTTATCTATGCAAATAACAAACGATAAAATTAATAACTTGCTTTTCGCAAAGAAGTCGGTTTTACAAATATTCTACCCTTCTTGTACAGAAAGCATTAAAATACACAGAAACCTTGAACATAATTCGAATTATTGGTGTACCTGAAATATAACCTTAAAATTTATTTTCCTATAAAACTTTTTTTTACAAAAGGGAATGGTGGTGGTGTTCTATATTGGTTGTTTTTTCTAATTTATGGACTTTTCTAATTTTAGATAAGCGTTTATTCCCAGTTGTTCTACAGATAATTATCGCTAATGATGTGCCCCGCGGCCCAACGCCGCCGCCGGCGCCCTCTACCGGACGCACCGGCACGGCGCGGCGCGGCGCGGCGCGGCGCGGCCGGCTCACCAACTGACAATTACGCAATTAAGTTATAACATCACTAAACCAGATTACAGACTTTACGGCCCTTCATTACACCACTTTATTACCACCACCGGCCGCGCCCATTCAATCATGAACTGACAATCTCTTAATTATTTATAATTTGTTTTACGGAAAAAAAAGGAAGGGGAGTTTTGTATATTTCATTTCACCATTATCATAACAATCAATATTAGATCCTACTACTGTTCTCCACAATAGAATCCACAATAATTGATAATGTTACCTAATTTTGATGAATAGCACTCCATATTCTATGTCAAATATAAAAAATACTAGTGAAAGAATTACTTCGATACATCAATTAGATTCCGATTTAGAAGTAAAACAAGTTGTAACCGTACGACGCGAGCCGCCGGTTACGGTGTGACGTCATAGTGCAGCACGATCAGTCTGGTTCACTCAGTCCGCTTGCATTCGCTTGTTATTGTGACGTAACTATAATAGTTAGAAATATACTGTCGCGACATTTTTTGTAGATATTAATGTGTTCTACAAAATTGTAGTACATTGTATATTTCTAAAATGAATACTTTTCGCAGCGCATGCGATATAAGATTTTTTTTTTACATCTTGGGTGACATATTTGGGTTTTCCGTGCGGATCCCTACTTTTTTTGAAAATGTAATATAGCTTTTAACCTTCCTCGATAAATGGACTATCCAACACTGAAATAATTTTTGAAATCTGACCAGCGGTTCCTGAGATTAGCGCGTTCAAACAAACAAACAAACAATCAAACTCTTCCGCTTTATAATATTAAGTATAGATTCGTATAGATAAGTGTATAGAAGCGCATAAACAAGTTTTAAATCAAAATAAACGGCCTCACGCATATTGTAAGTAAAATAAATACAAATAAAAGTGGCCAAGTGCGAGTCGGACTCGCCCATGTAGGCTTCCGCAGTAATTGTTTATATGAAATAGTTTATGACGTACTATAAAAAAACTACTTCATAGATTTCGTTCAAACCAATTTTCGTTGTTAGTTTTTATGGTTATGTACAATATATATTTTTTCTAGATTTATTTAATCTTCTTATTTAAGAAACTAGAGGAGGGGGGGACACTCTGTTTTGCACTTTGGAAGAGTCTCACGTCCAAACTATTGAGTTTAAAATTAAATGGTTTTAGAAATATTGTTATGATTTTTAAAGACCTATTCATCGATAACCCACACGTATGGGTCCGATTAAAAAACGTTTTTAAGTTTCAGTCCTATGTACCCCAAATGTAATTTTTTTTTTTCAATTTTTTTATGAAATCTTAGTACGGTTCACGGAATACATCTACTTACCAAATTTCAGCTTTATAGCTCTTATAGTTTCGGAGGAAAAACGGCTGTGACATACGGACGGACGGACGGATGGACGGACGGACGGATGGACGGACGGACGGACGGACATAACGAATCTATAAGGGTTCCGTTTTTGCCATTTGGCTACGGAACCCTAAAAAAATAGGTTTAGTACATCTGTAACGTTCAAGCTACTACATTTACATCCTAAGTATCTATCCTACTTCCTACGAATAGTATAAATGCGAAAGTGAGTGGGTGTGTTTGATATCTTTCACGAAAAAACTACTGAACGGATCTGGACGAAGTCTAGAATAACACATAGGCTACTTTTAATCCTAAGAAAATGTATAGTTCTAGATGTTGATTGATAAGAAGTGTACTCGTTTGCAATAAATCAATGTATTGTTCATTTAAATTTACTAAGAAGCTAGTTTGCAATAAATCAATATTGTTTATTTAAATTTACTAAGAACAGCGGTACCTACCTATAGTATATAGATAAATACCAATAGCAACAAAACTTTAATACATATAGGTAATATTGTCTTTAACGTCAAAGTTTAATGGTAGGTAGGTACTTCTACTATTCGAGTTATCTTCATCCATTTTATAAATCGAATAATATTTAAGTACTACTATTAAACTATTAACTTAATACGCGGACGAAAACACAACAAAATACTGCGCAAGCTATTGCACTACTACTATAATCTGCTGGCGACTTGATACTAAGCGGGCCGTGGCCCGCGCGACGTTAAACTATGACGTCACAAGCGCTCATGTGACTGTTAGCGAGACTCGATATTTTTCGAAACTTTGAATGCCTATAAAATCAAAACTACTAGGTACTTTTTAACTAAACAAAAACTAGTGTATTTGTATACACGCAGGCTTTACTGATACAACATTTCAAGCGATTTGGCATACCTAGTAACATTACTTATTGTCTTCGAGATTTGGTATATCCACTGCGTTGGTAGGTATATCCGGGCGGGTCGGTGACCCCAGTGTTCCAGTGAGCTGGTGCCGCGGGCTACTAGAGCGTTCCTGTCCCTCTACTGGAACATAAATGCCAACACGACTGCACGATGGTTGACAACACGTTTGTCGACACCATGGGTTATTCGTCATTTCGCGTGAAAACAAAAGATAGATTTATGGGGCAGAATGTGGGATGGTACTATTTTGAGGCTGACTATGCGCAAGAAATGACACCAACATCACTTAAAGTTCAATTTTAGATAAGGAGTTACTGAAAAAATCTGGGAATATTAAACAGTTTACGAAATTTATATCAAACGTAGAACCCGTTCTTCTTCAGTGTGTTCAATTAACTTTTAGAGGAAAATGCTCCGAAACCTGAAATTAGAGCGAGATTGGGCATTTGGAAGAGAGCATCCGGGCGTTTTACATGCGAATGGCGCGCGTATTGGGGCATTCAGCGAGCGGCGCGCGTATTAGGGCATTCAGCGAGCGGCGCGTGGCTTCCGGTGCACCCTGTACGTGCACGTGTACATAAACGTGATTTCATATAAGCTGGTAAGAGCCCGCCACCTGGTAATATTCAAATTAAACAAGGAGATGAAGTTTCAGTAGAGTATGCATGAAACAACGGAGCAGCTTATAGCAGTATATGAGAACAGAAAGTAGTGTCGCCAGCGCGGAGTCGCGTGTGCCGCGCCGTGTGAGCCGGCGCCGACCCGCCGTGGGAGCCGGCGCCGGCCCGCCGTGGGGTCTGATACCGACAACTAGTTAACGTTGCGCAACTATGTACTATTTCTAAGATTTTAGTTCAGACTACGCAGTACGCACTATGTATTTATCTCTCTATTTATGAAGAGTCTACTCGTATGTCATTTCTTTAATAAATACAATACATGTACATGTTTGTTATGCGACGTTAGATCTACTGACTAATACTTTGTTATTTACTATTATTTTAATTTACAAGCGCGCTTATAAGCTTTATAAGCTCGTTTTATCCGTTATCTTTAATATTTTACGATACTTGCTGCATAGCTGGGTTATATTGCAGTTTCATTCTTATAGACTAAGAGCCTGTGATGGCCAGACCTTCCTTTAATTCGCAAGCGTGAAAATTATTTCATGTGTATGTCTAACATAGGTAAGAATAACCCCCAAACATGAAACCTGGATCGCGGTTCCTTTGGGAGATAACAACCTTTTACCTGTTATCTCCCAAAGGAACCACGATCCAGGTTTCATGTTTGGGGGTTATTCTTACCTATGTTAGACATACACATGAAATAATTTTCACGCTTGCGAATTAAAGGAAGGTCTGGCCATCACAGGCTCTTAGTCTATAAGAATGAAACTGCAATATAACCCAGCTATGCAGCAAGTATTTTTACTTTGCAACCACCTAACTCGTTTATAGCGAGGTGGCGTGTGTGTGCCGCGGGTCGCTTCGGGCTAATTGAAAAACTTGTCCCTGACGAGGGTCGGCCCGACGCCGGCGCCGTCTCGTTACCGACCTCGAGCCGCAACTGGCCGACGCGCGCCGACGACAGCTAACCCACTCGTATTTGCCCTTCTCATTCAAAGAGTTGTGGATAAACTAGAACAATGTTGAATGGAACAAATACAGTCCCTCAAACACGGAACTAACTTTGTTTACAGCACCTTGCTATATGAATCCTTTCCCGACTCGCAAGCCTGGATCCCCTCGTCAGTGGAAGTGCACTGGTTCCGGCGATGTTAACACCTCCGCGGCCCCGGCACGCGGCACGCGGCACGCGGCACGCGACTCGCTCCGCCAAAACAAACGCAGCAGCAGACAGCTCGTCTTAAGAACAACATTCCCCGCGCGGACTCCGGCGACTTTATTAAATTCCTGGCGGACAACAATTCGCTCATTACTTGCCCCCGCTCCCTCCCCCTCCCCGTCCCGCCCCCGTTGCCCCCGCGAGACGGACGACCCCGAACGCTCTTTATTTCATTACGGAGGGAATGCAGTAGGTAAACTTTCCTCTACTAGGATTATAGTTTTTTTAAGTAGTTTTTAATTGTTTCAAATGATGCCGGTGGTGAGTTTTGCAGAACCGAATTTCCATCTAACTGCGTTAGTTGAGATAGGTATCATATGCTTCTTAATAAAGCGACCAAGTGCAAGTTAGACTCCCCCATGAAGGCTTCCGCAACAGTTGCTTTAATTAAATATGTAGTTTATTACGTATTATAACTATTATAGTCATGTTTGTTTATTAGATTTAAGTGGCTATGGATAGTGATCTGAAATAAAGAAATTTTATTTATTTATTTTTATATAAAAACTACTAGCTAGAACCCCAATTTACGTTGGTAGTTTGCTTGATAATGTAATAAGAATAGCTCTTATAGTTTCGGAAAAAAGTGGCTGTGACATACGGATGGACGGACGGACAGACATTTCGAATCTGGTAGGGGTTCCGTTTTTTGACATTTGGCTACGAAACCCTAAAAAGGAATGTTTTGTGGCAAAAATCTCTTACATAATACGATAACTTTTAAATATGTTGCATATTCCAAGACAAAATAGATAATGAAAGCGTTGCACACAGAGAGAGGAAAGGAGAGATAGAACAGCGTCTATCTCGCGTGTGTTTATACAGCGCGGTTATTGGTCCATACGTCAGCTTTATTGCGGCCGGCGCTCCGCAAACATCCATCTCCGTATAAATTGTCGCGGCGATCCAATGTTTCTATAGCGGCGCCGAGATATTGCCGATTTGCTGCAAACGACCGAGAAATCACTTCCAATAGAATCTTCCGACGAACAAAATTGGACACAGAAACTTCCGCCGACTGCGTTTTCCGATCCGTGGTCTCCACTCGAGAACCTTTCGGCCCATCGGCCATCTGTTCTCCTCGCTATATGGCCTGCCCATTGCCAAAGTGGCAATGGGCACTTCTAGTAGTGCCAAATACCTACTTGTGCACACTCCAAGACACTCCATTGACAGATGAGAGATGTCACGTCTCGCGTTCTTCACGAAATTGCACATAATCGTAGTTGCGGGTCGCTGCGGGCGGGCGGGGGGAGCGGGGAGGGGGGGGGGCACATTAACATTCCTCCCCTCCCCGACCCCCGCCTCGGCAATTTTTGCGAATACTTTATGCTAATGTTTACCGATACCATATTAAGCCCCTTTCATTACGCGAGACGCGAGCAATAAATTCCAATTGAATTTTGCCGAAAACAATCTGTTTGCACAAATTCAGAAGTTTGAGGGTATTCGCATTTGCATAAAATAATACGCGCGAGTCGACCGAGCGCGATGGGACGGGACGGGACGGGGCGGTGAGCGGCCTCTTATAACAACATTCTCCATATTGAGTATTATAATAATACATGTCATATATATAATATCTACTCGCTTATATTATAAGCTCAATTAGTAGGCGAGATGACTACAAGTCCAATAAGCAGACCCCCACATTAGATTATGTTCGTTTTTTGTTTCGGTGCTTAGCTATTGTGATCAATAACGAACGTGTACTCATATCAGCTGTTAGTATTGAGCCGCAAATTAAGACCACTCATTTCTAGTAATAACTTCTTTCATAGATTCACAACAATGAATTATTCAACTTGTGAGAGGCGAGAAAAACAACTTAAGCGGTGAAAATACTTAGTTGTTGGGAGTAGTACTCTCCATTATAACATAGTTATGTCTATTTGAATATTATCCGAGACTTGTTCCACCTATTTGAGTAACTCTTCTCAAAGAGGGTAGATAAATAACGTATTTGTTGTGGGTATGTTTTCATACGAGCTATAATTTAGTTTTGTCGACAAATTTAAACTTATTTCATCTCTTTGGTGCTAGAACGAGAATCTTAACATCGTATAGTGTAGGAGTCACGTGTATACTAAGAGGTATCCTCCGCCAAACTCCGCATTAGGTCAAGAGTTCACTCGATTCGCTTTAAACTTCTGAACGGTTCAAATTTTCAAAACTCGCCTTTCAACATTAACTGAAATGAGCTTGTTGAACTTTCACTTTATCTTGTAGCAGGTAACCTATAACTTAACTCTTACTTTGATGACAACATTGCTTCATCCGAAATACTTAATTTAGATAAAATTTAGAAGAGTGTGTTTTACCTGTAGCTTACTTATGAGTGCTGAACGGAGCCGCATGCGGGGGGGGGGGGGGTCGCACTCTCAGTCCTGTAACCTGTAAGAGACAACGTGACTGAAAAAGAAAGAGCGATATAATTTATTAATAGCCACATTACATCTCCATTTATTGCCGGTAGCGGCGCCCCCTGTATACAAACTGTATTCGCGAATGCAACAGTTCCCCGAATCCCAGTTCGAAGCAAGTCCCAGAACGGTAGGCCTGGTGTAACGATATTTTGATTTACAAAAGTTGCCAGTTATCTTTATCTCTGTAATTGTCGCCTAGAGACAAGCACTATCTCAAAAATAACATAGACATAATATAATATCTATCTGCGGATCGTCGGGACGTCCGTATTGGCGCGGACCTTGCAATGCAATATACGCAATAACCTCAAATCTCGCCACCTTTCGAGGGGCGGATTTACGTTACAATAGAATGCCTTTATATTAAATCAAATAAGCGATATTGGCATACCCGGGATAATAATAGTTAAGGGGGTGATATACGCCAATGACCTTGCTCGAGTGGGCGTACTTCAAGCTGATGTCTATGTGTCCTTTAAATGGAGTTCTAGCCGCTAACTCAATTAGTTACCTTTTTAGGGTTCCGTAGCCAAATGGCAAAAACGGAAACCTTATAGATTCGTCATGTCCGTCCGTCTGTCCGTCCGTATGTCACAGCCGTTTTTCTCCGAAACTATAAGAGCTATAAAGCTGAAATTTAGTAGGTAGATGTATTCCGTGAATCGCATTAAGATTTCATAAAAAATTGATCTATCAAGTAGTTTTTTATAATACGTCATAAACTATTTCATATAAACAATTGCTGTGGAAGCCTAAATGGGCGAGTCGACTCGCACTTGGCCACTTTTTATTTAGTTTTATAGTAAATGTCTTAGTAAGATTTCTATATATTATTGGAATGTTCAACCAGGAAGCGATAGGATCTCGAGGCGGGCCACCCGTCGCCGACGTTTGATAACGTCTCGTCACATCCGCGGTATTAAATTAGACTAAATATTCCTGGAAAAAACTATATAAAAATACATCGTCGGCGGCAGAGTGGTCATAGTGGTCAGAGTGGTCAGAGTGGTCGCGGCGACCGTCCGCCGCCGTGGACTCGGGGCCTAATGAACTCTCTCACTCTTCTAATTATTTCATCTTAATTTCTTCACTACTTGAGTTCCGTGGGCGGCTCTCATCAAAATTAGTAACTGTAAGCACCGACACATTATGGAAATCGCCTATTTTACATTTTAACTGGCTACTCTATAATGATTTTTAATTAACTCCTTAATTAGTTCGAGTCGCTTCCATTATTGAGTACATGATAAAAAGTAGTTTATGAGGGTATGCTGTAATTTATATCCTGAATAAATTTTAAATACATAATAATTATGTTATATTCGCTTTTGACTCGAAGTTTTATATTAAACTAGTGCCCGCGACTACGTCCGCGTGTATGTAGTGCAATTGGTCTTGACCACCACAAGGAAAATTAATTTCATACATACTTTTAATTCCATGATCTATCACGCTTCACCGACATAGTAATTGACAAACATGTTTTATATTATGTAGGTTCTAGCGGTGCCCGCGACTCCGTCCGCATTATATGTTTGTAGGGGGCCAAGTCTTATCATAACATTAGCAAGATTTTAAATAGCCTATCCTGTGTCCTAGACCTCTAAATGTTTACCAAATTTCCTCACATTTGAATTATTGGTTTAAGAGTTATGACGAAACATTATGTACAGACAGAAAAAAATATTTAAAAATCGTTATATTAGTTTCCGTATCATATATTAAGCCTATACACACAATTTATCTATAATTAATACATAATATTTAAATCTTAACTATCCTTACTTCCTTACTTATATTATAAATGTGAAAGTAACTCTAACTGTCTGTCTGTTAAGCTTTCCCGCCTACACCGCTCAACCGATTTTGATGAAATTTGGTACAGACAATCTTTAGACCTTGAGACAGAACATTGGCTACTTTTTATTTCCACGCGGGCGAACCCGAGGCCGGAAGCTATTTCATAAATTATTTTATAAATTGAGTTACGATTGATGTGCTTCGTAGCTCACGTAGCACTTTCCTCGATCTCGTAGAACTTTCGTAGAGCAAAAGTTTAATGTCTAGGTTCGCTCGTTGTCAGTTGTACAAACTTTTTGGAAACACTTACGCCCTGATTAAATACCATGCATTCCAAAAACGTAATTGTAATACGTTTAATAGACTGGTTGCTGAGGACAGCACAGATGGAACACTCATATGAGTGAGGCCCCTGGCGCCGGCGAATAGCAAGCACGGCGGCGTCTCTGCCAACACGCCGCCACACGGCGCGCGGCAGGCGCCGAGGGCAGGAGTAGGTACCTGTCTTAGTGCTTACCATAGTTAACCAATACTTTGTTATACTATGATAAGTAGCCCATGACGAGTAACACAAGCAGAAAAGTTTACAAAGGGGCTAGAATTCGTTGTGCTTTGATAAAACTATATTATTTTTTTATTTAAATGAATTTAAGTACTTAATCTTATTTTTTTCTCCTATTTTCTTAATGTTGTTATGACATATTTATGTAAATAGAAATAAAATATAATTAAGTGGCAGTCGACGACATAAAAAAACCTCCTAGGTTACCAGCCCTATAGGTTAATTGCAGTTTTAATCTAGATTTCAAACTGAACCTAAGATACCATATACCTACATAAAAAAACTAGACAAAATTATAGCTAAGAGTTTTAAAACAAATAAAGTACATATTTAACTAGTGATATCAGAGCACCTACACAGGTGCTCCGATTCCAGGCCAGTGGCCAGGGGCCAGTCTGTGCCCAGGGTTCGTAGCATTGCCCAAGCCAACCTCGCCTGCCCGCGGTGCTACTAGCTGACGAGGCAATGGCCACCCACCCGCCAACACGCACTGGAACAAACAAATAAATAATAAATAACTTTCTAGTAAATAACTAAATAATAAGTCTGACTCAGCACAGCATTAAGTTGGTTACCCCAGTATAGATACTAGCAACCAACGCTGATCTTCCGCCAGTACCAGGACGTATAATGGCTGATAATGATGATGAAATCCGATCCAAGCATAGCACTGGCTACTTCCAATATTATATCCATATTAAATAATATACTTATAGGTACGAGCCATATACATAATATAATGGCAGGTGGCTGTAGGTATTAATAAGTCGTTGAGAGGCATTTAACGTGAACTTGGGTGAACTTGAGAACTGGTCGCTGCGGAGTTTCCCTCGACGCGCCGACACACCACCGACCCGCTCGCGTGTGTGTGTGTGTGGTGTCCACACGTGTTCGTACGTGTGTGTGTGTGTGTGTGTGTGTACATGCGCACGCACACAGCGCGGCTCGTTTTCCTCATCGCGGTGACGTCACGCTGCTTGTGATTCGCGGTGAGCTTGTGCCACTTGTCCATTATAATTCCAAACCAGTCCGTTCAATACCAATCGTTGTGGAGATATTGTAATATCATCTTGTGTAAGAAGTTATTCTTTAAAACAATAACGGGACGCTTTCATACCTGGAACGTAAAGGGAAAAGATTCGCTAAAAACAGAAAATCCATCCTCAGCCATTGACGTATAATTATGATTAATGTAATTATGTAGATACCACGTCGTAAAATTCGCTCAATTTTCACATCAAATAGGCCATTCCAGAGAAGAGAACTTGTTGATAATGTCTGGAACCGATAGGCCACAGGTTTTCCTCACGACTCACGATGTTTATCTTCACCATTAAATAGGGTCCTTACATTTTTCGAGAGCAAAAGCACAGAGACACAGGATAGGTCTTAGATTAATTATATGCCTAGATGAGTAATGCGACGTAAGCGCAACAAAAAAATAGACCAAATTCGGTGAAGTGTCGTCTATGATATGTCACAGTGGTCTATGACTTAGAAAAAGGGATACCAGTTCTTGGATAGATTTTAGGGGACTATACATATATAAATACAGAAATAAAATACCAAAATCGTCAATATAGTTTCAGTATCGTAATCTAAGTAGTGAATTGAGCCAATAAACTCAATATAAGTATCTGAAAAAAAACTAACTTACTCTATGACCGAGCCTTGCAGATTTATTATTAGTAGGTAACTATAGATACTTTTCCTTTTTTTTTACGTTAAGTTCCGTCATAACTACGAGTATTAAACCACTGATCCGATTTTGATGAAATTCGGTAAATAAACATTAAGAGGTCTGGGACACAGAACGTTATTAAAATTCTTGCTCCAGTTATGATAAGACGTGGCCCATAAATATAGTTAAACGCGGACGCAGTCGCGGGCAGTAATTAATAATGTGTTGGTGTTCCTTACAACTAATAAACATTATGTATTAAAAAATCCTCACCAACAATGTGGTTAAACACAATATTGTAAACAAGTAGATTAGGTAATGAGTAATAAATAACAAACCAACAAGAATAATTCCTGCGTGAAGTGCTCGAAGGTCTGCCGCAGGATAACAGTTATTGTTTTCAAAATATCATTTATTATGCTTTATTTTACGTATCCTTATTTACCTTTAATATAGATATGCTTAGTATTGTCATGTACTAAAATAATGTATTATTGGTTATTATGTATCACTGAAGGAATTAGTGGTTGATCCGTTCAAATTTCGCATCATCATAATGTTCAGCAGCCTTATCTCCAGCAGTCATTATCTCCTTAGGGGCGGCTTGCATCCGCCGAACAGATAAATAAATAAAATAAATAAACAGGTTGCAATACAACATCTTTAATATGCTGTAACGTGTGTTTGTCTGTCTGTTGCAGGGCCGGCGGGGCCCCCGGGGCCGGCCGGCAAGCGCGGCAAGAAGGGCAAGAAGGGCGACGGCGGCGAGCCGGGGCCTCCGGTCAGTACCCCTCTATTCCCTCTCTACCCCGTACCTACAGGCTTTTGTGTACTTCACTATATTGACGGCGCTTTTTGTCTGCAGGGGCTGACAGGTGCCGCGGGAAAAAATGGATTTCCGGTATTTATCATGGAACTTTAATTTCTTGATATTAACTTCCCCAAAAGTATGTAGTTTTCAATGCCCTTTAAATATTTAATACCTTCTTTCTGATCTTACGCTACTTGTTTCATACGATAACGAAGCCTGTTGACTATTGAATTAGCGAAGCCGTTACAGCGTATTTCGACGTAATAGTTAGTATGAGTTGTGCGCGTGCAGCCGCTAACGGGCGCGTTGTTGCAGGGCACGCGCGGCGCGCGCGGCGAGCGCGGATTCATGGTGAGCCCCTCCCCTCCTCCCCTCCCCCCACACCTGTCCCATCTCCCTCCCTCTGCGGTCCTCCTCTCCCTCCAACGGTCCACTCCTCGCCTGTATTCTCCTGCGTCGCCCTCTGTCCGCTTTTGTTGTACTTACAAGTAGTGTGTTCCAGTGTGTTAGGTGTAGTGGTGTGCGTTTTAACCCAGTAGTTAGTGCAGAGCTCCGCAAAGTCCCGTCAGCAAAGATACTTATTATTTTTAAACATAAATCATGGGTAGAATATTTTTTTTAACTAAAATTATGGCTTTTGATTAGTTATTTCTACTAAAATTCCTACATCAAAGTTAAAAGTCTGAGCTTGGATGACTGTGAAACATGAAGGTCAATCAAACTTTACTCTTTCAATTTTCACATACCTACTATCTATACCTATTATAAAACATATCTATATCTAATCTACCATGACATTCAAAGTCCCTAACGTCTTTAGAGCACTTGTCTGTTTTTACCGGATAATGGACCGTGTTTTTTGCCGGATTTGCGGTGGTTCATACACCACCACAAATTTTAATGAATATCATATGTAATTGTGTGCACGCATGCGGTCCGGCGAACAATTTACGCCGGGTGCATCACCGCTTCCACGCGGCGCGACGGTCACCGGTGTCCGGCGTAACAACGCGCGGTCATCCACGCCAATGTGTTGGTGCGTGTTGACGCTCCCGGACTTATTGCCGTACCGTATTTTCTGTAATTTTATTCAAAACGAGCGCATATAAGGCAGTAAAAGGTTTGTATAATAAGGATATCCGTTTATTGACGGTCCGTTATCCGGTGAATGTAAAGGGACGTATTGTATACAAGCGCTCTAAGTCACTAGAACCTCTTCTTTCTAAGATAGATGAGTACTGAAGTTTACTCATCCTTATTGTGTAACTGTCGCCTGACTTGTAAACCTTACCTTTGAGCTTGTTAATGCTATGCTTTTATAATTTGTAGCTCAGTAGTGTTCAGTTGTTAACGTACACACAGCAGCAGACGAGTTTAACGAGGTTTTCTGTCGACAGGGCCCCATCGGACTGGACGGGCCTAAGGGAGACCCGGTAAGTACAACTCAATGTCTTATTGAACTATTAGGTATCCTACCGTACTGTGTTTGAGATGTGTCCGGTTGGTTGGGAACAGAGGAGGTGACGAGCTTGTTGTTGCAGGGCCGGCCCGGGGACAAGGGGCAGAAGGGCGAGCACGGCAGTCCTGGCTTCGACGTCTTCTCCGCCGTTAAGGTAAAACACACTGCTCCACACCTGCCACCCATCCCGGTACTCTATAGGCCTCGTCCTGTTCACTAAACCATAACTTAGTCTCCAACTCCCTACTAACTATAACATAGGAGCACAAAATAGGATCTATTATAATAATATAATTTATGAATGCAAATTTTAAGGAAGATATTCATTATCTAAGTTAGTTTTATTACATCTACCTACAAGTCCAATGTTAAATAACTGCCGTTTTCAATTAGAATTAGCATTTTTTTTAATATTATTAAACATTGGACTTTGTAAATGTTACATTATTTTTAAGATTTTTTTCAACTGTACAAACTATTAAAAGCAGAGATAGAGATATTTGAACTGTTAAGAGTAGAGAGTGACGCGATGGTTGCGGTTGCAGGGCGTGAAGCGCTCCGTCGACAACTTCAAAATAAGTCCGTACACGAGCGCCGAGATCATCGCCGTCAAGGTACGCGCGTACTCCCGCGTACTGTCGCGTAGTCACGCGTAGTGTCGCGTAGCGCGGCGTTGTTGTGTGCGGCTGATTGTTGCAGTAGTGGCTTTTTGTTATTGTAGTCGATTAGAGCTTTTTGGCGATGCCTCGGCAGTCAGGCCAAGGCTGAGGCGTGCGCCGTCCGCGAACTCGCATTTTTTTTGTATTGTGCCATTTTATAATAGTAGATCCAGTGTACAGTAGTGTGAAGTGTGGTTTTTTGGGCACTCGATTCAACAACCTGGTATTAAAACAAAGATAAACTGCGGAGACTGCCCGAGAAACTGCAACTCAAAGCTTCCACGCACACCCACGCACGGGGTGTGTGTGTGTGTGTGTGTGTACAGTGTTGGTCGGTACAGGGGCTGCAGGCGGCCGGGCACGACGTCTCCGCGCACACAGTCATACAGCTAAAGGTGAGCAACCACACGCACACTCCCCCACATTATAAACATTTACGTCGTATTAAGTCGTTTTAAATTACTATCTAATCCATTATAATTTATTTATTTTCTGATCACATACCTACATTACATTAGTTGTTTGTCATTTATTAATTATTTTTTATTTATTTTATTTTATTTATTCGTCACACAAAACACATAACAACGCACATAAAACAAACATTACTAACTAACAATAGGAACTACGTTGAGACATAAAAATATGTGTGATCTACAAAAATGGTTAAACAGAAACAATTCAAGCAAACAAATGAAACAAAACGAAACAAACTACGCATTGGTATGATAATATACATACATACTAAAATAAACTAAAACTAAAATACAAGAAAAACTAAAATACAAGAGTATTCATGACAGGACAATCCTTAATCGTTAAAGAGGAGAATGCATTTAAGCGTCTTAGCTAAATAAGCTATAATCTAAAACTAAAAATATCAAGTTCTATATTATTGATATAGAGTTCATTATTTTTGCGAGCCATTCTAGAAATAGGGTTATAGAAAATAATAGGGTTATAGAATTATAATAATATATACTTAATGTTAAATAATCATACATAACCACCACTATTTACCACTATCTTAGATATTTCTGGCGATTCTAGAAATCGGCTACATCATAAAAACTTTGTGTTTTACCCATTATTTGTGATAGCGTTGAAAGCGACCATTCTAATATTGTTCGGCAATCGGTAGTGTCTTCCCCCTTTAAACTGAGCTACGGGGCAATAACAGACACACAGACTCACATACCGACATCCGATAGCGGTCAGAATTACTTTTAAATTATGTACTATGTACTTATATTAAAAAATATATTAGTCTAACTCTTTTTAATATTCTAATTTATAAGCCCTAGTTATTTTTTATTCTTTCCACAAAAGATAACCACAATGTGGATCATTTTATGCTTTCTCTGCTCTAACATTATTTCGCCTGTCGTAGCGTTGTTGTTGTGCATGTTTGCTTTGTAAAGTCGTGATGTGAGCTTGGTTTCTTGCCGCGCTTCAACCAAAGGACACTCGCGTACGATCTGCGAAAAATGGAGTTTTAACATTGTGTGAAATGTGTAGGGAGAGCCGGGCGAACCGGGGCCCCCAGGCATCGCCGGGCCTCCCGGGGGCGAGGGCCTACCGGGACGAGACGGGCGCGTGGGCCCCGCGGGGGGCGTCGGCGCGCCAGGCCCCCCGGGGCCCCAGGGCCCGCCTGGACCCACAGGCCCCCTCGGGCCCGTAGGACCCGGAGGACACCGAGTAAGTTCACTATTGTGTGTTACTTAATACTTGCTCTGCTTCAAACTCTGTTGGATCTTGAGGTGCAACCACTCTTCCTAATGGAAGAGAGTTATTTATTATGTAAGTAGATTGTAAATGTATGATAAGTAAAATGCTGCCTTAATATTACTTTTATTTAATTTCTGATGTTCCTGAAATAGTTGTTAACATATTTATCAAGATTATATTTAAAATTAAATTATTTTGTAGTAAATCTTATTAATTAGGATATTAACTTATTATGTTTTCATAATACTCAGGGAGACAAAGGAGATAAGGGCGAACGCGGATACACGACGACGTTGAAGGGTGATCAGTTCCCGACCGGCATCATCGAGGGGCCCCCAGGGCCACCCGGGCCTCCCGGTAAATATCCTCCTCAGAAATTGCACTTTCTTTAATTCAACACTAACTATTCAAAATTAATACTTATTTTATAATTTTTGTTTGCTTTGCTACGGTTTAACCATTTTATAATTTAGCGCACGAAATAAATTAAATTGGGGTCTTCGATAAAGCAAAGAACGGGAGGTAGCGCTTAGAGCGACGGGGCGCGGGTGGCACGGAGTCTCAGCGCGTGAGCGTGAGAGAGTGTCTGTTGAAGGTGCGGGCGGCGCGCGCGGCGAGCGGGGCGAGAGCGGCGCGGGGGGGCCCCCCGGCGCGCCCGGCGAGCGGGGCCTCCGCGGCAAGCGCGGCAAGCGGGTAACGCTCTCCGCACGACACAACCTCCGATCTTTCGCATCTTGTCTCCTTCCTCCTCCGACTGCGTACAGCTCGCCGCATGAATCGCACGGGAATCGTTTCGCCGCATGAGATCGATCACGAAGCCGAGCGCGTAGATGTGGACCGTGCTAGATAGGTGGTACAAATGACGACGTAGGCGGCGCGGCGGAGGAGTCGCAGGCGCCGGCGCCGGCGCGTGCAGTGTGCGTGTGTGTTGCAGGTCGCGCGGGCGAGGCGGGCGCGCGCGGGCCGGCGGGCGCGGACGGCGCGCCGGGCACGGCCGGCGTGGCGGGACCGCCGGGCAAGCCGGGCGAGGCGGGCCCCAAGGGCTCCAAGGGCGAGTACGGTGACATGGGCTCGCCGGGCATGCTGGGCGCACCCGGTCTGCCCGGCCCGCCCGGCTACCCGGGCCTCAAGGGCGACAAGGGAGAGAAGGGAGACTCGGTGAGTGCGCGATAGTGAGTCCACTCAATGTCCACTGACTCTGACTGAGCCGCTTGACTGTTAAAATACTGTTTTTGTTTTGGGTGGCGATCGAATCGTTCGGGCTGCAGAAATACAGAAAGCTAAGGAGAAGACAGCAGGTATTTATTAACTTCATGTCTGATTGATTTCATTTTTTGAAATATATTGTTTTTATATCTTTTTTATAACGCCAAAAATTAAACATAAACTGCGATGTCGTTAGATGTAAAAAAAATAAGGTTGGGTAGATTGAATTATATGTATTTATTAAATAATCTTAAACAAATAATTAGTGTGTATTTATTTTTAAGTAGCATATGAAGATTTTAACTGTTAATCTTTATGCCCACTGTTGAACTTGCAGGGAGATGGCACGGGATACGAGCTATACGGACACGAGATGGTAAGTCAAATTCTCGTCTAAGTCTAGTATAATTATTAGTTTTATTAATAAATGCTTTTAATATCTACAGCAAACTCGGTAAGATAAACAAAAATAAAATTAATAATAAAGATATTTAAGGACTTATAAGGATACATTAACACACGATTTATTTTATATTTTTTATGCTATATCTACCAATCCTTAATCATTTTAATATTCAAAACTTCAAATCAATGTTTCTAGATGATCTTCTAAAAAACCTCCGACACATTTCGGACGGCATTATTGAACAGGTTTTCCTCATTTCCTTATTAAGTCATTACATAACAATTTTTCAGATGATGGGTCCCCCCGGAGCGCCAGGCCCCTTGGGGCCCCCGGGCGTGGCTGGCCCGCCGGGTATCAAGGGCGACAAGGGCGAGCCCGGCATCCGAGGGAAAGCGGTGAGATAACTACTAGTCTTACGGTATACATATAATCATATTTTAATAATCGTGTTATTGATACGGTGATGTGTTACAGGGCGACCGCGGTGAGAAAGGAGACGCCGGGCCCATGGGACTGCCGGTGAGTATCCAGCGAGGGCGTGGGGTCACCGGGGGCCCGAGGCCCAGCGTGCGCCGAGGGCCCGCTGACTGAAGGACGCGTGTGTTGCAGGGGCCGGTGGGGCTGCCGGGCGAGGCGGGCGAGCCGGGCCGCGGGGGCCCACGGGTGAGTGCCGCCTCTCTCTCTCTCTCCCGCTCCGCTAACTCCCGGATTGACCGGATGCATGCGCTTCCCCCCTCCCCACGGTTAACGAGCACGCACTTACAGTTTATCGCATGAGAGTGGTACTAATCCGGGCGGGTGTGGTGTTGGACAGGAGAACCGCTGGCCGCCGGACTTCGCGTTCACGTAGTGCCGCGTCGCCCCGCCGCGCCCCGCGACCGCCGCGCCCCGCCACCGCCGCGCCAAGCCGCGCGCCGCGCCGCCTCGCATCGCAACACTGTAAATTGTAATATTTGTATGTACTTATTCGCTACTTAAGTGACCGCGATACCGCATCTAGTCGTAAGTGTTATAGATTGTGAAACAATATATTATGGGAGTAAATATCTACTTACTGTAGCAGGAATATATTTGAGCATCGAAATTCTGTGAATGTATCAGATGATTGTTTAATATTTGTACCTACTTAATTTTTTATATTATACAAAATTATATTCGTAATAATTCACCTTCGAAAAATAGCACATTTATCGAATGTTTCGCAAGTATTTGTACAGTGTATGCATTTCCCGCATATTTTTTAATAACTACATCTTTAAGGTTTAAATTAATGTAAAAAGACTAAATAAATATTAAAATAATTTGCTAGTAATGAAATTAAATATTTTTACAAATATATTTGTACATTTTGCAATGTGAATCCAACTGTACCTAAAATCCGGGTGCCAAGTAGAAAGTAAATGATAATTATTATTGTGTAAGATAAATTAACATAGAGAGCAGCATAGCAAAAGTTCAAAAATACGAGTATGTATCAATAACAATACGAAACCGCGCGAACGCCGCGCGTTAACCGCACGTTACCCGCGCGTAAGTCGCGCGGCGGTCGTATTTTACTAACATAATTATATACTTGTATATTATCTTGTGACACTTGTATTCTTACCTTTTATTCAAATCAGTATTTATGTACAAATATATTAACATCGTAGTCATTTTATTACAATGGATGATGTACTTATTAACAACTTCCTATAAGTTGTTAATAAGTACATGTAAGTGCAGTTGAACGCTACGTCGAGCGTCGGCGGACGGTCGCCGGACGTCGCAGCGCAGCTTTATCTATTTCATGCAAACAAATAACTAATATGCAGCACCAAACTGCAATTCAATGTTTATTAACCTTTTATAAGTATCACTATTATTCCGGGTATTTCCTATACTTACCTTCTATAATTGTTACCATTTAAATAATAATAAGAGTACTGTTAAGGTTTAAGTGTAGTTAGGTAAAAGCCGAGCGCACACGGCGCGCTTCACGTCGCTCCGGACGACGGTGAAGCGCGCCCCTTCGAGCGCCGCGCGTCGCGCCGCCGCCGCCGGCAGACGGCGTGGCGGCGCCGGCGCGACGGCAGCTCGCCGCGCGGCAGTCCCGGGTGTTGCCGTCCGAGGGTCCCTGGCCCTCACTTCTTGTAATGTCTGCCTCGCTCCGAGGGCGGCGAGTGTCGTTATGTAGCTCTCAACTCAACTCATGCCTGAGCCTCGACATTCACTTTGCTGAGTGTTCGCTTTCGCTCGGTCTTCTCTTCGGGTTCTAAGCTCCTCTAGTGGCCCGCACGAGGACCACTCTCATTATTCTACGGTCTCCTCACATAGTTTAATCAGGTTTACAAGTTAAAGTTTCACATTATATCCATGCTTACATATCAGTATGTTTCTGCAAAGCAGAATTCCGTCTATCTACTCCTTGCAATATTCTGTACTTGGTGCTCTTACATCGCTATTAAAGAAGAAATAAGAAATAAAGTCCTCTAAGCTCCCAAACTACAGAATTTTAATTATAGTAATTATTATTATTATTATTATTGTGTGTATTATTGTTTTGAGCACTTCTTGTGCGAAGGGATGTCTGCTTTTAGTGGGTGTGGCTGAACCTGAAAACTGAAAAAGGTAATTTATTGATACGTATTCTTAAGCCCTCTTTTATTACTATCTTATCAAATTTGTTGCATCGTTTGTATGTATGTATTTACCGCAACGGAGATTGCATTGTAAATATAGCTTAGAGCATCGGGAGTGCGGTCGCGTCGCTTGAGACGTGCGGGTAACGCGCGGTAGACGTGCGGTAGACGCGCGGCTCTCTGGCGGGACCGCGCTCCGTCCCTGTGCTTGACCTAAGGACCTAGAAACTAAGAGTTTAGTTTTTTATGATAGCAGTCGTCATTTGTACCATTACAATCACTACTTTCTTATAATATCTATACAAAAATAAGTATTAATATATTGTTGTCTACAAATTATTTTGAAAGAAAATAAACATTTGCACGCCGTGCATACCTATTATTGTGTTTCTCTCCGCATGCCCTCCGCGCCTCCGCTTCGGCTGGGCTCGTCTCGGCTCGGCTCGGCTCGGCGCATCTGCTCCTACATTACCACTACATGAGACACTTATTGATAATATCTGGTCTTCTGCACGTGCCACTGTACTGTGTATTCAATTATAGTTTGCGGCTGTAACTCTTCTATATAATACTGTGAATATTATTAATAATTATTATGTATACGGCAATTTCACGGATAATCAAGTCAGCAACGTAAACTCAATGTTTTTCTGAACGATGTAGTGGACATTATGTAGGTAGTGGACATTGTTTGACGGTTAAGGATCCACCACAGATATTGGGGGTTATCTGGGGATCCACCAAAGCCAAGTCTTTCTGCCACAAGCCAAATCATTAGTTTTAAATTGTTATTCTAAAATAAATTCAAAATTATTTTTCATTAATTTATGTAAATAAAACTAATTCCACGATGAAACACGCTTCTTTGGGTATCTACTTCTCCGCAGCGCGCTCATTAAGTACTTTTCCGCAATTTCAATCGGCCATCTTCTAAGTACGGAGGTCCGCACGACGACGCATAGACTAGCTAGAGTTTAGTGACGGCACATTGAGTTGCGCGACCAGCGAGTGTATGCAGCACGGCATGGGGCACGACGCACGCGCATGGTGCACCACACGTGGACGTGCCTACTGACGCGCTTGTCTTCCGCAGGGCCCGCCGGGACTCGACGGCATGAAGGTGAGACTCCCCCCTCCTCGTCCCGCCCCCCCCCTACTCCTCCCCCACTCCGCTCTCACGGTGTGTTTGTGTCGCAGGGCGCGCAGGGCGAGCCCGGCTCCAAGGGCGAGCGCGGCGACCCCGGCCTGCCGGTACGTACCTCCCCCCCCCGCACTCCCCGCGCTCCGCCGCTCACCACACCCACACGTTCAACTGTGATCCTCTCTTTTCAGGGCACGGACGGCATTCCCGGACAGGAGGTTGGTAACAGTTTCAGGGTGCGCCTCGTCGACCGGTAGGTACCTACAAGCCGAAAGGTCCGTGAACGTGGTTCGTTTCTCTGTGCAGGGGCCGAAGGGCGACAAGGGCTACAAGGGCGAGCCCGTGAGTCCCGCACGTGCATGCCATGTCTGCGCGCCACCGTCTAACGCCTCATTAACGCACCCACTGACCGCATCCCCCCTGCCCCCCTCCCCCTGGGGACCAGCTCTGACGCGTCGCTGTTGCAGGGCGGCGCCGGCAAGCGCGGGCGCAAGGGCGACCGCGGGGAGAAGGGCGAGCAGGGCGTGCCCGGGCTGGACGCGCCGTGCCCGCTGGGGCCCGACGGCCTGCCGCTGCCCGGCTGCGGCTGGAGACCCAGCAAGGTACCGTGACCGGGAGACGAGTCCCGCGCCGGCTGACTAACCTAGTGGGGGGTGTCACTAACACGTGTCGCGCAGGAGGCGCGCGGCGGCGGCGGCGCGGCGGCCACGGCGGCGGAGGCGGCGCGCAGCGAGGAGGAGGAGGCGGAGGCGGAGGAGGAGTACGAGGCGCGCGAGGACGAGCTGGACGCGGCACGCGACTACGACGACTACGCCGACAACGCGCACCCCTCGCGCCACCGCGACTGACCCCCGTCCGCGGGCCTCGCTCCGTTCCCGTCTCTCCCGCGCGCGCCCCGTCGCCCTGTCCCTCTCTGGCGCTGACCTCGCGCCCGCGCCCGCATCTCTGTCTCTCGGTACTTACGCCTCTAAATAGAGTACAAAGTAGCTGTCATTATTGATTAATTACATTTTTATAGGTACTTGCGAGGGCTCAATATAAACGAAGTTATTTTAAGATTTCGTTTCGAATGATGACTATTGATTAAAAACTAAATCAACCGATTTCTAGTCATTTAGACGGAGTAGTGTCTCTAGTGATGGGATACTTAAGAGATTCCATAAGAATCTTAAATTCAGGGAAAATTAATATTTCTTTGTTAGAAACTAAAATACAGTAAGGCTTTATCAATAATGTTCATAATTCTGGTAAAATTCACAATTTTTTTTTTGGAAAGTATAGCAAAAGACTATTCCTTGTTGTGTCCTACGGAAGGCGACGGGACGGGACGGGACGGGGCGGGACGCGGGCGCCGCTACTGCGACTAACACGGTGGAGTGAGTAGATAGAATGCTTCTCTAACAACTTTACTGTAAACTAACACTCGGCCTAACATGATAATAACAAACTACATAGGTACCTATATTGCTAATACTAAACGCCGCCACTAATCACACACACAGATAATATTAAAAGTAATAACAAGTACATACTATAGACTCGCCTATACTTGATGTTTGTGTTGTGTAGGAGTGTTTGTGACAGTGTGTGTCCGCAGGAGGCGGTGCTGCAGTGGGTGCGCCGCAAGCTGGACGTGGACAACGACCTGCCGCTCTGAGCCGCTGTGAGCCGCTCTGAGCCGCTGTGAGCCGCTCCGAGCCGCCGCGAGCCGCTCCGCCTGTTTCATCTGACGAACTCTCACTAGAACGTCTCTACTCGGAAATATTACGCGCACTGGTTTTATCAAGTTTGTTGTACATAATTATGTTTTGACTACCGGTGCCAGAATTATGACGTTAACCTGAAACTAAACTATGTAGTTAGTTACCTACAAAGTTTGTTTAATATTTGTATGTTAATGTTCGGCCACCTCCACCGATCGAGTAATTGTCGAGTTTCGATAGTAAGGTGTAAGAAGAAATGAGTGTTTGTGTACCTACTAGATAATGTTGTGTAATTTTTATGCTCGTGTAAATTGAGTACCTAGATACGTTGTAATTTGTATTTATTCCGCGATTCTGATTAATTAAAAAGTAGTTGTAGATAATACTTAGGTAGGGTTAGTTTCGTTCACACCCAGTCCCGTACACCCCCGGTCCGTTCTCACCCGATTACAATTAAATTTATTCTTATTTATTTATTTTATTTTATTTTATTTGGAGAACAAACAGTTATAAAATCTTATAAACTAATCTTCTTATAAAACTACTGACCAATTAAATGCTCTCAAATATTGCACTTATGTTCCGTTTGCTTTTATTATTCTTAGACTATGTTCATAGACTAATAAATAATAAATAAAAAAAATAAAAAGACGTTTATTTTGACATAAAACACACTCAGTACAAACACAAGGACAATAAAATAAAAAAACACAAAAATACTTATAAATAAAAAAAACAAACAAAAAGGTACAAAAATGAAAGAAAACAAAAATAAAAATATAACTTAACCTTTAAAACATTTTTTTTTTTTTATTGTTTGCACTCCAGTGTGCCTGTGCCAAAATGGGTTTAGTCTCAGCTCAGCTATTGTGTTACCCTGTAAAGGATACAGGGTAACGCTGGTTTTCAGACTAAACCCTTTTTAGGTGGCTGGAAATATACTACAAATACTTGAGTCAGCTAGTGTGTGTGTGTGTGTAAATAATATATTTAAATAATTACTAATGTTAGTAATCACTAATACACCTAATTCAATATAGAAAAAAAATATCATGCTTAATACATGAATCATATACCTAATTCACAGATTATCTGTGAAATAAGTAAAACAAGAAATAAAACATGAAATAGATACTTATCGCAATAAAGCAGTGTCCAGTTGTTTAATGTATTTAAGTCTTTATTTATTGATCGAGACAGATTATTTTTATATTTTGTAAATATTTGCAGCGTAAGGATGTAACGTGTAAGTTGTAGACTTAAGTAGTCAAGCTGTATTATATTGAAGTGGGGCTAATGTAAGTAGAGTACTAGAGCTTGCGGCGCCGGCACACACCCGGCGCGGCCGGCGCCGGACGCCGTAGACGCCTCGTAGGCACTAGGTAGGCATTTCTGGTCAATGAGGCAAACTCTCCTATTATCTTTTGTATAAAATAATGTTTAATATTTGTTCCAAAATGAATAAAATCAATTAGATAGTTAACAGTAAGAAACAACATTTTTTCATTTGATTTGACATTGAAGCACAGCATTGAAGGCACTGCTTTGTAAATAACACTAAGTAAACCTTCTTAGTTTAAGTAATTATTTCATAGTTTAATTAAGTAGTCTAACGTTTATGTGTAAAACATACCATTATCAATAGGGTACCTATTTTATGTATTTCTTAATATGTGAAGTGCTGTAGGCGCATGCGCTCTGTACATAATATATTTTTTGTATTCAAAATGACAAATTGAAACATATTAAGAGGGAGAATAAAGTTTTAAATTCATATTTGTCTGCTATTTTCTTTTTTTTCATAATGCTTGTTTTACTAGAGGACAGTTTAAGGGACCAGTTTAAGGGTCAATTTATACTAGCACAGAGTCGAAGCGCATCGACCAAAACTGAACATAACAAATTCAACCGTAACTCCACAGCCACAGAGTCCACAGCGTAACGCTCACAAACATTACTTATGACATTTACTTCGGAATCCGCGCGTTTTTTTAGTGAGCGTTACGCTGCGCGTGACCAACGCTGATTGAGTAAAAAGTGAGCGTTACTCAAAACCTTAACTCCACAAAGTTAAGGTTGAATTTTTATGTTCAGTTTTGGTCGATGCGCTTCGACTCTGCGCTAGTATAAATTGACCCTTAGAAGGAACCTAATTATTTGGTTTCGCTACAGATCCAATGCAAAAATGTCAGATCACATTTTGTAGATTTAATAATTACAAACTATGTGACGTTACTTACCAGCAATAGAACCTCATCTAGGTACCTAACGATATACAAAATATTTACCTTTATTTGGGGTTTAAAATAAAAACGAATTGATAATTGCATTGTCCTAAGTTGGTAGTTCAAATTATGACACTAGAGATTAGCTTCGTTGATTAGGTACCTCTAGGTACCTAAAATTTAAGTCCGGGATCCGTGGAACATGGTTAGCACTTGATTACTATCAAGCTAATTTTTCGTGAGTAGCTTCGTTTCGATGAGACGCCCAAAAATATCCTAAATACCCAACTCTCGATTGTGGTAGCTAACAGAGATATCAAGGATTAAATACATCAAGGATGTAGGACATACATCAAGGATGTAGGACCGGGATAACGGACCACGAAATTTGTAGGACAAATTAATTAAGAGGCCGGCGACACGACGAATTGCTCATACAAACGAATACCAAAATTATTTGTAATTCGAGCATATTTCCTACATTATTGTATTATTATTATCTAAATAGGTATTTATCTAGGTCCCTATAGAGTTTTTTTTACATAATACTTATTTTAAATGAAATTATTTTTTTAAGTAAGTATTTTGTATAAAAAAACACTATAGGGACCTAGATAAATACCTATTTAGATAATAATAATACAATAATACCATGGAAATATGGTCGAATTACAAATAATTTTGGTATTACGTTTGTATGGGAAATTCGTCTGACGCCGGCCTCTAGTATACAACAAAAATTCAGCTGGTTAGTAATCATTTTTGACCTAGTTTTCGATACAATGTTTGAAAGAGTCCCCTCTTTGATCAAACCATAGGTTTTGTAGTACAAATATTTTTTTCACATAATTTAGATACTTATCTTGAGATATAGCATATTGTCCTACAAATTTCGTGGTCCGTTATCCCGGTCCTACATCCTTGATGTATTTAATCCTTGATATCTCTGTTAGCTACCACAATCGAGAGTTGGGTATTTAGGATATTTTAGGGCGTCTCATCGAAACAAAGCTACTCACAAAAAATTAGCTTGATAGTAGTCAAGTGCTAACCATGTTCCACGGATCACGGACTATAGGTATACCCGTACCATGCTAACAAAGTCACGGATACACAGGTATGAAGTTAGTATTAGAAACTAAATGTAAAATACTTGTTTATTCATCGACAACATGTAAAAGAATGTCAGTGTCGAGTTTCTCTGCTGTAATATATACGTAGGCACAGTAGGCACAGTGGTCGCGGCGGGGCGGGGCGCGGGCGCGGGCAGTCAGCATCAGTCACCAGTCAGTGTAGTGTGTGTGAAGCGCGCGCGCGTGCCGAGCGTCCACTCAGAGATGACGAGTGCGGGATTCCCGCCGCGCCTGCGCACTGCCGCGCTGCTGCTGCTGCTGGCGGCCGCGCCCGCAGCCCCCGCCCCTGCCCCTGCCCCTGGCCCTGCCCCTGCCCCTGCCCCTGGCTCTAGCCCCCAGCCCCCGCCAGAGCTGCGCCCCGACCAGGCAGACAGGGATCTATTCTTTCCAAGAGAAGGTAGGTACTTCATAGTTTTAACCAAATCGCTAAATAGGTACTACCTATTAGGTAGGTATCTACATCATACCGAACTTAATGGCTTGTTGACAAAAGTAAAATCATTTTTTTACATGCTCATTATGTAGGTTCAATGTACCTAACCTACCTATGAGTTTATGTATACCTACAGTGAATGGTACCTGAGTTCATTACGAATGTATAATGAGCCATTGGTATTTTTCTGGCACTCATTTGAATAACATCAGGCTACCTATATATTATATGTAGGTAGGTACAAGTAGGTAGGTACTTTACTCTACCGACCGAAGAGAAGCTCTACTTATAACTCGCTCATATCAAAATAATACGAGTGCGCGCAACATCACGACTAAAAACAAGGAAAATTTATTTAATTCATTTTATAGGTAGATAGGTACATACTTATGCCAAATGATAATTATTATCCTTATTATGGAAAACAAGAATATTATGGAAATATTTTAATTATGTTATAATTACAGTTTAATTTGTTTTTACTGTTTAATTTGTTTAGATTATGTTGGTTTTCAGTAGGAAAGGACTTAAATTATTTTTGTGGATATTATTTTTGTTGGTAGAACAATGCGGTGTATGAAGCATCATATGGTTTCGAGTAGATCGGCTGACAGCGCGGTGCGGGATCCGAACCCCAACCAATGATAGAAGACTCGGACAGTCAATTTTGTTCAAGACCAGGTTGTGTAAGAAAGTGAGATCTGCAGTCTTACGCCTCTGTTACGCAAGTTATAGAAAAAAAAATGCTGTTTAGTTTTCCTAAAAAAAAATAAAAATAAAATGGGTCTCTCGCGGTTACGGCGTGATATATGTCCACACCACACCATCACCATACCACTGAACGTGCCTTGCTCCCCAGGCGGGCGGCTGCAGGTGAACTTCAGCCCCGGGCACCACCTGCGCGTGGAGTGCCACAACACCAGCCTCGCGGGCCTCCTGCCGCGCTTCCAGCCGCCCACGCGCGTCGCCACCGCCTACTTCGAGTGCGCGCCGCCGCCCGAGGGCTACGCCGACGTGCTGGCGCGTCTGCAGGTCACGCTCGTCGCACCCGTCGCGCGCCTCATGCTGCGTCTCCCTCCCGCCGCCGCCGCGCCGCCGCTCGCCGCGCGCCACCTCGCCCGCCTCCCCGCGCTCCGCCGCCTCGACCTGCTGGCCCAGCGCGCCGCCGCGCCGCCCGCCGCGCCCGCCGCCGACCTGCTGCACGCCGCGCCCGACCTCGCCGCTCTCAGCGCGCGCGACGTGCCGCTCGCGCCCCGCGCGCTCGACGCCGCGCCCCCCGCGCTCACCGCGCTCGTCGTCAGCGACGCGCGCGTGCCCTCCGCGCTGCTCGCGCGCCTCGTCTCGCTCGAGGCGACGCGCGGCGAGCTCGGCTCCGACGGCGGCGCGGCGCCGGCGCTGCGCTCGCTGACGCTGTCGCTGGCGGCGGACGGCGCGGCGCCGGACTGGGCGCGCTTCCCGGCGCTGCGCACGCTATCGCTGGCGGGCTGGCGCGCCGGCGACGCGCCGCGCTGGGCCCCGTGCGACGCGCTAGAGGAGCTGACGCTGACGTCGATGAATGCGACGTCGCTCCCGGAGCTGTGGCTGTCGGCGTGCGGCGCGCTGCGGCGGCTGCGCGTGCAGAGCTGCCGGGGAATGACGTCGATGAATGCGACGTCGCTGCCGGCGCGGCTGCTGGCGCGCGAGGGCGGCGCATCGTTCGAGAGACTGGAGAGCCTGGCGCTGGTGCGGTGCGGCTGGAGCGAGCTGCCCGTGACGCTGCTGGACGCGCTGCCCAACCTGCTGCACCTCGACCTCACCGGGAACGGCATCCTCGAGCTGCCCGGGTAGGCTGAGCTCCCCCGGCGACCCCCCGCCCCGCGCCCCGCGCCCCGCCCCTCGCTAACGCGTGTCTCGTTCCAGCGGGATGTTCGCGTCGAAGGCGCGGCTGGTGTCGCTGAACCTGTCGCACAACGCGCTGCGGAGCGCGGCCACGTACGCGGAGCTGCGCGCGCTGCGCTCGCTGACGACGCTGGACCTGTCGCACAACCGCGCGCTGCCCGACGCCTGCAGCGGCGACAGCGAGGGACGCTTCGACAACGGTACGCACATACCGTTTGTTCAGTTCAGCAGCCGGCTGGTGGAGCGGACAGGGTGCGAGTGACGTGCTTGTGTCGTGTTGCAGGCGAGTCGGAGCTGCGCTGGCTGACGGCGCTGGAGGAGCTGCAGCTGAGCGGCACGGCGGTGACGCGCCTGTGCCGCGACTGGCGCGAGGCGCTGCCGAGGCTGCGCTGGCTGCGGCTGCGCGCCACCAACGTCACGCGTCTAACGGTCTGTTACTGACCACCTGACCACCTGCCAACTAAAACATTATTTATTATGTTCACTTACTTATCCATCATTACTGAAATCAAATTGACAAGTTATATCCAAGTTATGTCGTGTATATGTATAAATGTTGTAAGAGGGTCCTCGTTTCGCACAGTTCGCGGACCTGCAGCAGAAGCGCGACGCCAACCTGACGGGCGCCGTGGTGGAGCTGTACGGCGCGCCCGTGGCCTCCCTGCACTACTCGGCGGAGGACGAGGTGTCCGCCGCCAAGCTGCCGCCCGCCAGCGTGGCCTTCAAGCTGTCCCTCCCGCTGCGTTGCGACTGCCACCTGTTCCGCGCCGCGCGCGCGCTGCGCCGCCACACGCGCCACGCCGACCTCTCCGCGCTCACGTGCGACGCGCCGCGCCGCGCGCTCTCCGCCGTGCCGCTGGACGACATGCTGTGTCCCTCCGCGGCGGGCGTGTGTCCCGCGCCCTGCGCCTGCGCCGAGCGGTCGCAGGGCGGCCCCGACGCGCCCGCCTGGCACGTGCGCGTCACGTGCGAGCGCGCCGGCCTCCTCGCCGTGCCGCGCCTGCCGCGTGCCGCCGCGCCCGACGTCGAGTGGGACCTGCGTCTGCAGGGGAACCGCATCTCCGACCTGGCCGAACTGCCGTCCACGCTGCTGGTGCGTATCTGCGACGCGTCCTCACATCTGTATCACTCGCATGACATGCGCATAACCGGACCACCTCCTTGCAGAGTGTCGACCTGCGCGACAACAACGTGAGCTCGGTGTGGGGCGCGGCGGCGGAGGCGCTGCGCGGCGCCGCGTCCGTGCGGCTCGCCGGCAACCCGCTGCGGTGCGGCTGCGCGCTGCTGCGGCTTGCGGGCGCGCTGCGGGACAAGGAGGCGCTGCGGGACGGCGAGTGCGAGGGGCGCGGCCTGGCGCTCGCTGCCGAGGAGGAGCGGGAGCGCTGCGACGCGGAGGGGGGCGGCGCGGGGAGCGCGGGGCTGGCGGCCGGCGGCGCGGCGCTGGCCGTGGCGCTGCTGGCGGCGGCCGCGACGGCGGCGGTGCTGGCCAGCGCGCGGCGCCGCGCCCAGATCAAGACGAAGCTGATCGAGTGGGGCTGGCTGCCGCGCGCCACGGAGCCGGACGACGGACGACCCTTCGACGCGTTCGTTTCCTTTTCCGAGAAGGTTGGGATCTTATGCTCTCAATTTCCGTTATTCTCTCAGGTCATTCTATGATGAATATACACAAGTATGTATATGAACGATCTCCCCAGGACGAGGAGTTCGCGCGGCGGCTGGTGGCGGAGCTGGAGACGGCGGCGGGGCTGCGGCTGTGCCTGCACTCGCGCGACTGGACGCCGGGCGAGTTCATCGGCGCGCAGATCGCGGCGTCCGTGCGCAACGCGCGCCGCACCGTGGTGCTCGTGTCGCGGCACTTCCTGAGCTCCGCGTGGGCGCGCGCCGAGTGCCGCGAGGCCGCCGCCGCCGCCGCGCAGGACGCCGCGCCGCGCCTCGTGCTCGTGTTCCTGGAGCCGCCGGCCGCGCTACCGCTGGACCGCGAGCTGCGCCGCTTCCTGCGCACCAACACCTACCTGGAGGCCGCCAACCCCGCCTTCTGGAAGCTGCTCCGGCGCGCGCTGCCCCCGCCGCGCCCGCAAGCCCCTCCCGCTCCGGAGCCCCCCGCCCCGGAGCCCCCCGCCCCGGAGCCCCCCACGCCGGTCGCGGCGGATCCGGACGCGCCGGTCCTCGACACATCGGTCGACTGCGCGCCGGACGACGCTTCGTCGGACGGCTCGTCGGTGTCGCCGTCGGAGAGCTCGTCGTGCGCGTCGGCTCGGTCGCTGGCGAGCCTGTCGCCGGGCGCGGAGACGGCGCGCGGCGCGGGCGCGGCCGGCGGCGCGTGGCCGGTGCTGGCGCCGCCCACCCCGGCGTGAGGCGCCGGCGCGCGGCTGCGGGTCAAAGCTAGATCGTCCCCCGGCGCCCGACGGCGCGTCGGCGGCGGCACACTGAAGAACGACGGATCTCCGAGCGAACATGAGAGTACCTTGATGGGAAGATGACGAACCGTCCACGATGTTGAAGAAGATGAATGGATGAAAACATTCACATAAGATGTATCACTAGACGAGATTTACTCAGTGAACAAAATATAACAAATAATTCATTTCTAAGTCTGGTCACGACATAATTTATCATAAATAATAAATTCAGTGGATTGTTGTTGTTTTAAATATGTTAAACATTACAAACATGATTAACATGTTAAATTATTGTGTAAATATTAATAATTAAATGAGTTATATAAAATGTTTGTTAAATTTATTAATATAATAAGTGCGTTAAGATGCTCAAAACCTTAAAAATAACTTGTACTACAGTACGCATTTTGCACAGCTCTTCCCATACTTTTTGTATAGTTGTGAATGTAATGTCTGTTATTGTACTAACTGTATACAATGCACATAAATATACTAAATAATTAAATTATGCGGGCAATTCAGTGGTATTTCTAAAAAAATATATTATTAATTTTGTTATTTTAGCTTAAAATAAACTGAAATCTAAACAAACTAGGTCTAATAATCGCTCTCGAAATTAATAAGTGAATCTGACACAGTAAACTTTGCGAATTAAATTAACTTTTTACAGTACAGAATTTTTTATAGTTCCAGTGGCAAAGGTCAGAGACATTATTATGTTTAATTTTATTTTTTCTCGTTTTCTAGCTTATGTCTACTTGAGATTCAAATTTTTATTATCAAATAATTTATTGTCGCATCTATATATACTTATATGTAGATGTGATTACAAAATTATTACTAATTTCTATTTATTACTTTGTTTTTTGTTAGGTTAGGTTAGATTAGGTTTTTTTAATTCTTTTTATTAATTTCCACTGACAAAGGTCAGAGACATTTTTTGGTTTACTTAATTAATTCACATTTTTCTCATTTTCTAGCTTATGTTTCTAGCTTAGGTTTTTTTTCCCTGTCTAATGCTAAACTAATGCGACAACATTGAATCAATCATTCAAGATAATCTAAACCAGTGGATAACTGAAATGTTATCAAACCGTATCACCAAAATAGATGACCCAGAATCCCCTGGGAAGGCAATAGAATGCAGAGTAACGCGGGGATGCCCGCAGGGAGGAGTTCTATCGCCGCTCCTATGGGTGCTCGTTGCGAATGAACTCATAGACTCTCTGAATAAAGATGGCATCACCACCATCGCATATGCAGATGACTTACACCCATATTCTTAGTCGTGTCCTCCAGATTTTCTCGACTCGAATCAACCTTACTCGAGCAAATTCGTATTCTCAGTCGCAAAAACGTCCTCCACTCGAGGTTCTTTTCGGCGCACCTCGAGTTCGTGGTAAAGTGGAAACCGTCAAACGTAAGGTACCTCATTACCAACCTTGAAACTCGAGGAAGACCATCCTAGACGATCAACGCTTGTTTATTTGTTAGGTTAGGTTAGGTTAGGTTTTTTTTTTTTTTTTTTTTTTTGCGTTCACCATAGACTTTTTGTCCATGCCTTTTTTTGATTTTATGTTATTTAATGAGCTTACATTTTTTACATATTTATTATTAATTTGTTACACAAGATAGGGGAAGTAGTACATTATTCTATTACTTAATCTATTACATGCTTAACTTAAATCTATTCTTAAAGTATATATTTTGTTAATATTATTAGTTTTTTTTTTTTTTTTTTTCTTTTTTTTTATTATTATTATTATTCTTTTTTTTTTTTTTTTTTTTTATTAACATTATTTTATAACATCTTAATTTTTAAATAGTTACAATTATTTTCTTATAGATAGTTACATTTTTGAGCTTAGAGATATCTAGATTGCTCCTGACATCCGCTTTATGAGCTTTTCCATAACCTCCTCGTTGCGATCTTTAACAGCCATTTTCAGGTTGTACTCAAGAATCCATTTATCCGAAGCTTCTGTTGCTGTTCTTATAAAGTGACCAATAGCATCGTCTGCATCATCAGTGTAGTAAGTGCAGCTGTTGGTATGCCTTGACACTGCTACGACCGCATGTGGAACACTCTCGTGAAGCTTTATTTTGATCTTTGATTGGATTATGATGACAAACTCGTAGGTTAGCCCTTGCGCTTCATGTATGGTGAGAATTCGTGAGGGTTTTTTTTTTTTTTTTTTTTTTTTTTTTTTTTTTTCCTAGTAGGCCTACCAAGTGTCCGCTGCAGGACCGCCGGCTATGACCTACTTAGATACTAAACTTAACTGTCGCTATTAAGTGCGACAACATTGAATCAATTTTTATTTACTTATATTCTTAACCTAAAAACATAATACAAATACCTACATGCTAATTTTATACTAAATAACCTAAACTTATTACATACAAACTTTACCTACATACTAACTACATCCTTATTAACACAATTCCATACAAAAATATAAATAAGAACTTTACAAAACATTTAAATACTACTAATTAAATTGCCTAACCTAAATAAATACAAACTATACCTACATACTAAATACATACTTATTAACAGATACTGAATTACATACGAAAAATATAAATATAAACTTTAGACAACATTAAAATACCATTAATTAGATTGCTTAACCCAAATACAAACAAACTATACCTTAATACTAAATACGTACATACTTATTAACACATACTTAATTATATACGAAAAGTATAAATATGAACATACCTTTAATCAACTACACATTAATAACTCATTATTCTAAGTTATAAATAACTTATAATTCAAAATATAAATATATTAAAGGACTTTGCTTAGATCAAAGTAAATAACACTAAATTCAAGAAAAACAAATCAAAACAAAATTAATTCTTGAAATTAATTCTAATTAATTCTAGTTCTCGAAAATGATATTATTTAAATTCATTAAATCATAAAACAAGAAAAAAAAAATATTTTTCTCCCATTTATTAGCAATAAACCAAGCAATATACCATGACAAACCTAATATGTAGTTGAGTAAAATTTCATCATTGCTTTACACTGGCGCAGCAATTATATAAAAAACCTCGCAAAAGCCAAAACTATAAATAGATAAATCAAATTAGACTTGGAAAAATTATGCCAAAAATAAACCTAAAATAAACCCATTACCCTTAAAAACAAAAGAAATAATAATACTGAAATAAAATAAAACAAAACTAAACAATCATAAATTATTTTGTATGATAACAATCAAAATTAGATCAAAATCAGAAAAACAACAATCGATTAGATAATAATATATATATATATATATATATACACAAACAATAAATCAACACAAAAAATACTAATTTAATCTCACCATTCAATCTCATACAAAAACTCGACAAATCAATCATCCCCAATTCGAACACTATAACGAACGTAAACCCTACCAAAACAACAAAAATAATAATAATACAGGGTGAACAAACAAAAACGAAACATATAGCTAACAATTCATTATAAACAGAACACAGGAGACGGTATCATACGACCAAGTACTACGGGACCATGAAAATCCAAGCCAGGTAATCCACATCCATGTCCTCAATTACCTGACCGTACACTACCCGGTCGCGAAATAATTGGCCGTACTTTACCCTTCCATATTGGTAACGCCCACATCACAGCAAGGCATTGCAAAACCAAATAGAATGTAGCGAACTCAAGACCATAAACATGATAACAACCAAAAATATTAAAATCACCATGCACTATTAATTCATTCACTAGTCCATTCATTCATTCCCAATTCTATTCGTTCTTCTGAGCAATTTAAAGAAAAACTAAACAACAAAAAAAAAAACAAAACAACAAAACGTCAACGTCAGTGAATTTAGAAAACAAACTAATAACGAAACGTATACATAACGATCCAATACAAACAGAACTCTGTTTCTCCCACTAAAAACCAAAGAACAACAAAAAAAAAGCGAATTCCCATTGTAAGCACAATCCAAATTTATAACCAAAACAAATAAAAATCTTATCAATCTTAAAATATAAAATAAACCATTAATCAACAATAAAAACATCAATCACCACCATACATCCACTTTCATTCACTCGTACATTCATTCAATCCCAATTTCAACGAAAAATGAAACGTTACGAGAAAAAAAAAAAAACAAAACAATCAGCCATGTTGAAACGAAACAAAATCAAAACAAACAATTTATCCTCAAACCTATGTATTTTAAGCCAAAAACTAACCACTAAAATATAAAAAAAAACTAATTGTAGTTACATAGCCATGCATAGAACTAGTGAAAAAACATCAAACAATGATCAAAAGACTCAGGATCAGTGTTCCAGTGGCTCAATGAAAGAGCCGTTTTCTCTGCCGATAATACGGAGTATAGTGCGCGCATATCCAAGAAAAGACATCCTGCGATCGTCATCAGCCATTATCTGACCCAAGGTAAATAAAGAAATGTCACAATCCATTTCAAATTCACATTCCAGTCGTAATCTACCAAACCTAACACAATCTATCAATAGATGTTGTACAGTTTGGAAGACTCCCCGGTCACAAGAACAGAAAGGCGAATCTGATAACTTGAACCTATGTAAATAAAACTTAAAACCCCCATGCCCTGTCAAGATCTGCGTAAGAAAATTATTTAAGCTCATTTTACCAAGGGCTTTCTCATTTTACGAAGTTGAAACGTCCCTATAGAATAGCCTTGTAGTGCTCCCCGCCTGTGCATTTTCGTAGATCCTTTGCCACTGAACCAAGCTAGCTGACCTAATACTGTACCTTGCGTAGGATAACGGAAATTTATCGTAAAAGGTTGGTCCGGCTGAATTGGAGGTGGCCAGCTTGGCCAACGCATCTGCCCTCTCATTGCCCTCGAAACCACAGTGTGCCCTAACCCAGTATAACTGAACACTTTTATTGCTCTGACTCAACCTTCGTATCTGTTCTCTAATTTCAGCAGCAATAGGGTGAAGTGTTTCAGAGTCACACACCACCTCGAGCCCCGATCTACAATCACTGGCGATACTAAAAGATGACTCAGCCCTATTCGTGATCATAGTCAGAGCCCTTGAGACAGCGCACAACTCTGCCTGGAACACACTGCAGTAATCCTCGAGTGCAAACTCAAAGTGATCCACCTCGCCGCCTCCGGACCAACAGGTAACCGCACCACCAACCTTTCCGTCCAGCTTGCTACCGTCTGTGTAGAAAATCGGTCCAACACCAGACACAGTCTCTATGTCTTCCCGTGAATTAATCAATTTATAGACAATAGAAATTCTTTCACCAGGATGTGGAAGCACAAACGGGCTCTTCCTAACCTCCAATTTTTTCCCAGGCCAGTCAACTAATGAACCCCCCTTTTTAAGCCCATAAACAGCAGCATTTTCTTTAAGCCGCACTGGCAACGGCAGGATCCTAGCCAAAAGCATGCTTGCTATAAACGACACAGTACGATGAGCTTTACTTATTTTAATAGCAAAGGATCTACCCAGACTACTAAGAACCCTATTCACATAAACCTTATCCGAGACACCAGCCCAGCAGCTTGCAGAATACAAAATTGTCGGTTCCACTACAGCAACATAGATCATTCTCAAAATCTGAGAATTGAGACCCCACTGAGCGCGTGCTGCTCTTGCCACAACCTTATAGAAAGCAATAGCTTTTCTGGTGACCTGTCCCTGAAGTTTAGTGTCGAATCAATAAATAAACCTAGGACTCTGATGTTAGAACTAAAAGGAATGTGAACTCCTGCCATGTAAACCTCAGGAAGATGAAACTTAAGTTTCTTAGTTAGAAAAAGAGCCTGCGTCTTTGGGGCAGAAAACCTAAGCTTAAGGTTTGCCCCCCAGTTGAGAACAGTCTGAAGTGCCCTATTAATTTTACCTTCCAGCTCATAACCGTCCGAAGCCACGGCAATCATCAGGATGTCGTCTGCGAAGGCCTGGACCCGAACCCCGCAATACTGGGACTGCTCCAGAACCGGATCAAGCTGGATGTTCCAAAGAATTGGCCCGCAGATGGATCCCTGTATGCAGCCTCTGTTAGTATCCCTCGTAGCCATCTCCCCAGCATATCTCAACTTGACACTTCTTTCCGAAAGGTAATTAATTATTAAACGAGAAATACCAGCGTCAACACCTTTAAGCCTGAGCTGCGCGACGATAGCGGGCCACCAGGCGTTATCAAACGCCCCCTCTATGTCTAGAGATACCATGACAACCATCTTTTTCTCTTCCAGGCCTTTCCTGACAATCGCCAAAGCGTCGTACAGAGCGTCCTCCGCGCTGCGCTGCTGAGTGAACCCGTACTGCAGCGGACTGAGGCGCTGCTCCCTGCCGAGCTGCCAGCGGAGCCGGTTCACAAACAGCTTCTCCAGCATCTTGCCGAACACGGGCAGAAGTCCTATCGGACGGTAAGACTTCACCGACGAGTAGTCCTCTCTCAGGGGCTTAGGGATGATCTTAACGATGGCCACCTTCCACACTTTAGGAAAGCAACCTCGCCTCAGACACTGGGTGAACAGGTCGATCAATAGATCCTTATCGCACCGGTACGCCCGACGACATATATCCAAAGTGAGGCCGTCCCCCCCCGGCGCCTTCTCGGCGCTCATATCGGCCATGACCGTCTGCAGCTCGTTGTCCGTGAAGGGCAACACTCGGTCGTCGAGCAGCGCGTCAGCTCTCAGCCGCCGCGCCCAGCGCCGCGTGTGGTCGCGCGTGGCCGCCTGCTGCGCCGACTCCCCTTGCGCCGCGTCGCGCCCGTAGAAGGTGTCGGCCAGCAGCGCCGCCGACTGCGCCGCGTCCAGCGCGCGCCCGTCCGCGCCCGCCAGCAGCCGGTCGGCGAGCCCTCCGCCCGCCGTCCTCATCACCCGGTAGGAGCGCCGCCAGATGCCCTCCACGGTCTCGCCCGAGCAGAACGCCTTCCAGCTGGCGGTCGCGGCCGCCTCGATGGCGCTCCTGTACTCCTCGCGGGCCTCCAGGTACAGCCGGACGACGAGCGGCCTCCGCCGGGGGTTCGCCCCGCGTATCCGCCTCCTCCGCCGGATCGTCTCGGCCTTGAGCCCCGTCAGCTCGGCGGTCCACCAGCGGCACAGGGCGCGCGCCCTGCGGGCCGGGATGTGCGGGATGGCTCTCTCGCAGGCCTCCACGACGCACCGGACGTATAGCTCCGCGGCGGCGTCCACGGCCGCGACGTCCGCGGCGCCCGACACGCGGCCCGACAGGTCTTCGCGCGAGAACGACTCCTCCAGGGCCTCCCGGAAGAGGTCCCAGTCGGCCTTGGCCGTGTCGTATATGCGCGTGGTGTCGCGCTCCGCGGCCGCCGGCGCGCCGCGCAGACTCAGCGAGAAGGTGATGGGCGCGTGGTCCGAGAGCGTGCAGAGGTCGTCGTCGACGGTCCAGTCGGCGGCGGCGGCGAGCAGCGCGGCGGAGCAGGCGGTCACGTCCACGATGGAGACGCAGTCCCGCCCGGCGCGGTGCGCGCGGTAAGTGGGCGCGGAGCCCGAGTTCAGCACCTCGAGGTCGAGCGCGGCCAGCGCGCCCGCCACCGCGGCGCCGCGCGAGTCCTCCGCCGCGCAGCCCCACCAGGGGCTCCGCGCGTTCACATCGCCGCCCACCACCGCGCGCGCCCCGCCGCCCCGCACGATGCGCGACACCGTGCTCAGACCCGTCTCCACGTCGAGCTCCCCGTCCAAGTAAACGCTGACCAGCAGCAGCCCCTCGCCGCCCAGTCGGATCTTCACCCCGACTATGTCCTCGGTGATGCGCGCTGAGTCGTCGACGTACGCTATGTTGGGGTCGAGGATGGCTATCGCGGCGCGGACGGGGCGCGCGGCGCTCCCGGCGTCGCTCTGCACGAGGCGCACGCCGGCGGGCGCGGCCATGCGGCCCGCGGCGCCCACGTACGGCTCCTGCAGCAGCACCGCGTGCACGCGGCGCCGGCTCGCCTCCCTCAGGCACTCCATCGTCGCCGCTCTTCCTCTTCCCGCGTTAAATTGCACTATTTTTATTTTCCAGGAGTGATTCGCCGCGGCGCCCTCAGCAGTAGCGCACGGCGCGGCGCGCTATGCGGTCCCAGCGGCGCCACTCGGGGCAGTCGGCGCTGTAGGCGGGGTGCGCGGCGTCCGGCGCTCCCCCCGCTCCCCCGCGCGCCGCGCAGTTGACGCAGGTCGGGGCGGCGCCGCGCGCGGGGCAGCCGCGCGTGTCGTGCGCGCCGCCGCAGTACCCGCAGGCGGGGGCCGCCGCCGCGCACTCCGCCGCGCGGTGCCCGAACCCGAGGCAGCGGTAGCACTGCACGAGCGGCGACTGATCCAGCGCCGTCACCATCTGGTACCCCAGCCGCACTCGTCGCTCCAGCAGCGCCCCCCACACTCCGGGGCTCACCTGCAGGATCACGTTGTTCAAGCCCGCACGACGCCCCTTGACTCGCCGCACCACCCTGACCTTGCGTTCCGGCTCGGGCACCGCGCTCAGCAGCGCTCCGTTCTGGCGCAGCAAGGCCTCCACGAGGCGCGCGTCCGCCAGGTCGGCCACGACGCCGGCGAGCCTCAGCAGCGGGTCCCGCACGCGCGGCTCCGTCACGGTGAGGTCCTCGCCCAACGCGCGGATCGCGCCCTCCATGAGCTCGCGCTCGCGGGCGCTCTCCAGCGTGATGGCGACGCCCTGGCCGCGGCACTTGCGCACGCCGTTCACTCCGACGCCGAGCCCGATCACGTCCACGTCGCGCTTTATGCGTCCGAGGATGTCGTCGCCCGTGAGCGCCGGATTCTTAGACCGCACCATGATGGGGTGCTTGGCGGCCTGCGCGTACGAACCGGTCCGCGCGGCGTGCGGCGCGGCGAGGGGCGGGGCGGGGGGCGCATCGAGGGGGGCCCTCGGCGCGGCGTCGGCCGGAAGCGAGCGCAGCGCGCGCGCCTCCTCCATCAGCTGTGTTGCGAGAGAACGCAGGTTCTCCTCCCCGTCGAGCGCGGGCGCCGCACTCGCCGCCCGCATCGCCTCCGCCATAGTACTCCGGAGCTCATCCAGACTGGACTGCACGCCCTCCGTGACAGCTTCCAACTTCACTACGTACGCTTTCCTCTCCTGGGCCAGACAACGCTCCGAGTTGGCTCGGTCGCGCTCCCTGTCGGCGACGTGGCGCGCGCGCGAGTCAGCCAAGCGCAGCACCATGGCGTACAGCCCGTTGAGTCCCGCCAGCACCGCCTCCTTGATGTCACGGTTCATGTTCCGAGACTTGTTGAGCTCCTCCAATGTGCGCTCGAGGAGCAACTGAGCGTGGCGCGGCGCCTCCCGCACCGAGTCTCCGCCGCCCGCCACCAGCATGGAAGTCTCAAGGAAAAGCTCCCCATACGGGCTCCCATTGCCATCGTCTAGGCCATCGTCGGAACCCTCCACGGTACCCGTTCCCTCCGGTGCATTCCGTACCTCCGCCACACTATCTAAAGCTACCTCTGTTTCAGCTGCGATCGGACGCCCGGCGGACTGCGTTCCTGGACTGCGCGAGAGGCGCGGCCGCGAAGCGAACGCCTCCGGGGCGTCGTCGACGACGGCGGCGGCGGCGGCGGCGGTGGCGGCGGCGACGAAGGGCTGCAGGCACGACTCGCCGGCCGTGGGGCAGCTGGACGAGATACCCTCTGCGTTCACTGAATTATCCGGCAACGACGGCAGAGACAGGAGCCCCCCACCGTCGTTTCTCTTTGCCCTAACTACTTTTCCCTTTGGTACTGGGATGGCTCTACTCCTCTGAGACATTTTATTCAATAAAAGAGCAAGACCTAAACTAAAAGACCAAAAAGCTTTTATTTATTAGCCCGTACTATTTCCAGGCTCGACCTAAATGAAATAACAAAAAATTCACCGATGAGTGAAAAACCAAAAACAAAACCCAAAATAACAAATTAGGAACAAACTTCAATTTAGAAAGGGAGCCTCAATAATAACTTAGACCCTAACCATCCGTGAAGACCCCAAGTTACAAAGTACCTAGCTAATAGAGCAAAGTATAGAACCTAATATAAAAAGAGTGAGCCGCTGACCCTATCAAAAAAGATTAAAATTAACTACAACCACTAAATTACTTGCAAAATAAGCAATTTAGGTGAAAAGTACCCCTATAACAAAACAATAACTATTATCATCAACCCTTATAGATACTTCCTGTGGTATTTATGCCCCAACTTTAACAAAATATAACCAAAATTAGTCGCAGAAGTACCTAAGCAAATATGAATTTAAATTATTTATATGAATTTATGTATATATTTAATATGAAATTTACTCTACTACAAGATACAATATGTATAAATAAACGAATTTAGGTATTAATTGCTAATTGGGAGTTGAATTTTTACAAAATTTTGATTACTTACTTATAACAAATGTAAACAAAGCAACTATTTCACAAATTGGTTATTTTGAAAAATTGAAATAACTCAAAAAGTTCCAAACGCACGAACCTGGGGCCAAAATCCGCTGCGACGTCCTCAACCAGAGCTTCTTCTCCAGGGAAAATCTTCTTCCAGAAGACGATTGGGAGTTTAATTTTTCAAAATTTTGAATATAAGAAATGTAAACAAAGCAACTATTTTACAAGTTGGTTATTTTTGAAAAATTAAAAATACACAGGAAGTACTACACGCACAAACCCGGGGCAAAAATCCGCTACACTGTCCTCAACTAGTGCTTCTTCTCCAGGGTAAATCTTATTCCAGGAAGACGACGTTAGAGTTCTCCACGAAAGTGAGGTTATGTTTTGTCTCCTTTATAAAGTCTCTTTATAAGGTCGTAGCTCCCTGAGTAAGGGTGCAAAGAATCCAGGAACAGCACTAGTATAATTATTTATAAAAATAATATACTGTATATCGCTTGATTGCAAAAACCTTCCCGGTTATACAATGTCCCAAAGACCAGGCCTTCCTCACCAATTCCTCAGAGATGGGCACTTGAAAACAATAATCCTGGTGAGATGCACTGTATATTCACTGATAATATCACTGGATCGCGCGAAACTCCAAATTTCAATTTTTTATTGATTTTTAACTGGGAGCCATATGTTGATCGTACCGCGAGTTGGCAAAAAAAAAAAAAAAAAAAAAAAAAAAAAAAAAAAAAAAAAAACAATAAACAATTCGTGAGGGTTAGGTTAGGTTAGGTTAGGTTAGGTTAGGTTAGGTTAGGTTAGGTTAGGTTAGGTTAGGTTAGGTTAGGTTAGGTTAGGTTAGGTTAGGTTAGGTTTTTTTTTTTTTTTTTTTTTTTTTTATTGTCTTATTTCCTCTAACTTTATCAGAGACTTTTTTTATCTTTTATTTTTATTTACTTTTTTTTTATCTCTCTTTTTTTTTTTTTTTTTTTTTATGGTCTTTTTATTTATACATATTTATTTATAAGATACATATTATTCTTATTATTTAACTTATACTTATACAATCTTAAACTATGTTTTTTACATTTCAATTCTTAAATGCTGTTTATTTATATACTCAAATATAAATTCACCATTTATTTTTTTATCTATTTTTCTTATTTACAAGTTTTACTAATTTTGTACAGTATTCAATGAATATTTCCCTATGTTCTTCATTAGTTATCAATACACTAAGTTCTTTTGGTTCAAGCTTACACTGCAAAAGCATTTCTGCGTTGAACCTTTGTAAGGAGAAAATGGGACACTCCATTATTACATGTTCTGCTGTTTCTATAACCCCAGGTTCACAGGGGCATGATGGGTCCTCTTTGCACTTGAATTTGTGTAAGTACCCGGAGAACCCACCATGGCCCGTGAGTACCTGAGTCATATGGTAAGTTTGTTTGAACTTTCGGACCGTGCGGTACGCGCTTATGGCGTCCGGGAAGAAGATCTTTGTGACTGCCGCGGTGCTTCCTGTCGTGTATCTCCGGTTCCATTCAACAAGTGACTTCTCGCGAATTTGCCTCTTGATGAATGATACCGGACATAAGTCATAATCTGGGCGTTTTTTGTTGTAGAGTGCAGCTTCTTTAGCGAGTTTATCAGCTCTTTCATTTCCCTCCAGTCCGGCATGGGCTTTGATCCAGAACAAAGACACTTCTTTGTTCTGGATTTTGCTCTTTTGGATGTTGTTTCGAGCCTCCACTGCTAGGGAATTGAGAGAACTGTTGTTTACAACAGTTTGCAGAGCTGATCTTGAGTCGCTATAGATGCCGAAGCATTTTTCAGAACGCTTGAGGATTTGCTGCGTCGCTTTACAAATTGCTAGGAGCTCAGCCTGGTATACTGTGCAGTGTGATGACAGTTTTAACTTGATGGATTTTGTCTCAGTCTCTCCAGCCCATATGGAAACTGCTGCACCGACCATTCCCTGAAGTTTACTGCCATCGGTGTAAATTTTGACTGCCTGAGAGTGCATATCCAGATCTTCTTGGTTTTCCAGGTTGACAAACTCCAGGCTCATTTGTTTCGCTGGGTGTTCGATTTCAGCGTATGGTGTTAATCGTTCCGTCTCCAAGTCTCTCAGTTCCTGATGTGACACTCCCTTCTTGACCTCATACAGAGCTGCTGCCTCCTGTATCCTGAGGTCAAGCGGGAGTATCCCAGCCAGGAGTAAAGCTGAGTTCAAGGAGACGGTACGGTAAGCTCTGGTAAGTTTCTGGGCAAACCCTCTTTGTACTGCGTTAAGCTGCTTCTGTATGCTCAGTTTTGTGGTTGATGGTGCCCAGGCGCTTGCCGCATACATGATTATAGGTTCAACAGTAGCCGTGTAGATGATACGAATTATCTCGGGGTGAAGTCCCCAGCTAATCTTGGCTGCTCGAGACAGTTGTTTGTAAACGTTTAATGCTCTCCTGCACACATTTGCAGCATGAGCATTAAACGTCAACTTGTTGTCTATGGTGAGTCCCAGGATTTTAAATTCGTTAGACATTCCAATGTCTACCCCTCCCATGTTCAGCCTTGGGGTATCGAACTTTAGTTTACGGGTTATAAGCATAGCGTTTGTTTTTTGTGGTGCAAATTTTAACTTGTTTTTGATTCCCCATTGCTGAACATAGGCGAGGGCGGCATTGGCTTGTTGTTCCACGGCTAAAGCTGTATCGGCGTGAAATACCAGGACTACGTCATCAGCAAACGCTTGACAGTAGTCACCGCGTTTGGAGGTTAGGTTAGGTTAGGTTAGGTTAGGTTAGGTTAGGTTAGGTTAGGTTAGGTTAGGTTAGGTTAGGTTAGGTTAGGTTAGGTTAGGTTAGGTTAGGTTAGGTTAGGTTAGGTTAGGTTAGGTTAGGTTAGGTTAGGTTAGGTTAGGTTAGGTTAGGTTAGGTTAGGTTAGGTTAGGTTAGGTTAGGTTAGGTTAGGTTAGGTTAGGTTAGGTTAGGTTAGGTTAGGTTAGGTTAGGTTAGGTTAGGTTAGGTTAGGTTAGGTTAGGTTAGGTTAGGTTAGGTTAGGTTAGGTTAGGTTAGGTTAGGTTAGGTTAGGTTAGGTTAGGTTAGGTTAGGTTATTTTTTTTTTTTTTTTATTGATTTAAAACATTTAGTTTTTTTTTCTTTTCCTTTACCATTTGGCAAAGACTTTTTTAAACTATTTTGTTTTCTTTTTCTTTTATTTCTTATTTACAATTAATGGTATCTTATTCTAATTTACAATATTTTTTTTTTGTTCTTATCTCTATTTACATCTTTATTTCTACACATTTGCACATACTATTCTTAATCTATATTTTAATGTTGTTTCTACATATTCTACACTAATACATAATCAACATTAATTTAATCATCTATTTCTATTATTTACTTTTCTTACAATTTGTGTACAGAACTTAAGAAATACCTCTCTCATTCTTGCATCGGCTATGATGAAGCTCAAATTATTACTATTAATTTCGCACTCCATCACTACTTCAGCTTCGAATCTTAAGAGCGAAAAGACGGGGCATTCACACAGCAGGTGCAGTACGGACTCACTGGCTTCTGGTTCACAGATGCATGATGGATTCGTTTTACACTTAAATCTATTTAAGTATTCAGAGAATCCACCATGCCCTGTGAATATTTGGGTAGTCGTTTGCGTCTGCTCAAATTTCCTGACTACTCTATAGGCCTCCTGAGCGTCTGGGAAGAACAATTTGGTGACAGCTGCAGTCTCACCTGACTCGTACCTTCGGTTCCATTTGACAAGCGATTCCAAACGGATCTGTCGCTTGACAAATGAGACCGGGCATAGGTCATAGTCAGGACGTCTCTTGGTATTTACAGCGGCTTCTTTTGCAAGTTTGTCTGCTCGTTCGTTTCCCTCTAATCCAGCATGGGCTTTGATCCAGAATAAAGATACTTCTTTATTCTGGAGTCTGCTCTCTTTGAGGTTGTTACGAGCCTCCATGGCTAGTGGATGGAGCGAACGGTGATTGACGAGAGTCTCCAGTGCAGATCTCGAGTCACTGTAAATACCAAATGACTGTTCTCGGCGCTTGAGGATTTCCCCTGTAGCTCTACAGATAGCCAGCAGCTCAGCCTGGTAGACAGTACAGTAAGTAGATAGTTTCAGCTTCAGGGTCTTGATTTCAGTTGTGCTATTCCAGAAGGATATTGCAGCTCCAACTTGACCCTCCAGCTTGCTGCCATCTGTAAATATTCGCACAGCTTGGTCGTTGTTCAGGTCAACGTGTTCTTGGTCTACCAGGCTCTTAAACTGAAGGCTCTCTGTTTCAGCGGGGTGCTTGCACAAGGCAAACGGTGTTCGTCGTTCCATCTCACTGCCAGCCAGATCTGGCCGAGGAATCCCTTTTTTGGCTCGGTACAGGGCAGCCGCCTCCTGTATGCGTAGGTCTAAGGGTAGTATTCCGGCCAAGACAAGCGCTGAGTGCAGAGAGACAGTTCGATATGCCTTGGTGAGTTTTTGTGCAAATCCTCTTTGCACCGAGTTGAGCTGCTTTTGTACACCAATTTTCTCAGTTGCGTCTCCCCAGACGCTGGCCGCGTACATAATTACTGGCTCTACTGTGGCTGTGTAAATAACCCGTATGACTTCTGGATGGAGACCCCATGTGACCTTGGCTGCCCTTGACAGATGCTTGTAGATATTCAATGCCTTTCTGCAAACATTTGCAGTATGGGCATTGAATGTTAGCTTACTGTCAATTGTTAGGCCAAGGATCTTCACCTCCTTCACCATGTTGATGTCGACCCCTCCCATGTTCAAAACGGGGGTATCGTGTTTTAGCTTACGCGTTATGACCATGCCCAGAGTCTTATGGGGTGCAAATTTCAGTTTGTTTCTGATACCCCAGTCATGAACATGGGCGAGGGCGGCATTGGCTTTTACTGAGACCTCGAGTGCAGTATCCGCGTCTATCACCAGCACAATATCATCGGCGAATGCCTGACAATAGTGGCCGAGTTCATTCAGGTTCTTCAGCAACGGATCCAGCAGAAGATTCCACAAAATGGGGCCTCCAATGGAGCCTTGCACACATCCCTTATTTGTGTCCTTGACAACTTCTTCTCCTGCGTAGCGAAGCCTTATTTTTCGGTCTTGCAGATAACTGCTCAGGAGTCGTCGAATGTTGACAGGACACTGTTCCTCCGCCAGTCTGACCTTCAGAACGGGCCACCATGCACTGTCAAATGCTCCCTCTATGTCTAGTGATACCATCGTTATCAGCTTCTTCCGGATCAACTTCTGCTGGATGTGCTGCTTAAGATCATAGAGGGCGCATTCTGTGCTTTTTTGTGGCATGAAGCCATACTGGAGGCGGCTCAGTCTCGGGATGATGTGCCATTTCACCCGGCCTATCATCATCTTTTCCAGGATCTTTCCCAGCACTGGCAACAGACCAATAGGTCTGTATGATTTGGGTGTTGTGTAATCAGTTTTGCCTGGTTTTCTTAGTACCACTACTGTGGCTTCTTTCCACAGAATTGGGAAGTGTGAGAGAGCCAGGCATCTGTTTGCCAGTGCTAAGAAAGTGTCCGTGTCATGTTTGATGACTCTGCTGCAGATGTCTGGTGTCAGACCATCTGATCCTGGGGCTTTCTTAGGATTAAAGCTTTCCACCGTTGAGATTAGCTCGTCTTTGGTAAACGGTGGGTCAATGGTCTCACCATGAACCCAGTCGTTTACTTCTTCTGCTTTTTGTCTGACTTCGCGGTGGTCGGCATTATCCTCTTCGAGTTTGTCTTCCGGGTAAAATGTTTGGGCTAGTAGTTTAGCAGATTCAGATGGCCCGATAGGTATTCCGTTTTGGTTCAGAGGTAAGTCTTCCTGTCTTTTTGATGTTCTACCCATTACTCTATAAATGCCATCCCATACGCTTTCCTTATCCTGTTTCTCACAGAATCCTATCCAGCTTGTTGTTTGTGCATTCCTCACTTCATTCTCATAATGTTCTTTTGATTTCAGGTACTCGCTCACGACCTTCTTCTTCCGGACCTGTGCTGCGCATCGGATTCTTCGCTTCATGGTGGTGACTGTTTTTTGCAGTGCTGCGAGATGTTCGGACCACCACGGCATGGTAAGTTCTTCTTTTGTTTTCTTTTTTGGTATGGTTTCATTGCATGTTGTTTTTATTATATGTAAATAGTCATTAATAGTTTTTTCTAGTTCATTTTTGTCTGTTATATTTTCTATATTTTCTCTATTTATGTTATTTTCAATTTTTAATTGGTCCATTTTCTCAAGAAACTGAGGCCAATTAACTTTTTTTGTGTTATATATTCTAGTTGTCCTTTTAATATTTACTCCTTTTGACTTTATTATGTTTAATTTGAAAGAAATTCCGTTGTGGTCCGAACTTGTCATATTAGTTTCGACTTTCCAGTCTTCCACCAGGTCTAGCATATGAAGCGTGCATGCGGTTACGTCTATGTGACTGGAGAAGGTTTTATCGCCTCTTATGGTTTCGAAGGTTGGTATCGTTCCTTGATTAAGTACCTGAAAGCCCGTTTCTTCGAGAGTTCCCGCTAAATCTTCCCCTCTTTGGTCGAATTTGTCACTGCCCCACCAGGCACTCTTAGCATTTGCATCACCTCCGATTATCACTTTCTGCATTCCAACCTCCAGTAGAACCTTTTTTAGGTACTCCAAGTATGGCTCTATAGGCTGGTCTGGTTCGAAGTAGAAGGACACAGCGGCTATCTCCCAGGCTGTAGTGCGAATTTTTATAACTACAATATTTTTCGTTGTTAGTTCTGGATATTGTAGGATGTCCAGCTCGTCATCGAACACAGCTATAGCTGCTTTGACGGGTTGATCATCTGCTTTGGTGCTCTGGAAGATTCTTGAGCCTCTGTAATCCTTCATGCTTCGAATTCCTCCTACATACGGCTCCTGGAGTAACGCAAAGGCTGCTTTGCTGTCGTTAGCTCTGATCATCAGCTCGTCAGTAGCTAGTTTTTTCCGCTGGAGGTTGGCTTGAAGAATGAGGTAAGGTGAGTCACTATTATGTGTGCCTGATTCAACTTTAGCAGTACGCTACGCTGGCTCTCGCGAGTGCATCCCACTTCCTCCTTATCGGACATTCCTGGCTGAATGCATTATGGTTCGCGTTATCCATTTTTGCGTGCAGGCAGTTGCAGCATGTCGGTGTCAATCCCGCGAGCCAGCTAGCGCATTCGCTTTTCATGTGTGGTCCACCGCAGTGACTACACTTTTCTACTGTTTCTTTGCAGAAACGCCTTCCATGGCCATAACCCAGGCAGAGTGAACACTGAATCAAGGGGGACTGGTCTGTTACCTTAATCCTCTGCAGGTCAATGTGCACTTCGCCGGTCCCGGTCATGCGATTCCACAGGGCAGGCGAGACTCTAAGAACAACATGGCTGGCGTGAGGATTGCGGCTCTTCTTTCTAAACTTAATTTCCACTCTGTTGTCTTCCTTTTTCAGACTGCTGAAGATGTTACCATTTTGATTTCTCAAGGCGTTCACAATGTCTTCGTCTGTGTTATATTGAAGAACGTCCTTGAGAATCAAAAGAGGGTCTTTGTTCTTAACCTCTTCCACGTTGAGATGTTTTTCTGCGTTCTTGAGTTTTTGCTTAATCTTTTGTCTTTCTTCCTCTGTACGGCATCCCACTATTATCTTCCTGTCTTTTGCTTTCCTCACACTATCTACTTTTATACCTCCTTCTTTAGCATTCATGACTTGTCTAACTCTCGTTAAGACTTCTTCACCCGTTTCAGTTTCGTCTTTGGAGGAGATCACAACGGAGTGTAGCGCAGCCTGTTCGCGTGGCTGCCTCGCTGATTGACCGGTAACTATTCCTGCGTATGTGGTCTTCTCCAAGATTTCTTTCTGTTGGATGAGAGTCTCTTTCAGACTTTCCATTTTTTCGTTGTTTTCTTTAAGTAGCTTGCTGTTTTCTTGAATTTGTTTCATCCATTCTTCTTCAATTATTCTCTTTTCTTTAGGTTCTTCGTTTTGTAGTGTTCTTTCTTCAGTTGTCTTGGTTCCGGTGTCTTCCTTCGGTTTTTGTGGTTTGCGACCGCCTTTGACGGCATCGCCCTCCTTGACCAGTTGGTAGAGACGGTCCAGCGCTTCGAGGACACCGTTCTTGATAGTAACCTTCAGGTTGCGAGAGCTGTTAATATGCAGCTTTCCTTTGACAAGACAGGCCTTTGCTTCTGCCACCCTATCCAGGTTTTTGCTGCTGGCCGTGACAACGAGAAGTGGACTCGTCAGCGTTTCCACCTCTGGCTCACGGACAACAGCAGGTCCTAGTTTGGTGGTTTCTGGTGTCGTAGTCTTTGGCGGAGTCATGCTGTTTCGTACTGTCAAAGTACCGGACTCGATGTCAGCTATGCTCCTCCTGACACTAGGTGTTGGTTTAGATGGTCCTGACCTGTCAGAGGCACTGACCTTCTCCTTTGTATTGACAGGAGTGTGGAAGCCGAACATGTTAAAAATTTAAATATAAACCTTCGTCAATTATAAATAAGTCAAAAATTTAAGGTTTGTAAAAGTTTTAAAAGTATAATAAATATAAAATATGTGTTTTTGTTGCAGATATGCAGCGTCCAGCGGTGCTAATAACTAGAAAAGGTTAGCCCAACCACCCCAGGTCGAAATCTGCAAAGAAAATTTTCGACCAAATTGAACCGAGTCTTAATGGCCTGACAAAGAATGGGTGAGTGGGGGGGCCGTTTTTTTCGATTTTTGTGTTAAAAAAGTTGTTTTTCTGTTGCAGGGACGTGTAAGAAGTGTTGCAGAGGTGATTACAACAGAAATTAGCGGAATTTACGGTAAGTTGTCAAACAAAATTTTGAAAAAATAGCCAAAAATTGATGTTTTTATTAAATTTTAATATAAATACCTTTAAAAATGTGGAATTTTCTGTTGCGCGTCACGCAGATGGTCAGCACAAACAACACAAACAGAAATATATATATATATAGATAACACAGAAAGACACACACAAAAATTTCGATTTAACCAACCACCAAAAATGATGGTTATTGTTACACTACACAGTTAGACACGGGAATTAATCGCAATAATGCTTTGAGTACATCTAATGGTAAGCAATAAGCTTAGAGCACCGTCAAATAAAAGTTTTGATGCGAAATACTATAACAAAGTACGTGTCTAACGAACCAAAGACAAGCCCAGACTGGTTAATACAACGGCGGGTAGGTAGTCACGAACGGTTAATTTTCACTATAAATTTCGATTTTTGTGTTAAAAAAGTTGTTTTTCTGTTGCAGGGACGTGTAAGAAGTGTTGCAGAGGTGATTACAACAGAAATTAGCGGAATTTACGGTAAGTTGTCAAACAAAATTTTGAAAAAATAGCCAAAAATTGATGTTTTTATTAAATTTTAATATAAATACCTTTAAAAATGTGGAATTTTCTGTTGCGCGTCACGCAGATGGTCAGCACAAACAACACAAACAGAAATATATATATATATAGATAACACAGAAAGACACACACAAAAATTTCGATTTAACCAACCACCAAAAATGATGGTTATTGTTACACTACACAGTTAGACACGGGAATTAATCGCAATAACGCTTTGAGTACATCTAATGGTAAGCAATAAGCTTAGAGCACCGTCAAATAAAAGTTTTGATGCGAAATACTATAACAAAGTACGTGTCTAAGGTTAGGTTAGGTTAGGTTAGGTTAGGTTAGGTTAGGTTAGGTTAGGTTAGGTTTTTTTTTTTTTTTTTTTTTTTTTTTTTTAAATGATTTTCAGGTTCCTTTGACAAAAGTCAGAGACATTTTTTGTTTATTTTTATTTATTTACTTTTTTCTTATTTCTAGCTTATGTCTATTTGAGATTACAATTTTTATTTTCTTATTATTTATTGTCGCATCTATATATACTTATTATATGTAGATGTGATTACAAAATTACTACTTATTTCTATTTATTACTTTTTTCACAATTCTACTACAAAATTCTAAAAATACATCTCTTATTTCATTATTTACTAATATCGAATTACAATTTTCTATACATAATCTTAATATCTATTTCTTGTTCCACATTATATCTATCTTTTGCGTACACAGGGCATTCAAGGATAACGTGTAATGAACTCTCACTTGCGCTTTGGTCACATGGACATGCTGGACTCTCCTTGCACTTGAAACGATACAGGTACGAGGAGAATCCACCATGCCCTGTTAGAATCTGGACGAGTATGGGGGTGAGATCCATCTTCTTGATAGTCTTATATGCTGCAATGGCGTCAGGAAAGAACGCTTTCGTTGTGGACGCTGTTTCTGCCTGTCTATAGCGCTGGTTCCATTCGTCAAGAGATTTCATTCTGATTTGTCTCTTAACGAATGATACCGGGCAGTTGCTGTAGTTCGGCTTTGTCTTCAGTCGTAAAGCAGCGCTCTTTGCCAACTCATCCGCTCTCTCATTTCCCTCCATCCCCGCGTGAGCTTTGATCCAGAAGAGTCTCACGATCATCTGTTGATGTTTTAGTATCGCTAGATTTCTTCTGAATCTGACTCCGAGGGGGTGGAGGGAATTGGGATTCACTGCGGTTTGAAGCGCAGACCGAGAGTCACAGAAGATATTGCAACTGGTCTTTCCGCTATGCTTCGCCGCGATCTCCGTTGCCTCAGCTAGAGCTAGTAGCTCGGCCTGGTAAACGGAGCAGCACTCGTCCAGCTTAAGCTTTCTGGTACTTATTTCGGCTGCGCCGTCTCTTATAGATAGCGCAGCTCCTACTTTCCCTTCGATCTTGCTACCGTCTGTAAAGATGTTGAGTTGATCTGACAGGTGTTGTTCGAGTGCTGCTTCGTCTGGCAGGAGCTGGAAATCTAGCTCAGAGGCTGTCGCTGGATGTGGAGCTTCAGAATACGGTGTCGGTGTCTCCATGTCTCGGTCTCCTGTTACTTGCTGAGTGTGACCTTTCTTTTGTTCAAAAAGCAAGGCTGCTTCCCTGATTCTTATGTCCAGAGGAAGCAACCCAGCAAGTAATAGCGCCGAGTTTAGAGACACCGTCCTGTATGATTTTATGATTTTCCGGGCGAAGCCGCGTTGGACTGTGTTGAGCTGCTTCTGTACTCCGAGCTTTGTGGAGGCAGATGACCACGCGCTTGCTGCATACAGGATGGTCGGTTCTACAACGGCCGTGTATATGATCCTCACCACTTCGGATCCCAAGCCCCACTGGACCTTTGCAGTTCTAGCCAGTTGCTTGTAAAAGTTTAGCGATTTCCTGCAGACGTTCGTGACGTGGGAGTTGAAGGTCAACTTGTCATCGATGGTGAGACCCAACACCTTCATCTCTTTACACATGCCAATGTCGGTCCCACCCATGCTCAGGCGTGGGGTGTCATATTTAAGCTTGCGAGTGATCACCATGGCCATGGTCTTGTGTGGCGCGAATTTCAATTTATTTCTGACACCCCACTCCCGAACATGTTCGAGAGCGGCATTGGCACGTATTTCGATTTCAAGTGCAGTCTCACCATCGAATACAAGGACGACGTCGTCTGCAAACGCCTGCACGTACTCGCCTTTCTTTTCTAGCTCTTGCAGCAATGGGTCCAGAAGCAGGTTCCACAATATTGGGCCGCCTATGGAGCCTTGTACACAGCCTTTTGTCGTACCCTTTGTGTATTCTTCTCCCGCGTACCTAACCGTGATCTTTCGCTCACTGAGGTAACTGTCGATCACCTTTCTCAGGTTTATCGGACATTTTTCCTCAGCCAGTCGGATTCTTATTGCTGGCCACCAAGCGCTGTCGAAGGCTCCCTCTATGTCCAACGACACTAGTGTTACCATCTTCTTCTCTTTTACTTTAGTGCGTATTCGTTGCATTAGAGTATAGAGAGAGTCCTCCGTGCTCTTTTGGGGCATGAATCCGAACTGGCGAGTACTCATCCTGGGGATGAGATAGAACTTCATCCGGGTGACGAGCATCTTTTCGTACAGTTTACCTAGTACGGGGAGAAGACCAATGGGTCTGTACGATTTAGGAGCTGTATAGGTGGCTTTGTTCGGTTTTCGCAACACGACAACTGTGGCTTTTTTCCATTGGCTTGGGAAGTGGTGGATTTCAAGGCACTTGTTCAGAATTGCCAGGAAGAGAATCGGATCGTGCTTGATGGCTTCTTGGCAGATGTCTGCTGTGAAACCATCGGCGCCAGGTGCTTTCTTTGGATTGAAGGTGTTCATAGCAATTTTAAGCTCGTTTAGCGTGAATACTGGGTCGCAGGTTTCAGCTTGTTCCCGGTTAGGTTAGGTTAGGTTAGGTTAGGTTAGGTTAGGTTAGGTTAGGTTAGGTTAGGTTAGGTTAGGTTAGGTTAGGTTAGGTTAGGTTAGGTTAGGTTAGGTTAGGTTAGGTTAGGTTAGGTTAGGTTAGGTTAGGTTAGGTTAGGTTAGGTTAGGTTAGGTTAGGTTAGGTTAGGTTAGGTTAGGTTAGGTTAGGTTAGGTTAGGTTAGGTTAGGTTAGGTTAGGTTAGGTTAGGTTAGGTTAGGTTAGGTTAGGTTAGGTTAGGTTAGGTTAGGTTAGGTTAGGTTAGGTTAGGTTAGGTTAGGTTAGGTTAGGTTAGGTTAGGTTAGGTTAGGTTAGGTTAGGTTAGGTTAGGTTAGGTTAGGTTAGGTTAGGTTAGGTTAGGTTAGGTTAGGTTAGGTTAGGTTAGGTTAGGTTAGGTTAGGTTAGGTTAGGTTAGGTTAGGTTAGGTTAGGTTAGGTTAGGTTAGGTTAGGTTAGGTTAGGTTAGGTTAGGTTAGGTTAGGTTAGGTTAGGTTAGGTTAGGTTAGGTTAGGTTAGGTTAGGTTAGGTTAGGTTAGGTTAGGTTAGGTTAGGTTAGGTTAGGTTAGGTTAGGTTAGGTTAGGTTAGGTTAGGTTAGGTTAGGTTAGGTTAGGTTAGGTTAGGTTAGGTTAGGTTAGGTTAGGTTAGGTTAGGTTAGGTTAGGTTAGGTTAGGTTAGGTTAGGTTAGGTTAGGTTAGGTTAGGTTAGGTTAGGTTAGGTTAGGTTAGGTTAGGTTAGGTTAGGTTAGGTTAGGTTAGGTTAGGTTAGGTTAGGTTAGGTTAGGTTAGGTTAGGTTAGGTTTTTTTTTTTTTTTGGAACTTTATTTATTTTATTATAATTTGTAAAGGGTCCAGCGCTAATGGAATACACTTCGCCCTTTACTTTAATTTACAAGTGAATTTAACATTTATTCAATATTATGATGTTTTACAATGTTTACAATGTATTGCTCTTATTACTAAAATTTTACAGAAAACTTTGTTACTATCTCAAAGTGTTTAGACATTGTGAGTCGGCCAGTGCGGCCGACACAGTCGGTATGACCGGCAAATGGAATAAAAACGACGCTGTGCAGACTCATCGCACAAGATAAGTAGGGTGAGTCTGCACAGCGCCACCCCCGCTCCACGCTTCATCCACACCGACTATGTCCCCCGCCCTTACCGAGGGATTGTATTAATATTATACAATAATAGGGTCAACATGAAAGTTGTAGCTTAGGATAAACTTAAATCTAATTAATCTAGACATAATGAAGTTATTACGTTGGTCTACTTCTTAATTATTAGGAATTTTGTGAGAAAATTTTACATTTATTCTTAATTGTGATGTTTTACAATGTTTACTACATATTGGTCATATTTCTTAATTTTTACAGAAAACATATTTACAATCTTAAAGTTTGAGACAATGTCGGTCAGCCAGAGCAGCCGGCGCTGTCGGCATGGCCGGCTCACGAAATAATGGCGACGCTTCGCAGATTTTTATCGTGCGAGATAAGCAGGGTGAGTCCGCAGAGTGCCCCCCCCCCCCCTCCGCTCCGCACTTCAACCATAGGGCAGACTGGGTACGGTTGAAACGGGGGACGGTTGAAACAGAGTGAATAACTTGTGAATAGTGCGCGATGGGGGGAGGGGTACAAGGGGAGAACGAAGCGGGCGACAGGGCGAAACATGAATTTTAGTATTGCTTCACTCTTCGGGCGGTGTGCTTGTCTGTAGGAGGCCCCATTGTGTTTTTTAACAGCAAAGTAAGTATTTCGATGTCTACATTTTTGCAATTATTTAGATTTCATTTATGGTTAGAGTATTGATAGTTTTGTTACAGTTCAATTAAAGGTTGTCCAATATCTTAGTATGATTAGTTTTTATTAACATTTACTGACATTCTTGCTATGAACCGTTTTATACAAAGATGGGGGATGGGGACAGTTGAAACAATTTTTTTGGGTACGGTTGAAACAGTTTATTTATTAAACTTTCTTGTTTTTTAGATACCGAGGGTACGCCAAAGGGAGACAAAAGGTATAAAAGGTCAAGCCGACATATAAAGCGAGATCTTCGTTGAGAACAGCCGCAGAAAAAAAAGGCAAAAAAAAAAATTTTGTTCAAGTCATAGGGACTTAAACTAAATAATAATTAGATGTTGTTATACTTAATATTTATCTGAAGGCTGATTAAAAGAATGATAGATTATAAGTATAGCCAAAGAATTGTCGCTACCAACATCTCATTATAATTTAGTTTAGGTTGTACTTAATATAAGGCTGATTAAAAACAATGTTCGATTATAAATATAGTCAAAGACTATTGTGATTAGTCAACTGTGCCACTACCATTCGAAAGATGTTATTAGAAGGTTAATAAAAGATAATAATTGATTATATTTTGTATTATTTGTATGTGTTTCAACCGACCCCGACATGGGGACGGTTGAAACAAAAAACTATTTTTTTTTAATTTGATTTTTCTCAGAAATGACTATACATTGACCTTAAATAACATTGCCCTATTGTAGACAAATATAAGGTCTTTTATTTAGTATGTTTCCGATATCGCTCACATGACAAATCCCGATGCTATGCATGATAAATGCCAAAATGTTTCAACCGTACCCAGTCCACCCTACCGACCGTGTCGCCCGCCCTACCCGACGAGTAGTATTATTATATACAATATTATGAACAAAACAGGATTAGCATTTAAGTTGCAGTTCAGGATAAACTTTAATTTAAATTTACAATGCCTAAAAAATATATATATATTATATTTTTTTTTTTTTTTATATTAAATTTTTGTAATATTAGCCTAGAATATACTTAAATCTAAATTCATTAGACCTTATAATAGCTCGCGTGTTTTACAAATCAATCTTATATAGTAAACTTTGCAATTTTACTTACACTGTACGACGTACAGGATAGTATAGTTTGCGCAAATTTTTCCATACATTTTGTATAGTTGCGAATGAGATGGTGTATGTTGCTTCTGTACTGCACAGCACGGCGACTGCACTCCACGGTTACTTCGCTGTACAGTACAGCACAGTAAGATCACTGCACTGTACAGCACAGGTACTTTACCGTAGAGTACAGCCGCCGTACAGTACAGTACAGTTTGGGCACATTTTGCCATACGTTTTGTACAGTTCTGAGTTTTATTACTTCTGTTGCTATATAAATTGTTTACAATGCTTATAAATAGGCTTAATTATTAAATTATGCTAGGAATTCAGTGTTTTTTTTTTTTTTTTTTTTTTTTTTTTTTTAAATTTTTTAAAATTTTAGCCTAGAATATACTTAAATCTAAATTCATTAGACCTAATAATAGCTCGCGTATTTTATAAGTCAATCATAAATAGTAAACTTTGCAATTTCGCTTCGTATAGTATAGTATAGTTTGCGCAAATTTTTTCATACATTTTGTATAGTTGCGAATGAGATGGTGTATGTTGCTTCTGTACTGCACAGCACGGCCACTGCACTCCACAGTTACTTCGCTGTACAGTACAGCACAGTAAAATTACTGCACTGTACAGCACAGGTACTTCACCGTAGAGTACAGCCGCCGTACAGTACAGTACAGTTTTGGCACCTTTTGCCATACATTTTGTACAGTTCTGAATTTTATTACGTCTGTTGCTATAGAAATTGTGTACAATGCTTATAAATATACTTAATTATTAAATTATGCTAGGAATTCAGTGGTTTTTATTTTTATTTATTTATTTATTTATTTTTTATTTTTTTTTATTAAATTTTTATAATTTTAGCCTAGAGTATACTTAAATCACAATTCATTAGACCTAATAATAGTTCGCGTATTTTATAAGTCAATCTTATATAGTAAACTTTGCAATTTTACTTACAGTATAGTTTGCGCACTTCGTACACTGTACGACGTACAGTACAGCATAGTTTGCACGGCTTTTTCCATACATTTTGTATGAACTTTAATTGAAAACAAGAATTACTATCTCTATGATGTTTATATATATTTTATTTATTTATTTACACGTATATGCCTACATTTATATACAATATACATATTTACATATTATATTAGTGTTTACTATGAAATGTGTTTTTGTTTACTTGTTGAAATTTTTGAGTTCTTTTATGATGAATGTTATATGTTTTATGAATGATGAGGTGCTGGATTCTTTGGTAATAATTTCGTTGGGGTCGAATGGGTCTTTTAGTGTACGAGAAGTTTGGCAGTGATTGAATCTCGTTGTGTGGAATCTTGGGCAAGTTTTGATTAAATGTGTTAATGTTTGTATAGTGGTGCCGTCGCAGGGACATTTGTCCTCATTGAGTATTTTAAATCGATGTAAGTACTCTTTGTGGTATCCATGATTAGTGAGATATTGAGTGATAGCAAAGTTAGTTCCGGTGGATGAGATAAATAGTGATAGGTCCGCTAAGGTGGGGAAAAGTGTTTTGGTGTGAGTTGTGTTGAGGTAGTATTCTGCACTTTTTTCTTTGGATATGGCCTTATTGTGGTGTTTGATGTGACTTATAGGGATATTTGAGTAATCTGGTTGTTTGTGCAGAGTGGTAGCTGCTTTGGCAATGTGATCAGCTAGTTCGTTTCCCCATATTCCAGTGTGCCCTTTGACCCAGACGAATTTGATGTCGATATTTGCGGATCTGGCAGATGTAATGGCCTTGTGTATGTTGACAGCAAAGAAATTATGACTACTTAGGTTAGTGAGTTCGTCAAGGCCCGATCGACAGTCTGTTAGGATGAATGAGTTTTGGATGTTGTTCGATATGATCCAGTTGCATGATTTTTCTATGGCTAGTAATTCGGCTTGGAAGACGGAGCAGCAATCATGGAGTTTAAACTTTTTCTCGATGGTATTTGTACCAGAGGGGTCGATTGCGACGAAGGCAGATCCCACTTTTCCTTCAAACTTGCTGCCATCGGTGTATATCTGCCACGCGCCGTCCAGCAGCTCAGCTAGTTCATCAAACTCGTGGGCGGTGGGTGCTTCGTAGTATGTGATGCCCGTTCTTAGTGCAGGGTGCAATAGTGTGGGGGGCGGGGCAGGGAGCTCTATGGGAATATCTTTAGGTAGGAAACTGGTGTGTTTGAGTATTTTACTCTTTTCTACGTCTGAGAATTCTAGAATTTTGTTGGGTAGTGGAGTAAGTTGGGCAATACTGATTGAGGCTGCTGTATTATTTGTTCTAAATCCTTGGATAATTCTTATTGCAAAAAGGCGTTGAAGTGATAACAGTTTTTTAGTATTATGCTTATGTTTGAGTGCGTCAGACCAGATGCATGCTGCATAGCAGATGATGGGTTGAATAACTTGGAGGTATATAGTTTTAATGTTTTGTGGGTGAACTCCCCAAGTTGGGCGGGAGAACGTAGTGAGTTTATTGAAGAGTTTTTTGGCTTTATCCACAACAAAGTCTATATGCTTATTAAAGTTTAGTTTGTCGTCGATGATAACCCCTAGATATTTAATTTCGCGTACAAAGGTGATCTTTTGTCTCTTCATTACGATGTTGCATTTGAGTGCTTTCTTGCTGAATGCCATAGCTTGAGTTTTTTCAGGACCAAATGTTAATTTATTTTCCGTACCCCAGTCGAATATTATATCTAAAGCGCTGTTGGTGATGTTTTCTAAAGTGTGGGTGTTCTTTGAGTGCGCGATAAGCAGAATATCATCAGCATATGCTTGAATATGGCAGTTATTAGGTAATTGAGTGAGTAGGAGGTCGTCGATGATAAGGTTCCATAAGATAGGTCCACAGACGGATCCTTGGATGCATCCGCGGGTCATGTTCTTTTGTATGTTACAGTTAGAGAAGTCCATGACAACTTTTCGATTGGAAATGTAACTTAGTAAGGTGTTATAGATATTTTTTGGGCAATCAATTTTCCTCAGTCTCTGAAAGATTGCTGGCCACCATGCGTGATCGAAGGCAGATTTAATATCAAGTGAGATAACGACTACTTGTTCGTGATTTTGTTTAGCATTGTTAATTACTTCTATAGCAGAATGAATAGCATTGATGGATGATGTTTGTTGTTTAAATCCATACTGGTTTTTGCTGGAATTATTATTAGAGTCTAGATGGTAAGTGAGCCTGTTAGTGAGGAGTTTCTCTAATAATTTGCCGAAAACGTTGATAAGTCCAATTGGGCGATAGGAGGTGACGTGTTGATGGTCTGATTTATTAGGTTTAGGTATGATTTTTGAGTATGCAATTTTCCAACTGTTCGGGAAGTAGCCGATTTCTAAGCATCTGTTCATGATTTTAGTGATGATTTCAGGGTAGAAGATGGTGAATTGTAGGCAAATGTCAGCTGTTAAGTGGTCTGGTCCTGGTGCTTTTTTGTGGTTCATCGATTTAAGACAATCTTTGATTTCCTGGATTGTAAAAGGAAGGTCGTTGTTGGTGTTGATTGGTTGAGTAAGTTCATTCCTAAGGTGACGTTGCTTGTCCGTTACGTCTGGAGTATCGTCAGGATAAAAGTGCTCCATGAGTGCGTGGGCGGTTTCCTCGGAGTTGGAAGTGAATTGACCATTGTTAAGCTTTAGTGTGGTAGGTGGTTGTGTTAAAGGTTTGGTTTTAATGATTCTGTTGGTAATCGACCATACATCTTCTTTCTTTTGTTTGTTGCAGAATTCTCTAAAGTTTTGAGTAGATGCAGTTTGGATAGCCTCTGAGTAAAGATTTCTGAGGTTGTGGCACTCCTTAACAGCTTCCTCAATTGGGCGTTTTTGGTGTACAAGTTTTCTAAGTCTGTGGTGTAGTCTAATAACTTCAATTTTCATGTTTGTCAGATCATCATTCCACCAAGGGGGGGATGAGGGTGGGCCACGGGATTTGGGTAAGATTTTATCGCACGTTTTTTGGATAGTAGAGGTGACATGGGTGATGTGTGACTCAAGTTGTGAAGCAGAGAGTGGTTCATCGGAGGTGGTGGTGTTTTCCTCTATCCGGTGTGAGTTGTATTCGGCGATGAAGGGCTCTCGGATGTTTTCCCATTTGACGTGTAGTGTGTTGTATCTAAAGGTAGATAGTTTTTTGTTTTGGGAGAGTTGGGTGTTGGAGAGTGAGATGATGAAAGTAATGGCGTTGTGGTCAGAAGATGGACAGATGTCGATGTCTACTTTCCAGTTGCAAATTTTAAGTAGGGGGTGGTTGCTGATTAGAGTGAGATCTATAATCGATTCTCTGTGGCGTTGGTGAGTGATGGTTTCAAAAGTGGGTGTATTGCCGAAGTTGCAGAGGATGAGGTTATAAAGGGTGATAAAATCATGTACGATGTTGCCTTGATTGTTGTTATGGGTCGATCCCCATGTGGTATGCCATCCGTTAAAGTCTCCACAAATTACGTGCATTGAGCCTGTGTTAAGATGTATAAGGTGTTCTAGTTTTTGTATGATGGTGTCATCTTTAGATTTTGGTGGAAGATATACGGAGGTGAGGAATAGGTTTGTACCGTTAATAAGGTTAACTTTTATGGTGCATATGTTATTGTCAGAAAATTGGGTGTTCCCTATTGAGCTGATTTTTTTCTTTCTAATGGCTATAGCAGATTTAGTGAGATTTATAGTACTCGATTGAACACAGAATTGATACACGTGATAACCTGGGATAGATTTAAGAATGCCATTGTTGCCAGTGTAGGGCTCGTTAATGAATACAATGTCAATTTCGTGAGAATTAAGGTGGACTACGAGTTCTTGCGTGGCATTCCTACTTCTTCCCAGATTTATTTGTATACATTTGAGTTGAGGTTGGTTATTAGAAGCCATAATCTATTTGAGAACGGTTAGGTTAGGTTAGGTTAGGTTAGGTTAGGTTAGGTTAGGTTAGGTTAGGTTAGGTTAGGTTAGGTTAGGTTAGGTTAGGTTAGGTTAGGTTAGGTTAGGTTAGGTTAGGTTAGGTTAGGTTAGGTTAGGTTAGGTTAGGTTAGGTTAGGTTAGGTTAGGTTAGGTTAGGTTAGGTTAGGTTAGGTTAGGTTAGGTTAGGTTAGGTTAGGTTAGGTTAGGTTAGGTTAGGTTAGGTTAGGTTAGGTTAGGTTAGGTTAGGTTAGGTTAGGTTAGGTTAGGTTAGGTTAGGTTAGGTTAGGTTAGGTTAGGTTAGGTTAGGTTAGGTTAGGTTAGGTTAGGTTAGGTTAGGTTAGGTTAGGTTAGGTTAGGTTAGGTTAGGTTAGGTTAGGTTAGGTTAGGTTAGGTTAGGTTAGGTTAGGTTAGGTTAGGTTAGGTTAGGTTAGGTTAGGTTAGGTTAGGTTAGGTTAGGTTAGGTTAGGTTAGGTTAGGTTAGGTTAGGTTAGGTTAGGTTAGGTTAGGTTAGGTTAGGTTAGGTTAGGTTAGGTTAGGTTAGGTTAGGTTAGGTTAGGTTAGGTTAGGTTAGGTTAGGTTAGGTTAGGTTAGGTTAGGTTAGGTTAGGTTAGGTTAGGTTAGGTTAGGTTAGGTTAGGTTAGGTTAGGTTAGGTTAGGTTAGGTTAGGTTAGGTTAGGTTAGGTTAGGTTAGGTTAGGTTAGGTTAGGTTAGGTTAGGTTAGGTTAGGTTAGGTTAGGTTAGGTTAGGTTAGGTTAGGTTAGGTTAGGTTAGGTTAGGTTAGGTTAGGTTAGGTTAGGTTAGGTTAGGTTAGGTTAGGTTAGGTTAGGTTAGGTTAGGTTAGGTTAGGTTAGGTTAGGTTAGGTTAGGTTAGGTTAGGTTAGGTTAGGTTAGGTTAGGTTAGGTTAGGTTAGGTTAGGTTAGGTTAGGTTAGGTTAGGTTAGGTTAGGTTAGGTTAGGTTAGGTTAGGTTAGGTTAGGTTAGGTTAGGTTAGGTTAGGTTAGGTTAGGTTAGGTTAGGTTAGGTTAGGTTAGGTTAGGTTAGGTTAGGTTAGGTTAGGTTAGGTTAGGTTAGGTTAGGTTAGGTTAGGTTAGGTTAGGTTAGGTTAGGTTAGGTTAGGTTAGGTTAGGTTAGGTTAGGTTAGGTTAGGTTAGGTTAGGTTAGGTTAGGTTAGGTTAGGTTAGGTTAGGTTAGGTTAGGTTAGGTTAGGTTAGGTTAGGTTAGGTTAGGTTAGGTTAGGTTAGGTTAGGTTAGGTTAGGTTAGGTTAGGTTAGGTTAGGTTAGGTTAGGTTAGGTTAGGTTAGGTTAGGTTAGGTTAGGTTAGGTTAGGTTAGGTTAGGTTAGGTTAGGTTAGGTTAGGTTAGGTTAGGTTAGGTTAGGTTAGGTTAGGTTAGGTTAGGTTAGGTTAGGTTAGGTTAGGTTAGGTTAGGTTAGGTTAGGTTAGGTTAGGTTAGGTTAGGTTAGGTTAGGTTAGGTTAGGTTAGGTTAGGTTAGGTTAGGTTAGGTTAGGTTAGGTTAGGTTAGGTTAGGTTAGGTTAGGTTAGGTTAGGTTAGGTTAGGTTAGGTTAGGTTAGGTTAGGTTAGGTTAGGTTAGGTTAGGTTAGGTTAGGTTAGGTTAGGTTAGGTTAGGTTAGGTTAGGTTAGGTTAGGTTAGGTTAGGTTAGGTTAGGTTAGGTTAGGTTAGGTTAGGTTAGGTTAGGTTAGGTTAGGTTAGGTTAGGTTAGGTTAGGTTAGGTTAGGTTAGGTTAGGTTAGGTTAGGTTAGGTTAGGTTAGGTTAGGTTAGGTTAGGTTAGGTTAGGTTAGGTTAGGTTAGGTTAGGTTAGGTTAGGTTAGGTTAGGTTAGGTTAGGTTAGGTTAGGTTAGGTTAGGTTAGGTTAGGTTAGGTTAGGTTAGGTTAGGTTAGGTTAGGTTAGGTTAGGTTAGGTTAGGTTAGGTTAGGTTAGGTTAGGTTAGGTTAGGTTAGGTTAGGTTAGGTTAGGTTAGGTTAGGTTAGGTTAGGTTAGGTTAGGTTAGGTTAGGTTAGGTTATGGTTAGGTTAGGTTAGGTTAGGTTAGGTTAGGTTAGGTTAGGTTAGGTTAGGTTAGGTTAGGTTAGGTTAGGTTAGGTTAGGTTAGGTTAGGTTAGGTTAGGTTAGGTTAGGTTAGGTTAGGTTAGGTTAGGTTAGGTTAGGTTAGGTTAGGTTAGGTTAGGTTAGGTTAGGTTAGGTTAGGTTAGGTTAGGTTAGGTTAGGTTAGGTTAGGTTAGGTTAGGTTAGGTTAGGTTAGGTTAGGTTAGGTTAGGTTAGGTTAGGTTAGGTTAGGTTAGGTTAGGTTAGGTTAGGTTAGGTTAGGTTAGGTTAGGTTAGGTTAGGTTAGGTTAGGTTAGGTTAGGTTAGGTTAGGTTAGGTTAGGTTAGGTTAGGTTAGGTTAGGTTAGGTTAGGTTAGGTTAGGTTAGGTTAGGTTAGGTTAGGTTAGGTTAGGTTAGGTTAGGTTAGGTTAGGTTAGGTTAGGTTAGGTTAGGTTAGGTTAGGTTAGGTTAGGTTAGGTTAGGTTAGGTTAGGTTAGGTTAGGTTAGGTTAGGTTAGGTTAGGTTAGGTTAGGTTAGGTTAGGTTAGGTTAGGTTAGGTTAGGTTAGGTTAGGTTAGGTTAGGTTAGGTTAGGTTAGGTTAGGTTAGGTTAGGTTAGGTTAGGTTAGGTTAGGTTAGGTTAGGTTAGGTTAGGTTAGGTTAGGTTAGGTTAGGTTAGGTTAGGTTAGGTTAGGTTAGGTTAGGTTAGGTTAGGTTAGGTTAGGTTAGGTTAGGTTAGGTTAGGTTAGGTTAGGTTAGGTTAGGTTAGGTTAGGTTAGGTTAGGTTAGGTTAGGTTAGGTTAGGTTAGGTTAGGTTAGGTTAGGTTAGGTTAGGTTAGGTTAGGTTAGGTTAGGTTAGGTTAGGTTAGGTTAGGTTAGGTTAGGTTAGGTTAGGTTAGGTTAGGTTAGGTTAGGTTAGGTTAGGTTAGGTTAGGTTAGGTTAGGTTAGGTTAGGTTAGGTTAGGTTAGGTTAGGTTAGGTTAGGTTAGGTTAGGTTAGGTTAGGTTAGGTTAGGTTAGGTTAGGTTAGGTTAGGTTAGGTTAGGTTAGGTTAGGTTAGGTTAGGTTAGGTTAGGTTAGGTTAGGTTAGGTTAGGTTAGGTTAGGTTAGGTTAGGTTAGGTTAGGTTAGGTTAGGTTAGGTTAGGTTAGGTTAGGTTAGGTTAGGTTAGGTTAGGTTAGGTTAGGTTAGGTTAGGTTAGGTTAGGTTAGGTTAGGTTAGGTTAGGTTAGGTTAGGTTAGGTTAGGTTAGGTTAGGTTAGGTTAGGTTAGGTTAGGTTAGGTTAGGTTAGGTTAGGTTAGGTTAGGTTAGGTTAGGTTAGGTTAGGTTAGGTTAGGTTAGGTTAGGTTAGGTTAGGTTAGGTTAGGTTAGGTTAGGTTAGGTTAGGTTAGGTTAGGTTAGGTTAGGTTAGGTTAGGTTAGGTTAGGTTAGGTTAGGTTAGGTTAGGTTAGGTTAGGTTAGGTTAGGTTAGGTTAGGTTAGGTTAGGTTAGGTTAGGTTAGGTTAGGTTAGGTTAGGTTAGGTTAGGTTAGGTTAGGTTAGGTTAGGTTAGGTTAGGTTAGGTTAGGTTAGGTTAGGTTAGGTTAGGTTAGGTTAGGTTAGGTTAGGTTAGGTTAGGTTAGGTTAGGTTAGGTTAGGTTAGGTTAGGTTAGGTTAGGTTAGGTTAGGTTAGGTTAGGTTAGGTTAGGTTAGGTTAGGTTAGGTTAGGTTAGGTTAGGTTAGGTTAGGTTAGGTTAGGTTAGGTTAGGTTAGGTTAGGTTAGGTTAGGTTAGGTTAGGTTAGGTTAGGTTAGGTTAGGTTAGGTTAGGTTAGGTTAGGTTAGGTTAGGTTAGGTTAGGTTAGGTTAGGTTAGGTTAGGTTAGGTTAGGTTAGGTTAGGTTAGGTTAGGTTAGGTTAGGTTAGGTTAGGTTAGGTTAGGTTAGGTTAGGTTAGGTTAGGTTAGGTTAGGTTAGGTTAGGTTAGGTTAGGTTAGGTTAGGTTAGGTTAGGTTAGGTTAGGTTAGGTTAGGTTAGGTTAGGTTAGGTTAGGTTAGGTTAGGTTAGGTTAGGTTAGGTTAGGTTAGGTTAGGTTAGGTTAGGTTAGGTTAGGTTAGGTTAGGTTAGGTTAGGTTAGGTTAGGTTAGGTTAGGTTAGGTTAGGTTAGGTTAGGTTAGGTTAGGTTAGGTTAGGTTAGGTTAGGTTAGGTTAGGTTAGGTTAGGTTAGGTTAGGTTAGGTTAGGTTAGGTTAGGTTAGGTTAGGTTAGGTTAGGTTAGGTTAGGTTAGGTTAGGTTAGGTTAGGTTAGGTTAGGTTAGGTTAGGTTAGGTTAGGTTAGGTTAGGTTAGGTTAGGTTAGGTTAGGTTAGGTTAGGTTAGGTTAGGTTAGGTTAGGTTAGGTTAGGTTAGGTTAGGTTAGGTTAGGTTAGGTTAGGTTAGGTTAGGTTAGGTTAGGTTAGGTTAGGTTAGGTTAGGTTAGGTTAGGTTAGGTTAGGTTAGGTTAGGTTAGGTTAGGTTAGGTTAGGTTAGGTTAGGTTAGGTTAGGTTAGGTTAGGTTAGGTTAGGTTAGGTTAGGTTAGGTTAGGTTAGGTTAGGTTAGGTTAGGTTAGGTTAGGTTAGGTTAGGTTAGGTTAGGTTAGGTTAGGTTAGGTTAGGTTAGGTTAGGTTAGGTTAGGTTAGGTTAGGTTAGGTTAGGTTAGGTTAGGTTAGGTTAGGTTAGGTTAGGTTAGGTTAGGTTAGGTTAGGTTAGGTTAGGTTAGGTTAGGTTAGGTTAGGTTAGGTTAGGTTAGGTTAGGTTAGGTTAGGTTAGGTTAGGTTAGGTTAGGTTAGGTTAGGTTAGGTTAGGTTAGGTTAGGTTAGGTTAGGTTAGGTTAGGTTAGGTTAGGTTAGGTTAGGTTAGGTTAGGTTAGGTTAGGTTAGGTTAGGTTAGGTTAGGTTAGGTTAGGTTAGGTTAGGTTAGGTTAGGTTAGGTTAGGTTAGGTTAGGTTAGGTTAGGTTAGGTTAGGTTAGGTTAGGTTAGGTTAGGTTAGGTTAGGTTAGGTTAGGTTAGGTTAGGTTAGGTTAGGTTAGGTTAGGTTAGGTTAGGTTAGGTTAGGTTAGGTTAGGTTAGGTTAGGTTAGGTTAGGTTAGGTTAGGTTAGGTTAGGTTAGGTTAGGTTAGGTTAGGTTAGGTTAGGTTAGGTTAGGTTAGGTTAGGTTAGGTTAGGTTAGGTTAGGTTAGGTTAGGTTAGGTTAGGTTAGGTTAGGTTAGGTTAGGTTAGGTTAGGTTAGGTTAGGTTAGGTTAGGTTAGGTTAGGTTAGGTTAGGTTAGGTTAGGTTAGGTTAGGTTAGGTTAGGTTAGGTTAGGTTAGGTTAGGTTAGGTTAGGTTAGGTTAGGTTAGGTTAGGTTAGGTTAGGTTAGGTTAGGTTAGGTTAGGTTAGGTTAGGTTAGGTTAGGTTAGGTTAGGTTAGGTTAGGT